>JAPQVY010000155.1:4269375-5692500 GCA_028535165.1 Quercus tomentella | reverse complement strand
GAGCCCTCCAAGCTTCTGCTACTAATTGACTTCTCAGAGCCTTGTTTTCTCTAGCTTTCCGAATCTTGCAATTTAGCCCGATTGCATCTACAAATGAATGGCTCCTTCCAATGCTTCCCAGCAACACCAAAATCTCACTTTATACTCAGTATGGTTGTGGTAAGTGTTTGGGCTAATAACCTCTCAAAGATCTAGAGATAGAGAGGTAGCAGTTGAGAAAAACCACAAGAAAATATATAGATGATTATGAGTATAACAATCTCTAACTCTCAAGTGTATTTTCTAGGGTTTTCTCTCTAAAAAGCACTCCTTACACTTTGTGGATAATGAAGGTATATATAGTGTGGGTAAAGACTTGGTAAATAATAGGCCAAAACGTATTGACCCTTTGTGATGAATTAATTGATTAATTAGCCAAGTTTATTAATTAATCAAATTAACATGCAAAGTGCGTGGTAGCACAAACAAACCACCAATTAAACTAAGTATGTAGCGGAAATTAAATTGACACGGTAATTTGTTTACAAATGAGGAAAACCTATATGGTAAAAACCCTACTGGATGATTTTAAGGTCGCAACTCCCGAGAATCCACTATTATCAAAACAAGTGGTTACAAGTAAAGGAATCCCAGTACCTTATACCAACCTATAGTTGAACCCTTACCCCAATACCCAATTGGACTTGTTCTGTATTGACAATCTCTCATTTCAATGCACGACTCCTAGTACGTGACTAACCAATTGTGTGGATCCCAGTACGCGACTTGATTACTAACTTGAGAAGGATGTTGGCTACAAAGTTCTTCTGTTCATCACACGATGAAGATCATGACGTTGCTTGGTCACAAAGCCCTATGGTGCACAAACACAACAACTTCTTCAAGAGAAAGAAGAACTAGGGCAAACTAAGTTTCCGGTCATACTCTTCTTCACACTTGTGAAATTGTGCTCTTGTACAACTTGTGTCACCTTTTACAGCCCTTAAAATAATCCTTATATATGTTTAGGATTGTGAGAAAAGAAAGCTCAAACATACATTCACGGATTGGATGAAAATCAGCTTGAAAAACTGAATTTCATAAACCTCGATAGATAGCCATCTATCGAGCTAGCTATCGAGTCACGGGCTTCAGCAGCTTTTAAACCTCGATAGATGCTAACTGTTGAGCTTTAAAATCTGGCACTTCATTACTTGATTCTTGGACAGACTTGCATGGTTTTAACACTTGAACTTGAAACCTTATTTCTTGAAGCATTAAACACATCCTAGATCTACCTAACTACAAGTAAAGTGCATGTTGTCAAAGGATTAGCCAATTACATAAAATGTTGACATATGTTCCTATCATCAAATCACATATGTCTTAACAGTAAAGCAAAACATAAATTTTTGCCAAATAAAGACTTTCGCAGGTCCTTCGAGGGTTGTCCCTTCCCGCGAGACAGTCTCGAAAATGACAGTTTGGCATGACTCTTCAATTCAAGTAATGTGCTCTACACGTGGCTTTTTCCCGAGTTGCTTCTCGCAAGCCAGTCGCGAAATCCACTTATTCATCTTTTGAAGCTTAATTCTTCATCGTTCTCTCACGCTTATCCCTTACATTTAAACCCACATACATACAGGGAAAATGATTGAAGAAATTACAATCAAATTTGGCATGGAATTAAAGCCAACACAATATAGTTGGAAGTCACAACTTTATACTATGATTGGTGGAGTATAAATTAGAACTCAAAAAATGAGATAGATGATTTGTATTTCCCTTATTCTCTTTAGTACTCCACGCAAGAGCCCTGGGCTGCTTAATTACATTTCTTAGGAACTTGTTACTTTTATTTACATCATGTATCATAAATTCTTCATTTGAGTGAACTAGAGAATAAGAGAAGTATTATGTCTACAATACTTTCAAAACAAATCACAAGTGGTAAGTTGTTATTGGTTCTAATTTAAACCTACCATCGAAATTACTTTTTTATTTACCAATAAAAACTCGTAACAACATGTTACATAAGATTTATTGTGAAAATGTTGTGAACATAATATTTTTTAGAGAATAATCCATTAAAAAACGTTGTTAATGTCCAAGCAAGAGATAATTTATAGTTGATTACATGGTTGGCCATAAATTGTAGGATTGCCCCGTGATCATCTTATCCTACGAAGTACAAACAAAAGAAACTAGAGAGTAGCACATTGGAAGGAGGGTAGGTACCCATGTGTGAGAAGTGCAGAGAAGCATTATATGTAAGAATAAGTCCAGTGATACAACTTTTTATCTATCACACATAAATGATTAAACAAGGCAATTAAAAATAAACAAGATTGCACCAAAAGGAAAAAATAAAAAATAAAAGAGAGAGAGAAGAAGAAGATGAGCACACACACACACACACACACACACACACACACACACACATATATATATATATATATATGTATGTATAAGAGTACTGATTATTACACTTATCATACAAACATTGCCACATGAATTGAAATCATATTTGTAAAATGCGATTTTAGTTAAAATTATGAAATCGTGGAATTGTTTTTACCCTATCCTTATCATAGGTGCCCAAGTCCTTATCCTGTCCTCTCTCTTCGAAACTTGGAAAAACCTACTCAATCTACAGGAGCAAAGGCATTTTACCATCTTTAAATGAAGTCGTCTCGAGACTTATGGGAGTAATATAGATGAGAGATAAGACGGAAGGCAATGCTAAGAGTATTAAGAGAAAGAGCTAGTGTTTTGGAAGTTAGTTTATATATATTAACATGCATATTCATTTGAGGCAGGGTGAGACAGTAAAATCCATCCCCATCCTCTTTTCTCCTTAATTGGAGCTGGGAATTAAACTCACGTGGAACAAGGAGGTACATGGTCGGAAAATTTTTCCATCCCTGGCTAGTAATTACTGAAACATTGGTGCCTATGCACCCCCAACAAAGGTTTTATCAAGAGCTTCAATTATCCTAATTTTTATTTTCCTTTTATGGTCTTTGAATTTCTCCTAGTTGGCTAAATTTGGATTGAGAACTAAACTAGCCGAAATGATTCAATATTGTCATTAGAAATAAAAATCTGAAATTTTAATTCCTTAGAAAGAAAAATATGAAATTTAAATAAGTAAGATCTACTATTATGTGAGATGATAAAATTGTGCCGGGGGGGAGGGGACCGAAACAAAAACATATAGGAATTGCATTAGATTCATAAATCAAGAGTACACATACAAGCACTGCATCCTCTGGTACAGGTTTTACAGAAGGATCAGGCCGCAATTAGATTCTACATCATAGAAGAAAAGCTGAAACTTGCGGAGGATAATTACTTACATAGCATACTTGGTGTAACATGATGTATCAGACTCTGATACAAGCACGTACGTACACATTATTTAACCAAGGACATATCCATGTTTGGCAGCGTATTTTACAACCTCGTCGAGCTCGTCCAGGCTGATATTTTTGTCTCTGTTGGCATCAGCATGGTGGAGCGCACGGCGGGCTCTCCAGTTGGGCATGTGTGAGCCGAGGGATTTGAAGGCATTCTCTAACTCTGCCTTGCTGAGACGACCGTCACCATCTCTATCGTATTTTTGGAATGTATCCCATAATTGCTTTTCAGTAATTGGGGGCAAAGGCTTGTAGTTGGTCACTGCATTAAAACCTAGACGTCCCATGTTGTCAAAAAGGGAATTTGGGGAATAGGTAGCTGTAGCTGTGAGACAATTAACTAGTTTAGAGGGCTGCTTTTGCGGTATGTTTTGGGAGTATTCAAGCATGGGGATTATATAGACCTTGGTCTATGGTTAAATTAACACCATGTTAGGGTGAGATTATAGTATTCCAACTTATCTTCAAAAGGAAGAGTCTTGTACGTTAAGGGTCGGATCCTGATCAGTACCTGTAACACTTTCTACTGTTTCACTGTGTATGATTCGAGAGCCTAGAGGTATACATATAGTGGTTCCATTTGAATCTATCATCAATTTTGTTGGAAACAACAAAACAAAATATATACAATATTTTCTAAAGTAGAATACTTATGATATATTCTAGGAAGTACAGACACTTCATTTAGGGTGTTGTACCCGTGTCGTGCCAATGTCATATCGATATCATATCCGTGGTCATATCCATATTATATCAGGGTTGTATCGGCCGTTTTATATTATAATTTTCATAAATTGCTCGTGTTACTGTATCATACTCGTGTTTATATCCGACCTTTCTAAAATATATTAGCTAGGATCATAAAAAATTTCCTTGAAATATCTTTTTGAAGCTGTTCTAATTTTGTGGTGGGTGGTGGTTTTTTTTCCCCTTCATAGAAAAGAAAAAGGGAAAACACGACTGCTTGGTAATTGTTGATTTAGGTGATATATACACGGAAATATGGTGAAATATTTGCCGGATGATTTTTTAAACACTAACAAGTACATCTCAACGTCTTTGCTAGAGTCCTTAAACATAAAACTCAAACAACAAGAGTTCAACATATATATACAACAACAGCAACTCAACCACTAAAACATTATAAGGAATCCCATTACACCAGATTAGCTTTGAATTGCACGCCAGGAGATAATTAACCCAAATAATGCACAACACTCAGTTGAGGATAGAATTATTTAAGGTGTGTTTGGATACCGCTTATTTTGTTGAAAATTGAAAACACTGTAACAAAATAATTTTTAAATGTATGAATAATGTCATGGGACCCATTTTTAATGAAAGTTTGTATGAAAAAAGAGGTTTGTGAGTCCCGTAAATAGTGCATGGAACCCATTGGTAAGCACTGTCAACCGCAAATTTTGCTTGTCAAGAGGTTGTGGGTCCCGTGCACAATGCACAGGACCCATTGACAGACGTGATGAAGTGCTTCTCAGTGTAAAAAAAAATAAAAATAAAAATAAAAAAGAGCTAAAAACGCAGACGCCAAAACATAGCCGCTATCCAAACGTTGCTTTAGTGTGCCTTTTGCTTTTCCATTCTTGCTTTAACATCCTTTCTTTTATTCTTCACTATCTGATCTTCTGATCTGGTTTCCTCAGTATAAACTCTCCTAGTTAGGAAAAAAGAGTTAGTGTCGGGAAGCAGTAAATATGATCAAGCATTACACATGACATGACAAAAAAAATCATGTCGGGTCATATTCACAAGTCATGTCAAATATTGGAGTAATTTTTAGGTTAAATTGTACTTTTGTTCCCTATATTTTGGATAAATTCCCATTTTGGTCTTAAAATTGATTTCGTTACTAATGTTGTCCCTAAAAAAAGAAAATTAATTCTATTTTGGTCCTTGCCGTCAATCCACTAACAGAAGCCTCTTACGTGGCAGACGGAATGTCCTGCTTGCTGACGTGGTGCTGACGTTACCATTAAAATATTATTTAAAAAAATTATTTGGCATTTTTTAAATGCCACGTCAACATTTAAATTTTTTTAAAAACCCACATCAAACAATTTATATAGAAAAAGAAATTAAATTTAAAATAAAAACCTTAAATCTAATTAATTAAAATTATTTCTTAAAAAAACAAAAATAATTATCCTTTTAATTCTTTTTCTTTTTCTTTTTCTTTAACCTCATCAGTGATTAGCTTTTAAATTTATCTATATGTTCTTCCTCTTCTCCCAAAACTTAGTCGAGGCAGTGATTTCAAACACAATATTTCGTATCTGGGTTGTCTGGCGGCAAACCTCGACTGCTTGATCTTGATCTTGATCTAGAATCGACTGTGACGGTTGTGATGAGGCGGCGGAGGCAGAGGAGGTAGAAACGGTGGCTTTAGAGGTGGAGGAGATTTGATGGTGGGGATTAGAGAAAGGCTCATGGTCGCAGGCGCGTGAGGTAGAGACAAGCCTGAGTGTGTAGACGACGTAGGTGACGATGATGAAGAGGATGAGCCAGAGCAAAAGCCTAGGCAAGACTCTAGATTGTGGGCCCGACCCAGCATTAGGTGTACCTAGATTCATCATCATCATCTTCTCTATATCTTTCTCTCTTCACCCTTAACGGAATCACTCTCAGACCCAAGATCTCTCTAATCTCAAAATCTCATCTCCCCCGATCTGCCAAACTTCGATCTAACCCAAACTCTCTCTAATCTCGTTCAAGACTCAGTGATGAGGTCGCTGCCGTCGAACTCGTTCAAGGCTCAGTGATGAGGTCGCCGATTTGATAGTTTTGTTTTTGTGTAGTTATGGCTCCGTTGTACAAAACCCCAGTCACCGATTCGGTATTGGAGCCCAGATCAGTGGTTGTGAAGTCGAGATCAGTGGGTCTCACGCCTCATTCTACCTCACCGTCTCTCTTTTCCTCTCTTTAAGGTTGATTTGGAAGTTTTTAGATTAGGATTTTTGTAGATTTGATGTTAAGTCTTTGCTGGTTGCTGGGAAATTTTGGAAGATTTGATTCTGTGGTGGTGCTTTACTGGATGTTGGGTTTCTATTCCTTTGCTTGGATTTGATATTCATGTTCTTGGTGATGATTTGGGGGTTTTTGTTTGTTTTTCCTATGGGTTTTTCTGTGTTTGTTTGCTAAGAAAATTTATGGGTTTGAAGGGTAAGGTTTGCTTTGCTGGAGATATGGGTTTGGCGTTTGGTTGAGATCTGGGTTTGGGATTTGGTTCTTTGCTAGAGATTGATTATGGGGAAGAACAAGAAAGAATAAAATAACGAAAGCAATAAAAATAAAATAAAATAAAAGACAAGAAATATGTTTAATTAATTTATTTTGTTTTGATGTGTTTGGTTATAAAGAAAGTACAAGAAAGACAAAGAAAATTATAAGAAAATAAGGATTAATTTGCTAAGAATATGAATCTTAGAGGTTGGAATAAAATAAAATAAAATAAAAAGGTGTAAATGCACTTTTAGTCCCTATATTTTATACTATTTTTATTTTGGTCCCTACATTTTATTTTTACCACTTTTAGTCCCTAAATCAATTAACGCGTTACATTTAAGTTCTTACCGTCAGCCAACTACCAAGAAAATTATAAGAAAATGGTGTAAATAAGGATTAATTTGCTAAGAATATGAATCTTAGAGATTGGAATAAATAGATAAAAAAGGCGTAAATGCACTTTTAGTCCCTACATTTTACACTTTTTCCATTTTGGTCCTTATATTTTATTTTTACCACTTTTAGTCTCTAAACCAATTAACGCGTTGCATTTAAGTCCTTATTGTCAGCCAACTAGCAGGAAAAGCTGAGGTGGCAGACGAAACACTCTATTAGCTGACGTGGTGCTGATGTGACAATTAAAATATGCCACATCAGCATTTTAATTTTTTATAAAAAGTCATGTCAGATAATTTAAACCAAAAAAGAAAATAAATTAAAAAAAAATTAAAATTATTTTTTTAATAAGAAAATAAGAACTTGCTCTTCGTTCTTCATGTTCTTCCCAAATCCAAGAAATAAACCCAACACCCACAACCCAACCACCATCGAACTACCACATCCCAACCATCATCACAATCAATCCCACCCAATCAACCCACAAAATAAAAACCAGAAAAATAAAACCCAGAAAACCAGAAGAATGAAACCCAAAAAACCTAGAAACCTAGAAAAAAAAAAACCCAGAAACCAGAAAATTAAAACCCAGAAAAATAAAACCTAGAAATCCAGAAAAAAAAAAAAAAAAAAAAAAAAAAAAAAAAACCCAAAAAAACCCAAAAAAAAAATCAAATCCCACCGTTGTTGGTGACAACGGAGGGTGAAAAATAAGGCTGATCAAGTGGCAACGCATGTGGAGGAGAGGTCGGTGATTTCTGGGTTTTGTTTGTGTGATCAACAGCCCGATGAGGTGGTGGCAAGGTGGAGGAGAGGCCGGTGGTTTTGGTGGTTTAGCTGCGTATTCTAGAGAGAGGAAGAGAGGCTAGAGTGAAAGTGAGAGTGAGAGTGAATGATGGAGGGAGGAGAGGCGGCTAGGTTAGAAAGGAAGAACTTAAAATTATTTTTTTAATAGTTCTAAAGGAATAGCTATGTTAGAGGTGCTGGGTTTATTTCTTGGATTTGGGAAGAACATGAAGAAAAAGTTCTTATTTTCTTATTAAAAAAATAATTTTAAGTTTTGTTTTTTAATTTATTTTCTTTTTTGGTTTAAATTGTCTGACATGGCTTTTTATAAAAAATTAAAATACTAACGTAGCATATAAAAATGCCAAATAATATTTTTTTAATAATATTTTAATCGCCACATCAGTGCCACGTCAGCTAATAGGGTGTTTTGTCTGCCATCTCAACTTTTTCTGTTAGTTGGCTGACGGTAAGGACTTAAATGTCACGCGCGTTAATTGGTTTAGGAACTAAAAGTGGTAAAAATAAAATGTAGGGACCAAAATGGAAAAAGTGCAAAATGTAGGGACTAAAAGTGTATTTATGCCAAAAAAAAAACATTTTAATTAAAAGAAAGTAAAATTTTTGTTTAAAAAAAGAAAAAAAATTGTTTTTTTAAATTTTTTTAATTAAAATTGAGAAATTAAAATTTTTCTAATTTAAATGCTGACGTGGCATTTAAAAAATGTCAAATAATTATTTTAAATAATATTTTAATGGCAACGTCAATGCCACATCAGCAAGTAGGACATTCCGTCTGTCACGTAGGAGATTTCTGTTAGTGTGTTGACGGCAAGGACCAAAATAGAATCAATTTTCTTTTTTTAGGGACAACATTAGTAATGAAATCAATTTTGAGACTAAAATGAGAATTGACTCAAAATGTAGGGATCAAAAGTGTACTTTCGCCTAATTTTTAAGTAATCTCAGAGTATGAAAAATGATGCTACATTCTCTCACATTTATGGTAGGATCTACTCATTAAATTCATGGTGGGATCAACTATGAATATGAGAAAATGAAATATTATTTATTCATGTTCCGGAAGTACCTAAGAATTTTTTCAAATAAGAACTATAGTAAAGTACTGTATACCTATTTTTGTCATTATTTGGTGTGTGAGATCTATAGTAAAGTACTGTATACCTTTTCATCTTTATATATTTCTCTGACTTGGTTCAAACTACTAACCGACCAGAGTCCACAGTCTACCATGGCAAGTGGGGTTGGTCACAAAGCGTCTTTGCTTGCTAAAGTATCATAATACTTGTGGCTACAAGAATTACTTCGTAGAAAGTAACAGATTGCTTCTTTTTTGATAGCCAGATTCCTTCAATTTCCTGTAAATGAAAAGAACCTCATTGTTGGGATCACAATTTGACTCTTTGCAACGACTCTAAAAACAGGCCTGCATGATGTAATGTTAAAAGTCATAACAGATTTGACTATGTCTTCCTCATCATCAATTAGTTTTGAGGTAGAATAGCACAGCTCATGGCCCGTCAAATAGTATCAGAGCCAAGGTCATGGGTTCGAATTAGAGGAGTGTCATTGTGAGGGAGGGATTGTTGGGAGGACCACAATTTAACTCCCTACAACCACTCTAAAAACAAGCTTACGTGGTGTGATATCGAAAATTATAAAAGATTCGAGTGTATCTTCCTTATCACCAATTAATTTTGATGGGAAATAACGCAACTCATGGTCAGACACTCATGATTCAAATTCTAAGTAGCACGTGAAAAGGCAAATGAATTTATACTTTTTCATTGGTCGAGATATATGATTGCCCTGTCTTGGTCACGTAGCCTCTTTGCTTGCTAAAATATCACAATACTTATGGGTACGAGAAGAATTTTCGTAGAAAGTAACAGCCTTCAATTTCCTGTAAAGGCAAGTGGATTTATCCTTTTTCGTAGGTTGAGATATGTGATTGCCCTCGTATGTACTGGCAGTGAGTCCAGTAAAACTCAAGTCTCCAAGAAGATTGGTTTGAATCAGATTCCATCCATTAATGCGGGTCCATTTCTTTTCTTTTTTAGGAAGATGGACTCGAATATTTTAATAATAGTAACTTTTTATCTATTACACATAAATGATTAAAGAAAAATTGCAAACAAGTGCTCTTAAGACAGGATTCAGATCTTCTAGATTTCCTAGAGTACTCTACCATATAGATTTCCTTAAATCTTAACAATTCTTTAATGATTTAATGGTCCAGATTCTGCCATGTCAGCATTCCACTAACAATAATCTTAATTGTTTTGTTTGTAACATTATTTTATTATTTTAAGAATATTGTTAGTGGAATACTGACATGGCAAAATCTTGACCATTAAATCATTAAAGAGTGGTTAGGATTTAAAGAAATCTACTGGTAGAGTACCCTATGAAATCTAGAAGATCTGAATCCAGATAGACATTAATTAACAATCCATTTTAAGAAAATTTTGACAATACTTTTATAGAAAATGAAAAAACCTGTCAAAACATTATTTTTTTTTTCTTTTCCTATAAAAACTTTTTTTAACTGAATTGTTAACCAATGTCTTAAAGACAATTAAAAATAAACAAGCTTGCACCAAAAAGAAAAAAAAGAAAAAAAGAGAGAATGAAGAAGAATAAGGTGCTAATTATAGTGGGTTCTAGTTAGCTCAACTGGTAAAGTCTCTGATGGTTGTATAACAGATTTGGGGTTCAATTATCGCCTACACCAAAAAAACTGATTGGTGTCTTGGTTTGATGATAAAGAGCTATCATCAGGAGCGAATACCATAAGTTGAAACTCTCTTAACCAAAAAAAAAAAAAAAAAAAAGGTACTAATTATACATTCTTTATTTAATACTTATAATACACATATTACCACCTTGACTAAAATCGTTTTTTTTTTTTTAAAACACAATTTTAAAAGGGTACGCAATATATATAGAAACTCTAGTCTCTAGCTCAGGGGGTTTTTTTTTTTTTTTTTTTTTTTTTCTAATTTTTAAATTTATTATTTATCATCCTTCTCATTATTTAAGTTTCCTATTGCAAGTCAGCACATATCTACAAATTATTCGGATAGGGAGGATTTGCAAGTTGCAACCTTTTTCCTGATTAATTTCAAACTTTTTGGTCGGTAGTGGTCCTAGTGGAAGATAAATTATCTATGAATGGGGGATTCTTGTAAAGTTGTGGATAAAGTAGGTTTGTTCCTAACGTGAATATATATATATATATATATACACACGGAAATATGGTGAAATATTTTCCAGATGATTTCAAAAACACTAAGAAACATGTAGAAACTGATCAACCTCTTTGCTAGAGTCCTTAAACATAAAACTCAAAGGGCAAGAGTTCCACATATACAGCAACTTAACTGCTAAAACCATGTCATGTTCCAGAATAATGGTATAATCACAAACTATTTTACAATATTTTACATCGAAGAAGCAAATTTTTACTGGTTCTTATCTGATCTCACCACTGATATTATTTTTTTTACTTACACACTCAAAAGAATGATAAGATGTTCCAAGAACCTGGGTACCTTTGCATCTTTCCATATTTCTTTGACTAGGTTCAAACTTCTAACTGATCACAGTCCACAGTCCACCATGGCACATGGGTTGGTCAAGCATCTTTACTTGCTAAAATATCATAATATTTGTGGCTACAAGAATTACTCCTTTTTTTTGGTAACAGATTCCTTCTTCTTTTTTGATGGTCAGATTCCTTCAATTTCCTGTGGAGGAAAAGAACCTCGTGACTCAAATTCTAAGTAGCACTGATAAAGGCATGTGAATTTATACTTTTTCGTTGGTCGAGATTTATATGATTGCCCTGGGAATACAATTCTTGCTGAGTTAAATGACTCTCTTTTTTATGCCAAAATTAGAGTTTATTCTTCCCTTGAACCCTACTTATTTTATCTTAGACCAAAAGCCTCTTTACTTGCTAATTAAAATACCAGAATACTTATGGGTACGAAGGAGGGTACGTATAGCCTCATTCGAACACAAATCCTCCTCTATTTTATTTTTTGTGTTTCACTTTATATTGTAGCAATCACAACTTGTTATATATTATTTTTAATTTCCTTATAAAATACTTAATGTTTAAATTTTTTTAAAAAAATTGAGACATATGAATTATGACATACTATGATTGATGGAGCATAAATTAGAATACAAAAAATGAGATAGATGATTTGTATTTCCCTTATTCTCTTTAGTACTCCACGCAAGAGCCCTGGGCTGCTTAATTACTTTTTTTTTTTTTTTTTTTTGAGAGAGACTTTCAACCTATGGCATCCGCTCCTAATGATAGCTATTTATTATCAGATCAAGACACTAATTGATTTTTAGTATGGGCAGAGATTGAATCCCAGATCTCTTATTCAACCATCAGAAATTTTACCATTTGAGCTAACTAGAACCCACGCTTAATTACATTTCTTAGGAACTTGTTACTTGTATTTACATCATGTATTGTAAATTCTTCATTTGAGTGAACTAGAGAATAAGAGAAGTATTATGTCTACAATACTTTCATAACAAATCACAAGTGGTAAATTGTTATTGGTTTTAATTTGAACCTACTACCGAAATTACTTTTTTATCCACCAATAAAAACTTGTAACAATCTGTCACGTAAGATTTGTTGTGAAAGTGTTGTGAACATAGCATTTCTTATTGAATAATCCGTTAAAAAACGTTGTTAATGTCCAAGCAAGAGATAATATATAGTTTATTACATGGTTGACCATAAATTGTAGGGTTGCCCTGTGATCATCTTATCCTACAAAGTACAAACAGAAGAAACCAGAGAGTAGCACATTGGAAGGAGGGTACGTACCCATGTGTGAGAAGCGCAGAGAAGCATTATATGTAAGAATAAGTCCAGTGATACATTCTTATCAAAAAAAAAAAAAAGTCCAGTGATACAACTTTTTATCTATCACACATAAATGATTAAACAAGGCAATTAAAAATAAACAAGAATGCACCAAAAGGAAAAAAAAAAAAAAAAAAAAAAAAAAAAAAAAAAAAGATGCACACACACATATAAAAGAGTACTGATTATTACACTTATCATACAAACATTGACACATGCATGAATTGAAACCATATTTGTAAAACGCGATTTTAGTTAAAATTATGAAGTCATGAAATCATGTTTTTGAAACACGATTTCACAATTTTAACTAAAATTGTGTTTTCAAAACACGATTGCAAAAGATAGTGTGCAATATTGAGTGTTTTCCCTATATAATATAAAGATAAACACAAGGCAACTACTTATTGGCATTGTAGTCAACGAGGGCTTCCAGCTCCTCTTCAATATCAATGTAACCATTGTCGTTCTTATCAGCATGACGGAACCCTTGCTCAGTTTGGCACCAACTAATACCTCCTCCAAGTTCTCGAAAGGCTGCCTGCAGCTCCTCAAATGAAAGTTTTCCATCGCCGTTCTTATCGTGCTTCTTGAACGTGCTCCGTAACTTCTCTTTAATAAGGACGTCGGGACTAAGACCCTTCATTTTCGTGGCCGTGAACGTTAACCTACCCATTTTATATATGTATCACTTGAATTTTCTGGATTTTCTTCAAGCAATAAGTAAAACTTGAGTCAATTGCACTATGGTGAGCTTTAGAACGCAACAATATATATATATATATATATATATATAGAAACCTCTAGCTCTCAGTTTATTTTTATTTTTATTTTTAAAAAATTTATTATTTATCATCCTTCTTAGAATTTAATTTTCCTATTGCAAGTCAGACATATCTGAAATTATTTGATCGGATAGGGAAGATTTGTAACTTTTTTCCTGATTTGTTTTCAAACTTTTTGGTCGGCAGTTGTCCTTGTGGAAGATAAATTATCTATGAATGGGATTCTTGTAAAGTTGTGGATAAAGTAGTTCGATTCTAAGTGACACTAAAATGAATACATTTCATGATTCTTAGTATAAATTTTATATAGAATACTACAAATTAGAAAGTATATTAAATATCACGTTAAATGATGTAGCACTTTGAAGTTTAAATACTGTTAAAGAGGACAAAATGGGCTTCTGCCCTTTTTAGGCAAACTAATTAGCCTTTTATCCTTCTTCCCAAACTAAATAGGGAAATGTCCCTCTTTTGAAAATCGAGTTTCTCAAAATCGAGTTAAAAAAAAAAAAAAAAAAATCCTGGAGCCCTATAATGACGTTTTTAAGGACCTATAGTGACGTTTTAAGAACCTATAGTGACGTTTTATAACTTAATATCCATGAAATCGAGTTATAGGCAATTTTATTGCCTATAACTCGATTTCATGGATATCAAGTTATAAAACGTCACTATAGGTCCTTAAAAACGTCACTATAGGGCTTAACTTGATTTTGAAAAACTCGATTTTCAAAAGAGGGGCATTTCCTTATTTAGTTTGGGAAGAAGGGCAAAAGGCTAATTAATTTGCCCGAAAAGGGCAAAAGCCCATTTTGTCTCTGTTAAATCCTTAAAAAAAAGTATGATCTTAAATATGAAATTGACACAAATGTATTTGCTTTTGTTATTCTTTTTAACGACGCTTTTATTTTACTGAAACAGAAAACTTTTTGCTGAAATTACTGTAGATAAAGATAAAAGTTAGCTGAAATAATACAGTGAGACCCATGAATAGTACCAAAAAGTGCAGAGAGACCCATGAACAGTAATAAAAATAAACCGAATAATAAAATAAATTAGTTTTTTAAGTTGGAGCCAAACACACACTAAATTGTCAATTTGTCATTATGTTTTGGGAGACCGATCTTTGGATTGCATTACATGGATGCTAACATCTTTGCCACTTTGTAATTAACTTAGCTTTTGAAATTGGATTTTGGGGTGTAGGTTAGAGATTTAACTTTTTCTTTTTCTTTTTTCCTTTAGATGGTATTTAGGTTAAAAACCCATGTAATTTTATTTCTTTAGATTGTAACTTAGGACCCAAAGCTTTAGAACATTTATTTGAAAAATCATGCACTATCTTATAATTCAATTAAGCGTTTTTTTGTTCTTATTTTTTGAGGTGTTAAATTAAATTAAGTGTCAATTTTCATTGTCAATTCCTTAATATAGAAATGAGTATAGTTATAGTTGAGCATCATTATGTGTGTGACTATCAAGGGTAGCTAGATATCATTATGAGGATCGTGATTTTCACATTATGTTACCACATGAGAGGTGAAACCTAACATTGAATTTGATATAAACACTGCCTTATGTGACCTTATCACATTCTAAAATGAGAATGCTAAAGAATTGTTGAGTTACTACTCAATCAGTGAATGTATATGTAACAAAGCAAATATCATGTGTTATTAGAATTCTAGATTTTTTGATAAATTATTCCAACCCATGGAGCTATATTTCTAGATGTTCAATTGTGTCAAAGACAACAAATGTATGCTCACAAAACTGCATTTTAGTCACGCATATTTGGTTTCAAAAACTACATTTTTTTTGTTAGAAATCTTGTAACTCAAATGACACATTTTGAAGATTCCAAAAGAAACGTCCAAAGTTCAAATCTCTCGACCCCAACTATTGTTATGAATAAATAAATAATTTCATTTTTTCCAAAGTAGCCCCTATGCAGGCTATGCTGCAAATCAAAATCGTGATTTTATTGTGGTTTACAAGACTTAGTTTGTTGCATAAATTCATGAAATTAAATGACCATCTTAATTAATGTTGAGTTTGTCTTTGTTTGTGATTTTTTTTTTTTTTTTTTTCTTCTCATGAATAACTATTTTAAAGGTAAGAATCTAAGCAACTCTGGAACCACCAAGAGAGGTGGCCTAGTAGTCTTGGTGTGAATGTGGGAGTACCAGGTCCTATGTTCGATTCACAATGGGCGAACTGTGGGATTAATGCCTACAACTAGCCCAAGTTCTCTCGTGAGGCTAAGGTGAGGCCTGTGGTCACCCCTGACCACAGTAGATATAGCTCAATCCAATATTCTCTAGTGAAGAATGCCTCTATGGTCATGCCCAGGGGGGTGAGTCACAATGGTCGTCCCGCCTCTCTTTCTTGGCCCTCAAAAAAAAAAAAAAAAAAAGCAACTCTAGAAAAAAGAATTTCTTACCAAGTCTGTAGGATTTTCACTCAACTTAACTTTGTTTTATTACATAATTACACAATAGCTTACACTCCAAAAAGAGGCCAAGAAGGTCACCTCTTTCCTTTATCCATCACATAATAAGCTACAGCTTACAAACAGGAACACTCCCTTATATGTATAAACACAAGACTAAACCCTTGATAAATAACAAGAAGAAGAAGATAATTAGAGGGTGTATATGGGTCGGAAGATTACACACATAAGAGCGAATAATCAGATACTTAAAGAGTTCTGAACACCCTCCTTAAAAAAAATTATAAAAAATAACGACTAGGACGACAACAAGATCTATCCAACAGTGTACCCGCAATCTAGGGCGTACTCAACTAGCTTTTTCAACTCATCCTCAGTAATATACCCATCATCATTAGCATCAGCCTGACGAAGTGCCTGATCAGTTCTATAAGCATCCCAACGCGACCCAAGATAATTGAATGCATTCTTCAACTCGTCCCGTGAAAGCTTTCCATCTCCATCAACGTCATGGCTCTTGAAAATATTCAATAGCTGCTGTTCATTGAATGGAACTGAAGTACGTTTAAACGCAATAGCTTTCCTGCCCATTTCGTGAGGGGACTTTAGATATATAGGTTAGGATTTGATTGCAACGAGAGTCTCTTAATTGCAATACAAAGAGACTAGAGTGCAACACTGATTTATATAGGAATGTGGTTCTCATATATATCTCTGCACCTTTATTCTACTTTATCTTTACTATCTTTATTCTCAGAACATTAATATAGTATAAATTTTAGGTTGTTATTAAGTTATTATTCACATGAGTTCCTCGAGTTTTAATTTGATACAACAAAATGTCTTAGAAGGAATTTAATTTTAAATTCCGCTTTTAAAAAAAAAAAAAAAAAAAATCCTTTAATATAGATTTCAAATCATATCATAATTGTTAAAAAATAATTTTTTTAATTAAAAAAAAAAACAGAAGAATATATAATAGTGTCACTACGTGACAAAATTTTTGGTGATATATAATAATTAAATAATCACATTCATTTATGACCAAATTTTTATGATTTATTTAATATTATAATAAAGCTCTAAATCACCACATGAACGTGATCATCATGGGCAACAAGAGAAATGGGTAGCAAGGCTTATTAATTTATTATCACCATACAAATTTATTTTGTTTATGCAATCAAATTTTTTTTACCTAGAATCAATAATATTAAAATCTTAACGTAAGTCTAAAAGAGTACAGGAAATGGCCGATAATCTTATTCTGTACAAACCCTTGGGGGAAAGTTTTTAATAGTGTGCAACATTGTGCTAGATATGAGATTGCAAAATAAACTCATATCTTATTAAACTTTTAATTTATTGATAGTTGGGATCACCCGTCTAAATATATGGTCTTGATAATATGCTTAATATGAATTTTATAATGTACTTATACTTAATTGGGAGTTAGGATCACTCGTCCAAAACTTTTTGTAATTAGTGACGCATCAATTTTCAAAATTTATGAGTAAAATTTGTAATATTTATAACATTGTTATTAACAATTTTACATATTGAATTATTTTCATGTAATTAATGAGACATCAATTTCCTAGGGATAGATGAAACTTTTTTTTTTTTTTTTTTATGCGAGTCAGAAAATTGGGGATTATTTTTTAATGCTTTCTAAAATTTCAAATACTCTGATATTTCTCATATCTAGGCATTTTTATGTCTTTAAATTGCAATATTCTTCTCATCATTTAAGTTTCCTATTACAAATACAGGAGGATTCTGGAAATCAACATCGATCTATAACTGAAAATTCGGTAAGGGGAAGCTTTTTAACCTGTTAAAAAAAAAAAAAAAAAAAAATCCAACTTGGTCAGTAGTGGAAGTTTTTATCGTTGAATTAATGCAGATTGTGTCAAATTTGGTATAAAACAAGTTGATTTTGATATGACATAATTGCATGGAAAAAATATTTAGTATTATATTTAGTATTCTCAAAAGAAAAAATAGTGGGTTAATCCCACATTGGAAAATGAGTGTGAGTTAAAAAGGCTTAATGCTTATGCTATATATTCAAGAGTTAGACCATTTTGAATATACATCACTATAAGTTTCTTTAAAACCTTCTTCCCTCTTCCCGTATGTGTGTTAAAAATATTTAGTATTCTCAAAAAAAAAAAAATTGCATGGCTCCTTTTACTCAATGGGTTCTTCTTTTTCTTTTTTAAAATCTTCTAGAATTGAGAATAAAAAATTAAAATAGTTAATCGCATCCCATTTTTGGGATTTTGACAGTCACGTTTATGTTGAATGTAACAAAGAGAAGAAATTTTAATAAAAATATATGATGGAGTATTAGTGGTTACACAACAAACCTAAATTCGACGGCTGACAAAGTACTTGTACTCAAAATGAATCAAATGGCTTATGTGGCATTGATGTGACACTGGCTTAAACTTATTAAGTTAATGATCTCGCCTTTTCCTATTCAATTGGGGGTTACTATAGTGAGAATAAATCAAGGATTCACCCAACCCCACCAGCCGGCCTTTAGCAAACTCGGATGGCCATGCATTGCAGCATCCATGGGCGGCTCTAGGAACAGTTCAGGGGGTTCAAATGAACCCCCTGAGCTGGCCAAAAAAAAGAAAAAATTTATATATAATTTTTTAATTTATTTTTTTGACCCTCTTAAAATAAAATTTTGAACCCCCTAGACCTAAATTTTTTTAAAGCCTAGTTGAAATGAACTTGATTATGATTATCTTGACAATATTTTGGTCTTTAAAAAAAAAAAAACTCAATATCAAACCAATTTTTCCTAAAATATGGGAGAAACAGTAAGCCTAACAACAAAAGTATAAATTTATTCTTTTTAATTTTTTTTTAAATCATTTAGATCTTAAAAATTTGAAATAAACTAATACATAAAAGTTTATTGTATTTAGATCTTGCTTGGAGTTTACTTAACAACAATAATTCATATGTTTATAGTATTTAAAAACAATAAATGATTTTCAAGATTTAATCTTAGCAACAATAATTAGTATCTTTATTATATTAATAAACTATTATAAAAAAATCTTATTAATAAACAATATACATTAAACTTATAATTTATCTTATATGAGAAATGCTATATTTATAATGCTTTCACAACAAATTTTAAGTAACAGATGTTACTGGTTGTTACTGATGGAAAAAAAGTAATTTCAGTAGTGAGTTTAAATTAAAACTAATAACAAATTATCACCTAAAATTGTTAGAAAAGTGTAATGAAAATTTTGTAAATATAGCACTTTGTAATAAAGAAATCACGTAGACTGCAAAATTCATTTTTTACCCAAAATGCATCTTCTTATTGACCCCCCTAAAAATATATCCTAGAGCCACCACTGGCAGCATTTTATCGATTAATATAAGTTATTGCAACACACTTTAGAATGAGATTCTTCATTATGGAAAGTTCAACGGGAACAAATAGCTTCATTCGTGTTTTAGTTAAATGCACATATGGCACCTACAAGTCTACAACACAAAAAAGATTCTCTTCATTTACTCTTAAATGAAGATGTTCATTTTAAGGTTGTTAGGTTCTAAGACTTTAGGAACTAATGTATTAGAACTTCAATTTGTATTATGTTGGCAAACCATGATCAAAACATAGAGTCTAGGTTTAGGCTTGCTCAAAGTATGTTTATTTGTAAAATTGAAATCGAGTGATTGCAGAATTTATTGGACTAAATCTGCAAGGCTCGATCGATCGAACCACGTGCAGATTTATTTTTCTGCAGAGTTCCAATTCAGCCCAAATTCTACTTAAATGTATTGGGTTTCAAGTAAAACATTCCTATATATAAAGGAAACCCTAAAACGTTTTTATAAGTTTTTTAGAGAGAGAAGAGTGTGCCTCTTTTGTAGATCTAGGGTTTTGTACCCAAAAGCTCTCTAAGGACTTTGTTGCTCTTTATGTTGTGTGTGTGAATCTTTTGTGAGATCTGGAGATAATTGCCTTCACATACACTTAGGGTTATCAAGAATCAAGATTATGTCAAGAACTGGATGATCAATTCAGTTTCTGTTTCAAGAGCTTAAAGATATACAAGCGGGAGTGCTTGTACTTGCTGGGAATCCAAGGAAAGAAGTAGTCCGTGGACTCGGAGCTATCATGGGGTCGTGGTAGTAAGTTTTCTACTCAAGGTAGCAATAGAATGTTAGTGGTCTAAGTTCTATTGTACAAACTTCAATTCTTTCATAGTGGATTTTCTTTTTACCTTGAGGATAGCTAGGTTAAATCCTCCCCAGGTTTTTTACCGATTTGGTTTTCCTGGATTATCATATCATTGTGTTCTTTATTTTCCGCACTTTACAATGATATGATATATTTTTGTTAACCTAGATCTAATTAATTTGACTAAGTAATCACTTGGCTAATTAACTAGGCTAATCTAGTTGTGTTTTAAGGGGTCTAAAAACAAACAAGTGGTATCAGTGCAGGTAGCTCTTTTGTGTTAGATCTTTTGATCTAAGAGTTGATCTTTGATCCCTGTTATCATGGATAATTTTAAGTGTCTTACTGTTTTTGATTGTGATGATTTGAATAAAAAGGACACCGTTGTTTCTGTTGATCTTTTTGATGCCTGTGAAACTCTCCATAAGGAATTATTGAAATCTATGAAAATTGCTAAGAAATTCAAGGAAGAGTTAAAATTGGCTAATCTTGAAAAAGATGAATTGATTGTTAAATTAGATGAATCTAATAAAAAGAATGAATTTTTGAGAAATCAAATTTCCTCTCAAGATGAGAAGATGAAAAGCTTGGAACAAGAGTTAGTTGAATCTAAAGCTAAAATTGAAAATTTGACTAGTACCAAGCCTGCTGTTGATAACAGAAGTATTTCTATTTCTTTTAAGCCTAAAACAGAGAAAGTTTATATCCCTCCTTTCAAGAGGAATAATAAAGAAAAGGCTTATTTTGCTAGGTTAGACAAAGGTAAAAGTTTTGATGTAGATGCTGGTGTTTCTAAACCTATGTCTAAATCTACTATTAGAGAGCATAATAAATCTGTTTTTGTGCATGTCTGTCACCTTTGTGGTGTTGTTGGTCATATTAGACCAAATTGTTCTTTGTTGAGGCAAAAACCAAAATCTGAGACTAGATTTGTTGTTAGGAATACTGATGTTTCTAAATTTGTTCATGTTTGTCACTTTTGTGGTGTCTCCAGTCACATTCATCCTTATTGTCATAAATTGAAATTTAAGCATTCTGTGTTTCAGTCTAGAATATGTGATGATATTTCTCCTGCCATAAGTCCATATAAATTGTTTCATATTTTTTTTGAAAAATTTGAGCCTATTGGCTTGTGAAAAGAATTTGTAGGATTTCAGTCTCTCTCAGAAGATTGGTGTAATCCCTCAAATACACTCTACCTCTCATGGATTTTCACCTACAATGCCAAAGACTCGTGCTATATGGGTGAGAAAAGATTCTCTAAGGTGAGTGTTGTTTACTTGTCCTTGATTTAATTCTTTCAATTGTTTGTGGACATGTTTTGTTTTTGTTTTTGGTTTTTTTTTTTTTAGGTTGTTCTTTATTAAAAAAAAAAAAAATCCAAAAACATTGAAAATTTTCAAAAAGACAAAAATATTTTATTTTGTTTCTAGTTTTATTTTTCTTGAGGATTACATGAATTTTGATATCTCTCTCTTGATTTAGAACATGCTTGACATTGTGGGAAAACTTGAATAGTATGTGTTATATAAGTGCTATGCTATTTCTGATTTTGTGTAAGTATGTACTAGTTTGTACATGTACTCAAGGATTAATTAAGAAATTCATATTTCTTATTTGTGTACCCTCTATAGCTTAGTTAAGCACTGTCATACATTGCATTTGCATTTTTTTTATCATTTAGCATAATGTGTGTTTTTAGTTTTGGTCATAAATTTTTTTTAACCAATAAGATTTTTATGTGTTTTGCATTATTTTTCTTGGATTTGTAATCAAGACTGGCCAATTTATCTTTACATAACATGTCTTTGTACCTTGTTTAGCTTAGATGAGCTTTGCACTTTACTAGTTTGAGCTTTGTAGTGCGTGTTGTGTGGGAAGATGTTTATAGTTTTTGATCACTTTGTCTTGATCTTGATGTCACATGCCTTTGATTGTCAGACTTGATCTTATTGAGAAAGGCATAAATAACCATCTCACCACTGTTTACTAGCCAATCATGAATACTTTAGTGCATATCGTAAGATTTTGTGCTCGAGAAAGTGTAGCACATGCACAAAAAGAATATAAGGTATAGCCTTGGATTAATGCTAAAATTGGTGTGTACATTATTGGGCTATAATTAATTCACAATGAAATAAAATTGGTGTATACATTATCTTGGCATTCTAATAATTTCCAAATCAAATAAAATTGGTGTGTACATTATGAGGCAAAACAAAAAAAATTACATGATTGCAAGCTTGTTTTCTAGGAGATGTGAGAGTTATATGATGTAACTCTTTAGGTGATAGTCTCTTTCAAACTTATGTGATGAATTTTGTAGAAATTGTGATTAATTATTATCTACATATCACCTCACATGTATCTCAAGCTATTGCTAGTTGCACACACTACACAAGTTTTTCTTTGCTAAACTTAGTACATGATATTGTGTGTGATCTTGTTGTGGCCATCCAAGATTAAAAGTTCCTTAATTTTAATGCAAAATGTGTTTAATGTTTGAGCTTTGAGGACAAAAAGGTTGAAAATCTTGTTTTTGGAAGATCTGGGTTGAATTCAAGTGTTTTTGAAAAACTTTTCATCTCATACTCATGCATTTTATTCATAATACAATGTGCTTTGAGGAGTTTCTGTATTAAAATGCTCTCTTTTTCAAAAAACTTATTTTTCCAGAGTTTTAATCGATCGAACCTGTTGCTCGACCAATCGAAATTGGGATTAAAAATTTTGGTTTGAATCTGCCTGACTCGATTGGCATTCGATCGATGCTCGATCGATCGAAACTGAAAAAAATTTCAGTTTTTAAGTATTTGACCAAAAATTTTTCTTGCATCATTTATATTTAGGATTTACATGCATTGCATTGTTTTCTGTATCCATCTTGCAGTTTTGCAGTCATATCTCTCATTGTTTTCACACATAACATGCATACACTTTGCTAAATTGGGTACTCAACTTGATTTAAAAATTGATTGATTAATTTTTGAGTCCCTGTACATTTTAGTATATGCTATTTTTTATGTGTGAACTGCAGAAATACTCTTCTTAAGAGATATAATTGATAATAATGTGCAAATATTTTCTATACTCATGCAACTATTTATGGGTCACGTAGTGTCAAGTTTGCATTTATTGAAAGAGAGCATATTTGTGTTCATGTGTAACCTCAAATTTTTTTTGAGTTTGGTGTGTGTTTTTTTATTTATCCCCACCTCCTACAATTTATCCAAAACTGTTTTTCCCAAAACTTGTTTTGTTTTTCCTATATTAATAGGGGGAGAAGCTTGTTCTTAACCTTTGCTCTTCATAGGGGGAGTTGTCTCTATTTTCTATAGAGTTGAATTGTTTTGTGTTTTCTTGATTCTCTATTTTCTCTTGCTTTTTGTTGCGTATGTTTTTGTTTACTCTTTGTTTGAGTTGTCTTTGACAATACGTGACAAAAAGGGGGAGAGTTAGATGAAATGTATATGTGGGAATCCTGTTTGTTTTGTTTAGGGGGAGTTGAAATTGTTTTTGAAAGGGGGAGAAAATAAATATTTTTATGTATCTAACTTAGCGGGAGAGTTAGTTTGCATATTTGTTATTTGCTTTAGTTTGTTTATTTTCGTTTACTTGTATTTTCCACACATACGTTTATGTGTTTGTTGAGTGTTTTAGGAATATACAGGTTAATTTAGTCATGGCTGCTATCTACACTAGCAATTGATAGATAGTAGTTAGGTTGAATTGTATTTGGGCTATTTGTAACTTTGAGCATTTCATGTTTGTGATGTGTTTTGTCACAGATTGCCAAAGGGGGAGTTTGTTAGGTTCTAAGACTTTAGGAACTAATGTATTAGAACTTCAATTTGTATTATGTTGGCAAACCATGATCAAAACATAGAGTCTAGATTTGGGCTTGCTCAAAGTATGTTTATTTGTAAAATTGGAATCGAGTGATTGCAGAATTTATTGGACTAAATCTGCAAGGCTCGATCGATCAAAAATTAGACTCGATCGATCGAACCATGTGCAAATTTATTTTTCTACAGAGTTCTAATTCAACCCAAACTCTACTTAAACGCATTCGGTTTCAAGTAAAACACTCCTATATATAAAGGAAACCCTAAAACATTTTTATAAGTTTTTTAGAGAGAGAAGAGTGTGCCTCTTTTGTAGATCTAGGGTTTTGTACCCAAAAGCTCTCTAAGGACTTTGTTGCTCTTTATGCTGTGTGTGTGAATCTTCTGTGAGATCTAGAGGTGGATGCCTTCACAAACACTTAGGGTTATCAAGAATCAAGATTATGTCAATAACTTGATGATCAATTCAGTTGCTGTTTCAAGAGCTTAAAGATATAAAAGTGAGAGTGTTTGTACTTGCTGGGAATCCAAGGAAAGAAGTAGTCCGTGGACTTGGAGCTATCATGGGGTCATGGTAGTAAATTTTCTACTCGAGGTAGTAATAGAATGTTAGTGGTCTAAGTTCTATTGTACAAACTTCAATTCTTTCATAGTGGATTTGCTTTTTACCTTGAGGATAGCTAGGTTAAATCCTCCCCAGGTTTTTTACCGGTTTGATTTTCCTGGGTTATCATATCGTTGTGTTCTTTATTTTCCGCACTTTACAATGATATGATATATTTGAGTTAACCTAGATCTGATTAATTTGACTAAGTAATCACTTGGCTAATTAACTAGGTTAATCTGGTTGTGTTTTAAGGGTCTAAAAACAAACAAAGGTGAAACTAATAGCATGCTTGTGTGACTCACGGAAGAATGAGAATTAAAATCTAAAGTAAATAAAAGATTTTGTACGTATCATTCTAATTTGAACAATAAAACAGTTAATGAAAAAAATTACCTTATATGATGATAGATGGTTAAAATAATTTTATTTAAATAATGAAAGTTCAATGAAACTTTTAGTAATAGAATTTTAATCCAAATAGTAGAATTGGTTTAGTAATCCAAACGTTTTATTCCAAAACGAGAAAATTACTCTTTGGATTACTAAACCAACTCTACTGTAGCTACAATAGAATTGGTTTAGTAATCCAAAGAGTAATTTAACTTTTTGGAACTTTGGTAGAGTTTCACCTAGAGTAGAATTGGTTTAGTAATTTTAATGTGCTTACTATAGTGTGGGGGAACGAGAGTTGGAGAAAGAAACAGAAAAAGACTTAGAGGAGCAAGAAACATTCAAATAATGTTAAGTACGGTTTGTGCTTGATAGACAAATTATATTTTTGAAAATTTGAGTAGTGCCTGGCATTACATTCAAGCCCTTTCATCATCAACAAGTTGTAATATGCTATGTTAAATATTAATATACACTGTGGTGGGCAAAAAGTAAGTCAAGTTTATGTCAAGTACAAACTTATTAATTTTGCTCACACAATTAATTTTTTAAGAGGTGGGACGCTCAATTAGCCTTAAATGTCCTCAACAAGATGAAAAGATTTAAGTGGATGTGTTTGAATTAATTCTAAGTGTAAGTTAATGATATCAAATAAGAAACAGCCTTGAAAAGCTTATATCGGGGTCCTCGGGTTTAGTCTGAATAGTGATTACAAATGGTTTTCAAGTCTCAAAATGTCCATCCCTTCCTCCAAGGGCTTCTCAGCTTTATATATTCAGCTAAGATGTATCTGAACCTTACATTTGGAAGGTCAGGGTTAAATTCTTTTGATACTTGTCCCATCAAGACCTTACTAAAAGGCTTCTACATTGGGGTATGAGCTAGGTTGATACTGTTCATGGGTCATTTCCCCATTAATGCGGCCAGCTAAGTGGTTGCAAAGTATTGAATGTGGACGTGATGGATGCTTTATCCATCCTTTTTCCTCTCTTCCTAGCTTGGCAACAAATCTTTCTCCTCGCCCTCGGTTTGCACCCGACAGCCTTTAGCCTTGGTTCTCTGTTTCCTGAGGGCATGTCGGCATCCTCGGAGTCCTAGGGTGTTGTAGTCTTTTTGCACTTGCATAAGGTCACTTGAATTCTCCCGAGGACATTCTACCAGTGCTTTCCGAGGTTCGTACCCTTGGCGTTGTCCTTAATCCATCTGTTTGTATTCTCGAATCCTTGTCCCCCCACATACATAATAGTTGATTTAGAGTTGGTTCATATGTACTCTCATAAAAAGGACAATAAGTTCCTTTTCTCCCCAACTACATATACATAGACATGGCAAAACAAGCGGGTTGGGTCGGGTCAATTGGGTTTCGGGTTGGGTCGGGTTGACCTGTATTTTTCACATGAATTATTTTTTAAGAAAACAAAATGTATTTGCCATTTAGAAAGTAATGCAACAAATTACTTGATGTAAAATACATTACTTTGAATTCACCACTTATATCAAGAATGAATTACACTTATTAATACTAATTCAACAATTTTAAAATTATACAAATCCTAATATTTCTATCTAAAACAAAATAACACAAAGATAAGTAAAACAAATATACAAGTTTTATTTCTACACAATATCAACATCCCAAAATATAAAACAAAATTACAAATGACTTATTGGATAATTCATTTGACAAAGAATAAAAACATATAAGAAATTGACACTCTTGAAAATTAATTTTATAATCTATTGTGAATTGTGGTTGGCACTCTATTTCAATTTGAGATATATATTGAAGTTTGATTCTTTACTTATTTATACATGGTCTTTTTTATGAATATCGTATCATTGTTAAGCAACACACATTCTAGGAAATATCATAATTTATTTTGAAAAGCCATTTATTTTAGACATAAATTGTTAAAAAATAGGTCTAAGCATTCATAATTTATGTTAATTTGATACTTTGGCTTCACTATTTTCAAACTTATGAATGTTTCTCACACATGTCTACAATTTTAAATCTATATTTTTAACTATACTGTAACCAGATTATCTTGGCATGTATTTTGCTATTTGATATCTAAAAATCTTTACTCATTACAGAATGCTCAATCATTCATCTTTTAATTAATTTGCATATAGTTATGTAAATGTCTCAATTGTTTCCTTAAAGCTCACAACAAACAATTAAACCAATATTTTCTTAATTTTTTCTTTTTTCTTTTTACCCAAAAAAAAAAGTTTTAAAAAATGGTTCGGGTTCGGGTTGGGTCGCCAGTTGGGTCGGGTTGACCCACAAAAAACATGGGTCGGGTCACAGGTCAACCCGTTTTTGCTTCAAATCAAAAAAATCGAGTTCGGGTCAAGTATTTTTCGGGTCGGGTCGGGTTAGAAAATTTTGACCCATTTTGCCATGTCTACATATACACAAAGACAAACATTATACTATTAGGCAATATCTAGAACTACCAAAGAGGCTTGTAATTCAACTAGCACTTTTTGGTGTTTCCAATGGAGATGTTCAAAGATTAAATTCCATCTCCCTAAACTATCGAAGTTTAAAAAAATAAAAAAGAAAAAGAGACGCAATATCTTGAACTAGAAGATCTACACAACGGTGTACCGGCGTTTTAGGGTGTAATCAACTAGATTCTCCAACTCCTTTTAATCAATGTACCCATCATCGTTAGCATCAGTAAATCGGAGTGCCTGCTCAGTTCTATAAGAACCCCAACGCGAGCCAAGATATTTGAATGCTTTCTTCAGCTCTTCCCTTGAAAGTTTTCCATCTCCATCAGCATCATGGCTCTTGAAAACATTCATTAGCTGATCTTTAGCGTATAAAACACTCGTAGGTTTATACAATGTAACATTCCTGCCCATTTGTGAGCGACTTGGATAGGATTATTTGTTTGCTAATAGAGTCACACTTAATTGCACTACAAGGAGTTTGAGAGCAGCATTGATTTATATAGAGATGTGGCTCTCATATATATCTTTGTACCTTTATTCTAATGAACAAAACTTAGGTACAGTGCTCAGGGGCGGCGTTACTTTACTTTAAAAAATATTTTTGAACACCCTAACTTAAATTTTGCACACTCTAATCACAGATAAGTCCAACTCAAAACTAAACAATAACACAAGCCAACCCAGTCCAAAACTAAAACAACACAGATCAACCTATCCTAAAACCAAACAACAGCACAGATCATATAGATCTCTCTCTCTCTTGAATCTCATCTCATCTCAATTAATTATCTGACTATCTTGGTATCTTCAACTCTAAGAATAAAGAGAGAATATTTGTAAGTTACGAGTGTCTATTTTATTATAAATTTATATTATATGTGTGAGTGTGTTTAATATTGACTATGAACATTTTTTTAATAATAATTTTTGTGTGAATTGTGATGTGTGCAAATGTGTGCATGTACAGTATAAACATGATATAACTTTATATAATTTAATTTTTAGGAAATACAGAGTGTTTGTAATGATTCAAAATATGAAAACTCGTAGAAAGAAATCATAAAACTTTATGCATTTGCATGTTTTTTTGTTGGTAACTCGATATAGTCAAGTTTTATTTTAATTAAATTTTGTATTAACTTATATTTCTTAATGAACCCTCTAGATAAAATTCTTAGAGCCGCCATTGACAGTACTTAGATACTGTTTTTTAGGTTCCTCTTTTAAGATTCTGCCATTGGATTTTTTCTTAAGGGAAGGAAGTGCATTTTTTTTAGTTAAGTAGTCATATGGCTGAATCTTAAGAGAGGAACTTAAGGAACAGCACCTAAAGTACTGTACCTAAATTTTGTCCTATTCGAATTTATCTTGTAGCTAGTTAGTATCTTTATTCAAAATTATAGAAATACACATTTGATGCAAGAGAAATATTCTGGTCTTTGACGCATCAGATTAATTAATCTGATATGACCTTTTTTTTATGTGAAAAAAAAAAAAATCCCTCAAATGTACTTTTCAATATATTTTTTCATATATCTTCTAAAACAAATAAAATATAAAATTTGAATAATGCATAAATCCTTTCATTAATAGTCCTGTAATTTCTATTAGCATATTAATCTATTAATTCCACAAAAGAAGATAAGAAATCACCTGTGTATGTTACAATCAAAACATTACATAAATTTAAGTCACCTAAAAAATTGAATATATAGATTTTAAAAATAAAATATAAAATGATTGATAAAGAAAAAATGTAAATAATTGGAAAGAAAATTTATAATGAAATTTACAATTAAAAAAATTGCTATTATTAGATCTAATTAACACTAAAAATATGTATATCTGAGAATTGTATGTTAAGTTTATAAGTAATTTCATTAATATATTTATCTATAACATAAAAAATAAAAAAATAAAAATCTAAAATAACTTTAGTGTATAAATATAAATTGAAAATAGATCCATTAAATTAACATTTATCTATATATATAATAATAGGTGAAGCAGAGAGAAACTCAAATTAGAATTCTAATTAGAGTTCTAATTTTGTGCCATGTGTCTAGATTTATCTTTATAATTGTTCAATTCAAATCTGAAATTGGAGTCCAATTTCACCTCCCTTTCTAGAAATCTGCGTTTTGTTAGAAAATCTGATTTTGTATCCCATACAAAACATACAGCGGAAGCAACAATCACGGATCTACTTCATTCATGAAAGATAACATGTAACCTTGAATTCTAGAATAAAGAATAGAAAGCGTACCTTGATGCTGTGAAATTCAAAGCCAGAACTTGAGAATACCTTTAATCTTCATCTCAATTCCACATGGTGCCCAAGATGTGTGATCTCTCAATCAGTCTTTTTGTACATAGATTCTCAAGGAAAAGACCTTCTTTTTCTCCTTGTAGAGAAAAACTATTTTCTTTTCTTTTCATCATACGTATGTTCAAACTACATTAGTCATTTCTTTATTTAATAACTCTTATTAAATAAAAACTGATTATCTAATTGGGTTAGCCTTTTGGGCCTACCCAATTGGGCTTTAGTTTGTGGCTTGAGATGGGACCAAAGGGAACAAATAAGACTTTAGCTCCAATGGGCCTTGAGCTTTTCTGTCAACTTTTGACAAGTCCAAAGTTACCATTAATTATATTCAATACCACTATAAGAATATAATTGCACTCTACTCCTTATTAATAAATTATATCCCAAGACTTTATTATACATATAACCCCTTCATTAAAATATTCGTAGTAATACAAAGTCAAGAATGTAGACTGTCACTTTGAAGATTACTACATCTTAATCCTTGAGTACCCGATTTAATCATTTATGTTATTCATCATATATTTATGAAATCCAATTTCATAAATATATACTTTAGTAACTCCTTACTAAAGTGGTTGGGCCAAACACTCTGAATAACTAAACCCATTAAACTTATCTCAAGGGAATATTTTATATTTCCGTTAAGAGATTATGAATTCCATCTTGAGAATATATGTTCCATCAACATTAAATGAGGCTGCCCAACATACTGAGGTTTTGACCGTAACTAATAGATCTCACTCCTGATATATCAAAGCAACCTACATCTCATGATCAGGTCCATTATTCTCTCAGGATTTAGAGTTGATGTAAATAGAAGTCGTGAGATTTATTATTCATTTGACAGTTGTTAGGAGAATAATAAATCTCACAGCGGTCCAGTTCAATATGTCTTAACTCTTAAAACATATCAACTAGAAGTCTCCACTTCCATGATCAAGACAAATCATCTTAGTTGATATGTTATAGTCTTCGCAGATGAAATGTCCAATTTCATCACCGACTACGAACTAAAATTCTGAGTTTACAAAGAACTTGTGATTTATATCTTTCTGTTACTTTTCACATAAATCACATACTATGCATCTCATGGACTAAGATAATGTCCCATTAGTTCATTTATAAATAGTCTTATATAATTAAACAATTTAATTACTTATAACATGCCAATAAATTGGATTTTAGGGCATAAACCCCAACACGTTTTACATTTAAATGTCGTGCTCTTTTTTTTTTTTTTTTTTTTTTGGGGCTAAATAAAACCTTTTGCTCTTCTTTAAATATTAGACACGCCTGTTTACAGGTTCACCTCCCCTTCTACCAAAGCCAACAACGACAACAACAACGATCTCTTCACCTCCTTGATCTTAGACATCAAATCCTACTCTGGCAACGACCCTCTTCTCCCATGGCTCCAGTATGCCTCTCTCTCTCTCTTTGTGAGTAGCTCTTTTAATGGTTTTAAAAAGTAAGATTGTTTGGCATTTTGTATATACAGAGGGATCAGAAAGATGAAGGATTCGCTGCCTTCGCAAGTTTTGAACGAGAAGCTGCCATGGTTTTTGCAGAAGTGCGCGCAAACCTTCGATTCCGATCACCGTTACAAAAACGACTTACGGTACCTTTGCGTTTGGTTACAATTGGTATTTTACTAATCCATCGCTTTTTTTTTTTTTTCTTTTTTTTTTTTTTCATTTTCTTCTTGATGATTTAGATTCTAGGTCGTTGGGTTTCTTAGAAGTTGTTTGGTTCCTGTGGAAATGAAGGGGAAAGATGTGAAAATCAAATTTGGATGCGCTTTAGATTTTTTTGGTTATCTAAATGTTGAGAATTTATTCATTTATTTTAGTGTGTAGATGGGTTTTTGTGGATGGTCTGAGAGTGCTTTTTTTTTTTTTTTTTTTTTTTTTTTTTTTTTTTTACATTTTCTTATTGTTGATTTTGATGCTGGGTTATTCGGTTTTTGTTCAATTTCATAGCCTTTGTTTGGTTCCTAAGAGAAAATGAAGGAAAAGTTATGAATATCAAATTTGGAGTTTTAGTAAACAGAAGGGTTGTTTTGGGCTAAGTTCACTAGCTTTTTATTGTTATTATGATTCTCTTTTGATTTATGACATATCATCTTCATAGAAGCGAGGGAGTTGATAGGAGTTAATCATGAATTGAAAAATGCCAATTTCATTGTCTGCATCATAATTCATAAGTAATTATTTATTTATTTATTTTGTGAGTAGATGGAGTTTGCGGATGATCCAAGAGTGATTTTCATTATCTTATGGATGATTTTGATAATGGGTCATTCATTTTTTGTTCAATTTCATAGCCCATTCCCTCTTTTTCAATGAATGCTGTGAAATTTGAAAGGCATCTCTCAGGATCAATGATGAATCCTTTTTACCTGTGACTATTCTTATTTAATATTTTCTGGTTATTCGTATTTTTTGATTTCAAGTATTTTGGATTTATATCTGTCAATTCCTTTCTCTACAGAGATGATGTGGGTTCTTTCTAAAATCCTTGACAGCTCTTTCTCTCTCTGTCAATGGTAGACAAGAAATTAGGGTTCTTCACTATAAAAGAAGAGGATTCTGGAGGCATAAAGAGAGGGGAGGCACGTACTACTACAGAAAGAAGGAGCACCAAAGGGTAAGACCTTTTTTTTATTTTGCACTTTTATTTGGTTGCTTTTCTGAAATTTAATAATTTGTTAAGATAGAGAGAGGCTGGAACCACTACCAGTGAGTTTTTATCTTCGATTTAAGTTTGTTTATTAATTGTGATTAGGTTTTGATATTTTGTTTGGATTGGTTTCGATTTTGGTATTCAAATTAAGTTTTTCTCTTCGCTTTTCAATTTGACATTTTGATCAGCACGCCCTCAAGTTCAGCCAGGTACTAATTTCGAATCGATCAGATTCCAGATCGCTTAGATCTACTTTGATTCTTTTGTTTTTGTTTTTATCGGATCTAGGGTTTATCATCTGCTTTTTGGATGAATATATTGCTTTTGTTTATTCGTGGTGTTAGTACTCTACTTTGAATATTCCGATTTCAATGTATTTCTACCTCAATTGTTCACATTCTAGATTTCGGAATCGGAACGATTGTGTTACTCGCTAATGGTGAAATAAGCCACATCACTTCCCAATGAAAACTTCAAAGTCACTGTAACTGAGATCTGCTCTTCTGTCGTGTTCTGTTTCTTCTCTGCAACTCCATACACACAAGGCCAGAATAGCGTGGTTAATTTTCCTCTTTCGGATACTCTCTTTATTGATTTGGCCCACTTTTTTACTGTTTTCATGTTCTGTTCCAAACCACAGAGGAAAAAGGAAAATCCAAAAAAAAAAAAAAAAAAAAAAAAAACCGCAAAAACTGAAAAATTTTTACGTTCTCTGCCCTGTCAACAAACTATTCAGAAGCTATCCCATTCCTTCTCTGCAACAAAAAACAATTCAAAAGGTAAGCATGCTCTTTTTTTTTCCTATTCAACTACCGTTTCAAATTGTATAAACTACCCACAGATCCTTTTTCCTCTGCTGAATGTAATTTTATAGGGTTCTTCTTTTTATTTTTGGCTACCTGTTATCTTAATTTCCCATTTATTTTTTTTTTTTCAATTTATTGAGTGAATTTTTCTTCGATTGTTGTATTGGTTAGATTTTATTTTTGTTTGGCAGATTTTTGTTAGGTTTGCACTTTTTTGGTTTGCCTTTATGTTTTGTCAATTACTGTTGAGTGTAGATTTATTGATGATTTCTCTCAAAGTGAAATTATGGTTTCACTAGAATTATTTACTGCATTTTTTTAATAGAAACAAACAGATAGATAACAAAGATTTTGTTAAATACTGTTTTGCCGCATGGTTTAAGGTTTGGCTACCTTTTTTCCTAATCTCCCATTTATTTTTTCAATTTCTTGAGTTCTGTTTTGTTTGATTGTTGTATTGATTAAATTTTTGTTTTTGTTTGGCAGATTTTTGTTAGGTTTGTGCTTTTTTTGGTCTGCCCTTTAAATTTGAATTGATTTATGCTTTTGTGCAGATCTATGTTTTGTTGAATCATTCTCAAAAGAAAAAAAAAATGTTGATTACTGAGACTGCAGTTATTTATAATTTTTTTAAGTAAAATTATTGGATTTTTTATGTTAATTACCGAGTTTTTGCAGATTGAACCGCATTTTCTCTAATCGCCTTTGTTGTTTTCGTTCTTGATATTTAATTTTATTATTATTTCTCTATTGATATATATATTTTCATCGTTTTGCACCTTTTGGCTTAATTTATGTGGTATCATTCTATTTTTATAGATTAGTCCTTAAAATTGTAAAAATTTGGAATTGCCTTAATTTTTTTTTTACCCTTTTTCCAGCAGCCTTATAGAAGGTTGGAATTCTCCTCAAATTTTTGTTCACTATGCTTTGTAATCAATTTGACTTATTTGTGTTCGTGAGGTTTTACTCAATTTCAAGCCAGTTTTGTATATTTAGTTTGTGGTCTCTAGCATAATGTTTCATGTCCTATAACTGTTGATTTTTATAATTCACATAATTTTTCATATGTGCGTGCACCCACCCTTTGGTGTTAGTTCTTGAGTTTATATTGAGAATTTTGCTTCGCAACCCAATGAAGAGATAAAAAGAAGCCGATGGGCTGATTTTCTATAGATGAGTAATGGAATTCTCAGGGATGTGCTTTAGCAATACAACATTTTGAATCAAAAGAAAGGGTCACATATTAGGTTTTACTTGCTCATTTATTATATTTGTCATTTGCTCTGTTAAGTCTGACTAATTAATTCTGCAATATTTAAAATACCTTGAACTACTAAAATGTATTTTTTAATTAAGATCCATGGAGGAGTGTACCAACTGTAGGTTTCACAATAGTAACTTTTTGTAATATAGTTTCTAGAATTTCGAAGGCCACTATTTTATGAGCTTATGATTTACAAATACTATAATGAAATGCAAGAATAACCTACTAGAGAAAGCTTACAACAAACCGATACATTATCGACATAAACTTGCTAGAATTATAAACTTAACTTCAATGTTTGTGACTAGACTAGCACATGAGATACCTAATACATCAATTAAATAATTCTGCACATTGAGTGGGTTAAAGACTATTAGTATAATAGCAGTGTTGTTAATAGAATCGAATTTTGTTGTTCCAAATTGATTTTCTTGCCAATTATAGTCTGCACAGTCCACCAATATTATGGAAGAAAGTGGCCTCCGTGATGCCTAGAAGGTAGAAACACTGTATTATTGTTCTAAATTCCTAATACAGACATTGGTTAAATCAAATATTCAGTAATTACCCGAGTTCTATTTGACTTGGTTTCTGTTAATTTTTGTATTGCTCAGGCTTTTAGGCTCAGTTTTTTTTTTTTTTTTTTTTTTTTTTTTTTTTTTTTTTTTTTAATGTTGTTGTTGTTAGCTTTGCTTATTTTGTTTATTCATTTGTTTTTATTGTGTATGTCTTAGTGTCTTGGATTTGAGTACTTATAGATGATTTACTTTTATTTATTTATTTTATGAATACATGATTACATAATAATGGGTGGAAAGTTTCATGAATTCCATAACTTGCATGGGTGTGCGTATAATCTAATATATCTCTTTCTGTAATTTTGAAGTAAAGCCTAATAAATTTGAGGAACCTTTCTGTAATTAATCTTGATTCCTGATGTCGAAATTAGAAACTATTATCAACTTCCTTTTAATGACTATTTTTGACTTTTTCCCGTAGTCTCTCTTTACACTATTCCTTATTTTTACTATCCCTTATTGAGTACTTATATACGAAATAGGACATAGAATTATTTTAGTGTTATTAAACTTCAATTTGGTTTTATTAGACATTCAAATTTCTTGATGTTTACTTCAAATAAACCTGCCATGTTTTGTGTTTTCAATGATATTTTTATTTTTCATGTGCTATTGTAGATTTATCATTGCTTTGTTTAGGATATTTGTGTCACATTTGGTTTGATTTTGTTTAGAGTATTTGGGTTAATTGGTTTTGGGTATTTGCCAAAGATGTTTTTAAAATAGAGAAAAAGAAACACAATCATGCCTTTCTTTTCCTTTTTCTTAAGAGATGAATGGTGACAGTCTTAAGTTTGGAGGACACTATATAATTTTTTCCACAATATTACCAATTGAGATAACCTTAATAGAAGTTTTGATCCTAGCCACTTTGAGATGTGTATATATATATTCTTGATTACCTTCTTGATTTGTAGCTGATATTTCTGTTATAACTGTTAAAATTATGCTTTAATCTTGATTTGGTGTACTATACTTTCTATTGCATTCATCTCTTAAGTTGTATTGTAACTATTGTAATTTGATATTGTGGTTAACATAGTTCTATGGTGTATAGGCTTATATTAAAAAACGATAAATTATACCGTTTCACAATGTTAAAACACCATTTTGTTTTATAGTTCTTTCAATAAAAAGAAAACTAACTGCTTGAAATACATAGCTAAGGCTTGCAATACAGGAGGGGAAAAAAAAACCTACGATACAGAGATAAAGGAGGAGAGAAAAAAAAAAAAAAAAAAAAAAAAAAAAAAAAAAAAAAACCCCTTATGACATAGATATAGACTACCGTCCATTCCCTCGTTGGACTTAGACATTTTTATAGATTATGAAAATTACAAAAAGATTGGTTACAGTTTTGGGTCTTCACTATAAATGAACGGAATTAAAAACAGTTATATGTAACTAATTTTAAAGATGTTGTTGGGATCAAATCAGTATAATATTGAACATTGTGCTGATATTTAAGTTTCTGTTCTTAGCAATTTAGTTTTGATGCTGTTTGTTCTGTAATGAGTATGTGTTGTTCATTCTGTTATGCGTGTTTGTTACTAGTGTTCTTAAAAAATTCTGTTACGTTTAACTAATTGGCAAATACAATTGTTAACAACATTCTATGTAATTTTTATCTATTTAGATCAGTACATCAATCTTTGGCATCCACATCCAATTGAGGGCTTCCCTAGCAGGTGTGTAAGTGATTCTGCTGATCACTACTAAGTATATAAAAGATCTTGTACTCTACTTATAAGTAGATTAAAGTTCTTTTGAGCTATCAACGATGCTTTCTCTTATTAACCAGTAACTTTATTAGTGTCATATACATTCCTTTAGACCATTTTAAACTTGGCAGATTTAAGGTGTTGTTAGTTTCATTAAGGTTTGTAATATGCCATTACAAAAATTTAATTGTATTATATAAACTACATGCCTATAATATAATTGACAAATACCTAATTGATCTATCAACAAATATGCCTAGAATATGCCTAAAATATAAATTGTATTGCATAAACAACAAATATAATTAACATATTGGTTTGCCAAAAGGAATGATTATCGATTGTGGAAAATTCAAAGTGTGATGAACCTTATCCTTGTGATTATCAAAATTTGTCGTTACGTCTCATTGAATATAAAAACCAAAAAAAAAAAAAAAAAAAAAAAAATTCCTTTTTAAGATTTCAAATTTTCATCCCATAAAATTTGAATCATCTGCATTTCCTAATAAAGTTTGCTAAATTATAAATTAGAACCATCATTTCTAACTAAAAATCCCCGCATTTCTACATCTAATCTACCAAACAATATCTGCTAAATAATAAAGCACAATCGTTTTTGTCCAAAGCATATTTTATGTCACTGTGACGAGAGTGAACCATACTCATGTGGAAGCACACAATATAATAAAATAAAAGTAAACCATCCACTGATGACACATCACATAGCTCCCACAAATAAATTATACAAATTCAATCAAACTATACTCATCTAAGCTAAAAGATAGACAATACAAAATAGCATTTCCTATACGCCCAACGCGCAATACAAAATAGCATTTCCTATACGCCCAACGCACAATACACGCATTTCCTAAAGCCCCAGTTGATAAGCCATATCATATAAGGTTTGCTGGCCTGCTCGACTAAAATTGTGCTTAATTATCATCTCCTCTTCCCCTCCTCCTTTCATCTGCTCTATCTTACCCCACCACTCATTCTCATCAACAAATATATATATATATATATATATATATATATACTGCTAAGTTTTGTTAATGAAATTTTCTGGTTAATAATATGAATTTAGACTTAACTGAGCCTTTTAAATATGAATAAACTCATGATTAATAATATATCCATTCATGTGCAGTAGCACGGGCTACATACTAGTATTTACTAATAGATGCTTGGCAAACAGTCAGGTTAGGTTATAATCCTGTATTGATCAAAATGGAAAAGGCCAAAACAGAGTTTTTATTCTTATTATGCGTGAAATTTATACCCTAAGCCATCACATATAATAATCACATTAACTTATAAGTAACAAAATATTTAGAGTATATACAAGGTTAAGGGCTGTTTGTTTTAGCTTAAAATCCATTTTATCGCAAAGTGTATGTATATAGTTTTAAAATTAATGCACATATATTTATATTTTATATATAGCTATACTTATAACCAAATTATTTTTTAAATAAAATAAACCAATAAAAAAAATCACAGCAAAGCACAAGCGTAATATTACCCTTTTGTTATTATGGGCGACAAGAGAAGTGGGTACGTGGCAAGGAGCCCGGGCTTATTGATAATAAGAAATTCGCTATGAAAAGCAATTTTTTTTTTTTTTTTTTGATAGGGCTATGAAAAGCAATTGATGCTCGTTTACTTTTCTCAGTCAAAAAGTTTTAGAAAGTTATATAATGAAGTGTCATGAACAAGACTGGTGGCTTAAGGGGGTGTTTGGTTTGTGTTTTTAAACAACTATTTTCAGTTTTTAAACAATATTTCATGCATTTCAATGCACTTTTTCACCCACACGTATTTTCACAAATGTTTTCAAACAACAATTTTCAGTTTTTAAACACATGTACCAAACGGGCCTTTTAGATTTGCTAGAATTTTTTTTTTTTTTTTTTTTTATTGAGAAGAAGATATGGACCATAGTCTGGTCCGTGGAGCTAGATTTTTTTATTTTTTATTTTTTTTTATTTTATACAAGATAGAATTCTACTCTAACTTAATTTAAGTGTACATGTGTGTGAAGCAACCTCCTAGAAACTTGAACCCCGGCCCTTACCCCTCACACCCCACAAACACTTATACTTGTGGAGTGACCATCGCACCAAGGGTGTGCGGTGGTCTGTGGACCTAGATTGAAACGAATAAACTTTAGTGTTTTTCATTCTCCAAAAAAAAAAAAAAAAAACTTTAGTGTATATTTTTTTGTTTATTTTCTACCTAAAACTTTAGTGTTTATAAAGCTTCTAAAATATGTGGCTTCTAATCAGTTTAACTGGCCTACATCACATTCTCAAAAAAAAAAAAAAAAAAAAAAAAAACAAACAACTGGCCTTCATCAAAAACCAATTAGTGTCTTAGTCTGAGAATATTAATTTTTTTTTCCAGTTATTTTTCCAGACTTTTAATGTGGTTCTTGAATTATTATGGAATATTGTCTTTTGACCCCATTTATTGAAAATTTAAATGGAATTAAAATTGAATTGATTAATTAATCAATTGTGTGAATTTCACTTCACATTAATTAAGTCATATAAAGAATATTTAAAAAAAAAAAAATAGAATGCAGAAATCAAGGACGCAGTCATGATGTGAAAAACCAATGACAACTACCAATGAAAAAAAACATATCAAAGGTTTAACCACCAACCCCAAGACAGTGATCCATTAAATAAATTGAAGTTCTTAGAATAGAAATTAGTCCTAACTTCCATCGCTACCTCCGGCAAAAATTTACTCATATGACCGCACACTATTCCAACCTTAAGCTATTCTACTTTGGATTTTCAAGAACTTTCCACTCTCAACTTCAGAGTCCACCCTAAAAGATTCTTCATAGAAACTTGACTGTTTTTAGTACCATAGCTTCAATTGGATGATTCACCAAGTACCGACCTTCAGATCTTTGGTGTATTCGGTATGTCGGTGAACTTAAGAGAAAAGGCACAAACCCTATGCATAAGGCTCTCTCCTTTGTTATTTAGACGACTACTAATACTAATGATCCCTTTTATTCTCTAGCAAGTAGGGCTAAAATTCCAACTCATGGATTGGCTTAATGGGCCTACTTAAGAATTGAGGTTATTATTTTCGATCGATCAATTAATTGTTGAGAGGCTGCCAAGATTAATCTTGATCAATCGACTAGTTGTCGTCATAGGTTCGAGAATACACAAGCTTCCTTTTCCTTGAGCTGTTATGGAAATGACTTGCACTTGAAAACTCATTTTTTAACACATCTAACTTGCACTTTTTTTTACAATTTGCCAACCTAAACACTTCAGACATAACAAATTATATAAACATTAGAGTTCAATTCAATTTATAAATTTGTATCAATTTAGTTCATAATGCTAAATTAAAAAAACTCCGGTTCGAAAAACTTACAAGAACACTGATTCTCTTAAATATCATGGAATATTCTATGGCCAATGTTTGGCTGAAATCCACCAATATAATAGAACAAAGTTTATTCTTATTCTTTAGAGCTGCTAGAGAAACTGAGGAATAATTCATCCAAAAGAGAAAAAATTTCAATGTTATTATACCAGGAAGAGAACTTATCATATTTAATTAAGCATGTATTGCAAATCTAGGTTCCATATCAAGAACATGTTACAACACTTAAACTTCATTTGCTATCCCTATTAAACAAAGGTAGACATTTTATTTTTATTATTCATTTATTCTTATAATCCACCCATCTCCTAAAAAATGGGTTAATACAATAAAACAAGGCCTATTTATTAGTACAAGTACTCATTGTTGAAGTGTCACTAGCTCAGCCAACTCTTTCTTGCTGATGTAATTATCACCATTATCATCAGCATGCCAGAATGCTGACATAGCTCGCAAGCTAGGGAATTCAACTCCTAAATCGCTGAAGGCCTTCTTAAGCTCTTGCTTGCTGAGGTAGCCATCTTTATCTGAGTCAGAGCGCCCAAATACAAACTTCATCTGCTCTTCACCACGTGTAATAGCAACAGAATTGGTCTCTTGAAAAAATAATTTCTTACCAAGTCTATAGGATTTTCACTCAACTTAAATTTGTCTTATTAAATAATTACACAATAGCTTACACTCCAAAAAGAGGCCAAGAAGGTCACCTCTTTCCTTTAGTCTTGTGTTTATAACTATAATTATATGTATAAACACAAGACTAAACCCTTGATAAACAACAAGAAGAAGATAATTAGAGGGTGTGTACGGGTGGGGAGATTATACACACCCGAGCGAATAATCAGATACTTGAAGAGCTCTAAACACCCTCGTTAAAAATAATAATAATAACAACAAGGACGACAACAAAATCTATCCGACAGCGTACCCGCAATCTAGGGCGTACTCAACTAGCTTTTTCAACTCATCCTCAGCAATATACCCATCATCATTAGCATCAGCCTGACGGAGTGCCTGATCAGTTCTATAAGCATCCCAACGCGACCCAAGATATTTGAATGCATTCTTCAACTCGTCCCGTGAAAGCTTTCCATCTCCATCCACGTCATGGCTCTTGAAAATATTCAATAGCTGCTGTTCATTGAATGGAACTGAACTACGTTTAAACGCATTAGCTTTCCTGCCCATTTCGTGAGGGGACTTTAGATATATAGGTTAGGATTTGATTGCAACGAGAGTCTCTTAATTGCAGTACTACAAAGAGACTAGAGTGCAACACTGATTTATATAAGAATGTAGTTCCCATATCTTTGCACCTATATTCTACTTTATCTTTACTAATATCTTTATTCTCAGAATATTAATATAGTATAAATTGGCATAGTTATTAGATTGTTATTAAGTTATTATTCACATGATTTCCTTGAGTTTTAATTTGATGCAACAAAATGTCTTAGAAGGAATTTTATTTTAAATTCCGCTTTAAAAATATCCTTTAATATAGATTTCAAATCATATCATAATTGTTAAAAAATAATTTATAAAAATAAAAAATAAAAAATAAAAAAATAAAAAAAAAAAACAGAAGAATATATAATAGCGTCACTACGTGACAAAATTTTTGGTGATATATAATAATTAAATAATCACATTCATTTTTTTTTTTTTTTTGAGAGGTAAATAATCACATTCATTTATAACCAAATTTTTATGATTTATTTAATATTATAAAGCTCTAAATCACCACATGAACGTGATCATGGGCAACAAGAGAAATGGGTAGCAAGGCTTATTAATTTATTATCACCGTACAAATTTCTTTTGTTTATGCGATCAAATTTTTTTTACCTGGAATCAATAATACTAAAATCTTAACATAACACTACAAGAAATCAGTGCTATTGCGGCGGTTTTTTTGCGGCAGGTGCAAAAACTGCCACTATATGTCGCATATTGTGGCTTTTTTGGGATTGCCGTTGTACATGGGGTCTATTGTGGCGTATTTTGGGACCACCGCTATAGGTATAGTCTTTGGCAACATCCTACACTGGCGGGACATAAAACCGCCGCAATATATATGTTTTAGCGGCAGTAAATTAGATATAGCGGCACTCCAAAAACCCATCGCAATAAATATATCATTTTGCGCAGATACTATAGTGGTGGTATAGAAAAATGCCGCAATATGCGAGCTGTAGCAACATTTGTGTGAAGGCCACAAATAGGGACTCCTTTTTGCGGTGCATTTTCTTAGTTATAGCAGCAGGTTGGACCACTGCTATAGACCTTCTAACTCCCCGCCTCTCCCCAAATCTTCCCTCTGTTTTTTTTGGCTTTCCATTTTTAGCACCTTTTCATTTTTGCCAAAAACAGTGTATCTCTCTATCTCATTTCACTCTATCTCTCTAACTCTTCAGAGACCTAAAAACACTATTCACTGTATCTCTCTCTAACTCTTTAGAGACCTAAACACCCAGCTTAAACAATATTTATCTTTTAAACTCTCTCTCTCTCTCTCTCTCTCTCTCTCTCTCTCTCTCTCTAAATCATAGACCCAAAATCCCACCACCGCCGCTGCCTTCACAACAACCCCACCACGACCACCAAACCACGTCAACTCAGTGGCCGCCACCTAGCAACCCCAATCCACCTCGTCGCCGCCACCTGGCAACCTCAATCCACCTCAACACTCTCTCTGTTTTTTTTTTTTTATCTCTGCGTTGGTTTGTGATTTTCAAATGTGCATTGGTTTGTTAATGAAAATGTTACATTAGATTATGGGTATCCCTATGATTAGGGTATTTTACTACTCTTGTTTGATTGTAAATGAATATTTTTAATTTTGGTTTGAGTTGTTAGATGTGTCCAAATGCATTATTATTGTCTCGGTTTGTGTTTCATTGCTGAGAATGTAGTGGAAAATAAAGGAAAATTGAGAGCTTGAAATTGATTTTTTTTTTTTTTTTTTTTTGGTCTTGGTTTGTGTTTGATTGCTGAGAAAATGGTAGAAAGGAAAGGAAAATTAGAGGGAAATTAGCTCGGTTTAAAAGTCTGATTTTCACCCTCATTCTTTGCATTTCCTTTTCTTCACTTTCTTCAGCTTCAACCAGGCAGCCAATTGCTCACAATCCTTGAACTGTTTGTTTCATTATATATTTTCTTTACAAAACAAATTTGGTGTTTGATATTTTTTTTTTTTAATTAAATTCTTTTGGTTTTATCTTAGAGGACTAAAATGAGATTTGGGTTTTGAATTTGATTAGCTTGGTTGAAGGGATATTATACTAATCAGTCCGTAACCTAAAAACTTTGTGAAAATAGGGGTTCAATGGTGGTTTTTTATAATTTATTTACATGTCTTAGAATAAAGATTATAAAGTTGATTGCTCCATAAACTGTTCTTCCAAAACCAAAACTGCTATTTTCTTTATTAAAACTATAACAGACTGATGAATTATTAGTGGAGGGCTATTTTTGTTGTTGTTTCTCTCTCTTTTTTCTTTTTCGTTTTTACAAGTATTGTTGTTGTTAATAATAATTAGTTACATGTTTTTCATTCATATTACATTTTTTTGCTTTTGTTTTTGTTTTTGTTTCTTTTTTGTTATGTTATGTAATGTGTCCAGCATTATATTTCATTCATATCAACTTGTTTTTTACTTGTCATTGTGCTTATATACTTGTTTTTATTTTACACTTTGACAGTTGAAATGGCAAGGCGAAGATCAAATTTGCGCACGCGTTCCAAGAGCGTAACCATGGAAGGAGCTTCTACAGAACATGTGGATGAAGAAAAGAACCAAGAAATGCACAAAGCTTCTATGCAAGGTATGGGCTTACAACTTGATATCAAATTTGCTATTAGTTTGCTTTAAAATTCTATTAAAAATAAATAAATAAAGGAGTAGCCTCTATGACTCAGCCCCTACCCTATATGTCTCATGATGGTTGTTGTCTATTTTTTTTTTTTTTAAATGTGAAGTTTTATTTGTTATGCCTGTATGCATGTTGAAACTCTCAAGTTCTATAGTTAGGTTCATGTTAATCATTTAATTGCTAATCAATACAATCATGCTCAAGTATGTTATTCAAACAATAATAGTATCAATCATAGTTGCAAATTTAATAAGCAAAACACATATCCATGCCTTCTCTCTAATCCACCTAGATAGTTGAATTTTATTTAAAAATTCTTAAGTTGAATTTAAACTGAAAATTCTATTCCACTTTATTTAAACTGATGCTAATTTCTTAAGTTGAATTTTCTAATATTATGCCCCACCATCTACTTATTAGTAAACAAGAAGATAGAGAAAGAAAAGACCTTTGTTTACAATTTGTTTTTTATTTTTGTTGGGTTCTCATTGTTTATCTTTGTATTTGTGTGTTTTTAGATAAATTAGCCATCTTTAATGAGAAATCCTATGTATATAGCAAATATGAGGGTCTTTTTGGGTTAGTTTGCTTTTACTTAATCTTTGTTGGGTTCTGATTGTTTAGAGAGATATTTATCTGCAGCTAGTTTGTATTGTATGTGAAATTCTCATTGTATCATTTCCAAGCAATTTCACCTATAAAAAATTGTGATAATGCTTATCTGGTTGCCTTTTATTTTTATTGGGTTTTCATTGTTTATCTTTATATTTGTGTGTTTTTAGTGAATTTAACCATTTTTATCACAAATCCTCTGTATATTTGATACTTATAAACATGAGAGTCTTAATTAAGAAAGCGGTTATGGTTTTTAGTTTTTCTTTTGTTTGGCTTTCTGGGTTGGTTTGCTTTGTATTAATCTTTGTTGGGTTCTGATTTTTAGATAGATAAGTATTATCTGCAGCTAGTGAAATTGGCTATTTGTATGTGAAATTCTATCAATATGTCATACTTATGTAGTGACTATGGTATAAGAGTCTTAATTGTCAAAGCTGGTATTTTTTTAGTTTTTATTTTGATCTTTGTTGGTTCCTGATTGTTTAGATAGGTATTTGTCTGCAATTAGTGGAATTAGCTTTTTGTGTGTGAAATGCTCATTATAAATTAAGAAAATGGTTACTTTTTTCTTTATTTGTGGTCTTATCTTATCCATAAAGCGATTATGACGAACTGATTGAACTAGAAAAAAAGAGTAAACATTTTGCTTGTTTTTGTTGTTTAGGAAGTGATAACAGTTAAAATTTAAACATTTGATGAGTGTTTGTGTTAAAATCTGTGCCAATTTTTTCTAGTAATGCATGATTTATAGGGTAATAAAAAAGTGTTATATATTTTTTTTTTTGATAAGCAGTTAAGATAAGCAGACAATTTCATTAATAGATGCAAAAGGGGTGCAACCTAAATACATGGGAAGTGTTACACCTACAAATGTCATTTAAAATTACAAAGATCTATGAGCTCGAGTAAGTTAGTGAAAGAAAGCTTTATGTTGGCAGACTTTCACTCAAATAATGATTGTAGAAATAATATCTTCAACTTCAAAAAGTGATCTCTCACACTTTTTGAAGATTCTGGAATGTATAAGAACTAAACTTAAAAGCAACATAGTCCAACACATGCTTCTTTTCATCCAAAACCACATTTCATTCAAATTATGCAAAAGGGGTGCAACCTAAATACATGGGAAGTGTTACACCTACAAATGTCATTTAAAATTACAAAGATCTATGAGCTCGAGTAAGTTAGTGAAAGAAAGCTTTATGTTGGCAGACTTTCACTCAGATAATGATTGTAGAAATAATATCTTCAACTTCAAAAAGTGATCTCTCACACTTTTTGAAGATTCTGGAATGTATAAGAACTAAACTTAAAAGCAACATAGTCCAACACATGCTTCTTTTCATCCAAAACCACATTTCATTCAAATTATGTTACAAAGTGATCGATCAGATGTGAACTCTAAATAAGCTTTATATATTTAATTTCATATATATTTACTTACTTTAACGATATGACATCCTTTAAATTTCAAATGTGCAACCACCTGTACGTGCCACTCGCGGGCCAAGCAAGTACTTGGATGTTTAGGATCTTCCCGATGACCAAGTAATTGAGTTGCCGCTAAACAGTATGCATCAACTGGTTGATGACGAGGCGAGGTTTTCACTGGTTTCTTGGGGACGATTGTGCGGAAACCCCACATGTGCCCAATTAGATATCTGAGTTGGAAGGACATGCCAGAAGAACTTAAAGAAGAGTGTTGGCGTCTTGTAGAGGTAAACCAGGAACTTATGATACTTGTAATTATGACATTTTAGCATGCTTGTTGCAATTCTAATTCTAGCTCAACTATTTGATTGTAATTTGCTACCTCAACTATTTGATTGTAGCGAAAATACGCCGTCCCTACTAATCCTACTGCATATGCGGGTTTGAAGACATTTACCTTAAAAAAAATTGGGAAGGCTTGGAAGGATCACAAGTGTAGGCTAAAAATGGCTCATTACATACCGCATCCTAGATACAAAGCACAGGTGAGGAGCAACCGACCCAAGGGATGCATACCAGAAGATTGGGATGTTCTTGTTGACCATTGGTATACTGAGGATGCAGTGGTATGTTCTTTTTAATTTTTTTTTTTTTTTTTTTAAGATGTGCTTAATCTGTGTTTTTGGTTTTCATTACTGCCATGTTGTAAATGTGATGGTTATTTCTCAAAATTCACCGAGCTTCAACTTTGGGACATCCCTGCTACAAGCCAACCATGTCCCACCTACAAGCTCATCTCTCCCTCCCAATATTTCACCACCATCCCACCATTCCAATTGCCTTGTAGGCCTTCAAAACCAAAACCAAAACCAAAATAAACCCAACAAAAATGGGACCTTGTCGACCTCAGAAACCATATCAGACTGTCAAACTAATCCAAAAAAAAAAAAAAAAGACCCAGATAGAGATTTGGACTCACCTGCTGTGATATTCATCCCTTTTAAGCAAAAGAATGAGTGGATATAGAGGGTGAGCTTGCCATAGAAACACTGCAATACACATGTTTAATTGGTTTGCTAAAGAATCATGTTTGATTCTTCCTGGTATTGCCTGCAACAAGTTCCCACCTTGGTTTCTGCTTTTGGTTGGTACTATACTTTGTTTCTTTGGATATGGTGTTCTATGGCTTTCTGTTAGTCAAACTGTTGAAAACTTGCCTTACTAGTTGGTGAGTGATCACTTCATCACTCTATACCAATCTAGTTTTGTTTTAATTAACGTATTCCAGTACTTTTTTTGGGGGATATCATGTTTGAACTTGGTTGCATAAAGCAACTAGTTGGTGAGTTAGTTTTATCCAGGAATTGAAATTTTTGCATATCCTTTTGTGGATTTGATTGTTTTGGCATTATTGTTTGGTGGGCTCAGTTGTCTTTTTATGCATTATTACATACCCTTTTGAAATGGATTGTTTGGAACAACTGGCTAGTGAGTTGGTTTCTTCAAGGGTTTTTTTTTTTTTTTTTTTTTTTTTGGCATACCTGCTTGTCTATTTGATCGTTGTGGGATTATTCCTTTGGTTTTGTTTTTTCTATGCATACCTTTTGAAATTGATTGTGAGAAAGAATTGTCTGGTGATTTAGTTTAATCCAAAAATTAGAGTTTTCGCAAACCCACTTGTGCATTTGATTGTTCTAAAATGCTAGATGTGTTCATTTTTTTTACTGCACATTTACTTTAGGATTTGGTTTCTCTGCAATAACTGTCTTTGAGTTTATATCTTTCTTTCTAAATTTTCTTTGTAAAAGTGTAAATCCTTACATAACCTCTGCTATACTAAAATGAAGAATATATTACAATTTACAACTATTTCTTGAACTGGGTTTTGCCTCAAAGTAGAGTTTTAATGGTTTATGTATAAAATTTTTAAGATGACTGCTTGATCATAGCATTTCATGTTTGGAATTTTACTTATTTTCTACAAATTTCTTTTTTAAGAATTCCATAGCTGCCCAATTGTAAATCTTGAGCTTGCTGAAATTCTTTGTTAAGAGGCAAGTTTTGTTTTACTTTTTAAAAATATATATATATAATAAGAACTTAGTGAAAGTGTGAAACTACATTAAGATCTCTATGAATAGTTAAAAAGCTTTTCACATAAATGTGAAGTGATATTCTAATAGCACCTTCACTAAACAATGTTAATTTTCTATGATTTTTCTGTATGAATAAGTTTTTTTTTTTTTTTTTTTTTTGTCAACCTCTAAATCAAATAATATTTCTTGTTATTTCAAGCGTAGACCAACTAGAAAGAAGAGATTATTTGTCATATATATGGGGCTAAGATGCAAGTCCAAAAATTTCCTGGATGTTGTAGAACCAATACTTGAGGTTAATATCAGGTCACTGTATGTAGGTGAATGTGTACCATATGTTGGACTTTAGGCGGCTGAAAAGTCATGCAGTCTTGCTTTATTAGAGAACCACACAAAGTTTAATTTTCACTTTACTAATGTCTAGCTCCTAACCATTTGCTGTGTTATAATTTCAACCATTCAATATCACGTTCTTAAACTCTGAAAAACTATTTAGGATGTATTGATAACAAAAGAGAAATTTAAATCAAATGCTTGAAGCTCATTTGTAGTGTAGTATATCGTATGCCATGCCTTATAATGGTGAATTCCATTGCTTAAAAGGACAACGTAATCCTTTATAACACAATAGTTAAATTAGTAGAACACTTGTGGTTGTGTGTAAAAATGTAAGTCTGTTTGTTTGTTTTTGTATTCTCTGACTCCATAATTTTGTAGATAGAGTCAGAGAAGAATAAGGACCATCGTTCTAAACAGGAGGACTTACATACTGCTGGTTCATGCAGCTTTGTCGTGCACGCTGCAAAGAAGGTAATAAGTATTATGACTAATTTTTAAATGATTTGACTTATCTTAAGTTTATGTGGAACCAATATGAATCACTAAATAAATATGTTGTTCATATTGCAGGCAAAAGCGGATGGATGTCCTGTAAAGCGTGCAGCATTATATGTAATACTGCATACTCGTAAAGATGGATCTGCAGTTAATCCTGTAGTGCAAGCAAAAATGGTGAGTAATCCATTTTATTACATTAAATTTTATTACGTGCCTGCTTTTGAGTTTCTATATGGGAGCTTAATGAAATGAAGGTTAACAAAACAATAATATGGAGGTAGTGGCCTCCATTATTTGATTCATATGAATTTTATTTGTTAAGTGATTCTTTTGTTCTTCTTTGTTGCTTTGTTTCCTTTGCATATATGTTTCCGGTATATTGTTTTTGAGTTTTAATGAAATCACATTACTTATCAATATATAGCGTTGAATTTGGTTCATCGGATTTTGTTACTTGATGTCATTCTCTGCACAGCTGCTAGTAAACAAGGCTAAACGAGAAAATACCACTAGTGATAATCAAACTTAATTTCCATCCCTTGAGTCTAAAAGAATAGGTTTCTGTTAAGATCCATCTTTCCTCAAAAATTTTAATCACAAAACCATAACCAAAAATTTCAATCTATAAGAGACTTGATTTAAGATTCCTTCAATTCAGAGCCCACTCTTTTTAAACCCTCTTTAAGTTCCTCAAATGTTATCGTCCCACTATTGTCTATGTCAATCATATAACATAATTCTGATGTGGATTTGTAGCACTAGGCTACTTTCATTGAAATATTGGTAGCATATGCTTGTCCATCACCTCACATGCCACAGATCATGGCCCACAGGATGATTTTGTAATATCACTTGGTAGATCTTATAAGAGGGATCTCTTGAATATTAGGACATCTTCTCATGATTTTCCTGTAAAAACAGGACTGACACAGAATTGAGGAAGATTAGATGTGAAAATTATGGTCTCTAGTTGATGAAATAATCAAAATTTGTGTGATAAAGAACAGATGTACATATATTTAAATTGTGTGATATAACTATTAATTGTGTGATACAACACTGCTTTATGTTTCCATGTTAAAGAGGACAGCTTTATTGAAATACTTTGAAATGCTAGTTGTGATACTAGTTGTTTTGAAATACTTTCCATAGTTGTTTTAATTTTCTGTTTGTTGAGGAACTTCTACTTCAATTAGATGTTTCTTGTTGGTACTTAGATGTTTCAAATCTTGTTGGTACTGCTATGCCATAATTTCAAATCTTATTTGTACTATTCGTAAATGATTGCTCATTAAATGCTATTTAAAAATTGCTCATTGAATTCATATATCAAGATAAAATGAAGGAGTTGTTGGCTGAACCTTCGAACCAATTGCAATCATTTGACACAAGTGGAAGTATTGCGTGGGCACCGGACGATGTGTTTGCCAAAGTGATGGGAAAGAAGTGCAAAGGTCGTATTAGTGGGGTAGGATTTGGTCCAAGCCCAAGTGGCCAAAGTAGCAAGAGTGCTCTCACAGACCTTCAAATACGACCAAGTCAATCAAGAGACGACGAAGTTGCACAACTGAAGGCTTCCTTGGCTGAGATGCATGAGAAATTGTCCTCTTTTGACGAAATGAAGGAAAGACTTAGCCAATTCGAAGAGATGGAGAAAAGAATGGCTCGCATGCTTCAACAAATGCAACAAATAACTTCACAATGCAGTCAAGTTGGTTATTTTTTTTATTAGAAGTTCGCAATCTATGTAGATATGTTTTTGATTCAGACCAAGAGCACATTCTTGTATAATTTTTGATTTATTTAAGCACTAATTGATCTATTGGACTTTAAGCTCAGTTTCTAGATTGAAAACAGAGGTCCTCTAGAATTTTGTTTGTGGTGAAAAAATGACAACTGAGTGCTTCATGTTGAAACATTTTTAGTGCTTTAACTTTTTTGCTGAGCAAAAACTTTAAAGCATAGAACAGGTTATAATGTTATGGTCTTTTGTGTATGATTACTGCACTTTAATTTGTGGCTTATTGAACAAGTTAATTATGGAATAGTCAGGAGCTTAAATACAATTTTTCACTTGAGCTAGAAATACCCAAGTCAATTTTATGAACAGATGTTTATTTTTATTTTTATTTTTTGTGGTTTCTATAGTAATGAGGCTCCTGAATTTTCTACAATTGAATTGTTTAGTTAGGTTGATCCCTAGAAGAATTATACATGGGTGTTGTTCATCATGGATATGGATGTCTAACATGTGTCTTAAAAAGAAGAAGAGAAAAAAGGGGGGAAAGTAAAAAAGAAAAACAAATGGTATATGGGGTGTTTAACATGGAAGTTGGTCTTATATTCTTGGATTATTGGTAGTGGCTGTCTGCTATGTATATGTTAAGTTGCTTTCACTATTGGAAGTAAAAGAGGCTAAAATAAATATTTTTTGTTGTGTGTTGTGTGTGTGTGTGCGAGCGCTTTAAAGTTGTATTGTGATTTCCATATTGTAATTGCAGCCTTTGAAACTCCAAATTTCCCTTCTAATGCTCATGCATTAAGCAATTTTGGATTCCAATATTTGATATCATTGTGTCATAATTATTGCCTTTTTTTTGTATGTAGGACGTTCCTCCGATCATACAATCCCCAGCTCTCCAAAAATCATCAGCTGCATCCCATCAACCAAGCAGCTTATAAATTTTACGTTGGTGTTTGAGGACATTTTGAGTACAAAGAACCACATTTGAACAAACACATTTTTTGCAAGCGTTGAAAAATATTTTGAAACACTTTGAAACTTTGATTATGGTATTAGTTTAATTTAAGTGTTGAAGGACTTTTTGTGTACAAAGGACCACATCTTTTCTTTTGTTAATTTTATTATGATGGATATAACAATGTTATACAGTTAATATAATGTTGGGTACAAAGGACCACATCTTTTCTTTTGTTATGTATTTGATAATATATTTCTATGTTAATATTACGTTAGTTTGGAGACATTTGTGGTGTTGTTAATTAGTTGCATTAGTGGTATTGTGTTAGTAGAGCTAAAACTATTATAGGTTCTTTGTAATAGATCTGTAAAAAAAATAGTGGTTTTAATACCTACTGGGGAAAAAAAAAAAAAAACCTATAGTGGCGGTCAAAAAACGCCGCTAAAGGTGCATAAATTATGATTTAAATGATGCCCTGTAGTGGCATTTTTGTCCGCCGCTAAAAGGTTACACATATAGCGGCATTTCTCCCTGTCGCTAAAAGTCAATTGACACGAATTCTGACCTCATATGGCAACGGTTTTCTGCCCGCAGCCAAAAAAAAAAAAAAAAAAAAAGAGCCACTAAAATGTGCATTTATAGCGGCATTTTTGTTACCTCCGTAATAGAGCTATTGTGGCAGCGCAACACTGGTGGGTAGAATTGCCGCAATAGTCCAGTATTTTTGTAGTGTAAGTCTAAAAGAGTACAGGAAAATGCTGATAATCTTATTATGTACAAACCCTTGGGGGAAAGTTTCTAATAGTGCACAACATCGTGCTAGATATGAGATTGTGAAATAAACTTATATCTTATTAAACTTTTAATTAATTGATAGTTGGGATCACTCGTCCAAAACTTTTTATAATTAGTGACACATCAATGTTCAAAATTTATGAGTAAAATTTGTAATGTCTATAACAATATTATTAGCAATTTTACATATTGAATTATTTTCATGTAATTAATGAGGCATCAATTTCCTAGTGATGGCTGAATCTTCTTTTTCTTTTTTTTCTTTCTTTTTTCTTTTTTTTTTTATTCGAGTCAGAAAATTGGATTATGTTTTAATGCTTTCTAAAATTTCAAATACTCTAATATTTCTCATATCTAGGCATTTTTGTGTCTTCAAATTGGAATATCCTTCTCATCATTTAAGTTTCCTATTACAAATACAGGAGGATTCTGGAAATCAACATCGATCTATAACTGAAAATTTGGTAAGGGGAAGCTTTTAACCTGTTAAGAAAAAAATCCAACTTGATCAATAGTGGAAGTTTTTATCATTGAATTAATGCAGATCGTGTCAAATTTGGTATAAAAAAAAAAGTTGATTTTGATATGATACAATTGCATGGCTCCTTTTACTCAATGGGTTCTTCTTTTTCTTTTTTTATTTCTTTTTTGAAATCTTCTAGAATTGAGAATAAAAAATTAAATAGTTAATCGCATCCCATTTTTGGGATTTTGACAGTCACATTTATGTTGAATGTAACAAAGCGAAGAAATTTTAATAAAAATATATGATGGAGTATTAGTGGTTACACAACAAACCTAAGTTCCAGATGGCTGACAAAGTACTTGCACTCAAAACGAATCAAATCACTACAAGAAAATCGAGCTATTGCGGCTGTTGTGAAAACTGTCGCTATATGTCACATATTGCAGGCGAAACTGCTGCTATTGCGACGTTTCATTGGACCGCCGCAATAGATGTAGCCTTTTGCGGCGTACTATAGCGATGCTATATAAACTGCCGCAATATACGTGTTTTAGCAGCACTAAACTTAGCTATAGCGGTGCTCCATAAACCCGCCACAATAAATATACCCTTGTGCAGCATACTATAGTGGCAGTATATAAAACCGCCACAATATATAAGCTTTAGCGGAATTTTTATTACTTATAGCGGCTGGTTGGATGACTGCTGCAATAGATACATTTTTGTGGCATTGTTTCTTAGTTATAGCGGCGGTTTGGACTGTCGCAATAGACCTTTTAATTGCCTACGTCTAGTCCAATGTATCCCTCTATTGTTTTGGCCTAAGCTTCAAATTTCCCTTTTCATTTCCCTCCTCTTTTCATTTTCCAATGTATCCCACACACTGTCTCTATTATTAACTCTAAGAAAACTCTCTCTCTCTCTCTCTCTCTCTCTCTCTCTCTCTCTTTTCGTTACCACTAACGTCCTTCACTGACTATCATCAGCTGCCATCACCACCGTCAACAATAACCAAAAATATAAATTGCCAAAAAACCCAACAGATTTGATGGATTCATGAAACCCAACAGACTAGCCTTCACCTCATGGGTACCAAGGCTGATTTTGAACCATATTTTACAAGACCAACAAGGTGCGATTGCAATGGTGCGACATTGATGGATTCGTGAAACCACAAGCTGTATTTCTTTTTTATTTTTTCATTAATGTTATGGTTCTGTACATTTGTTATCAGATTTGTTGTTAGACTTTATATGCCTTTCTATTTAGTTTGGTTGCTAAGAAAATGTGGAAAAGAAAGAAAATTTAGTTCTATTGGAAAATGTGATAAAGTTTTCGTCTTTTTTTGGGTGGAAAATGGATTGAAAGTGAATAATTTTTGTGTTTTATGTGAATGGATTTGTTATCCGTTGGTCATTTGGTTAATGATGTGTGAATATTTTGTGGGTAGCTTTTGTTTTATGTTTTTGTAGCTCAAAGATTGGAAATTTGATAGTTTTTGGTCTGTGGAAAATACTGGAGAATTGGATATGATTCATTTATTAGTTTGAGACATGGGAGAGAGACTTGCTTTGTTGAAATTTTGTTTTGTTATTAGTTTCATTTTACTTTGCAATGATTCTTTTTTGTTGTTTTGGGGTTGAGTTCAATGACCCTTTTTAGCTTTAATGGTTATGATGCATGTTTATTTTGTTTTACAATTGTTGTTCGTGGGCTCCCTTATTCTGCTTCCTGGCAAGATTTGAAGGTGTGGAATTTTTATATTAAAAAGTCATTTGCAAATTTTTTATTTATTTTTTCATGCTGCTATTCGATTTATATGGTTCGTATGAGTTTGATGGTCAATTTTCATTTCCTCTGGCAAATGAGCTTTAGCTTAAATTACACCTCTTTTTCTTTTCAAAAGTAAGTTGGAGGATGAGGTTGTGGGTTAAAGTTCCACTGGCTGCCTGTGTAGTTATCAATTTGTAGAAAAAATCATTTCCTCTTTTTATGTGGAAATACAAATATGCTTTGGATATGCAAATAGCTGTAAGACTAATTCATTATGTTTGTCGAAAATGCAAATTTTCTTATGGAAAAAAATTAGCATGTCTCATAATTTATTTTGAACAAAAATTTAAATGTCCTATGCTTGACATCTATAGTTTGCAACTTTGCATTTGGTGGGTTGATGCCATTTTCTTCTGTTTTGTCTGTATAGCTACTATAAGGGGGTGAAACAGGACATTGGAGATTGCCGATGCATGTTTAATGATTATAGCTCTTTAAAATGTTGTAAGATTGTAAATAATTATTAATGTTGCATGCATTAATAATTAATTCTGCATGCATCACTTATTAATGATGTAGGACTGTAAATAATTAAAATTTGATGGATAGTTGATGCTTGTTGCAGTTACTTTACAAACTAAGCTCCAACTTTAGATGCTTACATGCTAATGGATAGTTTTGGCTAACATTCTTAATTAGGCTAATTTGAGAAATCAATAAACTATATATCAGTTTTAGATTTAAGAATGAACTTAGGTTTATATCTATTCTTTCCTTGTTGGCCAATTGCGAAAAGAAGAGGCATTACAAGTTCGTGTGATCAAAGCAAGTGAATTTGTTTATGTTAGACTTAAGGTATTCTCTGTGTGTGTGTGTGTGTGTGTGTGTGTGTGTGTGTGTGTGTGTGTGTGTGTGTGTGTGTGTGTGTGTGTGTGTGTGTGTGTGTGTGTGTGTGTGTGTGTGTGTGTGTGTGTGTGTGTGTGTGTGTGTGTGTGTGTGTGTGTGTGTGTGTGTGTGTGTGTGTGTGTGTGTTTGTGGCAAGTTGTTGAATTGGGGCAAGCAGGTGGCTTGCATGGAGTTATAAGGCGGTTTTAGCTGATATTGGGAGTGTTGACTGTTTTGTGTAATATTGGATGAATCTTATTGAGTTGTTTTTATTTGATTAATTAATTTTAAAGGCTTCTCTCTATCTTTTTTTCAATTATGCAAAGCTACCTTCTTGTAAGGCAAAAACCAAAACATCATATACCAGGGGGACACAATTTTTTTCACAATTGTTGACATGGTTTGTTATGATTTGAATAACACTGCTTTCAACTAGATCTTCTACTAACACGACTCTCTTTTTTATTGTAGGAACTTCGCTTTCAATTGAATCTATTATTGACACGATTCTTTTTCTTTTTTCTTTTTTTTGAGAGGATTGACACGATTCTTTTTTATATACCCATCACAACAGGTCATGTCAACAATTGTGAAAAATGTTGTTTTTCTAGAGTCATTGAAAACATTGGTTCTTTTATTTTTTTAATGGGCCAGTGGGCTCTTGGAGCCTAACAACTCACCCAAACTGCATTAAACAAAAGGCATGATTAAAAAATTTCAGCCCATAATGAATATGAATGATATTAAATCAGATACAAAGAATCCCTAACTCTATATCTTCCAATGAAACAAGCATGCGCAAATCAAAGTAATCATCATCTAGTCTTTTAAAATTAAAGTTCAAAAGGCTGCTGTTAAGGAAGCTGAAAACTATGATGCTTGCTATTAGATGCAACTCATCAAACCCATGACGGCTCAGAGCAAATAATCATTCTAAGCCATTGATGTTTCCACATGAAGAAGTTTTGCAGTGCTGAATGTGAAAAATGGTACCCTTTGACATACAATAAAACTAAAGATATGCTAAAAAAAAAGGGAAAACCAATCCAGACATTCCTCCCTTGGGCTTTAATATAATGATTTTGTGGCTTTCTCCAATGTCAGCTATCAATGGCAGAAAACTCAAGGATCAACTTGTAAGAAAAGGTGGCATCTGAGACTATAAGACCCACAAAACAATATCTTCTTATTTTGAACATAATGATTGATTTGTTCAGAAACTGATACTTCAGCTCCTTCATGTTACAAAAACAAGTCCAAGACTTCAACTTTTCATCCTTTTAGATACCATTACAATGGAACAATATTATCTCACTGAGTTGTAAAGTCCTCACGTAGGCATTATCAACGTCACAATCTTGGAACTTTTATTACAATCCCTTGATCCTCAGTTTGTGATGTTTAAACTAGTATCCGTGCAAGCTGGGGGGGGGAAAATTCTAACTAGTATTGATCCTTTCATTCTCCACATCTCATAAGTTGATGGAATCCCCTAGCAAATTGATAGTGTGGAATATATCCTCCTGCCTGCCCTGCATACATTGCACTAAAATGTACCTTCTGTCTATGTAGTTATATAGTGAACAAATTTTACAAGAGAGAACAATTTATCCAATCTTTAAATACTCTAGCTAGGCTCATCTTTATATACATAGCCATTACATTTGAAGACTTTGTCATAAGAGTGACAAACTCTATAGCTGCAAAATTACTTTGGTTTAAACAAGTTAATTAGATTATCAGTAATTCCTTATATTATATACCAGCTACTTCCAAAAAAAAAAAAAAAAAGATTGGGAATAAGGTTGTATGTCAATTGCTTCTCTATGACCCCGCAAAAAAGTTTGACTTGTGCACTGGGTACGACTTATATATTAGGACTTTTTTAGTAACTCCATTGCAGGGTTCCATATCTGTAAAAGAGAAGCTTGGGACATTCAGTGACTTCCAAAGTAATACTAATGATAACTTGTTTTGTTCAATGTATAAGCATTTCCCACATAATCAACCCTTCTAACCCCACCGATCTCCACTCATTAGTCTACGCAAGTTGTGGTCAAGTTAGTATAGAAATTAATCAAAATTGGCAACCTACAGCTTGAATTACAGACCAGTTTAATTTATTGGGATGATATGTAATTCTTCCTTAAGATTCACAACTTGAAAAATGTTCATTGCACTCCTGGGAAATGAAGAGAGAGTTTTCTAATATTATAAGGAATTACTGCTACTTTTAACTTTGACTGCTAATAATATAGACTCATGAATAAATCTAGCGAGATTTTTCTAATCTGTAATATGCTGAAGAACTACTTACCAAGAGAAAAAGAACAAACATGCATGTTCTGCTTCTGCATATATAATTATAATCAAGGGGACTAAAAAATAAGGATGAATTAACACTGAAATAGGTCAATTGACTGCTGTGCTCCTTGACAAACAAGAAGATATTGTGTATAGGTATACCATAAAAATAATTGTAAGACCAAAATATGGTTATTTATACCATATTAATATTTATTTATTGGCATAAACCCACTTGTAATGCTTTTAAAAAAAAAAAAAAAAAATGTGGCTTGGTAGCCATGGTTAGTTTGGTAAGCATCACATGTGTGCGCTTGCCAAAAAAAATAGAAGGTTAAAAGTTTTAAAAATGTCGAGAATCAATAGAGGGTAATTGCCCCCAGTTGGTTCCCCCCAAAATTAAACTCCCCCACCACTATAAACATTTTTTATTTCTTGTGGTCTCTTTCATTTTATGTTTATTTTTTTAAAAAAATTTATATCCCTTTTATAGATCAAGTTTCATTGAAAAAAAATAAATATTTCCCTTTATATCAAAATTTGTTAAGGTTATTATGCGCACCAAAGACAGGTTTGTTGGGCCAAACCGCTACTTGGGCTCACAATTAATTTGTATGGTGGGTTTGGGTATCCTACTTTGGGTTGTTCTAGGTTTAGAGACTCAATGAGATCACTTTTCTCTCTTTCTCTGTGTTTCTTCCTCTCAGACCCTCTTTTTTCTCTCTCTTTTCTCCCCCCAAAATTGCATCCCCTTCCCATTCTTTAGTTTCTCCTATTTATAGCCAATTGTTAATGGGGGGATCATCATTATCTTTTAACTAGTGCAATGAGAGGTCCAATGTTGATAAATTTAAGTGGATGTTTAGGTATGAGTGGCTTTGGAAATGGTTCCCACTACAGCAAGTGTGTTCGGCGGCGGAGTTTCCTAGGGTTCTGTTGAGCATTTAAAGGGCGATGTGACCGAGCATGTGCATATCGTCCGGGGATGACTGTCCAAGCAGTATGTGAGCGGGGCATCCGCGGTCCGCTTTTCAAGTATTCGGACAACACCCAGCCTAGACTCATAGTTATTGTGGGCTTTGGTCGAGATCCTTAGCGGTGCGAAGGTTGGACCCCCGGGCCATATTATTAATCCATGGCCTAAGGCCTAAATGGACTTGGGTGTTAGGGGCCGTACATTAGCCCCCCTTGATTTGTTCTCGGCTCTCGGGGACAAATCAAGGAGCCAGAGAGGCAGCAATTTGCCCGAGAAACCCAATGGGTGTGTTTTGGGCAGTTATAGAGATTCAGTAATGCATTTCTCAAAAGGCACGTTGCTTCAGACCTTCTGGTTCAGTCGTCATTATTACCTGTCGGTTCACAAACCGCGGCGCGCGTGTTGGTTTGCTTTGGGTATTTCTAAGGCCACCCCTTTTTGCTTCATCATTGCTAATTAATACCAATTGTTGCTCATTAATCGATGCTCATTTCCCTTGGTTCCTATAAATAGTTCATCATAATCCATCTTCTCACTTTTCATTCTTTGTAAACTTGCTTTTTATGCACATTCTTATTATTGCCGCATATGTTGCCTCTTTAAGCTACCGTGCGTGAGTAATGTCGTCTTTAACAAGCCACTCAGCTAGCTCATATCTTGAACGAGAGGATGAAGGACCTTACTGAGGAGGTTGACCGGGAAAAGGTCGGTAGGGAAGAGGCTGTCAAAACAGCTAAGGAGAAAACGAAAACTGCTGAGGTTGCCGAAAAAAGGGTTGCTGCCACGGAGAAATCCCAGGCGTCGGCTAAGAAAAGGTCGGTGGAGCTGGTAACGTAGCAAAATGAAACGGAAGTGAAGCTGGCCAAAGCAGCAAGTTTAAACGCTACCTTATCCGAGGAAGTTGCTGACTTACGAGCGGCTCTGGAAGCTTGTGAAAGTAAGTGGTATGATGAGGGATTTGCTAATGCGGAGAAGGACGTGGAGCCGGTTGTAATGCAAGCTCGGCAACTATCTTTTCAGGAGGACTGGATGGCTGCCCTATAGGCCTTAGGGGTGCCTGAGGACTCCCTTCTTAGGGACCCTGGTTGAATTCCCTTTCCAGACCCTACCCCAGCTACGCAGAACCCTGCAGGACCAAATGACGAGGAGGAGACGGACAGTTTGAGGGAGCTGGTGGAGCAGATTGACGCTCATGTGGAAATGATCAGGACAGAAGCCACCAGCAACCCCCTACTGACGGCCCTTCTGGTGAAAATGTTCATCTCCAGCCCTCTGTATCTGAGCACCAGTCTATCGAGATGGCATCTAAGACGCAGCCCGTGGACCTTACTTCTTAATTGCCGAACCTGTTTTACTTTATTCCTTATTCGCTTCTATTTAGTAACTTTTATTTTGAGTTGGTTTTGCCCATGTCACCGAGCTATGGTGACTAAACAGTTAATTTCTGGTTTCTTTACTAAACAATTATTCAATTCCTGGGTTTAAACTTAATGTCACCGAGTTTTCGTGACGATGTAATTGATTTTTCATGCTTGATTTTGATTAAGGTTTATTTGCCGACCATTTGCCTTAATCGTTTTTATAACTATGCATCTATATTCTAACCTCTTTGTAATACTTCAGAGTCTCCATGCATGCATGTTTTACTAATGAACAGGGCATCTAAAATTCTTAGTGCATCCTTGTCACATACAACATGTAGCATATTCTTGCATGCGTGTCTGCAATGTGTCGAATTTTTTTTTATCTTCGTATTTTAATAAAAAATTTCGTTTGATTTTTTCACAAATTAATCCGTGTTCTTTGTTATACTCATGCATTGCTCAACATCCTCTAAAACATTATGTGTGTGCCTGTGTCACTGTGTTGTATATCTTGCCCTAATGGGTTAATGGCCCAGTGAAATTCATCCGTCAAATGAATGGATTTCGTTTATTTTACAGGCCCAATCAAAGTCAACTTTCGTAGCCCAATTCAATTCCACACCATTGAAAATTGTGGAAGAAATAAGATGGGCCTGAAGGTTTACTTTAGTAGGTCCATTTGAGGCTTTCTAGCAAAAGTACATAAAAGCATTTTGGGCTGATCAACTCCTCTATTGCAACCACAATGAGGAACCTGTGGGGAACAAATGGACTATACCTTATCTCTTTGTAAGCCCAATAGACCCAACAGAGAAAGAGGTAGAGGGCCAATAGAATAAACCTGTGGCCCATCTTATTATTTCAAAGTTGAGTCACCAAGAAGAAGGCCCAAAATATTTCCATTTTGTGGGAATGCATTTGGGTTGTCTTTTTCTATCTTATTCTTGAGATTGGCCTAAGAATATGAGAAAATCACCAAACCATAAACATTAATTAAAGAATCAAACTGTGCTAAGAGATTTTGATTGAGTTATGGTATGGTATTGTGTAGGTTTCGAAAAATTAAGGTTCATGCATATGAGATTTTATACAGGAATTTTGCTAGGCTCACATGAAGTGTTTTAGGGCCTATTATTGGTGCTTTTTTTTTGAATCAATAAATAATAACAATGTTTTGTTGCAAGTAGAATCCAAATCACAAGTTAAGATGGTTTGAGTTGCAATGGAAGCAAATTTTTTTTTAGAAAGACTGAAAGTTAATTAAATTGAACGAAAATAAATTACATAATTTGAGAAAACATCTTCTAAGAAATAAGGGTTATCTTCAGTCTATGTAACATAATGCTCAATACTTTAAGCATGTTTTGCTAACAAATAGAAATAACATTGTTAGATAGAATAATGCAAGTTTCGTTTCTCTCATACAATCGTAGTGCATCCAGCTTAGGATTAAGAATTCATGTCTGGATAACAGGATAACTGAAGCTATAATCTCTCTCTGGTTTAATTTAATCATCATTAATACTCTTTCAATAAGTACGGATTAATAGTTTTTAACAAACTATATAATGAACATTTTGAATTTTGTTACCCGAATATGTCTTCTTGTTTTGTGGGGCAATCAACTTTTTAACTAATCCATGCAAGTCAAAATATTATTTTTTTAATGAACAAGTAAAAGCATTCTAAAACAAGTCTTTTTGACAAACCCACATGATTAACTTACAATTTTATTTACCAACGGGGGCTTGGTTGAGTGGGTAAGGTTCGTTCACTTCGTGCACCACACCTAGGTTCAAATCTCGTTGCCCGCAGGAGTCTGTTGGTGGGCATCCTTAGTGGGGTAACTCCTCACACAGTGGTACAGGCGAGCCCCCGAGATCGGGCTACCCCGTCCGAGGCCATCTGGCACCCTGCCCGGGGATGTAATATAGCCATAAAGACCCCCATTTTTGTTTCTCAAAAAAAAAAAAAAAAAAAAAAAAAAAAAAAAAAAAACTTACAATTTTATTTACGTATAAGAATCTTGTGTGTTTTTAACTTTCTATGATAATTGAATTAATCTCTTTAACACGTGTTATGGACGTGTTTATATTAGTTATAAGCACTTATATGTATTATCTCTCTAAACCATCTACTTAAGTGTATTTTTTGTAATTATTTTTATTAAAAAATTAGGTAATTCTTTTCTCATTCTTAATTAGGCTAATTTGAGAACTCAATAAACTATATATCAGTTTCAGATTTAAGAATTAACTTAGGTTTATATATATTCTTTCCTTGTTGGCCAATTGCGAAAAGAAGAGGCATTACAAGTTCATGTGATCAAAGCAAGTGAATTTGTTTATGTTAGACTTAAGGTATTGTGTGTGTGTGTGTGTGGCGAGTTGTTGAATTGGGGCAAGTAGGTGGCTTGCATGGAGTTATAAGGCGGTTTTAGCTGATATTGGGAGTGTTGACTGTTTTATGTAATATTGGATGATTCTTATTGAGTTGTTTTTATTTGATTAATTAATTTTAGAGGCTTCTCTCTATCTTTTTTTCACATTAGTAACACTAAAATGGAATGGGATATTTAAAGAGATGTCTATTTCTAAAGAATATTGCTAGTAATGATGTTATAGTTACCAAATGTGTTGATAACTTCTTTATGCGTTTAAATTCGTTGTTTTCTTAGGAACATAGCTGAAAGTGCATGATTAAAAATGATTTGTTTCTTAACTTAAAGTAAAATTAACTAAATGAAACGTGTGTTAACTCTTGGTTTGTGCTTTCATGAAATCACATTATAGGTGTTTCTTGTAACCCACTTTATAGCAATAGATAAGAGTTGGATGAAACTTACCAATAGAAGGTCGCGAGAATATTTAGATGGAGTCCAACAATTTCTGAATTTTGCATCTAACCATGCACACCCGGATGGAATGATTTCATGTTTGTGTAAAAAATGCGTGCATACAAATTCATGGCCTACAGATGTTATACAGGCTCAGTTAGTGTCACATGGGATTTGTAGGGGTTATGAACCTTGGGATTTTAACGAGATATCATCGGTTGCAAAGATTTCTACTAAAATTCCTAATAGTCATGTCCAAGAAAATCCGATAGAGTATGTTGATCTTCGTGACATGTTCCCCATACATTATATGGCATCTGGGCCAATGGAAGAAGTCCCTAGTGTGCAACAACCCACAAAAGGTCTTGGAGAAGGTCCTAATGAAGATGCACTTCAGTTTATGAAATTGCTTGAAGATGCTAATCAACCTTGTTATGAAGGTTGCAAGCATTTTAGCAAATTGTCAGCCATTGTGCATTTGTACCACATGAAGTGTCTTAATAGTTGGACCAACAAATCATTTACCATGTTACTGCAATTTTTGCTTGATTTTCTTCCTTCAAATGCTAAGTTGCCAACTGACTGTTATGAGGTTGAGAAGATTATTAAGGATCTGGGCTTGAGCTATGAGAAGATTCATGCTTGTCCTAAAGATTGTATTTTATATTGGAAGGAAAATGCCAACCTTGAAGCTTGTCCAAATTGTGGAGTTTCAAGATGGGAAAGTAATGAGTCTAAACGTCAACAAAGTACTAATGCTTCCCCCAAGAAAAGAAAAAACAAAGCTGCTAAGATCCTACAGTGGTTCCCCTTAAAGCTAAGATTGAAACGACTTTTTATGTCTCCTGAAACAACTAATCATATGAAGTGGCATGCCAATGGTCATGTGAATGATGGGTTATTGAGGCATTCTGCTAATTCCGAAGCTTGGAAATCATTTGACTCTAAGTACATAGAGTTCTCATCTGAGCCTCGTAATGTGAGGCTTGGATTAGCAACCAATGGATTCAACCCGTATGGAAATATGAGTACTAGTCATAGTACGTGGCCTGTCATTTTGATCTCATACAATCTCCCTCCATGGATGTGCATGAAAAGGTCTAATTTCGTGCTATCATTATTGATTCCCGGTCCCACCTCTCCCGAGAACGATATAGATGTGTACTTACAACTCCTAATAGAAGAACTGAAGGAGTTATGAGATGTTAGAGTAGAAACGTTCGATGTGTCTTCCAAACAATCATTCCAAATGCATGGCATTATTGTGGACCATAAATGATTTTCCTACACATGGTGATATCTCAAGTTGGAGTACCAAAGGTGTTCTTGCATGTCCCCCTTGTAACTATGATAGTCAGTCTCGTTGGTTAAGATATGGAAGAAAATTTAGTTACATTGGACATAGGCGGTTATTGGATAGTGATCATAAATTCCGTAGGCAAAAAAAATCATTTGATGGGCAGTCAATATGAGATCAGCTCAAATCATGTTACAAACAGATGTTGTAGCCGACCATGTGTTTGGGAAGAAACAAGTTAATTTGGGCAATAAAAGAAAAAGAGGGGACGAAGCCTTAACTGTGTGGAAGAAGAAAAGTATATTTTTCACTTTGCCTTATTGGGAGGACTATGTGTTGCGTCACAATCTTGACGTGATGCATATTGAAAAGAATGTAGTCGATAATATAATTGGCACATTGTTGAACTTGGATGGCAAGACAAAGGATAACTTGAAGGCATGCCAAGACTTAAAGGATATGGGTATAAGAAGTGAACTTTACTTGGAAAAGGTTGGGAATGATCAGACACGTATGCCACATGACTGCTACCATATGAATGCTAGTGAAAATGATGGTTTTCTGCAAGTTTTGAAAGATATAAGAGTGTCAAATGGTTATTCTTCAAACATTTCACGCTGTGTCAAACTCAAAGAACACAAGATTAGTGGAATGAAGAGTCATGATAATCACATCTTAATGCAACAACTTTTTCCGATAGCAATACGAGGATCTTTGCCTCCTGAAGTGAGTAGGCATTAAATTGACTTATCTTGTTTCTTTAGGGAGATATGTTCCAAAGTACTAAATGTGGAGGAACTTGGGGCTCTTGAGAAGAGAATTGTAGTGACATTGTCTGAGTTGAAAAGGATATTCCCTCCCTCTTTCTTTAAAGTAATGGTACATCTAGACAAGCATTTGGCTATCAAAACCAAAGTTGCTAGCCCAGTTCATTATCATTGGATGTATCCCATAGAGAGGTAACACATATGGTAACTTAGTCTATTCAGTTTTGTTTAACTTACCAATCCATTGTTGATCTTGGGTTTTCCAATAGGTACTTGTCAAGACTTAAGTCTTACGTGCATAATAAAACTTATCTAGAAAGCTCCATTGTAAAAGGGTATATAGCAGAGGAATGATTAACATTCTGCTTACGCTATTTTAAATCTATTGGAATTGCATTCAATCGGCCTGTAAGGAATGTTGAGGAATCCATGGGTGCAGTGGTGAGCATTACACTAGATTCAAATTCATGGATCCAAGCACATTGTTATGTGCTATTCAATTGTGAAGAAATCACCCCATTTCATGAGTAAGTGATATTTCCTTGCATGTCCTTTCACGACATTCCATACAATACTCTATCTTAACCCTAACACGTTTGTCTACACAGTGTACACATAGCGGAGATCAAGGTTGTTTTCCCTTTTCATGTAACTGATGATGTTATTCAAAAGTAGCACATAGAGAAATTTTGCAGCTGGTTTCACTATTTTCGGCTGTAACACTTTAGATAACATACTTATAATAAAAGTCTTTCTCTATAATAGGTAATGTCAATGAATGCCTCTGAGAAAAAGGAACTCCCTGATAAAGTTAGATGGCTTGCTCGATATCCAAATAATGAAGCAAAACGGTTCAAGCGTTATGTTATAAATGGTTTGAAGTTTCGCACCAAAGAGTTTGAGGCAACTAGGAAAACTCAAAATAGTGGAGTTTGTGTTGTTACTGAAGGTGGTGCTACTTATTTTGGTGTACTAATCGATATTATTGAGTTGAACTACTTTGACAAGTATCAATATGTATTATTCAAATGTCAATGGGCTGATGTTATTGATGAGAAAGTATGCAAAAAGGATGAGTTTGGATTTCCCTTTGTCAATTTTTCAAGATTGATACACACAGGTGATCAATTGATTGACGAACCTTATGTATTAGCATCTTAAGTGGGGTAGGATTTGGTCTAAGCCCAAGTGATCAAAGTAGCAAGAGTGCTCTCATGGGCATTCAAATACAATCAAGTCAAGTAAATGACAACGAAGTTGAACAACTGAAGGCTTCCTTGGCTACTATGGAGGAGAAACTAGCAAGTTTTGATGCAATGAAGGAAAGACTTAGTCAATTCAAAGATATGGAGCAAAGAATGGCTTCCATGCTTCAACAAATGCAACAAATTTCTTCACAATGCAATTAGGCATGATAAATGACTTTTAGAATGTCAATTTTAAAACATAAGAGACATGTCTTCATTTAAAACCCCATAGGACACGACAATTTAAAGTAGTTGGAGACATAGGAATATTCATCCCAAAAAATGGCCATTTTCAAAAAGGAAAATGGAAAAAGAGTTTGGACTATTGTGGGTTTGTGGTGGGGTTGTGAAGTATTGTTGGGTTTGAAAGGGAAAAAGAGTTTGGACTATTGTTGGGTTTGTGCTGCCTGTGGCTAATTGGTTTGGACTTTGTGCTACCTGTTGGGTTTGGACTTTGGCACTCTCTTTAGCCAATGCATCACAGAATGCTCTATGGGTTATGAAGCTGTCCTTCTTGTCAATTTTATATGAAAATTAGAGAGAAAAAAAAAATCAAAAAAAGAAGAAGAAAATAACTATGTTTGTGAATGCTAGTAAGTGTGCATTAGGATCAGTTTTTTTTTTTTTTTTTTTGCTGAAAAACTTATTTGTTTATTTGCTGAAAAATTAATGTATGTACAATTGTAGAGAAAGAGAGAGGGAGAGATTTTAAAAACCTATATATACATAAATAAATTAGTAAGTTAATGGAAAAAAGCTAATCCAAATGGACTGGTACTACTATATACTTCTCTTTATACTATTGTGATTGGTAACATTAAGTAACAACCATATCTTAATATCAATTATATACTAATTGTAGCTATATTACAAGTCATCCAATTAGATTTTGAGAGGGGTTCTATTTAACTTGTTCCTATTTTTTGCCTTGGTAATATTTTCTTGTTATTCTATTCCATTTATACGCACTATTGAGTAATCATAATTTGTATGTAGGATGTTCCTCCGGTCCAACAATCTCCAACTCTCCAAAAATCATCAACCACATCCCATCAACCAAGTAGTTTATAAGTTTTATCTTGGTGTTCGAGAACTTTTTTGTGTACAAAGAACTACATTTGAACAACTGCATTTTTTTCCAAGTGTTGAAAGATATTTTTAAACACTTTGGAACTTTGATTATGGTATTAGTTTAATTTGAGCAGTTGTTTTATTCAAAGGACCACATCTTTTTTTGTTAATCTTATGATGATTGTTATAGACAATGTTATGTATTTGATAATATATTTCTATGTTAATATTACATTAGTTTGGAGACATTTGTGGTGTTGTTAATTAGTTACATTTGTGGTATTGTGTCAATAGAGCTAAAAGTATTACAAGTTCTTTGTAATAGGTCTGTGAACAATTTATTAGCAAATAGTGGTTTTAAAACCCAGTGGGAAAAAAAAATTAACCTATAGTAGCGGTCAAAAAGCGCCGCTAAAGGTGCACATGTTATCTTTTAAATAAAGCCCTATAGCGGCGCTTATCGCCCGTCGCTAACGGTTCACACATATAGTAGCGATCATATCTTCCGCTACAAGGTGCATATGTTCTGTTTTACATGAAGCCCTATAGCGACGCTTATTGCCCGCCACGAAAGGTTGTCACATATAGCAACGCTTCTCACCCGCCACTACAAGTGCAATTCGTCCGTTTTAATTGGTGCCCTATAGCAGCGCACATAACCCACTGCAAAAAGTCAATTGACCCGAATTCTAACTTGAAATGGTGGTGGTTTTTCGCCCGCCACAATAAAACCAAAACTGCCACTAAAATATGCATATACAGTGGCGCTTTTTGTTACCACCGCCATAGATCTATTGCAACTCTACAACATTAACGGGATGAACCGCTGCAATAGCACCCGCTGCTAAAGGTCAAATGTACCTTTAGTAGTGCTTTTTTTGGCTTTAGCAGGACTTTTGGCCCACCGCAATAGCCTGGTTTTCTTGTAGTGAATGTCTTATGTGGCATTCATGTGACACCGGCTTAAACTTATTGACTTAAGTTAATGATCTCGTCTTTTCCTATTCAATAGAAATATTCAGTGTTTGTCTCATACTTGAGATTGGTTTGGAGCCTTTAGGAAGCTCCCATTTCTCTATAATTCTAGTCATTTCCGACATTATGGGTGGTCTCAATTGGGGGTTACTAGTGAGAATAAAATCAAGGATTCACCCAACCCCACCAGCCGGCCTTTAGCAAACTCGGATGCATGGCCATGCATTGCAGCATCCTATCGATTAATATAAGTTATTGCAACACACTTTAGAATGAGATTCTTCATAGAAAGTTCAATAGGAAACAAATAGCTTCATTCGTGTTCTAGTTAAATGTATGGCACCTACAACACAAAAAAGATTCTCTTCATTTACTCTTAAAAGAAGATGTTCATTTTAAGGTGAAACTAATAGCATGCTTGTGTGATTCACAAGTGAATGAGAATTAAAATCTAAAGTAAATAAAAGATTTTGTAAGTATCATTCTAATTTGAACAATAAAGCAATTAATGAAAAAAATTACCTTATATGATGATAGATGGTTAAAATAATTTTATTTAAATAATGAAAGTTCAATGAAACTTTTAGTAATAGAATTTTGTTAGGTTTTAAAGATTTAGGATTAAAGGTTTAGATTCCTATTTTGTGTATATCGGCAAATCGAGAACAAAAAACATGTCTAGATTAGGTGTTAGACATTGCCCAAGATTGTACAAATCAAGATTCAAGAACATTCAAGCTATAGAAAATCAAATTCTACAAAATTTAAATCATGCCCAAGCCCGTGAAAACATTTAGGGTTTCAGTCTAACGCTTCTAAGTATAAAAGGAAAACCCTAACTACGTTTTGAAAACTCTTGAAAGACTTGTAAGTTACTCCTGTGAGATCTGAGAGGTTTCTATAACCTTCTTACAAGTGTCTACCAGAATGAGATCTACAATCAAGTGCTGGTGGAATCAAGTTACTGCTACAAGATCAACAACTATTGATGATTTGAAACTTTTGAGTAGGATCTCAAAGTCATAAACATGAGAGATTGTATTCCGCAAATCCAAGAGAGGAGTCCGTGGAGTCAAAGCTGCATGTGGTCGTGTTAGTAAATTCTACTAGAGGTAGCATTAGATTTAGGGTTAAATCTTTTGTAAACTTCAATTCTTTCTAGTGGATTTGTTTACCTTGAAGATAGCTATGTCAAATCTTCCCCAGGTTTTTACCTTGAAACAGTTTGTTTCATTGGTTTTCTTGGATAATCATATCATTGTGTCTCTTTCTTTCTATGCATGATATGATCATATTTCGCTGTTTAACCTAGATCTCATAATTAACCTAACTAACTACTTGGCTAATTCACTAGGTTTAAACAATCTATTTTAAAAGGGTCTAAACAAACAAACAAACAAATTTTAATCCAAATAATATTTTCACGTTTTTGAACTTCGGTAGAGTTTGACCTACAGTAGAATTGGTTTAGTAATCCAAGGATTCACCCAACCCCACCAGCCGGCCTTTAGCAACTCGGATGGCCATGCATTGCTGTATCTTATCGATTAATATAAGTTATTGCAACACACTTTAGAATGAGATTCTTCAGGGAAAGTTCAACACGAAACAAATAGCTTCATTCGTGTTCTAGTTAAATGTATGGCACCTACAACACAAAAAAGATTCTCTTAATTTACTCTTAAATGAAGATGTTCATTTTAACACTACAAAAAACGCGGGCTATAGCCGCGTTTTTTTTAGCCGCGTTTACAAAAAACGCGGCTATACGGGATCTATAGCCGCGTTTTCTAAAAACGCAACTATAACTTACCTATAGCTGTGTTTTTCAAATGCGGCTATAGGTCCTGCCAAATAATTTTGAATTTGAGGATGACCTATAGCTGCGTTTTATAAAAACGCCACTATAGCTAACTTAAAACGCACCTAAAAATAAGCTGTAGCCACTATAGGTCCAACCGAATAATTTTTTAAGGTGGACTTATAGCCGCGTTTTTCAAAAACGCAGCTATTGGTAACCTGTAGCTGTGCTTTTGTGAGTTTAAACGCGGCTACGGGTCACCTTTAGCTGCGTTATAAAACCCGAAAAATGCAGCTACAGGATACCTATAGCCGCGTTTTACAAAAACGCGGCTATAGGTCCTGTATAAATTTTTTAAGGGCTGACCTATAGCCGCGTTTTTTGAAAACGCGGCTATAGCTAACCTGTAGCTGTGTTTTTTCTACTTAAAAACGCGGCTATAGGTAGCGCTTAAAAAAAAAAAAAAAAAATTTCCTGAAGCTTCCCACGTACACCACCTTTCCCACGTACACCCCCACTTTCCCACCTACCCCACATACTCTCTTTTCTTTCTTTTCCCTTTCTTTCTTCATTCTTCAGGTGGTTCGTTCTTTCTTTTTTTTTTCTTTTTCTTTCTTCCTTCTTCACATCTGGGTAAGTCTTTCTTCTTTTCTTTTTTTCTTTTTTTTTTTCTTCCTTCTCCACATCCAGGTAACTCTTTTCTCTTTTTTTTTTTTTTTTTTTTCCTTTTTCTTTCTTCCTTCACATGTGGGTACCTTTTTTTTTTTTTTTTTTTTTTTGTTCCTTTTTCTTTCTTCCTTCTTCACAGGTTTGTGTTCTTTTTTGTTTCTAAGCTTGTGCTTTTGTTTCCTTGAATGGAATTAGTGTTAGATTTGGTTGATTTTGTTGAATGAGAGGAGATTCATGGGTTTGTGTTATATTTTGGAGCACGTTTTGTTTGATTTTGAATTTTTTGGTTGTGTTTGTATTGTGAGTATGTTGTGTTTGATTTTTAATTTTCTTGGTTTGTGTTTGATTTTGAATTTTTTGGGTTTATGTTTGATTTTTAATTTTCTGGGTGTTTGTATTGTGAGTATATTGTGTTTGATTTAAAATTTTTTGGGTGTGTTTGTATTGTGAGTATATTGTGTTTGATTTAAAATTTTCTGGGTGTGTTTGTATTGTGAGTATGTTGTATTTGATTTTGAATTTTGTGGATTTGTATTTGATTTTGAATTTTTTGTATTTGTGTTTAATTTTGAATTTTTTATATTTGAATTTTCTGGGGAAAAAAAAAATTTTTGTTTTTTAAAAAACCTATAGCCGCGTTTTAGACGTGGCTTAAAGCTGGTCTGTAGCCGCGTTTTCTAAAAACGCGGCTATAGGTCTCAGACCTTTAGCCGCGTTTTTCGAAAACGCGGCTATAGGCTTTGAGCTGCGGTCTTTAGGCCATGTTTATAAATGCAGCCATAGGAAACGCGACTCAAAGCCTATAGCCGCGTTTTTGGGGTCTTAAGCTGCGTTTTTTAAACAAATAGCATGCTTGTGTGATTCACGGGTGAATGAGAATTAAAATCAAAAGTAAATAAAAGATTTTGTAAGTATCATTCTAATTTGAACAATAAAACAGTTAATGAAAAAAATTACCTTATATGATGATAGATGGTTAAAATAATTTTATTTAAATAATGAAAGTTCAACGAAACCTTTTTTTTTTTTTTTTTTTTTGAGAATCCAATTTTTAGTAATAGAATTCAATGAAACTTTTAGTAATAGAATTTTAATCCAAATAGTATTTTCACGTTTTGGAACTTCTGTAGAGTTTGACCTACAGTAGAATTAGTTTAGTAATCCAAAGAGTAATTTAACTTTTTGGAAATTTGGTAGAGTTTCACCTAGAGTAGAATTGGTTTAGTAATTTTAATGTGCTTGCTATAGTGTCGGAGAACGAGAGTTGGAGAAAGAAACAGAAAAAGACTTAAGGAGCAAGAAACATGCAAATAATGTTAAGTATGGTTTGTGCTTGATAGAAAAATTAAATATTTTTGAAAATTTGAGTAGTGCCTGGTATTACATTCAAGCCCTTTCATCGTCAACAAGTTGTAATATGCTATGTTAAATATTAATATACACAATTGCTGATTTAGAGTTGGTTCATATGCACTCTCATAAAAAGGACAAGAAGTTCCTTTTCTCCCCAACTACATATACACAAAGACAAACATTATACTATTAGGCAATATCTAGAACTACCAAAGAGGCTAGTAAGTCAACTAGCACTTTTTGGTGTTTTCAGTGGAGATGTTCAAACATTAAATTCCATCTCCCTAAACTATCGAAGTTTAAAAAAAGGAAAAAGAAAAAGAGACAATATCTTGAACTAGAAGATCTACACAATGGTGTACCGGGGTTCTAGGGTGTAATCAACTAGCTTTTCCAGCTCCTTTTCATCAATGTACCCATCATCGTTAGCATCAGTACACCGGAGTGCCTGCTCAGTTCTATAAGAACCCCAACGCGAGCCAAGATATTTGAATGCTTTCTTCAGCTCTTCCCTTGAAAGTTTTCCATCTCCATCAGCATCATGGCTCTTGAAAACATTCATTAGCTGATCTTTAGTGTATAAAACACTCGTAGGTTTATATACTGTAACTTTCCTGCCCATTTGTGAGCGACTTTGGATAGGATTTGTTTGCTAATAGAGTCACACTTAATTGCACTACAAGGAGTTTGAGAGCAACATTGATTTATAGAGAGATGTGGCTCCCATATATATCTTTGTACCTTTATTCCAATTTATCTTGTAGCTAGTATCTTTATTCAAAATTATAGAAATACACATTTGATGCAAGAGAAATATTCCGGTCTTTGACGCATCAGATTAATTAATCTGATATGACCTTTTTTTAATGGGAAAAAAAAAATCCCTCAAATGTAATTTTCAATATTTTTTTTTCATATATCTTCTAAAACAAATAAAAAATAACATTTGAATAATGCATAAATCCTTACATTAATAGTCCTGTGATTTCTATTAGCATATTAATCTATTAATTCCACACAAAAAAGATAAGAAAACACCTGTGTATGTTACACTTAAAAAATTACATAAATTTAAATCACCTAAAAATTTGAATATATAGAGTTTAAAAATAAAATATAAAATGATTGATAAAGAAAAAATGTAAATAATTGGAAAGACAATTTATAATGAATGTAATAGCAAAAAAGCAGTAGTTAATCAACTTGTGGAAATAAATGAAAGTTTTACTATTTGCTATCACAATAATTGTGTTTAGAGATGGGAAGTCAAATCTGATTATAATATCTAATGCGCGAACTAAGAAGGTTTACGTCATAGAATTGAATAAGAAATAATGCTTCTTCTATTAATTCACAGTTTAAGAACTGGTTTTAAAAAAAATACAAGTGTTGGTTTTCGGGTCTAGTCCGAGATTGGGGTTACAGATGGATAGATTCTTTTCTTTCTTTTTCTCGCCTCCCTTAGGCAACTGGATCTTCTTCTTGCTTCTATATCCAGCTACAACTTATATGAATCTTACACTTGGAGGGCTGAGATGGCACTCCTAGAACTCTTGTTCTATTCAAAACATACTAGCAAGCTTTACCCTATGATCTTAGCTGTGCCACCACTATTCATGGTTATTTCCTCATTAATGTAGCCAGAGGAGTGGTTGTCTTGTATTTAATGCGGAGGGGATGGCTTCTATACCCTTCTTTCCTTATCTTTCTCGTATTCCATGCCAAGTCTACTTTTTTTCCTTTTTAATGTTTTAACTTTATACGCCTCACATAACTAGTGCTCGTCCCCGAGGTCCGAGGTGGGTCCTCAAAAATAACCTTAACTGTCCATTTAAATTAGATGTGGGATCCTCATCCCCACAATGAAATTTACACCCAAAAAAAAAAAAAACTATTATTAGATCTAATTAACACTAAAAATATGTATATCTGAGAATTGTATGTTAAGTTTATAAGTAATTTCATTAATATATTTATCTATAACATTAAAAAAATAAATAAATAAATCTAAAATAACTTTAGTGTATAATATAAATTGAAAATAGATCCATTAAATTAAAATTTAGATTTAATAATAGATGCTTGGCAAACAAGTCGGGCTGGGCTATAATCCTGTATTGGTCAAAATGGAAAAGGCCAAAACAGGGTTTTTATTCTTATTATGCGTGAAATTTATACCCTAAGCCATCACATATATATAATAGTGACATTAACTTATAAGTAACAAAATATTTAGAGTATATACAAGGTTAAGGGCTGTTTGTTTTAAAATTCATTTTATAGCAAAATATATGTATAAAGTTTTAAAATTAATGCACATATTTTTATATTTTATATATAGCTATATTTATACCCAAATTATTTTTTAAATAAAATAAACCAAGAAAAACAATCACAAACACAAGCATAATATTACTTTTTTGTTATTATGGGCGACAAGAGAAGTGGTAGCAAGGAGCCAAGGCTTATTGATCATAACAAGAAATTCACTATGAAAAGCAATTGATGCTTATTTACTTTTCTCAGTCAAAAAGTTTTAGGAGGTTATATAATGAAGTGTCATGACAAGACTGGTGGCTAAAAGATTTGCCAGAATTTTTTTTTTTTTTTAGAAGAAGAAGAAGATTTGCTAGAAATGATCGATAATCTTATCCTATACCAAACCTAGCTAGGATATAGTTTCTGATAGTAACCCACACAAAGTTGCGTAAAGGCCAAAAAAGCATATTCCCGATATCTGCTAATAGCCTAATAATGTTATATATGGACCGTAGTCTGGTCCGTGGAGATTGAAACGAATAAACTTTAGTGTTTATTTTCTATCTAAAACTTTTTTTTTTTTTTTTTTTTTGAGAATCTTCTATCTAAAACTTTAGTGTTTATAAAGCTTCCAAAAGAGAGAACATGGGATTATATGGAATATTATTTTTATTTTTTCCGGTAATTTTTGCCAGACTTTTTATGTAGTTCTTGAATTATATGTTCGGATATTGTTTAGTCTTTTGACCCCATATATTGACAATTTAAATGGAATTAAAATCGAATTTATTAATTAATCAATTATGTATGAATTTCACTTCACATTAATTAAGTCATATAAAGAATTTTTATTAAAAAAAAAAAGTCAAATAAAGAATATTGTAAAAAAATAAAAATAAAAAATAGAATGCAGAAATCAAGGACGCAGTCATGATGTGAAAAACCAATGACAACTACCAATGAAAAAAAAAATCAAAGGTTTAACCACCAACCCTAAGACAGAGATCCACTAAATAAAATTGAAGTTCTTAGAATAGAAATTAATCGTAACTTCTATCGCTACCTCCGGCAAAAACTTACTCATATGACCGCACACCATTCCAACCTTAAGTCATTCTACTTTGGATTTTCAGGAACTTTCCACTCGCAACTTCAAAGTCTACCCTAAAAGATTCTTCATAGAAGCTTGACTGTTTTTAGTACCATAGCTTCAATTGGATGGTTCACCAAGTACCGAGCTTCAGATCTTTGGTGTATTCGGTATGTTGGTGAACTTGACAGTTAAGAGAAAAGGCACAAACCCTAGGCATAAGGCTCTCTCTTTTGTTATTTAGACGACTACTAATATTAATATTCATTTTATACTCTAGCAAGTAGGGCTAAAATTCCGACTCATGGATTGGCTTAATGGGTCTAATTAAGAATCGAGGTTAATTATTATTTTCGATTGATCAACTAATTGTAGAGAGGCTGTCAAGATTAATCTTGATCAATCGACTAGTTGTCGACATAGGTTCAAGAATACATAAGCTTCCTTTTCCTTGAGCTGTTATGGAATTGACCTGTACTTGAAAACACATTTTTTAACACATCTAACTCGCACTTTTGTTCACAATTTGCCAACCTAAACACTACAGACATAACAAATTATATAAACATTAGAGTTCAATTCAATTTATAAACTTGTATCAATTTAGTTCATAATGCTAAATAAAAAAAAACTCCGGTTCGAAAAACTTACAAAAACACTGATTCTCTTAAATATCATGGAATATTCCATGGCCAATATTTGGCTGAAATCCACCAATATAAAAGAACAAAGTTTATTCTTATTCTTTAGAGCTGCTAGAGAAACTGAGGAATAATTCATCCAAAAAGAGAAAAAATTCCAATGTTATTACACCAGGAAGAGAAGTTATCATATTTAATTGAGCATGTATTGCAAATCTCGGTTCCATATCCAGAACATGTTACAACACTTAAACTTCATTTGCTATCCCCATTAAATAAAGGTAGACATTTTATTTTTATTATTCATTTATTCTTATAATCCACCCATCTCCTAAAAAATGAGTTAAAACAATAAAACAAGGCCTATTTATTAGTACAAGTATTCATTGTTGATGTGTATTTCACTAGCTCAGCCAACTCTTTCTTGCTGATGTAATTATCACCATTATCATCAGCATGCCAGAGTGCTGACATAGCTCGCAAGCTAGGGAATTCAACTCCTAAATCGCTGAAGGCCTTCTTGAGCTCTTGCTTGCTGAGGTAGCCATCTTTGTCTGAGTCAGAGCGCCCAAATACATTCTTCATCTGCTCTTCACCACATGTAATAGCAACAGAATTGGTCTCTCTCTTAGTACGGTTAGCAGGAGCAGACTTAAACCTAGCATGACTCATTTTTTTGGCTGGGAATTCGGGTTTTCGTTGGTGTTAAACTTCAATATTGGGAGCTATATATATAAGAGTTTGCTTGCTGTGTGATGAGAGAGTGTTGAGAACGAATTTAATCAATTTATATAGAACAGAGGCCGACTTCAATTTGATATGAGTGCGCATTTGTTTTATTCTCTGTACTCTTTTTTAACCTCTAGAACTTGCGGCATGTGCCTAATGAGACAAAATATGGTACCCAAGCATATATAGATGGACGGTAGCATAAACTTGGTACATGAATCTATTAATTTTGCTAGGTGCATGTTGCATAAATTTACAAAATATAAATAAAGCTTCCCTTTTGATAATAATAATAATAATTGATAGGCCAAAAACGAATTGACCCCTTGTGATAGATTAATTGATTAATTAGCCAAATTTATTAATTAATCAAATTAACATGCAAACGCGTGGTAGCACAAACAAATCACCAATTAAACTAAGTGCAGTAGAAAATAAATTGACACGGTGATTTGTTTATGAATGAGGAAAACCAATCACAGCAAAAACCTCACCGGGTGATTTTAAGGTCACCACTCTCGAAATTTCACTATTATCACAACAAGCAATTACAAGTAAAGGAATCCCAGTATCTTATATCAACCTACAGTTAAACCCTTACCCCAATACCCAATTGGACTTATTCTATAGTGAAATTTTCTCCTTTTGATGCACGGCTCCCAGTACGTGACTAACTAATTGCACGGATCCCAGTACGCGACTTCAAACACCAACTAGAGAAGTTTATTGGCTGCAAAGTTCTTCAGTTCATCCCAACGATGAAGATCAAGAAGATGTTTGGTCACAAAATCCTACGGTGCACAAACACAGCAACTTCTTCACAAAAATGATGAACTAGGGAAAATTTTGTCTCTGGTCAAAATTTGCTTGAACAAACTTTGCTCAACACTTGTGCAACTTGTGACCTCTTTGACGGCCCTTAAAATAATCCTTTTATATATCTAGGGTTGTAACAAAAGAAAGCCCAAACACATAAACACGGATTGGAGTCGAAACAGAACTGAAAATCTGTTTTTCATAAACCTCGACAAATACCCTATCTGTCGAGCTGCTGTCGAGCCACGAGGCTGAACAGCTCTTTTAGCTCGATAGATGGCTAGTTGTCGAGCTTTAATGACAGGCACTTTTCAACTTGAATTTTGGACAGACTTGCATGGTTTCAACACTTGATCTTGAAACAAAATTTCTTAAAGTATTAAACACATCCTAGATTTATCCAAATACAAGTAAAGTGCGTTTTGTCAAAAGATTGGCCAATTACATAAAATAGTGACATATGTTCCTAACAAGTGAATCACATATGTCCTAACAATCTCCCCCTTTGGCAATCCGTGACAAAACCACAACAAACAAATGTGATATGAGAAAAGTCATAAATCACTCAACTCATATTCACTTGTTAAATACAATAAAATCTATCCTAACACAAACTCTTGAAAAACTTTGCAAGAAGAGAGTTTATGGCAAGAAGATTTTGACAACCTGTATTTTTGAAACACTTTAAAAAAAACTCATTAAGGCATCTTTGTATGAAACAGAAATAATAAATTGCATACAAGTAATAAGAACCATGTATATAAAGAAAGAAAAGAAACAACACATGCAACGATAGGTGAAAGAAACATACATCAACATATAAAGAAAATAAGTACAATGTATGTCAATAATGGTCACAAGACCTAAGGTACAAGAATAAATGTATCTAAAAAGGAGAAAAGAAAAAGATACAAGTAATCCTCACTACATCCCTCAAAATGCACTCTCCCCCTAACAAAAATCTCTTATGCTAACCGTCCCCCTAAGTATGACTACTCTCATAACCAAAACTACTCCCCCTTTTTGTCACGAGTGACAAAGGGTAAGAGTGTCAAGTAGACATCTCGTCATCGCTGGGTAAGCTAGCATCGCCATCATCCTCATCATCAGAATCAGCATCATCATCATCATCAGCATCACTCTCATGCGCAGGGGCCACAGGAGTGGAAGGCATGGTATAACCACCCATCTCAGCCTAGCGTCGAACAATGCGTCTAACACGGGTGTTCACCTGACACAACTCATCACTGAGAGTGTCGAGGCGAGCATCCATGCGCTGAAACTATGCCATGATGTCCTCTAGAGTCACTCCACTCATAGAAGAGGAGGGAGCAAATATGGATGGAGCAGAAGAAGTAGGAGGAGCTGCCGTACAGGACCGCCTCAATCGAAACTGCACCTCACTCTGTTTAACGGTAGCGTAGTCAATGGCACACATAACGGGGAAGTGGTCGGAAGAGGGAAAAGGAACAGGAAAATGGCATAAAATCCTTGTGATAGCTGAAGAGAAAATGAGCTTATCACAAGTAGCCGTATCCTTATATACATCTATAAAAGAAAGAATAAAATGTGAAGGAAAATCTATAGTAAGGTACTCTAACAAAGAAAGCAAAAATCGAGCACGAGACTCTGTGATAGAGTTATAGTGAGAGAAAGGGTGCAAAACAAAATTCATCACCATGTTCATGAATCTAGGACCTTTAGCAAAGGCCTTACATGGTGTAAACTGACGATCACTCCAATCAGAAGGGCGCTCGCAGAAAGCGAAAATCATCTCGTCTTTGGACACAGTCCTCAGACGCTCACAACCGGGATAGTCAGGATGCTCTACCCTCGGGACATGAAACACATCGGATACCAACTCCGGTGTGACAACAATGCACGTACCTCAAACGCGAGTATGAAAGAGAGGTACTGAAGAATCAATTCCATGCATGTTGGAGTAAAACTCCTGAATCAGCACGGAAGGACATGTGACCGGGACGTCACACAATGACTCCTAACCCTGACTGTGAATGACATCGGGTAGGTCAGTGTCGGTGAAGTCCGCCAAAATGACTCGGCATTCCGAATGAACACCTCGTCGAGAAAAGTTCTCCGAGAAGTCTTTTCGGGCATCCTTATCATGGAACCGAATAGAAGAATGGGTAGGATTAGAAGACGAAGTGGATGCCCTAGAACGCAAAGGGTTCTAGGATGAATCAGACTTACGTTTTGGTGACATTGACGCACTAACGTAAACAAGAGAGAGAGGGGGAAGAAAGAAACAATCAGAAAAGCTCCAAACAGTTCAAATATATAGAAATATACTGAATATAAGGTACGTATGCATGAAAATGCATGAACATGTAACGTGCAAAGTAAAAAGCATTATGGGCTCAGCCCAATCCAAACCTACCAGCACATAGACAATTTAACATATATAACACACATCTAAATGCATGAAAATATAGTTATAATGCATGTGTGATGCAATGCATGAGGTTAAAAGATCATTTAAACAAAAACCCATCCCAAAATTTCAATAAACACTCAACAATTTTGAAAAACCCCAAAATTTTTCAAAAACCCCAAAACCTAGGTCTAAATGCATGAAATGCATGAATAATAAGAGAAAAAGAGATCATACCAAGTGATTTGAAGCAAGGAAAGGCCGAAAATCACGTAGGTTGAAGGTTTTGAGAGAGAAAAGAGTGTTTGGGAGGTGAATAGGCGCGGATAGATCGAGAGAGATCAAGAAAATGAGGATCGGATCGCGCTGAAACCTATTTATAGGTGTTCAGTAATTCTCGACAGATAGAGGTATCGAGAGATATCGAGACAAGTTTCGAGACAGGTGTCGAGGAAAAAAGGCGTCGACAAATGAATCTATCGAGGAGCTGTCAAAGGACAATTCAACAAAAGCTAAAAAAAAGCTCGATCGATTCACCAGCTGTCGAGAAGCTATCGAGGGTCCAGGAACTTTCTCGATCGATCCACCAGTTGTCGAGACAACTATCGAGATTGCAATAAGAAACAGCTTAAGATCTCAACAAAAAGGCCAGGTGTCGAGAGGTGTCGAGGTTGCTTAAAAACAGTTTTTCAAGAAGGGAAAAACACAAATATGAATGCAATCAAGCATGCAACTCAACCAATGATCCAATCAACATTTTAAACTCTCAAAATCATCTCTCAACAACAATTTTTAAGCACATGGATCCCAAAAACACACACACACACACTAAACAAGTCTAACCAATTTTATATTTCAAAAATAAGTCAAGACAGTTTAGTGAGTATACATTAACACATGTAAAACCTTGTGATGGCCAAATCACATTGTACTTGTACATGTATCAAGAGTAGCAAAGAATATTGCATGTTGTATGTGAAAAACATCGCAAAATTGCATAAGTGTATACATGTTATGACGATTTGAGATATGAGAAAATCACTTTTAACTCACACACAATCATAACTGTTTGATGGGGACTATCACCTTCGAGGTACATCCTATAACTCCCTCATCTCCTAGAATACATGCTTGCAATCATATTTAAAGCATTTTGATCTGTTTGCTTTTTATTTTTCTTTGCATATTTTTCTTTTTAAGCAAATCATGCATGGGCATATAAGAGAGAGAAAATAAATACCCAATTATGTTAAGCATTTGACATTCCAATTTTGCTATACTGAAGCACGCAAATGTCATTTCATGATTGGCGGGCAACAGTGGTGAGATGGTTATTTATGCCTTTCTCTTAGGATTTTCTAGTCCTTCCCGTCAAAAAGAGTGATACGAGTGTTAAGTACAAAAAATTACTTAATCTTACTCATCACAAACAAGAGCCACAAAGCTCACTTGCTTAGTTGTGCATAGAGATGCTCATCTAAGCTACAAGAGATACTAAGTTTAGAAAACTTTATTTCAATGGTCATCCAAGGTACACAAGTACCAATGTACACAAAACACACACTGTTTTTGTATTTTTCTGATTTTTCAAAAAAATTTATTTTTATATGAAAAACAAAATAAACAAAACTGAAAACAAACAAAAACATGTTAAACAAAGCAAAGCATAAAACTAGACTAACTCAAAACTTAAAAGCAAAAACACACAAGTAATGCACACACAAAAACAAGAAGATAGAAACAGAAAAGTGATAGAATCACTTGGAGCTCTTTTCCTTCCATGCCTTGGAAGAACCTTTCTTTTGAGTGAACTCTTGAACCGGTGGTGAGGGGGAAGAATTGAAATCATTCAAGTTCGAAAGGAACATGAGGGCTTTGAGAAGATCTCCAAGGGGAGCAAGAAAGGATTGAAGCTGATTCTGACTTCCAGATGTTATCATGCCGTTGCTCTATTGAGTGGCTAGCCATTTATAACAATTTGGTCAAGTATGACCGACAACTCCACAATGATGACAGAGATGCTACTTCTTCTGTTTAGGCTTTTAAGAGTTAGCCTTCTTAGCCCTAGGGTTTTTAACTTCTTTCTTATCCTGCTTAAAGGGTGCTCCTAAGATAGACTTACCCTTGTCTATGTTCTCACTAGCTAAATCAGTTTTAATATTAGTGTTCTCAATTTCAACATTATTAGCAAGAGGAACAAAAATAGTAGTACTAGTAGAAGCAATATTAGAAGAAGAGAGACCATGCCCTAAACCTGTTCGATCAGAAGCAGATTTCTGAAGACTGAGCATCTCATCAAGCTTTGCACTTGAAGTCCTCTCCAATTGAGCTCTGACTTGAAACAGCTCAGCTTCAAGCTTCTTGATCTTCTCAGCCAAGAAATTATTCTCAAATCTTAGTGCTCCAATAGTCTATTGGCTTCATTAAACTTTGTGAAAAGCTCTTCACGATCAAGTTCCACATCACTGAGCTTCTTGGTGGTCAGCCTATAAAGTTTCTCGTGTTTCTTAGAAAGCTTGTATAGTTTCTCATAGGCTGTATGGATATCATCTTGATCATCCATCTTCTCAAACTTGGACTCCACCAATTCCTCTTCTTCATCCATATCTTCTAAAATCCTCTCAGTAGGATTGACAGTGGCAGTGAAGGCATTCAGAATTCTGTCATCCTCATTGTCGAAATCATCCTCAGGCTTAGTGTCGCTCAAAGTAGCAGCAAGTGCCTTGCTCTTCCCAATACTCTTGAGATATGTAGGACACTCCTGTTTCATGTGACCGAAGCCTTGACACCCAAAGCACTTAGGTCTTGCGGGAACAGTGTACTGACCGCCATCCCGAGCATCCTTCTTCCCTTTGTCTTGGCTCTTGAACTGAGAAGAACTGGATTTCCTACGGTCCTTGTCAAAGCCCTTCCCATTGGCATTCTTCATGAACTTCTTGAATTGCCTGGTGATGTAGGACTTCATCTTAGAATCTTCATCGTCTGAAGACTCATCCGTGTCACTGCTCTTGGCCTTCAGTGCCATGCTCTTGCTTTTAACCGATTTGCCAATTCTAGTTAACCCTAGCTCGTAGGTCTGTAAATTGCCAACCCACTCTGTCAAAGGAATCTTGTCAATATCCTTTGATTCCTCGATCGCCGTGATCTTTGCATGGAATCTTTCGAGTAGAGATCTGAGCATTTTCCTCACAATCTTGGGTTCAGGAATGGTTTCCCCAAGATTAAAGGCTGAGTTCACTATGTCCTTGAGTTTGGCATAGAACTCATCGAACGACTCATCCTCCTCCATCTTAATCTCTTCAAAGCTTGTAATGAGCCTTTGAAATTTCGAATCCTTGACAGCCTTAGTTCCTTCATAGGTTGTCTGGAGGATGGTCCATGCCTCCTTAGCAATTTCAGTAGAGGATATCTTCTTGAACTCCTCATTAGTGACTGCACTAAATAAAGCATTCAATGCCCTGCTATTGAAGTTTGCCGCCTTGATCTTGGCATCATCCCAGTCGGCCGGCACTTCCTTTGGCTTGGTCTAGCCAATCTCTACAGCTTGCCACACCTTCTCATCTAGAGACTGCAAGAAAACTCTCATGTGTACTTTCCAATATGCATAGTTAGTTCCATCAAATAAAGGAGGTATGATTAAAGACTGTCTTCTATCCATGACAACAGGGGTCAATGGATCAACACAACAAAGATTAAAACTTAATCAGAATGTACCTGCTCTGATACCACTTGATAGGCCAAAAACGAATTAACCCCTTGTGATAGATTAATTGATTAATTAGCCAAGTTTATTAATTAATCAAATTAACATGCAAACGCGTGGTAGCACAAACAAATCACCAATTAAAATAAGTACAGCAGAAAATAAATTGACACGGTAATTTGTTTACAAATGGGGAAAATCAATCACAGCAAAAAGCCCACCAGGTGATTTTAAGGTCACCACTCCCAAAATTCCACTATTATCACAACAAGCGATTACAAGCAAAAGAATCTCAGTATCTTATACTAACCTACAGTTGAACCCTTACCCCAATACCCAATTGGACTTGTTCTGTAGTGACAATTTCTCCTTTTGATGCACGGCCCCCCAGTACGTGACTAACCAATTGCGCAGATCCTAGTACACGACTTCAAACACCAACTAGAGAAGTTGGTTGGCTGCAAAATTCTTCAGTTCATCTCAACGATGAAGATTAAGAAGATGCTTAGTCACAAAACCCTACGGTGCATAAACACAGCAACTTCTTCACAAGAATGATGAACTAGGGAAAATTCTGTCTCCGGTCACAATTTGCTTAAACAAACTTTGCTCAACACTTGTGCAACTTGTGAATTCTTTGACGGCCCTTAAAATAATCATTTTATATGTCTAAAGTTGTGAGAAAAGAAAGCCCAAACACATAAACACGGATTGGAGTCAAAACAAAACTGAAAATCTGTTTTTCATAAACCTCGACAGATACCCTATTTGTCAAGCTGTTGTCAAGCCACGGGGCTGAACAGCTCTTTAAGCTCGATAGATGGCTAGCTGTCAAGGTAGTTGTCGAGCTTTAATGACAGGCACTTTTCAGCTTGAATCTTGAACAGACTTGCATGACTTCAACACTTGATCTTGAAACAAAATTTCTTGAAGTATTAAACACTCGAATCTTGAACAGACTTGCATGACTTCAACACTTGATCTTGAAACAAAGTTTCTTGAAGTATTAAACACATCCTAGATCTACCCAAATACAAGTAAAGTGCGTTTTGTCAAAGGATTAGCCAATTACATAAAATAGTGACATATGTTCCTAACAAGTGAATGACATATGTCCTAACAATAATAATAATAATAATAATAATAATAATAATAATAATAATAATAAAGACATATAGATGGAAGTGTCAAATTACTCAAATCCACTTCCTAATTAGTTGAGCAGATTACGCATATTTACTCTCGTAGATGATAAACCAAATGATCTGCTTGCAATGTTGTAGGCTGTTGTTAGCCATTTGCTTATAGCAGTTCCTTAATTCTCAGTAACACTTTCATAACTTTTACAATTATTCAAAGGAATAACTGGCAAGTAATGTGCAAAGTTGTTATACATTAGCGTAATTTATTTTAATTTGTAGTGGATAAATAATGATAAAAGGTATGTTTTATTGATGATTATACTTTTTATCATCAAACTAAGATATTAATCAGTTTTTGGTGTAGGTGGGAATCGGATCCCATATTTCTAACTTATTCAACTATCAAAGACTTTACCCCCATTGAGCTAATTAGAACCCACAATAAATTAGTTTGGAATACAATTAGTTAGATTTGTTTGTAGAATGAACTATGATTAGTTTTATTGATACATTATAGGAAGTTAGTATTTATTGTTCATCTAATTAGAAGTCAATTTTCTATAAATTCATATGTTGACAATGAACAAAAAATCATCATGATCTACTAAATTATAAATTGTTAACTAGAGGTTTGGACTTTTTCGAAGTAGTCTAATTATCTAGGATTAACAAAGTAACCAATAAAAGCTTGGGTACATAACAATTTGGAATCAAAATATGGATCAATGAAGCAAGTGGAGCAAAATTAAAGGTTATCTCCCTTATCTCTGGTCTGCAGCAAATGAAACAAATTATGGAGAAAATCACTCAGTTATTCAAGAAGTTCAACATGTCTCCATCTCACGGAAGGAGAAAACTTGCAAGCTTATGAAAAGGCACACCATGATTATGAAAGACACATTGACAATGGAGAGTTGCAAAATAATGGCACAAAAGAAGGAAAACTACAGTCAGAAAGATGTAAAAGTAAAACAGCCTTCCAACCTTTCTATCTCTACGTTATTCATATGGAAAAGCTAAATGCATGCTTTTCAAAAAAAAAAAAAAACTTGAAGAATGTAAGAAAGGAAGGCAGATCAAATCCAAAAGGCCAACATATAAGAAATCAAAGAGAAGTTCTTCATGAAGATTGAGGGAAAAGAAGAAGAAAAACCCTTGATGACAAGGGTGTCTTCTAGAAGAAATGAAAAAGATATGTTTTGCTGATTTAAATAAATTAATTTGGATTAAGATTAGTTAGATTGGTTCGGATTAGGATGAACTATGATTAGTCTTATCAATTAGTTATAGGAAGTTATAATATATACTATTCATCAATCTAATTGGAAGTTAGTCTTATATAAATTTATATATTAACAATGAATAAAGGGTTGTCATAATTTCCTTAATTATAAACTGTTAACGATTATAACTTGGAAATTTGTACTCCCTTAAAATAGTCCATTTATGAAATTAAGAGATCTTGATTCCCTTAATGCAACCAATAAAAAATTGGGCACATAACAAAACCGATCCAATTATCCAAATCATTTTTTTTTCATAAGTACTTCTTCTTGTAGTCAAGGGAACAAACAGTATGACAAATGAACATGTTTTGTAATGCTTATGCTATGCCACCAATTGCAAAGCGATCCACCGGTAAGTAATAGTTAATTGGGTATACAATGTATAATAAAAATTTTCACGTAGAACAAAAAAACAATAAATAAATAAAGAATTTGAGAAACTAAATATATTTAATTGAGTGAACACATAGATTTAAATTTTTGGATTACATAGTATTTATATATATTATATTACGTCCTTAATTAGAGGCTCTATATAATGTTCCCCCCAAACTAGTAATGTTATTATGACCCCTTTTATGTTTGGAATGGAGACAAGGTGCATGTTTTTGAAGCCCACACAAATGTGCATAAACCCGCAAAACTCACACGAATTAAATGATCTTGAAAAAAAAATTCCCAACAATGTAATATTGCCAATGGTGTGTGAGGTTCCAGTGGTCATGGACTTGTGGGATTCTCATGGATGAGATTGACATGTGGTTTCCATGAATGGTTTATAAGAGCTTATGGATGAGGCATGTTGAAAGAAAAACTCACATAAGGGAGAATTATTAGGACTTGTTTGTACCCAAAAACTAAGAGAGAGATCTTAGAGCCTACAAAGAAGTAATGATTTGCATTTAAAGGCAGATTATTAGGTATATACATGTAAATAAAAGAACCATGCACGCACATAAAGGATAAACGAAAAATAAAGAACTAAAAAAACTAATATAATATAATAAGGTTAATTTCATAGTCAAAAACGTTGGGGTTAAGTGTTATCCTTATATTTTATTTTAAGACCTCAATAGTAGATATTTGAAGTATTTGTTTAAGAATTGATTAATTCCCTCAATTTGCATTAAGAATGTTAACGTTGTTCAGTATTTTTCCGTGAAGGATTCTCTCTTAATTTGTTTAACATGTGAACTCAAATATGATCGCATGCTTCACCTGCTTAGCTTTCTTTTATTTTTCTCTACTGTCTTGGGATCCAGTGGATCGATCTGGTTCAGGTGAACTTTCCTATTTCTTTTTTTCTTTTCTTTTTTGGTTAAAAGGGGAAATATATCAAAACATTTGATGGGTTTGGTGGATTTCCATATATAATATGCTTCTTTTTTTCTATTTTAATGAATGATATATTCCATAGTTCTTAAGATTATATTAAACTTGTATCAATTGGGACCGTAACTTTAATTTAGCTGATAAGACTTTAATGGAAGAAGAAAGTTAATTCCATTCCGACAAGCTTGTAGAGAGATTGAGGTTCGATATTCATGGTCATAATAACAGGACAAAATTCAGCTTTGAACCTGGTTATGTGCATTTCACATAACTAGTTTTATTCACTTTAACACCGTTTAGCTCCGTAGTCACATATTAAGCACCCTTTTGAAGGTGCCAACTAGTTTGGTCTACCTTACTTAACTATTTTCATTGTTTTATTCGTTCAAAAAATAAGTTGTACAAAAAGATAATTATTCCTAAGAATAAACTACAAAAGAATTAAGGATAACAAGTAAGAGAGAGAGAGAGAGAGAGAGAGAGAGAGAGAGAGAGAGAGAGAGAGAGAGAGAGAGAGAGAGAGCAAGTTTTATTTAGGTTTATGAAGTGTGAAGTGTAGAATATGGCTTGAATTAGGAGTTCGACTCCTTGTTGGATTTGGATAAGGAATGAATTTTATTCCTTTTGGGTTACTATTGTTTGAAGTTATCAAGTTCTATTAGAAGTCTTGTCTACCACTTAATTTTGAGTTCTATTTGGAATAGGAGTGAGTCTCCTTTTGTGTGTGGAAAAGAAGTCTAGTCCTTCTTGAATTTGAATATACTAGCCGACTCAAGTCTCCTATATAAACATAGTGCTGCTACGAAAAATTAGAGAGAAAGAGAAGAGAGTGTGTGTGTGTGTGTGTGTGTGTGTGTGTGTGTGTGTGTGTGTGTGTGTGTGAGAGAGAGAGAGAGAGAGAGAGAGAGAGAGAGAGAAAATCTCTCTCTTTGTTTGGTTCTTTGATATTTGTAAGTTGCAATTTGGAACAGTAAGAGAGGTTTGTTACCGCTTGGTTTTGGCTTTGCGGTTTGGTGATTTGCTCTCTCTTAGTACATTGCAATTTTTGGATTTGATTTGTGGCTCTCTCTTTGGTTTGTGTGCAATTCGTATTTGGTGTTCGTATTTGGTATTTGCAAACCTTGGTTCTTTGGTTTGTATTTGGTTCTTTGGTTTTGTATTTGTGAGAGAGAGCTATTTGGATGTATTTGGGATTTGGGTTTGTTAGAGTGTCTCTACACCAATTTGTATTATCCCAAATTTGATATAGTGAAATTTGTTCATTGTCACCCGTGGATATAGGCTATTGTCGAACCACGTAAATTCTTGGTGTTTTGTGTCCATTTTCTTTTGGATTAATTTTCTTCATTCTTATTATTAGTTTGGAGATCTTTCTCAAGCCTAAAATATTTTCACAATTAGGGGTGTGCATGGGTTGGGTTGGGTCAAGTTAAAGGAATTTTTTGACCCAACCCTCCATGGTAGGTAAAAAAAAAATTCAACCCAACCCAATCCATCATATAAGTCCAACCCAACCCACATGGGTCGGGTTGAACCCATGGGTTGAAATTTTTTTTAATTATTATTATTAAATTGAGTAGAAAAAAATATAAATTTATTAAAAAAATCCAAAAATTAGTATCAATGTAACTCTTTAAAGGAAAACAACACTAATGACTAAACAACAATAGTAATTTACTAGGGTTTGTATGAACTAATTGGCTTTTATATAGGATAGGAAGAGCTAATTATTTTTAAAATTTTATTAATTATATAATATATTTAATATATATATATATATATTAAATATATGGGTGGGTCAGGTTGGGTTTGGCAGGTTTGGAAATTTATGTCCCAAACCCAACCCAACCCGCTATCAAAAAAAATTTTGTAACCCAACCCAACCCACCAAACCCTAAAAACTGACCCAACCCGGCGGGTTGGGTTGGGTTGGGTCGGTTTTGGCAGGTTGGTAAGTTGACTGCACACCCCTATTTCACAATCAATATTTGTAATTTGAACTTCCGCTATTTTACAACATGAAGGATTACAGTAGACAATCAGATTGTGATCATTCAACTCTTTGTACATAAGGGCTGCAAAAGTCACCTCATTTTTTCTGTCACATAAAAGAAAGTGGCTTTTAGGTAAGCGCTCTCAAATATACAAAGATAACACTTTACACACTAAAATACAGAGAGCCCCTATAAAGATCTAAGCTATAGTAAACCCACATTCTTCCGCGTAGGCAACGAGGGAATCCATCTCCTTTCCATTATCGATGTACCCATTCTCGTCCTTATCGCATTTATGGAATGCTAACGCAGTTCTAATACTAGGAAACCGCGACTTGAGGTATTTGAATGCCGACTTCAACTCATCCCGTGAAAGTTTCCCATCTTTATTGGTATCGTAATTCATGAAAGTTTGCTTTAACTGCTCTCGAGTGAGGGATATCTCAACGCCTTTAGGGTTAAGCTTGGGCTCAGTCGATATTATTAGTAACCTCCCCATTTTGTTAGCTATAATATAGGGACTGCTAAGTGGATAGGTGCTGGGGGTTGAAATGTGTGATTGCGACAAGTTTAAGCACTAAAACTTCAGTTGCTATATTGTGAGATTATATAAGAATGCAACACTATTTATAGAGCTCTCTCTCTCTCTCTCTCTCTCTCTCTCTCACTCTCTCTCTCAACTTTTCCATAGCAACTACAAGAGGATTCTATACTCCATATCCAATAGTAATATATTAAGGTATCTACCAATGACTCGGAATAATTTTAGTAAAATTCTGCAATTATTATCAAATTGATTTCTAAAAGCTTATAAACTAATGCGATAACATATATTTACAAAATGATAAATTTTAAATCTACGGTATCCCCTTCATAATAATAATTGTTTTTTATCATTAGGTTAAGATATCAATAAATTTTTGTACAATAAATAAGATTGATTTCATTTAAATAATATAATAAATAAATATTTAAATTAACTTTTTGGTGATTGATGATATTTTAATTAACTGTAAAACTTCTAATACCCATATATATCATTAATCTAATTTTAACCTAGCGATCTACACGGTTTGATGGTTGAAAGCTAGATTCCATTCAAGATTTTCCATAAAACAAGTTGATTTTAATATTAGGTGAACAAGGTGTGTCATTCAGCTCTCAAGGGCCCCTCACTGTATAGTAGATAAAAAATGGCCATCACTTTCTTCATTAACTTTTTTGACTTAGACCAAGGAATCGGATGACAAAATAGAAGGGGCACAATGGTTGGCATGGTTAAATGGATTATTTGGCATCTTGCTTTATATCACTTCTCTCTCACTTGGCCGGCAAGATTCGAATCCGTGGAATGGATACCAATTTGTGATCATCGACAAGCCAGAGATAGTGATCATTAGGGACAAAAATATCGTTTCTCAAGCAAGTTTCTTTCTTTAGGAATTAAACCTTCATTACAGGGGGGGGAAAGAAAATAAATATTTTGACCATTGTTGAGCTTAAATACAATAATAAAAAATTGATGTTGAGACGCATAATAGCAAGAAAGAATCTAATGGTTTTAGCTTGATGGTTTGTTTACAAAGAAAGATAGTAGTGAAAAGCCTTGACGGCTACATATTTATTATATGATTAAGTGGGTTATGAAAAACCCTAAATAAGATATATATATATATATATATATATATATATATATAGAAATTATAGGAGTTAGCGTCTGTTTGGTTGGAGAAGTAGAAAAGCTGGAGGATGGAAAAGTCGAAGGATAGAAAAAATTTTAATTTCCCTCCTTTTTGTTTGGTTGGAAATAAAAAAGTGGAAGGATGGAAAAAGTGAGTTTATATGAATTTACTCGTATACCCTTATTGAAAAATGATGGCCAATTGAAACAAAAAAGTGACAAACAACCAAAAAGCATACAATCACCCAAATTTATCAAAAAATAAAAATCATTTGTAGAAAAAAAAATCACATGCAAAAAATAAATAAATAACAAACAAACAAATGTATTGAAGAAGCCCATGTGCAACTTGCACATGGGCATTTTTGTCCTTCACATATAAGATTTTTCCCCCACTAAGTTTTCTCTCTATTTTGGAGAGAAAACTTTTTTGTGAGCTCAGGTAGGCCCTACTATCATTTTCCCCTCTCCCTTTCTCAACCAAACACCCTCCAAAATATTTTTCATCCTCATTTTCTTTCCAAAGTTTTTCATCTACCTTATTTCACCTCCAAACAAACACACCCTTAGAATTAGCCATAATTGGGCTTTACAGTACATTGAGCCTCTTGTGCATCACACATTGTAAGCCATAAATAATCAATCATCCATATATTTAACTGTCATAATCCTCATTTCAAAGACTCATACAAGAGAAAGGTTATGTACAAAAATTAGGCCCAATTCTTCTTCTTCATTAACGGGTCAACATGCCAGACATATCAATGATAATGCTGCTACTAATTTACTTTGAACTCAAGAACCATTTTTTTTTTTTTTTTGGGTTTTTGGTTTTTTTTTTTTTTTTTTTTTAACTTGAAACTTGAAGTTAGAAGGAATTTTTAAGTAATTATTGGTAGGTTTTCTCGTTCTGCAATCCTACACTTTTCCTTGCAATGAATTGAATATGTTAAGGTTAGTTGCCTCTTTGATTCCATAGTTGGCCAACTAGAGAGTGGATAAAATCATAAAATAGATAAATCTTTCTCTACAAGGTTGGTACTTCACTTTATTTTTATTTTTTTAATAATTTACGAAAATTATCAATGTTAATTGCCTTTTTAAAAAGGATGGTGTTTAATTAACTTGCTCTCTTTTATTAGGTGAACAAAGATTTGAATCTCACCTCCCTAATATTGTAATTATTCAATTATAATAAAAAAATTAATATTTTGAAACATCTTAAAATAAAATAGAGTACAGATGAGTGAATTTCAGTTAACTCAACTAATAAGGTTTTTTGTCATTGAATAAAAGCATGGAATTCAAATCACACATAGATTTAAACTTTTGGATTACGTAGTATTTCTATATGTTATATTAAGTCTTTTGGAGACAAGATGCATGTCTTTGAAGCCCCCACAAATGTGCATAAACCCACAAAACTCACACAAATTAGATGATCTCGAAAAAAAATTCCCAACAATGTAATATTGCCAATGGTGTGTGAGGTTCCAATGGTCGTGGACTTGTGGGATTCTCATGGATGAGTGTGTAAGATTGACATGTGGTTTCCGCATGAATGGTTTATTAGAGCTTATGGATGAGGCATGTTGAAATAAAAACTCGCACATAAGGGAGAACTATTAGGACTTGTTTGTGCCTAGAAATTAAGAAAGAGATCTTAGAGCCTACAAAGAGGTAATAATTTGCATTTGAGGAGAGATTATTAGGTTTATACATGTAAATGTAAATAAAAGTACCATGCACATAAAGGAAAAATAAAGAACTTAAAAAACTAATATAATATAATTAGGTCAAATTTTATAGTCATAAATACTGGAGTTAAGTGTTATCCTTATATGTTATTTTAAGACCTCAATAGTAGATCTTTGAAATATTTGTTTAAGTATTGATTAATTCCCTCATTTGCATTAAGAATGTTAACGTTGTTCAGTATTTTTCCGTGCATGAAGGATTCTCTCTTAATTTGTTTAACATGTGAACTCAAATATTATCGAATGCTTCACCTGCTTAGCTTTCTTTTATTTTTCTCTACTGTCTCGGGATCCAGTGGATCTGGTTCTGGTGAACTTTCCAATTTCTTTTTTAGATGGGTTTGGTGGATTTCCATATATAATATGCTTCTTTTTTTTCTTTTTTAATGAATCATATATTCCATGGTTCTTAAGATTATATTAAACTTGTATTAATTGGGACCGTAACTTTAATTTAGCTGATAAGACGTTAATGGAAGAAGAAAGTTAATTCCATTCCGACAAGCTTGTAGAGAGATTGAGGTTCGATATTCATGGTCATAATAACAGGACAAAATTCAGCTTTGAACCTGGTTATGTGCATTTCACATAACTAGTTTTATTCACTTTAACACCGTTTAGCTCCGTAGTCACATATTAAGCACCCTTTTGAAGGTGCCAACTAGTTTGGTCTATCTTATTTAATTATTTGCATTGTTTTATTCGTTTAAAAAATAAGTTTGTACAAAAAGATAATTATACCTAAAAATAAACTACCAAAGAATTAAGGATAACAAGTAAGAGAGAGAGAGAGAGAGAAAACAAGTTTTATTTAGGTTTATGAAGTGTGAAGGGTTACATAGTAGACAATCAGATTGTGATCGTTCTACTCTTAATTTGTACAAATTAAGATAACACACTTTACACAATAAAATACAGAGAGCTCCTATAAAGATCTAGGTTATAGTAAACCCACATTCTTCCGCGTAGGCAACGAGGGAATCCATCTCCTTTCCATAATCGATGTATCCACTCTCGTCCTTATCGCATTTATGGAATGCTAACTCAGTTCTAATAATAGGAAACCGCGACTTGAGGTTTTCGAATGCCGACTTCAACTCATCCCATGAAAGTTTCCCATCTTTGTTGGCATCGTAATTCATGAAAGTTTGCTTTAACTGCTCTCGAGTGAGGGATATCTCAACGCCTTTAGTCGACATTACTACCGGTGACCTCACCATTTTGTTAGCTATAATATAGGGACTGCTAAGTGGATAGGTTCTGGGGGTTGAAATGTGTGATTGCAACAAGTTTAAGCACTAAAACTTCAGTTGCTATATTGTGAGATTATATAAGAATGCAACACTATTTATAGAGCTCTCTCTCTCAACTTTTCCATAGCAACTACAAGAAGATTCTATACTCCATATCCAATAGTAATATATTAAAATAGCTACCAATGACTCGGAATCATTTTAGGAAAATTCTGAAATTATTATCAAATTGATTTCTAAAAGCTTATAAACTACGTGATAACATATATTTACAAAATGATATAATTCCAATCTATGATGTCTGTTTCATGATAATAATTGTTTTTTATCATTAAGTCAAGATACCAATCAATTTTTATGCAATAAATAATATTGATTTCATTTAAATAATATAATAAAAAAATTTGAGGAAAATAAATAAATATATATACATATATATATATTTAAATTAACATTTTGGTGATTGATGATATTTTTAACTGTAAAACTTCTAATACCCATATCATTAATCTAATTTTAACCTAGCGATCTGCACGGTTTGATGGTTGAAAGTTAGATTCTATTCGAGATTTTCCATAAAACAAGTTGAATTTAATATGAGGTAAAGAAGGTGTGTCATTCAGCTAGCTCTCAAGGGCCCCTCACAGGATAGTAGATAAAATATGGCCATCACTTTCTATGCTGTGGATTCTTTATTAAGTTTTTTGACTTAGACGAAGGAATCGAGTGACAAATTAATAGAAGGGGCACAATGGTTGGCATGGTTAAATGGACTATTTGGCATCTTCCTTTATATCGCTCCTCTCTCACTTGGCCGGCAAGATTCAAAGCCGTGGAATGGATACCAATGTGTGATCGATAAGCCAGAGATAGTGATCATTAGGGACAAGAATATCGTTTCTCATGCAAGTTACTTTCTTTAGGAATTAAACCTTCATTACTAGGGGGGAAAAAAATATTTTGGTCATTGCTGAGTTTAAATACAATAATACAAAATTGATGTTGAGAGTTGAGACGCATAAGAGTGAGAAAGAATATAATGGTTCAGCTTGATGCTTTATGTCTACAAAGGAAGATCGAAAAGAAAAACTTGACGGCCACATATTTAATGTGTGTTTGGCAAAAATTAAAAAGCCAACTTATTTTACTATTCAGCTTATTTTTGCTATTATTTATGGGTCTCACTGTACTATTTCAACTAATTTTTACCTTTATCTACCGTACTTTCAACAAAAAAATTTCAGTTTCAACAAAATAAGTGAATCCCAAATAAACCCTTATAATATGATCAAGTGGGTTATAAAAAAACCCTATACAAGATATATATGTATAGAATGGTACAGAAGATTTGGACTCTAGAAATTATAGGAGTTAGAGTTAGTCATAGTTGGGCTTTACAGTACATTGGGCCTCTTGTGCATCACACATTAATTGTAAATCATAAATAATCAATCACCCATATTTTAAGGACTCATGCAAGAGAAAGATTCTATACATAAAGGCCCAATGCTTCTTCTTCATTAATGGGTCGACATACCAGTCACTGAAAACTGAAAACATTGTAGCAAAATAATTTTTAAATGTGTGAATAGTGCTGTGAGACCCATTTTTAATGAAAATGTCGTTGAAAAAAGATGTTTGTGGGTCCCATGAACAATGTATGGGACCAACTGCTAGATGCTGGACGCAGCTGGGAAAAAAAAAAATCAACTGTATCCAAACGTTCACATAATGCTGCTACCAATTTACTTTGAACTCAAGAACTTTTTTTTTTGTTTTTTTGGTTTTTTGATAAGTCATGACCTTGGCTTTTTTGTTTTTTTCTTTAAGAACTTGAAACTTGAAGGTAGAAGGAATTTTTAATTAATTATTGGTAGGTTTTCTGGTTCTGCAATCCTACACTTTTCCTTGCAATGAATTGAATATGTTAACGTTAGTTGCCTCTTTCATTCCATAGTTGGCCAACTAGAGAGTGGATAAAAAATAGATAAATCTTTCTCTACAAGATTGGTACTTCACTTTAACTATTTTGAATAAGTTACGAAAATTATCAATGTTAATTGCCTTTTTTAATAGGATGATGTTTAACTTGCTCTCTACCTATTATTGTAATTATCCAATTATATTAAAAATAAAAATAAAAATAAAAACTAATATTTTGAAACATCTTAAAATAAAATAGAGTACGGATGAGTGAATTTCAGTTAGCTTAACTAGTAAGGTGTTTTTTTTTTTGTTGAATAAGAGGTATAGATTATGGAGTTCAAATCACACCGATCAAAAACTAAATGGTGTCTCAGGCCGAAAGAATAATTATAGACCAATTACTAGTAAACCGGAAATTGTCATTGGCTAGGGACATATAGTTTCTCATGCAATTTACTTTCTTTAGGAAGGGCTTCTATCAATTTAAAGTACAAATTCCACATTGTTAGCAACTGAACCACTCTCCCCCACATCGACTTTTGCGAGAATCCAAAGTTTCCAAACCCTTGTGACCTCGTTTCATACCTAGAGTTAGATAACTAAATCCACAAGAGAGAGTCCGTGCAGCCCCACTTCTTTTTTTTAAATGATTGACCTCCTGTGCAATATCCAAAATCGAGTGAATTGAATTCGATTGGATTGAATTAGTGAAAAATTGTATGGATGTGAGATGAGTCTTGTTTCAAGTGTTTATTACATTGATTTAAACGGTTTAAACAATCACGATGAACCTAATCATATCAATATCATGAATAATCATTTTGGTGTATACTGCAGATGTGACTCGCACACCAAAACAGTGGTTTCTACTTTCTAATTAAGGCCGTGCATGGCTTTGATTTTTGAGCCTCTATGCACTTCTTAATCTAGCTGCAGTCTCATTGATCCAGATCTTGATCGGGCCTTTGTACCTCCATTATTGCTCAGCTTAGGCCAGGCCTGACATTTATAAAAGGATATCGGGTAAAAATAAAAGTTCTCACATTTCTTCTCAACTTGGGTCAGGCCTGACATTAATTTTTCTCTACCATACAGAAGTACCATATATTATCATTTATACAATGTTCATTTCTTTACAGAACAAACTAGTAATTTATTCAGCAAAAAAAACTAGTAATTGAATCTTTTCTAATATACAAGAAAGGTGGATGTTTACAGCCATTTCTTTCTTTTGTTAACTATATATATATAGCTACATATAGTTGTTTTTTGGGTCATGTAGCTATATAACAAATATATATGTATATATATCTAGCTAGTTTATAGTAAAACCCCATTTCATAGCATACTTGACCAGCTCTTTCATCTCTTCTTCGCTAACATATCCATCTCCATTAGCATCTGCATGACGAAGTGCTTGTCCAGCTCTCCATCCACTAAAATGCAAGCCAAGGCTACGAAAAGCAGCCTTTAGCTCATTCTTGCTTAGCTTACCATCTCCATTTGTATCATATCTCTTTAGAAGACCCTTAAGTTGCTCTTCAGACAAGGGATAGCTTGTACTTCTAGGGCTCCACACAGGCATTTTGTTGGTATATGTTATATGGGTGTGTTTTGGTGATGAGGCAAAAACTTGTTATGTGGAAGAAACCAAGTGAGACTTTCTTATATACTGAGATTGTTATATGAGAAATGAGAGAAAGATAAGAGGAAGAAGTAACCCTTTTTTTTTCCTAAAATACTATTTTATCCCTTTTTTCTAGATAGGATATTTGTATATCTTTTTAGTGGATAAGACTAAATAAAAATCCACGCTGGCTTCTGTGAATCGGTGCAACTATGCAAGGATTTTAATCTTAAGATTTTTTTTTTTTTTTTTTTGATAGGATTAATCTTAAGATTATAAAGTATTTTAAGACAATAATATCAAAGATTTCCTCGGTCCCTTGGGTTATAAAGTATCATATCACTAGGTTTCTAGTAAGCTAAATAAAAACCTACCATATTATATATTTAGTCGTAGGATCAATTTTTTGTTTTTTTAATTATTGGCAGGAATTAATTTGTTGTGACTACGACAATAATATTTGTTGTTATCATTTCTTTTCCTTCCATGCGATTGCTGTTAAAGGAAGACACTTGTAATTTCAAACGAAGGATAAATTCATATCCATGGTCCCCTTTTCCTTTTTTTTTCTTTTTCTTTTTTGGCTGAACTTTTCCTTTCATCCTTAGCGATACTTAAGTTGATTTCTTTTCATACATGCGTGTCAATATTTGAAGTGAAAACATGAAAATACATTTAAAAAAATTTACTAAAGAAAGATAGAAATCATGAAAATATTTGGCCTTCGCAAGGTTGGGAAAAACTTGCAAAAATGAGAATAATAGGGGAATTCTTTGTGCTTGTATCTTTTCCTTCTTCATTTTAATTATTTATTGTTAAAAGTCTTATAATTTAATTGACACATCTTCAGGTACAAAAGTGTTTGAAGATTAGAGGAAAAAGGGTTCAAATTCTTATTAATATAAGAGATATTCAGGACCAAAAAGTTTTTGAGAAGTTTGATATCTTTTCATGTACAAAGTGTTTGGAGATTAAAGGAAAAATTATTCAAATTCTTATTAATATAAGAGATATTTAGGACCAACAGTTTTCGAGAAGGAGCAGCTCATCATGTTCGAATTAATCTAATATAATTGTGCCTAACAAAGAATATTCACGTGCATGATTATTATTAGCTCTTTACACAAATCATTAATCCACTTTTTTGTCCGTTTGTGCCTTTTATTTTTCAATGAGAGATATTCAGGACCAAAAAGTTTTCAAGAAGTTTGATACCTCTTCATGCACAAAGTGTTTGGAGATTAAAGAAAAATTATTCAAATTCTTAATAATATAAGAGATATTTAGGACCAAAAGTTTTTGAGAAGGAGCAGCTCATCATGTTCGAATTAATCTAATATAATTGTGCCTAACAAAGAATATTCATGTGCATGATTATCATTAGCTCTTTACACAAATCATTAATCCACTTTTTTGTCCGTTTGTGCCTTTTATTTTTCGGTAAAAAGGGACTTCTTAAATTCTTAATTCTTATCTTATATTTCTTTCTAAAAAAATTATTATCTTATATTTAATGACCCATCGCGATACAGCTTTAAATAAAATAAAATGACCATATATTTTTTCTTACTTGTAGAGCTATCTAAGAAAACACATGTAGGCCGAAAGCACTTGCCTACGATATCATTAGTTTTATCACTTTATATGAGTAATGCTAGAGAGTCAAAAAAAAAAAAAAAAACCTTGCATATCTAGCAGTCCACATACGCATCTTGAATCCTTGATACTTAAAAAATACCTTGCATTTGTTGCAATCCACTGCTCTTGATCATCTGCTACGTTAAAGTGGTAGGAATAAATATAAAATACAAACCTTAAACAGTTTATTATGCATTAATATGGGGAAAAAGTAAGATTTTGCATATAAAATAATTAAAGTGATCTCATTATATAGTATAATAGCAACACTATATTCTAGTCTAGCCCCCAAATGACTTTGAAAGAAGAAAATTATTGAGGGGATATTTTGTGGAAAGGATCAAAATTGTCAAAAGATAAGTAGAAAGTTAGAAACCACTGCCCAACAATTTGGCCAAACTCAAAAGCAATTCCCAAGTGCTACTCAAGATCTTATCTGCCTTCTGTTTTTTTTTTTTTTTTTGGAAAATTATTTGCCTTCTGTTGTTAAAGATAAAATGACCATATAATTGCTTATTGGTATGACTATATATGTGTGTATATATGTGTGTATATATATGTGGACCAAATTGGACGGAAGTGGACCGACTTAGACCGAATAGAACCAAATGACCAAAGTGGACAGAATAGGACCGAATAAGACCGAATTGGAGCGAATGGGACTGAATAAAACCAAATGGACCGAATAGGACCAAAATAGACTGAATAAAAACAAATGGACAGAATAGGACCACAGTGAACCGAATAAAACCAATGTGGACCGAATAAGGCCGAAGTGGACCGAATAGAACCAAAGTGAATAGAATGGACCTAATAGGACCAAATTAGACCTAATAAAAAAAAAGACCGAATAAGGCCAAATTAGACCGAATAAAATCGAAGTGCATTCACCAATTTTGGGATGGCGTAAATGCACTTTTAGTCCCTACATTTTTACTTTTTTCCATTTTAGTCCCTATATTTTCATTTTACCACTTTTAGTCCCTAAACCAATTAACACGTGACATTTAAGTCCTTACCATCACCCAACTAACAAAAAAACTAATGTACATTAAAATAATATTTAAAAAATCTATTTTGACATTAAAAAATTCAACAACAACATATAAATTTTAAAAAATTAATTTATTAATTTTAACTAAATGAAAAAAATTAAAAACAAAAAATAATGGAGATCTTGCGTCCTGAACAGGACGAAATGGGAAATTAGGCATAATTTCCCAACTATCTAGTTAGTAGGTCGGTTTTTGAAAGAAATTAAGTTACTAACATCTCGAGTATAAGAGACTCGATTTTGGGGGTGTAAATCGAGTCTCACAGAGTCGGTTTTGATGGTCGGTGACATCTGATGTGGCGTTATTGTCAGTTGGCATCCATCTGGAAATCGAGTCTTAGAGACTCGATTTCCATTTTGGTGTGACGTGCCCTTGACGTGGACCCATGTGGAAGCCACCTAGAAACCGAGTCTATGACACTCGATTTCTAATAGGAATTTTTTGAATTTAACGCTCTCTCCAATCTCACTCACCCACTCACTCTCCCTCATCAGTCAAACCCCTCTCTTGGTCTCAACCTCACCGACCCACTCTCACTCACCCTCTCCTTCTCTCACTCTCTCAGCGTCACCGTCGCCGACGCCGACCCACTCACCCACTCACCCTCTCAGCCTCACCGGTCTGACCTCTGACTCTCTCAGCCTCACCGACCCACTCTCACTCACCCTCTCCTTCTCTCACTCTCTCAGCGTCACCGTCGCCAACGCCGACCCCAACCCACTCACCCTCTCAGCCTCACCGACCCAGTCTCAGTCACCCTCTCACTCTCTCGCTCACCGACCCACTGTCGCACGTCCCTGTCACCCTCTCTACTCTCTCACTCGCCCTCTGCTGTCACTCAGTCTCCAGTCTACGCAGTATCTGAAAAAAAAAAAAAAAAAAAAAAAAAAAAAAAAAAAGGTGAGTCCCTTTATGCATTTTACTAACTTGTCAATGCTTTTACACTTGTGGTCATGACTTTTCAGTTTCTCTGGCCTGTCGGTGTATTTCTTATTCTCTCTGGTCAGTACTCTGCCTATAAGATTAAAAAACAATCAGTACTCTGTCTCTATTTTTCAATTTGGTCTGTGTCCTCCTTGACCCAAGTCCAACCATGTGAAGGTGATCATTCAAACATTGATATAGACATCTCTAAATACCTAATGTATCTAGACAGAGTTCCAAATCACTGCGGTTTCCTCCTTTGAACCACAAAAATTCATATTTCTCCTAACAGTTCCCAATTATGCTTGCCATGAAAGTAGTCTTCAATTTAAGAAGAAATTTGTATCCAAGGATTTTTCAGTAGATTGATAGCCGAAAAAAGGGGAAAAAAAACCCCTGTAAACTAGAATGCATGTCTCCTAGAGGCATGTTTCTCTCTGTTACCTTCTAAATCCTTCCCTTTTATTCAGAGCATCCCATAACCTAAAATCTTTTAATTCATTAAAAACCAAAGTGTGACTTGGTTTTAGGAAGAACCATTATTGTTCTTTGGGCTCCAAGCACAGGAAGATAGATACCTTTATTAACTGATTTTAATGCTTCCCCTAGGAAGGGAATTACCTTAATTTTTGGGATGCCCCTGACTGGAAAATTTGGCTGCTTATGTTCTGATACAATTGTGAATGATTTTGTCCTATTGGCCTCTTTTGGTTTTGTTTTACTTTGCCACAGGCAAAGAAGACAAATCTGTTCATTCATAGATTTTGAACATAATTCATTCCTTTGGCATACAATCTTTCCAATTATAAAGAGACATGGCCTGCTTAAGATCAAGTTACATAACTTTGATTTGGATTTGCTTTTGATTGAGTAAAAGAAGAGTTTTTAAGTTAATAAGTAAATGAAGCAAAAACATTTTCATATAATTGAGTGCTTTGAGCATCTTCATAGATATGGGTGTTACAGTGAAAGAAATTCTTTAGAAAAGAATGTGTTTATTGACATTCTTAGTGTCACTGACCTACTATCCAACCAACTTAGACGTTCTTAGTCATATGGGACATAAAGATTAGGCTGATTTGTATTTGTATTGCCTTGTCAGATGAGCATGATTGTTGATGTAGCACAATTCTGTGTTGGTTTAACTGTTAATTGCTTAACCAATGTTAGAGGTTAAGTTTTTGTTTAATTTTTTCAGGTAATGCTGCTTTCAAGTAGTAAAAGTTGAAAACAAGAATGCTCTTACTGATGTAACATTAATGTTAAATTATGATATCTATTGTTAGAAAGAAAGTAGAAGAATTAATAAACCCAAAAGAACTCTTGAAAATTGGCTTGAATTCCTAATTTTGACTTGGTCAAGCATTTAGGTTTTCTTGGTGTGAAATTAAAGTTGATTTAATTACCTTTTTTTTGTTTTTTTTGGTTGATATGGGAGGAAAGTTTGTTCCTTGTCAAAGAAGTAATGTTATAATTCTTGTTGATTGAAGAATAGAAGTTGGACCCTCATGTACAGAGAATATTGTAAATGGTTTGCTGGCTCTAGTCCAAGTGTTATAAAGGGAGAGGAGAAACTCTTAGAAGTTCATTCGATCCATCTTATAGTAATAAGTTCATTCGATCCATTTTCCTTGTTTCATTATGTATTATTATTGACAATATTTCTTAGGTTGTTTTTGTTTTTGTTTTCAATAATGTCTAGTATGTGCTAATTGCTTATCATTCTTGTGCAGTATGGCTGCTGCAAATGCTGGACAGATTAACCATGCGCAGCCTGGCCCCATTGACACGTCAGTGTTGACGTTGCAGCCCAACCATCAATCAGAAGCTATTTGGAATGGGCAGGTAAAACACACCACTAAAGATTTAACGAATGTACATGCATTTAATTCATACAATGTACATGCACTTACTGTCATATGTTAATCCATGGTTATGTTTTGTGCAGGATCCAGGGTCCCTTACCTGTCATACCCGTAGTGAAGAGTTCTCCAATCAAGAGCCAATGGTGGACGATCAAGTCGTTGACATCATTAAGGCACTTGGTTTGGAGGGACTTCTCAGGACTCCGGGTAGAGAGATTGATCATGGCCTGATAACGGCCTTAGTAGAGCGATGGCGGCCCGAGACTCACACATTCCACATGCCGCATGGTGAGGTCACCATCACATTGCAGGATGTGGAGGTTCTTCTTGAGCTTCCTGTTGATGGTGACGCTATAACAGCGAGCACACAAAAAGAATGGGAGAATGTGTGCCATGAGTACCTTGGCTTTCAACCTACAAATCAAGACCATCTGCAACTTACTGGCCAGAGGATTCTCATCAAACGGCTTTTGGAGCAAGTTGCCGATCCATTGCCGCCTAATGCTGAAGACGATCAACTGCATAAGTACGCACAATGCTACATCCTAGCGCTATTGGGGGACACAATCTTCATGGACAAATCCGGTGATAGGGTGCATCTAATGTGGGTGCAGTAGTTGGAAGACCTTCGCAACCCAGGAAGGTATAGTTGGGGAAGTGCTTGCCTTGCATGGTTGTACCGAGAGTTATGCAGGGCAAGCGATAAGAAAGCCAGTCAAATTGGTGGGTGTTTATTGTTGGTCTAATATTGGGCATGGGCCAAGTTCCCTTATTTGTGCCCGGCAGTTGAGCGTGGCCCACCAGTGGGTGTTTATGGTCCTCCAGTGCGTGGTCCACTATCCCTTAAGTAAGTCTGTACCTTAGTAACTTCATATACAATATGTGATCATTACCTAAGCCTACAATCATGTAAATTAAAATTTTTATTTTTATTTTTATTTAAAAGGGTTGTACGAATCATTTATGTCAACATTTAAAAATGTTAAACAGAGTTTCAATATATATGATTACGTTAATATACTCTAATTTTGTGATTGTCATATGGCTTGTATGTGCTCTGTTTTTATAAGGACTTTTTTATTCTAGTGATATTATTAATTGAGTAAATTTCTATAAGATTCTCTTAGTAGTTATATTTGATTACATTATAGTTTTAATCATAATATTATCTTACTTGGGAAGTTGTAGATATTGATCCCCTGTTGTTGATTGTAGGTGGGTGTGGGTCCCAAACAAGAAAAATAGGCCCGCCCAGGTCTTCAGGGACAGGTATCGGGAGCAAATAGCTTTAATGTCGCCAAGCCAGGTATGAAAATGCTTTGTTCAACATGTTCAAGAACAAGATATACATTTGCTGAACTTTGAAATATAAAGATAGTTGCCTAATGTGTTGCATATTTGTTTTTGGGCTGTTGTAGGTGGTGTGGCAGCCGTATGAAGATGAATACGAGAACCTTCCGCCGTGGTGCGTTGCAGGGAGGGCAGTGTGGACAGCAATGGTGCCGCTTGTATGTTTCCATCTAGTAGAGATACATACACCGGATCGTGTCGTTCGGCAATTTGGGATGATCCAAGAAATTCCCCGCGATGTTGACACGGACACAGTGCTTCATGCCATTGATTTGAGGGGGAAGGTCGGTGTTGATTGGATGCGGAGACATGCTATGCATATCATGAAGTGGGGTCATCGCCTTCAACGGCGTTGTCAAGCAGGGCTTGGTGATATGCCTCTACAGCACCAGTACTTCGATTGGTTCAAAAGGGTAACTCAAAGGTTCATCGATATCCCCGGTGCTAGATTTATTCTAATGGTAACTTCTCCATGTGTTCTACGTCTTACCGTACTTGTTACTTAGTTTACCACTGTTTAGAGAACTCTTCTTATGTGGTCCAATGTCTGCTTAGCATCAAACCTCCCTTTTAAATTGTTGTCTACTTAAGATTGCTTATAGACAATTTTGTTGATTTACCTTATAGAGAACTTTGTTCATATACAAATCTAATTTGGGATGCTCTAAGGTCATATCTCCTATTTCAGCCTTTAGAGTTATGGTATACATTCTTCTTTCCATTTTTATTATTTTTAATTTTTTCCTCATTTTAATTTTTAATTTGCATTTTTGAGAACACGATATCCGCTAACTACATCTTTAATACAAAAGCTAATTTCAATTTAGTCCAATGTAACACTTGGTGTCCCTATAATTTGCAATTATTAGTTGTCGTATCAATTTGGAACCAACCTTTATTTTACTATTGATTGGCTTTCTTCATTTTGATATTGCATTACTAATATACTTGGTTTTTTCATGTGCAGATTGAAGGATATGTCCGTATGTTGACTCGTCACCCAGTGGGCATGGAGGACTACAAGGACATTATTGATGTGCTGGAGGCAGTGCATGAGATTGGCCGTGTACGACCTTCGGAACCTAAGGCCCCGAACGAGGAGGCAGCTACTCCTGCGGCAGCGCCTACTCAGAGGCCAAGCACTACTGAGAGCCCAAGCACGAGCACAGCTCCTGCCGAACGTTGCTCTCGTTCGCCTGTTGCTACCCCTCAGGTTGTCCCTACCCTCGATCCCTCTCCATCCACCCCACATCCATCCCTTAGCCCCACCATCCCTTCACCCACCCCACATCCATCCGTTAGCCCCACCATCCCTTTATCCACTCCACATGAGTCCCCTAGCCCCACCATCCCTCCATCCACCCCACATCCCTGTCCTGGGTCTAACATTCGTCCACCCACCCCACGGTCATTTCCTGAGCTATCACCTATTCCATCCTTTGACCTGGGTATTGATCAAACCCCTCCTGACTTGCAACAGGACCCACCTTCCCACAGTACGTCCACTGGCCCTTCTTCAGCCATCGACCCACCCCATGTTCAAGCTGAGCAGCCTGTTGGGTTAGCTATAGTGGCAGAAGGTCGGCCAAAACGCATATCTAAGGCACCTCCTTGTGGGACAGGGGGGCACAAACATAGACACAAAGCTGGGCCCGAGGCATCTGACGAAGGACATGCAAGACCTCCTCCTCATTATACGAGAAAGCGTAAGGTTCAAAAAAGGTAACTCAAATGATACCTTATTCCTTTAACTAGACATTTCAAGCTGGTGTTGAAAAGTTCATGAAATTATTTTTGTGGCCAAAATGGTTTTAATGTACATTATTGGAACTAGGTGAATGATACAGTTGGGACATTAGCTGGAGGTAGATATTCATGTGTTTGTGAATGATACAATTGTTGTTGCTGTTATCTTGGAGGTACATATTCATGTGTTTGTGGTTATCTATGGTTCTCTTGTTCTTAATGAATACAAGTTTAATTCCCGCTTCCGTGTGCATGCATTAACGAGAGCTAACTATCTTGCTTCATGTTCTGTTTCAGCAGCAACTGCAAACTTGTTGCATCAATGATTCTTTGTTGACAATATTCTTCTTGTTTCCTCAGCTCTTCTATTTATTTATAGTTTCTCCATTTCCTAAGGCAAGTGACTATGTTTTGAGGTTTTTTGGTTATTGGCAGTGTATAGAGATTTTCAACTTGTGATGCTAATGGTTAGTGAACTTTGTGCAGGTATTGAAGAAGTTGCTCAAGGATGATGCCATATCCAAAGCAAGGATTAATACTGAGGTTGGTTACTTGATACAATTAAATTTGTAAATGGTTGGTGGGCAGCAGCAAGATAAAGTTAGCTTTAATGATTCTATGTTTCCGAGATTTTTCTTGCTTCCTCAGGTCTTCCATTTCTTTATATTTTTTCCTAGGGGGTACTAGAAAGAAATATAAAGAAGTGGAACACGTGAGGTTGCAAGAAGAATCTCGGCAACAAAGAATCATTAAAGCTAACTTTATCTTGCTGCTGCTGAAGCAGAACTTGAAAACGTGCCTCCATATGAACCTCCAAAAGATGAACTCGTGAGTAACTTTGAGAACCCAATTATTGCACCTGATCGGAGTAAGCTGTCAAAACGGCATGGTGCAACTTCTGTGGCTCAGGTAATTAATCTTTATTGCTTGAATTTGTACTTCATGCAGAAGTTGGGGTATCAGTTGTTCTTATGCTCTCCTTTTTGGTCATTAGCCTTTTCTTGTTAGCCTATCATTTTTATAAGGATAAACATTTCCAGCTTTACTACCATCTTACAGATCTGGTAGATGGGGTATCTACCCCAGGCTCGTGCTTCTATGTGTTCATTATACAAAGTTTTAATGTCTTGAGTTGAGGGGCACTTTTATGTCAACATACATGTTGATTCTTGAAGTTATTTTTCATCTAAATGCTCATGCCCTCAATTGTTGTTTGCATTTCTTGAGGATTTTTTGGGTTGCTAGATACTTATTTAGCTAAACTCTAATGAGTTTTGAGCTCATTCATTGTTGGGAACGCCATTTAATAATATATCTTTATTATAAGCATAATTTCTAGTTTATTTTTGCTTTTGTATGCTGCATTGATTGACTTTGTCTATGCTGGTTTGCTTGGATCCGTATTGTGTAGGGTCTGATCATTTCTTTGTCTGTTAACTTATGCTCCTGTTGTCTCCATTTTGTGAATAGAGAATGCGAATGGGATGGGGAAACACATACAGAAGACGCATGAGAGTATTCACAATGGCTGTAGTAATATACCTAGACTACAAGGTAAATTTTTTGAATGTGGCTTACTGTTTCTTATAAATGGAGCACCTTATTACCTTGTTTTTTTGGATATCTCTGAAGGCTTTACAGCAAAGAGAGAAATGGGCTAGCAGTGCTAAAAAATCTGCTTTATGGGAAAAAGCTCATGAGCGCAATGCTAGGCGGGTGCACAATTTGATAATAGAGTTGGAAGGTTTGTGGGTGAAATTTGGACAGTATTTATCAACACGTGCAGATGTGCTTCCTGAGGCGTATATATCACGTCTCAAGCAGTTACAGGACTCTCTTCCTCCTCGTCCCTTGCAAGAGGTTTTTTCGATTTCAGATAATTAGAAATTTTTTGATTGATTCGGTTGATTCTTCTCCCCTAGACTAGATTTTTTGAAGTTCTTTGTACTTGTTTTTGTTCATTATTTACATCTGTCTGACTTCTTAAATTGTGAATTCTTGGCCATCAATTCTCTCTTCCGAAAATAAAATTCCCATGTCCTGTCATGTAAATATAGATATATGAAAATCTTTAATATTGGTTTGTAGCCAAGTTTTGTAGCCAATTTTGTCCTAATGAACTATTGGTTTGCATTTAAGGGATGATTTTTTATATTATCAGATACATAAATAGATAGATATTCTCTTCAATATGTTGGTTGAATAACTGGGTGGCTGTATGTTGGCTATGCTTGGAATCTATTGTCTCTAACCTAACAATCTTTTTCTGTTACCCAGTTATAACCATTTTATTTCCAATTTGGCTTACTCTATATGTAGTTTATATGAACTGTTATCTTGTTATTCTAACTTTTGGCACTTTGCATTAGTTAATCCTAAATTGCAAATGCCACCACCACCCCCCCCCCCCCCCCCAGGTTTCAAAATTTGATTCTTATTGGCATTTGTTGTTCTGTCTGTAGAGAATACTAGGACAGTATCTAGAAATCTACGCTGCAAAAATACTGGACATGATGATAACACAAATGCCAATCGAGTGGATATTTTGATTCCAGATGTTATTCAGGTATAATTTCTCCCAAATATTTAATACTACATGTCTGCACACAGGAGTGCATTGGGCTTAGTGTTATGAATCTTGGATATAGGGATTAGAGGCCTCTTATGGTTTCGATCCCAAACATAATATCAAAATTTCAAAAGACCTAAAGAACCTAGATGTCATACCCCAAATTATGTGGCTTTTCCTAGGTCATGACACTAGTAGTTTTGTTGGGAGTTCTTAAAAATCAGACTATTGCCATTTAAATTTGCATCAAATTTTGATTTAAAGAAATTATAAATATGTTCTGCATGTGGTGCACTAAGAAGTAAAGAAGGTTAAAGTAAAAATAAAAGCTTCTAGTTCTTCACTACTATAATTACTTTTGACATAAGACTAGAGTATCACAGTAGTCAACTAGTTAAGATATCTGCTGACAGATCCACTTTGCCAAAGCTCTTAACTTTTGGCTATAATTAACATACCCCTTCCTCTTTCCTCCCAGGAAAATCTATTGGTTGCTCCGTAATATGTGTGTGTATATATATTGAGTCCTTATGTAATGTTAAAAACATTTGGCATAGTATATCTTCGAATGGGTTAAAAGAAGCGTTTCCTTTTATTACAATTTACCTGTGTTGAACAGATGGTTGACTTGGTTAAATACTTATCTTTTTTTCCTTTGAAGCGGAAAATATTGCCTTTTCATTTTCTTGTACCTTACTCTGCATCCTGTTGCTTCAAATGTAGTCAGCGGAAAAGGTCCTTATTTTAGAGTATATGGATGGCAATCGTTTGAATGACTTGGACGCACTGGAAGCATTTGGTGTTGACAAAAAAAAGCTTGTTGAAGAAATTACACGTGCATATGCCCACCAAATTTATGTTGATGGGTTTTTTAATGGTGATCCTCATCCTGGTACTCTCTCACTCTCATTGCCTTCAACCTCCCCCCCCCCCCCCCCCCTTCTTTTCAGCTGGAGCTTAGTGTGAGGTTGTATCAAATCATTTTTTTCAGTGAGGGTTATTTTGTAGTAATGTGCTGTAATTATAACTTGCCATGAACTAGCTTTGTAATATGAAATTTTGATGCATGCTTTATACATGTGCCATGCAGGAAGATAGATGTAAGGTTGAATTTATTCAACCACCTAATTGGCTTTATTCCGTGCCAAATTTGCTTGTAATTCAGCATTTAGTAACCCTGTATTTAGGTGGGTTTGATGTAAGGGTAGTGAGTGAGATAGAGTGAAGTTTGCTCAAGAGTGTGCAAGAAAACAGAGACTCGCGGCTGGGACTCGCGGGTGACTCGCGGCTGCAAGCCGCCAGACGCAGCACACGTGCCAAGCATGCTGGAAGGTGAACAGTCATGCCAGCTGGAGCACTACAGGACAAAACAGGACAACTGGCCATACGGTTATCTCGCGACTGGATCTCGCGACTTGGTCAAGCCGCGAGGTCAAGCCGCGAGCCACCCCTGTTTTGTAAAACCTGACGTTTCACATTCCTCTCCCACTCTAGTATAAATACCCCTTTTACCTACGATTGAGAGAGAGCTTCCAGAGAGAATTTTGAGAGAGAAACCCTAAAGAAAAACAAGATTGATTCACCCACAATCTATACCTTAGAGTCTCTCCAAATTCCCCAACTCTCTTCCTCTCCATTGTCAAATCCTTGAGAGGCATTATACCAGACCTGGTTCTCACCATCATCATCACTGTGAGACAGTTGTTTGGATTTCTGGGAAGCAGTTAGGAAGGAACCAATCTTCATTGGTTGATGCTATGGTCTAGTAGCGGAATCCGGGAAGCTAGAAAAGAAAAAGGTTCGGCGCAACCTCGTTGGAGCAAGAAGCTTGGAGGGCTTAGGTGCACTGGGTAGATTAGGCTTGGAGGGTCTATTGCTGTCCTTGTATCCCAACTACATTTTCTAGTGGATTATTGACCGCTTGGAGGGCGGTGGAGAGGTTTTACGCCGAGGGCTTCGGTTTCCTCTTCGATAACACATCGCGTGTTGTCTTTGTGTTTGCATCTTCCTTCCTCTCTATCTTTGCCTTTTTATTATCTGCTGTGGATTTTATTTTGTTATGGCTTAGATAGTTTTTAACCAATTTCATATTATAGCATATGTTAAGTTTCCGCACACTTGTTGTTTGACATATTGCTTGAATTGGTTAAGTTGTAAGTTGGGGGTCTAAACGTTCAAAGGTGTTTTTACACGTTTTTGAACTTTCAATAGATCTCCTCAAATGGGCCTTTTTTGTCAAGATTTTAGCCTAAAACATTGATAATGGAATCATATGCTCAGTTAGTAATTTCAAATGTTCTCTTTTCATTTTTAGGTTGATCATATTTCCTTGTAACATTTGGCTAGAGCATATTACCTGATCTTGAGATTAATTTGCTTATTTTTTGCTTGAGAGACAAATTCGACAATGAAAATGTGATGTGGCACGTGTGATAATAAAAAATTTTAATGGCAAAATGAAACCGTGATGACATTGTAATTAGGGCACATTCATAGTAGCTGGACTCTATTTTTAATTGTCTACATGCTCTGCTTTTTGGGGTGCATTATGCAGGAAACTTTCTTGTGAGCAAGGAACCTCCTCAGCGTCCAATTTTGCTCGATTTTGGGCTTACAAAAAAACTATCAATTTCTGTCAAGCAAGCACTGGCTAAAATGTTTCTGGCATCTGCTGAGGTTTGTAAAAACCTTTTTTGTGGTTTTTCTCTCTTCGCTAAAACTGATACTTTGCTGGATTTTTGGTTCATCTAAAGAACTATATCTGATGAGTAATACTAATATTTGACTTTGATTTTGTGAGCCTTTATCAGTCAATGCTCTCAAAGATGAAATGTATTATTGTGTTTCATTTTGGTTGTTCCTTATAGCGCAACATATTTATTTTCTTTTCTTCTTCTTTTCTATTATTTAAATATGTAGCACTAGGTTGTCCTGATGAGTGTTAAAAATTAAATTGAACTAATCATAATGAATCATGTTCCAATAATTTTGAATGATCTATTTTCACTCATGTAACAACTGTATTCTTTCGAACTTCAACGTCAGCAAAAGAATCTCTTGTAAGTATGCACTAAGCTTGTGTGAGCATTTGTTTCTTACTTCACTCATTGTTTTTCCATCTTCAATAAGTCCTGACTTTTTATTTACTTATTTTTTGGTCTCTTAAGGAAACAATTAAATCATTGAACGAGAAAAGAACAAAAAACATGAAGGTCATACAAGAAAGGATGAAACTCAAACCAAAAGAAGTTAAACGCTTTAATCCTGGAAGCTAATGTGTCTTCTTTCCCATCAATGTTTCTCTGATATGTTTACTGACTATTTTCATCCATTTTCAATTCAGTAACAACCTTTCTTTCCAGGTTGATGCATGTCCTGGAGACATTGTAATCTTTTCACGGGTCCTTAATCTTCTAAGAGGTCTGTAACTATAATACCTATTACCTATGGCTAAATATAGGTTCCAATGGTTGTCCCTTATTATTTTCTATATTATGGATTTAGGGCTTTCTTCCTTGATGAATGTTCGCATAGTATATCTAGATATCATGAGGCCATTTGCAGAATCTGTTTTGCAAGGGTGAGTCTAATCTAAATCTTGGTGTTTCATAGTTTATTATTTATTATAATTCTTGTTTTTGTATTATATCTGACTGAATCCGGAATGCCCTTATCAGAAATATTAGTAGGGGACCAAGAGTTAATGATCAGTGGATCTATGACACACCTGTCCATTCTGATGTGGAGGCCAAGTTAAGACAGTTCCTAGTTGAGCTGGGGAATAATGATAAAATACTTGGAATACAGGTATGCAGCACTTTTTAACTATCCATGGGTATTGTATCTGCCTTGACTGTTTACTTTCTGTTGTCCTTTAATGTATGAAAGAACTGGTTCTATAGTAATCAGTTATTTGGATGGATATGAGACTGTAGACATATGAATTTAATATTCCTCAGGAAAATTTCTAACATCTTTACTTATTCTTATATTTGGTAGAGAATATATATGGAATACTAGCTTGTCATGTCAGGCATAGTTTCCTTATTGCCAAGGTCGTTTTTCCTTCCTCTAGTTAGTTTAATGATGTTGTCACCACCCACATCTTTTTGTATGTTTATCTTTCATTATTGCCGCAGGAGAGCTCAGTATCACTATTAACTGCTGGCAGGAATTTGGTGCTTTTGTAACTGCTAGAAATGTTTGAGGCGTTTTAGATATGGCATACTTTATTTAATTTTTTCCATCAGTCAAGAAATGTCAGACCAGAAAGAACACTTTTTAAAGCGAAATTTGTTGGAATTTCAATAGCTATGATTAATGAAAGTAGTTGCTAGAAATATTAAATTCAAATAATGAGCTCTTATCTTTTCCTTTCATAGCCATTTACCCCTCTCCAATGTGTTCCAAGATGAAACCGAATTACAGATCCATGGGATTGCTTTATATTTTGTGAAAGTGCACTTAACAATGGTAGGCTATTGATTCATGCCTTGCAATTTGGAATTAAACCCTGTAACCAGTTCTGATTACGAAGAGATCTTGAATTACCATTACATAGTTGGGCAATCTGGTTATATGTTACCATCTGTATCTGCTTTTCTAGTTAGATTTAATGCTTCAAGGTATAGGCTATTGAGGATTAGTGAAGATCATTTATTGGTTGAGTACCGAAGTTTGTTAGATTTGTAGCTGATAAATTACCGATTGTCCCTAAAGGTTAAGTTATTAGGAAATGGTGAAATTAATCACTTTTCCTAAAACACTTGAGATATTAAATCGATATAACATCCAAGAATGACTGACTGCGACAGAGAGCAGTATGGTTTGAATTATATTTTGTCTTGTGCATAACCTTAAACTGTTCAAATTTGAAAGTATATCTCTGTTGCTTTTACTTAGAATTAACCTTACTCTCAGTCTGTCATGGAAAACTCTTGCACATGTCTCTGTAAGCAATGTAAAATAAATTAAGGACTTATCAATTCTTTTCATAAAAAGTTCTGAAACGTTTCTCTTTGTCCAAACTTATTAGATTTCATTGATCATTGTACCTTTGGAGTTTAATTATGATATACCTCTGGCCACAATACTTATTTATTTTTTTAATCATTTGATTAGGATTTGATGGAAAAGACTATTGTCCTTGCCTTGGCAACTGGGCAGAAGCGATTTAGTGCATCTTTGCGTAAGCTTGTGCATCTTTGTTTTCGTGTAGTGTTAGAACCCTGGTGGTTGCTGGATGAAATTTGTGGTTCATTCTTTTCTCATATAATTTTGGCATGTTTTATTTTCCAGTTTTATTTTCAAAACACTATCATTCTTGCTTTTCTTATGCTGCTGTTTTTATGTAAGCAGTGGCTTCCAGTCACCTTTGTGGAACTGGAAAAAGAAAAGTGATTGGTAGGCAACCTTATCAATCAAAAAAAGTGAATGGTAAAGAGCCTTACCCTCAATTGTTTTGGAGAGGCTAATTCCTGAACTCAAACCCAAAAAATGACATGAATGGAATAAGATGGTGAGTCAAAATTGAAATGTCTGGCCCCATGGCCTTTGCCTTAGCCAACTGGTGTGGGTTTTGACCAACTAGGAGCCCCCATGTGTGATCTTTTATCTCTCATGGAAAATTGTTTTTTAGTGTTTAATAGTTGTATTTCTGTTTCCAATCTGCCATACATAATGATATCAAGAAATTGGTAGAATCTCATTTACATTGACATGGGATGAGCAACCATCATCTAAGAGACCTGGTTAGTTTCATTTATTATACTAGGAGATCTACTTCACTAGGTAATTAGAACAAATTAGTTTCCATCAAATCTTTTGAATATAGATGACTTTTAATAGCATAGAATTGGATGCTAAAATTGTTCTTTTGAATATGCTGATTTTAATGGGGCCAGCTCTATGATATAGCTTTTTTTTGCCTCAATATATGGTTTCAGTTGATGATTTTGTTTGTTGCAGAGAAACAAGCCAGGGCTATGCCTCTTGAAAACTCTCAAACACAAAGTGCAGCAGTGTATGGTGCTGATCAATCCAATTATGGCTATGATACCTCTCAAACATATTATCAGGTGTTTATTTGTGACTCTCTTTTCTGTGTGATATAGTTGTCTCAGCTGCTTTTTAATTGCAAACGTTGTTGCATTTCTCCCAGTTATTCTAATGTGTAATTTTTTTTTATCCTTTGAATTTTTTTAATGTGTATTGTTTAGGAAACTGCGCCATCACAAATGCAGCCTAGTGTTCCCAGCAGTCCATATGGTGGAAATTATCAACCTCCCTCAAGTTCTCCTTATGGAGCATACGGAACTCCTGCTCCCTATCAGCCCCCAAATATATTCCTCCCATCACAGACACCTTCCCAGGTATTTTTTGTTATATGGTTCATCTAGTAGTATTGGTTTTTATTTGGTGTTTAGTATATAAAATTTCTTAGCAATGCTATAGACCTGCTAAATTATGCTTATTTGTAGTTTGTATCGTATTTATATGCTGCCCAACTATTACATGGACCAATTATATCCTGTCTGTCCGAGCTGGTAGTAGTTCACTTATAAATCTTCTGAATCAAACTTAATCTCCCTTCCATCTGTGTTTTATAATCTATAAAGTTGTTCTGGGTTGTCCTTTCTGGCATTTAACATAATGTTGGTCATGAAATTCTCACCATATTTGTTGTCTAGATTTTATTTTACAAATTTTTCCTGTCACTTGCTATAAATAATACTTTTAGACATGAGTTTTATGACCTTTTTTGTTACTATTCTAGCCAAATTTTGCTGCACCTCCCATTACTGCGCCTGTTGCGAGCCCCTTTATTCCCACAACTCCTGCTATGCTGAAAAATGCAGGGCAATATCAGCAGCCCACATTGGGTTCTCAGTTGTATCCTGTAAGTATATTCCCTTTTGATGCGTGTGCGTGTGTGAGATTTGTAGTTTGATGTCAAAATGCAATATTGTAAGCAACTTGTGAGTGATATACCGAAAAATTCATTGTATATGTTTCAGGGAACTGCTAACCCTACTTGTAGTTTGTACCATCTGGGAATGTTCCAGCTGCCCCTATTACATTGAAGGGATTTATGCCAGTTAATTCAGCGGTTGTTCAAAGATCTGGTATGGGTTCAATGCAACCACACAGTCCCACTCAGGCAGCATCAGTGCAACCCACCATTACACCTGCAGCTCCACCACCTACCGTACAGACAGTTGATACTTCAAATGTGCCAGGTATTTATTTTATATATTTATAAATTTTACTTGATTAATCCATTGATTCTTTGAATAATAAATTTTACTTTCACATAGCCCTGCTTGTTCAAAAACTAATATAATGAAAATATAAAAAGAATAGCCAGCATTACACACTATCCTGGAGATTCTGATGGCATTAGATGTCAACAGTAGGAACTCTTAAGGTAATGAGTGGTGACAGGTAGCAGTGGCAATCTTTTCTCTGTCTCAAGGTTTTATGTTTAAAAATTTAGACAGTCTGGATAGTAATACAAACTAGTTTGTTAATTAATGGGATGCATGTCTCATGTTATCAATAGAGGTTTTTATGCATTTTTTATTTCTGCACATCTTTTGACATCTAAACAGATGTACCTGAGGGAAAAGCTGGATCTTGGATCTTGATAAACCATGCATGCAAGCAGAAAAAAGGCTTTTTCATGTTCTCTATTTTTTTTGGTTCAAGCAAAATGGTGGTTTAGAAAAACAAAAGTTGGATTGGTCCTGTGTGGTCAGAATTTATTCCATTCTGGTTCTGCTTCTCCTAGTAATTTTGGAATTTTGGGTCTCTGTGTGTTGTACTGATGATTTGTTATGCTAGGTTAGCTGGGTTTTATTGATTTCATAAATTTTTTTTACAGAATAGTGTTCTCATACATGGAACCAATCTTGGAAGTAGGCCATTTTGGTTGAAATAATTGTTGGTAACCAGTTTTGACATTTTGTCTCATATCATGCAAAAAAGAAAATAGTAAGTGAATAACTAAAAAGAAGCTAAACAAGTATCTTATTACTCTTGCCAACAAGTTTTGATTCTTTTGAAGCCCTTCCATGCTTCCACGCCTACTGACAATTGTTTACTATAATTTTTGGTTGAGTGGTCTATGGTTAACATCTTGAGTTAGTTTCAGCTAGGTAAATTTCTGAAAACTGAATATTTATCCTAATAAAAATTCGCTTCTGCTTTATTTGTTTTCCTCCTATGCCCTTATCATTCACTTCGCTATTTAATGCCCTATGTTTGTTATTGCTAAACTTGCCCCAGTGCACCAAAAATCTGTCATTGCAACATTGACAAGACTTTTCAATGAGACATCAGAAGCACTGGGAGGTTCACGTGCAAATCCAGCAAAGAAGCGTGAAATAGAAGACAATTCAAGGAAATTGGGTGCCTTGTTTGCAAAACTCAACAGTGGGGACATATCGAAAAATGCTTCCGATAAGCTTGTTCAGCTCTGCCAGGCTTTGGATGGTGGCGATTTCAGTACTGCTCTTCAAATCCAGGTACATTTCTTTAACATTCACACACTTCATTTTGGTTGCAAAACTTGAAATATTAAATTCTATTTGTTTGCTTTTGTTTCTGCCTGGTTCAGGTACTACTTCCGACTAGTGAGTGGGATGAGTGCAACTTCTGGCTAGCTACACTAAAGCGAATGATCAAGACAAGGCAGAATGTCAGAATAAATTAACGAAGGCACGGGGAATCGTTCTAAGATCTGTTTCCTGGATTGGAATTTTTTCACCTGTGTGGGTATCTTCTCGGAGAAATAATCTTTTCTTCAATGTACACAAGACTGGCTTCTATAGATTGCAGCTGCAGGAATTTGGTTCTTCACAATATATCGACTGGCTTTCAGTTAAAAGCTATTTTTGGAAGCTGTTAGTGGAGATAGTTTTCATAACATAATGGACTGTGGATGGTTGTTTTTTTTACTAATACTTGTAGTGTTGAGAAATAGTGTTTTTTTTTTTCTTGAATTTGAAAATTCATAGATGGTTTACTTTCTCTTTTTGGCTGTTCAAAAGTCTTAGTGAGCTGCTTTAAGCTGTTTTCTGTTGTCACATTACTCAAATTTTTTTCTTCTCTTTTGGCACTTAAACTGTACCAACCTTGTGATTTTATCATGAATATGAACGCAAATATTTGAATAATATAGCATGATTCGTTGAGATGAGTGGCGTTTGAATTCTATTTTTATGCTTAGTACCTGTTTTTTAATGGTTACAATGTACCGTCTATCAAAGCCTTATATCAAAGCCTGTGTGATAAAGTAAACAAATTTCAAATTTGAGCCTTTAGACTTGGTGTGGTTCTCTTTAGTCTATAATTTCATTATTTTTTCCTTGCAATATATGGAGACAAATAACCTAATTCATTGAATTTGACTCTTGCAATTTCTGCATTGTAGTTAGTTTTATGCACAAAATAGAAAAGTTTTCTTAATTGTTATATTTCTCGTGACTTTTTAGATCTATACGTTTCTATTTAAAGCAATAAGTTATAAAAATATAAATTTTTACTTGCCTGTTGAAATTAGTTCTGAACTTGGGATTAAAAAAAAAAAAAATTCGCAGTAGAAGTCGACCATCTTATTCTCGATTTCCATTTAAGGAAATCGAGTATTAGAGAGTCAATTTCCATTTAAGGAAATCGACTATAAAAGACTCGAGTTCCACTGGGTTTTTTTTTTTTTTTTTTTTTTGGCAGCTACTCCTGCAGCAGTAAACCAGAATTGGTTTCCCTTCCCCTGCAGCAGTAAACTAAATCCAAATACAAGCAGCGGTAAACAAGTAGATACAAGCAGATGATACTGGTCAAGGGCTAGTACATCATATGCAAACAACTGGATTAAAACAGTTACTATTCATGGGCATTATAGGTTCCCTATTAACGCACAAAAACATTCAATACTAGCTATCATCGCTTCAAAGGAGGGCCCTGTGGTTGAATTTGCCAAAGTTACTAATGCCAAAGTAATATCATTGCTGGCATTATAGGCAAAAGCTGCACAACGCAACTAATGTAACAAGTACAATGGACAGCAAATAGTTCAATTACAACAACATTCAACAATAACCAAAATAACAACTAATAAATACAACATAGTCTACATATTCGCCTACCACTTGTCCATACTAAACCATACTGATACAACATACTCTACATAGTCACCAAGCACTTGTCCATACTGATACAACATACTCTACATAGTCACCTAGCACTTGTCCATACAGAAGATAACCACAAGTCTCACGTACAATGTCACTTAGCAAAATCGAGTCTCCGCTTGCCTGACAAAAACTAATATACGGTCATTAGTTTCCAAATGCAAAGAACAATAACAAAATGAAATTCTGAATATATTATATAAAAACAGTGAGGGCACTTGCCTAGTTTATAGCACTACCACTTGTCGATGCCCCAACGGAATTGGGACAGCTTCTACAGTTATGCCCCTCTTGATGACACACTTTGCATCGTTGCCTCGGTTGAGTCTCCCTCAAGTACGGATCTTCCCTCTGGCTTCCCCGTTCTCGCCGTACCCCATCCATTTCATTCCTTATTCTTGACTTCACAGGATGACCTATGCCCCGCAACAGCAGCGGGTCAGGCACCCATCGTGGTCCGGAAACGTCCCTCCACAATGACTTTGTCTTTGGCACCACAAAATTATGTGAATATGTGAGAATGGCGTTGTTCAAACTGTAACATGGGTCAATATAGCTGGTCGCATTGAGATGCAGACCTTGAAGAACTTTAATTGCATGTGAACAAGGGATCTTCAAGTTTTGCCACTTTCTGCAACCACATGTTCTAGCAAATATGCGCACTTCATGACTGTGGTTTCCCCCTCCACCTCTATGGTCATTGTACGGGGTAACTACTTGATATACACCCTCTGCATGATTAAAATTCCTCACAGTGTGTCCTGCAATTTTCTGCTCATTTCTGCTATAGATCTCCATTGCATAATCACTCCACAGCTTACCTCGAGAGAGATCAGAAGTAATTTGTTTATGTCGATCGTGGAAATATGCAACAAGTTTGCACCAAGTGAACTGAACCATTGCAGCAATGGGCAAACCGCGAGCACCTTTGAGTACCCCATTAAAGCACTCAGAGATATTGGTTGTCATTGCCCCATAACGTCTTCCACCATCATGTGACTGGGTCCATTTCTCCACATCCTCACTCACTAGATATGTGTATGGCATATAACGTTCAATCCAACAATCAGTAGGGTCTACACCCCTCAGTAAATTAATCTCGGCCTCCTTAATGGTTTGCATTATGGACTCAAATTTAGCTTCATGACTCGCATAGCCAGCTTTCAAGGCCAATGCCTTTAGAGTCGGGTTATCAAATTGTCTGTTGAAGTTGCTAGCAACATGTCGAAGGCAATATCAGTGATATACCTGTTCTCTTCCGTCCTCACGTCTAGGCCACTCTCGAATGGCGCATTTGATACCTTTATGTCGGTCAGAAATAATACAAATACCATCGTTAGGTATGACATGCTCTATGGAAGTCCTAAGACACTCTAAAAACCACCCCCAACTAGCCCCTGACTCCTTGTCCACAACAGCAAAGGCGAGAGGCAAAACCTTTTGGTTAGCATTGGTTGCCATTGCAATCATCAATACCCCCTTGTATTTACCATACAGATGAGTCCCATCAATACTAATCACTAGCCTGCAATATTGGAATGCAGCAATGCATGGAGCGAATGCCCAATATACATAGCGTAGTAACGCAGTACCTTCGTATAGCCTAGGTATGGTGTGATAGCTGTACTGGGTACCTGAGTCCTCATCCAAGTATGCCAACAACAACTTCCGCAACTTTTGGTAAGACTCCTCCCAATCCCCAAATATCTTAGCAATTGCCTTTTATTTTGCGTCCCATACTTTATAGTAAGAAAGCTCATGATTATACTTAGTACGTATGATCTCCCATAGCTCATCAATACGTGCAGTGTGATTTTTTTGCAATTTTCCCACAATTTCTGATGCAACAAAATGCAAATCCATCATTTTACCGTCTCTTTTTAGGCCAAAGGGTATACAAGTGTGTGGACCCACATAAGACGTGACCATCCACAGACCATTGAATTTAACCTTCATGAATGCCCCAACATACCACTTGCAGTTGTCGTCAACACATACGGCGCACAATTTCGTTTTGGTCAACCTCCGAATTATAAAATTTCTATTATCATTTGCTGCGTATATTATCAATGCATGCTTCACCGCCTCTTTATTTGCAAAAGTCAACCCTTTACAAAAATGCATCCCATCTTCCCAAGTAGAGACAAATGGTATCTGAAGACGTGAAGGATCAACCATATCTTCCCAAGTATTTGAGTAGAATGACTCGGTAGGAGGTCTGTAGCCAGTGGTCGTATTTCTATTATGCTGGACACCAATATCATCATCTGCATCACCTTCATCATGGTACTCCATATTTTCCTCTTCAAAATTGGGAATGACTTCATGGTCATCCACATCGTTCTCAAAGTCGCCTTGCTCAATCCTCTCTTCGTACTCATCCACAACCTCAACATTTTCACCATCATTCGCAACATGATCTTCGTCTTCGTCTTCGTCTTCCTCCTCTAAATGTGTCTCTTAAGGATAGAGGGTTTCACTAGTATTGGCAACATGATCTTGAGATGGGAGCGTATAACCTCCCATCGTATACCCTCCCATTATATACCCTCCCATTGTAGTGCATCCATCATCTAGGGCTGTAAATTGTAAAGCCGTAGTTGTTTGTTGCACCACCTCAGTAGTGTTGTCTGCAAGCGCCTCCAAACTTACATACAACTCAGCAGCATTTACTTGGGGCATTTTCTGGATCCTATTAAACATCATCTTTACAGGTTTATCTTCTTTGATCACCATATACCCGTAATTTATCCGTTCATGAAAGACTTCTTGTGGGTAACGATAAATAATCTTGATGTCATACCAAGCAGGATTCAATTTCAATTCGTCCATTATTTTCCTCTTCAAATCATTCAACGTCTTCAACTTACGACGTAACATCATGTAGTAGCATTCGATACCCTCCCCTCTAAATGGGAATCCGTTAATCCCTTCAGGATTGTGAAGGGGTCCACCGAAGTATACATTTATATCAATATTCTTCAAAGATTGTGAACCTATTAGAGAGACAAGGAAATTTATGTTAGTGACATATTTTATCTCTTTCATTTAACATCAATTACAAAACATTTTCTATCTACTCAAAGTACAAAAATTACAAAGGATCTAAAAGTGTAACAATTGCATATACTCATCCCACATCACATACAAACACACTCAATCATTATAATTTCGTACTCAAACAAATAAAAAAACTAAAAACAAAACTCACCCCCATTACAAATTTAAACTCAGCTCTAACAAAAATATAAATAAAAATATCAAACCAAACAACAAAAGTCATTAGGATGTGCAAATGAATGAGTGCAATTATGTAACATCATCATTCCAGTGCTACGGAAATTAATGGCATACCCTATTACACTACTATTAATGAAATAACATAGAGCAAGGTTCATCAGACAAAAAAAAAAAAAAAAACACTAATGTGAATATGATCATGATCAATCAAATTAGACATATCATCTAATTTCAAAATCAAGGCATTAATATATAGTGAAATATACCAGATGTGATATACAAACTCAAATTTTGACTCTGAATCATAAAAAAATAAAATAAAAAATCTGTCATGACAGTAAATTTGTTTCGGATATGCTAATATGTCATCAGCTTTATGTCATCCAGAAAATGGAAAAATGCCAGCTACTTAATTAGGTGCAACTGGACCAGTGAGCCAATTATTTTCATAACTTTTGCTGTATTCAATAATGTCTTTCTCATGGTTGGAATTTCATAAAAGTTGGAGGTTGCACAATTCTTTGAACCTGTTTCTTTTTTGTTTCCTTATGTGTCTATTATTTATATATTTATATAAATATTTAAATATATAGTTGTATAAATATATAAATATAAATATATTTATATAAATATATAATTGTATAAATATATAAATATAAATATATTTATATAAATATATTTATATTTATACAAATATATTTATATTTATATAAATATATAAATATAAATATATTTATATAAATATATAGTTGTATAAATATATAAATATAAATATATAAATATATAAATATAAATATATAAATATATAAATATTTAAATATATAGTTGTATAAATATATAAATATATAAATATAAATATATTTTGTAAGGACACAATTTTTAACGACCCAAGGATGGGCTCGTATGTAAAAGGGCCCGAACAATACAATTTGTAGAGAGTGGGTTTGGAAAGGCTGGACTTTGGTTGTTGGGCGACGGTTCGGTCGGGATTTTCATGGAAGCCCATATGAAGGTGGGTTTGGCCTGTATGGCTAAGCCTTACACGGATATGGTGTGAGGATCTATCTCCTCGGAATTAGTCCGAGGAGTGTCTCGTCCTTGTCATCCCTCTTCTTTATGTGTTCCTTCTTCTCCTTTCTCCTGGTTCCTGGGTCGATCCCTTTGTCAATGCTACGAGCTTCCCTTTTATACTAGTATTTCCTTCCCATTCTTCACCTACGTGTCCGTTTCTCCTTGGTCGGGGTGGTTACGCGTCTTGTCAATCCTCACATCAGAGTGGTTGGGAAAAGCTGGATAGCATGGTATGAGTATGGGTTTGTCAGGCGATGGGCTCCACATTAAGGTGTTGGCAGCCTTCTCCCTCGTGCTGCTCTTGTACTAAGTCTGTCCTTTTCTTCAGGCGTTTTTGTGAGATGTTGGATGTAAAGTCGTCCTCGGCCACATCCTTGTGCCTTCGAGGAGTTTCCATTCCGCGTCCTTGACAGTAGGGCTCCTCGGCTTGGGCTTTGGGCCCTTAATACAAAGTGGGCTGGGACCTCAGATTTCGGGCCCCACAATAGCCCCTCAAAATCCTGCTGCCCGACTTTTTAGTTGGGGAGGGGGGTTTTGGTGACGTTAGGCCCACATTATGGCTCGCTCAAATCCAGTACTCCACTATTATTTGTATTTTTTCATTTACATGGGAGGCGTGTCAAGATAAGGGCCACTCCTTTATTTTTCGCTCACGCGGGGTCCTCTGACATTTCGGTACTCGAGGCGCGTCTTCACAAGGATCTTCAGATCCTACGGCTGAGGATGAGGTTGGAAATTGAGCCGAGTCTGCTTTGTCCGTAACATTCCTTGGAAATTTGCATGAATTAAGTGCCACCGGTTTACTTCTGTGTATAAATAGGGTAGGGAGTCACTCCACCTGCACATGAACTCTCCTGTCCCCTTCAGAATCATACTTCTTCTTTCATATTCACAATCTCCATTTCTAGTGCCACTCTGCCTCAAAGCAAGATGTTTGAGGCGTGGATGAGGATGAAAGGTCTCCGCACGCTTCGGAGGCACCGAATCCTTAAGATGATATGGTACGGACAAGGATGGCACAGATTCAAGCCAGCCCCCCGTTTTGACAGGGGGAAGATGGTATTCCTCCCACTTTTAGTCAAAATCCGAAGCAGGTTCTGGTCATGCCAGATTTTTGGTATGTCAGAAGAAAGAATTTCCGCCATCAGCGCCGTCTGCTATATCGCAGGCGTGGTTCCGTGGAGGCCCATCAACTTCCGGCTGCCTGCACCTTTTCTTCGACGGTGCGGGCCTCAAGTTGGGTTCCCTGCACCTTTTCTTCAGCGGCGCTAGCCCGAAGCCAGGTGCTCTCTGCACCTTTTCTTCAACGGTGCAAGCCCCACGTTGGGTTCTTTGGCTGCCCGAGTTATGGGCATGTAAAAGCATTGAGGAATGGTTTTCTTACACAACTCCTCGGAACGGCAGCCAACCTCTCTTCTGTGCTTTTTCTTCGGCTTTACCTTCATTCTCTTGTATTTTTACTTTTTACTCACGTAGTTAGCTTTAGTATAAGCTTATTTCAACTTTTCATTGTACACTGTACTATTTCTTTGTCTTAATAAAAGATGAGTTTGTTTCTTTCTAAATACTTTTCTTTTCTGCAACAACTACTTAGTGCATGAACATTAAATATACGCTCGTCTTTAATAATACTTGGAGCAGAAAAATGCCTTAAAATCAATTCCTACTAGTTTAAACTTATCGATGTTATCAAGTATCACAATGGTAATTCTCAATAAATTAAACTCTTGAAACTAACCGGAGTAATGGCTGAGCACTGAGCGATGCATGCAGAACAAATGTCCGAGAACGATGAACTCTGAATAATTCGTCCGAGAGGGTAGCCGAGTAGCGAGGGACTTCGATTGTGTTTTTGGGTAATATATTGCACTATATTACATCAATCCCTTTGGTATCGGGGATCCGAGGGTAGACTGGGGAATCCGTGCAGTTTAGGGATTAACCCAACTGTTAACGGGGAGTTCTCCTCGGATGGATTTTAAGGTTCATGTAACAGTTTTTCTTTTAAGTAGTTGGTTTCCCCATAGGCTTGAGTCCAAGGACCATGCAAGGCCTTGGTTCCGTCCAAAACTTATAAGATTTCTTTTTTGTACTTGGTTTCCCCATAGACTTGAGTCCGAGGACCATGCAAGGCCTTGGTTCTGTCCAAAACTTGTGAGATTTCTTTTTTGTACTTGGTTTCCCCATAGGCTTGAGTCCGAGGACCATGCAAGGCCTTGGTTCTGTCCAAAACTTGTGAGATTTCTTTTTTGTACTTGGTTTCCCCATAGGCTTGAGTCCGAGGACCATGCAAGGCCTTGGTTCTGTCCAAAACTTGTGAGATTTCTTTTTTGTACTTGGTTTCCCCATAGGCTTGAGTCCGAGGACCATGCAAGGCCTTGGTTCTGTCCAAAACTTGTGAGATTTCTTTTTTGTACTTGGTTTCCCCATAGGCTTGAGTCCGAGGACCATGCAAGGCCTTGGTTCCGTCCAAAACTTATAAGATTTCTTTTTTGTACTTGGTTTCCCCATAGGCTTGAGTCCGAGGACCATGCAAGGCCTTGGTTCCGTCCAAAACTTATAAGATTTCTTTTTTGTACTTGGTTTCCCCATAGGCTTGAGTCCGAGGACCATGCAAGGCCTTGGTTCCGTCCAAAACTTGTGAGATTTCTTTTTTGTACTTGGTTTCCCCATAGGCTTGAGTCCGAGGACCATGCAAGGCCTTGGTTCTGTCCAAAACTTGTGAGATTTCTTTTTTGTACTTGGTTTCCCCATAGGCTTGAGTCCAAGGACCATGCAAGGCCTTGGTTCCGTCCAAAACTTATAAGATTTCTTTTTTGTACTTGGTTTCCCCATAGGCTTGAGTCCGAGGACCATGCAAGGCCTTGGTTCCGTCCAAAACTTGTGAGATTTCTTTTTTGTACTTGGTTTCCCCATAGGCTTGAGTCCGAGGACCATGCAAGGCCTTGGTTCTGTCCAAAACTTATAAGATTTCTTTTTTGTACTTGGTTTCCCCATAGGCTTGAGTCCGAGGACCATGCAAGGCCTTGGTTCCGTCCAAAACTTATAAGATTTCTTTTTTGTACTTGGTTTCCCCATAGGCTTGAGTCCGAGGACCATGCAAGGCCTTGGTTCCGTCCAAAACTTATAAGATTTCTTTTTTGTACTTGGTTTCCCCATAGGCTTGAGTCCGAGGACCATGCAAGGCCTTGGTTCCGTCCAAAACTTATAAGATTTCTTTTTTGTACTTGGTTTCCCCATAGGCTTGAGTCCGAGGACCATGCAAGGCCTTGGTTCCGTCCAAAACTTGTGAGATTTCTTTTTTGTACTTGGTTTCCCCATAGGCTTGAGTCCGAGAACCATGCAAGGCCTTGGTTCCGTCCAAAACTTATAAGATTTCTTTTTTTTTTACTTATTTATTTTCGAACGTAAGCCCCTAGACCAGGGCGGGGAAAGCCGGCTTGAGGCCAGAAGCCCCTAGAGTTGTCCGCGCCGTTGTCACTGCGAGGCGCAGCCCCTAGTAGAAGTTTATGTCAAAGCAACAACTGCATGTCGCCGGAGACGGAGGAAACTCCGCGAACCTCTGCTTGCTAGAGAGTTGACTCCACCGCCACCTGCGCCAACGCGCAAGCCTTCCCACAGACGGCGCCAATTGTAAGGACACAATTTTTAACGACCCAAGGATGGGCTCGTATGTAAAAGGGTCCGAACAATACAATTTGTAGAGAGTGGGTTTGGAAAGGCTGGACTTTGGTCGTTGGGCGACGGTTCGGTCGGGATTTTCATGGAAGCCCATATGAAGGTGGGTTTGGCCTGTATGGCTAAGCCTTACATGGATATGGTGTGATGATCTATCTCCTCGGAATTAGTCCGAGGAGTGTCTCGTCCTTGTCATCCCTCTTCTTTATGTGTTCCTTCTTCTCCTTTCTCCTGGTTCCTGGGCCGATCCCTTTGTCAATGCTACGAGCTTCCCTTTTATACTAGTATTTCCTTCCCATTCTTCACCTACGTGTCCGTTTCTCCTTGGTCGGGGTGGTTACGCGTCTTGTCAATCCTCACATCAGAGTGGTTGGGAAAAGCTGGATAGCATGGTATGAGTATGGGTTTGTCAGGCGATGGGCTCCACATTAAGGTGTTGGCAGCCTTCTCCCTCGTGCTGCTCTTGTACTAAGTCTGTCCTTTTCTTCAGGTGTTTTTGTGAGATGTTGGATGTAAAGTCGTCCTCGGCCACATCCTTGTGCCTTCGAGGAGTTTCCATTCCGCGTCCTTGATAGTAGGGCTCCTCGGCTTGGGATTTGGGCCCTTAATACAAAGTGGGCTGGGACCTCAGATTTCGGGCCCCACATATTTCTATAAATATATAAATATAAATATATATAAATATAAATATATATAAATATAAATATATATAAATATTTAAACATATAGTTGTATAAATATATAAATATAAATATATATACATATTTAAACAACCAACTAATATACATAAGGAGCCCTGCCTGGGCTTCCAGGCCGGTTACTCAAAAAAAAAATATAAATATATAGTTGTATAAATATATAAATATAAATATATTTATATAAATATATAAATATATAAATATAAGTATATTTCTATAAATATATAAATATAAATATATATATATATAAATATATAAATATTTAAACATATAGTTGTATAAATATATAAATATAAATATATATACATATTTAAACAACCAACTAATATACATAAGGAGCCCTGCCTGGGCTTCCAGGCTGGTTACTCAAAAAAAAAAAACTAATATACATAAGGAAACAAATATACATATTTAATACAAACAAATATCTTATCAGGAAACAAATATAAATATTTAATACAAACAAATATTTTATCAAGAAATGGCATGACAAATTCAATGCAAGCAACACTTTCTAAAGCAGTTATATACACTAAACAACCAACTAGAGAGTGAGGAGGAGACCCTTACCTGACATGAGGATGAGCAAATGTACTGCTGAGATTGTATGAGAGTGAGAGGAGCAATGTTTTGCTGCTGATGTATGAGAGTTTATGAGAGTTGTATGACGTTCTGTGAGAGTTGTTGAGAGAGGTTCTGTGAGAGTTGAGAGTTGTTGAGGTTCTATGATACAAGTTGCTGAAGGTGTGAGAGTTGTGTGAGGCAGTCAAAATATTCTCTGAGAGTTGTGTGAGAGTTTTTTATTACTATTCAAATATTCTCTGCATACCCAAAATAGACGTGTGAGAGTTTTCTTTATTGCTACTCAAATAAACTCTGCATATCCAAAACAGACATAAAGATGGACATGACCAATGCTTACCCAAAAACAAAACATGGATATGACCAATGCATACCCAAAACAGGTGCTGGTCAGATATTCTCTGCACACCCATGACCAATGCTTACCCAAAAACAAAATTTCTCTGCACACCCATGACCAATGCTTACCCAAAAACAAAACATGGATATGACCAATGCATACCCAAAACAGGCGCTGGTCAGATATCCTCTGCACACCCAAAACAGACAAAAACATGGACATGACCAAGACGTGATGTGTGTGAGGCTTTAAAAATCGAGTCTCTGAGACTCGGTTTTACTTTTAGTAAACCGAGTCTCATACACTCGATTTTAGAGGCCTTATACGTGGCAAAATTCCACGTGGAGTACACGTGGAAATCGAGTCTCAGAGACTCGATTTCCACGTGTACTCCACGTGGAATTTTGCCACATCAAACAACGTAAACCGAGTTGTTAGTAACCCAAATACTTTCCGAACCGGGCCAACTAACTGAATAGTTAGTTTTTTAATGCTAGTTACCCATTCTCTCCTCCTGAACAAGAACACTGTAGAGAGGGAAAATTCCCGACCTATCACAAGCTGACACGTTACATTACCAGGTCCACAAAATACAGCCAATTACAAAGCGCCACATATTGCTGCTAGGTTTTGCTATCACTACTCAGAAACCAACAGAAATTTGCTAAGTGTCATGCAAAAACCAATCACGCATCAGCGCACATGTAAGCAATGACACAAGCAGCTTCGCACGTGTAAGCGATGACACAAGCAATCCAGCACGTGTAAGCGATGACACAAGCGGACCAATCAGGCTGTGACATGTGTCACCAATCAAACTCCGCCACGTGTCGCTCACCCACCTCTAAACTCCTATAAATAGAAGCCTTCCTAAGGCATTTGGAGGAGGAGACCAAGCCATCTAGAGCATAAGCATCATCAAAGAAGATTCAAAAGTACTGAAACTCTGCTGGAATCAAGCCCTGAAGCCTCCAGCAACTTCAAGAACTTCGACCTCAAATGCAAGGAACATTCGAAGCAGAATCACCCAAACTATCTGCATAGATCTCAAAGTTCACTGGAATCAAGCTCAAAAGCCTCCAAAAACCTCAACAAATCACAAATCAGTGAAGCTATACGGATTCAAGCCTCTAAAACCCCGAAGAACTTGCACCACAAACCTTCAAATACGAAGAACATTCAAAGCAGAATCATCCAAACTACCTGCCTAGATCTCAAAGTTCACTGGAATCAAGCTCAAAAGTCTCCAGAAACCTCAACAAATCACAAATCAGTGAAGCTCTCCGGATTCAAGCCTCTAAAGCACCGAAGAACTTCCATCACAAACCCTCGAAAAGGAAGAACACACAAAGAACACACGAAGAACACGAAGAACGTGAAGAACAAAGGATTTCCAACAAACTCATAGCTAGAGATTCATTGTAATTCTGTTCCAAAGATCTTCGATCCATTCTTCAGCCAAATTGAAGTACATTGGGTGTTCGAATCAAAATCACATTGCTATAAATCCAATCAACAAGTCTTTTAAGGAGATTGAATCAGAGGATAACTCTTTTGTAATCATAGAGAATTGTACCACACAATCATCAATACAAATTCGCATTTGTGAAACTATTTTACTTGTTTGATTTATTTCGAACCGAGAAATTTAGTCATTTACAAACACAAATCGAGATGTAACATACAAACAGAATTATTTGTCTCTCTTGGCGTCTTCTTTAAACTCAATCTTGAAATTTCTTCTTGGTTCTCATTCTAATGGCTCCCACGCCATCTTCAAAAGTAAATCAAGCCCACCCAACACATATCAAAACACCACAATCCAAGCTTCGTTTGCATTACAACAATGCAAACAAACCAAAGGCATCTTCGAATCCAAACACACCGGCCAAAGAAACCCCACACCCACAAGAACACCCGATCAAAGTAATCGCTCGGATCCAAGACTACCCAGATCAAAAAGAAAAACCCACTTCGATTTTGAATGTTAATTCAAACAACCATTCCATTTGAGCATTGTAGGCGAAGGATGTTGCTGAGAATCGAGAGTTTTTGAGCGATCTGGAAGAGGAGGTGGTGGGGAATCTTTGATTAGGGTTAGAGTCGGGAGAGGAGTACGGAGAAGGGGAGCCATTGTTGAAAGAGGAGGAGAAAGAAGGAGCGCTAATGGAGGAAGAGATGTAAAGGCAGAAGAAGCGGGGTTGGAGCTCCAGCGGCATCATTTTGGCTCACCGGAATCAGAGCTAGACTCTGTTTTTGCGTGTGTGTATGAGATTGAAGAAAAGGATCTGAGATTTTTTTAAGTCCGGAGAAGAGTCACGGCTGGCTGCTTCATTAAGCTTTAGCTCCGGAGTATAGAGTATTTTGGAGTTGGAGTTTTGGGAGTAGGTGTTTGAGCGATTTGGAGCCGTTGGATTGTTGATCTAGCGAATGGTATTGCTGCAGCATATTGCGAAGAGAAGTAGCACTAGGAGGCCACTGCTACAATAGTAGTAGGTGGAACTCGAACATTTTTTTAATTGGCTGTACATGCTTGTATGGCTCAACGCCTCAACCACAGACTTGGACTTGGGCTAAATTTGCTATTTCAGTTGCAGAGCCCTAACACAATTCAAACAACAAACCCAGATCCAAGACTAAATTTTTTGGGTTTATTTTGTGTTTGTTTCCTAAGAAAATATAGGTTTATGGGTTTGTTGGAGATTGGTTTGTTTACTGGGTTTATAGGTTTGATTTGTGAAAATCACGTGGATTAGTGATTTGATGTAGAATTCGGTCTTGAATGGTTGTTGTTGTTGTTGTTGTTGTTGTTTTTTTTTTTTTTTTTTTTTTTTTTTAATTTCTGGGTTTGTGTTCTTATTATTCTTGTTCAATGCACTCTTAGATCTCAATTCATGTGATTTTTTGTTTTTAATTTTTTTTCATTTAGTTAAAATTAAGAAATTAATTTTTTTTTTAATTTAGATGCTGATGTGACATTTTTTAACGCCAAAATAGATTTTTAAATTATTATTTTAATGTACCGTCAGTCACGTCAGTTTTTTTCTGTTAGTTGGGTGACGATAAAGACTTAAATATTACGCGTTAATTGGTTTAGGGACTAAAAATGGTAAACTGAAAATATAAGGACCAAAATTAAAAAAAAAAAAAAAAACCACAATGTAGGGATTAAAAGTGTATTTACGCCTTTTGGAATCCATCTTTTTTACTATATTATGGATTATAGATAGATAAATGGATAGATATAAATTCCCTAGCTACTAGTGCTACTTGCGGTCAAAAGTTGCATGTTGAATATCCTCATTAACATTCATTAATGATCACACAAACCCCATTTACTAATTTTGAATCTAGCAAGATATTGAGGATAAACTTAGAAAGAGAAAGAAAAGATAGATGCAGACTAATAAATTTTAGAATTTTAGGATCAATTTGAAACTAATGAAACTATAGAATTCAATTTATCCATTCTTTTTTTTTTTTAATTGGGCTGGTGAGCAATATAGGCTGGCCTTTTAATGAAGTTAGATGCAGACTAATAAATAGAGTGACTCAATTTGGGCTTCCGAAGACTGATATTAGGCCCAATGGAAAAAGGGTCCTGTAATCCTTCCATTTTCTAACGCGCTCAAATTTGTTATCAAACACCAACCAAAACACTCAAACTCTGACTATCACTCAACTCACTCATTACTGTTCCGTTTCCCTTTCGGAGCCAAATCCTATATCCACATGGAGCCCCAAAAACCGGAACCCTTTGTAGGGCCCACAAACCCTTTGTTATAATTAATTTAATAATTATTTAAAATATAAATAAATATATTAAATTAGTAAAAATTGAAAATTTATCTAAAAATAAAGATAAATAATTATATACATACATACATATATATATATATATATATTGTGGGGCCCGAAATCTGAGGTTCCAGCCCACTTTGTATTAAGGGCCCAAAGCCCAAGCCGAGGAGCCCTACTGTCAAGGACGCGGAATGGAAACTCCTCGAAGGCACAAGGATGTGGCCGAGGACGACTTTACATCCAACATCTCACAAAAACGCCTGAAGAAAAGGACAGACTTAGTACAAGAGCAGCACGAGGGAGAAGGCTGCCAACACCTTAATGTGGAGCCCATCGCCTGACAAACCCATACTCATACCATGCTATCCAGCTTTTCCCAACCACTCTGATGTGAGGATTGACAAGACGCGTAACCACCCCGACCAAGGAGAAACGGACATGTAGGTGAAGAATGGGAAGGAAATACTAGTATAAAAGGGAAGCTCGTAGCATTGACAAAGGGATCGGCCCAGGAACCAGGAGAAAGGAGAAGAAGGAACTCATAAAGAAGAGGGATGACAAGGACGAGACACTCCTCGGACTAATTCCGAGGAGATAGATCCTCACACCATATCCGTGTAAGGCTTAGCCATACAGGCCAAACCCACCTTCATATGGGCTTCCATGAAAATCCCGACCGAACCGTCGCCCAACGACCAAAGTCCAGCCTTTCCAAACCCACTCTCTACAAATTGTATTGTTCGGCCCCTTTTACATACGAGCCCATCCTTGGGTCGTTAAAAATTGTGTCCTTACATATATATATTTAAAATTTTTGTTAGGGCTCTTAAATCATGACAAAGCTCATTTGAGTACCCAATAATTTTTATTTTTATTTTATGATACCCAATAAATTGGTAAAGAGATAAATTAATATCTGCCCGCTAAGCCCATTTGACAACCCAAACAATTTTTTTTTATGCCCAAGCCCATTTGAATAGTCCACCATTTATGAATTTAAAAAAAAAAAAAAAAAAAAACTATAGGATAAATACGAAAGCTAGAGCCTAGAAGTAGAAGTGGTTGACACTTGACGGTTATTTGACTTGTTTCAAAAAAAAGAAGTGGTTGACAGTAAAGCAAATGTTGGTGGTTGACAATAAAGCAACAGCAAAAAGAGGACTTCATTTACCAAAAACAGAAGAAGACTCCGAAGAGAAAAATGAAGAAACAGCATCGTCAAAAACACAGTAAGGGAGTGCGAGCGAAACAGAGAAGAAGAATAGAAAGATGGCAGTGCAATCTCAAGTCTGATAGCATCTCACGGTGGTTAAAGCTTCAGCCTTCAACAATGGTTGTAAGCGTGTAAATACTCTGAAGGGAGCTGTGTGATGTACTCTGAAGGGAGCAGAATTTAAAGCTTGTTTTTTTGTGTTCTTTTTTGTTTTTTGTTTTTTGTTTTTTTTTTTTTTTTTTTTTAAGGTTCAGATTCAAAGGGAAGTAGGGAATCATGAGAAGCGGTCTAAACACGGTTCTTTGAACCATGCGGTCGGTTTTTTGCTTTTTTGGCATAGACCGGCTCTTAAGGTTAAAAGAATTGTGTTTATGAGTGGTTTACAGTTAACCCGGTCAGACCGTACGGTCCGATCCAAGTTTAAAAACATGGGCAGCTCTAGGAACAGTTCAGGGGGTTCATTTGAACCCCCTGAGCTGGCCAAAAAAAGAAAAAATTTATATATAATTTTTTAATTTATTTTTTAACCCTCTTAAAATAAAATTTTGAACCCCCTAGAGCTAAATTTTTTTAGAGCCTAGTTGAAATGAACTTGATTATGATTATCTTGACAATATTTTGGTCTTTAAAAAAAAAAAAAAAACTCAATATCAAACCAATTTTTCCTAAAATATGGGAGAAACAGTAAGCCTAAACAACAAAAGTATAAATTTATTCTTTTTAATTTTTTTTAATTTTTTTTTAAAATCATTTAGATCTTAAAAATTTGAAATAAACTAATACATAAAAGTTTATTGTATTTAGATCTTGCTTGGAGCTTACTTAACAACAATAATTCATATGTTTATAGTATTTAAAAACAATAAATGATTTTCAAGATTTAATCTTAGCAACAATAATTAGTATCTTTATTATATTAATAAACTATTATAAAAAAAAAAATCTTATTAATAAACAATATACATTAAACTTATAATTTATCTTATATGAGAAATCCTATGTTTATAATACTTTCACAACAAATTTTAAGTAACAGATGTTACTGGTTGTTATTGATGGAAAAAAAGTAATTTCAATAGTGAGTTTAAATTAAAACTAATAACAAATTATCACCTAAAATTGTTAGAAAAGTGTAATGAAAATTTTGTAAATATAGCACTTTGTAATAAAGAAATCACGTAGATTGCAAAATTCATTTTTTACCCAAAATACATCTTCTTATTGACCCCCCTAAAAATATATTCTGGAGCCGCCACTGTTTAAAAACCTTGATTAAGCACCCTTTTAAAGGTGCCAACTAGTTTGGTCTATCTTATTTAATTATTTTCATTGTTTTATTCGTTTGAAAAATAAGTTGTACAAAAAGATAATTATACCTAAAAATAAACTACAATAGAATTAAGGATAACAGGTAAGAGAGAGAGAGAGAGAGAACAAGTTTTATTTAGGTTTATGAAGTGTGAAGGGTTATATAGTAGACAATCAGATTGTGATCGTTCTACTCTTTGTACATAAGGGTTGCAAAAGTCACCTCATTTTTGTCACATAAAAGGAAGTGGCTTTAAGGTAAACGTAATTCTCAAATATACAAAGATAACACACTTTACACACTAAAATACAGAGAGCTCCTATAAAGATCTAACTTTACACACTAAAATACAGAGAGCTCCTATAAAGATCTAGGTTATAGTAAACCCACATTCTTCCGCGTAGGCAACAAGGGAATCCATCTCCTTTCCATAATCGATGTATCCACTCTCGTCCTTATCGCATTTATGGAATGCTAACTCAGTTCTAATAATAGGAAACCGCGACTTGAGGTTTTCGAATGCCGACTTCAACTCATCCCATGAAAGTTTCCCATCTTTGTTGGCATCGTAATTCATGAAAGTTTGCTTTAACTGCTCTCGAGTGAGGGATATCTCAACGCCTTTAGTCGACATTACTACCGGTGACCTCACCATTTTGTTAGCTATAATATAGGGACTGCTAAGTGGATAGGTTCTGGGGTTGAAATGTGTGATTGCAACAAGCACTAAAACTTCAGTTGCTATATTGTGAGATTATATAAGAATGCAACACTATTTATAGAGCTCTCTTGCTCTCTCAACTTTTCCATAGCAACTACAAGAGGATTCTATATATACTCCATATCCAATAGTAACATTAATATATGAAATTATCTACCAATGACTCGGAATAATTTTAGGAAAATTCTGAAATTATTATCAAATTGTTTTCTAAAAGCTTATAAACTAAGGTGATAACATATATTTACAAAATGATAAAATTTTAATCTATGGTGTCCGCTTCATGATAATAATTGTTTTTTATTATTAGGTCAAGATACCAATCAATTTTTGTGCAATAAATAATATTGATTTTATTTAAATAATATAATAAATATATATTTAAATTAACTTTTTGGTGATTGATGATATTTTAATTGTAAAACTTCTAATACCCATATCATTAATCTAATTTTAACCTAGCGATCTGCATGGTTTGATGGTTGAAAGTTAGATTGTATTTGAGATTTTCAATAAAACAAGTTGAATTTAGCGTGTGTTTGGATTGGGCGTTTTGCCCAATTCGCGCGTTCAGCATTTTTTTAGTGGGTCCCATGGGTATTGTTCACGTATCATCAAACTCAGCAAAACACAGATTTTTATGTAAATATGGGTCCGACAGTACTATTCACACATTTAAAAATTATTTTACTACGGTGTTTTCAGCAATAAGTTTTTAGTTTTCAACAAATAAGCGATATCCAAACACACTCTTAATATGAGGTAAAGAAGGTGTGTCATTCAGCTCTCAAGGCCCCTCACTGGATAGTAGATAAAATATGGCCATCACTTTTCTATGCTGTGGATTCCTTATTAACTTTTTGGACTTAGACCAAGGAATCGAGTGACAAATTAATAGAAGGGGCACAATGGTTGGCATGGTTAAATGGACTATTTGGCATCTTCCTTTATATCTCTCCTCTCTCACTTGGCCGGCAAGATTCAAAGCCGCGGAATGGATACCAATTTGTGATCGATAAGCCAGAGAGTGATCATTAGGGACAAGAATATCGTTTCTCATGCAAGTTTCTTTCTTTAGGAATTAGACCTTCATTACCAGGGGGGGAAAAGAAAATAAATAATTTTGGCTATTGTTGAGCTTAAATACAATAATAAAAAATTGATGTTGAGACGCATAATAGCGAGAAAGAATATAATGGTTTAGCTTGATGGTTTATGTCTACAAAGAAAGATAGTAGAGAAAAGCCTTGACGGCTACATATTTATTATTTGATTAAGTGGGTTATGAAAAACCCTAAATAAGATATATATGTATAGAAATTATAGGAGTTAGGGCCTGTTTGGTTGGAGGAGTAGAAAAGTGGGAGGATAGAAAATGGCGGGAGGATGGAGAAGTCAGAGGATAAAAAAAATTTTAATTTCCCTCCTTTTTGTTTGGTTAGAAGTGAAAAAATTGAGAGATGGAAAAAGTAAGTTTATATGAATTTACTCACATACTCTTATTAAAAAATGATGCCCAATTGAAACAAAAAAGTGACAAACAACCAAAAAGCATACAATCACCCAAATTTATTAAAAAAATAAAAATCATTTGTAGAAAAAAAAAATCACATGCAAAAAAAAAAAAAAAAAAAAAACGTATTGAAGAAGTGCATATGCAACTTGCACATGGGCATTTTTGTCCTTCACATATAAGATTTTTCCCCACCAAGTTTTCTCTCTATTTTGGAGAGAACTTTTTTGTTGGCTCAGGTAAGCCCCACCATCATTTTCCCCTCTTCCTTTCTCAACCAAACACCCTCCAAAATATTTTTCCTCCTCATTTTCTTTCCAAAGTTTTCCATCCACCCTATTTCACCTCCTAACAAACACACCCTTAGAGTTAGCCATAATTGGGCTTTACAATACATTGAGCCTCTTGTGCATCACACATTGTAAGCCATAAATAATCAATCACGGAAAAGGCTCCCCTCCTGTTCAAACTTCTCCAGTTTTCTCCATTTTTTATCTGGATGGAGGACACGTGGCACTTTAAACATCTAAAGGTTAAAAACATGCCACATCAAATCGTTAATTACTCCCATTTAACCCACTCTTTCAGCAACCTTTGTTCACAAACCATCATTAGGACCTGCTTCTATGCGGGCTTTGAGAAGAAGAGGAGATGAAACAATGTAGGAAAGAAAAGAAGCTTACCCATATATACTAGATTTCAATTTTCATTATTTATAAAAGCTTCAAGATTTCAATTTCATTTCTTTTCTTACGCTTTCTCAGAGACCAAAAAGTGAAAAATGGTGATGAGAAAAGAGTGAAATTTGGAAATCATCAAGTGCGCTTTATGAGGAGATGAAGATCTGAGAGAAGTAACGAGAGATTGTCAAAAATATTCGAAACTTTTAATGTTAGAACTTTCCCTTTGAATCTAATGTATTTTTGATTCGTTTGCCAAGGGTGTTAGTGGGCGGCTTCTTCGGCATCATTCTGACAGCTCCTTGCCATCCGTTTGCCAAGAATGTTGGTGTATATGGGAGGTGGGTTTGTGAATGGAGGATGCTGAAAGAGGTAGACAACATGAGAATAAATGAGGTTTGATGTGGCATGTTTTTGACGTTTAGATGTTTTAAGTGCCATGTGTCTTCCATCCAGATAAAGAATGTAGAAAACTGGAGAAATCTGAACGGGAGGGGAGCTTGTCCCATCAATCACCCATATGTTTAACGGTCGTAATCCTCGTCTCAAAGACTCATACAAGAGAAAGATTATGTACATAAAGGCCCAATTCTTCTTCTTCATTAACAGGTCGACATGCCAAATATACCAATGATAATGCTGCTACTAATTTACTTTGAACTCAAGAACTTCTTCTTTTTGGTTTTTTGGTGTTTTTTTTTTTTTTTTTTAGAACTTGAAACTTGATGTTAGAAGGAATTTTTAAGTAATTATTGTTAGGTTTTCTGGTTCTACAATCCTACACTTTTCCTTGCAATGAATTGAATATGTTAAGGTTAGTTGCCTCTTTGATTCCATAGTTGGCCAACTAGAGAGTGGATAAAATCATAAAATAGATAAATCTTTCTCTACAAGGTTGGTACTTCACTTTAATTTCTTTTTAATAAGTTACAAAAATTATCAATGTTAATTGCCTTTTTAAAAAGGATGATGTTTAACTTGCTCTCTTTTATTAGGTGAACAAAGATTTGAATCTCATCTCCCTAATATTGTAATTATTCAATTACAAATATATATATATATATATGTGGGGCCAAAGAATTTGTGACCCCGGCCCACTTCATTTTGGGGCCCAAGGCCCGAGCCGAGGAGGGACATTTCCGAGGACATAAAATGAAAGTCCAAACGGCCTAGGGATATAGCCGAGGGTGATTCTGTCCTCGGCATCCTAAAACGCTCCTGGAGGAAAGGGCAAATACGGTATGGGAACAGTTCATGGAAAAGCTAAACACCTCCGCATTAATGTGGAAAAGACCCTTGAATATAGGATGGCGACAAAGGACAAGGGAAAAGCAACCATTACAGCAATGAAGAACTCTGCGCCTGATAGAGCAATGATTTTCAGCTTTTACAAACCACCCCCAACCACTTTGGGTATGGGCTGATAAGACAAGTATCAGCCCTAGAAAGTTGAACCTACACGTGGACGTAGGAAGGAAAGAAAAAGGCAAGTATAAAAAGGAAAGAGAGGCAACTACAGAAAAGAGGGGGACAAATCGTCTCCCAGTCCCTTGAACCCTAAACAAGGGAGAGTGGTAAGAATACCAATCCCCTCAGACGAGGTCTAAGGACCGGAGCCGTTCAGGCCGTGCCGAGGGAAAGGTCTTATTAGATACGCTAAGTTCACTCTCGTGTGACCACCATGAGCATCATGACTAACCACTGTCCGGTGACCAAGGCCTAGCCTTTCAGCCCACACTCTACAAATTTTATTGTTTGGGCCTTTAAACGTGCGAATCCCGTGTTAGTTTGGGGTCATTACAAATTGAGTCCTTACAATTGGCGCCGTCTGTGGGAAAGCTTGTGCGTTGGCACAGGTGGCGGTTAGTCATGGTGGGATCAAGCCCTTGTCGACAAGGGTACCTCAAAAGAAATAGTTTTGGCGGTGGGGCTAGCTAGGCGAAAGCCTCCCCATCGTTCCCAGTAGTTGTGGTTCTAACTCAGCTCCCACTCAGGGCTACCCTACAAAGTGCCAGTGGCACGGGTAGTTCTAGGGGCTTCCAACATCAAGCCAATGCCCCGTACCCCTGTTAAGGGGCTGACCCTCGAGTCAAAAAAGAAAAACTAAGTTTTGGACAGAACCAAGGTCTTGCATGGTCCTCGAACTCAAACCTATGGGGAAACCAAGTACTTCAAAAAAGAAAAACTAAGTTTTGGACAGAACCAAGATCTTGCATGGTCCTCGGACTCAAACCTATGGGGAAACCAAGTACATCAAAAAGAAAAACTAAATTTTGGACAGAACCAAGGTCTTCCATGGTCCTCGAACTCAAACCTATGGGGAAACCAAGTACTTCAAAAAGAAAAACTAAGTTTTGGACAGAACCAAGGTCTTGCATGGTCCTCGAACTTAAACCTATGGGGAAACCAAGTACTTCAAAAAGAAAAACTAAGTTTTGGACAGGATTAAGGTCTTGCATGGTCCTTGGACTCTCAAACCTATGGGGAAACCAAGTACATCAAAAAGAAAAACTAAGTTTTGGACAGAACCAAGGTCTTGCATGGTCCTCGGACTCAAACCTATGGGGAAACCAAGTACTTCAAAAAAGAAAAACTAAGTTTTGGACAGAACCAAGGTCTTGCATGGTCCTCAGACTCAAATCTATGGGGAAACCAAGTACTTCAAAAAAGAAAAACTAAGTTTTTGACAGAACCAAGGTCTTGCATGGTCCTCGGACTCAAACCTATGGGGAAACCAAGTACTTCAAAAAGAAAAACTAAGTTTTGGACAGAACTAAGGTCTTACATGGTCCTCGGACTCAAACATATGGGGAAACCAAGTACTTCAAAAAAGAAAAACTAAGTTTTGGACAGAACCAAGGTCTTGCATGGTCCTCGGACTCAAACCTATGGGGAAACCAAGTACTTCAAAAAGAAAAACTAAGTTTTGGATAGAACCAAGGTCTTGCATGGTCCTCAGACTCAAACCTATGGGGAAACCAAGTACTTCAAAAAGAAAAACTAAGTTTTGGACAGAACCAAGGTCTTGCATGGTCCTCGGACTCAAACCTATGGGGAAACCAAGTACTTCAAAAAGAAAAACTAAGTTTTGGACAGAACCAAGGTCTTGCATGGTCCTCGGACTCAAACCTACGGAGAAACCAAGTACATCAAAAAGAAAAACTAAGTTTTGAACAGAACCAAAGTCTTGCATGGTCCTCGGACTCAAACCTATGGGGAAACCAAGTAGGACAGAACCAAGGTCTTGCATGGTCCTCGGACTCAAACCTATGGGGAAACCAAGTACATCAAAAAGAAAAACTAAGTTTTGGACAGAACCAAGGTCCTACATGGTCCTCGGACTCAAACTTATGGGGAAACCAAGTACTTCAAAAAAGAAAACCTAAGTTTTTGACAGAACCAAGGTCTTGCATGGTCCTCGGACTCAAACCTATGGGGAAACCAAGTACATCAAAAAGAAAAACTAAGTTTTGAACAGAACCAAGGTCTTGCATGGTCCTCGGACTCAAACCTATGGGGAAACCAAGTACATCAAAAAGAAAAACTAAGTTTTGGACAGAACCAAGGTCTTACATGGTCCTCGAACTCAAACCTATGGGGAAACCAAGTACTTCAAAAAAGAAAACCTAAGTTTTTTACAGAACCAAGGTCTTGCATGGTCCTCGGACTCAAACCTATGGGGAAACCAAGTACTTCAAAAAGAAAAACTAAGTTTTGGACCGAACCAAGATATTGCATGGTCCTCGGACTCAAACCTATGGGGAGATTAGTCATTAGAAAATGAATTAAGTTTTAGACAGAATGGAAATCCCGTCCTATCCTTGGATCCCCAGCTCTGAAGAAACCAATGTAAACGAGTATTTAGGCCCGGTATAGTCATACCTCGGTCCTCGGACCGCATTTCAAAAATGGTTAAGGCCGTGAATGTTGATAAGAAACATGGTAAAACGTCCTAGTACACGGCGATCATCTCAGATAGTTCATTTTGGGTTACCCATCCTCGGATGATCGCCTCATACGCAATACAGAACGTTCAGCTGTTATCTCGGTTAGTCTTATATGTATAACCTTTTTCAGGTCGGCATTATTGTGCCTGTTAGTCTCAGTAAGTTCAAAATAATAGCTTTTTGTTAACAGGGGGCTCGGCCCCAAGTATCATTCAGAAAAAAAAAATATATATATATATATATATATATAGCACATCCATTCACAACATAACTATTGCAGAAAAGAAAGAATACTTAGAATAAGATAAAGTCATCTTTTATTAATACAAAGAAATAGTACAATGTACAATGAAGGGCTCAAGCAAGCCTATACCAGAAGCTAACCACGAAAGCAAAAAGAAAAGCAAAAAGAAAAAAATACAAGGAAACGATAAATCCTTCAAAATTCTGCTCTTATGGCAACTAAGTGTGTCAGGATAACCCCATTGATGGAAGGGGAGAAAAGGCAGAAGAAGAAGCAGAAGCACCAGGATGCCCTTAGTGATGGAAGAGAAGAAGAAGCAGAAACACCAGGATGCCCCTAGTGATGGAAGAGAAGAAGAAGCGGAGGTAAAAGGAGGAACCAGAGAAGAAGGAGAGGAGGAAGCAGGGATGCCTAGTCCCGGTGCCAACTCTGACTCCCATCAGGCTAGTGCCATGATAGCAGCACTCGAGAAAGAGTGGATGGTACCGACGATGAGCAACCCCAATGCTATCGCACCAAAAATCTGATGCGACCAGCACCTGCTTCGGATTTTGGCTAAAGGGGGAAGAAGCTCCTTTCCTGCTTTGTCAAGGGGGAGAGATGCTTTGAGTCTCTGTCTCCCTTGCCCTGATCGGGCCACCTTGAGTCTCAGAGAAACCCAGTGCTTCTGAAGAGGGTGTGGTCCCTTCACCCCCATCTTCGCCTCAACCATATCACTCCCTAAGGCTTAATCCCACTGGCAGTGAGGACTTTGAGCACAACTGGTGGTTTAGGAATCTGAAAAGATTGAGGGGTCTGTACGTAAAGGAAATGACCTCTTACCTTGCTTCTTATATGGAAGGCAAGTCTGGTGGCATTTAATCTGTACAGATTTCCAAGAAAAGCTACAAACGAAATAATTCCCACTTAGCTCCCGATGTCATCTTCAACTGTTGGATTTACGTCGCCTCGTAAAGGAAACTTATTAAAGATGCGCCTCGTGCACTGAAACGGCAAGAACGCGGCGCGAGCAAAGCTAAGGGAATGTCCCATGACCAGGAGCATGTCCCAAGTAAATGGAGAGGCATTGACATTGATGAGGGATGAGGCTTGGCAAGCCATAACATAAGCCCGACGTCACCAAAACCCTCCTCTCCGTCCGAGGGGCTGGACAGTAGGGTTTTAAGGGGCTATTGTGGGGCCAAAGAATTTGTGACCCCGGCCCACTTCATTTTGGGGCCCAAGGCCCAAGCCGATGAGGAACATTTCCGAGGACATACAATGAAAGTCCAAACGGCCTAGGGATATAGCCAAGGGTGATTCTGTCCTCGGCATCCTAAAACGCTCCTGGAGGAAAGGACAAATACGATATGGGAACAGTTCATGGAAAAGTTAAACACCTCCGCATTAATGTGGAAAAGAACCTTGAATATGATGGCGACAAAGGACAAGGGAAAAGCAACCATTACTGCAATGAAATACTCTGCGCCTGACAGAGCAATGCTTTTCAGCTTTTACAAACCACCCCCAACCACTTTGGGTATGGGCTGATAGGACAAGTATCAGCCCTAGAAAGTTGAACCTACACGTGGACGTAGGAAGGAAGGAAAAAGGCTAGTATAAAAAGGAAAGAGAGGCAACTACAGAAAAGGGGGGGACAAATCGTCTCCCAGTCCCTTGAACCCTAAACAAGGGAGAGTGGTAAGAATACCAATCCCCTCGGACGAGGTCTAAGGACCGGAGCCGCTCAGGCCGTGCCAGGGGAAAGGTCTTGTTAGATACACTAAGTTCACCCTCGTGCGACCACCATGAGCATCATGACTAACCACTGTCCGATGACCAAGGCCTAGCCTTTCAGCCCACACTCTACAAATTTTATTGTTTGGGCTTTTAAACGTGTGAATCCCGTGTTAGTTTGGGGTCGTTACAAATTGAGTCCTTACAATACCAATTTGTGATCGATAAGCCAGAGATAGTGATCATTAGGGACAAGAATATCGTTTCTCATGCAAGTTACTTTCTTTAGGAATTAAACCTTCATTACTAGCGGGGAAAAGGAATTAAAAAAAAAAAAAATTGGTCATTGTTGAGTTTAAATACATTAATACAAAATTGATGTTAAGACACATAAGAGTGACAAAGAGTATAATGGTTCAGCTTAATGCTTTATGTCTACAAAGGAAGATCGAAAAGAAAACCTTGACGGCCACATATTTAGTGTGTGTTTGGCAAAAATTAAAAAGTCAGCTTATTTTACTATTCAGCTTATTTTTGCTACTATTCATAGGTCTCACTGTACTATTTCAGATAATTTTTACCTTTATCTACCATACTTTCAACAAAAATTATTTAGTTTCAGCAAAATAAGTGAATCCCAAATAGACCCTTATTATATGATCAAGTGGGTTATGAAAAACCCTATACAATATATATATGTATAGAATGGTACAGAGGATTTGGACTCTAGAAATTATAAGAGTTAGAGTTAGTCATATTTGGGCTTTACAGTACATTGGGCCTCTTGTGCATCACACATTAATTGTAAATCATAAATCAATCATCCATATTTTAAGGACTCATATATGCAAGAGAAAGATTCTATACATAAAGGTCCCATGCTTCTTCTTCTTTAACGGGTAGACATACCGGACATAGGGTCTGTTTGGATACTGCTTATTACTGAAAACTGAAAACACTGTAGCAAAATAACTTTTAAATGTGTGAATAGTGCTATGCGACCCATTTTTAATGAAAGTTTTGTTGAAAAAAGAGATTTATGGGTCCCGTGCACTGTTCACGGGACCCATTGCCAAACACTGGATGCAGTTGAAAATAAAATTTCAGCTGTATCCAAACGTTCACATAATGCTGCTACCAATTTACTTTGAACTCAAGAACTTTTTTTTTGTTTTTTTGGTTTTTTGATAAGTCATGACCTTGGCTTTTTTTTGTTTTCTTTAAGAACTTGAAACTTGAAGGTAGAAGGAATTTTTAAGTAATTATTGGTAGGTTTTCTGGTTCTGCAATCCTACACTTTTCCTTGCAATGAATTGAATATGTTAAGGTTAGTTGCCTCTTTCATTCCATAGTTGGCCAACTAGAGAGTGGATAAAATAGATAAATCTTTCTCTACAAGGTTGGTACTTCACTTTAATTATTTTGAATATGTTACGAAAATTATCAATGTTAATTGCCTTTTTTAATAGGATGATGTTTAACTTACTCTACCTATTATTGTAATTATCCAATTATATAGAAATAATAATAATATTTTGGAACATCTTAAAATAAAATAGAGTACGGATAAGTGAATTTTAGCTAGCTTAACTAGTAAGGTTTTTTTTCATTGAATAAGAGGTATGGACTATGGAGTTCAAATCACACCAATGAAAAATTAAATGGTGTCTCAGGCCGAAAGAATTATTACAGACCAATGACTAATAAACCGGAAATTGTCATTAGCTAGGGACATATAGTTTCTCATGCAATTTACTTTCTTTAGGAAGGGCTTCTATCAATTTAAAGTACAAATTCCACATTGTCAGCAACTGAACCACTCTCCTCCACGAATAAAGCTAAAATCGACTTTTGCGAGAATCCAAAGTTTCCAAACCCTTGTGACCTCGTTTCATACCTAGAGTTAGATAACTAAATCCAAAAGAGAGATTCCGTGCAACCCCACTTCTTTTTCTTAAATGATTGACCTCCTGTGCAATATCCAAAATCGAGTGAATAATTGAATTCGATTGGATTGAATTAGTGAAAAATTGTATGGACATGAGATGAGTGTTGTTTCAAGTGTTTATTACATCGAATTAGACTGTTTAAACAATCACGATAAACCTAATCATATCAATATCATGAATAATTATTTTGGTGATAAACCTAATCATATCAATATCATGAATAATCATTTTGGTGTACAGTGCAAATGTGACTCGTGCACCAAAACAGTGGTTTCTACTTTCTAATTAAGGCCGAGCATGGGTTTGATTTTTGAGCCTCTATGCACTTCTTAATCTAGCTGCAGTCTCATTGATCCAGATCTTGATCGGGCCTTTGTACCTCTATTATTGCTCAGCTTAGGCCAGGCCTGACACTTATAAAAGGATATCGGGTAAAAATAAAAGTTCTCACATTTCTTCTCAACTTGGGCCAGGCCTGACATTAATTTTTCTCTACCATACAGAAGTACCATATATTATCATTTGTACTATGTTCATTTCTTTACAGAACAAACTAGTAATTGAATCTTTTCTAATATACAAGAAAGGTGGATATTTACAACCATTTCTTTCTTTTGTTAACTACATATATATAGCTACATGACCCAAAAAACAACTATATGTAGCTATATAACAAAAAAAAAAATATATATATATATATATATCTAGCTAGTTTATAGTAAAACCCCATTTCATAGCATACTTGACCAACTCTTTCATCTCATCTTCGCTAACATATCCATCTCCATTAGCATCTGCATGACGAAGTGCTTGTCCAGCTCTCCATCCACTAAAATGCAAGCCAAGGCTACGAAAAGCAGCCTTTAGCTCATTCTTGCTTAGCTTACCATCTCCATTTGTATCATATCTCTTTAGAAGACCCTTAAGTTGCTCTTCAGACAAGGGATAGCTTGTACTTCTAGGGCTCCACACAGGCATTTTGTTGGTATATGTTATATGGGTGTGTTTTGTTGATGAGGCAAAAACTTGTTATGTGGAAGAAACCAAGTGAGAATTTCTTATATACTGAGATTGTTAGATATGAGAAATGAGAGAGATAAGAGTAACAAGTAACCTTTTTTTTTTCTTCCTAAAGTACTATTTTATCCCTTTTTTCTAGATAGGATATTTGTTTCTCTTTTTAGTGGATAAGACTAAATAAAAATCCACGTTGGCTTTCTGTGAATCGGTGCAACTATGCAAGGATTTTTATCTTAAGATTATAAAGTATTTTAAGACAATAATATCAAAGATTTCCTCCGTCCCCTGGGTTATAAAGTATCAAATCACTAGGTTCCTAGTAAGCTAAATAAAAACCTACCATATTATATAGTCGTAGGATCATTTTTTTTTTTTAATTATTGGCAGGAATTAATTTGTTGTGACTACGACAATAATATTTGTTGTTATCATTTCTTTTCCTTCCATGCGATTGCTGTTAAAGGAAGACACTTGTAATTTCAAACGAAGGATAAATTCATATCCCTGGTCCTCTTTTCCTTTTTTTTCTTTTTCTTTTTTGGCTGAACTTTTCCTTTCATCCTTAGCCATAACTTAAGTTGATTCCTTTTCATACATGCGTGTCAATATTTGAAGTGAAAACATGAAAATACATTTAAAAACATTTACTAAAGAAAGATAGAAATCATGAAGATATTTGGCCTTCGCAAGGTTGGGAAAAATTTGGAAAAATGAGCATAACAGGGGAATTCTTTGTGCTTGTATCTTTTCCTTCTTCATTTTAATTATTTATTGTTAAAGTTTTATAATTTAATTGACACATGTACAAAGTGTTTGAAGATTAGAGGAAAAATGATTCAAATTCTTATTAATATGAGAGATATTCAGGACCAAAAAGTTTTCGAGAAGTTTGACACATTTTCATGTACAAAGTGTTTGAAGATTAAAGGAAAAACTACTCAAATTCTTATTAATATAAGAGATATTTAGGACCAAAAGTTTTCGAGAAGGAGCAGCTCATCACGATTGAATTAATCTAATATAATTGTGCCTAACAAAGAATATTCATGTGCATGATTATTATTAGCTCTTTACGCAAATCATTAATCCACTTTTTTGTCCATTTGTGCCTTTTATTTTTTAGTAAGAGATATTCAGGACCAAAAAGTTTTCAAGAAGTTTGATACCTCTTCATGCACAAAGTCTTTGCAGATTAAAGAAAAAATTATTCAAATTCTTATTAATATAAGCGATATTTAGGACCAAAAGTTTTCAAGAAGGAGCAGCTCATCACGTTCGAATTAATCTAATATAATTGTGCCTAACAAAGAATATTCATGTGCATGATTATCATTAGCTCTTTACACAAATCATTAATCCACTTTTTTGTCCATTTGTGCCTTTTATTTTTCGGTAAAAAGGGACTTCTTAAATTCTTAATTCTTATCTTATATTTCTTTCTCAAAAAAATTCTTATCTTATATTTAATGACCCATCGCGATATAGCTTTAAATAAAATAAAATGACCATATTTTTTTCTTACTGGTAGAGCTATCTAAGAAAACACATGTAGGCCGAAAGCACTTGCCTACAATATCATTAGTTTTATCACTTTATATGAGTAATGCTAGAGAGTCAAAAAAAAAAAAAAAAACCCTTGCATATCTAGCACAGTCCACATACGCATCTTGAATCCTTGATACTTAAAAAATACCGTGCATTTGTTGCAATCCACTGCTCTTGATCATCTGCTATGTTAAAGTGGTAGGAATAAATATAAAATACCTTAAACAGTTTATTATGCATTAATATGGGGGAAAAGTAAGATTCTGCATATAAAATAATTAAAGTGATCTCATTATATAGTACAATAGCAACACTATATTCTAGTCTAGCCCCCAAATGACTTTGAAAGAAGAAAATTATTGAGGGGATATTTTGTGGAAAGGATCAAAATTGTCAAAAGATAAGTAGGAAGTTAGAAACCACCGCCCAACAATTTGGCCAAACTCAAAAGCAATTCCCAAGTGCTACTCAAGATCTTATCTGCCTTCTCTTTTTTTTTTTTTTTTTTTTGGAAAATTATTTGCCTTCTGTTGTTAAAGATAAAATGACCATATAATTGCTTATTGGTATGACTATATATGTGGACCAAATTGGACCGAAGCAGACCGACTTCGACCAAATAGAACCAAATGACCAAATAGGACCGAATTGGAGCGAATAGGACTGAATAAAACCAAATGGACCGAATAGGACCAAAGTAGACTGAATAAAAACAAATGGACAGAATAGGACCAAAGTGAACCGAATAAAACCAATATGGACCGAATAAGGCCGAAGTGGACCGAATAGGACCAAAGTGAATAGAATGGACCGAATAGGACCAAATTAGACTTAATAAAAAAAAGACCGAATATGGCCAAATTTGACCAAATAAAATCAAAGTACATTCACCAATATTGGGATCCATCTTTTTTACTATATTATGGATTATAGATAGATAAATGGATAGATATAAATTCCCTAGCTACTAGTGTTACTTGCGGTCAAAAGTTACATATTGAATGTCCTTATTAACATTCAATAATGATCACACAAACCCCATTTACTAATTTTGAATCTAGCAAGATATTGAGGATAAACTTAGAAAGAGAAAGAAAAGATAGATGCAGACTAATAAATTTTAGAATTTTAGGATCAATTTGAAACTATAGGATTCAATTTATCAATACTTTTTTTTTTTAATTGGGCTGGTGAGCAATATAGGTTGGCCTTTTAATGAAGTTAGATGCAGACTAATAAATAGAGTGACTCAATTTGGGCTTCCGAAGACTGATATTAGGCCCAATGTAAAAAGGGGTCCTGTAATCCTTCCATTTTCTAACGCGCTCAAATTTGTTATCAAACACAAACAAACACCAACCAAAACACTCACACTCTGACTATCACTCAACTCACTCATTACTGTTCCGTTTCTCTTTTGGAGCCAAATCCAATATCCACATGGAGCCCCAAAAACCCGAACCCTTTGTAGGGCCCACAAACCCGCTCCTCTCACTCTCCACCTTCATCCACCAACACTGCCTCCGCCTCGGCGCCGACATCGCCGCTCGCTTCGACGACACCAAGCGACTCGCCGGAACCCTAGCCGCCGCGCACTGGCCACCGCCAAACAGGCGTGTCCGCCCGGCGCATCCTCCGCCTCTTCCGTTCGCTTCGATTTCGCAGCCGAAGCAAGCCGTAGCCGCCGGATTGAGCTCCGAACACGTGGCCAAAACCCTAGCCGGCACGGCGGTGTACACGGTCAGCAATTCGAACAATGAGTTCGTGCTCATCTCCGATCCTAATGGCGTTAAGTCCATTGGCTTGCTTTGCTTTCGCCAGGAAGACGCCGAGGCCTTCCTTGCTCAAGTTCAGTAATTCTCTCTCTCTCTCTCTCCTGTTTGTTTCCCGAGAAAATGAAATTGGAAATTTGTGTGTTATTTTACTCTACTGTTGTGAATTTCAGGTTAGGACGCGAAAGAGACAATTACGCAGTGATGCGAAGGTGGTTCCAATTACACTTGACCAGGTAGTGTATTCCTTTGGAGTTTAATTCATTATTCAATTCTATTCTGTAATGTAACTCAAATTTCTTTTTCTACAAGTTATAGGTGTATTTGTTAAAGGTTGAAGGAATTGCATTTCGGTTTTTGCCTGATCCAGTTCAAATAAAGAATGCACTAGAGGTTAGTTTTTTTTTTTCTCTATTGGGTCTATTATGTTTAGAAGTTTGAGGCATATCAGCAACTTGTTTTTTGTTTGAGAAGAAAATGAATGTAGTTCAAGTGCAACATGTAAAAAGGAATAAATAAGTTTATAAGTCAATGTTAAAAAATCGAAATTACACCATCTTAAGTTTTGGGTGAATTGTCCATTGTTGTCTACAGAATTGTAAGAATCGCAATATATGATGCAACATCGTTTTACTAGATTTTCCAGCATCTATATAGACAGCAATGGATGAAAGTGCCAACTTTACAAGAATGTGAAGATTTAACAGGCAAAATGACCCCCCAAAAAAAAAAAGGAAAAAGAATGATAATTCACCTCATGCCTTAATAATAGCAAGGTGAGGGGTGAGTTTGTGGGTTCAAGACGCACTGGGTGCATGCATAATTACCAACTATAAACTAAATGAATTAAAAAGTGGGGTGTCAATACCAAAAAAAAAAATGTCAGGAGTCGAAAACCATATAGAAGGATGTTGTGAGAGAAATCATAATTTCTTTTTATGAATGTGCTGTATAATTGCATGCCATTATTGTATAATTATATTCAGCTAACCTTTAAGATTGACTCGCAATTATGTGTCATGTATAATAGATCAAATCTGCTGATGGGAGGAGCGGATTTGATGGAGTTCCTGTTTTTCAGGTTTGTTAATCTACTTTGGAATCTATGCCCAATTGTAAAAGCAGAAATACATTAGAATGAGTGCTTAAGTAACACCAGCTCTTTTATGCATCATATGAATGGCTTTCAAATTTGTTTCCTCTACTCAAATGAAATACTTTGGAGAGAAAGGAACTGAAATGAAGGAGAAAATAAGAAGAAGAAATCAAGATTTAAATAACACTTTTGTTCTGAGCACTGGTTGGTTTTTTGTCTCAGCCTTGTCTTCCATATGTTCAAATAGATTCATCTATAGTTAAACAAGTAATATGGATGTTTTTTAGTATTATTACGTTGACAATGTATATCATATACAAAATTATTGACTACATATAAAATTTCTATACTCTGGAGAATACCTTACTAAATGGAACCTACACATGCCAAATCAGTAGAACACTAAAACTGTAGCAAGGCTGTTCTCAGCCTTTGCACTAGTGCTAGGGATCACTTAAGTGACCAAATTTTCTTGCATGAGTGCGTTGGTGGGAGAAAATTTTGGGTCTTAGTTGTCCTTCCTCAGTTTTTTCTAATTATCTGCCTGTGTCTACAGTCAGACCTTCTGGTTGTGAAGAAGAAAAACAAGCGTTACTGCCCTGTATATTTTACAAAGGTTGGTTGGGCCCATTGAGCTCCTTGGTTATGCTGTTGTGTTGTAAGATGCAGATATGAGTACATGATTTACAAGTAGCTGTCCTTCGCTTGTTTGTATACAGGAGGATATAGAAAAAGAACTGTCAAAGGTCTCTAGGGCATCAAGAGGACCAGCACTTTCCCAACATATTATGGTATGACATCACACCATTCTTTTGCCTCTCTTCTCTTATAGAACTATTTATGGCGTTAATGGGAATGTATTTTTACTGAAAACATATGAAATAATAATGTGAAATACCTTTCTGAAACTTAAAATAAAATTTCAATGTATTCCAAGTCATCCTTCATTTTTCTGTCTTTGTAACATGCTCCAATTTTAGCACCTTTTCCGAGTTTACCAACATAATCACATTTCATTCTTTTACTCTGTTTTGGGTACCAACAGACATGGCTGTTTTCAGTTGTCCTGAATTGGTTTTGTTCCAATAATTGTGTTGTGCAAGAATCCAATTTATAGTTGGTGACAGGTCACAGGAATAACTTGCTGGGTTTGATTTGAAAGTTGCCTTTATTCCAAATAATGATTTGTGCAAAAAGTAGGTTAAGGTTTCCAATTATTTGCAAATCTTTGGCCCAGATTTCATGAAATATTGGACAATAAATTATTGTTTGCTAGTTTATAACTCAGTAACTCACCAAGTATCTACAAATATTAATGTTCATTTTCAACTTCATGAAGTTTTAAGAATTCCGCATTGATTTTGGGGCCTAGAGCATTTAGGGAATGTCTTTTACAAAGTTGGGGTATTAATGTCGGGATGATCATATGATAATAGATCACTGACATAAAGGGCGAGTTTTACAGTTTGATCCTCTGACTCTGTTAAGATTTTAATATTCAGGGTAAAACCAAATAAATGTTCAAATTTTCTACATGAAATCCACAGTTATCGGAGAAGTTATTTGCTTGAAGCTCTTATAAGTCTCTACTTTATAAAGTTTCCTTACATTATCAAAAATAAATAAATAATAATAATGGATATGGGATGCAATATAAGTTTATAGATTAAAAATCAAGCTCTCCTATACCAAAGAGAGAAAATGGATAAAAGGAGAAATTGCATTGGGGGAAATAAATAAAAACTATTTACTTATCAAATAAAATAAAATAGAAACTATTTCCCTGCTGTATATTTCAGCAATTGCGACAAGGCAATAGTGGCTTTAGCTCATATTTCTACACAGGATATAATTCATATTTTGTGATTTACTACTCACGTTTCAACCAACAATGCAATGTTGATTTTTGGTACTTATTCTTTTACATTATTGTATTCTATTTACTTGATTAAAATGATTTCAACAGGTTGGTAGCTTGGAAGATGTTTTGAGAAAAATGGAGGTAACAAGACATTTCCTATGGAAATTGAATGCTTACTTTAAAAAAAAAAAAAAAAAAAAACTAGAATTAAATAGTAATACTGAATTGGTGCCCGACTGATGCAGGTGAGTGAAAAGAACTTGGGTTGGGAAGATTTGATTTTTATTCCACCTGGCAAGAGCCACTCTCAACACATTCAAGAAGTGCTTAAAGCAAGATGAATGTGATGTGTGACTTCAACTGACCATTTGTGAACACATTGCAAGTTTTCAGGTTCATAATAAAGCAGGTCAGCCATTATGTCTATCAGTAACCCCTCTGTTTGGCATGTGTGTATTTCAAGTTAACAAAATAAGTTCCTTGACATGCGGATAATGGTTTGTAGGAGATCAAAGCTACAAAGTGGGTATCCATTCAAAAAATTATGAGAATGGAGCAGCTAACATGAGATCCAGTAAAGGAGGTCAGGGAAATCACAATGTTTACACTCAAATTATGGAACTGGTTGTAGTCTATGTGTACAGTTTTGTCATATTGATAAATTCATTCTCGATATGTTTTAGAGCCTTTTTGAGCTTATGGAATGGATGGCCATCGAACATGACTACTGTGTTGTGTGGTGACCCTTATGTCATTGAAGACATTGAGTAAGAGGGCTTAGCTAATATTTAATAATGAACCGAATGAGTAGTATTACAATGTTTTTGCTGTTTGACAATGACATAAATATCCAGTCAGGCTTGCCCTGTGCCAAGCTGCATTTCCTTTAAATGGAACAGTATTTTCACATCAGTTATCATGTTGCCAAAACTTACATATTTTTGCATCTGGCAACTGCCCAGCATGTGATACATCAAACTAATATACTTTTAATGCTAATGAGGTGGGAAGTGAGATAAGCGGATTGCCCAAAGTGGCTTAAAAGATGTTCCCTGTTTTGCTTAATGAACATGGCTCATATTAAGGAAGCTAGATTTCCATGTCACATGGCAGAATAGATGCTCAATTTGCTTGTTATGGTGCTCATGTTAAGTATTGTCAATTCTCACTCGAGGGAAATCAAGGAACAATATTGTTAAACTCCTCAGGATGGGCCCTGTGTTACCTGAACCCTCATGTCAGAAATTTACTACACAGGTTGTTCACAAACTTCCGCATGGTACTTTTGGATACATACATGCATTCACTTTTGAGTTCGTCAATATCAGGAGGCTGACCACCAAGAACACCATTGTGATAGTTTACCATAACTTGGGCCAAATGCCGTGCAAAACATGGTTTAGAAATCATTTTGGGTGAGTTGTTACATGTAATGAATTGAAATCTAACCTAAAATGAAAATCATACCAATGATGAATAAAGATCAGCAAAAGGAAGAAATGATTAGAAAATTAAGATATTGGTGAAGAGACGCAATTTCCTAACGAATAAAAACGACATTTCCTTGCGTGTATGAAGTTGACGGGGCAACCAAATAGTTGTTGGAGGGCCGCTTAGCTTCTTCCTTCTAGATTCCTAGCATACGCACATACCTAAGTTTCTCGAGAAAGTTTCAATTTACCTTTCTACCTATGCTCTATCCTCTAACTAATCGATTGACAATTGCCTAGATTCATAAAAAAAAAAAAAAAAAAAAAAAAAAAAAAAAAAAAAAAAGGATTAAAGAAAGCAGAATATAGACGAAACATTCAGCCAAAAAAAACACACATTATTGAGCAAGTCCTTTTTTTTTTTTTTTAATTTATATTAACATATAAAAATAAAACATTATAGGGGTTGGTAGAAGGTAGTGTGGGAGAAAGGTGCAAAGTTATGAGGGTAGAATTGGACTTCAAATGATTGTCTAGAAATAAAAATGTGCAAAGTTATAATTTACTCAATTACTCCCAACTTTTTTTTGTCTTAAAGTAAAGAAAACCAACAGGAACACACATGGAGCTCTATAAATGGTCTAGACTTTCTTAATTTGAGATTTACTCTAGTATCACCCTCTAAGCTCTCTAACCACTGCCTCCAAATTCTTCATTCAATCCTAATCATAATAATACTAATCAGCACCTACATTTTTAATGTGAAAGTGGAGCAAATAGTTAGATATATATATAAACAGGGTCCCCTTTGAAGGAGTTGAAAGAATTTGAATAAACAGATGGAAGGACTTGGTCTTCAAAAGCTTATGAAGGCCACTCCAAAGGCTTTGGTTAAGATCAATTTGGTCTTCCTTGCTTTATTTCTGGTTGTTTACGCAGCTCTTCTTCTGCGGCCAAATTCTTCACTCTATTTTGAGAATGCAGGCTCACTTGTTAGGTGTTCATTGCGCGAGTGCCATCACAAGGTAAGGTGAGCCTGCACAAGTTTTTCTTCTCTTTCCCCCATTCATCTGCATTTTAAAACCATGAGAAAGCAAACATGATTTTTTTTAAAAAATTTCTACCTCATCTATTGGCATCATGAGATAGTAAAAGTTGCATGTGTTTCATTTGAAATTTTGAATGATGTAACACTCTTTATGCTCTTCATTTCACTTGAAGCAAAGAGGATCTTATTCCTTGTAATAATACATTATCATTTTGTTAGAGATTTTTTTTTTCCTTTCTTTTCTCAGACTTTTTTTTTTTTTTTTTGGATGACGCATTTTGTTGAACTTGAATTTTTAGATGGACACTCTTAAAATGAAGGTGGTGTTGGAGGAGACTCAAGCCAATTCACCAAAGCCCAAGGGAAACCTGAGTGAGCTAGAAATGCCAAACTTCTTGAATAAAATGGGGAAAGGAATGAAGATTGGAATGGTCAATATGGATGACAGAGATGTGAGTAAATGGAGCACACACAGTGAAATTATACCAGTCAAATTTGAAAGGGTCTCAGAGTTATTTGAATGGAAAGACTTGTTCCCTGAATGGATAGATGAAGAGGAAGACACAGATGTGGCAACATGTCCCGAGATACCAATGCCAGATTATAGAATCTATGACAATTTGGACATGATAGTGGCTATACTGCCATGCAAGTTTCCAGAAGAGGGCTGGGCAAGAGAGGTGTTCAGACTCCAAGTCCATCTTATTGTGGCAAATTTGGCTGTAAAAAAAGGGAAGAAGGATTGGTATAGTAGGACAAAGGTTGGGCTATTGAGCAAGTGTAGGCCAATGATGGAGTTGTTTAGATGTGAGGATTTGGTAAAACAAGAAGGTGATTGGTGGTTTTTTGAGCCAGAGATGGGGAGGTTGGAGCAGAAAGTTTCAATGCCTATTGGGTCTTGCAAATTAGCTCTACCCCTATGGGGACAAGGTACGTTAAAGGCTTCAAGTCCTTGTTTGATTAGTTTGTTTCAATTATGGTTTTCCCAGTTTTTTTTGCTCTATAGCTGCATTGCATATATCATATATGTCACAATAAAATTAGACATAGCATATGCAAAAACTTTGAGGTATAAAAAAAATAAATCGCGCCAGATAGGGGTCGAACCTATGACCTTCTGCTTAGGAAACAGACGCTCTATCCACTGAGCTACAGGCGCTTTCATATGCAAGAGTACGCTTTCAATTCTAGAAGAATATAAGAAATAACAGAGTCATTTCGCTGTTTATTAACCGAAGTCAAAAGCATCTCTATGCTTTTTTTGGTTTTCTAGTCTCATTTTTTAATGTGATTTGGGTAAGTATTAGCTATTAATTAGGGTTGGTTGGCCGAAAAATTGATGTGGACAAATTAAAGAACAAACAAAATTAGTTGATTGCATTGATGACATCTTTTTGGATGGGGTAGTTGTGCTTTAGCTGTGTTTCTAAGCAACCTTCATACTTCTTTTAGATGCCGAAAAAGTAGCTTTCATGAAATGTACATTCTCTTTTAAGATTGGGAGACATCTTTTGCTGACATTTTCTTTCAATATAGCTTAGAAATCAAGGAATCTGAATTTTTTTTCAAATTCCCTATCCTCAAATTCACCGTCACATTTTTTTACCCCTAATGAAGAAGAAGTCCGATCTAAATAGTTCATAATACCATATCCTCTAAATAACTTTTGAATTAACATTTCTTCTAGATGATATAAAATTATGTCCATAAATGATGACATGAATCTTTCATCATTAACATTAGACAAATTGACTCGGCCAAAGAAAACAAAAAACAAAAAAGGAGAGAGAGAGAGACATTGGTCAATCAAGTCATTATTAATTATTTTTTAAGGTTAAAAAATTATTAATTATTTTTTAATGCATCATTTCCATACCTACATGGCTAGTTCACACAAACATAGTTGTGAAAAAAATTCCCTACTTGATAATAAATGTGTTTTTTCACAGTCAAATTTTAGCTATAAGATTCTCACACAAATTATAAAGGACATTTAGTAACATATAACATTATTCTTAAAGTAATGTATCAAAATCACTCATGTATAAAACATAATAGTATAACATAGTCCTGTATCTCCTTTTTATATTTCACTTTATACTTCATCAATTAAAATGAAACATAATATTTTTATTCGATTGGTAAAACTACAATACTACTTGTTTTGATGTTTAATTGATGAAAAAAATCATTAATTCACAGGTATCCACGAAATCTACGACCTCTCCAAGATCCAAAGCTCTACAATAACACCAAAAAAAGAAGCCTATGCCACTGTTCTTCATTCCACAGAAGCCTACGTTTGTGGTGCCATAACCTTAGCCCAAAGCCTCATCAAAACTGGAACCAAGCGTGACCTACTCATGCTCATAGACAACTCCATCTCTATATCTAAACGCAATGCCCTCGTCGCTGCCGGGTGGACTCTCCGAATCATCGAACGTATCAGAAACCCTAGAGCCGAAAATGGCACGTACAATGAGTACAACTACAGCAAGTTCCGACTTTGGCAACTCACTGACTATGACAAAGTCATATTCATCGATTCAGACATCCTCGTACTACGTAACCTCGACTTGTTATTCCATTTTCCTCAAATGACAGCCACTGGCAACGATGTTTCAATCTTCAATTCCGGCATCATGGTCATCGAGCCTTCGAATTGCACGTTTCGAGTTTTCATAGACCGTACAAAGGACATAATTTCGTACAATGGTGGTGACCAAGGTTTCCTTAATGAGGTCTTCGTGTGGTGGCATCGTTTGCCGAGGAGAGTGAACTTCTTGAAGAACTTTTGGGCTAACACAACGTTGGAAGCGACCGTGAAGAACCATTTGTTTGGAGCTGACCCACCACAAGTTTATTCTATACATTATTTAGGGTTGAAGCCATGGCTTTGTTACAGGGACTATGATTGTAACTGGGACATTGGGGACCAACGTGTTTATGCAAGCGATGTGGCACACCAAAGGTGGTGGAAATTTCACGATGATATGGATGAAGGGTTGCAAAAGTTTTGTGGGTTAACGGAACAAAGGAGGATTGAGTTGGATTGGGATAGAATGAAAGCTAGAAAGATGGGTTTGGCTGATAAGCATTGGGGGATTAAAATTACAGATCCTAGACGAAAGCATTTGATTACATAGAATTTTGTAATAATTCTCTCTCATTTTTTTTTTTTTATTTGATTTTCCTTTTTTTTTTTTGTTTCACTTAATTTATGTGTGAATAGATTGTCACGAGAGAATGCATATGAGACATTGGGAGTTCTTAGTCGTTATATTTATTTTTGCAGGGATATATGGCATTTTATACTCTCTCTCTCTCTCTCTCTCTCTCCTTTAACTTTTGTTCTGGGAATATTCCTAGCCCCAAGGTTCATGTCTTGAGCTAGGTGCAATATTAGTCATCTTATGTCATAAATTTGGGATTTTTAGGAAAAAAAAAAAAAAACCAGTACTTTGTAGTTTGTACTCGTGCAAAATGGGGAATTCTAGCCTTTTGCCCTTATTTTTAAAAAAATTTAGCAATATGTCCATATTTTGAAACTATTTAGGTCCATGTCCCTGTTTTAATAAAATCAAGTTTTAATGTAAAACTCGATTGGTTTAAAATCAAGTTATGCCAAATGAAACTTGAAAAAAAAAATAAATAATAAAAAAAAAATTGTGGAACTCGAGTTCATGGAGCTTGAGTTCTTTTTTTTTTTTTTTTTTTAAGTTTGATCGCTCCATACTCGATTTTCTACAAATCGAGTTTTACATTGAAACTCGATTTTGAGAAAATCAAGTTTCAAAACAGGGACATAAACCTAAATAGTTTCAAAACATGGACATATTGCTAAATTTTTAAAAAAATAAGGGCAAATTGTGGAACTCAAGTTCATGGAGCTCGAGTTCCAATTTTTTTTTTTTTTTTTTTTTTAAGTTTGATCGCCCCATACTCGATTTTCTACAAATCGAGTTTTACATTGAAATATATTGCTAAATTTAAAAAAAAAAATAAGGGCAAAATGCTAGAATTCCCGTGCAAAATGAGGCATACAATTAAAAAATGCTCAATTTTCCAAACAACTTTTGGAAGACAGTTCCATTTTGTAATTAAAATAAATTCTTGCGTCTTCACGGCTTCACGCTAGTGGCTATGTCGTGTTGAGATAAGTATACATTAGAATACCCATCATGGACCCATGTAACCAACTTAATATCATTATTTTGTTGAGTTTGTAATAAGTACGAATCATTTCAATTTGTTCAATAAACACATATGGGTTAACACATAGACCACCTATTTCAATCCATTAAAAAAATCATAAAATAAATGATTTGTTAATATAACTATCAAAAGTTTTTAATTATTTAGCTTTATATATAAAATTCAAATTCATGTTTGACAAAAATGATATTTATTCATGTGGATCAGGTCATTTTGGATTGATTACAAGTTAAATAAGCTAATATGGAATTAATCTGCTTATTAATCATATCAAAATGGGACAACATGTTTTGATACAAGAATTTTATACTACACACTAATTCGCTTAAAAAAAATGTGTCGTGTTTGTGAGTCATGTCAAATAACTCAAATATTATCATCTTTGCCAAAAATTTAAGTAACTATACAATTCAAATTTTAACATTTGATTTGATGCAGATATACCAAAATCCTTGTAGCTCAATGACATGCCATCCCATCCGATCTCTCTCATCGAGAAAACTTGATTTTAAATTCTTACTCTCACTTGTTGTAAGAAAAAACATAAACATTTGATGCAGTTTAGGTAAGATCAAGTCATTTACATAAATGGCCACACTTAATTTCCATTTATGGCCATCAATTTCTTGAGAATGGCTCCATTGATAACTTAGGGCACGTTTGGTAAACTGTAATAGGCACTGTAATGTAACAGTTATTCCTATGGTTTAGCTATTCAATAGTTTGGTTATATTTTTATTACAGGGAATAGTCATTCCTTATGAATAGCTATTCTTTAAAATGAGGAATAAGAGCATGTTTGGTATACTATAATGATTATTACATGGGAATAGGAATAAGTATTACAAGGAATACATTAAGTTGAAATGTAATAAGTATTACTATTCATTAGTTTGGTAATCATTAGGAATAGAATCCTGAATATGCATCCACAATTTAGTAGAGTATAAAAAGAATGTGTAATTAAATCAATTTTAAGTCAAATTTCCTAAAATACACTTATTTTAGGATATTCAAAATAGAGCTAATAATTAACAATAAGGAAAATTTATTTTCTTTCCTTTTGAAGATGTGGCAACTAATGGCTATTTAAGAAAAAATTTTAAAAAGTTATTACATAAGGTGAAGAAATAGATATTCAGTACTTTTGATAAGGAATAGACTAAATAGTTATTTCTCATTTTGAAGAATAGCTATTCATAAGGAATAACTATTCATTGTAATGAAAACATAACCAAACAACCGAATAATTATGCCATAGGAATATCTATTACATTACAGTGTTTATTACAGCCTACCAAACATGCCCTAACTATTTCTCTCTAAAAGTGTTGTAATAGCTATTCCTCAGTAGATGTAATAATTTCTAACATCAATACATTTTCAAATAAATAAACTTTCCATATTCACCTAACAATTATGGAAATAAAAAATCATCAAAAAATAACTCATCTCTCTAAAATTTAAAACATATTATTTTCTAGGAAAAATAATTGTATGAATGAGATATTTCTTAAAATAGATCATAAGTTTTATTTTAATGTTACAACTCACAACGAAATTAATAAATAGGTTTAGTTATTCAATTACAACATATTTTATTCCCGGTAATAAAGATTATCATTCTTGTTTAATCCACATCCAGTGTACCAAACGTACCTCAAACTATGCCATGTCAACCTTTGATATCCCAGGCAAAGTTTGTGATAAGCTGGATGCCTTAACTATAAGATTTTGGTGGAAACCGAAAGAAAAGGAGGGCAGGTTTCTCGCATGGAGATCATGGGACAAGATTTGCAATCCTAAATGCGTTGGCGGCCTTGGTTTCAAGAAGGCCAAGGATTTCAACAATGCCTTAATAGCAAAATTGGCTTGGATGATTGTCTCAGGTAGAGACAGTCTGTGCATGAGAACTCTAAGAGCAAAGTACAAAGTTAAGAATGACTGGCTTCGTGCGGAACCACACAAAGTTGCTTCTCCCATATGGAGAGCCATTGAAAAAGCAAGGCCAACCATCATTAAGGGAGCGTGCTATCTCATTTGAGATGGAAGTTCAGTAGATGTGTGGCTGGACCCTTGGGTGCCTTGGGTGCATGGTTTCATTCCTTCCCCAAAGAATAACTCTATTGATCAGTCCCAGTTAAAAGTGTCACAGCTTATTGATCAAGAGCTGCACTGTTGGAAGTTTGGGTAATTAGGGAGCTATTTACGCCTGCTTCAGCACAAGCAATACTTTCCATCCCCTTACCTGACAGACAAAGGGGAGATAAACTTATTTGGGTGTTGGATTCAAAAGGTCAGTTCTCAGTCAAAGTAGCATATAAGACTATAAATACACTACCACCTTCCTTGCAGCCCCAAGGTCTGAATTGGAGGAAGTTGTGGAATCTTAAAGCACTTGAAAGAATTAAGGTGTTTTTTTGGAGGGTGGGTGTCAATGCATTACCCACTAGGCAAAATATCTCTACTCGGGTAGGCATAGAGGATTCCAGCTGTATCCTATGTGGTCATGATACTGAGGACCTTGGCCATCTCTTCTTTAAATGCCTAACAGCCAAGGCCTTATGGTTTGCATCATGTTGGGGCTTCAAATCAGATGAGCAGATAGTGAATGCAGCCGAGGACATCATCAACATCATCCTAAACCCCCCTATGACATCCAGCCAAGGCCGTGAGCAATGGTCAGTGTCCCTCATCATGGCGTTTACACTTGAGGAGATTTGGCATATCCGAAACCAAGTGCTGCATCAAAATGTCAGATTAGATATTCCTGCTTCTAGTTAGAACATTAGTCATAGATTTCAAGAATACATCAGTGTTTCTCTGAACAGGCACACCCCAAAGCCCTACCTACTTCAAGCCACTGGAGTTCTCCTCCTCCTGGATATATGAAAATTAATGTTGATGCAACTCTATCTGAAAACAAAGCTGCCTTTGCAGTAGTTGCAAGAAATCACTGTGGAGAAGTGGAGAAAGTTTGGGCTAGAATCCTGCCATCCCGCCCCCCCCCCCCCCCCCCCTCCAAGCCGAGACTGAGGCACTACTTTAGGCTGTGCAGCTGGCTAAGCGCGAACATTGGAATCTTGTCATCTTCGAAGGGGACTCAAAGTGCTGCATTGATGCGCTCAATCATCCGTCGTGCAAACCTGATTGGTCTATTTGCAATTTAGTTGATAATATTAGTGTTTTATCTGTTGCTTTTCTTTCTTGTACTTTCCTTTGGGTTAACAGGTGTTGTAATAATGCTACTCATGTAGCCGCAAAGTTTGCTTTGAGTTCTAATTCTTCTTGCTTTTTCAATTTGGGGAACCTCCCTGCTGCTCTGTATGCAGCGTGTAAGGAGGATTCCCCTTGATGTTTGTTTTGTGTTTGCTTTTATGAATGGAAGTTTATCAAAAAAAAAAAAAAAAAAAAAGAATGGACTCTGAATCTTACCATCAATTTCAATAAGTTGGAATTATGAAATTCAAATGCGGTGTCTAAATCAAAATGGAAGTAAATATCCATTGAGCGAGAAAGCAAAGTGATTCATGAAATAGTCATATATCTGTGTTTTGTGTAAGGATAAGTAGTCCACAAAAAGTCAATTATTTTAGGGTAAAATATCATTTTCATCCCTGAATTTTCATAAAAGTTTGATTTTCGTCCCTAAACTTTGCAAAATGTTTCACTTTTCATCATTTTATTTAAGTCTGTTAGTTTATATCCTACGTGGCTTAACAGAGTGCTGACATGGTATCCAACTTGGACCAAACTAATTTATTTTTAAAATTATAAACACGTGGCGCACAATAATTGGTTCACATGGGTTAAAAAAAAAATTTGGTGAGACAAATTTGCCCCTCATGCCCCTAACCCAATCTAATCCTCAATCTAGTCCCAAAATTTTCAAAATTTGAAAGGCTGAAAGTAGACTGAAACCCCAACGCCACTGCCTTGTCCCACAGCCTAAATCAGCAACCCAAACGGCGACCCCAACGTGGAGACGAAGTACTGCTGACGAAGTGTTCAAAGGCAACTCCAACCACCAATTATAGAAAAATCCATATGAAAATTTCAACCAAGACATGGGTATATGGATACAGAGCTTAGCTCTCCAACAAATTTCAAACAATACAGCAAGAAATTTGCCAAAAATCAAACACCAATTCAGGAATAACTTCACTAAACTTCGTAAAAAGAAAAACAAAATTTTGTCCTCTTTCAAAACAAAGCAACACCGATTCAGTATCAAACCATGCACCCATATCAAATTTTGGTATCATGGGCTAATCTTTTAAACAAGACAAGAATCAAGGTAAATTTTGTGGGGGGCCTTTTTTTGTGTATGGTGTATTGGGCTGTCTCCTGCGGTGATGGGCTGGGCTGCCTCCTGCGGTAATGGGCTCGAATGTTTCTGAGTAAGGGAGTTGGGGCCGGTCCAATTGTAACTCAACTTGAGCCGGTTTGTGCACAAACTTATGCCTTGTCTGCCAGGAGTAAACTTACGGCAAGCAGAACTGTTGCAGAAGAGTTACGGCAGGCAGATATAATAATAATAACCAAAACAGAGTATTCTGACTATTTAAATAAATGGCTATGTAATCCCTACTTATAAAAGCATGATTACGGTCATGATAATGTCAATCATAGTGAAAGTAAAGAAAATAATGCGAACTAATCAAATGGGCATAAATCAAGTTTTTAAGCTTAGTCTGCCGAAGCAAAGCCAAAGAGGGGAGAACGCCTCTTCTCAATGCAAATAATCTCCCAGGAAAAAGATCCTGCCGTGGGAATTAATGGCTTTGAGGGAGTCGGACCTGAATGGTTATTGCTCAAAAAGAAAAAGTCATTGTTTTGCGTTTTGGAAGAAAGTAAGATTTGAAGGGGGAGAGAGGGAAACCGATCTACCGATGCATGCCTATTGTATTACCCCTCCTTCTTCCTTAATTTTCTCTCTTTTCTTTTCTGTTTTCTTTCTTATCTTTTTTCTCTTCTTTTACTCTGTTTTTCTTTCTACTCCGTAAAAATGCTCTGTTTTTCGATCCCCTTTTCAGGGCACGGCAAGGGCCCTTTTATAGTGCCTGCCGTGACCAATGTTTTACTGTTTTGCCCCTTAACCGCCTTTGTCTAGTATGGGCGTACTTGCCGACCACCAGGTCTGTGCGACATCCACCCTTGCCAGACAAAGGCAGGTTTGTTTTGTTCCTCTGTATACCGTAACACTTCTTCCTGCCACGGTATAAATGCTTTCTCTCTCTACTCTCAAGGCATGCACCCAACGGTTCCCCCTCAAACTTGCCTCTTTTGGGTGGTCTGCCATCCCAGCAGGACGTACCTCCCAAAAGGGCTTGGGCAGAAGCCATAAAATAGATCTTTTCCCCTCTCCCCACCACCAAACCATACCCCCTTTACCTCTTACCTCTGGCCCATGGCCCCACCACGTCCTATATTGGCTGGGTACAGGCTGGTGGCGCCTGGGCCTTACGCGTGCTTTCCTTTCAAATATGTCCAAGGGTCTACCTGCTACTCTTGCTTCTGCCGTGATTTGGAGACTCTCCGTCCGTGTTTCCTGACCCTTCATGTGGGCTTTTCTTTGGTTTCCCGCTCCATTCAGGAGCTGGGCTTCGTGTGATGATGGGCCTTGTATTTCTTTGGCCCATTCTTGATTTTCTTTATTTCCTGCAACATTGAACTGTTATTCCTACCGTAATAACTTAATCCTGCTGTACCTCTTTTTTTTTGGGTCAGCCGTTTATCCCTTTCATCAGTGGCCTATTATGGGCACTGTTTTGCTTTCATTCATGGGCGGTTTTCCTTTGGGCATCCACGGCCCGATTGCTTTCTTTGGGTTTTCTCAGCCCGTTTGCTAATTCCACACTCCCATGGGCTTTTTACTAACTTCATTGGGTTTCCTCGGCCCAATAACCTTATTCTTATCTTTAGGGTTCATGGGCCTGCCATAAACCCCTTACTCTCTTAGTTTGCATTACCTTGGGCCTGCGGCGGCCCTTTCTCACTTTTCTACCTCATATACTGCCCATGGGATGCTATTTCTTTCTTTCCTGGCTCCTTTGAGCCCGCTTACCTCTTCAAGACCCATTTATTTATTTGTTAGGCCTGCGATCCATTATTCCTGCCGCTTGGGCCTAATGGGTTTTTGCTATCTATTTTGTCAATTCTTTGCTGCCCTCATTATTGGGCTTTCTTTCTGCCTGCCTGGGCTTCCACAAATGGCCCTCAACAAATTTCAAGTAAAGAAAAAAGAGGGCCAAAACAAAATTTTCTAATAAACCTGAGAGAGCAACTTCCGGCCAACCCAAAGATGCCAAAGAATCCTTCAAAAATCTCTCTTTTACTCCAAACCAAACCAAGCAAGTCAATCTCTAAAATCCCTAGTGAAATTTCGATCAAGCAAAAGAGTTTCCTTCCTCAAAGACTTTCGAAGAAGTAAAGGAAACTGTCTTCTCTTTTGTGTTGCTTCAGAATCTGTTAGCTTCAACAACAGAGGGAGGCTCCCTTTGAGCACTGTGTCACCAGTACTTCGTCACGAGGTTGGGGTTGCTGATTAGGACCGTGGGACTAGAGAAATTATAAGGTTCACGTGGTGGACAAGTGACATGGTCCACCATTCTACTAAAAAACTCACACCCATTTAAAATTGCAAAGTTAAAAAAAAAAAAAATTAAACAGAAACTGATTACTGACTTAGCAATTTTAAACAAGTGTGAGCCTTTTAATAGAATGGTGGACAAGTGACGTGATCCACCAGAAGACTGTATAATTTCTCGTGGAACTGGTTGGGGTTTCACTGTTTCAACCTTTCAATATTTGGGGATTTTTTAGATTGGATTGTGATGAGTGGGTGTGGGGGCAAATATGTCTCACAAAAAAATTTTAATCCACTTGTGCCAATCATTTTGCACCATGTGTTTATGATTCAAAAATAAATTAGTTTGGTCCAATTCAAATACCACGTTAGCCATCCGTTAAGCCACGTAAGACATAAACTAGCAGACATAAACAGAAGAATGAAAAGTAAAACATTTTGCAAAGTTTAAGGACAAAAAAAGAATTTTCAAAAGTTTAGGGACAAAAAAACGAACTTTTGTGAAAGTTTAGGGACAAAAATGATATTTTACCCATTATTTTACCCAAAACCTTGAATTATTCTCTCTAATAACGAATTTCTCCGGGTTAATTAGTAGTCGGATTGTTGGTCTCTATCATAAATTCATAATAGAGGGCCTAAAGAGCAGTGAACCAAGAAAATGATTGGGTACAAGGCAAGGATTAGAGATTATTGTGGAAACTGTGAAAGGATTAGTTGAGCAAATCCACTTAGGTACACCTACTAAATGCCCTAATTTATATCTGATGTTCATGCATGGTCCAGAAGAAAATGATATGATAAAGTATTTTCATTAATCTCTCACTTGATGTAAGGAAAAACATAAACATTTGATGCAGTTTGGTTATGATCAAGTCATTTACATAAATGATTCTCAAAAAAAAAAAAGTCATTTACATAAATGGCCGCACTTAATTTCCATTTATTGGCTATCAATTTCTTGAGAATGGCTCCATTGACAACCTAGTATATTGTGATAAAAAAGAATGGATTCTGAATCTAACCATCAATTTCAATATGTTGGAATTATGAAATTCAAATGCGGTGTCTAAATCAAAATGGAAGTAAATATCCATTGAGCGAGAAAGCAAAGTGATTCATGAATTAGTACTATATCTGTGTTTTGTGTCAAGGTTAAGTAGTCCACAAAAAGTCAATTATTTTAACCAAAACCTTGAATTGTTCTCTCTAATAACGAATTTCTCCAGGTTAATTAGCAGTCGGAATGTTGATCTCTATCATAAATTCATAATAGAGGGCCTAAAGAGCAGTGAACCAAGAAAATGATTGGGTACAAGGCAAGGATTAGAGATTATTGTGGAAATTGTGAAAGGATTGGTTGAGCAAACCCACTTAGGTACACCTACTAAATGTGCTATACTAATTTATATCTAATGTTTATGCATGGTCCAGAAGAAAATGATATGATAAAGTATTGGTATATTATAAAGTCTTATTCGAAATTCAATAACTCAACTACTATTAGGTCCAGAAACCCTATGATCTGCCAAAGAAAACAATACTTTATTGGGTTTGGGTTGCTAGAGAGTTCATTAAGAAAATGATACTTGATTCCCTCACAAAAGTATTAGTTAGCAGACGTATCAAAAGGACACATTGATAGGGAAAGGTGAGCAGTGAGCAATCTTATGTATGAAATCTTCCGTGATATTGATCACGGATTCGTGTAGCTCAAAACTAAGCAGTTTGAGATTCAGATTCGAGCATTAATGTGTTAATTATTATACACAACAAAGTTATGTGGAGCAAAACTTGTGTTCAATTGAGAACAGTTTGTCTAACTTTTTACTGAACACCTTTTGCTGAATGTATATTAAAGCATACTTGTATTTTGAAAATGTGACTCATGTGAGAACAAAAAAAAACTTAAGATTTTAAGAAGTTGTACATAAAAGTTAGAAGATAAAAGTTGAACTTATAGCAAAAGATGTTGAAATTGTGGAAAGCATGGGCTAGAAAGCATAAAAGACATAAGACAACTTGAGTTGAGTCGTCAATGGAGGAGTGAGAATTTTAGTTCAAGGGACAATATAAAAATAAAAGTAAGACAAAATTAATTCTAGAATATTAACTATTATAAATACAAATAAATTAATCGTTATATGATGTTTTTGTTTTTAAAATCAACTTAAATATATCAATATTTATTTATTTTTCTATACCTTAGATTGTGTTCATTGCAAGGAACCTAAAAAAAGAATATATGACATTATAGAAGAATTTAATAAAACAACAAACATTTGGCACATTTATTTAGGATGTTATGATAGTAATAGGATAACAAAAATTTGGCACAGATCTGATATGGTTTGTAACAGAATAGTTTATTCTTAGTTTTTATTGCAGTTCATGTTTTACCGAAAAAAAAAAAAAAGGATAACCTTTTATAACTTTAAGGCTACGTAGTATGCATTAGACTTTTTTATTTCTTGACTAAAGAGTTTGAAATATATATATATATATATATATTTATATATATATTATCTAAATTAGATTGTGTTCATTGCAAGGAACCCTTAATTAAAGAGTATATGACATCATAGAAGAATTGAAGAATAACAACAAAAATTTGGCACATTTATTTAGGATGCTATGATAGTAATAGCATACCATTTTATAACTATAAGGCTACGTAGTACATATAAGACTTTTTTTTTTTTTTTTTTCTTGACTAAAGAGTTTGAAAAAAAAAAAATATATATATATATATATGTCTTAAAATATTGTACTTAAATTTGCCCTTATATATGGTAAAAGGGGAAACAACTTTAAGATCTCCATTTGGTAAATGGAGTCAGGGTTGAACTTAGAATTAAAAAAGAGAGAGCTTTGAGTAGCTTGGATATCTTTAGAAGAATTGAAAAGAAATTAAGCAATAAATATATCAATTTGTAAACGAGAAACTTCAATGAAAATAAATGGTAAGTACATTTTGAGAAGAGAATATATGTTTACTATTGATTCGACTCAATTCTCATATGAGATCATATGCCTTTTCCTAGAAGAGGGCACTGACTTAACACTCCAAAACAATTGAAAATTAGTTTTTGGCTTTACAAAATGAGTTTATTTTTCAAAATTTATAATGATGCTCTCTGAAAATCATTTGTATATTATACATGGTCCCCTCTCAAAATCAAAATTTGGGCTGGTTAATTTGGAGGGTAGCCCATAGGTCCAAGTCCAACAATGCTCTACCCTCCATATATTCCTATGAAGAAATCTCAATGCGACATTGGGCCTATTGTACAGTAGTAGTGCCCATAAGTCCATGACTATAAATAATTGAGATCTAGTCCACTTGAATTCACAATGAATTTTAAAGTGAAAAGCCTCTTGGTTCTATTGGGCCAAGTTGGAAATTGTCCTCCTAGATCCTCATCGGTGTTCTCTTTCCTTCGTTTTGGGCTGGTTAATATGGAGCACACAACCCCGAAACTTTTGAGGTATCATACCCAAAGGGTGGCAAAAGAAAAGGCACTTGTTTTGAATATGGGCTTGTATATTGGATGGGCTTTCTTTCAACAAATGGAAATAAAAGGTTTTTAACCATAATAATAAAAAATAATAAAAACCCTGCAATCTAAGTCTCAGATGAGAGTTTTTTTTTTTTTTTTTTTTTTGTTCTCAAAAGATAAATCTTGAACTAGTAATTGTTTCTCCAAATCCATTTATTTAATCGTTAAATCTAAACAAAAGCTAAAAAAGGTGTTGTATTTGTATGGAAAGAACTTTTAAGAAAACAAAAATAGAAAGATGTGTATATTATTTTTTATTTTCAATTTTTAGAATAAAACCCACAATATTTGAGAAGACTTTTTTCTCTGGGGGAGATTTTATGAGATTGTTTTATACATTCAATATTGTCTTGTCAACGTTAGCTAGCGTGTTATATTTTCAAATTTCAACCCTATCAAACACCTTCTTACAAAATGATAGAGACAATTAGTATGCGACCTGCACGTACCTCTTGTCACTTTTATAGTTTGGTGCTAAAATTTAACAATTAAATTGTGAATTTATACAAGAGATAATTGGTGGTTAACACCTCCTGTTGTAAAATTAGTACTCCCTCATTCATTTTAAAAAAATTGATTTATTATTATTATTATTATTATTATTATTATTATTATTATTTTATACGAAGTAGTATGTAACCTGTGCTTACACACAAGAATGACGAATTATAATGGTGCTATTAATGTTAATTTAGATTATCAAATATATAGGACATTAGTTCAATCAGGACATTTGGAGGTACTAAAATGATTTTCTCTTGCAATTTTAATGATATTGGTTATGCTAAGTTTTTCATTACACTGATGTTATGTATATAATTTTAAAAATCACTATTGGACACTACATACAATATCAATTTACTATCACTGTCCGTGAAATTTTACTAAATACAACACAAAATAAAAGAATAAATTAGTTTAATAGTATCTCTTAAATTGAATGGGAATAGGTGCATGAGCTCGTTTAGCTCAATTACAGTTTGTTACGTTCAAGATCTTCACATACAAAATATCTAAATAGAAACAATATAAAAAAATATACTCATTAGTTCCAAAAAAATAAAAATAACAACAAAAATTCAAACAATTTAATTTGTATGAAAAGCTAACAAAGGCAAAATCTAATTTTGATTCTAATCAAATTTTATCTAAGCTTTGGTTTTAAATATATATATTACCTAGGTTTATTTATATTGGACTCCTTGTTTTCTACATTGAATTTATTCACTTGTCACAAAAATTTAAAAAAAAAAAAAAATAGATTGGATGGAATACATGGCGCAAAATTAAATTCTAATTGAAATCTAATTTTTACACTAAATTAATTCACTTGGCACAAAAATTTAAAAGTTTTGATTAGATGAGACACATGATGCAAAATTAAACTCTAATTGAATTCTAATTTGAAATCTAATTGGATTTCCTCTCAGCTTTGCTTATATATATATATAGTAGCATGTAACCCATGCATACGCATTGATACATTTAAAAATGAGCACACTTTTTAATCATAAAAAGATACATAATTGACTGAATTATTAGAAAAAATAAACATAATTAGATGCATATTAAAATTTCTGCCGAAGTTTAATACTACTTTTTATTATTTTTATTCTAATTTTGAATAAGATAGAAAGTGTGGTGACTTTGGTTGAGCAGATATATGATTGGTTTTTTATTTTTATATTCATTAGTATTGAACTCTTAGTAATTTGTACTCATTAACTCATTTGACACAAAGATTAAAAAACTTTAGTGGACACATGGCACAAAATTAGCCTATAATTAAAATCTAATTTGAGATCTAATTAAATTTTCCCTCAACTTTGGCTTTAGTTATATATATAGATATCAATGAGAGATTTGAATCTCAAACCTTGACCTACAAAGCTTTTAGCAAAAGGCAAATTTTTAGTCCATTTGATACAATTATAATACATGCCACGTTTTGGATACGTGTACATATCACATCGGATTTAAAGTATTGAAGTGTTGGACTATGTCCCTTGGCAAAAAGAGTTCTACTTAGAGCATTTATATCAAATGTGCTAAAAAATTTAGTTTGTAGCAACTAAAAAAACTATTTTATTTCTATATATTAAGAGGATTCAAAAAGTTAATTATGACTTCAAAAAATGTCAAAAATACGCATAATCTAATTAGATAATCTTTATTCCTAAAAAATAAAAAATAGGATTAAAATTGTAATTCAACAAAATTCAAAAACAAGAAAAAACTTTGTTCCTAAAAATAAGTACACTTTCTATCTAAACATATCTCATGTACATTTGATACATTTTTTCCTAAAATCTAGCATAAACTAAACCCAGCAACTTTCTCTATTTTAAATTCTAAATTTTAGTTTTATAAAAATCCCTTCTTGTGTAACCTCACTAATAATAGATAAATTCAAATTGAAAAATTATATTAAACTCAAAATAAATAAATAAAGAGTCTCGTTGCACGTGCGAAGCACGTGTGATAAAGCTAATTTATTTTAACATCTTGCTTTATAATACACTCAACATCTAGGGCACATTTGGTACACTGTAATTATTACTACATGGGAATAGAAATAAGTATTATAAGGAATACATTAAGTTGAAATGTAATAAGTATTACTATTCATTAGTTTGGTGACCATTTAGGAATAGAATCCTGAAAATGCATCCACAATTTAGTAGAGTATAAAAAGAATGTGCAATTAAATCATTTTTAAGTCAAATTTCCTAAAATACATTTATTTTGGGTGTTCAAAATAGAGCTAATAATTAACAAGAAGGAAAATTTATTTTCTTTCATTTTGAAGATGTGACAATTAATGGCTTTTTAGGAAATTTTTTTAAAAAGTTATTACACAAGGTGAAAGAATAGATATTTAGTACTTTTGATAAGGAATAGTTATTCCTCATTTTGAAGAATAGTTATTCATAAGGAATAACAATTCATTGTAATAAAAACATAATCAAATAACCGAATAGTTATGCCATAAGAATATCTATTACATTACAGTGTCTATTATCAGTGGCGACTCCAGGAATTTTGTCCAGGGTGTTCATATTCTACTTTGAAAAAATTTCGGGTCATTCCGATCTATTTCGGGTGTTTCGGGAAATACTGGCCGAAATTCCAGATTTGGCTGGCATGAAGTTTGTGCTTAAAAAAAAAAAAATGTTGCATTTCTGTACACTGAAAAACCTCAAAAGGAAAAAAAATGAAAATAAAATAAATGAACAAAGTTACCTATACAATAAACTATAAGTTCATTTGAAATATTAATAAAATTATTAATTATTGTTGTTTAGTTGTTTCATTAATTTGTTTGTCTTTTATAAACTATAATTTGTTATATTGTTGTTTCATTAATTATAAAATTATTAATTGTTATTTAGCCTAACATAATTTAATTTGTTTATCTTTTATAATGTATTGGTTAATTAAATTATTAATTATTGTTTATTAGTTGCTTCATTATTTTTCTTTACTAACTATTAACACACACCCCCATTCACCCCTCCCTACTCAACAGACAAGCCCCAATCACAAGAGCCAATCAGAAATTCACAATCACCAATCACAATAGACAATACACTAAAAGACAAAAAAGAGAATCAGCCAATCACAAATATTAATAAACTTATAGTAAAGCTAACCAGTTACAGTTCAATAAAGCTAAGCAAGCCCGTATCAAAAAAATAAAATAAAATAAAGCTAAGCAATTTCACCAAAAAAAAAAAAGAATCAGCCAATCTAGTCTTAAAGAGAGAGAGACTCACACTTCACTTTCATACTTTCAGTCTTCAGATAAAAGATAAAAGAGAGAAAGAGACAGAGAGAAGTAACCGAGTAGAGAGAAAACCCATTAGAGAAAAAGAGAGAGTCAGAGAGAAGAAAAGTGTAAAGTAAAGATGAAATACCTTAAGGTTGAGGGAGCAGGGAGGTTGAGGCTGAGGCTGAGGAGCGGCACCGTCGGGCTGGGCACTGGGCAGCACGTCGAGGCGACTAGTGAGGAAGGAATCTCTGATCCGACTAGTGAGGCCGAGGCAATGACCGATCTCCGATCCGACTGGCGATGACCGATGTTGCTCAAGTTTGAGGCGGAGGTGGAGGCGATGAGCTCTATTTCTGATTTCAGTTTTTGCTGCCATCCATGGGTTAGGTTTGCTACCATCTGTCTTTAGTTTGGGTTTTGGTTTTATTGAGGTCTAAAAGGATCACAGTAAGAGAAGCCCAAAAGAGTGAGCCAAGCCCAAAAGAAAAACAAGCCAAGTCCAAAGAAGTAGGTGCAAGGGGACCACTAAAGAATAAAAAAGCAGGCGCAGGAGGCTTGAAGCCCAAACGAAGAAACATCAAGAAGGAAAAGAAACCCACAGCAAGAGATTAAGTAGCCAGGATCCTCAGCAACCATCAAGAGGCGCGGATCTTTCCAGGCGCACAGTCAAAAGAAGATTAAGACAGTTCGAAAGAAAAGGACAAGAAAAGAAAATAAGAAACAGAGCAAAAGTCACAAGCGCCAAAAGACCCAGCAAAAAAAGAAGAAATAACCAGCGACCTCTCATGGCACAAGCAGGAAGCGTCTCGGGGAACCAGAACAGAGAAATATGAAAAAGGAGAATGGCAACAGGCGACTTTCAAGTCGGCAGAATGGGATTCCGCCCTAATGGGAAAAAGGGGCAAAAGAGGGAACTGCCCAACGGCGAGACTGAGAAGGGCATACCTCAGCGCGTCCAGAAGAAGGTAACCAGCCAGGGACTTTCAAAGGAATCAAAGCTGAAAGAAGGAAAGAATGAGAAAAACAAGAAATGGAACCTGCCGAGTGATAGGCACGGAACAGGCTCTATTAACTGTAAGACAAAACAGGGGAACCAATGGTTCTCCTGGGATGCCAGAACCTCATTATAAAAGGAGGGGTAGGTTACGAAGACAAAGCAGAGAGATTTTTTAGAGAAAAAGAACTATCAGTGAAGTTTTGGTAAAAAGAAAGAAAAAAACTAAGGGAAAAGTTAATATTGCTTCTCGGTATCCTGTAAAAGCCACTATTGCACATACTCGGATTCAAAGAGAATCAAACTTTGCAAGTTTTGAAGGCTGAAATAGCCATTCAAGACTGTAATTTTTGAGCTTGATTGAACCTTGTATCACGTCTTAGTGAGCATTCTGTAACTATAACAAAGAACATATTAATGAAATATGTCTCAGTAATTCAAGGATCCCTATAACATCATTTTGTGCCCCTTTACTGATCCTGTTTTCCGAATTTACCTTGTTGTTTTTTGATATGTCTTTCAATACGAATATCCTTGCTTGTCATTTTACTTGTATTGTAGGAAGCATCCTCTATGCATCACTTGACTCTTAAACAGCCTGTTAGCTGCGGTGAGTCAAGGCCTGGTCCACCAAACCACTTCTTAGGCTCGGGATCCTTGGGCCTGAGTGTCACAAAAAAAGGCACTCTCACAGGTTTTTTTTTTTTTTTTTTTTTTTTGAGAATCCATGGCCCGGCTATCGTCTGTTGGGCTTGCCATATGATGTTTTTTTTCTTTAGATTGGGTTTGCTTCCCCATTTGTTGTTTAGGATTGATGTTGGGCTTTGGATAGTGGGCTTGCTCTGTTACATTATTATTATTATTATTATTTTTCAGATTTTAGTTTAAAAATTTTTTTTGGGCTTTTTTTTTTTCTTTTCTTGAAAGTAGAATAGATAATTATTTTATTTGAGGGTGTTCTTGGTTTTGCTTAAGGATGTTCCTATTTTTTTTTTTTTAAAGGTAAACAAATAAAAAAATTTAAATTATTATATATAAAAAAATTTTATTTTCGGGTCAGGGTGTTCTTGGGAACACCCTGCCCTCAACATGGCGTCGCCACTGTCTATTACAGTCTACCAAACGAGCCCTAAATATTCTATTCTTTTACCACTTCATTTAAATATCGATTCTTTATTTTTTTATTGGATAAATTACAAATTACACTTCTAAAGTTTGGAGGTGATTGTATTTTACACCCTGAAGTTTCAGAATTTAGATTTTACCCCCTAAAGTTTGAGGTCTTTGGATTCAAATACCCCAAAACTTTAGGGAGTAAAATCCAAACACTCCTAAATAATAGGGGGTAAAATCCAAATTCTGAAACGTCGAGATGTAAAATCCAAACACCACCAAACTTCAGGGGGTAAAATCCAAATTCTAAAACTTTAGGGTGTAAAATCCAATCACTCCCAAACTTTAGGAGTGTAATTTGCAATTTACTCTTTTTTATTTTACCACTCATGTTGCTCTCCCTAACTTTCAATTAAATAACGCTTTTTTTTTTTTTTTAATTTTTTATGTTTACCATTTTTTTTTTTTTTTTTGAGAAGAAAGACAATACATTTCATTTAAGAAAGGCTGTTAATATCAACTTGTAAAACAGAGGTAATGTTTGGTAGTATATCTTCCATTCAGATTTGGAATTGAAAGTTGCAAATTGCTCTCTTTGTAGGCGAGTGAGCTACAATGTTATGATGCTTACGTACATGGGAACAATTAAACAACATTTTTTATGTTTACCATTTAGTAACAGGAAAGTTTCAGAAATAGCAGTTTACTATATATAAGTTTGACACCTTTGATTTAGTTTGTTTTTTGGTACTAAAATGAATCCCCTTAATGCAGCACTTAGCATAAGGTTACCTTCCCCAAATCCCAAGCTTTTTTACCTTCTACAAATAGATTTTTTTTTTCTTTTTCCAAAACTTCTTCTTGTTTCTCAAACACCTTGGGATCCTTTAATTTCATTACAAACCGTGAAAAAGTCACAGACTCTCAGCTACTTTTCAAACAGAAAATTCAACTACCCCAAAACAATTAATCCAACGGTCCCAATTTGTCCAATAGGTCGGTGTTGTGAGATAAGATCTGGACCTCACTCTCCAACATTGAAAGTGGTATTTTCGTCATTTACTAATGCCTGAAATTTCCTTTACTGTTGAGACTGTTTGCACTTCTTGAAATCTCAAATCACTACTTCCAAATTTTTCATTGGACAACATTGTCCAGTACTAGTTGACCGTGATTCATCAAACTCTGGCGTAATTAATACTATATGACAAGGTTATAATAGTCTTTTGGTGAAGATTAATTTTACAACTATTATGCGCGTGAACGAGCCGTTCATGATGGGCGGTGACTTCATTTATATTTTATTCCTTTACTTTAAAGTGTAATATCTTACAAAAATTTAGAGGGGACCCTTCATTATTTTATGAAATTTTGGAAATTGGTTTTGTTTTTGTTCTTTAAAAAACTATTATAGAATTTATGGCAACTCCTATGGGTTTATGAAGGACAAATAATAGGACATCTATATTTTGAAAATTAAGGACAAAGATAGTGATGTCATTTTTAACATTTTTTTTAATAATCAAATAATTTAACCATAAATCTTACTAAATGATTGTATAAATTATCTACACCAAATGATTAAACTTATTTTTCTCTAAAATTTGGGAGTGCTTGAATTTTACACTATGACATTTCAAAATTTGGATTTAAACCCTCTATTTACACCTTAAATTTTTGAAAATTTTAGGGTGTAAAATTCAAATACCTTCCAAAATTTTAGAGAGTAAAATCTAAATATCTCTAAAATTTAGAGGGTAAAATCTAAATTTTAAAAAATAAAAGTATAAAATTCAAACACTTCCAAATTTTAAGGGATAAAATCCAAATTTTAAAACTTTAAAGTGCAAATTCAAATACCCCAAATTTAAGAGTGTAATTTACGATTTACCTAAAATAATATCAACAATATCTCATACTTCGGATTATGTAGCTAAATTTTATCCACTAACTAATTTAAGTTCAGTTCAATTTTACTATAATTATAACTTCTTTTTCTATGAATGCCAAATTCATAACTTACAGTCAAACTTACCAAAAAAATTGATCATTTGGTTTGGTAAACGAACACATTTTTTTTTTTCTTTTTTAGAAATTCTACTTGTTTATTAAACCTCATATAGTTGATTATCATACCAACTTTTTTCTTTTCTTTTAATTTTTTATAAATATAAAGCTAAACTATATTAAAGTAATTTTTTTTTTTTAAATCAACTGAATTGAGCTGAGCTGAGCTGTAGTCGACGCTCCGGTATTCATATTATAGTCAAAAACAAACTTTGTGTCGTAAGATTCCTTTTCAAAAAACGAACACTTTCATTAAAAACCACAAGACTGTTTTTTCCTTCGCGAAAACAAAAAAGCGACAACAACATAATTATAACTATAATAATTGATTCTTTTCGTTTCTCAAACCAAAAACAAAAACAAAACAAAAAAACAAAAACACAAAAACACAACAAAAAAGTGTTTTCATTTTGAATGAGAGAAAGATAGAGCGTACAGAATGGATCTAGTACTCTGTGTGTGAAGAGGTAGGCTCCACGTAATTTTCTCTTTCTAATTTTAGCACTCAATTTTTCCACCTTAACTATATTCTCATAATTATTATTATTTTCTACTAATTATTATTATTCATTTCAGCCATATTTAATATCCAATTCCATTTGACTTTTCATTATTTCGCTTCTACTCTATCCCGGTACGTTTCTCTTTCTTCTTTCTCTGTTTTTTTCCATTTTTTACATGTAATTATTGTTTCAAATTAGCTCTGTAAATGTTAGATTTTGCACTTTGGTTGTTCAAGAGTTGTGGAAAGGAAATTCTGGGAATTTGAAATCCTGGAAATTTTGTAATTCGTGTAGTTGGAGAATTGGTTGTGAAGCTTTGATTGGTAGTCATAATTGTTGTTTGTTTTCTTGGTTTTTGATTTCCTAAAGTTCGTGAAAACTTTAAAGCTTAATGACAGAACGGCTTGGATGGATTGAGCTTTTGCAGCTACTATAAGAGATTTTGAGATTTTTGGTCTTCTATGAATGTTTATGGAGAATCTTAGAGTTGAAATGTTACTTTTTACATGTATATAATTGGAAGAGAAAAATATTAAACCAGTTTGTTATAAATAAGAATTTTATTTTATTTTTACTTGTTAATATTGTTTATGCTTGAGGTTAATCAGTGTAAAAAGTTCTTATCTTGTGCTTGCCCTTTAAACTCTTATTTGGGGTGGAAATTAAAGGGTTAAGTTTGAAGCTCAGGGTGAACATGGTTTCTTTGTGAGGTATAGTTAATTGGTATGGTTTTCAAAAGCGAGGTGTTGTCTATAAAATGTACACAGACCTTGCAATAGTTTGTGTTGGGTTAATTTTATGCTGGTGTGGTTGGTAGACCTTGCAATTTAGATAGCATGCAGAATTTAGAAAGTTGGTGCAGTTTCAAAACTTTATAAAGGACCCTTCGGCTTCATATTACTATATAATGGTTATAGCAGCTAACTTATTCTTGCAAAAATGAAAATCTAACGGCTTTTGGTGGACAACAGATATCTTTTTCGGCCTTTTTGGGTGCTAGTTGAATTGAAATAGGATGTGATAAGAGTACCTGGATATATGAGTCCTGTAATTGGATAATGCATTTCAAAAGTTGTGTGTGATTAAAACATTACTTTCCTCTGGTTGGATTGGCGTGCTAGTTTCTCCAGTTAAGCATCCTGTTCAGTGTTGTGTTTGTTAGTGACTCAGTATTCCCTTCCCCTTTTTATAAAATATTCATTCAATTGGTGAAAAGGACAAGTAAGCAGCTGAATTTGATGATCATGAATGAACACATCCTCATGGTAGCTGAATGAATGCTTTGTTAGATGGACCCTTTGTGATGAAATTAAAGAATTTTTAGTTGAAGGGTACTCTAAGTTGATGAATCGGTTACTTGGACATCCTCTTCTGCTTGGAAGTTTTGGAATAATGTTAAAGGGACTATGAGAGAAAATCTAATTTTTCTTTGTCAATAACAAATCCAGGATGCTGCTAGGTGGCAGTGGCACGCACTGTAATTAAACCTAGGCCATGTATTAAAGAACAGTGTAGTAAAGATCTGTTGTCCATCTTGGTTTGTTGAATCTTCAAGAAGTACGAAACTAGAAGGTTGTTTACCTAAGATAGTCATAAAGGTTAATTAAAATAATTTCTTGATTGCATACTGTCAAATGCTATGAATTTCTTTTATCTTTTATGTGGTGAGACTGAAGATGTCATCAATCCTATTTAGTAATTATGGTTTCAAATCCTATTTAATATGTTTTGATGTAGATATGGCCATCAATAATCTCAAAATCATTTTTATCAATTGCACCATGACCCTCTTTCCACATTTGTTTGCTAATTATCTCGCTCAACTCTTCTTAGAATCTTTGTACTGTGGTTACAAGTTGGAATCCTTTCTGAATCATTTCTAGCAGGGCCACAAGTAAATGTTTCCTGATCCTTAACCCTGCTTCTGTTTCTTTTTGACCTCTCTTCACCACACACTTTTAATTGTCCATGTTCTTCCTGCAAGGCTTAACTTCCTTGCTCAAAACATGTCAACTATCTGTGCCTTTGGCTGAAACATATATCCCATTCCCAGTTTCCCCACCTTGATCAGCCTAACAATGGAATTAAATGGAAAAAATGAAGTACAATGGTAAATGATGATGAATAGTATGTGCAGAAAACAAGGTGAATTTATGATTGATCCAATCTATCTTATATTTGAATTTGTCAACTTGCTTCTTAAGGAGTTCCAGCTTGTAATTATTCTAGCCGAGCAATGGTTATAAATTTTCAATATTGTCAAGAATTGCACAAACCAGGCAATAAATTTCTTGTCATTTTTTTTATGCTCATTTTTGCTAATTTAGCTTCTGTTTAATTGAATTTTAGATACCCTTGTGGCACTTCTTAAAACTTTCTTAGTATGGAGGATACTAAAATTACTGAAGAGAAGCCTCCTCAGGATGTGAAAATTGCTCATGAGATGCCTCCTCCTGAAACTTCCTTGTCCTCTCCCATGACAAACCCAGTTACTACTAATGGAAAAGTGGAACCCAACGATCAGTCTTCAGAAACTGTACAGGATGCATCTGATGGTCCATCTCTGGGACAAGATCAGCTTCTCCCAACATACACTTCAGCTTCAACCTCAACAGATGAGGTTGATAAAACAGAGACAGAGCAACCAGATATAACACTGGAAAATTCTAAAACTGGAGAGATAATAGATTCCAATGATGAACAGACAACTCAAGATGGTTCCTCTATTGACAGTGCTCATGTTCATGTGGATGAAGTTACACCACCTACTTCCTCTCCTGAGGTAAAAGCATCAAAAAACGAAGACCTTGTAGTGTCGTCCGATGAGCATTCATCCCCGGCGGTAAATGAATCCCAAAATGAGGACCACATAGTGCTGTCTGAAGAGAATTCATACCCTGAGGTAAGGGGGAAAATTTTGTGGATCATGTAGTGCTATCTGATGAGCTTTCTCTGCATCATGCATAGTTTGCCAATATTGCCGTTAAAAAACCAGTAACAATTGATCCTTCTAAACATGCTGAGCAGGTTGATGTAAACAGAGGACTTATTGATACTACAGCACCTTTTGAATCTGTCAAAGAAGCTGTTTCCAAATTTGGAGGAATTGTTGATTGGAAAGCCCATAGAATCCAAACTGTGGAGGTAGATATACTGTGTTATTGTGATCATTATCAATTAATGTGCTTGACTTTATATATATATATATATATATATATATATATACACACATATGTATGTATGTATGTATGTATGGGTCGGGTTCAAGTTAAACCTAGTGTAACTTTAAACTATGTTACACCACTCAATATTTTTTAATTGAATGCAAAGTTTGACAAATCTATCGTTGGATTGCATTATTTTTGTATGTTCTCCATGCTTGCAAAACTTCAAGATGATCAAAGATCAATAGTCATGTTATCAATCAATTGTTTAAATTCAAGTTTTTGTAATTTAAAATAATGCATAAAAGATGAATTTATAGATAAAATGGTATATAGCATCTGATTAGCATAACAATTGGCATCATGTTAAAAACATGTAGAACATATAATCCAACAGTGAAATTTTCAAGATATAAATTCAATAACATGTTATTAGGTGGTGTAATAGTAGTTAGAGTTACACAGTGTAACCTACATCTCTTTTGTTTTGTTTTAGCTACAAAGATAATGCCTAAAGTGTTTTGGAGTTTTTTTTTTTTTTTTTGGTTATGGTTTTTGGGGGAGATTCTAAAGCGTTTTGGAGATTACTATGGTGTATATGATATGTTTCAAAAAAGTTGGAAAATATGTGATTTACTGTTGTGGTTTTGGCTAGAGGCAATAACCATGGTAATGGTAATGGTAATGGTTGGTGGTAGTGGTGGCATGGCTATGAAGAGATGATGGTAGTAGTAATGGGGAAATCAATATAGCTGGAGAGACCTGATTAAAAAATTTATGAGGACGCTATGCATTTATTTATTTTTTATAGGTAAGTAGTGCAATTTTATTAATCAAAAGAACTTTAGTTCGCGATGATGAACACAAAGGAACAAATAGATACTTTACATTTATATAGACTTAATTTCAAATTTATGCTTTGGCCTGAAGACAAAAGTGATTGTAACAGATTTTTCTAATCCAATTCCCTGTTGTAATTGCCATCACAGAAAATCCCAGTTATTGATTTTCTTGCCAGACAGGTATGATTTTATGAATACATTTCGTTGACCTTAATTAGTCTATAGTTAACCCCAAAGTTTTGGAACTAAAGCTTTTTTGTTGCTGCTGCTGCTGCTGCATGTATGATATTTAGACATTATTGAAAAACTACCAAGAGCCTTGTAGCTCAACTGGCACTTCTTAGCATTTCCAAAGGAGATGTCCAAGGTTCAAACCTCCCCTCCCCTAACTTTTTAATTATAGAAAAAAATACATTATTGAAAAATTGATAAAAATAGCTAAATTTAAAGAAAGTTAACATTTCACATTAATAGGATTATGACAAATGGGAGGGAACAACTGACTACTCCATGCTTTTCAAATTAGTGACTTGTTAGGTGCCTTTAGCTTTAGGATCTTCTGATTAAGTTTGTTCTTGAGTCAATCTTTTTCTTTTTTTTTTTGATAAGTTTGTTCTCGAGTCAATCTTGTGCCAAGGGCTGCTATGTGGGAGAGTAGCATTGTTATACAGCTTCTACAATGCAGAGAGACAGAGAGAGGGGCAAAGCACAATTGTTTTGGGACATGGAGTTGTATGATTTTGACCTAACAACTAAGGTGGTGTATTTGGTTGTGGTGTTACTGGTGTGTGGTAATGTCTTTAGCCATGGTAGCAGTACTTGTGCAATTAGTTTGGCAGATGGATAGCTAAAAATTATATGTAGTCATAGGGTTAGTGTTATTGTGATGATGATGATAGTGGTAAATGTATGAGATAAAATGTATATTTCTGAAATAATGGCTAATTGATCTAACAAGAGAACAAATTGCACGTTGTTTTTTTCACTTTACTGAATGATTATTTTTGCAGGTTTACTTTCTCTATGTTATGTCAGGTGTTTCAGTATAATTAGAAATAACCAATGGAAAGAAGAGGATAGATTTTCAATTCTAGGGTAATGGTTTCAATTTCTGATTATTGCTTGCTGCAAGTTTTTGCTTTCTTTGGTGACTGTTTGAACCTTTTCTGGGATGCATAACATGTTAGTAATTTTATTTGTTCCCTGACTTGCTTCTGAACATTGTATTCAATTGTGGATTGTGACTCACATTTTAAGATTGTGGCATGGTCCTACTGAAAATAACTATTATTCTTCTCTGGCTGTGCAGAGACGCAAGCTTGTAGAAGAAGAACTTGAGAGAGTACAGGAGGAGATTCCCGAGTATAAGAGACAGTCAGAGATAGCTGAAGGGGAAAAAATGCAAGTGCTAAAGGAGCTGGACAGCACTAAGAGGCTCATAGAAGAACTAAAGCTCAACCTTGAAAGGGCACAAACAGAAGAGCTACAGGCAAAACAAGATTCAGAACTTGCAAAGCTCAGGGTGGAAGAGATGGAGCAAGGAATTGCTGATGAGGCTAGTGTTGCAGCCAAGGCACAGCTTGAGGTGGCTAAAGCCAGGTATACAGCTGCAGTTTCAGACCTAAAATATGTTAAAGAGGAATTAGAAGCACTGTGTAAGGAATATGCTTCTTTGGTGACTGAGAAAGATGTGGCTGCGAAGAAAGCTGAAGAAGCTATTGCAGCATCGAAGGAAGTTGAGAGGACAGTGGAAGGACTGACTATTGAGCTGATTGCCACAAAGGAATCATTGGAGTCTGCACATGCTGCCCATCTAGAAGCAGAAGAACAAAGAATAGGAGCTGCAATGGCCAGAGAACAAGATTCTCTTTATTGGGAGAAGGAATTGAAGCAAGCAGAAGAGGAGCTTCAGAGACTTAACCAGCAAATTCTATCAGCAAAGGATCTCAAATCAAAACTTGACACTGCCTCGGCCTTGCTACTTGATTTGAAAGCTGAATTGGCAGCTTATATGGAATCAAAACTGAAGGAGGAAACTGGTGAAGGACTCTCAAATGGTGAGCTAGAGGATCAAGCAAAGAAAACTCATAGTGATATACAAGCAGCAGTTGCTTCTGCAAAGAAGGAACTTGAAGAAGTGAAGCTTAACATAGAGAAAGCAATTGCTGAAGTAAATTACTTGAAGGTGGCAGCCATGTCCTTAAAGTCGGAGCTTGAAACAGAGAAATCGGCTCTTGCCACCTTAAGGCAAAGAGAAGGAATGGCATCAGTAGCAGTTGCATCTCTCGAAGCTGAGATAGACAGGATAAGGTCAGAAATAGCTCTAGTTCAGATGAAAGAGAGAGAGGCTAGAGAAAAGATGGTGGAGCTGCCCAAGCGATTACAGCAAGCAGCACAAGAGGCTGATCAGGCAAAGACACTTGCTCAAGTGGCTCGTGAAGAGCTGCGCAAGGCAAAGGAAGAAGCTGAGCAAGCAAAGGCTGGAGCAAGTACCATGGAGAGTAGATTACTTGCAGCTCAAAAGGAGATAGAAGCTGCCAGGGCTTCAGAGAAGTTGGCGCTAGCAGCAATAAAAGCATTGCAAGAGAGCGAATCAACTAGAAGCGTTGATGATGTGGATTCACCTACCGGAGTAACACTTTCTCTAGAGGAGTACTATGAGCTCAGTAAACTCGCCCATGAGGCAGAGGAGCAGGCCAACGTTAGGGTGGCAACTGCAATTTCCCAAATTGAGGTAGCCAAGGAGTCTGAGATAAGAAGCTTAGCAAAGTTGGAAGATGTGAATAAGGAGATGGCTAATAGAAAGGAAGAGCTAAAATTTGCATTGGAGAAAGCTGAGAAGGCCAAGGAAGGGAAGTTGGGTGTAGAACAGGAGTTAAGAAAATGGAGGGCTGAACATGAACAACAACGACGGAAGGCAAATGCATCGGGTCCACTAGTAGTAAATCCCACTAAAAGCCCGAGGATAAGTTTCGAGGGGAGAAATGAAACAATGAACTATGACCGGGCACCTGATGCTGCCATTCCTACTCATTATGTGTCTAACCCACCAATGCAAGGGATTGACATTGATACTGAGTCATCCACAGATTCAAGGCTTGGGAAGAAAAAGAAGAAAGCCTTATTCCCACGGGTTCTTATGTTTTTGTCTAGAAAAAGGTCAAATTCAATAAAGTCAACGTAAATTGTCACTGAAACCGGTATATATTGTCTTTGCTGTTATAGCTTTACCTCTCTATTTTGGGTGGTTCAACATTACTCGAATGTACATGTTGGTATTATTATGTGTATAAGTCGATTGGATTATATTTTGCTCAACGAAAGGATTGTGTGGATGGTGGATTTGGAGGATGTAATAAGTTTGTTGTTGGTGCTTGGTTGGGGGAAGACACATAATAAGGTGGTTCTGTAATTTATAGGCTTGTAACATCCATTATCAACTCTTGTAAAAGTTTGTGAGAATTGAGATTGAGCTAATCAAAGAATTTGAGTTTTTGAGCTGCATTTCCTCTCTTGAGAATTGAAAATTTGATTTTCTCATTCAAATGGCATTTATATGTGGGTTGAAAAGATATCTCGGATATATTAAATTTGAAGTTTTCCTGTTGTTAGATGTTTGGTGAAATTCGGACTGGAAACTATTGGCATTTTTCAATTTTCAAATGTTAGTCATTAGAGGTTTAATATCTCCATGATCTTTTTTTTTCTTCTTCAACATGCAAAACGGAGCATAAAGAACTAGCAGTATTATAAGAACCCTCTTTTTTTTTTCTTTTTCCATATTATTGTTTTTCTGTCCTCAGAGGGAGACTGAGAGACTCGTGATTTGGTAATAGACACTGTCTCAAAGGAAAAATGGGAAGGGGCTGCGATTTTAGTCCTCAATTTGTTGGATTTGTTTTCCTTTTCTTTTTTCTAAAGGAGAGTAGCAAGAGTAATAAATTTGGAGGAATTTGGTGAGGTATATATTCTAGTTTAATGAATATTTGCTTCTTCTCAAAAAAAAAAAAAAAAAAAATATATATATATATATATATTTGCTTATTATTATTATTATTATTATTATTATTATTATTTCAGGAGAGTGGCAAGAGTAATGAATTTGGAGGAATTTGGTGAGGAATATATTCTAGTTTATTTAATATTTGTTTAATTTATTTTTAAAGTGTAGAGATTAATATAGATGTTGTAATTTGTCTATTTTCTTATATGTTATCTTTTTTTTTTTCTCATGCCCATCCAACATCAACACGCTTTTTCCCGAATTATTTATAGATAATCATTTATTACAACCCTATTTCTTCTCTCCTCCCTTTTCATTTTTAAGGTATTTAAATAATGAGATATACATGCATCTACTTTACTCTCCACTTTTTTCCCTTAAGTTTTTCCAATAATAAAGAATCCTTAATATGTGTAGGCTATCTGAATCATGCTTGTAATATAGATTAAGTAATTATTTTCGTAATTCTATAGCAAGACCGGCTTTAGCTCAGTTGGTAGAGCGGAGGACTGTAGTGGTCTAGCTGTCATCCTTAGGTCGCTGGTTCGAATCCGGCAAGCCGGATTTTTTGTTTTTGCTTTATTTTTCTTACCTTTTCTCCTAAAAGGTGACTTAATTTGCCTTTTTTTTTCCTTACCTCAATATTTTCTTTAGTGAATAGGAAAGTGCAAATTGCTCCTATGAAGCATTTATCTACAATAAAAGCTGCAAAAAAGAGAACATCTATATTTACAAGGCCTCCGAAATTTTGATGCCAATACCATATTTATAACCAAGAATAACCCCTTTTTTTTTTCTTTCTTTTCTAAGTTTTCTTGTAAGTTCTTTTTAATAGTTACGACAAGATTTAAATCTTATATGATAATTGTTTTTTTATCATCAGACTAGACAATTTCAATCTTAATTTCTTATTCCATGACAAAGAATTACTCAACTCTTGACCAAGAACCTTTACTTACCTAAAACTAAACAAATGAAAAGTTATTGTTGTAACTTGTAACAAAATTTACATTTTTATTGTATAGGGACAAGGGAGACCAAGTTTGATTCACATTTAAGAGCCAGAGTTAGCAAGGGTCTGAACAATGGTTTTGTGCCATGGATTTGAGAGGTGCTCCACAAGGTTATCAATTGGTCCTACATGAGTCACAGAAGCTTGCACAAAGATGCCGAGCATGGCTACCATTGCAAGTCGTCCTGCAATAAAGACAGTAACCAATGAAACTTAGAAGTGATTGAAACCCCCAATTAAAAAAAGGGAAAAAAAAGGGCAATATATAAGAAAGAATGAGCAAAACAAACCATTCTTGATCTCTTTTAGTTTCCAGTCACGAGACTTTGTTATATCTTTAGCCAGGCCAAGAGGATTTAGCAAAGGGCCACCAGGGTATCTGTTTGTTAAAGTATTAAAACATTTAAATATGGAAGTGATTGACATAAATATGCGACCTTCTTATAGAAAATTACCCTGGTTCTAAACCTTCAAATGCGGCTTCTATCCCGAAGAAAGGTCCCTCAGCTTGAGATCCGGGACTTACAAAATCCATGTACCTCTTAGTTTCAACAAACCTGAGCAAATAAAGCAGATGAAAAAAAATAATACAACCATGTGGCTTAAAGAAGATTATATGTTTAAAATGAATGTAATATTTGCAACAATGACATGGGTTCTGAAAATAATACCATATAGGTAAAGTTTAGGTACAGTTTCTTAGGTGTTGTATCTTAGATTTTATAGATAAATTCAATCATGTAATTACATTGACCAATACAACATAAAAAGTATTATTTTTCCCAATAACAATTAAATTCAACAATGTGACTCATTGGTCAATGCAGTCACATTATTTAATTTAGATGAGTAACCTAATGTACAAAAGCAACACCTAAGAAACTCTACCTAAGTTTTTGTCCAATGCTATAATTCTCTTTGATTATCTTTTCTCACTAAGCAAGGTTTTTACTTTTTACCAGAGGGATGCAAAAAAAAGTGCAGTAAACCATCAATTTAGTGGTTGATAAAGGGCAGAGAATCTACCCCATCAATATTAGTTGGACAATGAATAGGGTTTCTGTGTTGGCAAACTTGAATTTTACTGCACCTGCTTCATACCAAACTGGTATATTGCTGATTCCTGTCACGCGGAGTAACTGTAACAAAGTATAAGAATATGATAAAATGACAAAAAGTAAATTTACAGGTAGATGCTTTCTGGATAAGATGTGTGGGGTTCTCATTATATAGATGCTATTGAAATCCAAGAATTCATTTGGAAACCCCATATTCTAATGATAACATGGAACGAGCTAGTACTAGATGCAATTGCAAATTCCGTTTTCAAGACTTTGCCATATTTAAAGTTAGAGAGTAGAATATTTAATTAAGCTACAAATCATGACCCTTTTGCATTTATGTAGCCAAAACACATTGAGATTCACAAATGGTTAATGGCCAGGGAAACTTTGGAACTACTCACATCAGTAAGAAGAATTCCAGCAACTCCAAGCATGGCAAAGCGAGCATGAACCAGCTCTGCCTGCACATACCACTTCAAGCTTTCTGGATCCTCTCCAAGCCCAAGTGGGTCAAAACCAAAATCTCCAGGCAGACTAAATTGGAGAACAAAATACAATTCAAACATGCTTCCTGCTCAAAAGCAACAGTTTCTTTTTTTAAAGCAGCATAAATGAACATTAACATGTACAATTATACGGAAAGCTCACCTTCCGTCCAGGTAGGGTGGAGGGTCAAGCCCAGGTAGCCATGTAGGGCGCAGCTGGGCTCTAACCACGGTCTGGGTTAAGCATTGAGTGGTTCCTGGTCTGGTAGGCCAGAATGTGTTTGTTACACCTGACAAGGGTTTATAAACATTCTTACAAATGAAGGATGAAGAGCACGGCTGAACAAGGAATCCTCTGCCCACTGCAAGCGCCATTTTCTTTTGTTCACTCTCTATCAATAACTCCTAGTTCTAACTGAAGTCATACACACCACAAGGTACAGAAAAAGCCACATATATCATACATGTATGTAACCAACGTGTAATAAAAACATGATAACATGGGCCCACTTATCCCAAATCGTTGAAGCTGTTGGATTTCAGAGTACAGATCTTCATATTACTTAAAAGATTTGGCCTTATCCTGATAAAGCTAAAATTCCTCAAAACTACAAAGTGCCTGCACCTAGAATTGCAGTGACAACTAATTAGAAGGGAAGTAATTAGATTATAAGTTAGTTCGCTATGGTATCTTCTACCAAAAGTTGCATATACAAAGAAGAAAAGGAGATAAACAAAGTTAAATCGAAAATGAGAACACTTCAGCCAACCAATGTCTGCTTCAAGTTCTGCAATAAGGATAGCAATTTTTATCATTAAGAACTAACACACACTAGTTGCTAGGAGAAATTAAACAGCTTACAATTTGAAAGAGAAATTAAATCTCTGTTTAGAACACCGTAGTACAATTAGACATCATTCATTACTGATGTCACCGCAAAACATCACTGAATGAAACAATATCCTAAAAAACAGAAAAGAAGTTCTAAAACAAAGCATTTGAAATGGTGAGGCTAAGAAAGCTGATGAGTGAAGAAATGGCCATGACTGAGCATGTCATCGCCTGCTGGATATGCTGAAGGAGCTGACTTTCAAGGGGGTTGCAATGACCAGCGGGGCCTCAGGTGAATCAGTGACTGCAAATTTCTCATGCATGAAGCGACTATCAACAATGGAGTCATCCTTCAGGACTATCTTGTAACAGTAGCAGCTCTTCAGGCCCTCCTGATTGCGGTAGCACTCATGAGAGCCATTCTTCACCTGTTGGAAGTTCCATATCACACTAAACTTGCCCACAGTGGCAACCAAATGGCGCTCCTGCTTCCCATTCTCCGTAACCTAGGCAATATCATATATGAAATTGTAAAATTATACCCAAGGAACTAAGGAAAAGCACAAGAAAATAAATCAATAACTGAGTTTTTAAATAGATATGAAGTGTATATGAAAGAAATAGATTAATAACTTTAGGTGAGCTTGAATAGCAGTTCTATTATTCAAACAGAAAAGTACGCAGACAACATTAAATAACAAAAATAAGACAGAAATTGCCGAAGTAAAGTGGCGGGCAGTCTACAAACTTTCAGATAACAAATGGTTTATTGAAAAGAAAAGAAAGAAAGATGCAACTGTGGCACACCATCCACATTTTACAAAAAAAAATGCCACACTAAGGATTTACTTAACAATTGTTGGAAGGTGAATGGTAAGATTCTGTATGCTAATGAGCCTGCATACACTATAATTACAAAGAAACACCAAAAAAAGTAGGAAAGAGGAATGAAAAATGATAAGAATTTGAGTGATTGATCAGCTTCTATAGGAGTTAACCCCAACAAGGGGAAGCAAAGAAGTATCACAAAGCACATAAGCTATACAAAAATTTTCAAAAGGGAGGCTTATCAACTAAAAACAGTAAAAATTTGCAAAAGCTGACCACATTAAAGCAAGCAGCAAGATATCCTGGCCAGGTCAGTCAAATACTTAATTGGCTAACTATTAAGCCAAAGTATCCCTGAGCTGTGAATAGAACAGCAGGTACAAAGGTAATAAGAGTAGTAACAATCTGCTTAATTTTTGGCCAGGAAAATTGCAATAAAGGCAATTTGCATAACTTAAAGGAAAATTCCAACTGGATAACATTGTGTGTGTGTGTGTGCGCGCACCAACAGGCCAAAAGCCAAGGTACAAAGACGACACAAGCAATGAACTACCTAAACATAGAAAGTTATGGGAAGGTTTATAAATGAGACCGTGCAAGGATAAACCTTCAATCTACAAAAATCACTCCTGACATCTACAAGTACAATCAAGACCCTCCATGCAAGTCCATATATATAAGCACCAGGTTTAACAGGATGATTTTGGATGATTTTCTATTTCTAAGTCCTATAAAACTCTTATAAAGCTTAAATATTCTTAAGTTTAACATGATAACTACTAAGAGACCTCCTTCTGGACTAAATTGAAAGAAGAGCCTGATAAGCTCTGGATTTAACACTGAGTTGAAAAAAAGAAATAATAACAATAGACGAAAGTTTTAATCATGTAAAAACTACTCAAAAGCATGCTAAACAAGACCACTTCCATAGTCCCCCTTCCTAAATATTAAGTCTCCTACAGAATTAACCAACCCTTAAAGGACAAACCTTACCAAGTTATAATTTATGCCAGGATTCAAATCTCAAACATGCAATTAGTGCCAGGCAGCTAGTTTTCAATCCCAATTTGTACAGAAAAACAAGAGAGACAAAAAGAAACATAACAACTATTCCATCAAGTATTTTTAACAACTAGACTCTCAAGAATTGTCCATGCTGTAATACATATTTAAATCTTATCCGTTGTCATTTATACAGAGGAAACCCTGCTCAAGTAGACTATGAAACCATGCAATTGCAATTGAATCAGATGCGATAAAGAATTTACGAGCATTAGCAAAGTAAACCACACAAAATATAAACTATGCAGTGACACTAAATCCCACCAAAAACAACTAGTTCTTAGAGATTCTAAAGCACCTATTTCCAAATTAAATGGCCATAAGAAAGTCATAACTTCTAATAAATTTACTTGCAAGCATAGAATAAGTATATACTCACCCATGAAAACTGTGCATTTCGAAACTTATTATTAACTCCAGCTAAGTGTGAATCCAGAGGATTCAGCTTCAACAACCTAGGAGCCGAGATCCTATTCCCCATACGGCCTGCAAAACCAGTCTTAGCCCTTCCATCCTTGTCAGTAAAGAGTGTACAAATAAGGATCAAATACGTATCCGTGGTGCCCAAAATCCACTTCCCATCAAAGGTAACATCCACATGAGTAATAGGCGAACCAAGCCCCGGAAAAGCAGTTTTAGCCTGTCTCATAGAACTGCTCGAATACAATCTAATCTTCCCATCAAGAGACCCAACAACAATTGATCCATCACCGGTACTCGCAAAGCACTGAAAATTAGTCCCTCTAGAGAACTGGTGCCCTTGTGTCCAATTCAACACAGGAGTGCTAGCATTAGCAATATCCTGAACAATTCCTTTCCGATCACGCATATCCCACCTGCAAAGCCTATTATCATCCAATCCCAAAAAGGTTGAACCCGTGGGATCCAGTTGAGCTCCTTTACTATCATTAGCAATATCCCTCATTGTAATATCAGTCCCATCCTTCCCAAACCTCCACTCAGTAACAACCTTTCCGGTTTCAATATCAAGCTGATGAAGCCCTGTTGTGTGAGGCTTTCCACTATCCATCATTGGACTCATGAGCAGCATATTAGTCTCGGCCCTCATTAGTAACGCCTTTTTAGGCGTAGAATGGACCAAACCCGAACCGCCCTTCTTATAATCAAAATTGACACACACCCCTTTCCCTTGAATTCCATGAGCGAAATTCTTAACAACTTGAATACCCGATTCGCCAACTAGAAAACTATTATCCAATGCACCCAATGCCAAGCTTTGTATACCGCCATTTGCAGCTTCCTCAAACTCTTCTCTCAAATCTTGGCCCCCACTAGAAGCCGGGGTCGGAGTCTTTGGCTCTGGGCTCTTAAACAGAGTATCCTCTGCATCTTCCCACATCGAATCATCGGCAGCTTGAGGATTCGCCCACCCAATGAAGTCCTTTCCGTAAACCTTAACCTTGTTCTCCTCATTCGACTCGTACCCATACGTGTTCTCAAACAAACAGTCTCGAAACTTAGCTACAAACCCCTTATAGTCCTCATTGGTAAAGAACTTCATTGCCCAAACACCATTAGCCACAAAATCAACACGACGCTGGTCACAGAAAGTCTTCAGTTGAATCTCTGGAGTAACCCTGACTCTAATCTTGGACCCAACTTTCAAAACCCACCAAGAATCTTCACCTTCTTGCTCTTCTTCTTCTTCTTCATCTTCATCGTCGCCTTGCTGTTCAATCTGAGCGGACTTGATGAAAGAGTAAGAAGTGAGTTTATCGGAGAGGACCCATTTGGCTACTGGGGTGTTTCCACCGATGTGGAGGTAGAGCTTGACTGGGTTTTTGAGATTTGGGGTTTGGGTTGAAGATGGGTATTTGAGCTTGAGAGCTTTGAGTCTGGCCTCTACTTCTTCTACGGAAGATGGGGTTTTGGGTCGGCGCTCTGAGGACTTATCTTTGGCATCGTGGTAATCTTCTTCTTCTTCTTGTTCGTCTTCTTTCTCGGTTTCTTCTTCGTATTCATCGGAGTCAGAGAGGTCCAGATCTTCGCGGCTGTGATTGGCACCCATGTAATCTTTCTTGCTTAGAGAGAGAGAGAGAGAGAGATGAGAGATCTGAGAAATGGGAAAATGGGGAAGTGAAAAGCGCCAAGTTCGAATTTTGAAATTGGAGCGTTTGCTTTGTTGACTTGTTGTTAGTTACCTGTTACTGTTTAGGGTTTTCACTTTTCGATTGAAAAATGGAGGAAGGATAGGTTACGAGTAACCGACTACAGCCGGTTTACAACCAGGTCAAGCTAGGGGGAGGTTAAAAAATAACGTGTGGGTTTGAATACCGTTTATTTTATTGAAAATTTAAAAAAAAAAAAAATTTCGATTATTGTTGACTTTTAAAATTACCATTCATTTGCCTATTTGCACCCATGAACAGTGCAAGAGGGGCTGAGCTGAAAAAAAAAAAATGCAAATGCAACAGACGCAAATGTGATCCAAACGGAGCCTATCTCGTAGGACTTGACTTGAGTTCAATATTTTAATATGGTAGATCTGTCACAATAATAATACGTGTTCAGTTTTGACCACGTAGAGGTTTAGCACACTAAAACAGTGGCCCTAAACTTTGCCCATTTTTATGCATTGTATATCATATAGATTTACCAACAATAAAAGACACATAAAATAATTGGCGAAAACACTATTTTGGTTTTTACATTTTGGAGTCACAATCAATATGATCTCTGTTATTTTCAACTTACAATCAATTTGATTCTTACCATTAAATCACTAACGAAAAATGCCTATGTGGCAAACCGTTAACACAGTTGATAAATCTAATATTAAAAAATTAAATGAAATACTGACTTGTCTTAATTTCAATAGCCAACTCAGCGCTTAGTTGGCAAATAAAAGGCACATCAACGCTTAAAATTTTTTTTTTCTTTTATTGTACAAATTCCTTTCCTTAGAAATTAGAATATGCCACATCCAATCTAAGCTTATCTTGTTTTTCCTTCATACATTTTTCTTCTATCTTGATTTTCCTTCATCTCATCTCTAAGCTTATCTCTCTCTCATTAATCTTTTGTTCTCTCTGATTCATGGCTAAAGAAGCCAAATCACATATTCATACAAAACCCGAAATCCAAATCCACTAGGCCCAGCTCTCCAAACTCAGATTCAACACAGATCGACCACGACTTCTCCGACGTCTCTGATCAGTGGTCTCAATATGGGTTTTGAGCTCCACGCCATACGAAGGTGATTGGTTGGTGAACCATTCTGTGGTTGGGTTCGAAAAGTTAAAGGGATTGGGTATGTTTTTTGAGCTCAGAGTCTGTGTTGCTATCTTCTTCTTCAATGACCCCTCCACTTCCATGGCTATGTGGGTTTGCCTTTCAAAGCTTTCTCATTGTGTCTATGTCTTTGGGTCTTCATTACACTACAATGGCTTGACTTTGGGTTTGTTTGTGTTGAGGGATCAAAGTTGTAAAATGGGTATTTTTAACATGCACTTGCAAGTTGGCATAGTGGCATTTGAGCTCTGTAGTGGATTTGTGGTGCTAGACGATTTGGTTGTAATAAATCTGGGTCTATGATTTTTGGACTAGATTAGTGTTCGGTTACCAAGAAATTGCAAGAAGGGAATTAAAAGGAAGTTCTGTTTGGTTAGCAATTGTAAAGGGAAAAATAAAATTGAGAAAATAAAAATAAAATTCTAATTGGTTAAAAAAATTGTAAGAATATTAAAGGCCGAAATAAAGAAAGGAAAGAAATTCGTACAATAAAAGAAAAGCATTTTTAAACGTTGACTTGGACACGTCAGTATTTCATTTAATTTTTTAATATTAAACTTGTCCACTGTGTTAACGGTTTGTAATATAGGCATTTTTCGTTAGTGATTTAATGATAGGGACCAAATTGATTGTAAGTTGAAAATAACAGGGACAAAATCGGCTGTTCTTAAAATGTAGGGATCAAATTGTGACCCTAAAATGTAAGGACCAAAATAATGTTTTCGCCAAAATAATTATTGTCAACTTAGTGATCACATTATTATTTTTATTTATCATTTTTTAATATTAATAACTTTTGCTAAGCCAAGTTGCAAAATCCAAAATAATAAATAAATTAATTTAAAATAAGTCAAAATAATTAAAACCAAGTTGCAAAATCCAAAATAAGTCAAAATAATAAATTTTAGATGCATATATTTTTTAAACTATTAATAATGTGAGTTGAGTTGGGTTGTTCAAAATGAAAATCTTGCCAACCCAAACACAACCCAACTGATCATTAGAAAGAAAGAAAAAAAAAAATAACTGAACTCGTCAATTCATAAACAATCAACTTGAGGTGTTGAGTTAGGTTGGATCGGATTCATCAAGTTGGTAGATTGATTGCACACCCATTAACATAATCAACATAATCAAAGGCCCTATCAAAAAAAGAATCAAAGGCCCTTTTACTACCCTACAACATGGAAACAAGAGGCCTGAATGTGAGAATCTTCTACTTGATTGATATAAGCCGTTTTGTTTTCAATCAATTTCTTTTAAAAGAATAACAAAACCTTTAGAAGTGAAGCAATCTACTTGTAATTTATGAAAAAGACCAAAAAAAAAAAAAATTATGAAAGAACCATATGATATGAACCACATTATCAATGCTCATTCTTAATTAAAAATTTGACGTGGGAATGGCATGGCAAAAAATATAATTAAAATCCAGGTGGTCAAGATCTAGAGAAAGTGCAAGTTTTTTTTTTTTGAGAAACAAACACACACACACAAGGGAGAGGAAAAGAGGTTCTAACACAAAGGCACACCACAATTTCACTCAAAAGCCATGGTAAGTTTTAAGAGAGGGTAGGGCAAGTTATACTACATACAACACACTCTCTTAAACAATGTGAGACAATTATCTATTTTTTTTTTTTTTAAGAAATAAACACACACATACAAGGGAAAAGGAAAAGGGAGAGAAAGTGCAAGTTGACATTGAAATTGTCAACTTTGCATGTTAATTAGATTACTTGTTAAATCTGTAGCGTCCAAAATTGAACGAAGTTTCCATAGAGAGAACCTTATGTTCTAAGCAAGGCGACTTTCTTCATTGTCTCAAATTCCCTTATTGCTGTTCTTACTTCTTACTCACTCTCTCTCTCACAAAGGTTTGTTTTTTACTCTCTGAACTGAACTCAGAGAGTTCAGAGAGAATAGAAAACGGGAAGTGGAGCTGATCAAGACTGCCAAAGCCAAAGAGAGCAGGCACATTAACAACAACAGTCCCATGAGAAAAAGTACAAGCTTAAGATGCTTTTGCTTGTTATAATCACCAATCTCCTCACCATATACATCTTCACTGCTCCTTTCTACTTCAACTTATCTGTCTACTTTTGCACCTTTCTCTTGCACGACCTTAACTCCACCAAATCCCAGCTTGCTACCAGTCACTCTCTAATTGCTAAGCTACACCAAAAACTCAGTTCCACTAACTTACTTAGCCAGGCCCTACTCATTGAGCTTACACGCCAACATGACGAGTTATCTAGTACTAATCGAGCACACGAGTCCATCAAACTTGGTTATGATATTGGTTCAAGCATTCACATACCTGATGAGCTTATGCTTGCGATTGGCCCTCACAAGCTTCCACTGGGGTACTCACCACAGATGGGGTCTGATGAGGTTTACCCGCCAGTTGGAGCAAGCTGCTTTAAGTTTCCAGAGGAGTTGGTGCAATATATGACATACGACATTGGAGACCAGTGTCCAGGAGATGATGTTTTAGTCCAAAGGCTCATGCTTAAAGGGTGTGAACCACTTCCACGCCGGAGATGCCGTCCCAAGTCCCCTGTCAATTATGTAGAGCCAACACCATTTCCGGATAGCCTTTAGGCAACCCCACCTGACACCAGCATCATTTGGGATCCCTACACTTGTAAAAGTTACCGGTGCCTCATAGAGTGCAAGAATGCACCAGGATACTTTGACTGCAAAGATTGCTTCGACTTGAAGAGCAGAGAGACAAGTTAATGGCTCTTTGACAATGGAGGGCTTGATTATGGGATTGATCATGTTCTCAACACAAAACCTCATGAGACAATCCGTATAGGACTTGATGTAGGAGGTGGGACTGCCATATTTGCTGCCAGAATGAGAGAACGGAATGTCACAATCATCACTAGCACATTGAATTTGGATGGTCCATTCAACAGCTTCATTGCCTCACGAGGATTGATCCCAATCCATTTTAGTTTCTCCCAAAGGCTTCCTTTCTTTGAGAACACACTTGATATTGTGCATTCCATGCATATTCTAAGCAACAAGATTCCGAAAACCATGCTTGAGTTCACACTCTATGACATATATAGGGTGTTGAGGCTGGGGGGCTATTCTGGCTTGACCACTTCTTCTGCATGGGGTCACAACTCAACACCACTTACATTCCAATGTTGGATCATATTGGATTCAAGAAACTAAGATGGAATGCTAGCAAGAAGCTTGATCATGGAATTCATAAGAATGAGTGGTACATTTTAGCTCTGTTGGAGAAACCAATAAAGTGAGCCTGCACCTAAGGTACATGTGTAATGTATTTGCTCCGCCAACACATTTTGTATGATAATCATGTTTATTTATTTATAATCTTGACTGGTTTGGCAAGTGAAAATCTAAATAGATTTAAAGTCTTACTTTAAGAGGTGAGAAATATAAATAGATTAATTGAACAAAAGAGTATAGAGAAGCACCATAGTACTTGACAATTGATATGACTGAGGTTGCAATTTGTTAGGACATGTGTGAATCATGTTAGGAACATATGTCATCTAGAATTGGCTATTCCTTTGACAAAACACACTTTACTTGTAATTGGATAGATTTAGAATGTGTTTAATGCTTCAAGGAACAAGAGTTCAAGTTCAAGTGTTAAAGTCATGCAAGTCTGTCCAAGAAACAAGTGAAAAAGTACTAGATTTTAAAGCTCGACAAATAACATCTATCGAGGTTTAAAAGGCAGCTTTTGCTCGATGCTCAATAGCTGCTTAATAGATAACCTATCGATCGAGATTTACAAAAATCAGTTTTTTAAATCTAATTTCACACTAATAAGTGTATACATGTTTAGGCTTTCTCTTCTCACAACCCTAAACATATATAAGTATTATTTTAAGGGCCGTCACAGTTGATGCAAGTGAGTGTAGCTTGAATGCAAATGTTTTTCACAAGCATATTGTGACTAGAGACATATGCCCTAGTTCATCTTTCTCTTTAAGAAGCTGCTGCGTTAGTACGCCGTAGGGTTTTGTAACCAAGGAGCTTCGTGATCTTCATTGTGTTGATGAACTGAAGAACTTTGCAGCCAACATCCTTCTGAAGTTGGTGGTTAGTCACGTACTTAGATCCATGCATCGATTGGTTAGTCACATACTGGGAGCCGTGCATTGAAAATGAAAGATTGTCACTACAGAACAAGTCCAATTAGGTATTGGGGTAAGGGTTCAACTGTAGGTTGGTATAAGGTACTGAGATTTCTTTACTTGTAACTGCTTGTTGTGATAATAGTGGATTCTCGAGAGTGGTGACCTTAAATCACCCGATGGGGTTTTTGCCTTGGAGGTTTTCCCCATTCGTAAACAAATAACCATGTTAACTTTATTTTCCGCTGCATTTTACATTAGTTGGTGATTTGTTTATGCTGCCACGCTTATTGCATGTTAATTCGATTAATTAATTAACTAGGCTAAATTAATTGATTAATTTATCACAATGGGTCAATACATTCTTGGCCTATCACAATTTGTGGCCTATTTTGTTGTTCTTGTAAATTATGCAGAGTTGTGATGAAGCAAGGATATAGATTTAGAAGATTGATGAATAAGTTTCAGGGAAAGTCAACCACAACCATGACCAAAGGATTACAAGGTTCAATCAGTTTAGCCACCATGCTAAAGAGCAAAAAACAAAGCAATAGTTACAGTACATGACCTTCAAAGACTCCGTCCACTACATAACCAAAACAAAAAGGGCTAATTAAGACAGCCAAAAAAAAAACTCTACAATTATCTCAACTGAAATAGGAAACTGTACATATTTTCTCTTTGCAAAAGTATTGTAGAATTGCATACATAGCATAGAAATCAAAAGTGCAGTATAAGATGACTAGCCTCACATGGAATTCTGCAAAATATTTTAAATTTTCATCTTTTTTGCTCCTTCCTTCGAATCTGTGCAAGGTTGACGGCCTAAGATTCTGTTTTAACCCCCCCCCCCCCCCCCCCACCCTCCACACACAAATAAAAAAGTACCATCATAAACACGGTTCTGGTAACTTACTATATGAACACAAGCATTAGGATGTGCAATACTAACTGGATATTCTACACAAAGTAGATCAAAATATTTTATTCGAATAAATGAAAAAAATAAATCTCACTTTTACGATGTTTGGAAAAACCCTATTTCATTTCTTTATATTGGCAGTTGTGGATCATTTGATTGGAATGAAATTTGGATTAGGGCTCTATCTTGGAAGGTATAATCCACTATAAAACAAGTGCCTCAACTATAAGAATAGCCTGGATCGGGGGAACTCCTCTTACTTGTCTCCTCATAACTTGCAGAAGTGGATGTGGAATTAGCATCGGGATTTACACCAGCAAGCTCCATAATGTTTTCAATCTCTTTAACCACCTCAACCATCATAGGTCTGTCGGATCCAAGTTCTTTCACACACCTCATTGCTAGATCCACAAACTTTTTTAAACCTTTCAGGGTTGTTCCCAAACCAATGGCTGGGTCAAGAAATTCAGGATGGTTGAATAAATCTTTTGTCTTATCCATTGTCTCCTGAACCTCTCTCACAATATATTTCCCATGCTCTATTGGCTTTCTTGCTGTTAATAGCTCCAACATTAGCACTCCAAAGCTATATACATCACTTTTCTCGGTCAACTTATGGGTCATGTAATATTCTGGATCCATGTAGCCCTGCAGTTGATCAAATCCATTCTTAGTGCTAGATTTTGATGTATTTCTGTGAAATTTAGATAATATTAAGACAATTTTGAAACTTAAGCTTTTCTTCTTCAAGTAATTGGAAATCAAGAATGCCTAAACTACCACAAACTCATACTAGTACTCTTATGGTCTAATAGAAACCACACCTACTCTGCAATGGCAAATTGTGGGATCACTAAATGAAAATCTCTTCCCCTCCAAATATATGGTGGTTTTGGCAGTAATAGTAGGCAGCAAGAAATGCTTGCCCTGCCTATAACACCTACATAAATTTTTGTGCAGTATATAGTTGGTGTGGTGAACAGCTCCTACCGGCTGCTTTGTTTTCCTAATTAGTTTAAGGCCTCTAGGTACTAGTAGAAGTATGTGTGTGTGAGTTTGAAAAAATCCCTTGCCAATGGCTGGGCCTAAAACTTCAGTAAAAGAGGGAAAAAATAGGTAGCTATCTTTACATTTATCTACTTCATTCCTTGAAACATTCCTAGAAGCTCCACTTGGAATTTCAGAAAACTCAACTTGATCATTCCTGAAAAATCTTCAAAAATGTTCCTTTAACCATGTTTATCTTGCTATTACTTTTACTTTAGAAAAGATACCTGACTAAAGTCGATTTTCATTTTATATTTTTGGGATCTCTTTTTTGTTGTTGTGGGTTTGCAAGATTTGGGACTTTTTAAGTCTAGCTGATGAAAGAAAAATTTTGGAGTTTTCCAAGTTGGTTTTGGAGTCCTATATTAGCTAGAAGAATAATCAAGAGGTGCCATAGTCCTTATAAATAGAGCTGTGGCGTAGCCTTTTTTTTTTTTTTTTTTTTTTTCGGTGTGTGTGTGCGTGCGCGCGCGTAAGAGTTAATTAGAAGACAGTTTGCCTAGAGAGAGTTGGAGACTAAGCTTTGTCTAGTACGTTAGTGTGAAAGCACCTTTAGGTGTATTGGAGATTTAGGTTAGTTTATATTTGTGAGGTTTATGAGAGTTTGGACTGTGGTAATTATCATTGATAGTGGATATTTTTGGTTGGTGTTGGCTGTGGATGTAGACATGGAGTTTGCCAAATCATGTCACATTTTATGTATTGCTTTGCTTACCTTTTATTATTTTATGTGTTTTTCACAAGGACAATCCATTGAAGGTGAGCCATATAATATTAGAGCAAATGCCTAGCTAAAGAATGAGAATCATTTCTAAATTTGGTACAATCCAGTAATACTTTATACAAGACCAGAGAGCATTGGGTTGAGTTTCTGTCCAAATCCTGATCCAGTAATTTCATTATGAAATGCTTCTGGACTGACCAGATTCTAATGCTCATATTATCAATTAAAGAACATAACAAATGCATTATTTTTGTTGAGGTAGAGGTAAAAAGATGCTTAACTAACCATTGTCCCTTTAACTTGAGTGATAACATGACTCCCTTCACTATCATCAATTGGCTTGGAGAGTCCAAAATCAGAAACTTTAGCATTTAATGACTCATCCAAGAGGATGTTGTCTGATTTTATGTCCCTATGTATAATAGGTGGATTGGCAAATTCATGAAGATAGGCCAGACCTCTGGCTGCACCAAGGGCCACTCTAAGTCTCCTCATCCAATCTAACCTGATCCTTGACTTCCCTGCAGACAATATGTTAGTTTTCAACTAAGAGAAAAAAATGAATTAAGATTTAGTATCTTTTGATTTCAAAAACTTTGTTCGAGGTTTCAGGGTGGTTCATTATGTACTGACACAGGAATGAGAATCTGACAAATACTTCATTGGTGCATGTCAAGCCAGATGTCAGCATGTCAATTTTGCAATTGGACAATGAGGTACACTTAAAACATTTAAACCCTTATATTGACTAGCAAGTGGAATTATGATGCATGGATATTGTTACAAAGGAAAAGGGTTTTGGGTGGCAGAATTCCCAGCATATAGTCACCAAATCCTTTGGCACAATTTTATCAAGATTGTCTACCAGAACTCATTTTATTCTCTACAGGAGAAGTGATCAGGGTCAGGCTAAAGACAAATTGCAGTATTTGCCAAGTTATATAATTCCTCTCATGTCATCTTGGGATGAGAGCATTACTGGTAGACTACAGAATTCTTATGGTTGTGCTACTATCAGATTTTTCTATTGCTTTCATAGGTAGATGCAAGGTGTATGGCCTAACAATTATTGACTTAATGGTAATTACTACAAATGCCAGTGAATTGAATAATTCCATGTGATTATCAATTACGTGAGAAATTGAAGTGTCAACAAATACTGTAATTCTTATTGAGTGGAGGAGGAAAGTGGATGGAAGTACCTGAAAGACTATCCTTTAGACTACCATTTGAAACATACTCATACACCAGAATTTGTTCACCTTTCTCAAAACAAAACCCCATAAGGCTGACAAGATTCTTATGATGGACCCTTGATAAAAGTTCAATCTCAGTTTTGAACTCAAGCCCTCCCTGCATAGATTCTTTTTTAGCCCGTTTAATGGCAATTAGTTGCCCAGTAGGAAGAGAACCTTGATAAACCTGTATAAACGTTGACAAACAAGACATTTAGTGATAGCAATTGTTTGGAAAATTAGCAACAAGGTTCAAAAGCTGGTCTTAAATAAAATTAAAAAGTTAAAATTAAAAATTTGAAAATAAAGGAAGGATTACAAGTGGCAAAAAGCAATACAAATTTGAAATTTGAAAACAATTTTCATATTTTTACCCTTGGAATATAAAAGATTGGTCATACATATTAACATACATTTATATGATATACTATTAAGGGACAATCAAAACTGACCTTCCCATAGCCACCAGATCCAATCTCATTGGCTACTGAAAAATGATTGGTGTATTTCTCAAGCTCTTTAAGGGAAAACCATCCCACACCTTTTACCTTAATAACACTACCACCCTTACTGTTCTGGTCCAATTGTGCTGCTTTATTTGACATGAATTAGAAAAATAACCCTACAAATCCCATATGATTAGCCAAAAAGTGCAAAATATAAACAAAAACCCATCTTACAAAAGTGATTGGTGTGTTCAATTGCTCTTTCTGCTCTTTTCTTTGTGTGGAGAACATAAACCCCTGCAAGGAGTATTACCAGCAGCAGAATGGAACCACCAACTACAACTTCAATCACAATACTACTTCTTGATGACTTTTTTGATTCTGTTGGCATGAAGAGAGATGCATCAAGATAAGTACTAAAAAACACAAATTATTATCATTTAAACATAGAATTACCTGTATATTTCTCATACTTATCACCGATAAAATAGAAAGGTCCAAAAAGTGGTGGTGGCTTGAAAGTTTGGTTGCTAAGTATGAACCCAATACTAGAAATTCCCGTTAGATTGAAACTAACTTGGCCATAAGGAAAGACTTTTAGCTTCACTTCAAGGTAGTCAAATGAAGCCGTAATGGGATTACTCAGAGTTAGAGAGACTGAATCCACAGGAAGTTGATGGGAGTGAAAAGAATGCATGAGAGATTCCTCAAGTATGTTGCAGTAAGTATTGTTCCCCAAGTCTGAGAAGGACAGAGTTTCGAAGAAGAGGGTTCCTGTGTATGGATATGCACACCTACAGTAAGGGCTTGAAATCTGATCTGAACTACAGGGAACAAGCTCGCAATCAACTTTTTGTGTCGAATATGAGGCATTGGAGAGGGAAACTGTGCAGTAACTACTTAGATTTTTTGTCACCCCACAGATTGGGTTGTCCTCCAGTCTATAGAAGATAATACAGTGTTACCACAATAATGAGACATAACTATTATAGGCTATAAAACAATGAGTACATTATCCTGGAAATTTATCTTCCAAAAAAACTAGTTGGTCCTTTTAATACTCTAAAATAGAATGTGCCAAAGGTACTAGGAAATTCATCTTACTTCAATGTACCATTGTATGCTTCCTTTCCTTCTAAGTAAGAAATAAAATTGAACTGCAAATCAATGAGTTTGAGTTGGTTGCTATGGGTGGTGCCAATAACCAAGGAGCCATTGAGTTGGTTTTTCTTTAGAACCCTGTTACAACATGTCAGAATAATTGCCTTATAATCATCATCCATTGCAATGAGTGTAACTACCCTCCTTAGGCTTCATACAAAGGAATTACTAATTTATTCAATTTGGATTTCTCAACATCCATTGCAATGAGTGTAATGCTACTTTAGACAAGCTGATAGCCTGATACTCACACAGTCTGTAGAAGGGGTAAGCTGAATAGGGCAACTGGAAATTGTCCTTGAAGTTGTGTGTTTTCCATTATTCTGCCATGCAAGGTAGACAAGTTTTACATTAGTACTGAATAATTTAAACCTGAGGCCAAAAAGAAAAGCACATTTCTCCTCATATCCTGGAAAAATAAACACCTTTGTTTCACACAAATGCATGTTTGAGCAGAGACACACGCATTGAGAGAGAGAGAGAGAGAGAGAGAGAGAGAGAGAATACAATGTTGTCAAAGACTGTAAGGTTGGGAACCATGGAGGAGCGTCTGATCCATCAAAGGTATTATTGCTGATATCCCTGCCAAAATCATCTTAGTCAACAAATGAAACTCAAAACCAAGAGAACTAGATATTGTTAGGCGACTGAGCATCTTCTTTGGTGGGCTGTAAAGGCTTAAATGATCATTTTTGTGATAAGTCTAACAAACGATTTACTTAAGCCCACACTAACATTGATATTCATATGTTAGTAATGTCATTATTACTTACACGTAGCTGAGTAAGATCATGCCAGTAAGGTTGGGCAGAGGACCAGTCAGTTTATTGTTGGACAAGAACCTGAAAAAAAACTATATATCATCAAAAAGCAAGCCTTATAAAGTTTCCACACCAAGTCATAATAACCTTTCTCAAGCAAATATATAGCTTAATTTGGCTTGTCTCTTTTTCCTTCTTACATGTGATTAAGATTTGTAAGATTGTTGAAGTTTGAAGGCACAGGTCCACTTAATGCATTCCCATCAATGCGCCTATAGCCAAAAACAAATATTAAACAACAATAACTTATCAGAAATCCATAGCCAATAGAAATCTCTGGTGAATTTTCTGGAGTGTGTGACAGATACTCACAGCACCTCCAAGGCTTGCACAAGTCCAAGGGTGGAAGGAATGCTGCCAGTCAATTGGTTGCCATCCAAAAGCCTGCCAGAAGAATCAATGAGTTGATAGAAAGTAATGTAGAAATTCCAAGATATTTTTTGTTGAAAAGCAAAAGATGATGCAAAATATCTACTCTGCATGCATGCGTGTGTGTGTTCTCTCCATCTAAGGGAGACTACTGCAAATAAAGAAAGTCATGGTTAACATTATCACAATATATCAAGATGCAATTTTAGGAGACAATACCTATTAACTAAAAAATTAAAAAAGAAAAAAGTAACATGTGAAAGAAGCTATTAATGAATAATGATTAAACATGAAACAGAAAAATAATGTAAGTTTAGTGGGGCTATTAGAGATATATTATCTATATACATATGCATTTTAACAATATTGAAGTAACTGAATAATGCATAGATCTTCTCATGTAACTTGATTATACCAAGAGATTCCAGATATTAGAAGTATAACTAATCTTACATATGTATCAGGACCATTTCTGAGCTGAAAAGCTGAGGTGGGATCGTTCCTGAAAGATTATTCTGTCCAAGATGACTGATCATAAGAGACAAAATCTTAGATGGTTGTTATAGTTGGAGAAATTAAAGTCAGAGGATGAAAAAAATTAAATCAAATTTGATAAATTATTGATCATCCCCAAAGCTTAAAACTGTTATAAAATAGTGAACTCAATTATTTAACCATCATTCTAACATTCCCTGCGCGTGTGGGCCCTAACTCCTCTTTTATGAGTGGAGCCCCACGTGGGGTTTTTAACTTTTTAAATGAGAGGTAGAGTAGAGATGGAGTTCGAATTGAATATATTTTGCTTTGATACCATAATAAATTAATGATTCTCCCAAAAACTTAAGCCATTAGGAAATGGTGAATTTAATAACTTAATTGTTATTCTATCAAGCTCATTTCACAAAGAGAGTTGACATACAAGTGCCTGGCATTAAGTAGCATATCAAGACCAGGTGTGATCCCATCAGAGATTGGAATAGGTCCATTAAGCTGGTTGTCAGTTAGATCAAGCCAAAGAAGATTGGATAGATTACCAATGGAAGGTGGAATCTGTCCACTAAAGTGATTAGAATTTAGAGATCTGTAGATAAAAGTAACAAAGTGTTTCAAATTTCACAGTATGTTAGCCCTTTCATTTTACTGCACTAAAAATAGAAACTCAGAGTGAATTATGTGTATGTACACAAACATACATTACAAACAGAGATGGTAAATTTTCAGGACTTAGAGCACTAGCAATAGTGGTGCAAAATAGCTATATAGCTATTTTTAGCACCACTAATACTTAAAATGCATGCTACAGCAATGGTGCTATAGCTAAAATTTTTTAGCTGCTTGCTACAGTGCACAGCCATTTATGGCCATGCACTGTAGAAAGAAACTAATATATATATATATATTATTAACTCTCTCTCTTCTCTTGTTAAAAAAATATTTTTTCTTTTCTTTCTTTTTCTCTCTCTCTCCGGCTTCTCTTCTTTCCTCCTTTTTCCTTCTCATTTTTTTTCTCTCTCCCTCATCGCCGAGACCCATCTCGCCCAGTCCTCCATCTCTTCCTTGTTCTGGGTTTGTCTCCAGTTTGTGCTCCATCTCGCCCAGACCCTTCATCTAAAGTTGTATCATTTATTACATGGAAGATAGTATCCACAAGGAATTTGATTCATATTGTCCTTTGCAGTAAAACATTTGAATTACTGAAGAAATTACAGAGTCAGAAGCCTTACAGATAGAGTAGCTGCTGTAGAGATCCTATTGTGTCAGGAATAGGACCTGAGAAGCTGCAACCAGCTAGGATTCTGATATGCAAATAAGAAAGAAACATAGTAAATTAGGAAGATCTTTACCATCCAACTTGAGTTCCAGCACATACTGTTAATAACAATCAATATTTTCTTACAAGTTCAATAGTTTCTTCAAATTCCCAATTGATCGTGGGATTGGTCCTGTCAGGCCCTTGTTGTAAGATAGATCCCTATACGAAAGAAGCTAGTCAGGAAGTTGTAAGATAGATCCCTATATGAAAGAAGCTAGTCAGGAATGCATTACTAAACTTACTGATCAAGTTACTACCAAATAAGCATGAGGAACTGAGATTTTCATTTGATTTAGTTAGGACATTTTCAAAGAAAGTAAAATCTCCAATCATTGTTTTTGTGATATAATCGCCTAAATCGGCCACAGTGAGATCCACATCTCAATGACCATGAGGCTGGAGGCATGAGTAATACTCCCCATAACTTCCACAAACATTAAGTAGTGAATTTTTATATTTTTGAGCCCTGCAGTTTCTTGTAGCTGAATGGTGGTTCAGGGATATCAGTTGGAAATTGAATCTGAAGACTTAAATAACAGAGGCAAAGTGAACATAGAAAACATACAGAGTCTGTAATTCAGATAACAATTCGAAATCTCCAGAAAGCGGGCCTGTCAAACCAATGGTTGATAACATTCTGAAATGATACAAAGTCAGCTTTATACCAAAATTTGGAATTGTCATGAACAAGCAAACGTGCCAACAAAAACTAGAAAGCGAAAACCAGGCAGAAAGCTTACATAGAGGTCACACGTGAATTTGTGCACTCAATTCCTTCCCATCCCTTTCCACAAGGATCCGGACCCACCCAACTGGGTGGTGTATTCTGCCATATATTCTTGAGAGAAAGCAAAGCAACATCTGCATACGGATATTAAAAACATCATCATAACTCAATCTCCAAATTATCAAACAAGTCTATCTAATATATAATTCAAAATAGATTGAAGATTCCCGTAAATTGGAAGGACGTGTAACATTAGCGAAGGCCCTGTGATGGAATTATGAAAAAAAATATACATAACGTGGCAAAAAAAAAAATTTGATACCAAAATTTATGTTACTTCAGCAATCCAAATAGTCAAAATAAAGAACCTCTTAATTGGTGATGCATCTTAGTGTTGACTAAGTATTTCCTAGAGTCAAGTGTTGCCGAATAACTAACCATACGATTTGTACTGCTCAGATTCCAGAAACTGACATGAATCTTGAGTAAAACAAATCGTGGTTCAAAGTACAAAAGCTTTGTCTCTCATATTCTAACCAAACTAATAATATAACAGTTACACAAACTAACAAGAAGACAGAAATGAACTGAACTTACAGTCCTGATTTTCAATCTCGGCTGCTATAGCTGAAAATATGATGAAAACAAGCAGTAGGAACAGCTGACTTCTTTGAACCATTACTAAACAAACCGTAGTTATTACTCTGAGGACTTTATCAAGTTGGATAACAAAATCTTTCCGAAACTGAGATCACCCATATATCTAATATATTAAGCAGAGTAAAGCTATCATTGGACAAAACTCAATAGCTAGTAAAGTTTGTTTAAATTTGTAACCAACTGTTTCTTATATATTAACTAGTATTACTACATGAGTATATAAGAACTTGCAAGGAACTTCTCTGCTCGCATTATCGCATATATTGCAATTCAGAACAATTCACCAGTCATGATCACATATTGCTTGATTTTAATTGGTAGGGAAATATATGTGTGTGTGTATATGTATATAAGGACCAAGAGTCTTATGTACTTGATACAAGTCAATGGACAGATTATCAAAATAATATCTGCCCCATAAATGATTAATGAGGACAAAATTATCTTTAAACCCATGATTCAGTGTGGTTGATACACTACTTTTTTCTCCAGAAATAATACACAAAGCTAAATTATAATTAGTTGGGTTCTTGCAATTGTGGAGGAAGCCATCATTGTTACTTGAAAAAAGATGTAGCAGTAAGTAGGCGCGAATGAGAGGCCCCTTACATTTAGGGCGGAAATCACATTTTCGTCCCTACATTTTCAGGCGATTCCTACTTTGGTCTTTAGATTTTATTTTTACCGCTTTTAGTCCCTATCTTGAAAAACGCTTCCCATTTTAGTCCATGCCGTTACATTAGAGACAAAAAATGCACACGTGGCAAATGGCAGAATTAAAAAATATTAAAATAATATCCACGTGGCTTTCCCGCCCTTAGTTAGTCACGTGGCCCTCACGTGACATTTTTTCTAAACCAAAAAACCCCAAATCAACAAGCACAATCCCAATATGTAACAACGTCACATATTGTAGTTGCATTATGCTTATAAGTGGTATAATATTTTTTTTGTTTATATTCTCTATATAGTTACATTGTATAGTAACAATGTCACATATGATGGTAACTACATCACATTTGTTGATAAACCTTTTTTTTTTTTTAATAATAATTTCAATTCCTTATTTTCTGTTTTTAAAAACAATTTTCTATTTTTGAGACTAAAAAACTTATTTGGCAACTCAAAATGGATAGAAAACAAAAACTGTTTTCAAAACTCAATTTGTAAAGGAAAATGAAAACATGTAAAAGGTTGTTTTCAGTTTCTAATTTTCAAAATTCAATGAAAACATGCATTTAATTTAATGAATTTGTCTCATTTAATGAGTTAGCATTAGAGTTCAAATCCTAGTAACAAAATATTTTAGTATTTTCTATTTTTTTCTTCAAACTATTCTTTTTAATTTCAACTAACCAAACATGTTTTTTATTTCATAAATACAAGAAAATTATTTTTTTCTTTATATTCCCACAAAGACAAGTTTTTGAAAACAGAAAACAAAAAATGTTACCAAACATAACCTAAATAGTTCCAAGTCACATTAAATAATAAAGTTACAAACTAGTACTTCCATATCTACATCACATTTGTTAGCATACTACAGCCACAAACTATTTTACAACACTTTTACAAAATGTTGATATGGTCAACCTCTTATTGGTTTTCATCTAGGCCCACCATTAATATCACTTTTTTATTTACCAATAATCACTTACCACATCAGCAGTTTGTAAAAATTTTTGTAAAATAGTTTGTATCTCTAGCATTATTCTTGTTAGCAAGGTAATATTGTTTTACATGTTGGATAATATCATAATAATAACTTGTTCCTTTCCTTTTCCAAATAAGTTACCCAGCTAAGTTTTAATTCATGTCTTTTTTTTTTTTTTTTTTAGTTATCCTTTTATTTTATGGGAAATGTTAACAAACACGGTGCAGTGCTTGTTAACATTTCCTTTTTTGTGTCTCACTTAAAAAAAGAAAAAAAACTTCAAAAAATTATCAAAATAGATAAAAAAAAAAACCAAAAAATGTCAAAATTTACTCAAAAAGTTAAAAAGCTGTCAATAACTGTGCTGTTAATGGACACCAACCCATATTTTATTACGTATCAGCGAAGCCAGAATGTTGTACTTTTGCGAGTGATTAAGGTTGTCCTATAGTTTCTTTTTTGGTAAAGGCTGTCCTAGTTTCTCATGTTGGCCTGTTGTCTATGTCACACGGTCGTGATTTACGGAAAGGCCATATATGAAAGAGAAATACTTCTCTTAATTCTCCAATATTTTACATTGTGTTTGGTTGGGGTGATTTTAGGTAGGATGGAAAACATAGGGAGGAAAAGTGGATGGAAAACAGTGTTTTCTACTATTTGGCAAAAGAATAAAAACACTAAGGATGGAAAACCTGGGAGAAAATTTTCTCTCCCGGGCCCACAAATCTCATCCTCCTAGATCGGGAGGAAAATCGTGAGGAGAAAAGTGGACTTATGGCATTTTTACACAAATGCCCTCTGGAATCAAGTTAAAAAAAATAAAAAAATAAAAAATAAAAGAAGAAGAAGAAGAAGAAGAAGAGAGAGCGCTGGAGAATGAGAGCTGTGCCTGGAGAATGAAGCCTGGAACGTTCTTGAACTTGAATGAGGGAGACAAAGCAAATAAAAGAAGGGGGATAGAGATAAGAACAACGTGTGGAGGAGAAAAACAAGAAAAAAAAAGGGAAGAAAAACGTATGGATGAGTTACAAGGTTGAGAAAGGACAATTAATATAAAGAATAAAAAATCTTGAGAAATATTACCACAATATTTTTACAATATTTTCACAATAAATTTTAAATAACAGATTGCTATTAGTTAATATTGGTGAGTAAAAAAATAATTTCAGTGGTGGGTTCAAATTAGAACTAGTAACAACTTTCCACATAAATTTTGTTGTGAAAGTATTGCGAAAAATGTTGTGGACGTAATTCTTCTCATTGAAAAATATAATTGTTGGTAAATTTTATATTATTTAATGAGTACAAATAAATCTATTTTTTACCTATTATGTAACAAGGGTATAATAGTCAATTTATATAAATTACATTTTCTATCCTTTCACTTTTCTTTTCAACCAAACAAAAGAGTTTTCCATATTCCCACTTTTTCATCCCTCCAACCAAACACACATGAGGGAAAACTAAATATTTTCTATTCTTCTACTTTTTCATTATTCTACTAATTTTTCATCCTTCCAATTTTTCAATCTTCCATCCAAACGGACTCTTAGTCATATTTTATTACGTATAGCGAAGCCAGAATGTTGTACTTTTGCGAGTGATTACTGATAAAGGCTGTCCTATAGTTTCTTTTTTGGTAAAGGCTGTCCTAGTTTCACATGTTGGCCTGTTGTCTATGTCACACGGTCGTGATTTACGGACAGGCCATATATGAAGGAGAAATACTTCTCTTAATACTCCAATAATTTAGTCTTAGACACGGCTTTGAACTTTGAAGCAGTCAAATTGAAGAAATATGGTATGAAACTATGAATACCGGACAGAAAGTTTGGTTAAAAAGCAATAATTGCGGAGCCATGTTATACGGTTTTTTATTTATTTATTTATTTTTTTAGAAACAGCCATGTTATAAGTTTTTTATTTTATTTTATACAAGATAGAAATTTTACTCTAATTCATTCTAAGTGTATATATGTATGAAACTCTTCTTAGAGACTTGAACCTCAGTTTTTGCCCCTCACACTCCACAAACACTTATACTTGTAGAGTGACCATCAGGGACACTTAGATAGTTGATTCAATAGACTTAAAAAGAGGAAAATTATTGAATACTAGAGAAGCATCATAAATGCATACTCTTTCCGCTCACATAAATTGTGGGTTCCATCATGAATTTAATTAGTGGAACTCATAATTTTGTAAGAGAGAAGAGTATGTATTTATGGTAATTTGGGAGTATTATATAATTACCCTTTAAAAGATGTGTCATAAACTTGGAGAAAGTCTAGAGGTCCCAAGTGTTATTTTATATGCTATTGGTACATGGAGTTTTGAAATGTTTCATGAGTAGGAAGTGGAATAATTTTATCAAAAATTGTAAAACTACTTACTTAAAAAAAAATTAAAATCATATCATATTTACAAGGAAAAAAGAAAAAAAAAAAATTTGTTTTCAACCATAAAATTTGCATGAATTTTTTTTTTTTTTTTTTTGGGGTCCCAAGGCTATTAAAAACTTTACATATATATATATATATATATATATATATATATATATATATATATATATATATATATATTTTTAAAGTAACTATCTTTTTTTCCATCCCTAAACTTTAAAGAAAATTTTCATATTGTACACATGACCAATAGTTGCATGACAAGTGATCACTTCATGTGTGTCTTTTTTTCTTCTTTTTTGTTTTGTTTTGCTTTATGATCATAATGCAAAAACACCCTTTGGGGTTTGGGTAGTTGCAAAAACACTTCGTAGGGTTTCAGTTTTTCTTTATGACTCCCTAAGGTTTCCATATTCACCAATTTGACCCTAGAGGCTAATTTTAGAATTTGTGTTGACTACGGATGGAAAAATCACATGATCATATTAAGAAGACTCAACAATTGATTTGTGTCACTGGTCACATAATCTTTTTGTCCATAAAAGCTAATGAAAGTTAGTCCTAAAGGTCAATTTGGTGAATATGAAAATCTCAAGGAGTTAAAGAAAAAGTTATAACCTCATGGGACATTTTTGAACTTACACAAACTCTAGGGAGTGTTTTTACATTTAAGCCTTATTTTTTTTTAAAAAAATTTTCTTAATATATATATTTATATATATATTTATTTATGTGGTAGTCTAAGTCAGACCTGTTAAATTCTCTAATAGGACCTAGTTAAACATGTAAGATAAAGCTTAATGAGAATAAATAGAATGACAAAAGTTGTAATTTTTCAATAATTTAGGAACTTATGAGAGAACATTTTAAACAAACTTTAACTAACTTTTAGGGAAGGAAACAATATTTTATTATTATTATTTATATCCATATAATAATCTATATATACATTATTAAGAAAATACTACTTCTTGATGTGCACATTTTAAACGGTTTGAAATACTCTCACACATCATCAATCGCGTCCAAGACACGGTACTTGGGTGCCCCATAGCAGGAGGTTTATCTTGAATTGCCCCAAATCCATATACTTGGGTGCTTTCACATCGCTATCTTTTCGCATTGCTGCCTTCTTACTTCGCCAAGTTTGAGATCTATTTGAAAACTTGCTAGCAGTATCAATTTATCGAACCATAGTATACGTTTGGATAGAAATGATTTTTCCTACGTTTGTGTTTTGGTTGTTTGTTTGTTTTTTTTTTTTTTTTTTTTTTTTTTTCAAGCGCCTCTTGCACTGTTCATGTGCAAATTTATCGAACCATAGTATACGTTTGGATAGAAATGATTTTTCCTACGTTTGTGTTTTGTTTGTTTTTTTTTTTTTTTCAAGCTCCTCTTGCACTGTTCATGTGCAAATTTATCGAACCATAGTATACGTTTGGATAGAAATGATTTTTCCTACGTTTGTGTTTTGTTTTTTGTTTTTTTTTTTTTTTTTTTTTTCAAGCGCCTCTTGCACTATTCACACATGAACAGTGCATGTAGGCTTATGAACAGTAACCCACACGTGAACAATAACTTTTTTATTATTTTTTTATTGTTTTCAGTTTTCAGCAAAATAAGCAGTATCCAAATGGACCCATAGTGGCCCAAGCAGGGTGATTAAATTTTTTAACTAAGGGTATCTATGACATTGAACCTAGGATGTCTAGGTCTACAACTCATTCCCAGCCTCCAACCATTAGATTGCACCTTGAATTTTTTTTTATTTTAGATATGTAAAATTTTATTCTATCCATATAGAGATCTTTACACTCATCATAGAGACAAATGTAACAATAAAATCTATATATTACTAAAAGCTGAAGCGTGGCATTTATTGTTGCTGTGCTCCTGTTGTGCCACCTCATCGCCACGTCATTCGTCACATAATTATTATTTATTATTTATTCTTTTTTTAAAAAAATATATATAAATAGATTATTGACTTTATATATTCATCTTTGTCGGTTTTAACATCTATATATATTTCTTTTTTATTTCCAATTTTCCTATAATTTTTTTTTACATTCACTTATTTTTTTTAATATTTACACTTTTTTCAACATTTCTTCTTTATTTATCTTTTCATCTCCCCACTACCCTTTACTTTAATATTGCTATTCATCTTTCCTTTCATTTTCCTTTATTTGTCTCTTCTTATCCCTTCCCTCTTACTATAAATTTGTCACTCTTTTCCATTATTTGCATAGTTTTCTCTCACAAAAAGGTTCTCTCTCTCTCTCTCTCTCTCTCTCTCTCTCTCTCTTAATGTTTTGGTGGATTTTTATTTTTTATTGCATCTCCGCTTTAGGTTGATAAATTTTTTTTGTTTTTAAGAACTCTAATTTAGGTTGATACGATTTTAGTTTTGTGTTTTAAGTTATTATTATTATTATTTTGCTCTTTGATTGTTAAATTTTATCCGATTACATTATAAAAAATTAAAGATAGTAGATAAAAATAAAATAGTATTCCATTACAAAGCATAATTTGGATAATTTAGTGTTTATTGTCATATCTTTTAATTTTTCTTATTTTTTTCTTCTCTTATATTTTACTCAATATTGAAATTCAACCACATCCTCCTTATCATTAAATTATTTATATTTTCTCTCTCTTTTTGTTTTAAAAAATAAAAAATGTAATATTTTACTTAAATTCAAATAAAAGAAAATTGTGCTCATCAAATTGTACTCATTTTTTTTTTTAACATTTACACTTTCTCCCACCCTTCTCCTTCTCTTTACCTTTTCATCTCCACAAATATTCTACCTTGATATCACTCTTCCTCTTTCCTTTTATCTTTCTTTATTTTGTTTCTTTTTATTATCATCCTCTTAGTATAAATTTGTTATTCACTCTTCCATTTTTTACATAATTTTCTCTCACAAAAAAGTGGTTATTTCCCATTCTTTCTCCCTCAATTTTTTGGTGGATTTTTATTTTTATTTTTCTTGCATCTCTATTTTAGCTTGATAAAGTTTTGTATTCTTTAGAACTCTATTTTGGTTGATGGGATTTAGTTTTGTGTTTTAAGTTTTTTATTTTTATTTTTTTATGACTTTGATTGTTAAATATTATCATATTGCATTATAAATAATTAAAAATAGTATATAAGAATGTACTATTATTATATTACATAGAACTATTTGGATAAGTTAGTGTTTATTGTTATGTATTTTATTTTTATTTTTTATCATATAATTTTATTTAACATTTAAATTTAGCCACATCCCTCATATATATCATTAAATTATTTATATTTCCACTCCTTTTTTATTTTAAAAAATTTAAAATATAATATTTTGCCTAAATTAAATAAATAAATTGTTGACATTAAGTGGAGTAATGCTAGGGAAACACTCATTCTCACATCCAATGCATCAAAGAAAGAATGAAATACAAAACAAATCAAGTTAGAAACACTAAATAAAAAAACAAAAAAAAACCTAATAATGCATATTTAATGTCATAGAATCATCATCAAATTTTGGAAAACGATAGGTTGCCAATGGAGAGAGAGAGAGAGAGAGAGAGAGAGAGAGAGAGAGAGAGGGACAGGGGGGTGGTATAGAAAAAAATCAATACAAAGTAATTAAGAGTAGATAAAGAAAAAAAAACAAAAAAAACAAACGTCAATTAGTAATCATTGATTGGAAAACAAAGAGGTTATAAGGAGAAGTAAAAAATAAAATAGAGATTACCATTTGGAGAACATTAAAAACTTTACAGTGTAGTAACATAAACCTTTAAATTCACTTAAAAAATTAAATCAACAATCAACAATTAAATACAATCATAGTACTAAATTAAATTTAAAACTAATCAAACTCTAACTATGGAAACCATATTAATCATAACTAAAAAAGAGATGTTCTCTAATAGTAGTAGAAATTACATAAGAAATAAAGTTAGAAAATTTAAAAATCTATTTTTTGACATTTCATTTAACCTTATTTATAATATATATATAAATATATATATATATATATATATATATATATATATATATATATTATATTTATATATAATTTTCATACACTATTACTTTCGAAAATCTAATGAACAATGCTACCTCTCATTTATCGTCTTTGTTATGCAAATCATCAGTTAGTAAATATATGATAATAGTAAGAAGCGTTACAAATGAGATCACTAAAAAAAATATCTAAAATTAATTAGCCACTATCATTAAATCACTATCATTATGGAGGAGGGCCTATTCGCACGTAAATAGGCCCTCACAATATCATTTATAGAGCGTGGGTTTGAAAGGCTAGGCCTTGATCACGAGACGGCGGGTTTCCGGGATGTTCATGCATAAATAAAACGTGAACATACATAGACAGGTCATGCACGCTTTGGGAGTCTTCCTCCTAAAGGTGGGTTGGGAGGCTCTGGTTTTGGCCACTTTTCCCAGCCCCTTCTAAGGGTTGCTTACTTCTCCTTTTATACTAGCCCGTGTTCCTTATCCTTCGTCCACGTGTAGGGTAGGCTTTTCAGGACTGATACTTGTCCCATCAGCCCATACTCAAAGTCGTTGGAGGTAGTTGTAAAAGCTGAGGAGTATGGCTCTGTCAGGTGCACAATATTGAATGGCAGTAAGGGCAGCTGTCCTTGGATATTTTAGATTTTCTTTCAAGCGTAGTCCTGTACCGTTTTTGCCCCTCTCTCCGGTGAGATTTTGGGTCTGCCGAGGACCGAATTGTCCTCGGCTGTATCCCAAGGCTATCTTGTGTTTTATATTATCGAACTTGGGCCACAGTCCTCCTCAGCTTGGGCCTTTGGACTCCCCACGGGTAAATGGGCCTGGCCCATAAATTATTTGGGCCCCACAATAGCCCCTCAAAACCCTGCTGTCCGACCTCTTGGTTGGAAATGGGGGTTTTGATAATACCGAGCCTTTATTATGGCTCATTTAATTCAGCCTTTCATTGATGTTGGCGGTTCTCCATCTGCCCAGGAAATGTACCGGTCTACGAGGTTCCTCTTAATTTATTTATGACGCGCTCATACCGTTTGGCTATCCAAAGCGTGTCTTTAATAGTTTCCCTTTACGAGACCTTTCAGATTTAATGGTTATTGGTGGTGTGGGGAAACGGAACGGGCATATTCTTGTTTGCAGATTTCCTTGGAGATCTGAACATATTAAGTACCTTCCACTTCACCCCTCATATAAAAAGAAAAGGGCGAGAGTTGCTCCTCCCATGCATGAACCCCTTTAACCCCCCCTACAACTTGAAATCCTTAGACTCCTCTCAGAGTTTTACTTTTACCCTCTGGTTATACCTTAAATTGTGATATGTTCAACATAGTAATAAGCAATGAAGGAACCATACCCCTCCCAAAAACACCATGTTCTAATGAAGCTCGAAATGGCTCAGTCAGGGTAAGGATGGCGGAGACTCAAGATCTGTCTCACTTTCCTTTCAGCCAAAATCCGAAGCAGGGGCTCTTCACGCCAAACTTTCGGCGCGGCTGAGCTGGGGTCACCCATCATCAGTACCAGCCGCTCTCTCATGAGCATAGCTAACATGGCACCAGCGTGTTAGGAGTCAGGACTGACGCAGGGCCAAAGTATCTCTGCTTCTTCCTCTCTTCCTTCACTGGTGCCTCCTTTTGCCTCTCTTTCTTCTTCTTTCCACCACCAGATCGATCCTGGTGGTTTTCCTTCTCCCTCTTTTCATTCATCTCCTCCATCTTCTTCTGAAGAATGTCCTTCTCTCAATATGGGCGCTACTGAGGCAGAGTTTGGAAGGACTTCGGAGACGAGTTTAAAAAGATATCCGATGGTTTATTTATCTGTATTGCTTTTTCTTTTTTCTTTTTTTTTTTTCTTTTTTTTTTTTTGGCAATCCACCTTTTATATAGGCTTGTTTAAGCCCCTCTTTGTATGTTGTAATACCTCTTTATATTAATAAAAATTCTTATCACTTTACATCACATGTTCTATCTCTATACTTCCGAAATGATAACGCAATGAACAGACATACAATCTTGTGAACCCTTTTAATTTTTAAACCGTGACCGACGTCTAGGACTAAAGTCCCAGTTAACAAAAAGGTCTAGCTCTGTATTTATAAAAACAATCCGGCTTAATAATACTGAATCGAACAAGCGATAATTAGGGCCGAAACTCCCATTAGGCAGGAAAAGAAAGGACATTATGATGAGCTTACTGAATCGGCCTGAAACGATACCGCCGACCTTAGAGTACAATACTCGGGGCCATAATCCCTTATTAAAGAGAAAGGCGCTATTTATGAATTTGCGAGTGCTGTTCGGCACAATAATATAGCATTTGAATCAATGACCCCTAGGGTCAAAATACTTGCTAAGAAAAAAGATATCATCATAACTTTAATAGAGTTGTTTAGCACAACAATGCCGATCTGTGAAAAACGAGAGTTACCTCAAAACTAGCCGAGATGATAACTGAATACTCGATGCGGTGCAGGAAGTAACCATCCGAAGACATATCACCCGCAAAATGAACAGCCTCCCTAGGCTGCTGAATAGTGGGGCGTTTCACCATCTTCTTAACACTCTTAAGCATTAACCTTTTACAGTATTTGAGCCGAGGATTAAGTAACTTAGAATTTTTATTAGGTAGCCAACCTTACGAAACTCAGTTTTTCTCATCCAAGTAGTTGGTTTCCCCATAGGTTTGAGTCCGAGGACCATACAATACCCTGGTTCTGTCCAAAACTCAGTTTTCTCATCCAAGTAGTTGGTTTCCCCATAGGTTTGAGTCCGAGGACCATACAATACCCTGGTTCTGTCCAAAACTCAGTTTTCTCATCCAAGTAGTTGGTTTCCCCATAGGTTTGAGTCCGAAGACCATACAATACCCTGGTTCTGTCCAAAACTCAGTTTTCTCATCCAAGTAGTTGGTTTCCCCATAGGTTTGAGTCCGAGGACCATACAATACCCTGGTTCTGTCCAAAACTCAGTTTTCTCATCCAAGTAGTTGGTTTCCCCATAGGTTTGAGTCCGAGGACCATACAATACCCTGGTTCTGTCCAAAACTCAGTTTTCTAGAAGTAGGGGCATTAACTTCTCGGTTATGGCGTGAGTCCTTGGATCACGGGGAATCAGCTCCTCGGCCAAGCCCTTGGAACCATCCGTGCTATTGATGTTACCCCGCGCAAACCCTACTAAAGAAACATAGCCCCTGGTGGAACTTTAAGCTAACACCATACAACGTAAACGGCTGTTTAGAAGTGACAAGGGGGTTGTTTCGACCCAACGCCTGAGCCAACGCACAAGCCCTCCCCACAGACGGCGCCAATTGTAAGTGGCACGATTTGGAACGACCCAAGAATGATACTGGGTTCGCACGTAAATAGGCCCTCACAATATCATTTATAGAGCGTGGGTTTGAAAGGCTAGGCCTTGATCACGAGACGGCGGGTTTCCGGGATGTTCATGCATAAATAAAACGTGAACATACATAGACAGATCATGCACGCTTTGGGAGTCTTCCTCCTAAAGGTGGGCTGGGAGGCTCTGGTTTTGGCCACTTTTCCCAGCCCCTTCTAAGGGTTGCTTACTTCTCCTTTTATACTAGCCCGTGTTCCTTATCCTTCGTCCACGTGTAGGGTAGGCTTTTCAGGACTGATACTTGTCCCATCAGCCCATACTCAAAGTCGTTGGAGGTAGTTGTAAAAGCTGGGGAGTATGGCTCTGTCAGGTGCACAGTATTGAATGGCAGTAAGGGCAGCTGTCCTTGGATATTTTAGATTTTCTTTCAAGCGTAGTCCTGTACCGTTTTTGCCCCTCTCTCCAGTGAGATTTTGGGTCTACCGAGGACCGAATTGTCCTCGGCTGTATCCCAAGGCTATCTTGTGTTTTATATTATCGAACTTGGGCCACAGTCCTCCTCGGCTTGGGCCTTTGGACTCCCCACGGGTAAATGGGCCTGGCCCATAAATTATTTGGGCCCCACAAACAGTGATATTTAGTTTTTACCTACCAATTCTTTCAAATACACTTCTAACAGATTCTCTATCCCATTCTCTATCTCATTTAAATATGATTTCTTTATTCATTGTTTATTCTTTTTTTAATCATCATTTATTCTTTTTTTAACAACTATATTTTTCAATGAGAAGTTGTTATGTTCACAACATTTTACGCAATACTTTTACAACAAAATTTATGTGGAAAATTGTTACTAGTTTTAATTTGAACCCACCACTAAAATTATTTTTTTACTCGCCAATATTAACTAATAACAATCTATTACTTAAAATTTGTTGTGAAAATATTGTAAAAATATTGTGGTAATATTTTTCAATTAGGATTTTTTATTTTTTATATTATTTTTCTTCCTTTCATTTCATTTTCATCCACGTTTCATTTCTTTTTTTCTTTTTTCTTTTTCTTGTTTTTCTCCTCCACACAAGACACACAGCCCCCCTTCTTTTTATTTTCTTTTTCACCTCAAGAACATTCCAGCGCTTCACATGAGAGAGAGAGAGAGAGAGAGAGAGAGAGAGAGAGAGAGAGAGAGAGAGAGAGAGAGAGAGAGAGAGAGATAGAGAGAGGAGATTGGCTTGGGCCTCCACCGCATGCATCTCCACCGTCGCTCCAGCATCTCCACCGTCGCTCCAACATCTCCACCGCTGTTCGTCGTCCTCCCCACCGATCGGCTTGGGTCAGATCAGCTTGTTCTTTTTCTTTTTTTTCATATTTGCTTGTTCTAATTCAACTTTATTTTAAGAATTGGATTTTGTTTTGTGTTTTTTGTTTGGATTATGTGAGAAACAGGGTCAGATCGGCTTGTTCTTTTCTTTTTTTTTTTTCCATATTTTCTTGTTCTGATTCAACTTTATTTTAGAATTAGATTTTGTTTTGTGTTTTGTGTTTTGTGTTTGGATTATGTGAGAAACGGAGAGAATGAGAGAAAAAAAGAAATCCGGAGGAGAGAGAAAGAATTGATATAATAGTAGCTGGGATAATTTTTTAAGCAAAAAAATTGATTTGAAGGTGCTACAGTGTTCTCTAGATTCAGAGAACTACTGTAGCAACTTCAAAAAAAATTTGGAGAACCTGTGCGTTTGGAGAAGCTACTGGAGTGTGAACAGTAACATTTGGTGGTCTAAAAATGGCTTTACAATGGTTGTTGGAGATGCTCTAATACTCCAATATTTTAGTCATAAACACGGCTTTGAACTTCGAAGCAGTCAAATTGAAGAAATATTGTATGAAACTATGAATACAACAGAAAGTTTGGTTAAAAAGCAATAATTGCGGAGCCATGTTATAAGTTTTTTATTTTTTTTTTTTTTTATACAAGATAGAAATTCTACTCTAATATAATGTAAGTGTATATGTGTATGAAACTCTCTTTTGGAGACTTGAATCTCAGCTTTTACCCCCCACATCCCACAAACATTTATACTTGTAGAGTGACCATCACACCAAAGGTGTGCGATGGTGCCATGTTATAAATTTAAATGGTATAATATATGTTTGTTCAGGGACACTTGGATAGTTGATTCAATAGACTTAAAAAGAGGAAAATTGTTGAATACTCTAGAAGTATCATAAATGCATACTTTTCCCGCTCACATAAATTGTGGGTTCCACTATAAATTTAATTAGTGGAACCCACAATTATATAAGAGGGGAGAGTATGTATTTATGGTACTCTGGGAGTATTATATAATTACCCTTTAAAAGATGTGTCATAAACTTGGAGAGAGTCTAGAGGTCCCAAGTGTTATTTACCATGCTATTGGTGCATGGAGTTTTGAAATGTTTCATGGGTTGGAAGTGTAATAGTTTTATCAAAAATTGGAAAACTACATACTTTAAAAAAAAAAATTTAAATCATATCATATTTACAAGGAAAAAAGTAAAAATAAAATTTGCATGAATTTCTTTTTTCATACCTAAAAGTCTATGCTTTAATTATTATTATTATTTTTTTTTGGTCCCAAGGCTATTAAAAACTTTACATTTTTTTTAATTATTTTATATTAAAGTAACTATCTTTTTTTCCATCCCTAAACTTTAGAGAAAATTTTCATATTGTACACGTGACCAATAGTTGCATGACAAGTGATCACTTCATGTGTGTCTTTTTTTTCTTCTTTTTTGTTTTGTTTTGCTTTATGATCATAATGCAAAAACACCCTTTGGGGTTTGGTAGTTGCAAAAACACTTCATAGGGTTTCAGTTTTTCTTTACGACTCCCTAAGGTTTCCATATTCACCAATTTGACCCCAGAGGCTAATTTTAGAATTTGTGTTGACTACAAATGGAAAAATCACATGATCATATTAAGTGTGCGTTTGGGTTAGGAATAAAAATTAAAATTATTTAATTGTTCAGCTTATTTTTGCTACTATTCATAGGCTCCACTGCACTTTTTGGCACTATTCATGGCTCCACTGTACTATTTCAACTAATTTTTACCTTTATCTACAGTACTTTTAGTAATAATTTTTCAGTTTCAGTAAAATAAGCGGTATCTAAACACACCCTAAGAAGACTCAACAATTGATTTGTGTCACTGGTCACATGATCTTTTTGTTCATAAAAGTTAATGAAAGTTAGTCCTAAAGGTCAATTTGGTGAATATAAAAATCTCAAGGAGTTAAAAGAAAAGGTTATAACCTCATGGGACATTTTTCAACTTACCCAAACTCTAGGGTGTGTTTTTACATTTAAGCCTTATTTTTTTATAAATTTTTTTTCTTAATATTATTTATATATATTATATATATATATATATATATATATATATATATATATATATATATATATATATATTTATATATATATTTATGTGGTAGTCTAAGTCAGACCTGTTAAACAAGGTTTGCAGACCCGGATCGTTCATTGAACCGTAAAAGAGAGAGGTTCAAGGTTTTTGAGGTTGAACCGAGGTTGAACCGGGGTCAAACCGTGATGACATCATAATTAATTTAATAATTAATTAAAACCTAAATATAGATATTAAATTTATAAAACTAGAAAAATTGACAATATATCTATATATGTGAGGGAAATTTAATGATTTTCAAGCATATATTTAATAATTAAATAAGAAAGTTAATAAAATAAAATAATAACCATGAAAACATTAAAATTTATGATTAATTTTTGAAGTAAAGTTGAATATCTTTGAAGGATTTTAATTATATTTTTTTTATTCCTTGTAAGAGATAGATAATTTAATTAAGTAGAATAAAATTGTGTTAAGTTGTTTTTATTAAAAAAAAAAAAAAAATGCTAAGGGGTTCATGGTTCTTGCCACCGGTTCGTGCGGTCCAACCCCGGTTTTAGGGGTTCACGGAATTAACAAAAAATCCAGTTCTTTATGCTTAAAAAACCGGTTTTCACGGTCCGACCTCCTAGTCCAGTCCGGGTCTGAAACCCTTGCTGTTAAATTCTCTAATAGGACCTAGTTAAACATGTAAGTTAAAGTTTAATGAGAATAAATAGAATGACAAAAGATGTAATATCTCAATAATTTAGGAACTTATGAGAGAACATTTTAAACAAACTTTAAATAACTTTTAGGGAAGGAAACAATATTTTATTATTATTATTTATATCTATATAATAATCTATATATACATTATTAAGAAAATACAACTTCTTGATTTGCACATTTTAAACGGTTTGAAATACTCTCATACATCATCAATCTCGTCCAAGGCACGGTACTTGGGTACCCGTAATCCATGTAACCTGGAATCCATTAGCAGGAGGTTTATCTTGATGTGCCCCTAATCCATGTACTTGGGTGCTTTCACATGGCTATCTTTTCGCATTGCTGCCATCTTACTTTGCAGCACAATAATTCATAAGATGCTACGTCCACAATATTTTCATAATATTTTTACAACAAATCATAGGTGGTTAGTTGTTGTTGGTTCAAATTTGAACCTAACACTAAGATTACTTTTTTACCCCAACAATAACAACCAATAACAACCTGTCACTTAGAATTTGTTGCAAAAATGTTGTGGACATATCATTTCTCATTCATCATTTGCCAAAAAAAAAAAAAAAAAAAAAACGTGTGATTGATATTGGCCAAGTTTAAGATCTATTTGAAAACTTGCTAGTAGCAGTTTCAATTTATCAAACCATAGCGGTCCAAGCGGGGTGATTAATTTTTTTAACTAAGGGTATATATGACATTTTACTTGATATTTTTTTAAATATAACATTTAAAAAACCAAAGTTTCCTAAAAGTTTGTGAGGATCGAACCTAGGATGTCTAGGTTTACAACTCATTCCAAGCCTCCAACCATTGGATTGCACCTTGAATTGTTTTTATTTTAGATATGTAAAATTTTATTCTATCCATATAGAGATCTTTACACTCATCATAGAGACAAATGTAATAGTAAAATTAATAATAATAGGCTTCATGAACCATTTTGACATTTATTTTGTAAAAAGTCATTTCCAGTCTTCACTTTTTCTCCCACACAGCGTAGTCTTTGCCAGAGGCAGCAACCTGGAAATTTGAGGGAACAAGGTTTCCAAGATCCAACTTTGGCCCAATCTTCATAATGATCTTGTCATCAATCCTAGCCATATATAAATTGGCTTCAGACGCTAATATATTCACAGTGCTTTTGGTGTTGATCCCATTCCTTGATCTAATCGCAATCCATTTGCTTAATTCATCCTTTAGGCCCCATTCAAAGAAGTGATCATAGAACTACACAACATAAAAACAATCTCTTCTAGTCAACAAAGTAGTTATGATACCTTGATGGATTATTAGCCGTCTTTAGAATGAAAAAGTATATACAACAACACTAACATCCAGTCCTTAATCCCAAAACTTTGAGGTCAACTATGAATCCTCAACAGACAAAATCAAGTTAGTCACATTTATTCTTTTTTATCAAATAGAATGAAAAGGTGTATAGGCATTAAAAAGAAAAAAAAGAAAAAAAAAAGAGAGGATAGAAATTACTATGGTTGGGTTCCCAGGATGAGTGAGAATGTAAACATATCCCAGCATGACTTTATCAGAGGGGAATGGCCAAAGTTTTTGAGTAGACCCGGTATCATGATTATCAATAAAGGTCACAGAATTTTCTGGCTTTATTCCAATCAACCCTGGTGGTTTCCCATTAGAGTCCTTTAACCTCCATAACTCTCCTTCCACAGCTGCTTGAAGAATCCCTTTGGTTGTGAAATCAAAGGCAGTGACAGCCCCACCAGCAGCCTGAATCCAATCAGCTAACGCACCACGGTGTGCATCCTGGTTGGGATTAGGCTTGCCATCATTCCCATAGGAAAGGGAATTCCAATTCTCTCCAACTGCAAATTCTGGTTTAGTTTGTTCCATATAGATCTTTGTTATACTGGGGGCATATCCTCTCACAAAATCAAAACGCCATCCATCGAATCCAATTTCAGTCTTTAACCAATTCATCCACTCCGACAACTCTTTCTGTACCTGTGGATTAAGATGATCAATATCAGGTGCACCACCAAAGTCCTCTCCAGAGTCAAGATTCCCTGTGCCATCAGAATAGGCTGTGTCATCCTTGCAAATGAAGGATGGTCCCCAATCAAGACGTCCGTCTGGAGTTCCACCTTCAAAGATGCACCATATTCCTCTTCCATCTTGCTTCTCAGCAGTTCTGTGGTTTATCACTATGTCAGCAACGGCTTTAATTCCTTTCTCATGGAGAGCTGCAATCAGTGACTTCAATTCATTCTTAGATCCATATTTTGAGGCATCGAGATCATATAGCCTTCCAGGCATGTATCCTAGAATAAATTAAGCAAGGAAACAACATACATTTAGATTGAGCATATCTTATCTGTTCTCTTATTTGAGACCAAAAGATGGGAACATATAGAAGATAAAAATAACCATTTTCCATAACTCAAACATTATCCATACTCAAGTTGTTCCTTTTTTTGAATATAGACAATCATGCATTCCCCAGGAATGAGATAAGATGCACAAAGTGTTGGGAAAGACTACCCACTTCTTGGTGAGAGCAAAATCTCAACCAATATTGTCAACCAAGTGTGAATTCACTTAGCCACAATAGATACCAAAGTTAGGCTAGCAAGTTGCAATATGGAATCTAAGACACATATCATCAATCATTAGAAGGCACACACAATGTACGCCAGATCTACATGATCTGGAATTAAGCCTACATCCTCGGGTTGAGTTTTGAACAATTCACTATAATCAAAAAGTTACAGTGGTCTACTATTCAAGTTCTATTACACAACAATCTTGGAGAAATACAAGATTACCTCAAGAAATTTTACAAAACCCAGTTTCACCTCAATGGAATCTTCCTATCAACTCGTTTAAAGACCCTAAACACCTATTAGACACTTGTTTCAATGGCCTGAGCAAGAAAAGCTCACACACAAAACCTTACCTCTCACCATTGAGTGTCATCTTAGTTAGAAAAATTCGAACAACTTAGTTTATAAAAGCCTCAAGAACTTAGGCTTAATATAAATTAGTAAGTCCTTATGGGCTTGGACCAAACAAGGCCAACACAAAGCAGACAGGCAACCCTTCATGTTGGCCAACCCAGCAACATGTCCTTGGAATATGTATCATTATATTGGAATCAATAGGACTTCATTGCAGTTAGGAACAAATAATTAACCAGGAGTTGGAAGACCTACGCTAGAAAAAAAGATAACCAAAACTGTTGTACCATTATAAATGGCATCACTTGTTACAACATGTGATTGAATTTAACCTTAATAGCAAAACAAATGGGACCTAATTATTTCCCAGTTTAAGGAAATGAAATTGCAGAAATATTACCTTGGGGAGCAACAGATTGAGAAGCAGGAGGAAGCCAGACATGAGTGATTCCAGCTTTAGCGAGGTCAGGTATAGAATTCTTCAGTGAGTTGTACCATCCTCCTTTATTACTTGAATCCCAATTGAAACCCTGTCATTTCATAATTCATTAATTTACATGCCACAGCAACTCATGTAGCAAGTGTACCATAGCCGTAGGAAGATGCATATATCCAATACATCATACATGAGATATATATACGTCTCTCTCTTTACATAGAAAAGATATATATAGTAAGTGGGTGCATACAGTTACCTGAAATAGAATTGCTGAGACTGCAAAGGAGGGTAATAGAGAAACACAAAGGCTGAGGAAGCTGAGTAAAGCTAGAAGATTCATGGGCTTCATTGCTGCTGAAGATGGTGGATGCTTCTCTCTTATTAATTACCTTATATATATAGGCATCATTTTTTGCCTTTGGTTTGGAATTTCAATAGTTGCTGACACTACACGTTTGATGGTCTGTACGTTAAGGATTTCTATTTTTTATATATTTTTTGATATCGTTAAGGAAAGATGTTAAGGCTTTTTTTTTGCATGTGAAAGATGTTAAGGCTTAAGACCGAAGTAGAAATTAATGAAATTCCATAGTGAGGAAAATTCAAAGGAGAAATAATAAAGACAGTCAAAGTCAAGAAATACCAACAAAAATCAATGGGTGAAAATATTCAGACCAACACCGGAGATTTTTTTTTTTTTTTTTTTTGAATAGGTAAGAAATCGGTGGTATAGAAACTAGTAAGTAGTAACTATGTTACTGTGATATTTTATTATTATTATGAAAGTTAGTTACTTGATGTTTTAATTCTCTTTAACACCCCTAATATTTAGTTCAAATAAATAAATAATTGAGGGTATAAAAGTAATTTGAACTTCTTATATTTACGAGGAATTTAATTTAAACTGAAATGCAAATACATGTTACATGAATTTCACTATCTCATGTTTTAACTCCTATAAAACTTCTTTACTACTTTAAAATGTTTAACTGCTTTCTTCTATTAAAAAAGGAAAAGAAAAAGAAGCTACTTTACTGACAAATTTAAAATTTTTAATTGCTCTTAACTTCTATCTAGGAAAAACTGTTTGTAACTTCTGATACTTATCCTCTATCATTTATCTTCAAAAATAACTTCTAATACTTAACTTTTTTTTTTTTTTTTTTTTGTGTCTCAACTGATCACAAAATTTGGCAAATGTCGCAGTGAAGCATAAAAGACCAAACTTCAGTTTTCTCTGACTTCATCGTCACTCTCACATGGCTAGTATGATCTCTCTTTTGTTGAAGGTTTTTTTTTTTTTTTTTTTTAATTTTAATTTTTTGTGTTATAAAATTTTTCCATGATATTCACGTAAGTGTTATTCCAAATTTCCGATCTCTCCTTTTTTGTGCTTCTCTAATTTTTTTTTAGGGGTGGGGGTGGTTTCTCTCCATGTCTTAGATTTACATTGTAATTAATCGAGAATGAATGGCCGTCTAGAGCAAGACAAGGGATTTTTGAGAAGAGGAGGCAAACGATATTGTAATGTCCTTCGCAATAACATTTAGGGGACCATGAAGTATGTCATTCATATATTTAGAGTGGCGCTGGCGCAAATTATATCTTAGGTGGCGTCCTCAAGATCATTTTGGAGAATGTGATTTGGGACATCCTAACCTACACAGAATATAGGGCTAAGACTGTCACAACCATGGACGTTTTATGCCCTCAACAAGGTGTGGTAGTATCAAACATATGGGTTTCTAGGTTTGGTTTAAGTTTTAATTAGTTGTAGTTGTGGTTGGTTTTCTTTGTAAATTAAACTTTGAATTGTAATTTCCTATGACTTAATGCAAGTTAGAATTTTTATTCTTTTTTATTGTTTATTTGAAGTATGTGAAAGATTGATAAATTTTGATGAATTGTTGCTATGGAATTTCTATTTTGTGTCCTAAAAACATTTGGAGCCATTTTGAACTTTTTTTAATTATACTTTAAGCTTTGTAGCTTTGTTGACAAAGAAAGAAATAAAATGGCAGTGGCTTTCGCAAGTTTTGTTTAGACAGTAATGCTATTGTAATTTGATTTTAGGATAATCATTTGTGTTTTTCTCTCTTATTTTGGGTAAAAACTAATAATTTGCATCAATTATAATTTGAGATCACTATATTTTCCAATCACAAAATACGTAGGGGTGTGATGAGTAGAATGCGTTTGCAAGTGAAATAATTTTTCATTACACCCTTAGGTATTTTTGTAATTGAAAAATATAGTAATCTCAAATTATAATTTATGCAAATTATTAACTTTTACTCAAAAAATAGAAGAACATTTGAGCACATACGTAAGCGCGTGCTTAGAGGCTAGTAATTTATTATACATTAGTATTGCATAAATTGTACTAGTGTTATTAATTTTCGTTAACTTCATAGATTTTTTATGGAGTATCATTTTTTTTGTTATTGTTATATATATATTTTTTAAATCATGTAAAATGTCATTTATACCGTTAGTTAAAAAAATCCACTTGGATCACTATAGTTCTATAAAATTGATCCTGCTAGCAAGTTTCCAAATAGATCTTAAACTTGGCTATCATCAGTCACACGTTTCTTTCAGCAATTTGTGCAGTGTGCTGTGTTCTTACTTTGCAGCAACAATAGTTCATCGTTTAATTTATAGACGATTTTACTTATCAAAACAAAAAGAAGAAGAAGAAGTAAAAACACAGCAATGTAAAAGAGCCATAAACCTTTGGCTTGCGCCTGCTAATGGGTGAGTGACAGCAGTCATTTGTCTGAATTCCAGGTTACATGGATTAGGGGCACCCAAGTATCGTGCCTTGGACGCAATTGATGATGTGTGAGAGTATTTCAAATTATTTAAAAAGTGCCCATCAAGAAGTTGAATTTTCTTAATAATGTATATATTATTATATAGATGTAAATAATAATAAAAAATTGTAGCAAGATTTTTTTTTTTTTTTTTTACAAATATATTTTTAACTTCCCTAAAGTAAGTTTTATCATTCTTGAACTTCAAAAATTTTCTTCTATAAGTTCATAAACTATTAAAAATATTACACTTTTTGTCCGTTTGTCTATTTTCATTAACTTTTATCTTACATGTTTAACCAGGTGGTAGTGGTAATATTAGAGAATTTGACAGGTCCGACATAGACTACCAAATAAAAAAAAAAAACATTTTTGAAAAATCATAAAATACAAGACCTATATATAAAAATACCCCTTGAGATTTGGGTCAGTTCATGAATGTCCCATAGGGTTTCAATTTTTCCTTTTAACTCCTTGACGTTTTCATGTTCACTAAATTGACCCTTAGGATTAACTTTCATTAGATTTTATGAACAGAAAAATCAAGTGATTAGTGACGCAAATCAATTAGCAAGTCTTCTTAATACAATAATGTGATTTTCCCATCCGTAAGAGTCAACACAAGTTAGCCTCATTGGTCATATTGGTGAATATAGAAGCCTCACGGAGTTATAAAGAAAAATTGAAACCTTATGAAATGTTTTTGCAACTACTTAAACCTCAGAGGGTATTTTTGCAACCACTCAAACCCCAAAGGGTGTTTTTGCATTTTGATCATAAAACAAAACAAAAATAGAAAAAAGACACATATGAGGTGAACATTTGACATGAAGTAGTGTTCCAATCTTTAACCAAATTATTCTACTTCCTACCCATGAGACATTCCAGAAACTCTATGCATCGATAATGTAGTGAATGAAACTTGGGGCCTCTAACCTCCTTCCAAGTTTATGGCACTTTTTTTTTTTTTTGGATAGGATATGATATATCTTTTAAGTCTATTGAATCTATTATTTAGTATCCTGAAGAAACATATATTATATGATTTAAACTTATAATGTGGTGGCTCCACGATTATTGCTTTTTAACCCCTTTTTTTTATGTGCATTTTAACTCTTTTGAAACTTTTTGTCCGGTATTCATAGTTCCATACCTTATTTCATCAATTTGACTGCTTCAAAGCCGTGTCTATGACTAAAATATTGGAGTATTAAGAGAAGTATTTCTCCTTCATATATGGTCTGTCCGTAAATCACGACTGTGTGACGACAAGCCAATAAGTGAAACTATGACCCTCAGCTTCTACTTATCACTCAGAAAAGAAAAGTCCAACATTCTGGCTTCACTAATACGTAATAAATAAAAGTATAACTTAAAAAAAAAAAAAAAAAAAAAAAAAGGAAAAAAAAAACATGAATTAAAATTTAGCTGGGTAACTTATTCGGAAAAGAAAAGGAACAAGTTATTATTATCCAACAGGCAAAAAGCTTCTCAAAGAGAGAGAAAAAAAAAATTATTACTAACAAAAGTGATGTAGTTATGGTAGAACGTGACTTGTTACTATTTAGGGTGACTATATAAAGAATTGAAATTAAAAAAAAAAAAAAAAAAGTTATCATAGTTAGCATTATATATTTTTTATATATTAAAAAAAAAGGATATAAATGACATTTTACATGATTTTAAAAAAATATATATATAACAATAAAAAGAAATGATATTCCATAAAAAAAATCTGTGAAGTTAGTAGCACTAGTACAATTTATGCAATACTAATGTATAATAAATTACTAGCATCTAAGCACGTGCTCATACGCGTGCTCAAAGGCTTTTCTATTTTTTGGGTAAAAATTAATAATTTGCATCAATTATAATTTGAGATTACTATATTTTTCAATCATAAAAATACTTAGGGGTGTGATGAAAAATTATTTCACTTGCAAACGCATTCTACTCATCGTTAGGGTTGTACACGGGTCGGGTTTATGCCCAACCCGGACTCGACCCAACATTATCAGGTGGGGAAGATTTCAACCTACAACCAACCCGAATGAAGTTTCAAATCAACTGGGTCGAGTCATGTCGGCTTTTGGGTGTGAATCGGTCGGTTTCGGGTTTTTCAATATTACTGGATTTTGGCCGAAATCTAGCCGGATCTCGTCAGATCTGGGCGGATCTAACGAGATTTGGTTGATATTCCTTCGAATTTATGGAAATTTGGCTGAGATCTAACAAGATTTGGCCGAGTTAGAGTCGGGCTTACCGGAGTTTTGGCCAAGTTTGAGTAGATCTGGGCTAGATTCGCTGAATTTAAGCATATCTGAGTGAGGAAGAGGGTAGATCTTGGCCGGATTTAAGTGGATCTGAGTAAAGGAAGGCCAAACGTGGCCGGATCGGAGTTGAGGAGCGCCAGATCGTCGTCGGATCAAGGTTATTTTTGACCTTCTTTTAGTTTTTGTCAGGCTGGGTCGAGTTGCTCAATATTTTGAGGACGAAACCCGCCACTCGACCCGCCGAAGTCGGTTTTTGAGGGTTGAGTCTCGTCACTAACCATCGAAGGTGTCAGATCCGACCATGACGGATCAGTTCCGGTCAGGTTGGTCGGTTTTGTCGGGTCTCCGGTTTGCATGGACACCTCTACTCATCACACCCCTAGGTATTTTGTGATTGAAAAATGTAGTAATCTCAAATTATAATTGATGCAAATTATTAACTTTTACCTAAAATAAGAGAGAAAAACAAAAATGATCATCCTAAAATCAAATTACAATAGCAATATTGTCTAAACAAAACTTGCGAAAGCCACTGCCACTTTATTTCTTTCTTTGTCAACAAAACTACAAAGCTTAAAGTATAATTAAAAAAAAGTTCAAAATGGCTCCAAATGTTTTTAGGACGCAAAATAGAACTTCCATAGCAACAATTCATCAAAATTTATCAATCTTTCACATACTTTAAATAAACAATAAAAAAGAATAAAGATTCTAACTTGCATTAAGTCATAGGAAATTACAATTCAGGGTTTAAATTACAAAGAAAACCAACCACAACTACAACTAATTAAAACTTAAACCAAACCTAGAAACCCATATGTTTGATACTACCACACCTTCTTCTTAAGGGCATAAAATGTCCATGGTTGTGATAGTCTTACCCCTATATTTTGTGTAGGCTAGGATGTCCCAAATCACATTCTCCAAAATGATTTTGAGGACGCCACCTAAGATATAATTTGCGCCAGCGCCACTCTAATTATATGAATGACATATTTCATGGTCCCCTAAATGTTATTGCGAAGGACATTACAATATCGTTTGCCTCCTCTTTTCATAAATCCCTTGTCTCACTCTAGACGGCCGTTCATTCTCAATTAATTACAATGTAAATCTAAAACACGGAGAGAAACCCCAAAAAAAAAATTAAATTAAAGAATTAGAGAAGCACAAAAAAGGAGAGATTCGAAATTTGGAATAAAACTTACGTGAATATCATGGAAAACTTTTATAACACAAAAAAATTAAAATTAAAAAAAAATTAAAACCTTCAACGAAAGAGAGATCATACCAACCATGTGAGAGTGACGATGAAGTCAGAGAAAACCGAAGTTTGGTCTTTTATGCTTCTCTGCTACATTGGCCAAATTTTGTGATTATTTGGGACCAAAAAAAAAAACCAAAACCAAAGCCAAAACCAGATATGTATCGGAAGTTATTTTTGAAGATAAACGGTAGAGGATAAGTATCAGAAGTTAATAACAGTTTTTCCTAGATAGAAGTTAAGAGCAATTAAAAATTTTAAATTTGTGAGTAAAGCAGTTAATTTTTATTTATTTATTTTATTTATAGAAGAAATCAGTTAAAAATTTTAAATTTGTCAGTAAAGCAATTTTATAGGAGTTAAAACGTGGGATAGTGAAATTCGTGAAACATGTATTTGCATTTGAGTTTAAATTAAATTCCTCGTAAATATAAGAAGTTCAAATTACTCTTATACCCTCAATTATTTATTTGTTTGAATTAAATATTAGGGGTGTTAAAGAGAATTAAAAGATCAGGTAACTAACCTTCTGAATCCTCTTATGTGGCGTTTGGTATGAGGGAATCCACATTACTTCTGACATCCAGATTCCTGGGAATGTGATTCCTTACAATTTGGATGCCTAGAAATGTAACTATTCCTAAGTTTGGTTTCATTGGGAATCTAATAAGATTCCTAAGAATGTGAGATGAAAATGTTTGGTTTATTCCCAGGAATTTTAAATGAATTATTTTTTTTCCCATTCTATCCTTAGATTTAAATGTGAACTACCAAGTCCTTTAAAAAAAAATCTTCATCTGAATAAATAATGAAAAACAAAATATAAACTATAAATTATGACAAATTCATTAAAATTGTAGTCTAACATTTTTTATTGAAGAGATTGGAAGAGGTGCAGGTGGAATTGTATACAAAGGGGTGTTGTCTGACAATCGAGTTGCAGCAATCAAACGTCTCAATGAAGCCAACCAAGGAAAAGGTGAATTTTTAGCAGAAGTAAGCATCATTGGGAGTATTAACCACATGAACTTAATAAAGATGTGGGGCTATTACGCAGAGGGAAAGCACAGGCTTTTGGTGTACGAGTACATGGAGCATGGTTCTTTAGCAAAAAACCTCTCAGCTAAGACACTTAATTGGGAGAAGAGATTCAAAATTGCCATGGGCACTACGAAAGGCCTAGCCTATTTGCATGAGGATTGCTTGGAATGGATTTTACATTGCAATGTAAAGCCTCATAATATACTTTTGGATGTTGGGTGACACGTGTGAATGAAGTCCCACATTGAATAAATATGAGAAGAATGAGTGGTTAATATAACATAATTGAGCACATACCCATAGGGCTTAGGCCTTTTGGGTTAAAGTGTGTCTCTATATGTTATATTAATTACTCAAGGAAGCTCCCCAAGGTGTTTATCACCCCAACAAGTGGTATCAGAGCCCATGGTGGTGTGCGGCGAAGCTGGTGAGGTGTTCATGGTCCCTACCCAACGGGGACAAAGAAAGCCTAAATGGCCCACACACAAAGATCCTAGAGAAAAAAAGAAAAAGAAAAGCCCAACAAAGGAATATTGCTAATGGTGCTAAATAATGGTGTGGTGCTAGGTTCCCATGGACATGGACATACGGGGTTCCCATGGATGTGCGTGCGGGGTTGACACGTGGTTTCCATGGATGGCGTACGAGAGACCCATGGATGACGCGCTGATGAAGTGAAAAGCCCATTAGGCAAGGGGGAGTGAGTATGACTTGTTCATGACCCACAAAGAGGTCTTGAAGCCCATAAAAAAGCAGACTCACACGTGAGGGGGAGATTTGTTGGGTTACACGTGTGAGTGAATTCCCACATTGAATAAATATGAGAAGAATGAGTGGTTAACATAACATAATTGAGCACATACCCATTGGGCTTAGACCTTTTGGGTTAAAGTGTGTTTCTATATGTTATATTAATTATTCAAGGAAGGTCCCCAAGATGTTTATCTCCTTTACATTGGACTCAACTTGTCAACCAAAGGTGGCAAATTTTGGCCTGTAAAAGCTACAAAATAGAGGTGTTCTTAAGAATTCAAGCTTCTCAAAGATAAGAGGAACTCGTGGTTATATGGCTCCAAAGTGGGTTTTCAATCTACCTATCACCTCCAAAGTGGATGTTTATAGCTATGGGATTGTTGTGCTAGAAATGGTGACCAGAAAGGGACCATCAAGGAGTGTCCATGCTATAGATGATGGTGGGGAGGCAGAGCACAAAAGGCTGGTTATGTGGGTGAGAGAAAATATGAAGAAAGCGGCTGCAAATATTTCCTCACTTGAAAACATCATTGATCCAATGTTGGAAGGTAAATATGATATGGAAGAGATGGAAGCTTTGGTTCAGGTTGCTCTACAATGCGTAGAAGAAGATAAAGATGCAAGACTTACCATGAGTTGCTAAACCATATGGCAAAGCAATAGGCATTATCACCCACGAAATAAAAGCCAGCAGAGAAGTTGCCATTTGGTGATACTAGAATATCTGGTTTCTCTACAGATAGGGATGTGCCTTTACTCATAACGACCAATGCTGAAGATATAAGTGGAAAAGAAAATGCCAAAGAGAGTAGAAGGAACAAGACTAGCAAACCCATGATTGAAAGCTCAAACTAGTGATGGACTTCGGCAAGGCAAGACCATAATTATTTATAAAAGTGAGTTGCCAGTGCGATGCACGGATAACGTTATAATATTTTATGTAAGATGGTTTTAGAGAATATTGTACATATATTATAGTATAATTGTTATTGAATTTCGTTAGTAATGAGTTAATCATAAGAAGAAACAATTATAAATTGCACACATATATCCATTATAATTATTTAGTTCATATAATGAGAAATATAAAAACAACTTTGGAGAAATATTGTAGAATAAAAGTTTTTGATAAGCATATTGTAGAATAAAAGTTGATATAAAATGTGTCTTTCTCTTTGTCCTTAATTCTAAAATAAAATACGCATCTCAAGCACACACAATCAGTCACATCTTTTACGAAACCCACAAATTTACAACGTTTGACCTTAATATCAAAATTACCGTAGTCACTCAATATAAAATGCAACAGGTGTTGATATATAAAAGAGTAGAAGTGTAAGAGGTGAAAATGACGAATTGAAATGAAAATTTTTTTGTGTGTATGTGTGAGGGAGGAAAAGTGTTGATACATTGAGTCAAAAGATACAAAGTATATTTACTTTTTAATTAGAAAAGTCTTGAAACATTGAATCAAATAAAACAAAATTTTAATATTTAATTTGTTCTTATCTCTGATGTGGCATTTGAGAATATTTCAATTTTCTTTGCCAAGAATGTGTCACTTGAAAGAACCTCATGATTTCATGCATGAAATCTCTACTTTTATATATATACTAGCCACGAACCCGCGCGTTGCGCGTGATAATTATTTTTATAGTGGTTTTATTAAAAAAAATTTACAGTTTAGACTAATTTAATTATTTATTATGTGGGTTGCAGTTAGTTCAACTGGTAAAATTTTTGATAGTTAAATAAGAAATCTGGAATTCAATCCCCGCCTACACCAAAAACTGATTGGTATCTTGGTCTAATGATAAAGAACTATCATCAGGAGTGGACGCCATAGGTTGAAACTCTCTTAAAATTTTATTTATTTATTTATTATAGGAACAATCATAAATATAATATAGGAAAAGTCATAAATTATAAATATAAATTTAGTCATACTAAAATGAAAAAAAATACAATTTTTCTCAGAAATTCAAAAGGTAAGTTAATGAAAATATTTATTTTTTAATAAAAGTTATTTATAACTGTAAGGGCACAAACAGACCTATGACCCAAGAATGACCAGACAGTGGCCCAATGAGCCCACCACAATGAATTTGTTAGAGAATGGATAGGGTATTGACTACTTAATGAGCTAAAGTTAATCACAACGAGAAGAAATGCCAAATAAATGACTAGGATCACACAATTATGAAGAAAAAGGGATCCTCGGTTCAACCTGAGGAAGATCTTTTATATATAAGTCTTGCTTTCTCTTTTTCACAAGTATTTTTCTTCTTCCTTCCCAAAGTCCTCCACCCTCTTTCTCTTTTTAGATCCCCCACCATGAGGATCTTCATTTTCCTTTTATATTTATACATAAATTATCTTAATCCTACACTTAGAGGGCTGAGATTACATTGACAGGACTTCGGTCTCATCCAGAACATACTAGTAAGCTTTTGCCTTGCAATTTGAGCTGTGTCACCACTGTTCATGGTCATTTCCTCATTAATGCGGTCAGAGGAGTAGTTGTCTTGCATTTGCGAAGGGGATAGCTTCCACACCCTTCTCCTTTCACCCTCCTCGTAACTCGTGCCAAATCTACTTTCTCCCCTCTGTGATATTTTAACTTTATGAGCCTCCTATGGTTACTGCTCATCCCCAAGGTCAATGAGTGTTCGTCTCGTGGTTGTCCAGTGCTCGTCCCCGAGGTCCAAGGTGCATCCTTAGAAATCATCTTAGCAACCCACTCAAATGAGATTAGGGATCCTCGTCCACACAATAACATTTTGTGAATCATTAAAAAGAATATAAAATTTGGAAATTATTCTTTCAGTTTTAAACAAACTTTCTCAAACCTTACTTTTTTAGCCTACAATCCAAAACACCGAAAAACGTAACTAAAAAAATTAATAAAACTTAACAATGATTAATTGGACCAATTAGGAAAACAATTTCTTGTTGATAATCTATTAAGGTTATTTTCTTTGCAGAAACTGTAATTTTGTCCACCCAAAACATATTATCAAAGAAAGAATTATTAGCAAAATCTAAGAATTAAATTTCTATATATGCATTGTTATAAAATAATAATAATAATAATAATAATAATAATAATAAAATTTCAAAAGCTAAAATTTGTAACCCATCCGATTATTTTTTTTTGGCTAAGTTTTGCTTTTTCTCTAAATAAATGATATTATAGAGTACTTCTAATACAACTATTAAGAGTACTTTTTCCACCACAAAGGATTAAAAAATAAACAAAAATTAGTAAAGTCTCATAGTTTAACATCTAAATTGACCACTATAAAAAATCATGTTATGTAATAAAATAAATACCAAATTATCCAAATCATGCTATGTAATAGAATAATATTATATTTTTATATGCTATATTTAATTCTTTTATAACGCAATAGCATAACATTTAACAATCAAAAAAAAATTTAAAAAACAAAACTAAATTGCATTAACTCAAAGTAAAGTTTTAAAGAATATAAAAAAATTATCAACCTAAAGTAGAGATGTAAGAAAAATAAAAAAATTCACCAAAAAATTGAGAGAGAGAGAGAGAGAGAGAGAGAGAGAGAGGAAACTTTTTCTGTTTTTTTTTTTGGTGAGGGAAAACTATGCATAGAATGGAAGAGATAGTGACAAATTTATAGTAGGAGAATGTGAATAAGAAAAGACAAGAATAAAGGAAGATGAAGGGAAATAGAAAGAATGATATTAATGTAGAGAGTAGTGGGTAGTGAGAAGATGAAAAGATAAAGGAGGAAGAAAGGTTGGAGAAGCAGTTGGGAGATGAAAAGGTAAGGGAGGGAGAAAGGTTGGAGAAGTGTTAATATTAAAATATATATATATATATATATATATTCAAAACAATTATAAGAAAATTGGAAAGAAAAAAAAATAATGATATAAACGCTAATGTAACTTAATTAGAACATAATAATAATAAATATTATATTTCAGTTGGGAATTCTAGCCTTTTACCCCTATTTTTCAAAATATTTGGCAATATGCCCCTGTTTCCAAACTATTTAGGTCCGTACCCTTGTTTTGAAACTCGATTTCCTCAAAATCGAGTTTCAATGAAGAACTCGATTGGTTTAAAATCGAGTTATGCTCGATCAAACTTAAAAAAAAAAAAAAAAAAAAAAAAAAAAACACTTGCATGGAACTCGAGTTCATGAAGCTCGAGTTCCCTTTAAAACGCCACTATAGCACGATTTGAACGCAACTATAGGTTTTGGGCTGATCAAACTTAAAATTAAAATTAAAAAAAAAAATTGCATGGAACTCGAGTTCCATTTAAAACGCCGCTATAGGCGTTCCTGAACGCAGCTATAGGTTTGGGCTGATCAAACTAAAAAAAATTGCATGGAACTCGAGTTCCATTTAAAACGCCGCTATAGGTGTTTCTGAACGCAGCTATAGGTTTGGGCTGATCAAACTAAAAAAAATTGCATGGAACTCGAGTTCCATGCATTTTTTTTTTTTTTTTTAAATTTTACCTATAGCTACTTTTCATGGAGACCTATAGTGGCATTTTTTTGGAATTCGAGCTCCATGAACTCAAGTTCCATGCAATTTTTTTTTTAATTTTTTTTGTTTTTAAAGTTTCATCGCCCCATACTCGATTTTCTATCAATCGAGTTTTTTTTATTGAAACTCAATTTTAATAAAATCGAGTTTCGAAATAGGGGCACAAACCTAAATAGTTTGGAAACAGTGACATATTGCTAAATATTTTGAAAAATAGAGGTAAAAGACTAGAATTCCCTACTTCAGTTTATATATAAAAAGCTGGCCAAGACTTATTCATACTGAATTTTTTATTTTATTTTTTCCTTTTAAAATCTGATGTAGAGCGTAGACTGGAGTACAATGGTCAAAGTTCATAGGGTGCAACTTTCTTGCGCTTAAAATTAAAAAAAAAAAAAAAAAAAAAAAAAAACACTTTTATTGCTTTTTGGCCGATGAGATGTTTCGACCTTGAACTCAACTTTGAGTCTAAATTCGTAGAAAATTAAAACGCACTTTAGACCAAGGGGCATTCACATTGTTTAGCAAAAAAAAGCATTCACATTGGCTTGTTTAGAATAAGAGATTATTCTCTAGTTAATCACTTTTAAAAACACACGCCATTTATTTTTTATTCTATATTCTATTTCATTAAAATAATTTTTTATTAGTATTTCTTCCACTTTTCAAAACACATTCACATTTTTTTTTTAAATAAATAATTAAGAGTTTAAGAAATGAACCATGTTCTTTTACAATATTCGACATCATGCTCTTAAGGTTTTTTTAAAAAACAGTTATAAGGAGTTAAATTGTGATTTCTCTCAACAATTTTTCCCTCACAATAATATGTGGGTTTTTTTTTTAATTCTTTTTTAAGGGTGGGCTGCTGAATTAAAAATTCGCCTAATTCTAATTAAACTTAGACCTGGAAATGACTTACGTACTAATTAAGTTCAAATAGACCAGAGTCTTGTCTTGATCTGGTAGTGGGGAACAAGATAAGTTGAGATGCCTCCCATGATTCATTACATCTGTTTGATTGAAGTGTGGAAAAGATACCAACAAAGATAAGATCTATCTTCTTCTTTATTTTTTTTTTTTTTTTTCTTTTCTAATTTAATCATTTCTGTTGAAAGTTCTAAGCTATTGCTGTTGTGACTTTGCACTGTTATTCAACCAAGAGTACCGAGCGTGTTTTACGTCTGAACGTCCTAATGTGGATTATTGACTGGTAAATTAGACGTAAAGAATAAAGATGGATATGGATGTTGAAGATTGAGATTTTGAGCTCTCTCTCTCAATGTAAAAAAGTCTACTACTATCGTAGTTTTTTTTTTTTAATCATTAAAGTTGAGGATTGTCATCATTTCAAAAAAAGAAAACAAAAAAAAGAGTTGAGGATTTTATCATCTGTTAAAAACAAGCCTCACTTGGATTGCCACATTTGAATTTCATAACAATTTTTTGTTCTTTTAAATAATAAAATTATTTATTTTATATAAAAACCTCCAATTTATTTTCTCTTTGTTTCTATTACATGGCGTGTAGTGTTTCTGTTTGATTTTTTAAAAATAAAAAACCATGTTTACCAAAAATAAAAAAAATAAAAAAATAAAAAACCATATATGTTAGTTAGATGAGTTAGGGTGTTTTATTTTTAGGTTTAATTACTCTTTAGGTCCTCAACCTTTACCTCATATTTCAAAATGGTCCGCAACCTTTCAAATATTTCATTTTAGTCCTTAACTTTTTATTGTGTCAAATAGGTCCTTATTGTTTGTTGATGGGTTAGTTAGAAATGGGTTTGAATGGGTCTGATTCTGTGATTTAATTTCTTAATATTAAATTTGATGCTACATTACTTAAAATTTGCCACATCATACCTCTATTAGTAATTTAGCCATTGAGGGGACCAATATAAATATTCTTGAGGATTTTTTTGACTATATGAATACTCTTGAGGAAAGAAAGGTTAAAGCTTAATCGGTATGCCTTAGATTGGTGGGAACAAACATAAGGTTAAGAAAAACTTGTTCATGGCCAATGATGAAAAAGATGCTTACGATCAAATTAGAGAGGAGTGATATACTTTTCTGGGTTGTTCATCGTTTTTGTTTGATGTTTTGGGTTGTTTATCATGTTTATCCTGCTTGTGTTTGATCTTTCTAGTTCTTCAATATTTTGTCTATTTAGATATATTTTTGTTGTTCTATTTTTATTTTATCTGTTTATGAAATTTTTAAAATTTTAGAGCATTTAATTTTATGTTTCATAAATTTTAAAATCTATTTAATTTATATGAAATTATGAAAAAGGTGTAATCAAAATGTTATGTTTCATAATTTTAAGCTTTCAAACTTTAAGCTTTGCAAGTAATGGCCTATAGCAGCGTTTTACAAACGCCATTATAAGGTATAAACCTATAGTGGCCTTTCTGTAAAACACTACTATAGGTCAATAGTCATGGTACAATAGTGACGTTTGTAACTACCAATATAGAAAATGCTGTTATAGCCCAAATGGGCCTATAGTGGCGTTTTTAGGACCTATAGTGGTGTTTCACGAATGCCACTATAGGTACGGTTTTTGTGGTGCGGTGTAATTTTGTCATATATAAAGTAAGATTATTGGTCAAAAAGTTTAGACTAAGGAATTATAATAATGAACTCTACCTTCAACCATCAATTGAAAAAAATCTTGAAGTGGTTGAAAAAGATCAAGACTTGCAACAAGTTGTTGAATTAAAAATTGAAGATAATACTCTTCAAGAAGTTGATGAAGAGATCGAAGAAAAGAAGATTGAGTTTTTTTTTTTTAAGAAACGAAAATGGGGGCCTTTATGGCTATATTACACCCCCGAACAAGGCGCCAGAGGCCTCGGACGGGGTAGCCTGATCTCGGGGGCCCGCCTGTACCTCTGTGCGGGGAGTTACCCCACTAAGGATGCCCACCAACGGACTCCTGCGGGCAACGGGATTCGAACCTAGGTGTGGTGCACGAAGTGAACGAACCTTACCCACTCAACCAAGCCCCCGTTGGTAAAAGAAGATTGAGTTGATAGAGGAGAATGGTGGAAATCATGAGATGGAAATTATTACCTAGTTGTTTTGCTAAAGATGACTACACAATTTGTTGATTTTCTTGAAATAGAAAATTATGATTTTGTTTTCAATCCTTTGTTAATTGATGTTGCAAACAAATTGAAAGCCAATGAAAAGTATCTCAAGAGTACAAGTTTCAGAACCAAATCAAGTTATTGAAGTATATTTTTATTTGGAGTGGAATATTTGAATTTCTATAGGAAAACTCGAGGTCAAGTTTCATTCAAGTGGAGGGGTATGATGTAGGACAAGATGAGAGATTAAATTTTATCATTTGTTAATTTTTGAATTTTTACATAATTTTCATTCTTTTAGGATTTAGGATTTTATTTCCTTGATTTTAGGTGTTTTTAAGTTTTCCTAGTCAAATTAGGATACTACGATGGTAGGGTATCAATCAGGATCAATTTAGGAATATTTTTAATAGATAGGATAGAAATGTAATCTATGAGTTTCACTCCATAGTGTTTGTTATTTATCATCAGACCTAAGGTACCAATTAGTTTCCCAAGATCTTTTATTTGATGTTAAAAAACTTTACGAGTTGAGTTAATTAAAATTAATATTACTGATTTTTTTTTTTAAATCTATTTTTGGATTACATTCTATCAAACAATGAATCTCTAAAACGTGTAGATTTAAGTATAAGTGCATCTATTTGTTGATTCACATTTATTGGAAGCTTCTTATGGCACCAGCTAACCTACTAGGCCATAAACGGTAAACCATTAAACCCTCGAAACAGACCTTCTAATTTGTTGATGGGCATGGGCTTGGAGTTGTTCAGCAGTCTCAGGCCTAACCTTGTTGATGTTTAATGGTTGAACAGAAGGTCCAGAGGTAGAGTCTAGACTATGTAACCTTATTAATGGGCTGGGCTTTTTAAACAAATCAGAATTCATTTTGTTGGAAAATATATGGTAAAGCTCGGCTTCCTTTCCACTTTGAAAGAAGATTAGAAATTAAAAAAATCTAACTCGGGCTGCTTAAAACTCATTACAGCTATAGCTTACGTGGTCCCTGAAAATCCAATCTTAAAATTCTGGCACCCTCCTTGCTCAAGGCCTGCACTGTCCAAATTTGAACATACAATGGCCGGTGTAACTTGAAGCCCAATTGATATAGCTGGGTGGTTGATGGTTCACAAAATTTAAATGCGAAAGAGACTAAAGTCTAATTCTATGAGGACTGTTTGTAAAAAGGTGGGATAAGAATATCCAATTAACTTTTCTCATATCAGATTTAAAAACAAAAATTAAGGAAGATTTAGCTCCATTTAACATAATTCTTGATGAGTAGCATATAAATGGTCGTCCATTACTTGCAAACCATCCATTACAGTGATGAGTAAGGGTATGGACGAGCGTATGTGCATTAACTCCAGACAGAAATCAATGACCGAGCAATGAATAGTACAAAACCGTTACCAACATCCAATAATGCAGAATTAAGGACTGGTTACAAACAAAATACGTTGGAGTTTAATTTGCAATCATTAAGCATTGATTACCCAGCTGCAACATAATAGTATACTGAGTATTAACTCAGCCTAAAGCTATATAAAGCCAAGAAAAACAGGTAAAATGACATGAACACACAACTACTACAAAAATTACAGTTTTTTCAGAGATAAGTAGCTAACTTAAGCATCGGATGGTCCTTGGCAGGCCTCAAACCGGTGCCCTTATCTGTTGAGTGCTTTCTATGATACAAGTTTTACAAGTTGTCCATCATACTAACGAGAGGCAAACTGACGAGGCAAATTCCTACTTCATCAGTTTGGCGCTGTCTGTGGGAAAAAATCGTCAATAAGCCATTGAATTCTCTATCAACTAAGCTCTTCAAGGCTGATGGACTCAGCTTCGACCACACTGCCGGATCCGATGGTAATGGCCTAACAGATTCAAGCACTCACTGCTAACATGCAAGAATTGATAAAATAGAAAGAAGAATTGAAGAGGAAGGCGCAACCTAGGACTCCGACTATGTCGCAGTCTTGACGCAATCGCAATGACAACGATGACGAGGCCTATATTCTAGAGAATAGCAGAAGGGATACTTCAAAACATACCACGTAGTCAACTCATGGTAGTGACCAAATGATGAAAAACATGAGAAAGGAGTTGGACGAGGTCAAGAACGCCATGAAGGGGAAGACAGCAATAAACCTAGATGGCATGATCAAGAGGACCAACTCACCCTTCACAGCTAGTGTTCTGAAATGCCTTTGCCTCCCAAATTTTGCCTCCCAAATTTTGTCTCCCTTAGCTAGAGGTCTACGATGGCACTAAGGACCATCAGGACCATCTGGACCACATAGGAGTGTTCAAAACAATTCTGAGCCCCCAGCAGACCCTAGATGAAGTTATTTGCAGGACATTCCCAGCAACCCTTAGGGAAGCAGCACGGGTATGGTTCAATAAACTGCCCGCAGTGTCCATTGCAAACTTTGACCAGTTAAGTGACTCCTTCGTCCGTCACTTCATTGGAGGCCAATGCCATAAGAGGCCCACTTCCTATCTGCTAACTGTGAAACAGTAGGAAGGAGAGACACTGAGGGAATATGTGAAGCGATTTAACAAAGCAGTCCTAGAAATTGATGAGGCTAACAAGCATGTGATAATGACGACCTTCCAAGCTGGGCTGATCAACCTTGACCTCGTTTTCTCCCTAGGGAAAACTCCTCTGACCTCGATGACGAATCTGCTGTTTAAACCGCAAAAATACATGAATGGGGAAGATGCGCTGACGGCAAAAGGACTGACGGACAAACGAAAGAAAGACGAAGGTGCAGAGTCCTAAAGCAAAAAAGAGCACAAAGATAATCTTACGGAGACTAAGACTAGCAAAAGTAGTCTGGAGGCATCATCGAAGAAGAAGTTGAATTTCACCCCTTTGATAATGCCTGTAGACAAGATTCTTATGCAGATAAAGGACGACCCTGCCTTGAAATGGCCTAAACCACTGAACTCGTCCTCAAAGCGAAGAGATCCAAAGAAGTACTGCTACTTCCATAAGGACCATGGATATTATACAAACGAATGCCAAGATTTGAAAGAATAGATAGAGAAGTTGATCCAAAGGGGGAAGCTCCAAAAGTTTGTTAAAATAGACTATCAAGCTCGCCAGCGAATAGAGGAGAAACTCACTGACGACCAAAGAAAGCAAGATCAGGACAATCTCAAACCCATTGTGGGAGAGATAAGGACAATCACTGGGGGATCAGTCGTTGGAGGATCATACAAGTCCCTGAGGAAAGCAGTTTAGAGGCAGGTGAACAGCGTCCATGTCAAGCACCTAATGGCAAAATATCGTCGCACTAGGAACGATGACATTATCTTCTCCGAGCAAGATGTGAATGGGGTCAGGCAGCCCCATAATGATCCCCTAGTCATTATTCTAACCATTGAAGAGTTCAACACCCGAAGAGTGCTAGTGGATAATGGAAGCTCAGCAGATGTAATGTACATGACAGCTTTCTAGCAGATGAAGTTGAATCCAAAACGCCTCTAGCCTTTTGGATATCCGTTGGTCAGCTTCAGCGGAGACCGTGTTTATCCAAAAGGCATAATTTCATTATAGATTATAGTAGAGACCTACCTTACTCAAGTGACGAGGATGGTAGACTACTTGATCATCCTCTGCCCTTCGTCTTACAATGTGATTCTTGGACGACCAACCCTTAATCGCCTTAAGGCAGTGGCTTCCACATATTGCCTGAAAGTGAAATTCCCGACCCCTCACGGAACTGGAGAAATCACAGGGGACCAACTTTTAACTCGGGAATGTTACCAGTCAGTCCTGGCGTCTAGGGACACTTGGATGGTAGAAGAAGAAACTCCCAAACCCATAGAGGAGGCAAAAAATGTTGTGCTAGTAGAAGTAGACCCATCCAAAACCATCAAGGTAGGAAAAGAGCTTCAACAGACTTTGAGGGACAAATTGGTGAAGTTTTTGAAAAAGAACTTGGATATTTTTGCATGGAGCCATGAGGATATGCCAGGGATCGATAGACGAGTGATAGAACATAGTCTTAACGTCGACCCAACAAAGAAGCCCGTTCAACAGAAGAGACGAGTATTCGCTCCACAGTGGAACAAAGCAATCATGGAAAAGGTGGAAAAACTTTTAACTGCTGGATTCATTAGGGAAGTCTACTATCCAAAATGGCTTGCAAAAGTTGTTATGGTAAAGAAGTCTAATGGAAAATGGAGAATGTGTGTGGACTTCATTGATTTGAATAATGCATGTCCCAAAGACAGTTTTCCCCTTTCTAGAATTAGCCAGCTTATTGATTCAACAGCTGGCCATGAACTACTAACCTTCATAGATGCTTTTTTAGGTTATAACTGAATCCTAATGAAGGAAGAAGATCAGGAGAAAACTGCGTTTGTCACTAACCAGGGCCTATATTGCTACAAAGTCATGTCGTTCGGACTGAAAAACGCAGGTGCCAACTATCAAAGATTGGTGAATCAGATGTTCAGTAAGCAGATAGGGAGGAATATGGAAGTCTATGTAGACGACATGCTCATAAAAAGCAAGGAAGCTAAAACCCATCTTGCAGACCTTCAAGAGGCGTTCGATACTTTGAGAAGGTATAGAATGAAGCTTAACCCTGCGAAGTGCCTTTTTAAAGTCTTATCAAGAAAATTCCTAGGCTTCATGGTATCTCAGTGAGGAATTGAGGTGAATCCAGAGAAGGTCAAAGCCATACTTGACATGGTTTCTCCCAAGACAGTCAAGGAGGTGCAAAGACTGACGGGACGAGTAGCAGCCTTAAACAGGTTTCTCTCGAAGGCCACTGACAAGTGTCTTCCTTTCTTTAAAATTCTTAAACAGGCTTTTCAGTAGACGGACGAGTGTGAGGTAGCCTTTCAGAGCCTCAAGGAGTATCTAGCCAAGCCTCCATTACTAAGCTCGTCAGTAGAAGAGGAAGATCTGTTTTTATACTTGGTTGTATCACAAACAGCCGTCAGTTTCGCTTTGATCCCTGAGGAATCCAAGATACAAAGACCAATGTATTACACAAGTCAGGCTTTTTAAGGAGCCGAAGCAAAGTATCCACGCATAGAGAAGATGGCATTCTCATTAATCGTGGCTTCGAGAAAGTTTCATGCATACTTTCAAGCTCATACCATTGTAGTTATGACAGACCAACCAATCTGAAAAGCAATGAGCAAACCAGATGCTACAGGTCGTATGGTCTAGTGGGCAGTTGAGCTAAGCCAGTTTGACATTGAGTACAGGCCAAGAACAGCAATCAAGGCACAAGCTTTAGCGGATTTCATTGTGGAATTCACTCCTCCGGACCCTAATCAGGAAGCAGAATATTGGATAGCTTGCTCAGATGGCTCGTTTGTCACAAGACTCGGAGACATCGGTGTCATAATGACGTCACCAAAAAATGACGTGCTTAAGTATGGGGTTTAACTCTAGTTTCCAGCAACAAACAATGAGGCAGAGTATGAGGCAATCCTTGCCAGCTTGAGGGTTGCAAGAGCCTTAGGAGTAAGGAATTTGAGATTGAAGACTGATTCTAAGCTGATTGTTGGGCAAATAACAAACAAATATGAAGCAAAGGAGGAAAGGATGAAGAAATACCTACAGCTGACAAGCCAACTCATTGACAAGTTTGATGACATCAAACTCGAGCTAATCCCAAGGGAAGAAAATTCAATTGCTGACGAGGTTGCTAGGCTTGCATCAACTGAAAATGCTTCAACAATGTTAGGCTTGCTCATGGAAGTTCAGAAAATCCCTAGTATTGACGAATTGCAGGCCCTTTCGATTCAGAAACCAAGCAACTGGATGGAGCCAATCATATCCTACATCAGAGACGGCCAACTCCCATCTAACTCATCATAGGCGAAGAAGGTCAGAGTCCGAGTAGCAAGGTTCACTATTTTGAACGGAGAACTCTACAAAGGAGGATTCTCAATGCCATACCTAAAATGCTTGACCCCTGACGAAGCAATGTATGTACTACGAGAAATACACGAAGGTGTGTGTGGAAACCACTCCAGACCTTGATCTCTGGTGGGAAAGACGGTTAGGGCATACTACTTTGGGCCAACTATGTAGAAGGATGTAGCTAAACTTGTGAAGAAATGCGATAAGTGTCAGTGGTTCGACAACGTGCAACATATACTTGGGGAATTACTGACAAACATCTCCTCACCATGGCCATTCTCCACGTGGGGTATAGATATCGTCGGTCTGCTCCCTTTGGGAAAGAGGCAAGTGAAGTTCTTGCTCGTAGCCATTGATTATTTCACCAAGTGGGTCGAAGCAGAACCACTAGCAGTAATCACCGAAGAGAAGATACAAACCTTCGTCTAGAAGAACATTGTCTGTAGGTTTGGGATCCCTAGGATGATCATATATGATAATGGTCGACAGTTTGATAGTCAAAAATTCAAGGAGTTTTGTGCAGAACAAGGGATACAAAATCACTATTTGTCACCCGGACACCCACAAGCTAATGGATAAACAGAAGTAACAAATCGTACTTTACTTAAACTCATCAAAGCATGACTTGAGAGGGCAAAGGGTGCATGGCCTGAAGAGTTGCCTGGAGTATTATGGGCTTACAGGACAACAACACAAACACCAACAAGAGAAACTCCATTCAAGTTGGCCTTCAACACTGAAGCAATTATCCCAGCCGAGGTAGGAGTCTCTAGTCTTAGGCAAGCTCATTACGACGAAGGTACAAACAATGACAAACTGAGGCTCAGCTTGGATTGTTTGGCTGAAGTTAGAGATGAGGCAGCCTTGAGAATGGCTCAGTACCAGCAAAAAATGCAAAAGTACTAAAATTAGAGGGTAAAGCTCAGAAGGTTCAACCCTGACGATATGGTGCTGCGGAAAGTCTCACAAGCTACTAGGGATCCAGCGCAAGGGAAGTTAGGGCTTACTTGGGAAGGCCCATACAAGGTCATCCGTTACTCCAGACGAGGAAGCTATTATTTGAAGGATTTGGAAGGCAATCCACTTCCTCGTCCTTAGAACGTGGAATATCTCAAGAAGTACTATCAGTAAAAGCTATTGCTTGGTCTAATAAGCTCTGTTTGTAAGAGCACCTCGCCTGATGACACATCAGATAAGCGAGATTTAATTGTTTTTTCTAAGTATTTATTTTCCTTCAAGTATTTTGATAAAGCTATTTTTAGTTTGCGGTTTCTTTGTAATTCCCTCGTATATGAGGAATGCATGAAATAATAAGGCTTGTTCAACCATCCCCTTTTTCAAAGTTTGACAATGTCAAAGCTAAGTTCAATGACAAAAAGGAAGTATTTGAAATATAGCAACAAGTTCAAATCACAAACGTGATAAGAACGCGAATGGTAAAAGCTCGAATGACGAGTGAAAATCATAAGTGTGGTAAAAACTCAAAAGAAGAGTCAAAATCACAAAATATGGTAAAAACTCAAATGATGAGTTAATATCATAAATGTGGTAGAAACTCACAAGATGAGTTAAAATAACAACATAAGATAAAAACTCAAAATGACAAGTTGAAAGTCATAGATGTGGTAAAAACTCACAAGATGAGTTAAAATCACAAAATAGAGTGAAAATCATGAACGTGGTAATGACTCTGACGATGAGCTAAAATCACAGAATATGGTGAAAACTCAAATGACGAGTTAAGTTCTTAAGCAAGGTAATAAAAGAGCAAGCATGAATCATAAGTAGAAGAACTTCAAAGTTCAAAACAAGATAAATGCGTTGTTTCTAAAATAAAAGTCTCAAAACAGGAGACATTCATTATCTTTAAAATGGAACCCAAAAAAAAAAAAAATTACTTAAATTTTGACTTCAAGGAGCATTGACGATCTCCTCAACACACCCCACCTCTGCCTGAGCCTTGTCAGTAGCTCCTCCTATAGCAGAACACTCTCCTTCAACAACATTGGTAGCTTCAACAATGGTCTCACCTTCCTTCTCAATAGCCTCGTCAAAAAGGATCTCAGTATCAATAGCTTTAAAGTCCAGATTTGCATAATCAGCTACATGGCTATGGTGCTTCATCATCCACCAACGAAGAAGCTCGAAACCCTTAAAGTAGTGCTCGAACTGCATGTCAGAGAAGCGATCAGACTCCAAACCTGGCAATCACCTTCTCACGTTCCTCGTCCGTTCTCAGGAGGGCAGCTTAAACTTCCTCGTCTTTCTGAATGACGAGCTTTTTCTCAACCTTCAGTGCTTCCTTCAGTTCTTTCACCTTCTCCTTGGCCTTGGTCGATTGGTCCATAGCTTCGATCAGATCCTTCCTTAACTTTGAGCTTTCGGCCTCAACAGAATCAACCTTGGAGTTGGCCACTACTACTTTCTCCTCACTGTTCAAGTAGTCCGTCGTCAAACGAAAGGACTCACCAAGAACCTAAAAAAAAAATGAAAGAAAGGTTAGTAATTTTCAACAAGTGTAACTACTTAATGAGTAATGAAGAAACGTTGAGTAAAATACCTGCACTAGTTTGTGAATATGGCGGCTGACCAGTTTGTGAGAAGGGATGGACGAGAGACCCTTAAGCTCGTTGTCAGTGATGACATTATGAGCTTGTCCAAGGGCAATAGCAGGGTCATCCCAAACACTCTTGCCAACCTTGGCCTTCCCTTTAGAGCATGTGGTCGGAGGACTAAAGGTCATCATCTTGAGAGAAGGTGTGGGAGAAGACGGAGTATCAAAAAGCGACAGGGGGACAGGAGTCTCGTCCTTCCCTTCGTCTAGCTTGCGTCTCTTTGATCCAAAGGTAATGTGAGATAGGGGTTCACTCTTCAAGTTCTTGACACAGGCATACTTGTCTTTGCTATACCTAGTGGCCATTTCTATAGAAAGAAGGTTAGTAGGGTGAAATTCTATAAGGAAAAATAAGAAAGGACGAAAAATTAAAAACCTACTGTTCTCTTCCTGGGCGATTTTCTTTAAAACGTACGCAAAAGGCTCGGGTCCAAGGCAACACTTGTACAGACGACGAGGATTAACCAGCTTGTCGAAATCGTCAACTGTGAGGGTGGATTGACCCAATAGTTAAAGGGTAAAAAGTGCAATTAACCATATTTTATTTTAGATATAATTTTTTTTTTTAATGATGTGGAACTTCACCAAGGTAGAGCCCTTTGGATCCACTACTGGAGACTAAACCATAGATACACAACCCCACCCGCTAAAATCGTGTATCAAGTAATCCAGGGGAGCTCCTAGTGGGGATTGAACCCAAGATGTTTGGGTCTACAACTCATTTCAAGCCTCCAACCATTATATTGCACCTTGACGGGTTTTTATTTTAGATACAATTCGTTAATTAGTATTTTACTTAATTTTCGTGAATCAAGGATTAACCAGCTTGTCGAAATCGTCAACTGTGAGGGTGGATTGACCCAATAGTTAAAGGGTAAAAAGTGCAATTAACCATATTTTATTTTAGATATAATTTTTTTTTTTAATGATGTGGAACTTCACCAAGGTAGAGCCCTTTGGATCCACTACTGGAGACTAAACCATAGATACACAACCCCACCCGCTAAAATCGTGTATCAAGTAATCCAGGGGAGCTCCTAGTGGGGATTGAACCCAAGATGTTTGGGTCTACAACTCATTTCAAGCCTCCAACCATTAGATTGCACCTTGACGGGTTTTTATTTTAGATACAATTCGTTAATTAGTATTTTACTTAATTTCCTTGAATCAAGGATATTTTAATAATTCAAAAATTGAGCTTTCCTAAGTCATTCAAATTAGGGTTAAGTCAATAATCTAATATAAGCAGTTGATTGTACTTGAATGGAGACTGTTCACAGTTTGCTAGAGTAATAGCATTTATTTTTAAAGTTTTTCCTTCAATAACTTAGTGCTTATTCTAGACAACCCGAAGTGTTGATTCCTAGATTTGTTCTCTCTTACTTAATGATGATTCTAAGCAATTCTATGTTTTGATTCCTAGGTTTATTTCATTTTCTGTGCTTGCTGCATCTATTTCATTTTTTGTCCCGCTCATATAGTCATCTTGATCATCAATTACTTGTCAGAAACTGCAATTTGATGCCAAAGTAGTAATAATTTCAGCAATATCAAAGGTCCCAGAGAGGAGATGGTTAGTTGATGAACAACTATGCTCAACATTCTTTTAAATGCAAAAGAAAGAATCTTGACATTGAAAATTAGCAGGCAGGGTTAATTATTCAGGAATAAGAAGAGCGAGATGAAGAGCAAAGACAGTGGAGTCAGTATCTCCAAAAGAAAGGCTTTGGAGATTCATGGAACAGTAAGAAAAAGTTCATATCTAAGATAGGCTAGATGGTTTTAACTTTTTAAGTTGTGTTGTAGGCAAGAAATTTGAAGCCTCCTACCCAACAATCTTTGTAGTCCACTCTGATTTCAATGGGTAACACACACTGGATGCCAACAGCGTAGTAGGCTAGCCAACTATTTCAAGAGTCTGATGTGTGGTTTACACCAAAACATGCTAGTTAAAGTCAGTGAAACTTGTACTCTAGCCTGGGTAGAAATTGCAGCCCCACAGTGTGAGAAAAAAGTTTGTGGTGTTGACACCCTCTCAAAGTGAAAACCTCAAAAAGACTTTAGAAAGAACAATACACTTTGTTCATGAAGATAGTGCACACGGACATAAAGCCTGCAGAAAATATATCATAACTAGCAATCACGTCCTGCAGAAATCTAATCCAATGTTTGACTTGACAAAACTATCAATTCTACAATAAGTTATTTTGGGGTGCAAAGATTGGAACTTTACAGATCCGTATTGAAGATTAGGCATCAAAGACAACAAATCTACAGCACACATGGATTCAATCAATGAAACAAGTACATCCAAAATGGATGACATCATCCAACTTTATATTTCAATTTTCCAGATCCATAATCCTCATATAACATAAGAAAGATTCTTTATATTTCAATTTTCAAGATCATATAACATAAGTAAGATTGTGCATATATTAAAGACAGATATTAATAAAAGATTTCATATTGATTTCTTGTTCCCTAATTCAGAGGTGAAATGATAAGTCTAAAGCTCTACCATTTAGTAGAGATAGAAACAGTAATGCAATAACTCTCGTGCATATCTGCTCACATCTTCGAAGGCTTGGGGAAAATGTCAGGAGTGAATTTCTGTGCTGCACTCAGACTACCCTTGATTTTCATTGCACCCCTGCATTCATTACATATCACAAAACAACGTAAATATAGACAAACGGAAACAAAAATGTAGCAAATAGAATTACTGCTCGTTTGGTTTAGCTGATTTTCATCTGAGATTAATGCAGAGCTGTACTTTTGCCCAGCTTATTTTTAGGCAAAATAAAACCAATGAAAATAAGCTATAGACCAAACAAACACTTAAAACACAGTGCAAGGCCACACCTCATGAAAGCAATTTGAGGATTCATCTTTCCCAAGGCAACCTTAACAAAATCGTCATCCTTGAAGGAAAATGTGGCATCTGGCTTTCCTCCATCATATGGCCCTATAATTCAATAGACTTCAAAGAATGAATGGACATATAACCTGAATAGCAGATCAATTACCATTCTACAAAAAATAAGGTTCTAGTGCAAATATAAACCAAAAAAATGACACCAACAGTTAGTGATTACAGCATTGAACTCCTATGCCCAATTCATCCTATTATATGTTATGAGGGCTAACTTAGGTACAGATATAGTTCCTTAGATACCGTACTGCATATTTTCAATTACATTCAACCATATGGCTTATTAAGCAATACAATACAACCATGTTTCTTATTGGTTTATTGATCAATGCCCTTTGGCTCCTTATCAATCCCAACAAGGAGTTCCCCTGCATTACCTAATTCACAGTTCCACGTCATTCCAAAAAAAAATTTACAATTTCCAAGGCCACATGTTTGAATTTAACTAGGAAATCTAAACTATAGCACTTAAGCAGTTATTCAAATGTCTCATAGAAATTCAGCAATTCTAGTCTCTCTTATTGTCTAGAGCAATTACCATTTCACAAAATTGAACAATTCATGTTTGCAATACAATCAATATCAATCAATGAGGAACAACAAAAAACGAATCCAAAAAAATCCGAAATCAGAATCCCAAACCTTTGGTGACCTCTCCTTTCTTCAGATCAACGGTATAAACAACCTCATTGAATCCAAGTTTCTACAATTGACCCAAAAAAAACAAGATGAATTTAAATAAGAACAAAACTGGGCGTACAATAAAAGTAGAAAAAGGAATTGGGTGGGAGCGAGAAAAGTGGTGGGTACCTTAGGAGCGATGTTGATCTGATAAACGAGGTTGATTTTCTTAACGAGTTGTTTACCGGCATCAGAGGACAGGTGTTGTTTCATCTGCTCCATCAAAGCATCGGACTTTAGCTCTTGATTGGTAGACATAGCTTATTATTACAACAACTTAGAAAATTGCTAAGCTCTTCTTCTTCTTCTTCGCTGGAAAATGTTGGGTTTGTGTGTGTAACTAGTACTAGGGAGGTTTTAACATTTAATATTTGATGCGGTGGTGGTTGAGACTGTGAGAGAGAGGAGAGAGAGTTGGATGAGCTGACGAAATTAATGATAAATGGGGACACGGAGCACGCATCCCAATCTAACGACGTTTTCCATTTTCTGGTATTTTCCTTCATCGGATTAGATAACGTGTTGCACAGTAGATGCTCTAGCTACTCTACCGTGTGCCAAAAGCAAAAGCCCAATGCACATTTTTTTTCCTACCCAATTGTGTGCTGCCACGTTGTCCTGTCCTCTCTTCTCACAAGAAGAGTGGGTCCCATGATACATCTACTCACTTTCCATATTAAAGGAGGAGGGATCAATGCTCTTGATCTATTTAATAAATTTGATAAAAATAAACTAATTCAATGCACATGAGTATTGGAGCCAAACCTCTTAAATGTCATGTAAGAGATAATGAGTTTGTTATCTCTCAATCTTTTAGTCGATTGGTTTGTTAAAGGATAAAACTGGTAATGCATTAGGCTTTCCTATTAAATTGAATCATATAAAAAAAAAAATTTAGAAAGAAATTGAATTATATAATTGAATTAACTAATAAAGTACAATAATTTTTTTTTTCTTTTCCAAGAACATCTAATCTTCTAAAGAATCTTAATCTGTATTGAACTTTTTTTTTTTTTTTTGAGAAATAGGTGTATTGAACTTAAGTTGTTAATAACTCAGAAATAACACATAAGTGACATGCAAGGCAAAACATGTAGTATATTACATTTTTTTTCCAATTAAATTAAAATGTATAGCTGTCTTGACTAATAAAGCACAACCATCATTTTTCTTTTTAAATATCACCAGTGTTCTGAAAAATCTTAATCCTAAAGAGAGGGAGTGGATTAACCCAAATTCACCCTTTTTTGGAACTAGTACTGTCACTAGGTTTGAGAAGTAATTTGTGATTACTTAAGATATTAAGTAATTAATGATTTCTTAATATCCTTACTATATGTGATAGTTCTAAAGTAATTAATGATTTCTCAAGTAATCACCAATTTTTGTGAACTGAAAAATACAATGTTTTTTCTGTCAACAAAGAAGGATGGAGCAGCCGATTCGTAGTTTTGTCGGAACGGATATGGTCTTGGATCGGACCGATAAGTTTTTGTTTGCTTTTGGTCAGATTGGTCGTATATCAAATGGGTGATGGGCTTAATGAATTTTTAGGTGTGCCAAGCCCATAACATGATTGTATTGGTATAATGTTCTACACGTTGTCTTCTTGGGTCAATCTGGATTCAGATAACAAAAAGTGTCCCACTTAACAACACTGTATCTCGCCCTGGGTCCAAGATATATGTTTATCTAGCCCAAAATATATTTTAATTTAAGCTTTAGAGCACGTGACTAATCATTTTTTTTTTAAATGAAAAGGGGTCTCTAACGCGGATTTATAATTTATTGACCTCGCGTTAAGTGAGTGTAATGGGTAATATTATATGTGCCACCGAAACTTTGATAAAACTATCACTCAAATCGCTCACCAAATAAAGTAATATAAAGACTCCTATCATCAAACCACGCTCTAAAGTGATCATGTGACTAATAGTTCATACCTATATAATCACTGAAAAAAATGGCTAAATACTTTTTTTTTTTTTTTTTTTTTTTTAAGTGGGCAGTAAAACAGTTATTTTCAGACTATCTAACAAAATACTCTTATTTTAAAACTTGATATTTCTTGTATCTAGTTTTGCTACACAGCAATTTCGAGTTCTACTTTAAAATCAAGAGTTCCAAAAATATGGAATTTTACTACATACTTTGGAAAAAAAGAGTATGTTTGGCGAAATAATTTTAAAATAAAAGGTCAATATATATATAAATTTATTTATTTATTTATTCTTTGACTTTTTGCGTTAAGGATGTAGGTTATGAGTCAAGAGATACAAAGTGGATATGGTAGTAACGTGCCTTATTCTCATTCGAAGCTAATTCTTCAGGTGCTATCCTAAAAACTCGCGCGGAGGTAAGCACCAAATCTCTCTACGAGTTCCTTATATTCTGTTCACAAAAAAAAAAAACCATTTAGAATTTCTCAGTTCTGATTATACATTTAAAGTTAAAATCATCTGAGTTTGTCTGACAGATTTATAGTATATATGATTATCTACTATTCTTGCTTCTTTGTGGACCGCTTGTTGTTGAAAGTGAATGTATGTATCGTAGGCCAGACATTAAGACATTCTTAGAATTGAGAATGATTATGGTTTTGTTTTTTTTTTTTGGTTTTTTGTTGTTTTCAATCTACTGGGTACTTGTTTAGTTGTTTGTGAGTTACACTAACAAAATAAGTGAGCATTAACTGTTTCACAAATTGATTTACATTGAACACTGCTTCATTGGAAAGGTCATTAACTCACTGTTGGTCTGCCAAAGAAGGGTCCTAGAATTATATAAGCATGATGAAACCCCAGAAGAAAAAAATAAATAAATAATAGGAGGAGATCTCATAAGAACAAAAGCGTCTGGAGTGAGCAATAATTATGTGGTTCAAGAAAAATTGTTTTTCCTTCTTCTATTTGGTATAAAGATATATTTTCGTCAGTTTGTGCTTGTTAATTAGTGTCATATATTTTATTTACGGTTAATTCTAAGCTCCAAAAAAATAAGAGAAGGATTGTGGAAGGTTGATGATCAATGTAAAATTTAGTCACTTTTATAAGTTTTTTTTCTTTTTCTTTTTTTGGGTATAAAAATATGCAGGGTTTCCACCAAAATCAATAACCTGTATATGTTTTCATTTATATGATCTTTTTGGTGGGGGCAGCATCAACAGCAGCAAGTGGCTGCTTCTTGAATATTCTGGCATCATATCCTATGTTAGGAAAAAGAAACAAACTACAGATGTTTTCTTGTGCCAATTTTTTATTCTAAGTGGATGTTGTGACATCTGGTGGTTCACCTTTGGTGTCTGTGAGAGTCAATAGGATATTTATTGATCGGATTGTTTTATAGTATTTTTTTGCTCCATTGATGAAGACTTTCCAAATTCATTGATTATTCAGTAATCAGTATTCTAGACTAGTCCAAAGTCCAAAATCCTGTCTTATTATACAAATCCTGTATTTTTTGTAACTAGGAAAATGCTATGATGTTTATGAAATTTGTTTCTTACTTTGATGCTTATCAGTTTATATTATGCAGGCGATGGGTTTAAATGAAAATAAGGATTAGATCGAAGATCTATGATATTAAGCATTAACTGACCCATGCCAAAAATTTATCTTGGAAAACCATCAGTTTAAGTGGCATATAGATTGTTGTTTTGGAGGTTTGCTCTATGTTGTCATGCAAAGGCAGAGTATTCGTTATTGCAAGGCATATTTTGGTTTTGGAAAAAATCCTAATGGACACCTTGATTCTAGATTTCCCTGTATAGTTCCCAGCTTTCTTCATGATAGAAGTAAGGTTAGATTGTGTCTCATTAGGGCTAAAATCCCATCTACTATTAAAACTTTGGACACATTCCAAGCTGAGAGAATCAGAGTGGCTGAGGGGTATCAGGGAGAACTGTCAGATGAAGATGATGATCTCTGTCCTGCTGAATGTGTAAGAGAATTTAAGACCGATGAGGAACTATCCAGAGTTCTTGAAAAGGCTAAAGAAACAGATTCTTTAGTTGTGGTAGATTTTTATCGCCCTTCTTGTGGAAGTTGCAAGTACATAGAGCAAGGATTTGGAAAATTATGTAGGGTATCTGGTGATCAAGATGCTCCAGTAATCTTCTTAAAGCACAATGTGAGTATTATACTAGTTGAACACTTGAACATGTATGGTTTGCATAGAATAATTAATAAATATGGAAAGGGTAATGAAATGTAAAACACCTTCTCTAGTTTCCCCCCAGCCTCACCAGACAACCCTTTGAAAGAAGAGGGAAATATTGATGTAATGATCTTTACATTGTCTCATCAAATTAAGCATGTCTATTATATCCTTAATCAACTCAGAATAAGAAGTTGCAATGCTATCTACTGCAGGTAATTGATGAGTATGATGAGCAATCTGAGGTTGCGGATCGACTTAGAATCAAGGTAATTTTATCTGATAATAAATTTTCAGTCCAATCTTATTTAAATTTCAGTGAATTTGCGGGAAGTAATGCAGATAGTACTAATTTGGAATGATAGATATATTATGCTAAGATTTTCTGCATGTGGGCTCAATTTGATTTATTGTCAGTAGGAACATAAGCTTCAAGTCGGTTCATACTGTTAGCTTTCATTTAATCTTTTAATGAGCTTACTCTCCAATTGTATTTTCTAAGATGAGATTCAGTTGAAACTATACCAGAACCCTGATTCAGGTGTATAAAAGAATGTCGTCGCAAGGCAAACTGAGGAATGAGAGAGAGTGAAAGTATTTTACATAAAGTAGTCAAAGAATCCTGAATATTTTTTGCCTTTTTTGATTAATGCTACTTTAGCTTTAACTTTAGGCTAGAATGAATCCAAGTGCAATTTGATATATTCTATTCATGGGATACCCTGATCAGCTTATATTATTTCGCTACTTCATGATTCACTGAGATTAAAATGGACATGTACTCATGCAGTCAGTGCCCCTCTTCCATTTCTATAAAGATGGGGTCCTCCTGGAAGCATTCCCAACCAGAGACAAAGAAAGGATTACTGCAGCCATTCGTAAATACACATCTCCTGCATCTTAATATGCTTTAACTTATCTGGTTATGATTCAAGTGCTTGTACCTGTAGAATAATAATGGGGAACTTCAACTGGATGCAGATATGATCAATTACTTAAGAAACATTTTTTCCTAGTGTAAACCATACTGTCTTCAATTGCTGCTCATTTGCCATTTGATTAATACTATTAAAGGTTTATTCATTTGCTACTATGCATTATGTAATATATTCACTTTTAAGGTTAAATTGATGCAGATGTGGCTTCTAGCTTATTTGAGCCATGGCTCTATCTATAATATAAGTAGGTCTGTACAGTTATACATGACTTGGATGCCTATAATTATTGGGAAAACTTGGGGTGGTTGACATCCTTGTTCCTGTTCACTGGAAAAAACAACAGAATTTTCCTGACTAGAGTGAGTTCTGTAGGATAGGTATGCGGAGCTTCTATGTCATACATTCTTTATGAGTAAACTATCTAATTTTAAACAAATAGGGAGCTTATTTGATTAGACTAAGGTTGCAGTGGTGCCTGAGTGAAAATATTGATATGTTTGAGATATAGTAAAAAATTTGTCTACAGATCAAGACAGAAAGTATGTATCATAATTTCAATGATATGCAAACCTATGATTATTAGAGGTCATTGCCTGTGAATTATTTTTGAAGATGATCTGATAAAGCAGAGTTCTCTGTTAGAATTTAGAAATAGAGAAAGTGAAGGAATGCATCTGGCATATTCTAGGATAAGCTCAACTTGTCAAAAAGTAGGAAATTTTGTATAGAGTCTTGTTGTTTTTGAATAGGGTGCTTAATAGTGCTAGCCCATAATTTGAGCTATGGTTGAGGATTTTTAAATGGATAAATGGTGAAGTTAGAGATTATGCTTTTATTCTGAAGTTGGATTCATATAACACTAACAAGAGAATTTGGTGAAGATAGTTCATTCACTCCACTCAGCAAAACAAATACACTGTAAATATATGGGCTACATTGTATTTAGAACAATCTATACTCCTATTTCTTGTTAAAGATGGAATTGGATTGCCAAATAATTGGGTATTGGCTTAATGTGCTGATCAACGAATCAATGTCATGTCATCTATCAGACATAACTCACCAGGCCAGTGGTTTATTAGGATTTGGTTGGCAACTTGGCATTATATTAAAAATAATATACAGTCATTTTCACAACTTTAGGTTGATTCGTATATATGATATTGATGTTAGTGATGAGATATATGAAAATAAGGTTTCACAATTTGACATCTTAACAAGTTGTAAAAAAAAGTGTTTTATGGAACAAAACTAAAGTATTGTACTTTAAATTCCTGAATTAAACTTAATCACATGATTGTGTTTAGTAATACAACAAAGTCATTGTTATCATTTTAAAGGATAATTAAATTCATTCATGTGGTTAAATAATTGTAAGAACTAAGAAGGAAATCATGAGGGAAAGTGAAACTCATAAGTGAGCTCATAAGTTTAAAAGGAAGAACAAAACAAAATGTCTTCAGAAACTAAAAAACCCACTGAAAATTTCACATTATTTCTTACATTGGTCACGTGGTAAGCTCAATGTGAGAGGGTGTGAAATTTTTTATAATTTTATTTTTATTTTACTTAAATTTTGGGTGTCCTCTGTCTTGCTCAGGACAAAATAGCTATCCTCTCTTCTTAATGACCTGTGTGATTGACTCACACAGATAACAATATCATAATCTGGAGAAAGAAAATCAAATCAAATTTTCTGGCCATCAAGCTCCAGTAGCCACATCTTGGTAGGGTCCATGTAATGCTCAATTGTAATTAACAAACTCTGTGTGTGTGTGTGTTTCATTTCTTAATAATACTTACCAACCAACCAAATATACTTTTTTGGTAGTTAACGAAAAATACATCTTGGTAGGGTCCATGACCAAAAATACTTTTTCCAGTAACATCTTATTTAAAAATTAATTAGAATCAAAATATAGAAGCTTATAATAATCATGAAGAAAAAAAAGGTGGGATTTTTTTAGTATTAAACAGAATCAATTAAAATGCTAAATTGATAATTAGGCCCTCCAATATTAGGCAAAGTTCAAAGTTCAATTTAGTCTCTCAACTGTTGGTTATCCTTTAACTTTCAATTTAAATTTTAACAAAATTAATAGTTGAAATTGGTTTAGTTTTGAATTTATACACTTTCCTTAATAACATTTCCACGTGTGCTCCATTGTCCGTACAGTAATTTTGTGAATTATGTGGGTAGAATATTTAAAGATGAAATTGACTTCATTTTAAAATTCTAGTGGCTAAATTGAATTATTAAACCAAATTGATCTTTATTCAATAGTTGAAGGACCAAATTAGTAATTAAAAAAAAAAAAAAAAGACAACTATGCACCACTTGACAAAACCTGTGAGTACTCCTCTCAGTTTTACATAAATATAATTAGAATATTGGATCTTTTTTTGATAGTGAACATGAAGGAATATAATATAAAATTTGGTACAATTGAATTTAGTACAAAACCCATATTGTTCCAAAAATATGAGAGGGGGGGGGGGGGGGGGGGGGAGAAAGAGAAGTGAGAGCAAAATTTCTTTAATTAATGGCAATGAGCTCATGATAAAAAGTTAGAAATGAAGCATTTAATTGACAACCCCGATTGAGAAAGGTAAATAGGCTAAAAAAGAGTACAAAATGAAAAATGCCTAGCAAAATTATACAATACTAAAAATGAAAGAAAATGGATTTGGAAAGGGATGACATCTTCATCTAAAACATTTGCCAATTTCTAAGTAAACCATGCTGCTTGTTAGTTGCTAGATTCCTTCCAAAACTTGGCTGGGAGTCCTTGCATAGGCACTGGGAATGGACTACACTGAATCCCACTTTCTGATCCCACCACTTCCCACCTGCAAATATTCAACAAAATGCCCTTGTCAAATAATTTTAACCTTTTTTTAAGCAGCCTCTTTCCGAATTAATTATACGCACATATATAGAGTAACATTTATACGGTAAAATTATTTAGTATACTCTGTGAATTACACATTTCTCTTACATAAATATGGATTATAGGAAGCTATACTATTCCAAGTACTCCAAATAATTTCTCTTAGCATGGCTCTTGTCAAACAAGTGGATTACCGGAAAAAATTATGATTGTTCATACTTTAAAGTGTTATGTTTTTTTTTTTTTTTTTGAGAATTTAAACTTTTAACACGGTTTTTTTTTTTTAAATAATTTTTTAGAATCCAAGGTTCCACCAGTAATGCCCCTACATAGGTTACAAGTTTGCGTTACTGCACCAGCTGACAGGATCTTTATTTTCATATTGGAGGAAATCATATAAGCCTATTTTGCTTGGTTGTTATTTCATAATTTATTCTTGTAATTTAGGTATATTTCCTTTTGTACAATACCTGAACTTGGTAACTAAATGGTGGATCACGATCAACATTTCCATCTTTGCAAGCTCATTTCCTGGGCAGGCATGCACTCCATTGCCAAACGGCATAAATGTATTGGGTTTTGGGGCAACCTAGAAAAACAATAAACAAAAAAAGGGAGGGAAAAAAAAAATAACTAATCTGTGTAGAAACATAGAAATACCTTAACCCCAAAAACTGTAATTTAACTAGCTTTAGCCTTGAAACAATGTTAACTCATACCTCAAATCTCGAAGGATCAAATTTTTGAGGATCAGGGAAAAACTTTGGATTGTGATGAAAGTTTCTAAACAAAGGCATCACTTTCCAACCTTTTGGAATTAAGTAACCTGTCATAAATTCTTTTGTTAGTCATTCCCTCCAATAAAGTCCCAAATTAACCACTCCATCTGAAATAGGAGGTTTCTTGTACGTTGAATATGCGCATCTTCCTTTTCACAATGTTTATGTCTCACACAACTATAAGATTCATACATTGTGAGAAGGAGAATGCATATATCGAATATAGTAGATTATTATTACATGTTGGCATATCATTTTGCTAAAGGATCCTATTCTTTTATTTTGTTTTTAAGTTTCATAAAAAGCTCTAGTATTCCTCTTACCCTTATATTCCACGTCAGCCACTGCTTCTCTGAAGGTGAAAGATATGATGCTTGCCATTCTCAAGCTCTCCAATACTACCTGAGTAACATCATAGTTCCCTACTGTTAGTGTTAGCCAATCACTCAGGCAACAAAATAACATGCCTTGTTGCAATTAATAAGATCAAAATTGATTTCTACAAAGAATATGTATTTTATAGATTTCTATATGTGAGGATGCATATTGGAATTTTTTTTATTTTTTTTTATTTTGTTTCTTAGTCTTTACTTTATAGTAGATTTTTAAAATGCACGATGCATCTCCTTCAATGTCTTGCTATTGAACTTCTCATTCTCATTTTAGCTACAAAATATCTGGCCCACTTGAACAGCACACGATTGCTAGGACTACTTGTAGTCTCATACTTTTTTCTTCTCTCTTTTTTGGGTTCACATTTTCTAAATGACAATAAAAGTCTTATACTCGTTTTCTCACCTCCACTTTCATGTATTAAAATGTGGACATTTGACATTTCCGCATCAATTATGAATATTAATGAAAAATTGTTGATTTAAACGAGTGCAAGAGGATATTTTGCCATTAATTTCTTAATCTTATTTCTATGCAAATTTTTTTATGAATGACATATATTAATACTGTAAGAGAAAAATATTGATCCATAAGAGGTTGTCTTAGTGGTTCTAGTCTTGTGAGATTCACGAGGTCTCGCGTTCACCTTTTTTTTTTTTTTTTTTTTTTTTTTTTAGAGTTTATGCCCATACTTTTGAAAGCAAGTGATACATGATGACCTGTATATGACACTGCATACCTTTAAACTTAGAGGCATGTTCCTTATTTGACTCCAACTCAATGGTTGATTAGCTTCATCATTTTGTCTACGAATTGCATTCTGTTCAGCCTGCAAGGAGAGCAGTTCATAAATCATCAATAGGTCCACGGAGTCACCAATGTCAAACTCAAAACTAAAAAAAGACGACAAGTGGGGGCGAGAAATAATAGCTTGTTCTACACCATTTGGGATCACAAATAGTTGCCTATCGGTATCATACCTTTACAGCCTCTAGAAGTTTCGGGTTATCATGGAGGTACTTGACAATCCATGTCATGACACTAGCTGTAGTGTCTCGAGCTGCAAATAACACTCCAATTATGTTGTCCATGATTTGATCCACCATAAGGATCTGTCCATTTTCGTCTTTGGAGTTCAATAGACAACCCAAAAGATCCTTTTCAAGTAATTTCTTTTCCTTCCTCTCAGAAATTATATCACTGATAATCTTAGTGAGCCTCTCTCTTGCCTACAGAGATTCCAACAAAAACATAGAAAAATAGAACATATATAGTCAATTGGAAATGTTCTTGGTCTACCAAATAGTTGTACTATGAAATTTAATTTTAATTTACTAGATTGCTTACCTGTAGTGCCATTTTGTATCGAGTTCCTGGGATGTTATTTGGAAAGGAATTGTAGCCTTTGTCTACTATTAAGTAATTCTTCTTCAACTCCTCTCTATAGCGAGCCTCCAAATTGCCAAAAATTATGAGTATACCAACGTCAAAAGAAAGCTGCAAGGGTTCAAGGATGGACCAATTAATGAGTATTCAACAATAGTACAAGTATAAACTAAACTTTTTAGAGACCTCGTATAACTTCCAACTCATGTGATCCACAAGATATTGGGTTCAAGTTTCGTAATCATCTAAGGTCACTTCTAAGGAATTTTTCTCTATAATTATCTTAGTATAATGTTTTAAAAATTCTGGACGCTCACGTAACTCTATAATGCTTAACTAAGGCATCAAATAATACCAACTTTAGGAGTACCACAAATGCCTAAGTCAAATGTGCACGAATGCAACAGTACACCATAAAAGGTTTTGATTGAATCATTTGTATAAACAAACAACATTGAGCCAGCGGACTTACCTTTTTCATTTCTTGGTAAGTGTTAACGACATGGCCGCCTGCCCATGAGTCAAAGGTAGAAGCAGCTGTGGCTCCAAGATCCCCCACCAAGTTTTTGATTGCATCAAGGGACAGAGATCCCTGGACAAGCCTTCTTAGACGAGTATGGTACTTCCCTTGGTGGAAAAAAATGGCAGAAGGTCCAATTAAACGCTCTTTGCTTTTGGGGTATGTTGGTTTGAACAAATGGGCTTCTGTGACTAACACAAACCGAGCTGCCTCAGGGCTCGCCAGCATGACACATGGACACCCAAGAAAATGAGTCTTGAAAATTTCACCATACCTGAAAAAAAAAAAAAAAAATTAAAACACCCGTGTCATATATATCATTCATCACCACGTGTTCAAATTCATTTTACGTTCAAAAAATATATATAAATTAAGATTCAATATGAATAAAAACAAAGAAGTACCTTTTCTGTTTTTCTGCAAAGAAAACATTTGGGTCTTGAGAGTAAAGTTGAAGAGTCTCTCCTATGTATGGCCAACCCATTGAACCTGGTGGAAGCTTAGCTATTTGTTGGGATTCTTTCTTGTTCTTTCTTAGAAAAACATATAAGAGTAGAGTAAGGAGAAAGATAAACACATAGACAAAACTTGCACCCATCTCTCTCTCTCTCTCTCTCTCTCTCTCTCTCTGACTTAGCTCTCGTTCTCCTTTGTAACAAAGTAATGAATATGGAGCTTACAAGTTTTTAGTGTTTTTTAGTCACAGAGAGATGGACGAGGAGGTTCACTTCTTATATAGGGTGGAATTCATAAAAGACAGAAAATGAGAATGAGACAGATGTCACCATTATATGATCTACAAGTATGGTATGTGGAAGCCTCATACTCATCTATGGGATTGTTTTATGTAGATACATTCAACGCATATAGGGTGTCAACTTAATCAAGAATCCTCTTAGACAGTTCAAGATTTAGTAGCCATATTTCTCAATTCCAATTCACTGCTCTGCTCTAGAATTATACAAATTAACTGTCCTGTGATGCTGTGCTTTATGAACACATTTATCCGTACGAACCAACTTGTATAAATATGTGGACTTCTGTTATTTGACGCGATACCCAAGAATGTCTTATAGATTCATTCAGCACTCAGCCACAAGTTGTATGGGCCCAATTTTTATAAGTTGCTTCGAGGAACCGAAACCTCTAAATTTGATAAATAAAACTACTTCGAAGGGGTTTAGAACTCTAGGGTCTGTTTGGTTCACTTTTTTTTATCATTCAATTTTCATCACTCATCATTCATCACTCATCACTCACCACTCTAAATACAAGTTGTTTGGTACCATCACTCAGTTTCTATCACTCACTATTTTTCACACTATTTGGGGGCCCCACGCCTGTCACGGTGCAGCTTTTTTTTTTCTTTTTCTTTTTCTTTTTTTTTTCTTTTTTCCAGTACCTAGAAACCCGAACCCAGTGAAAAAAAAAAAAAAAAAAAAAAAAAAAAAAACCAGTGAAGACCGAACCCAGTGAAGAAGAAAGGAAAAAAAAAAAAAACCAGTGAAGACCGAACCAATGAGAAAGAAGAAGAAGAAAAAAAAAAAGTCAGTTGGTCAAAAGGTGCGGCTGAGTGGGTCCCTCATGTGTGTTTAATTACAAAAATGTCATTGAGTTATGAGTTATGGAAACTGAAAACAGCCAAAAGGTGTTTTCAGTTTCCATAACTCATAACTCAAAAATCAGAGAATTGAGTGATGAAAACAAAAAATTGGAAATTGAGTTATGGCTTGCCAAACAAACTTTTTTTTTAGAATTGAGATGGGTCCCACCATTTTTGAGAATTGAGTTATGGAAACTGAGAATTGAGTGATAAGAATTGATGAACCAAACAGCCCCCTAGTAACGTCTTTTTATTCTCTTTTTTTTTTTCTTTTTTTTTGCTGAATTCTAGTAACGTCTATTTAGACTAGCTAACCATTTGTACTTTGATAATTGGTGTCTATTCTTTATTCATTAATTAAAAGATAGACATTTAAAATAGATAAAAATAAATACTTACTCTTTATAATCTATTAATTAAAATAATCCCAAACCAAATTTATTTATTTGAACCAAGACCTCAACCGCACATGAGCACAAGCTGATTCCTTTGTAATTTATCATTGTCAACATCAAAATTTGTTAGGACATATATGATTCAATGATAGGAACATATGTCACTATTTTTATGTAATTGGCTAATCATTTGACAAAACGCACTTTACTTGTAATTGGGTAGATCTAGAATGTGTTTAATGCTTCAAGAAACAAGGTTTCGAGTTCAAGTGTTAAAACTATGCAAGTCTATCCAATAACCAAGTCAAAAAGTGTTGTTCATTAAAACTCAATAGCTAGCATCTATCAAGTCCTAAAGAGCTGTTCCAGTCCGTGGCTCGACAACAACTCAACAGATAGGGGATCTGTCAAGGTTTATGAAACTCAGATTTTCGAGTCTGTTTTTCACCCAATCCATGACTATATGTTTGGACTTTCTTTTCTCACAACCCTAAACATATATAAGGATTATTTTAAGGGCTATAAAAGGTTACGCACAATTGCACAAGAGAAAATTTCACAAGAGTGAAGAAGTGTGACCGGAAACCTAGTTTTGCCCTAGTTCTTGAAGAAGCTGCTGTGTTTGTACATTATAGGGTTTTGTGACCAAGCAACTTCATAATCTGAAGAACTTTGCAACCAACAACCTTCTCTAATTGGTGATTGAAGTCGCATACTGGGATCCGTGCAATTGGTTAGTCACGTACTGGGAGTCGTGCATTAAAAGGAGAGACTGTCACTACATAACAAGTCCAATTGGGTATTGAGGTAAGGGTTCAACTGTAGGTTGGTATAAGGTAATGAGATTCATTTACTTGTAACCACTTGTTTTGATAATAGTAGATTCTCGGGAGTGGTGACCTTAAAATCACTCGGTGGGATTTTTGCCGTGTAGGTTTTCCCCATTCGTAAACAAATCACCGTGTCAATTTCTTTTCTGCTGCATACCTAGTTTAATTAGTGATTTGTTAGTGCTACTACATGATTTACATGTTAATTTGATTAATTAATAAATTTGGCTAATTAATCAATTAATTTATCACAAGGGGTCAATACGTTTTTGACCTATCAAAATTTATACCCCCATAAAAAAATTTAAAACGAAAAAAAAAAAAAAACTAAATTTATAAAAGGACATCTAAAATAGATAAAGATAAATACGAACTCCATATAATCTTATCTATATAACTAATCCTAATCCAAACCTTTTTCTCCGAGAATCTAATTTATTTGGATGAATAAAATAAATTTATACAAATTAGATTAAATTAGACTCACAACACATGTTTTGGACCATAGTCATGTTTTCTAGGATATATACTAAAAGTTTTTTTTTTTTTTTTTTTTTTTTTTTTTTTTTGAGAAAAGCTGGACCATAGGAAATGGGATTTTATTTTTCACTTACTATATTTTAGGAAGGAGATGTGCATAAATGAAAAATATGTACATATATGATATATATATATATATCATTATAATATCCTTTATAATAAAAATTACATTCTACACAACGTAGTTGTGGCCAAGTAGCTCAATGTAAATTGTACATAACGTATAATGTGTTTTCGGCATATATTTCACTAATTATTGATATAATTTACTTTAGGAGAAATTTTAGAATCAAAGTTTCAAAAAATTTAAAATACTTTTCTAATTAAAATTCTATAGCTTATATTAAGAGAATATTTATTTTCTACTTAAATTAGTTTAATCTTGTACCATAATTTTTTGTTTTCATAAAAACATGGTATTACAATATGTGCTTCTATCACATAATTTAAGATATAATTTATTTATTTATTATTCAATTTCAAGATATTAATTAGTAAATTTTTTTAATTTATATATAATTTATCATTAATCTATATATACATTATAAGATTGGAATATTTTACTCTCTCTTCTCTTTTATTTTTTTTGATAAGAGGCATATTGTTACTTAATCTATGCATTGTACAAGCATACTTATTGTTTTTCTTTAATAATATCAAGCATATTTATTGTTGGTTTAGCAGGACAACTCAACTGTAGGGTTATTCCATCTCTACCAACTCCCTAGTCTCGTGTGTGTAGGGTTTTATTTATGTGTACCTTTAAAACATACATTAGTAAACTATTTTAGAAATTTTTTTATGAAAAAATGAAAAAGTCACCGACTTTTTTTTATAGTCATTCCATCTCTACCAACTCCCTATATATAAAAAAGATACAATAAAGTTAAGGAGTTGGTAGAGATGGAATGAGATCACTAGGGAGTTCTCATATATATATATAAGTTGCATCTACCTAGGTCTAGCATACTCATTTATAATTTTCCCAATGTTTGTTTGGTGTAGGCTTGATATGAGGTTTAATTATTATGTCCTCATTAAAAATTAAAAAATCAAATTAAATAAATGCAAATCAAATCAAATAGGGAGAAATTTTGGCTTCAAAGATCGACATTTCTAGGAGTTAATCGATATAAATTGTAAGTAATCAACCTTTTTATATGGTAGTAGGGACAGGTACTTAAAAAAAGACACACCGACCTCTTTAATTCATTACCGAGAAACAACTGGCAAAATCTATTGAATATTGACATTGAAAAAAAAAAATTTGAATATTGACTTTGAATTTGTCGTAACTGGTAACTTCGCAGATAAGAGAATAGTAGGAAGACAACCAAGACTTATTATTATTAGTATTTCTTTTTCTTTTTTTGCGAAACAACGAAGTTTTTTTTTTTTTTTTTTTTTTTTTTTTTTGTGCGTTATTATTAACAGTCGACAATTGAAACGGTATGTACCAGGGTTTTTTTTTTTTTTTTTTAATTACTAAAATTCAATGTACTCCTTTGACTTTAGCTTCAACTGTCAATTAAGTCTATAAATTTTGAGTAATTTTTATCAATTTAGTCTCTTACTTCTTGAAAGATAAATCAATTTGGTCATTTGCCCAAATTTATTAGCCAACAGCATTATTTAAACATTCTTTTTTCTTTGTTGGTTAAAAAATTAACAAAAACATTCACAAGATGCGCCATTTAGTAGATCTTGTTATTGAATGAGTATTATTCTAAATATATATATATATATATATACACAAATATATATATAATATATACATTAAAGTTTAAACAACTTCATTCGCTATTAGATTTGGGGAAAATGACTAGATTGATTCATTTGATAATGTGAATGACTAAGGGCATGTTTGGTAGACTATAATAGATGCTGTAATGTAATAGTTATTCTTATGGTTTAATTATTCTTTAGTTTGATTATGTTTTTATTATAAGGAATAGTTATTCCTTATGAATAGTTATTCTTCAAAATGAGGAATAATTATTCCTCTTTAAAAGGTTGTATTAGCTATTCTTTAGTAAGTGCAATAATTTTAAAACTTAATATATTTCCAAATAAACAAACTTTCCATGTAAATCTAACAATTATAAAAATAAAAAATCATAAAAAGTAACACATATCTCTCTTAAATTTAAAAATAACAATTTTTAAGGAAATATAATTGTATGAGTAAGATATTTCCTAAAATAAATGTTAAGTTTCATTCTAATGTTATAATTCACAACCAAACTAATGAATATGTTTAGTTATTACATTACTACACATTTTATTACTAGTAATAAAGATTACAATTTCTATCATAATTCTCATTCAGTATACCAAACATACCCTAAATATATAAAAATTAAACCTCAATAACTAATTTTAAAATTGAAGAAAAAGCTAAGAGAATAGATTAGTAGACTGAACCTTAGCCTTTTCTTTTTCTTTTTTTAAGAAGTAATTTAAAGAAGGGAAGAAACGGATGAGTGCCTGAGTTCTGTTAAATAAAATTCAAACACACCTTAAAAATCTCAAAATATCTAGGGTACTCACAATATACCAGTTATTATAGTCATGGAAACTTTTATTTTATATGACCACATCATAGGAATCTGGTGTCTAGGTTTTGCCATATAGTAGGCATAAATGAAAAGAGACATACATCATATCAAATGATCTAGCAATTGTTTGGGATTGCTTCACATGGCGGGTAGATACAATAGCTAGTGTTCCATGAATTTCAAGTTAATAGATAATATCATTATCAATGTTATGTGGGGTGGGTACTACCTGGTTGGCTTAAATTTCCATTTCTATGTTAGTCGTGGGTCCATGTGGAAATTATTATTTACTGCTTATAACTTGATAACTCAACAAGTTATTCCAATAACATAATTGTTCCTTAATACGAGTAGAGTTTATTTAATATCTTTAGGAATCCTTTCAAAAAAAAATATATATCTTTAGGAATAGCTTTTACCATATTTACTTTATCCAAAAAATAAAAGCTTTCACCATATTCAGTATACATGTGTGAATGGAAGCTGCGAATGGAAAAAAAAATAATAAATAAAGTAAAAAATTTGAGTAAATGATAAGATAATTAAGCTTAAACCTTCAAACTTAAAATACTAAGTATTTATAATACACACACGGGGAGAAGGGAGAATGTCTTAAAGAAACTTACAGTGGTGTATGTTCAAAAGGGCCTAACTCTTGGATACACAGCACAAGTTTTAAACCTCTTTAACTCACACTTATTTTTCAATGTGGGATTAACCTACTGTTTTTTCTCTTTTAATAATTAACACAATTAATAACTGAAAAACTTAGCCTTGAAATTTAAACTTTAAAGTCCAAAAATCTCAATCGTTGGACAACTATCTTTTAATGACTTGATTTAATACTTTAACCATTTATCAATTATCACCCAAACTTAAGAATCAACTCTAATAAAGAATGTAAAAGTCTAGTTTATAGTTTATTTCACAATTAGTTATGTCATTGACAACTATATGAAAATGATGATTCATCACTCATAATTTGTCAATTCAATAAATTGTAAACTATGTGCCACATAAAATTGATAAGCATGATATTATGTAATCTTATATTGATTAAACATCAATAAATTTATTGTAATAAATTTATTAGTTAGTAACTTTAATATATTAAATAAAACATAATATAAAAATATTGTAGATGTGAAGGGAAATTTTTTTTTTTTTTAAAAAAAAAAAAATTGTGGGCATACATTCACGCACACTTGCAACCAATTCTTAGGTTCCTGCTTAAACAAATCGTTTAGGATCATACATTTGTCCACACACTTTAACATAACTTCAACATGTGGCAAACGATAATTATATTGTTTTTTACTAAATTTCATTAATGAAACATGAATAAGTGATGGAATTCAATCATTCATTTGGCAAGTTATGGCAAAATATACATGGACAAATGTGTGTGTATATATAGATGGGCTGAGTGAGGTTCGGGTTCGGGGGCCTTCTAATAAGGGAAGAGTCTAGAAATGGACCACCAGATAGTCGACAAGTGTCAAAACTCCAGCTGGGTTTGATAGTGACACTAAGGTGACCACAGAGGCACACAGTCTCACTAACTCCACCACTATGAAACACAGTCTATATAGGAGATAGCAATGTTGCATGAAAGAGGGTTCATGAAAAGGGCCCAGCCAGGCTCGGGAGAGTTCCACGTGTTCCTTCTTTCTTTTCCGTACATACCAATAAATATTTGAAGGGACCCACATGAATCAGATGTTAAATCCTGGTTCGGTATGGCCGGAGATCTTCCACAACTAATATAGCTAATAGCTGTATGCCACTGCCCCCCGTTCCCATCGGAGTGGTCCGCCAATACGGTCCTAGTTTCCTTTGACCTGTCCATCTCTAGCTTCTATCAGCACATAATAAAATATTATTATGCATATGATTCATCTAGATTCTACAATTATATGGCCCATCCGTGATTCGATTTTGATTTAAAATTTTATCTAACATATTGTGTTATTAAGAAACAATAATTAAATTTGCTTGCCAAATTCTTATAAAAAAAAAAAAAAAAATTTATTAGTATTTTTTTGGCATTTTTAAGAGGGATAATTATGGAATCTTTTGGGAGTACAGTAAATGTGTACATCTTTGTGGAAGTATGCGTTTATGGGGTACTCATGATTCTATAGTTTTTTTTCCCTATTCTTGAACTACAAATTATCAATAAAAAAATATTTTAATGCTTCTTTTAAAAAATAACTAAATGTTACAAAATTGCCATAAAGTGTTTACATTTGCATTGTGCATCTAATAAAATTGCAATATAACTGAGTATTTTTTTAAGTGAATTGCAATTTTATTAGCAATCATAATAAAGAAGAAGAAAAAACAAAAAACACCGGTAGTAGTTTTGGTTGAATCCCTCTTTATACCAGAGGCAGAGTTACGAGGGACGAGAAGGGGCAACTGCCCCCATGACCCTGCCCAAATTTTCCCTTTCTAATAGTTTTACGTCTGCTAAGAAGAACTATGAGAAAATAGTGCGTGAATAATTGAGTTGCATTAAAAACACACTTCAGCTCTACATGCTTCAAAAAAAATTTGTAAAAGAGACGAAAGAGTGGTGGAGCCATAGTAAGCAACCACGTACATCCTTTCTTTCTTTTTCTTTTTGGATATATCTCGATATCTTTTTTACAAGTCAAAGTCAATTGTTTTATCTTCATATCTTTTCTTTTTTTACTTTATCAATATTGTTTTAAAGTTCAAAAGTTACAAAAGAAAAACGATGATAAAAAAAATAAAGAAGAAAAAGTTATTTGAAGAGACGAAAATACCACCCCAAAAAAAAAAGTTTCATTTCAAAAGTATTAACTATTAAGCAATAAAATTTGGGAACAATTACATGACAAATTCCATAATTTGATATTATTTTCAAGTTGAACTCTAAAAATGTGATTGCACAAATAGTTATTATATGGTGTAAAATTGTTATAATCTAATCATATTATAAGTTTAACAAAATGATATTTTAGGTTCATTGATTTATTAAAAATCATTGTATGAGAATTATAAATAGAATTTTAACTATGAAAAAAAATTACAATACAACTTACTTGTATTTAAAAACACTATAGAAGGACGAGAAACCGAGAACATGAATGAACAAGAAGAGATCAAGACCAAAGGGACACACCTCGGGAAAGTCAAGGAGTCCTCAGAGCAAATATGATAACACAACCACAAACCCAAGAAGATTGGAGTGCCTGAGGATCCTGAAGATAATGATACGTCCTCGAAAGGGCTAAGGTCTAGTTCTGAAGACCACCAAACACACAACTAAGGAAAGGAAGGAAGGTTTGTCATTAAGCAAATGAAGGAAGAGTATTGACAAAACATCCATCACCTTCGCATTCAATACTCTGCACCCACTTAGCTGGCCGCATTAATGGTGGAATGACCCCTGAACAGTGTCATCACAGCTCACAACCTAACAGAGAAACCTTCTAGTAAGCCCCTGATGGGACAAGTATCAGAGGAAATGAGCCTTGGCCCTCCAAGTGGAAGGCCAGGATACAACTTGGATGACTATATAAAAGAAAGAGATCCCTATGAAGAGGGGGATCAAAGAATTGCAAGGAAGAGAAATAGAGAGAAAAATAAAGTGAGAGTATTGTCATACAAGAACAAGTGTAAACCTTCACCTCGGACTGAAATCGAGGAGCATTGTTAAATCGATCCCAGACCTGTATTATTTAGTTTTTTCTTGACTTACATATATACCGAGCACACATTCCATTATCACTTGATTAACTTGTTTAAAAAAGGATTACTGAGGTTGATTGGCATCCCATCTCTATAAGTAAACTGTGTGAGGTTGAAATCTAGCTTAGCCAATTTTGACCCGCCACAAATACTAATAAAATATACACAATATAATGATATGCTATGATTTTAGGGGATTTTTTAATATTGAAAGATCACTTACTATTCATATTACTGGCATTTAATTGTCAAGTTTGGTTAATATTCTGAATACGTAATGTTTGTGTTGTATACTGCATACACAATATGTTTACCTTTTTTAATAAAAAAATGACTAAAATTTCATTTAAGATGCAATATGAGTTAAATCAAAATATAAGGATTCCAAAGCATGAGACATATATGTATATTAGTTATAAATCTTGCCCCTCTTAAGGTCAAATTCTGGCTACGCCACAGCTTTATACACTATGTTTTTAGTGTATTATTGTTACTCAAGACAAAGTGATTAACTTTGGTGATGGTCATGGCATAACAGATCAATCTTCAAAGGAAATTGCCACTTTGATTTTGTAGTAGATTCATTAAACTATTTGAGAAATAGAGCATTTATTCCAAGTAAAATATGGAAGCTTCAATTCAATAATTAAGAACCACCCAAATAAAAAATTTAAAATAAAAAAAAAGGGCCGGGGGGGGTGGTGTGGTAAGGCTTGAATTGCTTATAGGAAGCCTGGGGCATTTAAGACGCCTCATGTTTGGGATATTTGATTTTGAGCAAAATCCAATGGAGATAAACACATCGCGACTTGAAGATCTACGTGTTTGATTTTGTCTCAACAGGATGATGTAATATAGATTTTTGATCATTTTAGTTGTTAAGAACAAAAGATTTGTAGGATTTTAGTTGTAAAAATATAATAAGAATACCATATTTTTACATAACTGATATCAAATATAAAAACCGAGACATGTATTAAATTGATAAAAACAATTCAATAGAAAATTTTGATAAGAAAAAAAGATGTGTGTTTTTTTTTTTTTTTTGATTCGACAAAAGATGTGTTTGATTGTACAAAAACCGTGTATTAAAAATCTGTTAATAAAAAGTTAGTAGTAAAATTATCATTAAAAATATATGTAAAAATTATGTGGAACAATATATAATCATGTCACTAACTTCAATTTGACAGTTTAGAGTATATATTAGTAAATCATTTTAAGTAGTTTTTTATAAAAAAATAAAAAAAAAGTAACTAACATTTTTTACAACTTTTTTAATCTTCAATAAAAAGTATATGATTCTAAAATCTAACTTCCATATGATTTGTATGTATATAATATGAAGTGGAAAAATCCATGTATATCCAAAAGCGTGTTTGTATTTAGCAAAAAAAAAAGGGTGTTTGTAGTGTTTTGTACGACACCACAAATTCGCAACAGATCAAACATTTTTTCCTAGAAATCAACCACCAAACTGATCAGCCAGTACTATCAAATCAACTGATTAGCACACACAAATAAAGCCTTATCAACTACCACAATTCTCATTGCCGGTGCAATCTGAGCCAAGAAATCCATATGTGTAGTCACCGTTGATTTTCATTTAGATTCTGTTTGGATACCAATCAAAAATGAAAGTTATTTCATTATTCAGTTTATTTTTACTACTATTTATTATTTTTATTATTATTTATTGGCCCCACTACATTTTTGACACCATTCATTGGTTTCACTGTACTATTTCAACTAATTTTTACCTTTATCTACAATACTTTCAGCAATAATTTTTCAGTTTCAATAAAATAATCGGTATCCAAACATACCCTAAATGCAGTGGGGCTAATGAATAGTTCCAAAAAGTGCAGTGGAGTCTATTTATAATTTTCATTTATAGCAAAAATAAGCTGAATAGTGAAATAATTTTCATTTATAATCACAATCTAAACACACGCTTAGTGTGGTTACACAAGAGTTTAGGTGGCTAATGTTGACAGTTTATTATATAAAAGTTAAACTTGAAAAAATTAAAGAAGCAAGTCTATAGAAAGTTATTCATTTGGTGTGATTACGTGAGAGATTACGTGGCTAATATTGACAATTTATCATATAAAAATTAAACCTGCAAAAATTAAAGAAGCAAGTCTAGATAAAGTTAATCATTTGGTGTGATTACATGAGAGATTATGTGATTAATGCTAACAATTTATCATATAAAAGTTAAACTTGCAAAAATTAGAGAAGCAATTGTATAGAAACTTAATCATTAATATGATGATTTGGAACACTTACAATTAAAAAAAAAAAAAAAAAAACAATTTATGGTTTTAGTTAAGTTGGATTTTTATTGACCTATATTTTTGATGATTTGGAACACTTACAATTTCACTCATGCTATCCCCCACCTCCCAAACCATTAAAACAGCCCATAGTTTTGGGGTCTTTAATTTTCTAATGAGAAGTCTTATGCAACAATCGTTATATGGGGTCTTTTTCTAATGAGAGGTCTTATGCAACAGTCGTTATATGGGGTCTTTTTCTAATGAGAGGTCTTATACATGCAACGGTCTTATTATCCTAGATTCCTAATCATATATACGTGGAGCGATTAATGATAGCTCATATAGCCCCTTGGGCGGCGACTTAATATTTCCAAAATGTAGCTTTCAAAGTGAAACAAATTTTTTTTTTGAGAGAGAGAGAGTTTAACTAAGACACCAATCAGTTTTTGATGTAGGTGAAAAAGTAAAACATAGATGAAGAATGAAGACCTCACTTAGTTAAAACCCATGCTCCAATCATAGAAATTTGGCAACCCTCTTATTATGAATATATTCCTATATATCCTTCGAGATATGAACTATGTTGTGAAATCCGGCATCAAAAAGAGTTTAGCAAAAACATTTTCTCATGATATATATGTGAGACTCATACACATGTGAAAGTGAAAGGATGGATTTCATGACACCTGTCCCTGAGATACTTTATCCTATCATGTGAGATACATGCATCGATCCTTACTTCTCGTTGTGGCTTTGGAACCATTTTTCAATTGCACGGAAACAAGTCTATGTCAACATGTGTTAATGTAAGAATCTCGTACAATATACGTTGGTCTGTTTGTCTATCATTTTCACTTTCTTGGTCACAATCTTCCCATGCTAAAAAACGATACAAAGAAGGCTTTGCTGCTACAAGGGCATTGCCATATTTGTATATATGATTTTCAATTTTTGGGATCTGGTGGTGTCCCCTCAGTGTGGCTATCATGCATGGGAGGAATGCCTGTACCCCAATACGTGTCGCGAGAGTATTGATGTTTCTGTTCTTTCGGTGTTTGACATAGGCCTAGGCCTGGTTTTTTGGGTTGGCCTTCAAAGAGTCCGAATGACATGAAATATCTGAAGAAGATACCACCATTATGAATTATTTGGGGCAGGTGTCCAAAGCTCATATGCTCGACGGGTACTATGAATCCAAACAACAACATCATTGTACGGGGTGTGAAAAAGATACATATATAAAAAGGTCTCATGCACAAGACAATGAGAATTGAAAAAGATTCTTAACAAAAGCTAATGAACAAATGTCTTTTAAATTGAAAATGACTTCTTTATATATATAAAAAGGTACATGTCTCACGCAAGGGATAAAGAGGATTCAAAAAGATTCTTAACAAAAACTAATGAACAAATATATATTAAATTGAAAGTGACTCTCCTTTTATATATATATATATATATATATATATATAAAAGGTACGCGTCCCATGCAGGGATAAGAAGGATTCAAAAGGATTCTTAACAAAAGTTAATAAACAAATATTTATTAATATGAAAGTGTCTCTCTCTCTCTCTCTCTCTCTCTCTCTCTATATATATATATATATATATATAATGCTATGTTTATTTCAACATTGGAAAACTATTCCTTTTTGGTATGGTAACCACCTTGAAAGTGAACTAGAAAACATTTTTTGGAGTTTGGTATATGCAAAAAAATTATTAATATTTATTGTATCATTTAAAACATGTAAGATCAACTAGTTGACATCTCTAGGTGTTTCCAATAGAGACATTTATGGGTCAAATTTCTTCATCCCAACTATCGAATTAAAAAAATATATTAAGTCCATAAACCTTATAAATATATATATATATATATATATATATATATATATATATATAAATCAACAATAATTCAAAATAACCATACTCCCCATTAAAAATACACAAAATGCCAAATTTCCCAAATAGGCACATCCAAATTCTTACCCAAAAAAAAAAAAAATACTTACATAAAATAGTTGTGGAAGAAGTTCTGTTATGTTATTATTTTAATTGAAAGTTTTATCGAAGTTTCAAATTCTCTTATCTCTGATAAAATTATTGTTTTTGTAAATTTGAAGCTTTCATTCATGGCATTAAGATATTCATGTCATGATAGCGATCTTTCCGGTTAGGATATGTATCCCTACATGAAGTTCCAAGTCAAGATGAAGTAGATAACTTTCATACTCACCAAAGAAAAGGCAGAATAAAAGCATGTGTTAATCATGACATATAATAAATAGACAGTAAATAGAAGTTTGACGATATATCAAGTGCTGGTATCACCAATAGATAAAATGAAAGGAAATTAAAGATCGTTCTACCCTACACTTTTCGTCAAGTTAATAGAAACAAACCCAAACGAAGATCGAAAGATAAAATTAGAGAGAAAATAAAAAATGAAAGGAAAGGATCGTTCTACCCTACACTTTTCGTCAATATGATAGAAACAAACCCAAATGAAGATTAAAAGATAAAATTAGAGAGAAAATAATAAAAAAATGTCGGTTGTGGAATTAATAATCTTATTCTTCAATTCATTCTCAATAGGAGACGTTAGAAATTGCCACATTATCAAATTTTGTTAAAGTTAGCAGAAATTAATGTAAGGCATAAGTGGTTGAATTTCTCAAAAAAAAAAATTGATATATAGTTTTTTTTTTTTTTTTTTTAAGAGAATTTCAATTTATGGCGTCCACTCCTAATAATAACTTTTTATCATCAGACTAAGATACTAATCAGTTTTTGGTGTAGGCAAGAATTGAACCCTAGATTTCTTATACAACCATCAGAAACTTTACCAATTGAGCTAACTGGAACTCACGATATATAGTTATTAAGTGTTGTAATGTTAAAAAAAGTTATATTAAGTGTAAATTGAACTCAATTCATATTGTATAACTATATATTTATATATAATTATATGCTTATTCTATTATTTTTCTTTAATTAGCAGCATAATATTATTTATAAATATATACATACTATATTTAGTGTGAAAATACTATTTCATAAACTATATAATAAATAGACAGTAACTAGAAGTTTGGATTGAATCTTGAAGGTGGACCCGCAAGTTACACATTGTAGAGGCATGCAGAAAGATCTTTAATGAAGAGGAAGAAAATTTTTGGGATTTCTATTAGTAATGAGGTGAGGCAGAGCTAAGTTGGATTTTTAATTGTGGTGGCAAGCTCTTGTTAGACTAACAAAATCATATTTTCAGGGATCACAATATGATATATGATCCTGAAAAGATGAAATTTGTTGTAGTGGTCATGGATTGGGTTGTCGTCATGTTGAGTCATTGGTGGTTTTTTTTTTAGATCTGTTGTTTTTGTGTGTTGTTAGTGGTTGTCTGCATAGGCATGGGCTGTTGGGGGTGGTGGCAAAGGCGGTAGCATATTTGGCCATGAGGTGGTGCTATTTTGGGTTCAGTTGCTATTGTTGACGTGGGTAGAAAATAAATTATTTTAATATGATGTAATGTAAAATAAAATAACAATAAAGAATGTAGGGTGAATTGTCAAAAGTAGTTAGGTAAAATAAATAAAGTAATTTTTTGACATATATATACTACTTTTTTTACTATATTGTTAGATTAAACGTACTCTTATATAAGCTTTGATGGGTGGCGAATTAATTTTTAAATAAATCAGGATTGCATGTGACATAATAGAGTTTTTTGAGCATTAAAATGTGTTTATTATGTCACTCCAAATGGGTTATCATATAAGTATTTTTGTATTTTTTTATTAAAAAAAAGAAGAAAAAAAAGAAAAAAAGAAAAAAAAGAAAGATCTTTCGCCTAAGTAAAGGCTTCATCCAAATGGATCATCTTATAAGTAGTTTTATAGTTCTTGTAATGGTCACCTTGTTCATAGTGAAGGGGAATTCAAAGATAGGTATCAAAATAGGACTTTTGCTCAAGTAAGAGCTTCGGTCCAAAGAAGTCATTTATAAGTTGTTTTTTTAATATGATATTGCCTTATTTAATAGAAGAATTATTCTATTTTAATCTAAATATATATATATATATATATATATATGTGTGTGAAGTTTTTTTTTTTTTTTTTTGAAGACTTAAACATTGATCCTTGTCCCCCCATTTTGCAAGAATTTATATTTGTTGAGTGATTATCATGTCAAAGGTGTGCAGAAGATTAAAAGAACTATTATTTATGATTAATTAACGAGTATGATACATTTAAATATAAAAATGCACAACTAATAGGGAATGTCAAATTGTCAATTGATATTGCCCGTGAATAATGTAGGTCTGAAAGTTGGCAAAATCACGATGCCTTAGGTATAGGGAAGAATCTTTCTGGGAAAAAAATAAGAAGTGTAAGAAGAATTTATATATGATTACCAAAGGACAAGGAGACCATGTTCGTAACCCACTAGATAGCAATAAAACCTATAGCTACCTTTTCAAACCGGGGCGTAACCAGAAATTTTTGGTTGGGGGGCCGAGATAATATTATCATATTGATTTGCAATTCAAGAAAAATATAAAGTATGTCATATATACATATATATATGTCTTCCTGCATTAGTTTTAGAAAAAAACATTAAATCTAACCAAAATTAGACTACTTTTACAAGAAATAATATTTATAAGAATTAAATATAATAAAGTCACTATAAGCAACTATAAAATAAACAGCAGTTAAATTCAACCAAATTAAACTACTATGGTCAAAAATAAATTCAAAATCAATTTCATTCATCTCAACTAAATTCAAAATCAATTTCATTCCTATTAATAGTCTAATACTGTACACTCACAATCTCTCTACTCTCTAATGATAATTCTCACATCAGTACAATATAGGTCTTCGAACAGCTATGGGATATGGCCTCACTCAAGAAAAAAAAAATTGTGGGATATGTGGCAGACATGTCTTAGAGAATGAAAGGAAAAGTCAAAAAGATGAAAAGTTTAGAAAATGGTGGGGGGCATGCATAACGTGCCTCCGCCCCTGGCAAGCGCAGACTGGTTGTCTTCAAAGAAGAATTACAGTAATGACGTATCCGCCGCACCCATTTTCTCTATTTCTCCAGAAGATCGGGTACTACGTTGGAGCAATGGATTCCGAGATTCAGCGTTTGGGCCACAACTTTGGTAAACCTGGGCTAAAGTAAAGTACTTTATTGTTTCTGAAACACTAGGCGGGAATTACGCATATCGCATGTAATGTCTATGAGCAAAAGTTGAGGCTATAGATTTGCTTTACATTCGAAGTACCGATCGAAGATGAGGATGTCCATGAATAGTGGACAAGTTGGTCTTGATTTCCTTTCCTGGGCCTGTGAGATATTTACACGTGAAGAGAGCTAGAGAAAAAGAGCTAGCTGGTGGGTATCATTGCAAGCCCTAGCAGCATGCACACAATGTACAATTAAACGAATAGGAGTAGGAATCGTAGTTTTTGATAAAGCTGACGACCCTAGCTAAAGTCGTTGAAGTTTGATATCAGCTCAGAGAGTAGGTAAATCCATCGAGATAAACAACGAGAAACATCTAAGCAATACCTGAAAATGCTGGATATCAGCAGGGGATCGATCGATCTCGATCGTATTATATATCGGTTTTGATTTGGACTATTATCGTAATATATTGCTTTCTATATCGAATCGTTTCGTTGAGGGAGTAAGACTAGCTCTATCATCTTCCTTGTACTCTCTTTTAGGAGATGAACAAGATTCCATGTGGCATGTGGCATGTGGCATGTGGCATGAACTCTTTCTTTTTCTTTTTCTTTTTTTCTTTTTTTTTTTTTTTTTTTTTTTTTTTTTTTTGGGTGTCTAAACACAAACTTGTCCAAATAACCAAAAAAAAAAAAAAAATATATATATATATATATATATATATCAAAACCCAACTTTATTTCTTACTAAATTTAAAACTACAAAATTTACAAACTGTATTTTAATGTTAAAAAAAAATAAGATTAATTAAACATTGCTAACATAACCAAATAAGTAAAACACTAGGGGTGTACATTCAACCCATCAAGGAAATGGACAACCTAACGCACAATCTCGGTTTGGTTTTTCATAGATTGATAAGTTGGGTTAGGTCCTATTTCATTTTTTCATTTTTTAATGTTTGGGTTGGCTTGGCTTTGGGCCACCAAAACCTTTCAATTTGAGTAACTCGACACATCCCATGTTATTAATAATTTAAAAATAAGTAGATCTTTTTTTTAATCTTATTTTAAATTTTAAATCAAAATTTTGAAAATTTATTTATTTTGATATTTTAAGACTTAGTTTTGATGAAGTTGCAATTATTTATTGAATACTGAATTTAAATAATTTAATAAGGAACTATTTTTTTTATTAGATCTAACAAAATGGTTCAAGGCAGGTTGGATCGTGTTGGTTTTTTAAACTGCTATGGTTTGAAAATTTCTAAATTCAAGAAAATTGGATTGAGTTAAAAAGTACTCAAAATCGATTCAATACGACCTATGCACACCCAAAATATTTTAGATGTTATATTAAAAATTCATGTCTAAAGGGTAGAGAACAAAATGGTAATTTACCTTATAAATTTATACATCTATACTATTGACAAGAATCTATAAAGAACAGGGACATATAATTTTTTTAATTTTACTCGAATTAGTGAAAAAAAAAAAAATATATATATATATATATATATATATATATGATAAATAGATTGCATGTATAATTTTCACTAAGCTATCCGGAGTACAAAATTAAGATGCTCAGCCTATTAAATGGTCAATATTATAAAAGAATATTTCATTATTATACACAATGATAGTGTAGCCCCTCTCTCATAAAAGGCAATAGAATCAGTTGCAAATTACATAACTTCTTTTTTTTTTTTTTTGAGAAAGGCAAATTACATGACTTAGAGATGAGTTAGTGTATGTATAGTCCACTATAAATACCCTTCAATAAATTAATTTTAAGATGAGTTGAGTTCAAGTTACACCTAGTGTAACTCTAAGTAATGTTACACCACTCAATATCTTTTAATTGGATGTGAATATTGACAAATCCACATTTAAATTACATTATCTTCGTATATTTTTCATGCTTGCAAAATTTCGAGGTGATCAAAGATTAATAGTCATGTCATCAATCAATTATTATAATTCAAATTTTTGTAGTTTAAAATAATGCATAAAAGATGAATTTATAGATCAAATGGTAAATAGCATCCAATTGATATGAAAATTGGCATACATATTAAGAACATATAGAACACGTAATTCAACGGTTGGATTTTCAAAATATTAATTCAATAACAAGTTATTAGATAGTGTAACATTGCTTGGAGTTATATCAGGTATAACTTGAACCCAATCCTTGTAAGATATAGAGTTTAGAGCATTCACATCCCAAAATTCTATCTCATCCTATTTTACCATCTCAAAAAGCTACTTTATTAATTATACCATACTATTTTACAATACTCTCAGCATCCCAACTTTTATTTTACAATACAATGCATTAAAATAATATATCCCAAAACCCAAATAAAAACAAAAACTCAAAACCCAAAAACCCGAAGAGAGCGAGAGAGAGAGAGGAATTGATAAAGTAAGTGAATAAAATATTAGTATTTTTTTCAGAATTAAGCTATAGTGCAATTCTATATTTAGAATTGCGTTGTAGCACTACTGCAAATTTTTTTGCAATAGTTGGTTTTTACAATTCCAGATGTGTGGGGGGTTTTGAGCTTTTATGCTAAATTTTCCCTACATATGGCATATGTCATTCTCAATGTGAATACTCTAAATATAAAGATATAACCATCAATAAAGTTTTCCACTATATATATATATATATATATATATATATGGATGTAAGTCTCCAATGCTGAATCATGTCAATTCCCTACATTTTCTTCCTTCTTCTTTCTTTCCCCCTTTTCCTTCTTTATGTTTTTCTTTTTCATATTTTCACATATATTTTAGTGATCCATTAGGCTATGGGGTGTTATTTACAAAATTTGTTTCAAGTGGACGGTGGTTGCAAGTTTTGATAATTTGGGGTGTAAGGTACAAATACCCCAAAGTTTATTGTGGTTTTCTACGATTAACCATATATTTCATCATAAAATCATAACTATATTCTGCCTTTTCTAATATAGTATGAAAGTTAATTACATCAAGAGGCTTGGTTCATGTATACCGTACCACGGTGAGTTCTAGAATCTAAGGGTCCATTTAGTAATGTTGTTCTAGCAACGTTGTTTGTATTTTTTGAAAATACGTGTGAGTGAAAAAGTGTGTAGAAATACATGTAATGTTGTTTAAAAACTGAAAACTGTTGTTTAAGTACATATACCAAACACCTCCTAAGTTTTCGAAACAATTGTATATAATATATGAGGTCCAAAGACTCCAAACTAGTCAAGAAAAAGAAGACAAGCATAATTAGATATATTCGGAGTTTGCCTTTTGACGTATGCCAATGCATGAATTTTTCCATATTCCAGTAATATGCTTATCAGCATCACTCAGTCAACTCAGGTCGGTAGCCATATATCTCCAAATTTTCCATAATACATGCAGCATTAAGTGGAAAAGCAACAAGCTTCCGCAGCTTCATGTATAGCATTTGCAAAACTTGTTTACTTTCTATCAATAGCATTTTATAAAAGTACACATTGGCGGCTTTTCTTATCATCAATCATTAGAAAGGTTCACGACTCTTTATAACGACACAAATAAGTGATCTTGTGACAGCATTTTTTTTTTAGTTTTAGCCATGGCAAAAAATGAAAGCAATGATGTTGCTAGCTAAGCAATTTTGTTTTAACTTTCGGTCTAGCACAAAACACATGTTTGAATGTGATAAAAAAATTATTTGTCCTACGTATATAGTAGAACCTGTATTGAATCTATTGATACAATAATGACAAACTTCCATCCATCTCAAAAGCTTGAAACTACTAATTAAGAAATGATGAGCATTTAGTCATTATTCTAAGAATTAAACAATTTCATCAATCCCATCAAGTTAAAAGTTTTTTCAGCCTTGAATATACCAAAGAATGATGATATATAGACCGTGAAAAGGGATTGAAGATTTAAAAAACAGGGATAAGAAAGAATGGTGACTAATTGGATACTTTAAATTTTGTCATATACGGCATGATAGACTGATAGTGAGTCCCTCAAACACATTTTCGATTCCACCAATCGGTGAAAAGATAAAGATATTCTATATAGCTGTTTCACATTAGCAATCACAGCAAAAATTTGTGGTTGTGAGCTTAAAGAAACAAATATCTGTATCATAAATCTTAATCGAAGCCATTCAGCTTCCTATGGTGATTTTCAAAGGGACCCAATGTAAAATTTAAACCTGCGATATCACACAATTTCCAGCTGGAGGATCTCCGAAAGTGTATGCATTATTGGTCATATACTCATATTAAGAATATTAGTGTATAAAAAGACAAAGCCAAGAGTGTGACAGCTCTTATTACTATCATATGGAATCCCTTTATAATATTCTACAACCAATGGGTGCATAGATTATTTACTAAGGGTCTGTTTGGATACCGCTTATTTGCTAAAAACTGAAAACTTATTGTTGAAAACACTGTAGCAAAATAATTTTTAAAGGTATAAATAGTGCTGTGAGACCCAAAAATGCATGAGTATGCGCATTTTGCTGAGTTTGGTGGTCTTATGAACAGTGTCATGAGACCCAAAAAAACACCAAACGCGCTGAAACGCGCATTCAGCGCTATCCAAACTCACACTAAGTGATCAATAATCATAATTCTTTTTCTTCTTTGCTTGGTGTTTTTTCTTCCTCATTCTCTTTCAATTTTTGTATGTTGTTGTCCTACATGGGACAATGACCCTAATTTGTCGGAGTACCCAGCCATTGAAATTATGGCTTGTAAATATGCGACTCAAAACATTACTTGTTTTGATTGTTTATTATGAGTGCTTTTCTCAAGTCCAAAAAATTTTAAGCATATTTTGATGGGCCTCACACTCAAACACAATAATAAGTGTTTTTATTTTTGTCATTGCTTTTGAGATAAATGGTGCATCTATATAAGCTATCGAAAATAGTATTTTGAGTTTAAAATTAGTATTTGTAATTTTCTTAAAAACAGTTACAAAAAATGTAGTTGCAAAATAGAGTTTTAAATTTTAAAAACGGTCTTTTAAGTTTTCAAAACGCCTAACTAAACAAATCCAAAGAATGAACTTGTCATTGCTTTTGTTTTCTTACTCCTTACTCCAATTTAGATTGGTGACTTGCCTAACGAAGTGCTTTTATTTTATGTTAATTACCTTCAGGTCAAATGATATATATATTTTCTATATAGCCCATTTCAAATTTTCCTCTTCTTTTGTTGCCTTATTATTACTAGTCTTTTTCATGCTTTCGGCCTTGAACGCATTATCTCAATTATCTATTCAGCACCTCTGCAATTCCTTCTACACCATTAAAACAAGGTCAACATCAATACCTGGCTGTCAAGTAAAACAGACCCTAAAATATCCTAATGTAATTGCTCAAAGTTGTTGGCTAGCGACTCACCACGTTTCCACAACCCCACCTCCCCAAGGAGGAAAGGAAACTTCTCACACATAGAGCTCATAGACATTGAAGGAAAAGATGACACGTCTAATTCCAATCATTTTATTACTTTTTCTTTTTCTTTTTCTTTAGGGTTCAAGTCAAAGACCAATGATACAGGATTACAACTTTTGTTCGCAACTTATTAAAGTAATAAATTGTGATTGAAGTAACATTATTTTCACAATGACTCACCAATCATAATTGATAAAAAGATATTGAATCAAATAAAACCTATTATAACTTGAGCACAATGGGATTTTAATGCTTTAAGCACTTTTTTTTTTCTTTGAGAAAAATTTAGCACATATTTGAACCACCGACAAAATGAATTCAGAGACCACCTCTATCAGAAAAGAATGTATCTTATGAGACAGTCTCATGAAACATTTTTTTCATAATATGTGAGATTCATATATGTAGTGAAAAAGATGACTTTTTTATTTTATTTTATAAGATGGTCTTATAAGTTATAAGACCATCTTATAAAATAAATTTTCCTATCTTATAAAATAAATTTTCCTATCGAATGGGCCAAGAATTAGTATCACAGAAGATATTTGGTACTTTCCTTTTTGAGAAAATAAGGTGACATTGATCCAAAGAAGCAACAAGCTGTCTACACCTACGAATAAGTTTTGCACATTTAAACAACATTTGGGCCCATGCATGAAAGCCCGTTTGCAACCCAATATGCCTCAAGGACGCAATCTAAAATATAAGGCGCTAGGAGACCAGATTAAGGCCCTTTAATTGAATTGCATAAAATGGAAAAGGCGGTGTTATGGGCCTTATGATTTTTTTTTTTTTTTGAGTAAAGGGCCTTATGACTTTTAACTCTATTGATCTGCTTCTCCAAATAATAAAATTGATATGAAAAAAAGTGTATGACAAAATGTAGTGGAGCTTCGTACTTTGTTAAAAAAAATGGATTACTAGTGGTGGATAACGTAAAATTTTTATTATTATTTGAAAGTGGCAAATTTAATTGCAACAATAATAAATGTATATACGAAGGATATATGTAGCCTGAGAGAAAACCTGATTGGGTTGCAAAAATCTCCATGCTTTGTTTCACGAGGAAACAGAGAAAAAATACCAGCAATACAAAATCAAATTCTCATCTATGCTCTGTATGTTTCCCTTTTGGCCTAGTTCAATAACAACAAAATAAAATTCTCATTCCTGTGATGTTTCGGCAACAATAAATTGATCTTTCAACTCTAAACCTCGATGAACGATTGTGATAAGACCGTGACCATTTTATTCGTTCGGACAACATTTCTATATGTCTTTAGGAGCTAGGATAGAATAAGAACTAGCTGAAGATGACATATAGATGATCTTTTTTGTTGTAAAATAGCGGAAGTTCAAATTACCAAGATTGATTGTGAAAATATTTTAGGCTTATGAAAGATCTTCGAACTAACAATAGGAACGAAGAAAATAGATACAAAACACCAAGATTTACGTGGTTCAGTAATAGTAGCCTACATCTACGGGCAACCCAAATCCCAAATACATCCAAATAACTCTCTCTCACAAATACAAAACCAAAGAACCAAAAGTTCACAAATACCAAATACGAATACCAAATACCAAATACAAATTGCGCACAAACCAAAGAGAGAGCCACAAATCAAATCCAAAAGTTACAATGCACAAAGAGAGAGCAAATTACCAAACCGCAAAACCAAAACCAAGTGGTAACAAACCTCTCTCACTATTCCAAATTCCAACTCACAAATATTAAAGAACCAAATAACGAGAGAGCCTTTTTCTCACACACACACACACTCTCTTCTCTTTCTCTCTAATTTTTCGTAGCAGCACTATGCTTATATAGGAGACTTGAGTCGACTAATATATCCAAAACCAAGGACTAAACTTCTTTTCCACACACAAAAAGAGAATCACTCCTATTCTAATTAGAACTCAAAATCAAGTGGTAGACAAGACTTCTAATAAAACTTGATAACTTCAAACAACAGTAACCCAAAAGGAATAAAATTTCTTCCTTATCCAAATCCAACAATGAGTCGAACTCCTAATTCAAGCCATATTCTACACTTTTGCCTTGTCTTTTGTTCTTATAGGAGAACATATTTTATCCCAATTACTATTGAGAAAAGAAATGATATCTAATTTGAGATCACAAAAATAAAAACTATGAGAAGGACTTGTTTCAATTTCAAATTCTACCAATTGTACAATCAAGAATCTCCTTCATTGTATGATTTATTCTTTATATAGATATATAAAAAAGTTCATGAATGATTATTTAGAAGTTCACCAAGAGTTCGGTAGCATTACTTGTTCTCCTTTATAAGAAGAATTTAGGTTTAAACATCTCGCTCTTATTACTATAATTATCCAATTATATATATTAAAAAAAATGGATAATTACACTTTACTCACCTGTGGTTTGTCTCGAATTTGACTTACCTACTCGTGGTTTCAATTTTGACACTTTATCCATCTGTGATTCCCTCCGTTACTAATCCATAATCCACCTCTCCTTCAGCCGTTACTCTAACACATAATATGTCAAAAACAAAAATCCAAACAGATCAAAACACTCCTCACTCCCAAAACTCACTCTCATCCAACTTACTCACCAAACTAAGATCCTAGATGCTACAATGCTAAAATGGCGACAAAACTACCAAAAATGGGTGCAGCATGCTTAAAAATGTTTTCGACTAAAATGAAAAGAGACTCAGCATCAAACTCTTCACCACCAGTAACATGGATTGCATCAATTTTGCTTCAAGATCTCCTCCTCGTTATACCCATTTGGCACACCCATGATCTCAAACTCAACAGCTTGCTGCTTGGATCCTAGTGCTTCCATGTTGGCCATATTGTGCTATACAAAGCAAGAAAAGGCCAAAAAAACTTCTGGGTTTTACGCAGAATGTGATATTCTTCCAGATCAAACTCTGGGATAGGTGGAGGACTGGGAAATTAAGATCTTCTTGATCTTGAACACTTTAATGCTTAATCAATCACTAAACTTTTGTGGGTCATCATTAATGAAACGAAATGAAATGCCGACACCCTTTTCTAGTTAGCATTTTGCTACACACTCTTTCTCTCTCTCTGCATTTTTTTTCCCGAGAAACAAGCAGAGCACCAACTCGTAAATCTGGGAAAAATTCAAACTTTCCTTACTGGGTCAGTGGGATTTTATTACGCCATTGCTCTTTTTCGAAGTTTTCCCAAATGGGTTAGTTGTAGTTTTTGGGTTAAGGCTATCGATTATTGTTTAGTTGCTATTATATTTACTTGTAACCATTTTCCTTCAATTTATTTTGCCAATTTCTTGAGAAACAAACAGAGTTCTTGATCCAAAAGTCGTACTGTTTAAGTTATCCCAAGCGTGTTTGATTTATGCACGAATGAAACAAAACACTTGCGCCCTTCGCTTGCATTTTGCTTCACTCTCCCTTTCTCTCTCTGCCCTTTGATTTTTCCCTAGAAACAAACATGGAGCATGAGGTGCAAAATTGGGTCAACATGATTATTTTTACTGTTGCATTTTTCTGACGGTTTGTTGCAAATGGGTTGTTTGGAACTTCTGATCAAATCCCAGGTGGTTCTCAGTCCATTATCTCAAGCACATTGCATTGTGATATTAGTTTGGTGAGCACGTTGGATGAGAGTGTGTTTTGGGAGTGAGGAGTGTTTGATCTATTTTAGGTTCTGTTTTTGATGCGTTTATGTGTTAGAGTAACGTCTGCACTGGAGGTGGGTAACAGAGTAGTAACGGAGGGAATCATAAGTGGGTAAAGTGTCAAAAATGAAACCACGGGTAGGTAAGTCAAATTAGAAGCAAACCACACGTGGGTAAAGTGTAATTATCCCTAAAAAAAATACAATCAATTTTAAGGCTAGAATTGAATTATAAAAAGAGAAAAATAGTGGTGTTTGCCTTTTACTCAGGATTGGTTGACATTGGAAAAAAGCTTATTCTTGAAATGGAGCTTTCAACTTGGTTAAAGAGATTTGGTTTTAGTGACCAATTGAACAATGTATTTCTACAAAATGCAACGTAACAACATGCTCTGCCATTATTAATGGTCAACCTATAAGTCACTTCAAGCCTACAAAGAGGATTACGTGAAGTAATCATTTGGTCTCCCTTTTTGTTCAAAATAGATGAGGAGGTTTATCAACCCTGATTGGTGGCTTGGGTTTTGGAAGATCATATTGCATTTATCAAGTTGTGTTTTCTAAACTAGGGTGGGCTATTCAAAGGGGAAGACAAAACTTGGTGCATGTTGTAAAGGCAAACAAATTAGATAGCGGGATCTATTTTATGGGCCCTTGTATAGTGCATATTGGTTGTGGAGGGCTATCTTAAAGGGTAAGGATGTTTTGTAAGTGGGTTTGTTGACTTGTTGCTATTTGGTGATGGTGATTGGTGAGTGATGGCTGGGCTCTGGAGATTTGGAAAAGATCCATGGCTACCTTATAGAGTCCTCACAATGACAGTCACAAAAATATTGTGAACTGGATTATGGGCCTTATAGACAATCAGTGGGTTGAATCCAGGGGGGGGTGGGTTCAACCATATATGAGATAACAAAATTATTGAAACATTGAAGCACATTTTCCATGCGTCCAAATAATGAAGCTTGTAGTGTATGCTATTTTAAATACCAATAAAATAGCCTAATATATTTTATTGGTTACATATTTGTGATAATATCTTAAATATATTCTAACACTATTGTTAAATCATGTTAGCTCTCGAGATCTCAAGCTTTAAACCATCTCAACATAATGGTGTGAATTAAAATCATCTTCAATTCAGCCCACTTGCTTGGAATTAATGCTCAAGAGGAAGAAAATTTTATTTTATTTGCAAGAATCACAATGGATATAATCTGGATGCAAAAAATAAAATGAAAGCAGATCAAATCCATGTGAATTGCTCATCACTTGGTTGGCCCAGTTAATAAAATACTGAAACCATATATGTAAATGCTTGGATATTTATTGCTAAGGCACAGATTGGCAAAGCAAGAAGCAACAATAATATCTCCAAGAAGTCCAGTTTTCCAATACACTGCATGTGACAATTGACTGGACACGCTGCAATTGAACACCAAACTTTCACTCTAGCGGCAATAATATCTGTTGTGCCTGCTTTATGGAGTGTAACTCTCACATGCATCAAGAGTTCTCTTTGGTTGGGCAAAGAATGGCGTGGAGATGAAACAGTACTAGTGGGCCTTTGAACGTTGCATTTTAAAATAGATAAATAAAATTTTAGAAACTTCGTGGAAACTGATAAACCTACTATCACTTTTAGAGCATCCACACCAGCTCGTGGATAATCATCTAAAATACAAAAAGTGCTCCAATTTACACATTTTATCCCAAAATCCTTCCACATCAGTTCTTGTAAAAATGTCTAAATATACCTGATATCTTGCAAAATGAATAGTAACCGTGCATATATACACGGTTACTGTTCACCGTGTAAAAGATTTTTTAATTCTTTTTTCTCAACAACCCAGCGCGCCAGAATAACCACCCAACCCAGCACAGAGAATTAACCCAAAATCAACAGAAAATCAATTAGAAAAACCAACTCAAAATCAAGACAAACCCACTGAAAACCCAACTCAAAATCAATCAAAACTCACCGGTAAACCCAACCCAAAAACAGTCCAACCCCACCGGAAAACCCAGCCCAAACCATACTCAACGGAAAACTCACATGAAATGCCCAACGGAACCGGATCTACTGCCACTGCTGCCGTCCAATAGTCTTCCATTGCTGCTGCCGGATCTTCCATTGCTGTCGTCGGTTTGGGGGTCGGAGGCGAAGGGTCGTCGGTTGGGGGTGGGAGGCGAAGGGTCGATGGTGGAGGAAGAGAGGGAGGGGTGAAGGAAAGAGGGAGGGCGAAAGCAAGCTGGATCGGCGGAGGGCTGAGGCGGAGAGCTAGATTGGCGGAAGGCTGAGGCGGCGAGCTGGATCGGAGGAGAGCTGGATCGGCGACGACGGCGAGCTGGATGCAGCTGTGAGGAAGAGAGTGAGAGAAAGAGAGGAATGTGTGAGAGAGCTGTGATGTTTTGGGTGTTTACGAGAGAGAAGGTATTAATAGATAATAATAAAAAAACAATAAATAATATTATTTAATTAGACTAGATGTGTAAAATTGATTAACTGATGTGGGTATTTTGGAAATGTGGTAGTGTAAAATAGAAAAAGTAAATTTTTAGAGTAAAATAGACGGAAATTTTTAGACGTACTGATGTGGTTGCTCTTATTATATAAAGGAAAAAAAATTTCAGACTGGTTTGACAAATGAATGTGATTAATGCCACTTTAACAACATAATAAATAAATATTTAAATTATTTTTTTGTAATTAATAACACATCAATTTGTAATATTTATGAATTAAAATTTGTGCTAATTATTCCGTGCTTCCTTTCTCCTCTCACATGGCATGGTGTATTTCATTAAGGGCTAGTTTCATTTCTCCTCCAATAACAAATATGAGAAAATTGTCCGTTTCAATTCTCTCCTAATTTTAGTCGGATGTGTAATATGTGGCATTTATTTGATTTTTAAATGTCACACTCACACTACATTTTTTTTAAAGAGTTTCAACATATAACGTTTGCTTTTATGATTTTTACTCTTTATCGTCAGATCAAGACACCAATCAATTTTTAGTGTAGACAATAATTGAACTATCTATCTCTTATTCAACCATCAGAAACTTTATTAGTTAAACTAACTAGAACCCACAAAATGCCACACTAGTTGATTACCCGCACAATGCAATAAAAAATTTAACATTTTTACGTGATTTTTTTTCTCTTTTATATATATATATATATATATATATTTGTTTAAACATGAAATTTGATAATTATTAGCTGTTGCCTACAGTATGGTCATCAGGTCATGGGCTTTATATGCTGGCTGGACCATGAGGAAACGTGTCGCTCAGCCTGAAATCTGTGCGCCTAATAAGTTAATAGAACATTTGGATGGGTTGAATTCCCGGGCAAAAATAGACAGGAGGAATTAATGTTTTCAAACAGTTTCGTATAAAGAGAAAAAAAAAATGTTTAATGAAAAACACGGTTTTTTTTTTTTTTTTGTTTTGGTTATGAAAAACACAGTTATCATAACTTAACTGCGCATCTTATCCCTCAAAAAAAAAAAAAAAACTGCCCATCTTTGGCGTGAGGCATGATGGTCACTTTACAAGTATAAGTACTTATAGGGTATAGGGACAATGATCAGAATTCAAGTCTTGGGAGAGTTTCATGTACATAAATACATTTAAATTAGGTTAGAATAGAACTTTTATTTTATATAAAAAAAATTAAAAAAAACACCATTGAATTTCTAAGACTTAATAAATTATTTAAAGAGAGTGATTTGATGGTTCACTTCACTGTCTAAACTGTTGGGTCAACTATGGGATTAATAAATTACTTATTTTTTATAATAATAAATTAAATAATTAAAACAAACAAACAAATAAAGATAAACATAAGCCATAAAATATGTGATGATATTCAGTTTAAATTTAAATATTAAAGTATAGCAAATATTGAAATTAATAGAATATTTTTATTCAGGAAATTTATATATTTGAATTATTCTTTTGAATATTTACTTTAAGTTTTAAAGCAAAAATCTTAAAAAATTCATAACTAAAAGTTCACATTTTTTTTTTTTTTTGGAAAATTGATATTTCTTTCATATTGAACCAAAATTTTGTATAATTCACTGATTTGATCTGACTCTGGTAAGTGATAACTATGATATAAAGGGGAAAAAAAAAAGAGTGTTGGTGCTCATTTTGGGAAGCTCAGTAGAAGGAAGAAGCCCAACAATATGAGCAAAAAAGAGTTAGTGAGTGAATAGAAAAACCATTAAGCCCAGGTGGCAGGAATAATGGATCATAGGCCTATAAAATAAACAAATGGGCCTTGAGGGAGCAAATGGGCCTAAAGGAGCCTGGAGAGAAAGAATTAGCAAACTCATGGGCAGTATGTGATGTAAAAAAGTGAGAATGGGCCGCAGCAAACCCGAAGTAATGCAAGCAAAGAAAGTAAGGGGTTGATGGCAAGCCCATAAGCCCCAATGATGAAGGATAAGGTAATTGAGCCAAGAAAGCCCAAAGGAGTTAATAAAAGCGCATGGGAACGCAGAGTTAGAAAAAGGGGCAAGGAAGCTCAAGGAAAGCAAATGGGCCAAGGCTGCCTAAGATGAATAAATGGGACAAAAGAGCCCACAAGCAATGTAATACAAAACCCAAATGACCATATTAAGTCATTGAGAGAAGAATAAGCAGCAGGCCCAAAAAGGCCCAGCAGGCTGGGGTCAAATAACATCACAGCAGGAATGGCAAAGTGGTACAGCAGAAAATGGTAGCAAGACTGCAAAAAGGAACAAAATAATAGGCTGAAGGAAGAAAAGCCCACAATTAAGCAAAGCCCAGCCCCTAAAGGGAGTGGGCCATAAAGAATGAGGAATCAAAAAATAGCTCATGCCATAAGAAGTCAAGGATGGGCGGCAAGATGTGAAAACGAGCCTCCAGACCACGGCAAACGCAACGGGCAAGTTTGGACACACGTAGAAGTAGAGCACGCGCAAAGCCTAGACTTCACCAACCTATACCCAGCCAATACAAGAGGTGGTGGGTCATGGGTCAGAGATAAGAGGGTATGATCTGGCGGTGGGGGGAAGGGAAAACTTATTCTGGGGTTCCTGCTCAGGCTCTTTTGAGGGAAATGTCTTGCTGAGATGACATACCGTCTAAAAGAAGTAAGGATGAGTTGGAACCACTAGGTGCATGCCATGAGGGATGAAGAGAGCGCAGAAGTAGAGCACGCGTAAGACCTAAACTTCACCAGCCTGTACCCAGCCAATACAAGAGGTGGTGGGTCATGGGTCAGAGATAAGAGAGTATGGTTTAGCGGTGGGGAGAAGGGAAAACCTATTCTGGGGTTCCTGCTTAGGCTCTTTTGGGGGAAATGTCTTGCTGAAATGACATACCGCCCAAAAGAAGTAAAGATGAGTTAGAACCACTAGGTGTATGTCATGAGAGATGGAAAGAGAGAGAGCACCCACATCGTAGCAAGTAAAAGTGCCACGGCAAACAAAAGAACAAAATAGTCTTCTTTGTCTGGTGATGGGGAGTGGCACAGCCAGCACAAATAAGTGGTGCTGGCTAAGTGGCTGACAAACCAGTAGTGGTTGGCAAGGACACCCAGACCAAACAAAGGTAGTTAAAGGCTAAAATAGTAAAAGCCAGTCACGGCAGGCACTATATAAAGGACCCTTGCCATGCACAATAAGGGGGATCAGGATCACGGTAATAGTAACCTCTAGGAGAAAATTACAACACAGAAATATGTACTGAGAAAAGAAGAGAAAAAGAAAGAGAAAAGGAAAATTAAAAATAAGGAAAGAAAACAGAGAGATAGAATGACAGGCATGCACCAATAGGTTGATCCCCTCTCTTCCTCTACAAGTCCTGCTCTCTACCAAAAGCAAAGGATTCTTTTGGGCACAAGCCATTCAGGTCCGCTTCCCTCAAAGTGATTAATTTCCACGACAGGATTTTCCCGGGGAAATTATTCGCATTGAAGAAAACGGTTTCCCTCCTTAGTTTTGGTCCTGTGACATAACTTGGCATAATAGATTAATCTTTTTCTTTCTTTTGCTAACTCATGTCTTACCTATTTATTTCCACCATTTTCTTTACAAGGTGTTTCTTATTATTGTGATTATTATTTTAATTGGGGATTATTTATTTACTTTGTCTAAAGGCAAAAGTACTTTCTTTTATTATTAGTATCATGTCTGCTGGCCATGACTCATCCGAAGTAGCTCCGCCTGCCATGGGCATGTGAACGAAGTTCTTGACAAACGAGGCATAATTTGTGCACAAGCCAGACCAAAGTGAGTTGCAGTTGGACCGGTCTCAACTCCCTTACTCAGAACACTTGGACCCAGTACAGCAGGAGGCAGCCTAGCCCAACATTGCAAAAAGGCCCACCACAAAGAGTAATGTGGGGTGTTTTCCTGCTAGGCAAACATTAGAAGATTGAGAGAATAACAAGGAAGTAAGTGTGAATTATGCGTAAGCAAGAGTCACTATGTTGGTGCTCCTATATCCCATTTCTAATATACCTCATATTTTGTTAAATATGAAATTAGTAAACATTTCTAGCCTGTTACAATTTGTTTTATGAATATGTCTCTCTTTGATATTACTATAGGCAGTAGAACTTCAATTATGAATTTTATAATAAACTGCTTTAATTAGAAGGAATTTTAACGTTTAGAGGGGAATTGTTAGAAATGACCACACACACACACACACACACACACACACACACACACACACACACACACACACACACACACACACACACACACACACACACACACACACACACACACACACACACACACACACACACACACACACACACACACACACACACACACACAATAGAAAAGAATAAGAAGAAGAAGAAAGATACCAAATAAAAGTGATGCAGTGGTAAGAAGCTCTTGAGAAGACCCATCACTTTGAACCAAATTACTTGATTTATCGGTGTTGATGGTCGTTTTGGGGAAGCCAAACAGAAAGAAGCCCAGCAGCACGAGCAGAAAAGAATTGGTAAATGGATAGAAAAAAAACCATTAAACCCAAGCGACAGGAATAATGGATCATAGGTCCATGAAATAGACAAATGGGCCTTGAGGAAGCAAACAAGCTTAAAGAAACCCGAAAAGAGAGGAATAGCAAACCCATGGGCAGTATATTATGTGGAAAAGTGAGAATGGGCCACAGCAGGCCCAAAGTAACGCAAGCAAAGAAAGTAAGGGGTTGATGGCAGGCCCATGAGCCCCAAGGATGAAGGATAAGATAATTGGGCCGGGGAAGCCCAAAAAAGTTAGTAAAAAGCCCATGGGAATGCAGAGTTAGAAAAAGGGCCAAGGAAGCCCAAGGAAAGCAAATGGGTCAATGATGCCCAAGAGAAAACAAATGGGACGCAAGAGCTCACAAGCAATACAACCAAAAAGGCCCAAATGACTATACTGAGTCATAAGTAACAAGCCCAAAGAGGTCCAACAGGCTTGGACCAAATAACATCACAGCAGGAATAACAGAGTGATATGACAGGAAACAATGGCAAGGCTACGGAAAGAGTAAAATGATAGGCTAGAGAAAAGGAAGCCCATAATCCGGCAAAGCCCAGCCCCAAAGAGAGCAAGGGCGCAGAAAATATGAGATTAGAAAATAGCCTACGCCATAAGAAGCCAAGAATGACTGGCAGAATGTGCAGACAAGTCTCCAGATCACGGCAAGCGCGTGAACTGCAGGCAAGCTTTGAACAAACATAGAAGTAAAGCACGCGCAAGACCTAGGCATCACCAGCCTGTACCCAGCCAATACGGGACATGGTGAAGTCATGGGTCAAAGGTAAGAGAGCATGGCTTGGCGGTGGGGAGAGGGGAAAAACCTATTCTGAGGTTCCTACTCAGGCTCTTTTGGGGGGAAATGTCCTGCTGGGATAACATACCACCCAAAAGAAATAAGGGTAAGTGGGAACCACTAGGTACATGCCATGAGGGATAGAGAGAGAGTACCCACACCGTAGCAAGTAAGGATGTCACGGCAGAGAAACAAACAAAATAGTCCTCTTTGTCTGATGGTAGAAGTGGCACAGCCAACACAGATGAACCAGTGATGGTCGGCAAATACACCCAGACTAGACAAAGGTGGTTAAGGGCTAAAATAGTAAAATCCAGTCATGGTAGGCACTATAAAAAAGGGGACCCTAGCCTTGCACAGGGATCACAAACTGGTGGAGGGGAATAGGAACTAAAAAGAAAACCACGGAATAGAAAAACAAGCATTGAGAAAAAGGGAGGAAAAAGAAAGATTAGAAAATAAGGAAAGAAAAACAGAGAGTTAGATCGGTAGGCATGCACCAATAGGTTGATTCCCTCTCTCCCTCTCAAAGTCCTGTTCTCTATCAAAGGAAAAGAATCTTTGTTGAACATAAACCATTTAGGGCCATTCTCTCAAAGCAATTAATTTCACTCCCTGGGGAGATTATTTGCATTGAGGAAGTGGTTTTCCTTCTCGGTTTCAAGCTCTGTAGTGTCACTCGGTGTGGCAGACTGACTTTCCCCTCTTCTTAACCCAAGAAACCCATTATTATTATTTTCTATTATTTTTTGTATACAGAGGGTACTTCCTCTCGCTCCTTCTTTTTTTTTTTTTTTTTTTTTTCTTTTTTTTTTTTTTCTTTTTTTTATGTTACCTTTGTTATACCTGCATGCCATAACTCCCTGTAATAGCTCTGCCTACCATGGGTAAGTGATCAAAAACTGGCAAAATGGACATAATTTGTGCACAAACCGGATCAAAGTGAGTTACAATTAGACCGGTCTCAACTCCCTTACTCAGAATACTTGGGCCCAGTATCGCAGGAGACAGCCCAACTCAATATTGTAAAAAGGCCCACAACTAGCGGTTTAATGTTGCTATGGGAAATAAAGCTTTAAATGAAGAGTTCTAGTGGTAGAGCTCTAACTAAAAATCCCTTTTGAGTTTTTGGCAAAACACAAAATGGATTTATAAAGTTTGAACAAGACCTTTCCATGAAATCTCAAGATTTAGACATTTGCTTTAGAGCAATTTTCAAGTTTTAAGACTCCCCTTAAAGCTCTTTTAACAGAAATTGCCAGATATTTGGTAGCTTTTTTGGTAGTATGTGATGCATGCTTAATTTTCTTTAACAAAATTGACAAACATGAGACGACTTTTACTAAAAATGCTTAGGAACCTTAAATTCTGAAGAGCATACAATAAATTAATACAAATTCGAATATCTTTTCTTGTTTTCTTCTTAACAAAATAAAGAATATTTATATTTATATTCACTTTTCTATTACTTCTACCAAACACATAATGGAAAATGGATAGTGTTATCTTCTCCATCCTCCTCCTATCTTTTCATTATTTTTATTTTTCTCATCTTCCCATTTTTTTTCTTGTACCGAACTAACCCAATAAATCATTTACATGCCCAAAGTATTAGTAAAGTACCAGGACAGCAGTACTAATGATGAGAGGTTAGCATGGAAATATAATTATATACACCAAAATAGTAGGCCACAGTTACTGTGTAACACTAACAACACAGCTTTTCTAGACACAACCAATAGAAAAAATTAATTCCTGAAATCCCCAAAACCTTTCTTTCTTCCTCGCTCTCCCACACACATACATAGCATTTGAAACTTTAGTTACAATCAGTCACCATTGTTCATATGCATAATTTGGTTAACAACCTCCTTGCTAGGAAAAATTATCTAATGCGCTTGTCCTATGGACCGCACCTCTCACAGGCATGTGGGCCCCACGCCTACGGGACCCACATGCTTGAGAGAGGTGCGCTCCTAGGACGGGCTCACAAGATACCATCTCCCTGGTTAGGTGCTAATCACTCGAGTCAATAATGTTGTGTCTGCCAGTCACTGGTCAAGTCCATTATCTAGCCCCAGAAATGCAATTCTCAGCAACATCTTCTGTTGCAGGAGACTTATTATGAGGAACAACCTAAAAATGCAAGTGAGAGATGGACAATATTAGAATTCCTTGAGCATAACACAAGAATGGGGTCGTCAACTATGAATCATCAGCATAATAATTAGGATTGGCCATACGTATTCTTTTTTGCAATTTTATACTATCCAAAATCATATTTTCTATTAGCTCCTTATTTGGCAAGAAAACTATTAATAAAATAAATCAATTAATCACATTACCTGATCATGGCTAGAAGTACTAGCTGTACTAGATTTTATCCTTTTTGCATTGTGCTTAGAGCTTTCCTTTTCTTCTTCAACAACTTCATCATCAACAAAATTCTGATCTGATACCTCTGCAAAAGCCAAAATAGTTTGAATCATTTTGGCACATAATAAGCATGAAACCTTCCTTTTATCTTTTCCCCCAAATTGTTAGCAGTTCAAGTTGAGGCATTCATTGAATGTGAAAAATGCAGCCATTTGCCACCTTCAATTCAACTTAATTGGCTCTATAAATCTGTTTTTCAACTGGGGTTGGCCACATGTATTTTTTTTCAAAATCCTTTTACTGTCATGCAACATTAAAACACACACACACACACACACACATATAAGAGCGGAAATTCTATTCATTTGAAAAAACTGCATGTGGTAGTACTCATTGTTTAGCCAATGTGATATGGTTAGGCAAGCAACTAGAGCAAGATACAGAATATATGTAATCAAAGATGCATAAAACAAAGGGTGTGAATTTAAAAACCATTCATGCCAACCAAAATATAGATGAGAATACCTGTGTTGTCGTCAACCAAATCTTGATGGCACGAATGGAATTGACACGCATGAATCTGTTTTGAATTACAAGTAGCTCTTCCACAGGAGGAGTTGGAGTTATTCCCAGCTAATCCTAAAGCTTGACTAGTGGATGCACCATTTTTTGGGACATCTGCAGATGCTACAACTTGGATTGCACATGAAGATCTAAAATGCTGAATCCAAGGATTTGCCAAAAGACTACGTGACCCATCTGCTGCTTTCTTCAGCTGAAAATCAGCTCTCTTAAAATTAACCTTTTGCCAACACCCACCTCGGAGAACCTTAAACTGGAAAAATAAAAAACATAACACACACTAATTAGTAAATAAACATATACACAAAAGGTCGTACCTAGTTCACAAAACTCCCACTTTGATAAACAGTCTTATCACAAATTCTGGATAGGCTAATTTTCACACTCGAACCCCCGGGCACATTTGCACTAAGTTTTGATCTTTTCACGCACACAATATAGAAGAATTCACATAAAAGAAAAAGAGATAATTTGGAACCTGGCCAGAAGGGTAACGAGTGTTCAAATGCTTTTGCCTATTATCATACAACTCGTTTACAAATGATGCTTCCATAGACTTGAGATACAAACTGTGCTTCTCATCTGTCCAGTCTGAAGACCTGTCCGTCACAAGATTACCCTGACATATAATTGAGTATATAACACTATGATCAGAGACTAATTATAAGTGCTTCTTTCTTTTTAAATTTTTTAATTAAGAAAACATAATAAATAAATAAAACATAGTGCTTTGAAGTTTGAAATAATGACCAGCAAAACAATAAACAAAACCCCAATACAGTATCCCATATCATTTCATATCTTCACTTTATTTTACAAATATAATATATTATATTATATTCTCTTGCTAACAACTATTGGCTCTAACATAAAAAGGTTTGTTTCATAAGTAGCAAAGTCATATGCAACTACCAAAAAAAAAAAAAAAAAAAAAGTCATATGCAACTACCAACATTCGGGTCGGGTGGCCTAGCGGGTAAGATACCAGCCGGCAAGTCTCAGGACTTGAATTTGAGCCTCAACAACTAGTTGTGTGATGGTGCTCCTTATATCCAATCTCCATCCCAAACGATTCAAAAAAGAATAATAAGTGAGTTTCTCAACTGAAAGTATGGGGTCTCGCCCAAAAGCAGGTAAGGTTGCTACTATGATCACGCCCAGTAGGAAAACCACACTGGTCGTCCCCTCTACCCATTTTTTGTTTACCAAAAAAAAAAGTCATATGCAACTGCCTATAGTTACAAAGAAACACATCTATTTCTTTTCATTTTTTAAGATAAAAGTGTAACTACCTTAATCAAACCAATATTAAAAAATTTCCAATCTAAATTAGAAATAAAATATTACCCAATAACCCAATTCATCAAAAAACATATAAACATACATACAAAGCCCTGATCTTTCTACAAAACATGAAGCAAAATCAAACCCCCAAAAAAAAAAAAAAAAAACCCAACAAACACCCAGATAAAGATTATTATATATAAATAGAAAAGTACCAAGCTTGATGAAGCCCCGGCTATTAAAGCAGAGGAAGCTGGTGGACTTGACCCAGAAGCTCTTGCTTTGAAATCCTTCATAATTACAATAAAACCTTTGAGATATTTTCAGAGAAAAAAAAAAATTCAAAGAGAGAGAGAGAGAGAGAGAAAGTGAGAGAGAGATTTGGAGATATAAGAATTCGAAGGGCGGTGAGTAAGGAGGGGAGAGGGGGACAAAGGAACGTTACAGTTGTCACTTTGCTTTAACTACGTGTCATAGTGGGCCATGAGGTTGCCACGTCACTGCTGATAATAGAAGAAAAGAAAGCAAAGAAAGGCCAAGAAGATATTTTGTTGGATGGAGCATCCAAAATATCTCTTTGTCGTCTTTAAGTGTGTTTGGGACGTTACACAGATAGAGAGAGGGGTTAGTTTTAGTGAGACTTTTTGAGTAACAAGGATTACGTGTCTATTGCCCATTTGCCTTTTTTTTTTTTTTTTTAATTTGAACATTTTCATTTGCTTTTCAAACTGTCCCCACTTCATTTCAAAATATCCTCTTACATTCTTATTTTATATCAATATCCATAACTGATATAAGAATATCTACCAAGGTTAACCAATAGGGTAATTATTGAGTATTTTCGAAGTATCATAAATGTGTATTTTTTTCTCATATAACTGTAGGTCTCACTAATTAAATTTATAATAAGACCCATAATTCATGTGAGAAAAAGAAATACGTATTTATGGTACTCTCGGAGTATTCAATAATTTTTCGTACAAATAAATGTAAAAGTATAAAAACCCTTTACATTTTAGACTTATAGTTTTAATTATGATGATTGGTATATGGGTCCGTTTGGATACAGTTTATTTTGCTGAAAATATTGTAGCAAAATAATTTTTAAATGTGTGAATAGAGCCGTGGGACCCATTTTTAATTAAAGTTTTGGTGAAAAAAGATGTTTATAAGGCCCGTGAACAGTGCATGGGACCCACTAACAGTGCCATTTCAGTAAAATGTGTGGACGATGAAAGTGGAAAAAAAAAAAAAAAAAAAACGCAGACGCAAAACGCGTTGCAATAATCTGAATCGAAACATATACCTAATATTGTTTTTATATGAGTTTATTATTACTATTTATTTTATATATAGCATGTTACTTTAATAATAACGTAATAATAAGATATAATTTATTTTTCTCTTTCTTTTTTATTAGATTTATTGTTTATGTTTTGGACACCCATCACATTAGAGCATTCTCATTAGCTCTCTCATAAAAAATGTCATTTTGACACTTCAAAATCCTATTTTATCATTATAACACATCATTTTACAACATACCATTTATCAGATGTTCTATACTTCAATTCTATATATTAAAATAATATTTACAACACATTAAAATAATATATTAATTCCTCCCATCATCAATAGCAACAACACCAGCAACAACGGCACAACCACCACTACCACTGCCGCAACAACACCGACAGCCACCACCGACATAAACTCACATCCACCGGCAGCCACCACAGACATAAACTCACATCCACCAACGCCACCTTAAAAATAAAAAAATAATAATAAAAAAAAAAAAAAAAAAATCCATAACAACCCATCACATTCACAAACCTCAAAACCCATCCCAAATCAAACAATCCAATCCCAAATCATTGTTATCCTCCAATCCAATTTCTCAAACCATATCCAATCCCCAAAATCAACCATAAACAATCCAAACAAATAAGGGGAATCGGATCTTAGTGAGATCGGGCAGATTTCGGCAACATCGGTGGAGGTGAAGCAAGTTGCTTGGCGAGCAGCATCGGCAGAGTCGAGCGGCGTTGGCGCCGAAGGAGAGGCGAGTTGCTTGGCGAGTGGATGAGGTGAGCTGCTGGCGAGTGGAGGAGGTGAATCGGATCTTAGTGAGATCGGGCAGATTACGACGGAGGCAAGTTGCTTGGAGTGGCATTGACGGAGGCGAGTGGCGTTGGCGCCAGAGGAGAGGTGAGCTGCTTGGCGGATTGTGAGAGAGGCTGAGATAGAGAGAGAGAGGAGAGAGAAGGGCTAAGAGAAAAGTGAGGGAGGCGAACGAGAGAAAGAGAGAGAGAGAGAAAAAAAAAAAAAAAGAGATAACATGACAGAGGTGAGAGAAAATCATTAAAAAATTAATTTTTACAAATAGCATTTCTGACCGTACCGTTCTATTTTTAGAACGGAACTGTTCATATGTGCCAAATGTTTTGGCATTTGGCACACCTCATGAGAGAGGATTTTTGGTGATTGGTGTGCCAAATGCCAAATATTTGACATTTGGCACACTTGATGAGAGTGCTATTAGCTAGATTTTTACAGAATCACAATGCTAATACTATTCTTTTAACCCCAATGCAATTCTCGATGACCTACGACTTTTTGACACTTTTCTCCCAAATAAAAAGTGAGATTGTAAGTTCAACCACCCTTGGATGTGTGTGTAAAATATTAATAAATAAAATATAGTATAAATAAATACTGTTTAACACTATTCAATTTTGTTTCTAATTTAGAATTGAATTGATTTTTGATTATAGGTCATTTATGATTTATTTTCTACCTCAATATAGCATTATCTCCCCCTTGCTTAACAGTTTCACATTTATTAAGACCATACGCTCTACTAGTCAGAAAAATACATTATGTTTTATATATACTAACCGCGAACCCGTACGTTGCGTGTGATAATTATTTTTATGGTGGTTTTATTAAATTTTTTTTTACAATTTAAACTAATCTAATAATGAGTAATGTATTTCGTAATTATATTTTTATTTATTATAAAAACAATCATAAATGTAATATAGGAACAATCCAAAACACCAAAAAAACGTAAACTAAAAAAAAGTAATAAAACTTAACAATGATTAATTGAACTAATATTAGGATAAAATTTTGTTTTTTATAATCTATTAAGGTTATTTTCTTTGTAGAAATTATAATTTCAGCCACCCAAAACATATTATCAAATAAACAATTATTAGCAAAATCTAAGAATTAAATTTTTATACATGCATTGTTATTAAATAATAATAATAAAAATAAAATTGCAAAAGTTAAAATTTGTCACCTATCCGATTATTTTCGTTTGGCTAACTTTTGCTTTTCTTTAAATAAATGGCATTATAGAGTACTTCTAATACAACTATTAAGAGTACTTTGTCCACCACAAAGGATTAGAAAATAAACAAAAATTAGTAAAGTCTCATAGTTTAACATCTAAATTGAGCACTATAAAAAATCATGCTATGTAACAGAATAAATACCAAATTATCCAAATCATGCTACGTAATAGAATAATATTATATTTTTATATACTATATTTAATTTTTTAGAACGCAATAGGATAACATTTAACAATCAAAGAGAATAAAAAAAAATAAAAAAACAACAACAATAACAATTTAAAAAAAAAAAAACTAAATTTCATTAACCCAAAATAGAGTTTTAAATAATATAAAAAATTATCAACTTAAAGTAGAGATGCAAGAAAAAAAAAATCCACTAAAAAATTTAGAGAGAGGGAACCTTTTCTTTTGTGAGGGAAAACTATGCATAGAATAAAAGAGTTAGTGACAAATTTATAGTAAGAGGATGTGAATAAGAAGAGACAAAAATAAAGGAAGATGAAGGGAAAAATGAAGAATGATATTAATGTAGAGAGTAGTGAGGAGATGAAAAGGTAAGGGAGGGAGAAAGATTGAAGAAGTAGTGGGGAGATGAAATGGTAAGGGAGAGAGAAAGGTTAGAGAAGTGTAAATATTAAAAAAATAAATGTTAAAAACAATTATAAGAAAATAAAAAAATAAAAAATAAAAAAATAAAAAAATAAAAAAAACCTAAAGCTTGAAAGGCTTCAACATTTTTGTTTTTTTTTTTTTTTCCTTTTTTCTTCTTCCTTAAAGCTGAAAAGGCTCACACAAAACCCTAAAACTGAACTGAAAAGGTTTTGGGTTAAGCTTGATAGTGGAACTAAATAAATAAGAGGTGGGCTGAATTAATTATACAGATTTATTATAAGGTGATAGTGGAAGTAAATAAATAAGTAGTAGGCTGCATTTATAAGGCTAAAAATTGTAAAAACTATTTTAAAATTGTAGGACAAATTATATTTTAAAAAAGAAAAGAAAAAAAAGAATGACGTGGCAGCTGATGTGGCGCAACGTGAGAGCAGCAGCATTAAACGCTACGCTTCAGTTTTTAGTGATATATAGATGAGTCCTCTCCCTCACCTAAGGGTGGACTTCACAAGTATGGAGTTTGCCCTCATGTGAGGGGAAGAACTCATGTATCCGAAACATGATATACCCCTTCACTTGTGAGGTCTACCTTCATGCGAAGGAGAAGACTCAAGTATCTGAAACATGATATACTTCCTCCTATAAGTTTACGGAGCATAAGAAGTTTTTATTTTTTTATATTTAATAATTATTCCTAGTAAGCTTGAGGAATGGATTCGTACTAACAAAACTGCCTAGGAATTCTACTTCATAAACCAGAGGTTGTAGTTTGACTCCTTTCTCTACTCAAGAAAAAAGTATATAATACTTTAAGAGTAATATTCTTTTCCATCATATAAATGGAAAAATTCGCCTCAAACTTTACCATAGAATTCATTGTTATATGAGAACATGAAGTATTGTATTATACTTCCAAAGTTCCAAAGTATTATATATTTATGTGCACCAACGAGAAGGTAGTAGTGAAAGAGAAAAAGGGTAAACTAAATACAAATATTCAAGAATGGTTGAGAATTGATTCTTTTCCTTTAGCCAAATTATCGTTTTAACCTTTTTAAATGTATGACAATGAAAGAGCATAAGGAAGACTTGGTATATCGGCAAAGTGGGGCTTAAACCATCTTTGAAGATAAAGAGTGAACATTGAATATAAATATCTACACAGAATAAAGGTACTTCAATGTTAAGATGGTCACTTATTAATGAGTGAACTTCAACTAGATCATGGAAATTTATAAAGGTATAATTCAGAATTCAAACAACCATAAACCATTGTACCCTGCCGTGATCAGTGAACATCCAGAGGAATATCTATGCAATGTTTCAACTTTCAACTAGCACCTTGTGGAATCACAACTGCACCACTTGACCAACATGCTATCACAGTCCCCAGAGCCATATGTTGTGGGGAGAAAACAAATAGCTCAATGCTGTTCTATTAGATTTTACTTTTTAATGAAATCTCAGCAACTGATTAATAGAAACCATCAACCCACAGATGAATTTACTGGCGTCCCTATGACATGAGTCGCTAATGACGATACAACTGCAATTGTGTATGTTTCAAAATCAACAAATAACAATGCAAGCTCATCATAAGAGAGCTCATAGTACCAATGTCCAAAGCATTTATAGAAAAATGGAAGCTCATAATAAGATTGCTCTTGATACTGATGTCCAAAGCACTCATATGAAAAAATTGAATAAATTACAAAAATATATCCACTTCCAACCGACAAAATTGAATTGAATGAGATGATCCTATGTTAACATCGGATATACAGATAGAATCAAAACTATAATTTAGCCTTTTGCTTCGTGAGTAGGACATTTTGAACTGAATTATTATTGGCTTTGCTGTGGCACTTATACGATACAACATACTGAGGGGAAGGGAGAAACAAAGAATTGTGCTTCAAGATCATGACCTTATTCATGTTTTCACAGAGTGAAAATTTCACCAAATCATTCTCTCACAATAGCTTCTTGTGTGTGTTTGAAGAAAATATTAAAACCCAATCCAACTGAAGCAGAACAGGAAGATGTTTAAACTCAAGTTTCCTGCTTCTGCTCCCCCTCTGGTATCACAGTCTCTTGCAAGTCAATCCGACCTGTGTCAACAGCGGGGAAAGGAAAACAAGAAGTGACAATTATGGCAAATAATTAGCTTTCTGCTAGCTCAGAATCAACAAAACCAGAATAGAAAATTGTTAAGTTAATCACTTATGCAGGGTAAAAGAGACACTTGTACTGCTCCAACACCACCACCCCCACTACCAAAAAGAACTGAAAAAGGGGTGATGGAAAAGCCAATTAAATCAAGTGACAAAAAAATTCACAATTATTGAAGTAACATGCTATGATTGGTGTTCATTAAAAGTGCTATCACAGTTTCTTGCAAGTCAATCCAAACCATGTCAACAGCTAGGAAAGAAAAATAAGAAATGATCATTAAGGCAAATAATCAGCTTTCTGCTAACTCAGAATCTACAAAACCACTATATTGAAGAGTATGCAGAGTAGATGAAACACTTGTAATGCTCCCAAATAGAACAAAAAAGGAGGTGGAGGAATAAGTCTAGTGATATTAAAAAATTTACAATTTTATTTCACAACTATTAAGGCAGTATGTTATGATTGGTGTACATTAAAAGTGGTATCACTAGTGAGCCTAAGTGAAAGTAATGTTGTACGGATCACAACTCATCACCTCAAAAAGTTTTGCAAAAAGTGAAATTTTCTGTCTCTAGAATTGCTCGAGGGAAATACACTGTTTGGGCTATTAGTAGTAATCCACAATAAAATGATATTTTGGGATGTCTTATCTAGGATGCAAGTCATTATTCTTCTTGATCATGAGAAAAAGCGGAAGAGAAGATAAGAATCTGATGCCATGCTGATTGTTTGCAATTACCACTTGTGGGTGAGAAAAAGAGAGTAAAATATACTTTTTGGTCCCTGAAATTTGAGGTAACTCAAAATTTAAAAAGTTCAATTTTGGTCCCTTACATTTATAAAAGATGACAATTTAGTCCCTTAGTCTAACTTTTGTCTATTTTTGGCACATGGCTAAAGGCCATCTGACGTGGCAGGGTTTTTAAGCTCACAAGGCATGCATTTTGACACATAAGCAAGCCACATGTACCTCCTTTCTCTCACTTCTCCCTCGCCTTTGGCCAGCACCGCAAATCCTAGGGGTTGCTGTCCTCATTGTTAAAGCAAGAATTGCAAGCAAAGTTATCAGCCAGAGTGAAGAAGCTCCCAGTTGAAACTACCAAAGGACTCCCATTTTGTCAAATACCACCAAAGCATTTTAACATTTTAAATCTATTGACAAGAAACAGACCCAATATTTACATTTTACATCTCATTAAAGCTTCAAAAACTAGTGAAATTAACATGCCACAACATCAGATATTTTTTGTTTGGCAAAAATATAAATTTAGTTTCTAAAATTTGAGTTGGGTTCTATTCTAGTATCCAAAATTTGAAATTTTCCTTTTAAGTCCTCAAAAAATTGTAAACACACTAAATTAGTCCTTTCGTACCCTTGACATTATAATGGCACTCCATTATAATGGCAAGGTTATGGAGTGACTGATTCAGTACATTACAATGTTTCGATACCACCATAACTTCAGATATGAATTGTGTTTTTCGGCCATAAATGGGTCGCATATGCCACATCTTTAGAGCACCTACATTTCTTTCCATCTGTTATCTTGCACCTACCTGGCTCTGGATCTGTACTGCTCTGACAACCTCTGGTAATTATTTTTTTTTCTAGAAAAAACCACTACTACCCACTGCCCAACAAAACATTAAAGCACAAACCAAAGATTGTAACTTTCAAAGAATTGGTAGAGAGACAAAGTTAAACCCAGCCAAATCAACCAGTAGAAAACTAAAAGCAACCAATCATGAAAAGATTGTAGGTATTGAATAACAAAAGGCACAAACTTCAACACACATATACAATCACATTGAGGAAACCCAAGACTAAAATACTAAACTGTTGTTGAAATCTTTAAAGACAAAAATCAGCATAGCCAAAGTGATTCATCAATACCTCCTACTTAGACCATCATTCAAATCTTCTAATAAGGGAAAAGTAAATGGTTTTCATAGGCAAAGAACCATCAATAAACTCATGGTATGGAGCTTTAAAGAAATCCAATTTAATTTAACAAGAAGAAAAAATTCCCAAAAATTATAAAGGGTACGAAACCCCTGGGAGTGACTCCTCTAGTTCTCTAGGCAAGACCTATCAAACCTCAACCACCAAATCACCATTTCAAGCTTCAAAATAACAGCCACACCCAAGACCCATGATATCCATGCTTTATAATCATATCCATAAACAAGATCCATGATATTTCCTCCATGATCTAAACCAAAAATCCCCAACGTCCAAGATCTCACTAATGCAAAGCCCCCGGTCATACCAGCACCAAATTGTCATCACAAAGTGGCACTGCCCAAAGGGAGGATCAGCAGAGCTCAACCAAGGGAGTAGAGATATGAGAGAGAAAGGGGAACGGGTGAGAGGAAAAGAGAAAGAAGAGAGAAGAAAAGAATTGGTTGCATCAGATTAGACCTTGCCACCTCAAACAGCCATTACCAATGTAAGCTGAAAGTAAACAAAAGTTGGAATGTGGATTAAATATTTACTTTTCAAAAATTTGAGAGAACAAACCAAACTTACTCCAAATTTCAAGGACCAAAAGTATAATTTAGTCCTTTGTTATGGAAAACTACAGGATTTGTTACCAGTAAGGTATCAATATTTTCTTGCCACCTCCACAAACAGAATAGAGCAACTTTATCTTAATACCAAACAGAGCTTATCAAAACTGAAACTTAATCATACCTAACAAGGAAATTAGTGATGGGGCCTTCGAAGATCCATTTGATCTCAAATCTGTATCTGCAAACCATACCCAAGTTAATAAGTCTAGCTCCACTATTTATAAGTATGATGGAACAGTAGAAAAACTTAATGCTTATGCAAATTATCTGGAAGATTACAATATGATTAACAGGATTTATGGCAAACAAAGACTTAGCTCAATTTCTGAATAAATTGATATAACTTTCAATTTTATGAACAAAAGAAAATGATCCACATCTATAACTCGTTTTATCAATCAAAAGACAGAAGTAGACAAAGAAAACTGGTATACAGCAAAGCCAAAAGGGCTGTTAACAAATATAGTGCATGCCCAATGCCACAAATTAAATATAATATTCAATAAATCTGCACATCACTCAAGAAGCCATTATGTGATATATGAACACTAAGTCGGTATACTATGATGAAAAATTACTATTAGGAGATAGATATTCCCTAAATCAGTTGTTAAATTCATGATGAGATCCTCTGATGCAACAGCACTTCAGATATATATAATGTGAAGGTGTGATTTTACATCATCAGAGTCCACATGCAAAAGGCTATCACTAGTAATTCAGCATCACCAATTTTGGCTAGAAGATCCTTTTAAAACCCTAGGTTTATAACTAGATCTGTACTTTTCTCAATATAAAATGAATGGTGCAAAAAAAAAAAAAAAAAATCACTTGCAATACTATGATGAGTGATGACCAACAACCAATAGTACTTATCCTGATAGGCTAATATAACATTTCCCATCAAGGTTATAAAATCAGCGCACTTAAATAATATTTCCATTGAATAGTCATATATATATATATATATATATATATATATATATATATATTTCTTATGATTTTCATGCATAATCATAAAGTAGAGCTTTTCTAGAAATTCAGTTAATAACAAAAATTACAAGTGCATTTCTGTAGGTTTTAGGCCTTAAAGGAGGTTGGATTCCCTTAGCGAAAGATAAGATTTTGATGCAAGTTGACATTTCATGTCTCCATATACGAAACTTCTATAGTTAATCATCATAATATTTCATACTATTTTTGGGTGTCTACTCAAGTCCTATCCACTCACTACCTCATTCATCTACATTATATAAAGTCCCCCTTTCTTCCGGTAGACCCTTAAAATGGCATGTGTTCCCCACCCATTTCAATGTCCTCGCAAAACCAATTTTAATAGACACTGAAATTCAGTTCCTTTTGTATGAAAAGTCAATATACCTCCTTAAGTATGTTCACATTAAGCTGAATCGGCATCCTTCATTCATGGGGTCAAAAGTTCAGATATACCAAAATGACAAGAAATTTTAAAGGAAAGAAAAAAGAAATACAAAGAGTAGGGTCTTCCATAATAGCACACCTGAACTTTCAAGTGCTTTACGGGCATCTGACTTCTTGAAAGTAAATCCTATGAAATTGTTATCTTTAGACGCCAACATCTGTAACATCAAATGAGAAAACCATGATTTCAAATTATAGTGGTCAAATTTGACATTAAGCAATAGTGCAAAAAGCTGATATTCTGCAAGAGATGTGGTTGATTATTGTACATAATTTAAGGAGTAGGAAGAAAAAAGATGAATTTATTGCAACTATAAAGGAAGATAAGGAGTAAATTAATGGGGCCAGATGAAAGTCGAGCATCGCCTAAAACATCGAAAAAAAGAATTAGTATCCCATTACAATTTCACAAATACTGTACTTATAATTGTTCAAATATTATGATTAATCCTAAATTTCAGCACAATATCCCCCTATCCACCTCCCAAAGAAAATGAATATAGATCTAAATTATTATTCTTAAATTTCTTGCAAGTTCACCATTTTCTCAAGGCTTCCGTATAGATATAAAAACAAAATAAATAGAAAATTTCTGTAGCACTTCAGTTGGTATATGAAGGTAGTTAAAAAGTTCACTGAACTGGAAACTCAGATGACAATTAGCTGTTACATGAGAAAAATCTCAATAATATGCGCATTGCATGACCTGTTCAACTTCAGCGTTTAGCAGTTCATCTAGAAACAAACCATTAAAATAATCAAAAGGATAATAGAAAGGGCTAGCAGAGATGGAAATTAAGTAGTCTAGTTTTTATAGCAAGTTTTCTTTTAGATACATTTGCAACAAATTGGAGAAAGTACAAAGTCATTACCTTCCGCCAGGGTCCCATAGTTGGTATTGTGGATGGTGGACCTTCTACCTATTAAAAAACAGAAAAAGCAAAGGCTTATGAGAATCCTGTTTTCTTTCTTCTTCTGAGAAAGTGTGAAACCTAAGAGAGATGAAAAGGAAATAATATTTAATTCTCAATTGAACAATTTGAACCCTCTATACTATTTTTGGGGGCGGGGGGGTTGTGTGGGGGACTGAAAAGTTGAAGTGAGAAAAGAAGGGAACTTCCACCTCTACAGAATTTTAACCATTGGTAGAGAGAATAACTAATTTTCAGAGAATTTCAATATTCAATCACATTTTTTAAGAAACTGAAAATTTGAAAAGCTGTCTCAAGCAGATTTCTTATATGTACAAATAAATGTGTTAGTAATGTTTAGAAAGTTGTAAATGAGATTGGTTTGAGAAGAAGACCTAAAAAGACAACTTCAGCAAAACCAATACCACACCAATCAAAATGGAAAGGCTACAAGAGGAAGACCAAAAAGGACACAGGTTAGGAGTGAAAAATATGGTGGCCAGTTTAACAAAATTTTGGTTTTGAATAGCAATTGCACTTTGTGCAAAGACTCCATGTTCGGGACCCAAAAGTTGGAACTAAGGCTCTTCTTGAGTTTCAGACTAGAAGAATATCATATATTTACAAATATTATTGTAATAAAATACCAGAGCATCTATTCTAGTGTACTCACTTCAGCAAACTTTTCAAAATTCTGAGTGTCTAAGTCTCCATTTACAGTAGGTCTATATGCAGCTTCCATTTCATATAGCATGTCCCACTGAGTGCATCTGAACCATGGATGTGCCTAAGAAGACATTAATTTTTATGAGAACACTAATCCACTTATAAAAGTATAAATATGCTGACAGAAGTTTGGAATAGTCTACTACTATGTGGTGCAAATTATTTTAAGAGGCTATGAATGACAGTATTGTGTGCATATTTGACAACAGGACCATATAAAGGATCAACATTTGCTTTTAAATTTACATACGGTACAAACTATTTCGGAAACTCGACCTGATACTTTTAAGAAAATTAGTTTTTCTGAGATAGGTCATTCATTACCTTTATTTCTTCCACTCCTCGGGTGCCCAACCTTGTTTCAACATCACATAACAAATGACATATCAGATCCCTAGCCTCCTCTGATATTTTTGGTTCCTCAGGGAATTTCAAGCACGTTTTCCAATTGATTATCTGATAAAAGACAAAATTGTTGCCTATTTGGAAAATACAAAGGATACATAAGAAAAGGATAAGAACCACAAATTTAAATTTACCTTCCGGCATGTGATCCTTGGATCTTCAGAACAGAAGGGAGGATAGCCAATAAGCATCTCATACATGATTGCCCCCAGTGACCACCAATCGCACTCCATTCCATAACCCTTCTTAAGCAAAACTTCAGGTGCCATATAATCAAGAGTACCAACAGTTGAATAAGCCTGAAGAACAAAGATGTAATTGATAACATGAAACATGTTGAAATATTTCTCAAGAAAGAAGACATACAGAAAATTGGAAACCGCCAACAATCTTTTTTTTAGCAGAATGTCACTGCTATGTTTGACATTGCACATGAGATATAAGACTGGAATTCACCATAAAATTACACACATTCATTTATAAAAGAGAGTTCAGATAAATACCAACGCACGACGATTACGTTTCCATTGTTGTAATTGTTCCTTTGGCATCAACCAAGGGACTCTATCACAGCCAGGATGTCCTTCACTTTCAGATGTGGATTCCTGAGTGACTAAATCCTCATTTTCTAATAATATTGTTGAATATTTATCATCAAGTGGCTTGCACAAGCCAAAATCTGAAAGCTTCAAATGTCCACTTTTATCCAGTATCAGGTTATCTGGTTTTATGTCCCTACAAGCAAGGTACTGCCAAAGTAAGCATAAGCTTCTAGTATTTGAAAATAACTAGATACTGGATAAATGTATGTCTGTCTACAAAAGAATAGCTAAAACTTCATCTTGATCTCTAACTCAAATCCACAAAAGTTCAGTCCAACTCAAGTTTTGGCCTGTTTGGCCGTGGGAAAAGCAAGACACCTGATGACAGGTATTAAAAAAATATATACAATATATAAAAAAAAGATGTTGTTTCTTTTTTTGATACAAAATAGAAATTCTACTCTAACCTAATCTAAGTGTATATGTGTATGAAGCTCCCTCCTGGAGACCTGAACCTCAGCCCTTGACCTCACACCCCACAAACACTTATACTTGTGGAGTGACCATCGCACCAAGGGTGTGCGGTGGTAGATGTTGTTTCTTATTGTTGAGTGATTTGACAATGACATGATGGAAAGATCACATTAAATACCATCCTAATGGGCATTGGAAGTATATTACTTGATGAATTTTATGAATATCTTGACCTGATCTGTCAGTTAAGAATATGGAAAAATCAAAGGTTCCAATTTATGAAGGACAAAAGACAACAGCAAGTATGGCATACTCAAAGGTTAAGTCATAAAGAGGAAGATGTTGGGCGATGTATATGAGATTCTAAATGAACTTGAACCATATTTATAACAATAAATGTCATTAAATATTTCATAACGGTTAAAATATCGTCTATAAAATTTTCTGAGTTTTATTTTTTGATAGATAATTAATACAAATTACAATGTCTTATTTTATGCAATAGTCTAGCAAATTGCTCAGCTGGGCTCAAGCCAGAATTAGGCTCAGCCTAGCAATGCTTATGACAAACTTGCAGCCTGCTGAGATTATCCAAGACCAATATTCAGGCTCTGAAGTGAAATAGCCAGGGTCTGTTTAATATGTAATAAATCTTGTTTATGCCCTTTACAAGCCAGTAGACTGATACCTATCCAGCTTTTTGAGACTGGACAAGTTAGGAGTGTCAGAGAAGTTGGACCTACAATTTTCACATATCCAATCATATGCACAAATCTAGTAACATTGGTGTATGAGTAATAGCAACTATAGGATGAGCACAAATTGATAAATATCATACCTATGAATATATTTATGCAGATGAATTGAGTGAATTGCTAGAATGCTCTCTGCTATGTAAAATCGTGCAACATCTTCAGAAAGAATATCCTCTCTCATCAGTAATGTCATAATGTCCCCACCCGGTAAATACTCCATGATAAGGTACAAGAAATCAGAATCTTGAAAAGAATAAAAGAGTTTTACAATGCACCGACTATCAACCTCTGCAAGCAAGTTCCTCTCTGATCGAACATGCTCAACCTAAATTGTGGAAAGAAGTAGAACAATTAATGCATAACCTGCTGTGCAAAGAGTACACAACTAATCAATTCTAGACATTTATTGCACTAAAGCATCAGATAGTAAACTTCAATTTTTTTTATTTATTTTTTCCATGTATATCTGAGGTTTAATATGAATTTAGCTTTTGAAACCTCCGCTAACATTTCATTTTTACTTTCATTCATATTTTCTTTTGAATTTTATTGCAAACGGGGGTACTCAAGGTAACTTCTTACTAATACGCATGCAGAATGTTATATCATTTTGTTATATCAACAAAAAGATATAACATTTAATGTTAAGAACAGAACAAGAAATATTTTTTTAAATGCGGCTCTAAGTACTTATCAATCATCAAACTACAAAATACACCAACTGAAACCAATATTTAAGACATTACAGTAGAAGCTTTAGTGGGTTAGGAGATAATGAAGGTTGCTGCAATAAAAGCATCAATGTACAATTGTACATTACAATTTAGTTATGCTATTAGCGAAAGATTTGAGACTAGTCACCTGTCCACGGCTAAGCATCTCTGATTTCTTCAATTTCTTCATTGCATAAATCTCTCCCGTTCCTTTAGCTCGACAAATTCTAACCTGCATTTTATTGGACACATGATGGATAAGAACAATGCTCCCTGAAAACTACATGCATCTTATTTTCCTATCTATGTATTCCAAAGGAACTTACGCAATCAAAAACATGCCAAATAAGGTCAAGAGTCAATTAAAATTATGACCAAAAACTAGGTACATTTTATATAATTCTCAAAAGCATACTATATCTTATTAGAAAAGGAAAATCTGAGAAAATGAATATTGCCATATTATGAAGTTTTCGCTTTCTACCTCGCCAAATGCACCTTTACCAATTACAGTTAATTGCTCAAAGTCATCAATTCCGACTTTACGTCTCTGCAGCCTCATGTATTCTGTTTCTTTCCGCTCCAAATTTCTCAGCATCTCCTCTTGTTCCTCACTTGATACCTGAGCTTCTTCCGCCTCCATTTGAAGCGCCCGCCGCCTGAAACATAGTAATATGAAACTAAATTACCAAATTTTAAAAAAAAAAAAAAAAAAAAAAAAAAGGAACACCCTAATAAGGAAAGTAAAAAAGGTTAAACTGAATAATTCCCAGTTTCTGAAATCCCAAACAAAGCTTTAATAAAAGACTAACAAACAAAGACAAATACATTACCAATCATGACCCAAATCTTTTTGTACTAAAAGTACAACCTCCAACAACACAAATATGCCAAAGCTAGTCACTCACACAAAAAAAAGTACCCAACAAAAAAAAAAAGAGTAAAAGATACTTGTTGTGATGCACATATATAAACAAAAGCAAAGCATATACAAGGTACACCTACAAGGATCACATTTTCTACTATACACTAAAATCTGTATTTACACTAATCAAATCAATCAAAATTAACAAAAAAACAACAACAAAAAATTGATAAAAATTATTTTTAAAAAAATCTGGACCTTTCTTTGCGATCCTGAAGTCCTTGGAGATAGTTCTTGTAGTGATTCTCAATGAACTGTTTAGCCGCGGCGGCTTTCTGTCGGGTAACGGGTGACGAAACGGACACATCCGGACCCGAATCCAATCCGACCCGATCCGGCTTCATGTTCAGAGCACCTAACCTCACCGTTCCATCACCACCGTCCATTTTTTGAATCTCGCTTCTGAGCTTCAAAGAGGATCAACTCAGAAATGATGCATTTCAAAGAAAAAAAAAAGAGAGAGAGAAAGAGTGTGAGGAAGGTTCTACAAAAAAGTCATAATTATCGAGGAGAGATCTAGGGCGAGTTAAGTGTTTGTGAAAATGACACAAAGAAAGAGAGAGATATAGAGGTATTCGGAGTAGCTAGTAGATTGGAAAGACAGCTATGAACTGGCATATATATACGCCTCGCTAGCCTATCTGTTTTTTCTTTTCCTTTTTTTTAGTTTAATATTAAATTCTCTGTTTTACTTTTAATTGGAATGAACTGGAATCTTGAGAGCATTTTTGATTGGGTTTTTGAAGCTTTCAAGTTGTGTCGGCGGACATATATAAGTTGAAAGAGTAAAAAAAAAAATTGGGGGAGGGCGTGGAATCTACGCTTCCACGTAACAAGGTTTTGTGAATGGGTGGTGTGAGGTACGCGGTAATTTGGGAGGTGGGGGATGAAGTGAAATGAGAGCTGAAAGTTTTGAAACCAAAAATGCTTGTGTACAGTTGGATTGGAAATTGGGATAGGAATAGAAAGTCTGAAGTGGCGTTGGGTGGGGTGGGTCTGGATCTCTGAATTCTATAAAGGGTGCGAAAACAAACTGGAATTACTGCGTTGGAATTTTCTTTCTTTGTCGGCTTTTGATTACCTGGACCGCTATACTGTAGACTTGGATCACTTTTTCGTGGTCCTGGGGGCTGGGCTTAGTATTGGACGCTCGGACGTAGGCTGATTCACGGCCGTGTAGAATGTACAAACCAAAAAAACAAAAGTAATTATGAATTTTTAATTATATCAGACCAATATGAGTAATTTTTAGATACTCTTAGACTATGAATAATAGTATTTTATTCTATCACATTAATAATAAGGTCTATTCATTAAATTTATAGTGAAAATCACCATAAATATGAGAGGAGAGAGCATCATTTCTTTGTACTTTAAGAGTACCTAAGAATTTTCTCAATAATAAACCTACCTAATTTTTTTTTTTCTCAAAAAAAAAAATACTTTGAAAATCAATCCAGTTGATCTAATGGAAGATGACTTGGGCTTGGGAAGTGGGGGTGACTCAGAGGAGAGAGGTAAAAGGCATACAAGTGAGACAAATGATCCTAGAGGCATTTGAATGGATAAAGTTTATGGGTGAGTTTGCCATTAGCTTTAAACTTTAAGCTTTGGACAAAGTTTAGCTACAAACTGCTCTAATAAACTGACATGTGTAAAAAATGGCACATGCATTGCACATGATTACTTAAGTAATCTCAACCCAACTAACCCTAGTTAACTACAACACCTATTAAAAAAATAAAAAATAAAAAACCTATTACCTATACGTACTCTCTCTCTCTCTCTCTCTCTTTCTCTCTGACTTCTATGTAACCTGTAACCCGTAACCCAAAAACCTAGCTCTCACCAGTCACCCTAGGCCTTCTTCTCCCTCCACCTCCAGTCACCCCAAACCATCCTATCTCCACTGCCAGCATACCCAAACCCTCCTTTGTCTCCACCACCATTTCACCCATTCTCCACAGCTCAAAGCCACCTCTTGCCACTTCACCAATCAAAACTATAAATTTCCCTTTTTCCTTGATAACCATGATTCCTTCAAGAATTGAAGAGGATTTGCTAGCTGTTCTTTTTTTTTCTTTTTTCTTTTTTTTAATTTCTATTGAGGTTTTAATCTGATTCCTCATCAAGTCTCACTTTCTTCAATTTGGTCAAGAATGATTTAAGTCTTAGACCCACTATTCAGAATTACTATATTATTGTTCATATTCTGACTTGGTCTAAAAAAATTTATCAAGCCACGAACTTGTTGTCTAAATTGATAGAAATGGTTAAGGTTGTTTCACCAGATGATGGTGATGTTTTTGAAAGTTTGGTTTTGTGCTGTGAAGATTGTAATTGGGATCCAGTTGTCTTTGATATGCTTATTAAGGCATATGTGAAAGCCAACATGATTGAACAAGGTTTTAGGACTTTTAGGAGGTCTGTGGAGGTTGGTTTTGTCCCTAGTGTAGTTGCTTGCAATTTTTGTTTGAATGGGTTGGTGAAGCTCAGATGTGTTGATCAGTGTTGGGAGGTATATGAAGAGGGATTGGGGGCACCGGTGGAGTTTTGGATTTTTTGGTTTTGTTTGAGAGAAACAGAGAATATGTATAGGTTTAGGTTTTTATTTTTTATTTTTTTTAATAGATAGTGTAGTTAACTAGGGTTAATTGGGTTAAGTTTATTTAAGTAATCATGTGCAGTGCACATGCAATTTTTTACACATGTCAATTTATTAGAGCAGTTTGTAGCCTTAGACTACAACTAGTTTTGTAGCTAAACTTTGTCCTTAAGCTTTTAGCTTTTAATTTTTATGTATACCTTTTTAAAATTTCACTTTTTTCCGTTTTTTCTAACTTTTTCAAATTTTTTCAATGTAAAATAATATTTAGCACACTTTCATCAAAAAAATTTCACCAAAAAACTAGACAAGCTATTCTCAAATTGACACATATATATATAAACTAGATTAGAGGAAATTCTTGTTTCTCAAAAAAAAAAAAAAAAAAAAAAAGATTAGAGGAAATTCTTACAAACAAGGTAGGTGGCAACACTATAAAGTGACACATGGCTTAGACATGCGAGATGAATTTGATCACATTTTTTTTTCATCTAATAGATATTAACAATGTTATTGACCCCTCCCCAACCACCCCTTTTCTCTCTGTCAACCACCCCCTCTCCCTTTGGTAGCCAAACCCCCTCTCTCTCTCTCTCTCTCTCTCTCAACCATTCCACTAACCACCGTATGTCACAAAAATCTTTTTTTCTTTACTCCCCTCCTTCCCCAATTTCAACCCAAAGACCCTAATAAACCCAAAGAACTGTTCTTCACCTAAACAAAATCTAAAAATTATATTCACAAATTCAAAATTTCACAAATAAGAGTTCACAAACCCAAATAAGAGTTGAGACTTGATGGAAATACATTAAGGAGTTTAAATATGGTTAGATTTTTTTTTTTTACACATTCATACTATGAGTTTGGATTATGATTATTTATTATTTAATAATTTTGTCATTATAGCTCAACTTTCTAGCCAAATCCTCAATTACACCATAAAACCTTGAACTCTCATCTTTCCAATTGTATTAGTCGTTTGGTTTTTAAAACCATGGTAATAATAATAATAAAATGACAACAACATTGATAATTACTCGCCCAAAGTTTTCTCATATGACATGTTTCTGACTATCAATCACTTATTCTCTTTTAGTTGTTTTATTTACAAATAAGGATTTGGAGTACAAAGAAACCTCCATAAAAAATCACAATGTTATCAATTATGGCAATTATTGGTGGATTTTAACTTTTAGTTTTATTTAAGGTAAGTAAGAGGAGGGGGTTGATGGGTTTCAAACCCCAATACTCAAACACCATAAGAGGTGTTATAAACACAATGTATCACTCAAACCTCCAAATGTTATCTTTTGGTTAGTTTATTTAGCTAGTTCTTTAAATATTTATTCTAATACTAGTTTGGGATGCACGTGCAAGGCATGTGCCGCCGTTTTAGTGAGAAAATTAAGATGTAATTTTTTTTTTTTTTTTAACAAGTACAAAGTCATGTACTTAAATTTAGACTAGCTATTTAACATATGAATATCTATTTACTATGACAATTTTTCAGAACTTATTTACTAAATGCAATATCTACTTACTAAAAAATTCTACTAAAAATGATAATGAATGTCATTATCTTCTAACAATAAACAACTAAGATTTGATAAAACATTGTCACAATATATAAAATTTCGCAATGAATGTTAATATATGCTACAATTGAAACTCTTAATCAAATGAAATACCCGCAATCATCTACAATGAAGATTTTGTTATCCATACTTCTTTCTTTATTATCTTATTTTATGAACATAACTATGATGTTTAACTTACTTAATTTTTAATATGAAAAAATTCTTTTAAGCAAGAAAATAAATTAAAAAAGAATAAGATAACAAAAGACATATGCGATCAAAGTTTCCATTAAATAAAATTATAAGTATAGAAAAATTAAACTTAATAAATTAGTGTTTTTTAGGTAACAAATAGAACACCATATATCACTATTTTCACTTTCCAGGCATGACTACCACATAAAATTCAAAATACACGAAGAAAATTTTTGGGACATTAAAATTTTGTGGGGTGTATTTTAGACATTGCACAATAGAATATTCTAGAAATCATAAGATTTCATTAGGGTTTATCTAAGAGTGTAACAGTAGGGGTATATGCTCCTTTACAAGATATAAAGGAGGAAAATTTACAACTTTAGTTCAGGAAAGGAATGAAACTACGGAAAACATAAACGTGAAAGTGTTTTTTTGCCTCTCTTTTTTTGTGCATGTAAAACTATGTATGTGTTTTTTTAACATTAAACAATGTGTTAAAGAAAATGCAGCCCAAGAAAATTGTACATAAAACAATGAATTTTGGCTCAACAAATTGACTAATATAATCACACACAAAAAAAAAAAATTATAGCAATATAACAAAATTTCACGATATTTTTACAATACTTTTATTTTTGGCTATGTTGAGTCCTAGCCTAATATTTTATTATTTTATTTTAGAGTAATGCTAAGTCTACGACATTTTCACAACAAATCTTAAGTAATAAATTGTTACTGGTTTTAAACTGTACATTTAAAAAGCAAACAAACAAAAAGCCAATTGAAGAAAATTGTGCCTGAAATAGTGAATTTTGGCTCACCAAATTTTACTAAACCTAAAAAGAAGCCTAGAAACACAATAAAATATCACAACATTTTCACAATATCTTTTATTTCTAGCTGTGGTAGGTCTCGATCTAATATTTTATTTTTTATGTTCACAATATTTTCACAACAAATTTTAAGTTGCAAATTGCTACCGGTTTTAAACTAGAACCACCACTTTAAATTGTGTATTAAAAACAAAAAATAAAAAACTAACACAAGAAAACTGTACGTGAAATAATGAATTTTGACTCACCCAATTTGACTAAAATAAAAATGAATTCTAGGAACACAATAAAATGTCATAATATTTTCACAATAGCTTTATTTTTAGCTGTGGAAGGTCCTGATATTTTATTATTTTTATTTTAGAAAAATGTTACCTCCACAAAATTTTCACAACAAATTTTTTATGACAAATTGTTATTGGTTTTAAATTGGGCCCATTACTGATATCATTTTTTTATCCATCAATAATACCTTGCCACTTAGGATTTGTTTTGAAATTATTGTGAAAATGTTGTGAACTTAGCATTTTTATTTTTATTTTATTTTATTTTGATCTATAAGTAACTGAGTTCTCAACAATTGTGAAAATATTGTGATAATAACAAAATATTATAACATTTTCACAATACATTTATTTTCAATTGTAGTTGGTCTCAGTTTCATATTTTATTATTTTATTTTAAACAATAAAGAATTAACACCTCAATAACTGTGAAAATATTGTAAGAATATTTTGAGTCAGTATAGCAATATTGTGTCGGCACATAAATATTTAAAAAAAAAAAAAAAAAAAAAAAACAAAGACAAAAAAGAGCAAAAATCAAAAAGTGTAGATGGAGCCATTGGCTCTTTTTATATAGATAGTAGGTAAGAAGTGGATGTATCTTTAGCTCTCTTGTTCTATTAAAAGATGTATATTATAAATATGTTAATCTTTTCACCCAAATTAGGAAACAGATTCAAGCAATAATCTTGCTTCTTCTTTTTTTTTTTTCTTTTTTTCTTTTTTTTTTCAATCAAATTGAATGATTTTTTTTTTTTTTTTTTTTATATACAAGATAGAAATTCTACTCTAATCTAATCTAAGTGTATATGTTTGCGGAGCTCCTTCCTAAAGACTTGAAACTTGGCCCTTATTCCCACACCACATAAACACTTATACTTGTGAAATGACCGTCAAGTTAAGGGTGCGCGATAGTAATTGAATGATTATTTAAAATCTATTGTTTTCATTACATTTTATTATTGTACAAAAATAGTTTATAGATAGTAAAATGACTATCTATAAACTCCAGAACAAGGATGCTTCAAAGTGAATTCCGAGGCTGCGGTGTTCAAAGCCTCCAACACGGCAGGAATTGGGATTGTTGTCCGCAACTGGCATGGTGCTGCCTTGGCAGCCTTGTCGATGCCAGCACCGCTATCCATGTCTGTTGCTAACTTGGAAGCTCTAGCTTGTTGTCAAGCCGTAATTTTTGCTGCAGATTTGGTTCTTCACACAATTATCTTCGAAGGGGATGTAGCTTCAGTAATCAACGCCGTCTCTAAGGGGAAGGACGTGTTGACATCTTATGGGAATTTAGTGGATGATATTCACTCTCTAGTCTTTGTTTTTCAGTCCGCTCAGTTTGTTTATGTTGTCGCTGATGCTCTAGTTAAGAAGTCAAAAAACTTATTGGGGCTTCAGGTTTGGCTAGACAATATGCCTGAGGATATTTCCCAGTTAATTAGTTTTGATGTTCCTCAATTTTGTTTATCAATGAATTCTCAGACCAAAAGTCTGGTTTCTCAAAAAAAAAAACTATTTTTGGACGACATTTTACTATAAAGTAAAATATTAAAACATCTTGAAAAATAATGAGATATTGGAGTAAGCTAAAAAACTTTAAAATAGGTATCATTTTTTTTACGAATACAAACATGACCTCTTTTTTCTTTATTGGGTGCTCTAACCGATTTATTTTTTAGGCAAAAAATAGATACATCCATCAAGAAATTTGCAAAACTAAAATGAGTAAAAATATCCTTGTGGCCCATCAATTTTCAATAATTATTTGCAATACAGGGTACTTCTAAATTCCATAAAAGCATATCACAGAATCCAACATTGTGACATGATGATGTCGTTTTAGTTCATGTCTTCTTTTCACTAGTAAGTAAAAACTCTAGACCTTATTTATTTATCAATAAACCTTTGTAAAGAACTAAATTATAAGATCTTTTGAGTAAAACAAGCTCGTCTGATTGAGTGTAGTGTCCTTTTTATTGGAAATGAGCCCTCTATTTATGATTGAGGCTTGACAATTGTAAATGATTGTCCTCTCCTCATGTTTCGTTTTCTTTGGGCTTGAATAATACTTATTGAGCACTCACATCAAGTGTGTGAAATGCTAAACATTTGGCATTTGGCACATTAAACACATTTAGTATTTGGTACGTTAAACACCAAAAAAGATCCCTCATCATATGTGGAACAGTACTGTTCACAAATGCTAAAAGTTTTATTATTAATTTATTATACTCTCTCCTCTCGTGGAGAAATTATAAGGTCCACATGGTGGATAAGTGACGTGGTTCACCATTCCACTAAAAGATTCACACCTGTTTAAAATTGCTGAGTTAAATTTTTTTTTTAAATATAAACTAATTACTGACTCAGCAATTTTAAACAAGTGAGAGTCTTTTAGTGGAATTGGTGAACAAGTGACGTGGTCCACCAGAGTATTATATAATTTCTCCCTCTCGTGACCTACTATTCACAAATTATACAATTTTTATTGTTTTGTATTGAAATGAGTTTTAAGTAAATATCATTTTAATGTGTTGTATATATTATTTTAGTATATAAATTTGAATAATAAAATATATGATGTAGAATGTATTATAAAACGATGTATATATAAGCTTTTTGATGCGTTAAAATTGCATTCTTTTGCTTATGCTTTGCTTTAAGTTTAACGCCACATGCCTTCACTTTATGCACCAGTAACTGTCACAGCTCACAGGAAGTATGGACCCATATTGTTTTGGTACCTTTATAAATGTAATTTTATATTGATACTAACACAAACATCAACAATGTACTAAGTAATTGTATACACAAAATTTGTGAAAACATCATCGCACAGCAACAACAACACAAGTTGGCTTTATCTCATTGAGCTCTTCCACAGGATCTAGGATGATAGAGCTCCTTCTTCTGTTTGTAAATTGAAATTTTAAATGAGTTCGAATAAGAAATATAATTGCCCATATCCAAACTCTACTACCTATAAATGATGTTGATGTGAGATGCAAGTTCAGCTGACGGTTTCGCACTAGACGCACTGTGATTATTAAGAATGCAAATACAGAAATGCTACCTGAAACAAAAAATAGGCCATAGAAAGGCTCAGGACCTAATTCTGGGTTATTGTTTAAGTCAATCAAAGAGGAGCAATTATCAGAGGAGAGCAAGTTATTCTCTAATTGTTGCAGTTCTCCACTCTGTGTCACTTCAAGAATTGCCTTTGAAATGTCAATAGCTAAAGGCGAATCCTTCGGGAAAACCTGAGACGTAGAACAAAAAATGATATATAATAATTGGTTGGCTAATTTAAATATGTTCAAGAATATTAAAAAAAATTCACACCACATTCCACGGAACACATGTACGTATCATGTTATATTAAGTTTAGAAATTTTTTTTTTCTTTCGAAATATAAGTGTAATGCCTGTATTATTGAAACTTAAAATTTTAAGGTAATCTTATGAATATTTATCATTTTTTTTAGGCTCGTATTTCTAATTGGGCAAAACTTAGGTACAGTTCCTTAAGTACAATACCTTAGATTATCTACTTAAAATTTTGACACCTGTCTAATTTAACATACCAAACTAACGGCGTTAAAACTAAAATTTTTTTCTTTTTTTTCTTTTTTCCTTCTTTTTTTTTTCCTGTACTGCGAGAACCCACCGCGTTGCCTCATTTTCTACTGGGTTTCAACCCAAAAATGGACCCTTTTCTCTCATTTTCTCAGTAACCAAACAGGAAAGATCAAAAAATAAAAGCCAGATCTACTGAGTTTCAAACCAAAAAAGGGACCCATTTTAGCTATACCCGAAACTTCCGATAGAGAGAAAGAAAGAATCATAGATCAAAAAAGAGGACAGAATCATAGATCTGAAAAGAAGAAAGAATCATGGAGCTCTTGTTAGCACCACCATCTTGTACCCTCTTGACACCTGTAAGACCAAATATCAAGCTGAAGTTCGAACTCAACATCAGCAAAAGTACAGGTTAAACTTTTTCCCTTCTTGTTAACCTCTGGGCCCCACATATCTATCTCTGTCAAAGTTTAGATTTTTTTACTTAATGAGTTGGATTTGAAACTGGGTTTTCGGATGAAACATCAAGAGGGGTGTTGAGTTTCAAAATTCTTAGCTGTCAAATAAAGTTTAGAACTTTGTTCATTCTTCTTTTTTCTTTTTTTTCTTTTTTCTTTTTTGGGTTTTGGGTTTGAAAGAGAAGGGTCATGAGTGGTTTGGAAGAGAAAGGTTTTGGGTTTGGAAGAGAAGCTGTTTGGAGGTATGGGAAAAGAGAAGGAAGAAGGAAATTAAATAAAAAGAAAGAAGATATTTTTAGTTTTAACACCGTTACCTTAGTTTGTTAAATTAGACAGGTGTCAAAATTTTAAGTAGGGAACCTAAGGTACTGTACCTAAGGAATTGTACCTAAGTTTTGTTCTTTCTAATTTTTAATGTCTATTTTGTTTGTATTTTTTAGCCCAAAACTAAAGAGTTTAGCCCAAATAGGATAAAATTTCATACTTTCAACCCAAAAATTAAGAAAAAAAAATGAAATTTTGAGTAAAAAATGAAATTTTGAGTTCAAAATTGAAACGGAAAGTTACAAAAAGAATCAATTTTAAAGAACTATCATTAAGAGTAGACACTATAGGTTGAAATTCTCTTTAAAAAAAAAAAAATCAATTTAAGACTCAATCAATCCAAAATGGACCGAATGGATATAGATAAGCATTATAGATCATACCATTAGAAAATCAGTCAAATTTAAAGAAAAAGTAAAAAAAATTCAATAAGTATGGTTGGAATATTTTGATAAAAATTAATGTTGATCCTAATGTCAATGGGGGAAAAGTGTTTATTACTTTACCAATATTTATGAGGGATACTATTTAATTTTATAGTTTAGAAAGACATTACAAGTTTACAACTGCACTATAGATAGGGAAAAAAAGAGTGTAATTTGCCCAAAAGAAAAGATAGAGGAGAGGAAATTACAAAGCCAAAACCGCCTAGCTTGAAAGTTGGTCCTGTTGTGGTGTAGCCCTTGCAGAATCTTGCGAGGAAGACTTTGGCATGTGGGACAACAAAGAAAGCAGCTGCAATGTCCCCTCTATTAAATGCTTCTTCATAGTCGACCATGGACTTGACTTTCACAATATTCTCTGGCTTAAAATTTAACATATTGGTTAAATATCTTAAAATAAAAGAATTTCCATTGCACCCAACCTTTGCATTTGTTCTCTGAAGTGTCTCAATGTCCGGCACAGAAGGTTCAAACTGAGACACAGTCATTCTGGAAGTGAGGCTTGCTGTGAAACTGGCTGACACAAGTAGACTCATTAAAAACCAAGGTGCCAACACTAAACGAGACCAATTGCTCTTAATTGGTTCTCCTGTTTAGATACAATGGAGCCAAATTAAAGCTTTGCATAAAGAATGTGCTAGTGAAATTAGTAGAATCAGAATCTCTAGTAACCTTGTATCAAATAAAAATAAACCTTAAGGTCATAGAAGTTTGGCTTATAGGAGGTAACTTTTGAGTTAACATTTTAGCTAGAGAGTATTTTTTGTGAAGCTTTGATACAGAATGCTAGATATCACCTTATCCTATTAAGCAAAAAACATTATCTTAACCACTCACTTTTCTAAATATTACTAATTGTAGGAGTTTTCTACTTAATTAGTTACATACATTACTCAAACATGAATACTCAACATTTTTAAAAGAAAAAATTTTGTATTTGAATTGTAAACACACAAAAAGTGACAAATGTTATATACATTTGTAAAATAATTTACAATCTTTACCATTTTTTGCGAATATATGCAACATTTGCCATTTTGTGTGTGTTTACAATATAAGTTTACATGGCAAATAAATTGTAAACATATAAATGTCATTTTTCAAATTAGTATTTCATCGTATATAACTATAATTAAGTCTAATGGAGGCTTACTTTGCATGAAGAAGAGGACAGTGATGGAAAACCAAAGCATAGCCGCAAACCCCTCAAACTCAGGGTTACCTTCGCGTTCAATTAACCAAACTACAAACCCTATGAACAGGTGCAGTGTCACCATCAATAGCCACATTTTTTTCGTGAAAGCCTTCGTGAAGAACCAAATCTCTTTCAAATTATCTGGTTTGATTGTGACCACCATCACAAGTCCAGATTCAACGTAAGGTTGTGTGAATTCACAATATTGAAATCGATCTGACATTATTTCTATGTCACCAACTGATGCATCCAAGCCCTATTAAAAAAAAATAGTAACTAGAATTATATACAGAATTTCAGAACTGGATGTTTAACCATCAAACATTATATAAAATAGTAGTATAATTTCATAAGTTTGTGTTCGTCAATGTAGCAAGGGCACTTGTAGATTAGAGAAATAGTGGTTCTCATTTTTAGAGTTTAGACACAATGGTACATTCTGGGCATTTTAGTCTTCTTCATTTATTAAAGGGTTAGACATTAAAAAAGATTTTGCGGTATTAAATTTTTTTTTTTTTTTTTTTTTAAAGAAACGTGGTACCAATCAGCATCCACAGCAGTTGAGCTAAATTTTTAGCAATTTAGCTCTACCAAAAGTTACTTTATCTATTTTACCTACACACATGCTACAGCAGTGGATCTATTTTAGCTTTCAACACAATAAAATAATATATTCATCACAATAAAATAATATTTCTACTACAATAAAATAATATATCACCACCACCACCACACAGCACAAACATCCTCCTCCTCCACCACCACCACCACCACCAGTCCACAGCAAAGAAAAAAAAAAAAAACCAAATCCTCAATCCAGACCAAACAAAATCACCAACCGGAGACAAACCCAGCACAAATCGAAGACAAACCCACGCGTCGATGCTGCCCACGCTGTCAACATCCTCGCCAACGCTTTGGTTTCCGATTACGCTACATCGGAAAGTGACGGTGAGAGAGAAGAGTCGGATGGCGATGGCGTGGGCTGGGCTGGGATGGCGACGACGTGGGCTGGGATGGCGTGGGACGACGACGGCGTGGGCTGGGCTGAGACGGTGACAGTGTGGAGTGGGCTGGGAGATGAGAGAGATGAGAGCTTGAGAGAACTGAGAGTGCACGGTGAGATAGAATAAAATAATGAAAAAAAATAAAGTGAGTTATTTTATTTTGATCGGAGTTGGAATAAAAAAATTTTTTTTTTTTTTAGATGTGTGCTACAGTGCACATCTATCTATTGTGCACTGTAGCAAACCAGCTAAAATTTATAGGTTTGCCTCCACTGCTGCAAGCCTTTTTTGGTATATTGGTGGAGCTAAAATTTTTAGCTCCACTGCTGCAAATGCTCTTATCAAACACTCCATATATTATAAAATTGACCTTTTAAATTCATTAATGCCAATTTACCTCAACAAAAAAAATTCATGTACCAATTAAAATTACACGATGGACCCATTTGTCAACCAAAGTAAGTGCACACAATAACTGAATCATGCCTAACATATATTTCCATGTGGTCATTTTCTATCCAGTAAAAGAAGTGGAAGTCTAATATAATGGTTAATTGCATTATTTTATATACCACACGGATTTAAAAAGTAAATTTTATAGCACAGGAGGAATACAATTGACTTTAGCCAAAAAATTAAGTGTGGTTGATGACAATCCATATCAATTAATAGGATTTGTTTGCACTTAAACCATTATGAAATTAGTCTGGATGAATCAATTAGGTTCTGTTTGGATAGAACTTATTTTGCTGAAACTGAAAATTGAAAACTGAAAACACTGTAGCAAAATAATTTTTAAATATGTAAATAGTGCCATGAGACTCATTTTTAATAAAAAAGTTGCTGAAAAGTGAAATTTGTGAGTCCCGTGTACTGTTCACAGGACCACAAGACTGATAAAGGGGTTGAAAAGTCAACAAACTAGATTACTGTTCATGAACAGTAACCGTTGTCCCCCTAAACGCGTGCGCAGCAGGAAAAAAAAAAAAAAAAAAAAAAAAAAAAAAAAAAAAAAAAAATTGCAAACGTGAAACGCAGCCTCCAGATCCAAACCGCACCGCACCTTAATATTTCATGCACCCATTTTATGGAGTCATCTTCTCAAAACAAGAGTGTGTCAGTCCTACACTTACATGTGTGAGATGTAGAGATCTTAAAAGATCATGTGATATTTAGTGTATCTATCTCACACGAGAATATGCTTCACAGCTGTGAGGTCCCTTATTATATATACTTGTTACGCAAGATAAAAATTCGTACGCAAAGGGAGGGAAGGGGTGTAGGAACCTACCTTGTAATAGACCTGTTGCACCATTTCATCATATGATCCATAGAATGGAACAAAAGTATAAGGCAATTCATAAGGGAGACGCTTCACGGTTGCTTCGAACACATCAATTGAAAACCCAGAGACAAATGTTCTATTCAATTCCTGATCATAACTCACTCTCACAAACTGATTAAAGGCAGCCTTGGCAGGAACACCTATTTGCAATGGTTTATCCTCATCATTGCTAGCCCATCCCGTTGGAACTGTTAGTGATTCACCTGGCCAAAAAATTGGGCCCAAAATTCCACTAGAACTAACAATTTTTACTTCCATGCTATCATGTTCGATGAAGTTCTCTGAGAAACCCAATTTTGGTGAACAAAATCCTATCTCTCTGTAGCTTTTGCCAACGACATTTATGATCCGAAATATTGGTAATTTTGACAATGTACCATTCTTGAAACTTATCTTCCCATTTAGACCATCAAAATTACTTTCTAGTAATTTTTCTGAAGTAACACTTCCTAATTTATTAATGGTACGAGCAATAGCCCAAGTTGCATCATAGGCTCTAAGTGCAAAAACACTTGGGTTAGCATTCTCTTCTTCAGGGTACTGTGATCCATACTTATTTCGAAATTTGGTTTTAAACTGTTTGAATGCTTCAGTGGAAGACACAAAATTGGTTTTAAAACCAAGTACACCTAGCATGTTATAGTTGATAGAAGAATCAAGGGAATCAAGAAGGCTTGCAATCTCATTAGTTACAATCCAAACGTAACCTTTCTTCATCATACCCATTTGGTTTGCCTTCTGAAAATGCAAAATAGCTAACTCTAAAGAAGATTGTACAACTATGAAGACCCTGTTGTTTTTGCTCCTTAGCTTCTTGAGCTCTTCCTCGATAGTTGCTTTCGGGTCTGACATAGAAGATAAGGAAGGTATAGTTGAGTGGTGTTCGATTCTTGAGCCAACAGCTTGAAGTGAATCGAAAAGGAGAGTCAATGTTGCTGATTCAGAGGAAACCCCATTGTTGTTTTCATAAATAGTTGTCACCTTTTGCCACTTAAAGTGACCTACAATGGCGGCAATACACTGCATGTGGAGGGTGACATCGTTTGCCATTTGAATGAAAAATGGTGGTTGAAATGGTACTAATGGTGGTACTATTACCGGTGAAGTTAAGGATATGATAGGGATATTCTTGGTGGTTTTGCTCATGTCAGAGTTTAGAGCAGCTTCTTGAATTGTCAGTGCTCCAATGATGGCTTGCACTTGTTTGCTGTCAATGAGATCAGTTGCTGCAATGAAAATCCTAAAACTTTCACTACGTAGTCATGTTGTGTTGCAACAAAATAAAGATGAATGTGGGGCTTAGCTAGAGTTTAAAATATTAATCCTCAACGATCATTATTCACATTCCAGTTTACATAAAAATATCTATTTTACGAATACATATTCTCTGTACCATTTATTATGTATCACTTTATATTCCATCAATCATAATTGTAGGGATGTTAAGCCCAACAATATATATGTCTATGTATATATTGGGCCAGAGGCCCAACCCGAGAACATGAAGTAGTCCAAGAAGGGGCGAACATAATCAGAGGAGTCTGTATTAGTAAGTGAAGAGGTTAATTTTAATCATATGGGTCCATAAGGATGGTTCGAGGATGAATCCCTCCCCGGCTGAGCAAAGCCGAGGTCCGAAGTGGTGATCTACCATCCAAGACAGCATTCCAGGAGATTCTGTTGATATGGATAAGCATCACAGAAGTACAGAACAAAGAGAAGTCCTAAAATATCTAAAGAAAAAGCTACTACCACCGCATTGAATGCTCTGCACCTAACCAACTGGCCGCATTAATGTGGAGGTGATACCTGAACAGTAATTTTCAGCCTTACAGCTACTACCAGAGACTTCAGGAAGGTGCTGATGGGACAAAAATCAAAGACCAGCAATCTGCCCTACACATGAAGGGTAAAGAGGAAAGAAGGAAGATAATATAAAACAAAAAGAAGACCCTGAAGAAAGATGATCGAGAAATTAAGAGAAAAACACTGTAGCAATTGAGAGTTAAACTTGTAATCAAACTTGAGAATCAATAGAAAAGTACTAATCTCCTCGGACTGTGCCGATGACGATTTTCTTTAGATTAAACCAGTTTATCTTCATTTTCTTGTCATCTGGATCCACTTTACTTGTTATCTAATTCATTAAAGCCTAATTTTCCAACCCACTCTCTACAAATTTATTTCATTGGGCTCTTTGGGCCTAAGTTCTTACTTCCTTTGAGTTTGGGAGCCAAATTGTGTCCTTACAACAACTAACTATATATTAATTTTATTTTCCTTATAAAATAACTGAAGTTTAAAATAAATAAAAAATCAATACATGACAAGTTGTGATTGGTGGAACATAGAATGATACATAAAAAACGGTACAAAGGATTTGTATTCCTATTTTACCATTTAAAATGTTACTTTTCTCATTATACTATTCCACTTTACAATAGACTCAAACTCATAATCTCTATTTTATCACCGCTTCATTTAATATATTTTTTTTATTCTTTATTTACCATGTACCTAACAGGCAGAGAGTGAAGAGGGATAAAAAAGTAATTAAAAAAAAGGTTAATAATTGTTTATTGCAAGAGAGAGGCAATAATATATATATACAGTATTCATAGTTACTAAAATTTTTTAACAATTAATACACATCCAAGTAAAACTCAATTTAAACGGGTATGTTGCTAAAATAGCAATTTAGAGTTTTATATCCCAATACTGAATGCTAATGCTTTTATTCTAGAACTCATTACCAACAGTAATGACCTCATCAAGAAGTTGGATCTTTTTTCTTTTCTTTTTTTTTTTTTCTTTTTTTTTTTGTGCTGAATACGTCAATAAACATTAATTCGTGAAAATACTTTTTAGGGTATGATATATATTATGGTCTCTCTAAATTTGGATACTTGGTCAACTTGGTCTCTCAAGTTTTAATTTGGTCAATTTAGGCTACATTTGGATAGGGCGTTTGCGTCTGCGTTTTCCCTTCTTTCTTTTTTTTTCACGCGTTTTTGAGCTTTTTGAGTGCTGCGGTTACTGTTTATGTACTGTTCAATGAACAGTAACCGCAAATTTTGACTTTTCCAATTTGTTTCAGCCAATCACAGCACATCGTGTACTGTTCATGGACCCACAAATTTCACTTTTCAACAACTTTTTCATTAAAAATGAGTCCCACGATACTATTCACACATTTAAAAATTATTTTGTTACAGTGTTTTTCAGTTTTCAGTTTTCAGCTGTATCCAAACGGACCCTTAGTCCTACAATTTCTATATTGGTTTAATTTCTCAACACATGCAGTAGGAATGTATGAATGGAGTGACGGAGGAATACACTCCATTTTTAGACTTTGGTGAATTTTTAATTCACAACAGTTGTAATGTTTTGATTTAATAATGAAATTTCCATTTTCCTCAAATAAATAATTAAATAAGCCCTTCAGTTGAATACCACACAAAACTCAAAACATTGTAATTTTTGAGAAAAACAAATTTGGAAACAAATAATTATTTGGTTCTAATAAATCTAAATTGGCAACCCCCAAAAAAAAAAGTTTTAGGTTGATTTATTAGGAACCAAAAAAAATTATTCTCTTAATCAATTTTTTTTTTTCTGTGATAAGTTTTTACACTAAAATTATGTGATTTTTAACTTATGTTCCATTTAACTGACACGTGGTTAAAAAACTTAAATGAAGTGGTCATGTTATTTTGAGATAAGTAAATAATGGGGGAGATGAGGATCAAACTATAAACTTAAGGCACCATAATTAATGCTATTTCTATCAAGATATCACCTTTTTTTTTTTTGAGGAACAAAGACTTTAATTTATTCAAGTTAAACCAGAAATGTCTGTTAGTACAACGGAAACAATGTGTGGTAGAACATCATCCATCCACACAACAAAATCTAATATATTTAAAGCATAGCGAGCTAGCCTATTAAGATATCACTTGAACCCCCACAAAATGGTTAAATTGGCAACAACTCCAAATTTAGAGGGACCAAAATCTAATTTATTTTACTCTTTATACATACATGATAATTGATTTACCAATTATGTTAATATGTTGTCGAGATAAATGGGATAATGGCTCATTTTAGGTTTTGTTTTGAAAGCAAAAAAGAATTTTTATGGTTAGATATATGGAGATGCGGTGGATTAAGAGAGTAACTTTATGCGGAGTTGTTAAAATTTTATCCATCTATTTTGAATTAAATAGATCAAACCATATTATCAATAACTCATACACTATTTGTTGTTGACCAAAACTGTAATTCATACTATGTCAAATCCTATATTCTTTTTAATGGGAAAAAAAATCATCTATTACGTGAACTTTGAGGTAGTGAAGATCCGTAAATTGGTCTTAATTGTAAATTGTGCATGGTGACAAGATGGAGAACTTTGTACATCATTAGTCCGAATCTCTCCTCCCCCATTGTTATAATTATAGGTTTATATTTTTTTAATTATAAACTATAGGATTACTAAAAGAATAAAAACGTTTACACATTATGTGCAGCAGATCTACAGTTGGAGTACTAGTAATGGAGAGGTATGAATAAAATTTCAACCACTTGTGCATTATATATATATATACCATCTGAGAAGATAGAGAGCTTACCAGCAGAAGTTGCTCGAGCTGAATTTCCTTGGGAATTTTTGAGTCGCAAAACCAGCTTCGTGGAACAATTCAGGCTATGCAAATCTTGGATGGCAATATCCATGGCTACTTTTTGTTCCTTGCCCAAACGAGAGTTATAATAAAAAACTGCACCTATTCTTGCAAATGTTTGCCTCATTGGATAGTTGTTGTTGTCCCGTCCTTCACGGGTCATAATAGCTTTTGATTCCAACGTAAATAGCAACACCATGAAGAAAAAGAGAGCACGAGACATTTTGCTTTCTATGAACTTTCTTTTTTCAAGTATGAAGAGACGGAGCTATGCTTTGGCATTGGGGGCAACGGCCCCACAATTTTTTTGGAAATTTGATTTATGCATATATATAGACACAAGTTTAATATTTGACTCCAAAATATATACACTTAGCCCCCCTCCAAAATATTTATAAATTACCCCATGAAACATCCAATAAATAAATAAAAATTGACTGACCTTCCTTTTTGCCCAATTGCCTCAAGAATAATTGAAAAACCTTTAGACAAAACCTTAAAACCAGAAAAAACAAACCACAGTCCTCTCCCTACGATGTGTTGTGTGAGGAATAGACTCTAGCTGTTCTGTCTCTTTTTTAAATTTTATGAAGCCCAATCTCCGTCTCCCAACTCTTGCTTCTCTCTCTGCTTGTATGCAATAATAAAGTATAGAACTAGTAATGATGGGGTACTAACTGATATTTCTCAATTTTCAAGTATAAAGGTGTGGCCTCTAATATTTAGACCAAAAAAGAAAAGAAAAGGTTTTTAATAAAAACAAACTTGTGGCTATCGTTAGAGGACTAGAGTACCGGGTAGTGCTGTAGAGACTAATAAGAAAAGGGGGGAAAATTAGTTATTTGTTTGACTTTTTATTTAATGTTTTGTAATGAATTTTTTTTTTTTTTTTTGAGAAACTTTGTAATGAATTGTTAATATTAATATTGTTGTGACTTTATTATCAATTAATTATTAACATTAAATTTGTTAGGTTCTGTGGGCATGTTTATTTGGGTTTTATGTTTGTAATTAATTTCGTGGGGAATGTTGTGGATTTGGGTGTCCCTAGCATTATTCAAAGAAAAGTTATAAATAATTCATAAACTAATAACGAGGATTTAGTGTTGCTAGCCTTTAGTGTTGGTGTCCTAATTTTTGAAAATCCTAAAATAAAATCTTGAAAAATCACCAACAATGAAATTGGTATTAGTTTATATATTGTAGTGTGATTTTGGATTGCATTTGCAAATATGAAATTATGATGTTAATCAACATGATAAAATTCGATAAGCTTTCGTTAAGCTTGCCCCCCCTAGGTACGAAGTCTGGCTCCGTCCCTAAGAAGATGGGTGAGCTGAGATTGATTACGAGAGTGAATTAATGACTTGAATTTGAGGAAGAGAGGAGAGTTACAAACTTGTAGAAATTAGGGAGCACAACTTGTAGATTAATTAACATGTTTTTGTTAGCTGACTACGTAAACGATTCTTCGACGAGGGATCTTGAAACCTAAAGCAAATTTTTATTTCAAATTCTTCTATATGTATATATATATTCCTTTTATTTTCTTTTTTTCAATTGCTACCTAACTTTCCAAAGTCACTTCTTTGAATGGACCAAGTCCGGATCTTGAAATTGCATGTTAGATTTCTTGTCTCTTTAGTCAAGTAAAACAATCACACATCAGTCTCAATATTTTTTCCCACAATTTGAACTTTGCAGAGGGCCTCGCTAGTCGCTACAATTGTCATGCATTCTTCTTCGCTAATCATGCATAATCGCATTTATTTTTCTTTGCCATTCTCTCTCTCTTCTCTCATTGGCCTTTATTTCTCTCATTCTTTGCCTTTCTCCCTCTTTTTCGCTCATTTGCGCTATTTTCAATAAGGAGGAGTGGTCGATCTCACTGGTGCAGGGATGAAAGTTTTTGCACGGCATAGATTAAAACCCACATACTCAGATACTGTAAATTATTTCCTCCAAGTATAGGGAATGGTCAACATCTACTATCAAGATCTTTATAACTCAAACAATACCCCTTAATATTTCTTATAAGAGACCTTGAGAGTTTAAATATCTATTTTTCTATTATTATTACTATTATTATTAAAAAAAAAAAAAATTTAAAGCCAACATCCACTTGGATGAGTTTTTCTTATATTATTCAGGCTCAGTCAGCTTAACATTGAAAGTTCAAGTACCTTAGGGGAGGTTTGGTTTGTGTTTTTAAACAACAATTTTCAGTTTTTAAACAACATTACACGTATTTCCACACTTTTTCACCCACACATATTTTTACAAATATTTTCAAATAACAATTTTCAGTTTTTAAACACTTATACCAAACAAGTCCTTAACATTTTCTCTATTAAAAAAAAAAAAAAAAAAAAAAAAAAGGCATTCCCATTTCTAAGGTCGTTGAATACTGAATACTGATGGGTTTAGAAAAGGGTCTTTTGGGCCATTCTGTTTAAGGCTTTAAGCCCAGTACCACACTGACAAAAAAAAAAAGACCCACAATCACAACCACAACAAAACGGAGCAAGGTCCAAGATCCGTTTTCCTTTTTCCTCTTTCTCTCCAATCTCAATATGTGACCAAAAACCGTTAACCTGTTACAACGAGGTCCATAGCCAAAGCCACTGCCAAGTTCAAACACCTTCACTTCAAAATGCAAAAGCAAAGTACTAATAATATCTGAAAAACACAGACTTTTACACTCACAGTCACAGTAGTATCAACTGTCTATCAGCTGAGCAAAGCAAAGCAACAAGGCTCTGGCCATGGCTTTGATATCTAAAATACCGCCACGTGTCCACTTCCGCACAAACCCAAACCCTATCCCTCTCCACTTCTCACCCGTGGCGGTGATCCTATCATTCCCTCCTCCCTCCCCATTCCCAACGACGTCGCTTCATCTTCTTCATCACCGCACTCGCCTCTGTGTCTGTGCTCTCAAAACCGGTCCCGACGGATACGGCTCCGATTTGCTTCGGAAACCTATTATCTCTCCGGACGCGGACGCGGACACGGACTTGGACACGGTTGGGGTTTCGGAAAAAGACGAGGACAGCGAGGGAACGACAGAGTACGAGGAAAGTGACGACGACGACGACGAGGAGAAATTTGTTGATTGGGAGGACCGGATTTTGGAGGACACGGTTCCTCTCGTTGGGTTCGTTAGAATGATTCTTCATTCTGGAAAGTAAGCCTATTTTCAAAAATTGAATGATTTCATTTTTGTGTTTTAAAATATTTTTATTAGTGGGACGAGTCATACAACTTTTTATCATATGATATGTACTGTTATATTATGGTTACATTTGATCAACGAAGCATATGGTTGAATTTAAATTGTAACAATGTTTTTGGTCCGTCATTCAATACAATCATGTGTTTGAATTCAATCATGGTTTAGTATTATATAACTATGGAAGTCTAGCTGGGTCATGAATACAATTTCTTAAATTGTGGACAATGTAATTGGATGGAGCGCATAATTTTAGTTGTGTTAATTGGATTTTTTTTTGAATAGAGGAGTAGTTGATTGATTGAATTTAGAAAAATAAATTGTTTATCGTGATAGGATGTGTGTTAATGCGGATACTTGTGACTGCTAAATATTGAACTTGGTTGTACTAATTTATCAATGAACTATAGCACTTTTGCAGATTAAATTTTTTGAGATGAGAACTTTTCTTGTGTAAAATTATTACGTAGTTTAGAGGACAATTGTGTTTTACATTGTCATAAATTTTGATTATCAATTTGTTATATGACATTTGCTTCATGCGATTTTTTATTTTTTCACATTTGTTTCATCTTATATCTTTGTGTATGGGCTCCTTTTGAATGAACTATGTACTTTTTCTTGCTTTACCAAAGAGAGAGAGAGAGAGTTAGAGAATAAATAAATAAAATAAATCAGTTTCAGTTCTATAACGGGCATGTGTGGTTCAGAGAGAATCTGAAAAGCTATTAGTTTTACCTCAAATCTCAAAATGCTGCTCAGGCTCTAATATTATGTAGTCTTGGTCCTCTTGGTATGCATTTGAGACAACATTTATGCAGTGAACTGGTTTTTCTTACAATAGAAGTTATTTGGGTGCAAGGCACTGGATGGCTGCATATTGTCCCTCCTGTTTCATGTCATGTTTAATTTTGATGTCATTCCCATGGCAAACATAATTTGCGTGGTCCAATTGGAATTAGCGTTGAAGTCATTGTTATCAGCACTCATAATCTCATAATCCTTATTATGAGAACACTAAATGTAATTAACTATAATTGAGTTAGTGTCCATTTATGTAGCTAATTTCATTATGTGCAAATGGGAAATCTTGATGCAGATATCAAAGTGGAGATAGATTGACTCCAGAGCATGAGAAAACCATTGTTGAGAGATTGCTTCCATTTCATCCTGAGTTTGAAAAGAAGATTGGATGCGGCATTGATTATATCACAGTATAACTCTCTCTCTCTCTCTCTCTCTCTCTCTCTCTCTCTCTCTCTCACACACACACACACAAAAAGAATGGTTTAATTTGAAAAGGATATCCACCATTCTCAGTGATACACTTTGTACAATGCGTACCAAAATGATGCTTTCTGATTTATCTGATGAAAACTTTAAGTTAGTATTGATAGTTATACAATCTATATATGCACATTGTTGCTGGATGGATGATCTAACTTAGCTTGACTGTGTGCTTTATACTTAACAAACATATGGATCTGGTTTTATATTGACCCATGACTCACATATCAGTAGGTATGGATGTTGGCCCCATGAGTATCATCAGTTTGATTGATGTGATCTGTACTTCTACTTCCTTTTTTGACTTCTTGTTTGTTTACGTATTATGATTACCTACACGGGCTTTGATTGCATGGTGTGTTGGCATGTGATGTTCTAATGGTATTGGACTTCATGTGCAATAGTCACTTTTATATAAGGATAGCTCATTCATTACTTTCCTGTGTTTAGAGACATGAGAATTTGAATTTAATTGGCCAAAGAACATGCTAAAGTACAGTTTCAAAATCCAGAAAATTCCAAACAATTCATTGTTGTTTTTCCTTAAAACCCATGGTGATTTCTCTTCTTGATCAAGGCAAAACCACACGTGCTCCCAGACCTTGCTGCCAAGATGATGGCACTTGACCTTCAGGTGCAAATAACAAGATTAGCAGGTCTCAAGGGCAGTGTCCTTTTTCTTTTAAGGTCTGAGGCTAGATCTCAGAGGCACTGTCATGCTTGTATCAAAAACTTTAAGGCTAAAAATAGTTTGAAATCTAAGGAACTTGGATGATTATAATGTTTATTTTGCAGTTGATCTGGAAATGATGCATATATCTCTTTTTGGATTGACAGATTGGTTATCATCCTGAGTTTGAAAGGTCACGTTGTTTGTTCATAGTTCGAAAGGATGGACAGTTGGTTGACTTTTCATATTGGAAGTGCATAAAGGGCCTGATCAGGAAGAACTATCCTTTATATGCAGACAGTTTCATCCTCAGACATTTCCGAAAACAAAGGCGTAGTTTATGAAGGTAGCATTCTCAATTTGTCTGCCACCAGTATCATTGTATTGAAAGAATTTTCCTTTTTCTTTTTTATTTTATTTTTTCTTATTTATAACATGTTAAGTAGCATGTTAGAAATTAGGAGGTATTTGATTTTCTTGACTTCTTTAAGTTCGGGGCAATTGATGGAAAAAGATGGGACTGAATGCTGTATGTAATTGACTGAATTATGTATAATTATCCACTCCAGTAAGTCATATTGTCCAATATTTATGTATATTATCTTAGTAAAAAAATATTTTATGTATTATCAATTTCAAATGATCCTGTTTCCACCACAACACCTTTCCTGGATTAAGAAGTAATGAGAGAGTAAACTGTTATATCAGTTTTTTATGTGGACCATTGAGAGACAGAGAATACTTTCTTTCTTTCTCCAATTGTTTCATATTGGTCTGCATGATGTTATTGGTATTATGAGGTATTAGTTGCAAACATGGAGTCCACTCCATCCTGCAGAGTGCAGACTATCTTTAAAGAGAGAACCGCATTTATTCTAGGTCTTATTTCTCCATTAATTAGCCTTCAAATTTATTTTATGTTCTTGTTTGGCACAACTCATAAGAAGAGTTCTCATGAATTTGTTGAACTTGAAGTACAAACATTTTGAAATTCAATATTGTGATTTGGGGCTAGGCTAGTGGAAGTGCATTCACACAGACACAAATAAGAAAAACAAATCCACACGACAAAAATATTTAACATGATTTGGCCAACTCTAAACTTACGCTCATGGGTGATACCAACCAAAATCCATTACCTTATGGATTACAACTACTCTCAATCAAATCTCACAAACCAACCTCAAACTCTCACAAACTCAGGCTAACTTACAAATCTTACACACACAAACTCAAAATTTCAAAACCTCATTACACCAAATAACTCTCACTCACTCACTCACACAATAGACAAACTCACTTACTCACACAATAGACAAACTCACAATTTCAAAACCTCATTACACCAAAATCCATTACCTTATGGATTGCAACTACTCTCAACCAAACTATTTGTAACAATGACCATTTATAAAGACTCCAATTGTATTCTTTGATGGACAGAAAATATCAAACCTACCATCAAAATGTTTAAGGTACGAATATGATAATGCGCACACATTCACATGTACTTCAAACTTGTTATCTTATCAAAGTTTTTTGCGTTTCTAATAATATTTTTTTCCCTTTTTGGTCAACATCAATTTTCACTTCTTAAACATTTTTTTTAATCAAATCTCTATCCAGTTTAAATTTGTAAAAACATTGAGTAAAGTTCAATAATTGACACCATTTTTTCTTTGTTCTTTTTCGTGAAACTAAATAATAATTGTTTCAAGTGATGATGATGTTGTTCTGTGCTGGAACTAGAGTCGTTAAAAGTAAAACATAATTTATGCTGTCCACCAATCATGGAGAAAAGGTGTTATTGATATAAAATTGAAGAGTTTCTCAAAAAAAAAAAAAGATATAAAATTGAAGATGATCCTGAGAGCATCCACGTATACCTGCACTTTTCCCTTTTAGAACTCATAATAAATAAACAAAAAGACCAGCAAAGCTTAGACTTGCACGTGGACTATAGGTCAGCTTTGCACATGGACAAAGATTAAGTGTCACATTCTTCTTGGTCCCTGAAACCTATGGATTAAAGAAAAAACGTACAGAAATAGGGAAGAGATACTGGGATAAAGAGATAGTCTAGAGAAGGAAACAAAACAATAATATTCACAACTGATCAGAGAAGAACAAGGTCTATAAAAGTCTTGACGACGTGTGTGGACAAAAGACTGAAATGTGTGTGAAAATAATTGGATGGGAGGTCACTTTTTTTTAACCCATTTTAAAGGGAAAAGGAATACTGGGAAGTGGGAACATAGTTCAATAATGTGCTCACGTGACAATTCAGAGAAAAGAATGCAATCGAAAGTATATGTATATTGTATACTTCAAAAGGATATTTGAACTGTAATAAATAAATATAAAAAAGGCCGTTTGTGGTAAAAAGAGATAAAGTTTCAAGTATTCGAACATAGTATAAATATGTTTACCAAAAAAAGGAAAAAAAAGAACATAGTATAAATATGGTAAAATGAGGACTTTCCAAAGGCTGCCCATGCTTTTTAATTGGAAAATGGGGCTTCGTGGGCTGAGAGACACCCAAAATGACAACTTTTTGTGTCTCTGTCCTCTTGAGAGACACCAAAATCTGTACCACCGGCCTAGAATCTAGATCCATAGTTCTTGGATTTTTTTTTTTTTTTTTTTTAAGGTCAAAATGTAAAAATACCCCTTAAGATTTGTTCAGTTTCAGTTGCAAAAACACCTTTTTAGGGTTTTTGATTCTTTGTTACGACTCTCAAGGCTTTTGTATCCGCGGAATTAGCTCGTGAGACTAACTTTTGTTAGTTTTTATGAATGGAAAAGTTATATAATTATCACATGAGCACATTAAAAAAATTTAACAATTAATTCATGCCACTAGTCATGTGATAATCTTTTTTTTTTTTTTTTATTCATAAAGACTAACAAAAATTAATCGGGTCAATTTGGTGGATATAGAAATCATAGAGTATAAGGAAGACTTGCTTTGCAACTCCAATGGATGCTTTTGCCACTAATCCAAACATTCGGGATGTTCATACGTTTAAGTCTTTTATTTTTTAAATTAAGCTACAACTTTTTAAATACGGCTTATTATTATTATTATTATTATTATTATTATTATTTTAAAGTGTACAATTAAACAACTACTATATTTTTATCCAATTCAACCAATGAAATAAGAGTAACAAACGTCGAAATCTTTTGTTTGAAAAGCAAGGTAGTCCATCACATCTATATACTCCATCTTGGATTTTCTATGTTTTAATATAATTCAGCAAAAATATTAGTGTCGATGTTCATTATTGTGACCATTTCCTACTAGACCTCCTAAATTTTCAATGAGATAAACGAAGTTGGATTCCTTGTAATATTAAACTACGAAGTAGTCAAAAAAAAAAAAAATTATTTTAGTTTTTTTTTTTGGGCTAAATTAAGGTACAAACTTTATTGTTCCATTGTTTGGGCCCAAATTTCTTCCTAAAAGAAATGGTTTCCACGTGTTAAATGTTCTTTAGACATAGAAAATGAGTGCACAAGCACAACTTGTCCACTTGCTTTACTTCCAATATCGGATTGTCAGAAACCCTAAACTATATTTGACATTATAGATGAATCTTTGAAAAACAAGAAAATTTTCCTATTTTGGATTCACACTTGCATGGAAAATCATGCACATTATGAACCTCACTTATGGACAATTTTACTCCTATTTAACATAAGGTTTTTAGTGCTTTTTTTTTTCATGCGGGGAAAGCAATCTGTTTATCTATTGCGAAAATGACCTTAGCTCACAATCAAAAGCTGCAAATCCCCACCCTCATCATCACTAGGAAGAAAAATAATCCACTAAAGAAGATAAAGATTTGCGACTAGGAGGAAGAATAATCCACTAAAGAAGATAAAGATTTGCGACTCTTTTGTTACGTCCTATTTTTGGGCTTAGGTGAAAATGACTTTGCCCCATAATTAGAGTTTTCATTGGATTTGATGTGGCTTATCTAGTTTATTTGATAAAGTTGGAAATCAACCTATTAGCCTCTGATCTTTGACATTGCACATGAAGTGAAACAAGCAACCAAAAAAAAAAAAAAAAACTAGTCGCACAATTTTTTGACCTCTTTTAATTATTGATTGTAACATATGATTTAGGGGTGTCATAATCTTCTAATGGACTAATTAATTTACAACCACACATTTTTTTTGTTTTTCATTTTCTGTTTTTGGGGATTTTGTACTAGGAACAAAATATGTGTGGATAGAACCATTTTAAAAGGGGATCGTTTTATTTTCTATATGATAACTAAAAACATTAGTCTATTAAGTGGTAGAAAAAAAAAATTCAAAAAAAAAAAAATTTAAGTACCCAAAAAGTATGTTGCTACTTGTCTTTTGTTTGGAAAATTCTAAAATTTAGTCCAAGTTCAACTAGCAATATTGCTAAACAGAAAAAGACTCCCTTCATATAATTAATTATACTTAATCATTAATTCCAAGAGTATAGTGATTTCTAAACCTGATGTGATCTCTGATTTTCTAGATTCAAGTCTCTTAATCAATATTTTGGGGTTGCTAAATTCCTCCTTATAATTATCCATTATGTATAGAAAGAATGATTAATCACATATGGGGATTAATTGGCTGCTCCATGAATCCTAAACATCCATGTTAACCAAAAAATAACAATCATATATTAAGCTATTCACAGATTGTCATATCATATGATCAAAAATACTACTTTTGTCTCATTCTAAAGGGAGTGAAGTTTGAGATGGGAATCTCCTAAAACTCCGCTTAAAGCAAAACATATTTATTTAAGTACATAGACGATTGAATAATTAAGCATGATTCTATAAGATCACACACGAAAAAAGAGGGCGTAGAGAACCATGCAACCAACCAACACATGCTTATTATGAAAAAAATAATAATTTTTTTTTTTTTGCTTAATGTAATCGATTGTGTTCAAATTAAGAGATTGTCTTAAACCTGCTGATCATGTCGTATAGGATTGGATTTTCAAGACAATTGTGGCCTCATGTACATGTTCTCTGAATAGTAAGTAATACAATCCAGCAGGGAAAAATGCCAAAATTTGTAGCCCTTTGACTTAGAAAATTTGGGTATCCCATCCTCTTCACACGTAGGAAATTAGGATTTGGGATTGGCTTTTGAAGAGAATTTCGTGGTTTGAATATGATATACTGATCCTTTTTTTCTTTTTTTTTTAACACAACACATTGAAAACAACTTAAAAACTGAAAATAATCCTTTGACTTATAAAAGTCGGGTAGCCCTAATCCCTATCACCCTTTTCTCCGCTACTTATTCAAAATGACAGACACAGCTTGTGTTGAAATTTCAAAGGGCTTCTCTTTTTTTTTTTTTTTTTTCCAAAAGGAAATCCAATGCAATCGAGCTACTTTTTATGGCGATCAAGTCACTTCCAATTAAAACGTTATATTTTAATTAACTACTACCCTTTTGTTCAAGGGTATCTATTAACAAAAATCTCAACATTTTAAAATATGTTAAAGGGTGTTATTGTTCAAAAGAATAAAACAAGTCTCATTTGCATTGGAAAGTAACAAAAATTAATTTAAAAAATGAAAAAATTTAGATACAAAATTGGTTGTAGCATTAAACTACAATCTTACTTAATAAAATAAACATTACCACATATTTTGAAAATCTAATCGTTGAATTGCATGTTCTTTACATTTTTAATACATATGTCAAATTTTGTGTCAATCAAATATTATTTACTATATGATCTATAAACTTATAATTTATGCATAATTTTAATTTACAAAAACTTGCAATTTAAACAATTTATTGATGACATAGTTATTGATCTTTAATTTTCTAAAAATGTTATTATAGGTGTGGGGCCCGGCCCAAAAATAATGGGCTATTCCAAATCCAGGCCCGTCCGAGGAGCGTCCTTGCCGAAGAGAAACCACATATGAAGCATTACTCAACCCCAATAACGCCAAGGAAACCTTTCCGAGGAGTAACTCCTCCTCGGACATCACGAAGTCCAGACGAGGAACTCTCCCCATCCATTTCAGTTCATCCTCCCAACATATAAAATGAATAAAATCCAAAATATCTCATGGAAAGCTACCACCACCACATTAATTGTGCCCCAACCATCCTCTTGGCCGCATTAATGAGGAAAAGACCCCTGAACAGTACCACCTTGGCCTCTGCAACTCACAAAGGGAGAGATGGGGGCGTCTGATGGGACAGGTGCTCAAGTAGATGCTTAGATGATCGACAAGTGTAAGGTTGAGATGAGAGGAGGGGAACTATATAATGTAGTGGAATCCCCCAAAGAAAGGGGAGAAAAAACTGTATTAAGAACGGGAGAAATAGAATCACACGTGGAGATCCATTCTTGTGTTTTTATTTTCTGCAACTATATTGTCCATGTACAAGACCGAACAGGCTCACTGAGGCGAAGTTCTTTGACCCATCCTCTACAAATTTCTATTGTGGGTTGCGCTTTGGGCCAAGGCCAGATCAATAAGATTTGGGCCAGGAAAATCGTGCAACTACAATTGGCGCCCACCGTGGGGCGAACTAGGGCATCAGCTAGCACAACGGTCGAGCATGGCAGAACTAGGTCCGCACCAGGAGAATCCTCACCAGGCTAACCCCCAACAGGCACAACCCGCCGAGTCCCAGAGGCAAAATAACCCCGTCAACCCAGGCCACGGGGGAAATCATGAGGGAAGTATGCATACTACCCGGACAAGCCAGAGTCAAGCTCAGAAAGGTAGTCACGTGTCCCAAAGGCGAAATAGTCACCAGGCCATGCAGCGAGAGATAGACGATCTGAAGAGGAAGCTACGACGGGTACAGCGAAAGCGATCTCCTTCAGACTCAGACGGGTCTTCTAATGCGGAGGATGCGAGTTACCGAAGGAGATCAAGGACCCCCCCAAGTGAAACATTTTCCTACGAAAAGGAACCACCCCCTGTGCGAAAATACGAGAGCACATCCAGCAAGGGTTCGGGAAACGATGCCATGAAGAAGGCGTTGGACCAGGTTTCAAGGTCCCCCTTCACGTACAGAATTGAAGGGGCTAAGCTGCCTCGACGGTTCAACCAACCGGCATTCGCCATCTATAACGGTCGAACAGACCCGGTAGAGCATGTGAGCCAATTTAACCAAAAGATGGCGATCTACTCGCAAAATGAAGCCCTTATGTGTAAAATCTTCCCGTCCAGCTTGGGATCAATGCCGATGAGGTGGTTCAACGGCCTGAAGACAAATTCCGTAAACTCATACAAGCAGCTCACTCAGGATTTCTGCTCCCGCTATATCACCAACACCAGAGTCCCCAGGCCCCTCGGTTCGCTGTTGTCCTTATCCATGTACGAGGGAGAGACTCTGAAAGCATATTCGGATAGATACTGGGAAGTGTATAACGACCTGGATGACAACCATGATGCTGTCGCTATCAGCACATTCAAAAGCGGGCTCCCCACCGACCATGGCTTAAGGAAGTCCCTCACTGGTAAACCGGTTGCCAATGTTGATCAGTTGAGGGATAGGATCGACAAATACAAAAGGGTGGAGGAAGATCAGCTGCAAGGGAGGGGAAAGGAGAAGGTTATCCCCCCCAAAGCGACTGATTTCAGGTCAGAACGACACAACCCTGGTCAGCCGAGGAGAGATTTTTCGCGACAGGCTGGGCAGAGCATCCCGCAAACAGTGAATGCCGTATTCAGAGAACCAGTACAACAGGTACTGGAGAAAGTAAGGAATGAGCCCTATTTCAGGTGGCCGGGGAAAATGGCTGAAGACCCTTCCAAACGTAACCAGAACCTGTACTGCCACTATCATTAGGACAACGGGCATACTACTGAGGACTGCAGGAATCTATGGAATCACCTAGATCAGTTGGTCCGAGAAGGAAAATTGCGCCACCTGCTGCACCCATCGAGTGGCCATCCCGGCCAAGCAACACAAGAGCCTCGAAGGGACGTGTCCTTAAGACCCCCCACCGGGACGATACATGTCATTCTCGCTGCACCAGGAAGAACGGGGCCACCCATCCCCAGGGTGTTAGCTGTGGATCGGCTCCTCTCCGAGGGCAGGCAAAGGGAACCCAAGAGGTCAAAAAAGGGAAGCTCTTTGATACTGGGATTCTCGGATGAGGATAAGAGAGGAACTATTCAACCTCACGATGATGCCTTGGTGGTCACGCTGAGGATTGAGGGCTTCGACATGAAAAGGGTGTTGGTGGATTCGGGAAGTGCAGTAGAGATAATGTACCCCGATCTATACAAGGGGCTGAACCTAAAGCCGGAAGATTTGACAGCTTACGACTCTCCCCTCCTCAGTTTCGAGGGAAGGACTGTTACGCCAAAAGGGCAAATCTGACTACCCGTGCAGACTGGGGCGGAGATAGTGGAGGTAAATTTTATTGTGGTCGACGCTTATTCACCTTACACCGCAATAGTTGCAAGGCCGTGGATCCATGCCCTAGAGGCCGTGGCCTCCACACTTCACCAAAAAGTAAAATACCCATCCAGAGGACAAATAGATGAGATCCGAGGAGATCAGGCCATATCCAGGCAGTGTATGGTGGCCGCCGTCTCACATCGGACCCATGCCGAGTCCTCGGCCCCTGAAAGTTTATAGCAATCAGCCGCCTCGGCAGATCAAGACGATGGACTAGCCGAGGAGATAAGGTGTGAAAGTTTAGATAAAATCGCTGTCAACGACGACCCGGAGAAGTTCTTTCTGGTCGGCTCTGAATTACCCTCTCAAGAAAAGGAGGAACTGGTCAGATTTCTCAGAGAAAATGTCGACGTGTTCGCATGGGACACCTACGACGCCCCGGGCGTTGATCCTAGCCTTATTTGTCACCACCTGAACGTCAACCCCTCTTCCACTCCGAAGAAGCAGCCACCCCGACGCCCTTCAAAGGAACATGCTGGTGCCGTAAAAGACGAAGTGGCAAAACTAAAAAGAGCAGGGGCTATTAAAGAGGTCTTTTACCCGGAATGGTTGGCAAACACTGTGGTGGTAAAGAGGAAGACAGGGAAATGGAGGGTCTGCGTGGACTTCACGGACCTGAACAAGGCGTGCCCAAAGGACCCATTCCCCCTACCCCGAATTGATCGATTGGTGGATGCAACCGTGGGGCACCCTCGAATGAGCTTCCTGGACGCCTTCCAGGGCTATCATCAGATACCCCTAGCGCTAGAGGACCAAGAGAAAACGGCTTTCATGACGCCCATCGGAAATTATCATTATAAGGTGATGCCATTTGGGCTAAAGAACGCAGGCTCGACCTACCAAAGGATGATGACTCGGATGTTTGAACCACAACTGGGCAAGATCATTGAGGTTTATATAGACGATATGGTCGTGAAGAGTAAAAGGGTGTCCGAGCACGTGAAGGACCTCGGAGCAATCTTCGCTATATTAAGGGAGCACCGGTTGCGGCTGAATGCCTCCAAATGCTCATTCGGGGTCGGGTCTGGGAAATTCCTGGGGTATATGGTCACCCACAGGGGAATAGAAGTAAGTCCCGACCAAATCAAAGCCATTAACAGCCTACAGGCTCCTCGGAATCCGAAGGAAGTACAGAAGCTCACTGGCATGATTGCGGCGTTGAACCGGTTCATATCGCGATCGGCGGATCAATGTCGGCCTTTCTATCTCCTGATAAACAAGTGGAAAGAGTTCGAATGGTCGGAGGATTGCGTTCAGGCTTTCCAACAGCTTAAAGACTACCTGTCCCGACCACCCATCATGTCCAGCCCTGAGGCAGATGAGGTGCTGTTTGCCTACATCGCCGCAGCCCCCCACGCTGTAAGCCTGGTACTGATACGGGATGATAATGGGGTGCAGCGACCGGTGTACTATGTGAGCAAATCACTACATGAGGCCGAGGTGCGATACCTACCTTTAGAAAAGGCAATTCTGGCGATAGTGCATGCAACCCGAAAACTTCCTCATTACTTTCAGGCGCACACGGTCATCGTTCTAACTCAGCTTCCCCTCCGAGCAGTGCTTCGAAGCGCTGACTACACCAGAAGGATCGCCATGTGGAGTGCGCTTTTGGGGGCCTTTGATATTAAATATATGCCCAGATCCTCTATCAAAGGACAGGTCCTCGCAGACTTGGTAGCGGAGTTTGCTGAGCCCTCTATAGAAACAATAACCGAGAAGAAAGACATGGATGGAAATTCGGTTGGTGCGATTTCAACAGGGAGGAGCACGCATTGGAAGGTCTATGTAGATGGTGCAGCTAACCAGAGGGGGTCAGGAGTTGGGATAGTTTTAATATCCCCGGACGAGGCCGCCATTGAAAAATCATTGAGGCTCGGATTCTCGGCTACGAACAATGAAGCCGAATACGAAGCCTTACTTCAAGGGATGATGATGGTTCAAAGATTGGGCGGAAGAATGATAGAAGCGTTCTCGGACTCCAGACTGGTTGTCGGACAAGTGATGGGTGAGCTGGAAGCTCGAGATACTAGGATGCAAGAGTATCTGGGACAAGTCAAACGGCTACAGACGAGTTTTGAATCCTTCAGTCTGACGCACATTTCCAGGAGCGTAAACACCCATGCAGATTCGCTGGCCACTCTCGCCACGTCCTCGGCGCATAATCTGCCGCGAATGATCCTTGTTGAAGATCTGGCACAGGCAAGTCCCGTTGGCAGAAACCCGGCTCAGGTCCATCAGATCAGAAAAAGTCCTAGCTGGATGGACCCCATAAAGAGCTTCCTCCAAAACGACCTCTTACCGGAGGAAAAACTGGAAGCCGAGAAGATACGCAGGAATGCTCCTCGGTTCTGGCTATCAGAGGACCACAAACTATATCGACGCTCTTACTCTGGACCGTACCTACTCTGCGTGCATCCGGAAGAGTCCGTATCTTTACTCCAGGAGTTGCACGAGGGGATTTGCGGGAGCCACACCGGAGGAAGGTCGCTGGCGCACAGGGCACTCTCCCAAGGGTACTGGTGGCCGAACATGCAAAGAGAGGCCCAAGAATACGCTAAGAAGTGCGACCAGTGCCAAAGATTCGCCCCGAATATCCACCAACCCGGAGGGGTTCTCAACCCCCTCTCTAGCCCATGGCCATTCGCACAATGGGGCCTTGATATAGTCGGACCTTTCCCCAAAGCTGCGGGGAACAAGCGATACATAATAGTCGGAACTGATTACTTCACTAAATGGGTGGAAGCTGAACCCTTAGCCAACATTAGGGACGTGGACGCCCAGAAATTCATCTGGAGGAACATCATCACCCGCTTCGGAACTCCGCGGACACTTATTTCCGACAATGGTCTGCAGTTCGACAGTAAGAACTTTAGGGAGTATTTCCGCGAGTTCGGAATCATTAACCGATATTCCACCCCCGCCTACCCTCAGGGAAATGGGCAGGTCGAGGCCGTGAACAAGGTCATAGTGAACGGACTGAAGAAGAAACTGGACGAGGCAAAGGGGAGATGGGTAGAGGAACTCCCCCACGTCTTATGGACTTATAGGACGACGCCGCGACGATCGACCGGTGAGACCCCCTTTTCGATGACTTATGGGGCTGAGGCCGTGCTCCTGATCGAGAACAACTTTCCCACACTGAGGTCTAGATCGTTTACCCCAAACGATAACGACGGTTTATTGGAAAGGAGTCTGGACCTAGCCGAAGAAAGAAGAGAAAAAGCGATGATTCATATGGCCTATTATCACCAGAAGCTGAGACAAGGGTACGATGCTAACGTCAAACTGCGGCCTCTGGGTCCAGGTGACCTCGTGATGAGGAAGATTCTTGACAGCGCGAAGAACCCCTCTTGGGGCAAGTTGGGGCCCAATTGGGAGGGACCATACCGTGTCACATCCGTGGCCGGAATAGGCGCCTACTACCTAGAAGATTTGGATGAAAAGCCTGTACCTCGACCATGGAATGTAAATAACCTCAGAAGATATTATTATTAATAAGAATGGCTTAGCATACGTTTTCTTTCATGACTATCCGTTGCTTGCTGGTCCACTAACAACTATTCATAGTTTTAAACAGAACCTAAGTCCTGCATGGCTCCTCGGACCACAGACTTAGGGGAAATTATTACTCATGACAATTTCTATAAGTTTTAAACAGAACCTAAGTCCTGCATGGATCCTCGGACCACAGACTTAGGGGAAATTAATACTTAAGGCAACTATTCATAGTTTTAAACAGAACCTAAGTCCTGCATGGCTCCTCGGACCACAGACTTTGGGGAAATTAATACTTAAGGCGACTATTCATAGTTTTAAACAGAACCTAAGTCCTGCATGGCTCCTCGGACCACAGACTTAGGGGAAATTATTACTCATGACAATTTCTATAAGTTTTAAACAGAACCTAAGTCCTGCATGGCTCCTCGGACCACAGACTTAGGAGAAATTAATACTTAAGGCAACTATTCATAGTTTTAAACAGAACCTAAGTCCTGCATGGCTCCTCGGACCACAGACTTAGGGGAAATTATTACTCATGACAATTTCTATAAGTTTTAAACAGAACCTAAGTCCTGCATGGATCCTCGGACCACAGACTTAGGGGAAATTAATACTTAAGGCAACTATTCATAGTTTTAAACAGAACCTAAGTCCTGCATGGCTCCTCGGACCACAGACTTAGGGGAAATTAATACTTAAGGCGACTATTCATAGTTTTAAACAGAACCTAAGTCCTGCATGGCTCCTCGGACCACAGACTTAGGGGAAATTAATACTTAAGGCGACTATTCATAGTTTTAAACAGAACCTAAGTCCTGCATGGCTCCTCGGACCACAGACTTAGGGGAAATTATTACTCATGACAATTTTTATAAGTTTTAAACAGAACCTAAGTCCTGCATGGATCCTCGGACCACAGACTTAGGGGAAATTAATACTTAAGGCAACTGTTCATAGTTTTAAACAGAACCTAAGTCCTGCATGGCTCCTCGGACCACAGACTTAGGAGAAATTATTACTTATGATAGATTGGGGGATTATTACTTAAAGGAAATCGTTTTAATACGTGCGCGCAGTCTGGCACCATCGCAACCCTCAAATGCGCAGCCCAAAAACCCATTTTATCTTGACTATTCGCCTACATCTACATCGTTGCAAATGCTTAAAAAAGAGCGCTACTGACATACATCCATAGTAAGCAAAGCGAACATTTTATATTAATATTCCGAGTACATTAGAAAGAGATGTCCTTACAGAAGAATGGAAAAATAGGACGACTCACATTCAAAAAAAAAAAAAAAAAAAAAAAAGAGAAAAAAAAAGGGGTACAAAGATCAAAAGCCTAAAGGGCTAAGCCTTAACAGGAGGATCTTCTTTCTGCTCGGGCTGAGGGGGAGGAACCTCGATGGTAGAGTCTGCGGCGGGATCCTTCGCCATATCAGGCACAAGGACGGCATCTGGCGCCGCCAGGTCCTGCTCTGAGGCCACTTGGGCGTCATCAGGATTCTCTCGGATCTCCGGAGGATAAAAGATGTTCTCGGGCAGTCTTAGTGCCGAATCCGCAGGAACTCCTGCAGCATCGAGAGCATGAGCCCATGAAATACTGCAGTAATCCCTGCGCACCTCGGGGATTTCCTCGGATAGCCTCGCCTCCGTTTCTGCGGCCCCGAGCTGGCGAGCAGCATTCTTCTCAGCCTCTGCAGCCTCTCGGATCAGCTGGGCCTCCTCTTTGACTCGCCTTAGCTCATCCTCGACTTTTTGCAGGGCAGTCTTGAGATCCTGCACTGCCTGCCTCTCGGTGGCGAGGTTAATCTGTGTCGAGTACAGCTCTTTGCGCTGGTCCTCCGCCTGGGTCTCGGTGCTTTTCAAACCAGCCTCTGCACTTTTGCGCAGTTTCTCCGACTCCTTGAACTCGTCCGTAAGTTTAAGGTGATCGTGCTTAAGGGATCCTAAGGCTTTCTCCATCTCCGTCCGAGTCTGGGTCTCAGCCTCAGCCCGACTACGATTACCTCGGCAGAATTCCTCAGCCACAAATACCTGCTGAGTGATCTACGAACGAAACAAGATTGCTTTAAAAAAAAAAAAAAAAAAAAAAAAAAAAAAGGAGGGGACCCCTTTTTAATGAAGCAGTAGAAGGGTTACTTACCATCGCGAGGTCCCTTTTAAGGGATAGAAAGATCTCGGGCTGAGAGAACCGCCTATAAGCCTCCATATCCCGAGGAAGGAGTAGGGGCTGCTCTAAAGCCTCGGCCACATACCCTGCCCGGCCTCGGTTGTACTCTCGGACCGAAGCATTATAGGGGATGGCAACCCCATCCAGCTCCAACTTGGGGCTCCATACACGCGGGGCAGCTCGTACCTCCGCAAGGCTCTCCTCGTCCCGATTCTCCGAGGAGTTGCCCCTTCTGCTCCTTGGTGCACGAGCAGTCTTTTGCTGCTTGGTCGGCTGAGCAGCCACCTCACCCTCCTCAGGGTGTCAACCGGCCTCTTCTTCTTCAGGTCCGGATTAGCCTTAAGGCCAGGTTCCGAAATGCCCTGAGGGACAACAGGAGGAAGGGTTTTAACTTGTGATGGAGGTGGTCCCTTCGACGACTGGCCTTTCCCTCGGGAGGCCATCAGCTCCTTTAGAGACTTTCCCTTTCCTGCCATGGGCTCTGTCTCTTCGTCCGAAGTATCGTCCGAGCAGATAACAATGGAAGGAGCGCCAACTGCAGAATGTCGGTCCCGCTCTCCTTCAGGACCGGAAAGTTCCACCAAAGGGGTTTGCTGAACTTCCTCCTCAAAATAAAACTCGTCTATCTCTTCCTCAAGGGAAAGACGAGATGATTCAGTTTCCTCTTCAACCTGAACGGCAACACCAGGCTCGTTTGGCGGAGGTAGCTGCTCTGCTAAGTAGGGATTTCTAACACCAGGCAACACAACTGGTGGCAGATCGTGTTTAGCTAGGAACTCGTCCTTGGACACGTCAATCCTAGCCAACCTCGGACTGCCAGCCCTTATAGCGTGGCCGATAGCCTGGAAAGAGCTGCTCAGAGGTTGATAGCCCAGAACCAGATGGGCCGCACGCAACTGTCTGTCCTCGGAAACGTAAATCTCCGACCTAAGAAGGTAGTTCAACGCTGGCACGTTCACAAAGTTTAGCCGAGGAGCGACGTGAACTTTATCTGCAAGCAACCAAGAAAAGTGGGGTCAGATCATGAAATTTTCCAATTACAAAAAAAGCAAGAAAAATAAACCCTCAATACTAAATCCTTTCCCAAAAAGGACCGATCCTAAAAACGTCGCACCTGGGGTTCCTGCCCGAGTTGGACAATGAATACCGTCGGACCACTCCCCAGAAGCAATAAGGAAGTCATTCTTCACGGTCTTATTGGACACTGGGAGACAAGAGATCAACCTAACGTCCTTGTTCCGGGATTTAAGATAATACCCATCATCCCCGAGGCGGTGACATTCGTACAGATAAGCCACATCGTGCCAAGTAAGGCCTAGATTCATCCGCTCGTTTAAGACATCTACACAGCCTAGTATCTTGAACATATTCGGGGCACACTGATACGGCGTCAACCTATGGTTGAACAGGTATTCCCTTGTAATCCTACGCATGGGAAGTGTCATCCCTCCCTCTATAAAAGCAATCATAGGGATAACAACTTCTCCCATGCCTCTCTCTGTCAATACTCCTTCAAGAGGACAGTACTGCAACCCAACCCCCGGGGGAATGTGGTATTTAGCCCTAAAGGCCTCCATAGCGGCTGGAGTGTTTACTAATTTCTCAAATCTACCCATCTGAACTGAACTGGGGAAACGAAAGTAAGGACTGAGAATAAAAGTAGAGTCCGAGGAGGGAATTGAAACGGCGAGATGAACGAAATGTACTGGTACCTTCGCAAGACGCTCAATGGGACGCCTGGAAATCTCTCCTGGAAGGAACGCTTCACGAAAGACGGCTACGGAGGCGTAACGGGCGCAAGTATTCGTATGTCTCTGGGGTTCGATGGAGTTCTCTGGAAGCCTCTGGGGTTTATGAAATGCAGATAAAAAGAACTGAACCCATCTGACGTCTTATATAGTCGGGAGGAGAGAGAAAAGATCATTCCTGACTAAAAATACGAGAAGAAACGACGGCCGTTCGATCCACGCCACACCGTTGGATGGAGGGAACATAACGCCTCCAGAAGTTAATGACCACGCCTCGTAAATTGTAACGCGTCAAAAGTAACGGTCCGCACGCGCGTCCCAAGCTCTCCTGATTTCCACCCTCTCACTAACATCAAAACCCCGCTTTTCTCCTCGGAAGGAGATAAAAACCGGAGTTTTGAGGGGCTATTGTGGGGCCCGGCCCAAAAATAATGGGCTATTCCAAATCCAGGCCCGTCCGAGGAGCGTCCTTGCCGAAGAGAAACCACATATGAAGCATTACTCAACCCCAATAACGCCAAGGAAACCTTTCCGAGGAGTAACTCCTCCTCGGACATCACGAAGTCCAGACGAGAAACTCTCCCCATCCATTTCAGTTCATCCTCCCAACATATAAAATGAATAAAATCCAAAATATCTCATGGAAAGCTGCCACCACCACATTAATTGCGCCCCAACCATCCTCTTGGCCGCATTAATGAGGAAAAGACCCCTGAACAGTACCACCTTGGCCTCTGCAACTCACAAAGGGAGAGATGGGGGCGTCTGATGGGACAGGTGCTCAAGTAGATGCTTAGATGATCGACAAGTGTAAGGTTGAGATGAGAGGAGGGGAACTATATAATGTAGTGGAATCCCCCAAAGAAAGGGGAGAAAAAACTGTATTAAGAACGGGAGAAATAGAATCACACGTGGAGATCCATTCTTGTGTTTTTATTTTCTGCAACTATATTGTCCATGTACAAGACCGAACAGGCTCACTGAGGCGAAGTTCTTTGACCCATCCTCTACAAATTTCTATTGTGGGTTGCGCTTTGGGCCAAGGCCAGATCAATAAGATTTGGGCCAAGAAAATCGTGCAACTACAATAGGTATGGAAGATATTAGAGAAAGACATCCAATGGTAGATTTGTCAATATTCACCTCCAATAAAAAGATATTGAGTAAAGTTACAACCAATTTTGTAGCTAAATTTTGTCCATTGAAAATTGAACTTATTTTACTTAAAAGTGATTTAATTGCCTAAAAAAAAGTGATTTAACTTTATTCAAATTTCTATTTTAACCATTGATCTTGCCCTTAGACATCCCATAACAAGAGCTCAAAAAGCCACACTCCTTATATTAAATCATCATGATCTAATAAATCATATTTGCCAACACTATTCATTATAAAATAAATAAATAAATAAAAACCATGTTCCTCAACTCTAAGACCATTTTTAAAGGTAAAAATGCTAGGATTAATACTATTCACCATTTGGATTTATGTGGGTCTATATCTGTACTGTTCACAATTCTTCGTATAGCAAATTGCGACAAAAGTTGCCTAAATCACTGTGATTCTAACATTTTCCTCTTCTTTAAATTGGTAGGCAGCACCATGATTCACCAAATTGAAGAAAGTGAAGTTCACAGGCGAACCTCAAGCCCATTTCCACGACTCTTCGTTGGGGGCAATAGACCACTTTGTGTGTGTGTATATATATATATATATATATATATTATAGTTTATTGTATTACTCAATTTACAATATTAAGGCGTCTTAGAAGGAAAAATGAGTATATTTATATTTATATAATAGATCCGTCTAGATTCTATATTTCTATTTTTAGTAATGCCTGTTTATTTAACACTCCCAAGGGTCAAGGACTCGATGCCCCCACTAATTAAATTAAAATTCCCCAACTATTAAATAGAAGTGGATAAGGATAACTATAAAATGGTACTAATAATAATAAGTTGAAATTATCAAATTACGACAAAAGCAGCCGCGTTCCATTTTAGTTTTGGTTTGGTGTGTCTTAATTAAATTTTTCTGCTTAATTTGTGGTGTTCAACTACCTCCTCCCCAAAACTTTACGCAATCTTTTGGATAATAATAAGTAAATGAGTGTATTGTATACCATCCTCTTTGTTTATAGTTATTCATTGTCATTTATGGAAGTCATAATTCGTGGACCAATGATGCAAGTTCAACCATCTTATAATTAATCTCTATTCTTTTCAACTTTTTTATTATTTAATGCTCCGTACCATTTTTTTATCATGCACGCCTTCATCTTGTTATTATTATTATTATTATTATTATTATTTAATACATTAATAGTTGCAATGGACTGATTTGATTCATTGATATTATCATTAAAATTCATGAATATCAGTTGAATTACAAGGATTTGACTCCTTCATCTTATTCTTATACCAAAAAAAATTTAGCTAAAAAAAACACAGTTATTTTCTTAGGACTCTGAGAAACAAATAAAGAAAAATTTTAAGAGCGAAATTGGGAGCTTTCAAGTTTCAACTAATCAACCGAGGAAAACAAAGTGGCTAAAAGAAATAACACAGTTTTTAGTTTTTAACTTTTATGTCAGCTTTTTAAAATTTTATTTTTCTCATTTTATCGAAGTATAATTAAAAAAGTTTCAGCAAAAAGTTAAATAAGTTATTTTCAAACAGACATATTAGAATTTAACATTATACAAACAAGTGTACAGCATTGTCCACTTTTTTCTTTTTCTTTTTTTTGATAGGAACAGCATTGCCCACTTTTTTTCCCTTTAGTTATGACACCACAATTATTAATAATTACTCTTTTATAATAATATACGACTTTTTGCTCAGTAACTAATATATTGTAATAAATTAGATATTTAAGGGTATCCTTAATGATATTTATTTTAAGAAATGCTATATTCACAATATTTTCATAATACTTTTACAACAAATTATAAGTAGTAGATTGTTAAGGTTGTTATTGGTGGAGAAAAAAAAAGTAATTTCAATGATAGATTTTAATTAGAACCAATAATAACTTACAACATATGATTTGATATAAAAATATTGTGAATGTAGCGCTTTTCATTTACTTTTTACTTACGTTCACAACATTTTTGCAGCAAATCATAAGTGGTTATTTGTTGTTGGTTCAAATTTGAACCTAACATTAAGATTACTTTTTTGCTTCAATAATAACAACCAATAACAATCTGTCACTTAAAATTTGTCATAAAAAGATTGTGGATATATTATTTTTCTTTATTATTTAATACTTCCCATATTCTACCCTTCAGGGACTATTAAGTGTTAATTGAACTTTATCTTTATCTAAAAGAAATATCGCTGAGGCATGTTTGGCAATGGCACAGAAAAAATTTAAAAACTTTCGGCTTTTATCAGAATCACAGAATGTTGTACTATTTCACTTTATCAAAGTCTTGGACCCAAAAAAAAAAAAGTTCTTTAATTGCAAGGAACCAAAAAAAAAGAAAAATATATCTTTTTTGTCAAACCAGCAGTACAAACAGATCCTTGTCATTTCAACAAAATTGTAAGACAAATGTACGGGCATTTATGTCCAAATCGAACCCACTACTCATGTCGGCGCCTCGTGGCTCTTACGGTAAGCGAAATTAGCCATTGAAAACGTGCTTGGAAACTCTTTTATTTTTTTGAAAAAAATTAATAATTCATATTTATTATAATTTAAAATTATTATATTTTTTAATCACAAAAAATTTAGAGATGTAATGAGTATTATGCATTTATAGATGAAATAATTTTTTATCACACCTCTAGTTTTTTTATATTAGAAAATATAGTAATCTCAAATTATAATGGATGCAAATTATTAATTTTTTTCCCAAAAAAATAGAAGAACATCTCACGCGCAAGGCTAGTATACAATTTTTATTTTGAGAATTTAATTTATAAGTGAATAAAGCAATTTGAAAATCAACAGGAAAGTGACCCTATTTTTTAAGCAATGTTTTAGTAGAAGTAAGAGTTGTATTTTTATCGAATTGTCATTTAATTTTGTCTCTATTTAAACACTAGCTTATAACCATATGCATATGCACAGATATACTTAAAAATATACAATAAAATGTATAATATAATTCCTAAAATATATAATTTAAATATTGTTGATAGTCATTTTTATATTTTATTAACTCTTTAAAAAATTTTGTAAAGATATTATCAGGTATAAAATGTAAATTGTCCATGTTTTTTTTAATTATTGTGAAGCACTTTTTTTTCTTTTTATTTTTTACGATTCATTTATTCTAGACTCTTTGGTTTTTGTACTTAATAACTCACTTGGATGAATATTTATAATGTGGACCCACATTTTATTATAAAATTAAGAAATAAAAATCTTTAAGAATAAATAATTTAGGACACATGGTGCAAAATTGGAACTCTAATTTGGAATTCTAATTTGAGTTTCTCTCAAGTTAACCAATTATTATATATATAGATAAGAGTGTAAGGGCATTTTTGAACCAAAAAATTGAAGATCTCAAACAGGGAAAACCCCTTAAATAGTAGTATAAATATTTAGACATTTGTTTTATCGGCCCTTTGTTTTCACGTGCACTAAACATGAGCGCCATCATTTCTTTGGACAAAAATGCCCTTCAGCCTCGTCATCTTTGTTACAATGTCTCTCTCTCCTATTCTTTTCTAAGAACAAGGACTTAATATTTCGAATATCCAATTTATTTAATGAAAAAAAAAAAAAAAAAAAACCTCCACTAATGACAAAATTAGACAATAAAATCAATTATAAACACAAGGAGCATATAGAAAAACCATGAAAATGTAAAAGATAACTTATTATATTAGTTGAACTTAATCATTTTACAAAGAATGACATATTTTTTAGGCCAAAATACAAAACTCACCTTCTAAGTTTCACCATTTTTCATTTCAGTCCTTTAAGTTTGAGTTTTGTCATTTCAATCTTCTAAGTTTCAACCTTTCTCAATTCAATCATCCATTAAAAAAGACCAAAAAGACCAAAAATTTATCAAAGTAAGCAATCTTAGTTGAAAGATGGTGATTATTTGTATACTAATCACTGTGAAATCAGTAACTGTTGGAAAATTTTCATCCTTGATTGCACAATAAACAAAAACAACAATAATAATAATAATAAATTAAAAGAGGAATTAAGAAAGAAATTGAAGGAGGAACATCCTTGATTGCCCTATAAACAAAAACAACGATAATAAATTTTTTTTTTTTTTAAAGAGGAATTAAGAAAGAAAGTGAAGGAGCAAGAAAGATCAGACGGTAGTGCATGTTATAGAAATCATCAAGTTGTGATATATACAGACTTGTATGGATAAACATCATCACGCCTCTTTTGCGGGATTACTAGTATTTTTTGGGGGATTACCATGAAGCATCAAATAGGTCCTGGTCTTAGGCTGCGTTTTAAACACAGCTATAGCTTTCACCTTAGGCCACGTTTTAAACGCAGCCATAGGTCCTGGTCTTAGGCCGCGTTTGAAAAAGTGCGGCCATAGATCTCTCAGGCCTATAGTCACGGGGTTTAGGCCACATTTAAAAACGCGGCTATAGGCCAAATCGTCCTATAGCCACGTTTTTTTGACCTATAGCCGCGTTTTAAAAACGTGGCTATAGAACGTTTTTTTTGTAGTGAGAGATGCTTGTAAGATTGGGGCAAACACAACTATTATCGTCATCTTCCTATTGTTCATGTTCCACAAAAACACACACAAATTGAGACAAATAGAGAGGTTTCCAGCGTCTCGACTCCAAGGTTTCTTGGCAGTTCTACTCCACTCCAGAAGTTGTACTTGGCAGCTCCAACCAATACTCCGTTGCTCCAAGAGCTGTACACGTTCATTCCTTCTCCCGCTCGATCTCTTGGTCTCCTTCTTCCTCTCAATCTCTCTTTCTTTCTCTTTCTCCCTCTTAGTCTCTCACTTATTGATGGGTTAAGCTAGGGATTTCGTGTTCTTCAGAGTTCAAATGAGATGGGTGGGGTTATTTTGATTTCTGGTTTTTTTTTTTTAATTAATGTTTTTTTAATTAAAAAGTAAATGATAAAATAAAAATTAAACCAAAACGGTGTAGTTTTGGTAAGTTGACGGCAGCAACTAACAGAATACTAATGAATGACTCAATTGGAAATAAATGAAACTTAGAGGACTGAAATGACAAAACTCAAACTTAGAGGATTTAAATGAAAATTTGTGAAACTTGGAGGGTGAGTTTTGCATTTTGGCCTATTTTTTATTATTATTATGATTGATCCTATCAAGAAAATAATTAGTATAATTGAAGAATGTTGACATCTCTATATATAGTTAAAGTGAGATGTGAGACTACAAAAACTAAAAAATCATGTATGAGAGATCTCCCTATAGCTTAGATTGAGCATATCTACAAAGAAGCTAATCACTGTTTTTATGCCGTTGTTAAACTTGGTTTAAGACTTTATGTACTTTTGTTTTATTTGATAACACCTGATCTATGGTGGAAAACTTGCTAGCCCATTTCTACCAAAAAAAAAAAAAACTTGCTAGCCCTAGATTAGACAGCACATGTGTAACAAATTTTGTTCTACCTAATTTGATATGATCATTTTTCTACCAAAAAGAAAAGAAAAGAAAACTAAAGAATCATGCATTAATTAAGTACATTTTATTAATGTTACATTGAACAATTCTTTTAAAATTTTAAATGTTTTTTCAATTAAATTGTGATAGAATTAAATAAGATAATATATACACAAAAATTATGGTTCCATCATATTATATCAAAAAATATATATATATATATATATATTTTTTGGAATATGGACTTTATGTAATAGGTTTACACATAATTTTGCCAAATGGGCAAGACTTAGGTATAATACTTAGGTGGTATTCTTTAAAATTTTCTTTTAAGATTCTGCTATGTAAATTTTTCTCATGGGATGAAAGTGTATTTTTTTAGTTAAGTAGTCATATAGCTGAATCTTAAGATGAGAACCTAAGAAACAGCATCTAAAATACTGTACCTACGTTTTGTCCCATCTAATTTATTAAACATCCATAATTGACCGAACAAAAAGTTGAAAATAAGGTTTAATTGTTGTGGCTATTATTGCGATTGTATTTAATACGGTCACACATAGTAATAAAATTTTCACATTTACTAATAAAGCACTTCACAAATTCACATTAAACCGTGCTTCTTGTTTGGTACTGCTCCAAAAAAAAAAAAAAAAAATTAAAGATATTAGGAGTATTTATAATCTCAATCTATCAAACAAGGAATAATAATTTATTTAAAAAAAATATCATTACATTTATCTTTAAATTTAGATAAAATATTTAAAAGTTTGTAACTAAATTTTACCCTTTATAATATACCTAACTCATATATGATTGAAGAGATCATTTTGCCATTCCAAACAAGGCAACAATCGCATTCACATCTATGATACTTGTCCAAAAAATAGAAAAGAAAAAGAAAGATAAACAATATGATAACAAAAAAAAAATGTGTGGTATATATTATCTGAAAGTTAATAAAAAAAAAAAAAAAGTTACTCCAATAAATTATAGGTACCACAAAAAAGGACAAATCACTTTTTTTCATTGTGCGTATTCCTCTCGTCGTTATCCAACACCACAATCCTCCAAAACCACATGATCCAACCGTTCCTTGCAGAAAACGTGGGCGGCTAAGATCACCCCCACATTGCTTAACCTCATTGGCTAAATGTCAAATCAATGCTTCCTACCCTATCATCACTGGTCCACGTGTCCACATGTAGCTGGTCCACTTAAAATAATAATTAAAAAAATTAACAATATAATATACATATATGGCATCTTTTTAAATCAAACCTCCCCCAGTGTCCTAAATATCAATCAAAAAAAAACATTAACGCACAGACACAGAGACACAAAAAACGACACTTGGCGTTCACAACAAGCCTCTGTTTTTAAAGCGAAGAACAAGGAAAAAGAAACACACGCAGCCAAAAGAAGCTACCAGAAACAGAAATAGCAACAACAACAAAAATATTTATAATATAAGGTAAATTATTTATTTTCTTCTTTTTGGAGTTTTTTTTTTCTGATTATTGGGGAAAAAAAAAAAAAAAAACTTCGTACTGTTTGTAAATGTTACTGTTTTTAAGTAGTGATATATGGTTTCTGGGTGTGTTTGAATTTTCATTGTCTGACTATGTTTTTGGTTTCAGATTGTTGTTTTGTTTTGTTTTCAGACAAAGGAAAAAAAAAAAAAAATGGGGACCAATTTGAACTTCAAGAATAGCTTTATTATGGGGGAGTCAGAAGCTGACGGTAACGGTAACGGAAGGCCGCCGGGGAATTTTCCGTTAACGCGGCAATCGTCGGTGTATTCGTTGACGTTCGACGAGTTTCAGAACACTATTGGTGGGAGTGTAGGGAAGGATTTTGGGTCTATGAATATGGATGAGTTGCTTAAGAATATTTGGAGTGCTGAGGAGACTCAGACTATGGCTATGGCTAGTACTAATACTAATAGTAGTAGTAATAATAATAATAATAATAATAATAATAGTAGTAGCTCAGTGATTACTGGGTTTGAAGGGTCAGGTCCGTCAAGTGGGTATTTGCAGAGACAAGGGTCCCTGACTTTGCCGAGGACTTTGAGTCAGAAGACAGTGGATGAGGTTTGGAAAGATATATCGAAGGATGAGAGTGGAAATGGAGGTTCAAGTGTGCCACAGGCACAGAGGCAACAGACTTTAGGGGAAATGACTTTGGAGGAGTTTTTAGTGAGAGCTGGGGTTGTGAGGGAGGAAATTCAAGCTCAGGCCCAGTTGGATATGGTTAACGTTAAGCCTAATTCTACTGCTGGGTACTTTGGAAATTCTGGTTTTGGATATGGGTTTCAGCAAACTGGTGGTGGGTATATGGAGAATCGGATTTCAGAGATTAGTAGTAATGGTAATGGTAATAGTAATGGTCAGTTTTCGATTCAGCCTTCGCAGAATTTGCCGTTGAATGTTAATGGGGTTAGATCGAATCAGACACAATTGTCAAGGCCACAACAGCAACAACAACAGCAACAGCAGCAGCAGAATCTGCAGCCACAGATACTGCCTAAGCAGGTTCCTCCTGTGGCTTATGCAATGCCTCAATTGGGGGGTCCAGGAATGATGGTTCAAAACGCGGCTGCGGTGTTGCAGGGTGGAGGAGGAGGGATGGGGATGGTTGGATTAGGAGGTGGAGGTGGTGGTGGAGTTACTGTAGCTGCAGGGTCGCCGGCGAATCAGCTGTCTTCGGATGGGATTGGGAAAAGTAATGGTGATATGTCATCTGTTTCACCAGCTCCTTATGGGTATAATGGGGGTTTAAGGGGGAGAAGGAGTGGAGCTGTGGAGAAGGTCGTTGAGAGGAGGCAGAGGAGGATGATCAAGAATAGGGAGTCAGCTGCAAGGTCACGAGCTCGAAAACAGGTGAATTAATTTTTGTCTGATATATGTTCATTGAATACTGCTTGATTATGTATGTGGGCTCAGATTTAAGTAATTGTGTGCTGCTAGTTTGCTACTCTGGTTTGTCTTTGTAAATATGGATCTGCTAGTGGGACTTGGATAGTTCAAGGTAGATGTTTAATTTCTTGAATCTAAAATGAATGTGTGAAATTTCTAATGATGTACTCATATTAGTGTATCGTATTTCCATTTGACTGTGGTGGTGTGATCATGTTCTGGGCTGCTGTTGAGATCAGTTTGGTATTGCTGTCTTATTGTTTTGTACTGATTTGAACTCCAGGATAGTGGAGAAATACTGATGGCAAACCTCTAGTAACTGATTATTTTTGTGGTAGTCCTGAAGAAAATGTAGTTCCATGAAACTTATTCTAAAGGAGATTAAAAAAAATATAGAATCCTAGAATGGCACCATTAATTCAAAGGAATATAATGACATCTTTCATCTTCTTGTCACTTTATGAATTTTGCTAGACATTAACCTTCTGCTTTCATCATCTTTGGCTGTGCTCTTTCCCAAAACTTCATGAAAGATTATACAGCAGAATGGTAATGTGATAGCGATCTGACATGACCAGAGATGAAAGGTTTTGAGAAGTTACAGTCATGAGCAGTTATAAGGAACAAGTTTAGTACAAGGTAATTAGAAATTTGCTGTAAGGAACATGATGTCAAATTAGGTTGTTTAGTCTCAAAAACAATAAAAGCATCAAATGAGTTCAATACCTGTGTCCTTAATGCTGTTAGAGTTATCGAATTGGGGGGATATGACTGCTAATGGTATTGTAACATTGTATCTCAATATGTGCTTGATATTTTTTTTGGGCTTCTTCCAGGCTTATACTATGGAATTGGAAGCTGAAGTTGCAAAGTTGAAAGAGGAAAATGAAGAGTTGCGGAAAAAGCAGGTACTATTAGTTGTCGCAGACACAGTTGGTTGAAAATTAACACACATGAATCTATTAGCTGCACTAAACTTACATTCCTGTGGTAAACCCTAATTTACTATACTTTGGTTGCTGCAGGCCGAAATTATGGAAATGCAGAAGAATCAGGTAATTTGGATTTTCCTTTATCTCCCCCCCACCCATGATTGTTGAGATATGAATCTACAATCGAGAATCTAACCAAGACAGAATCTTCCTAGGTTCATGACTAATGAAAGACGAAATCATCCCATTCTGTTTTTGCTCTTCCTCTCTCTGAAGCATGATTAGTAGCATTGCTGATGGCAAATTGTTTGTTAGTCATGTATAGATTGGTCTGGCTGTGTTCTGTTTGTGTATCATATCAACTTGTATGGCTTGTTTGGATGCTATAGTGTTCTTATGAAATCTGTGTTTTGCATAAGCTCTAAATTATCTAGATTCATGATTGCCATCTTTAAATGAATTAGACTAATTGGTTTGGGCACACATCTATAAATAACTGAAAATGGAGAATTGTACTAGGATTCGGAAAGTAAAAGATTGTATTCATTTAGGATACACAGAATCTAGAATAAACTATCTCACAATGTGCTCACTGATTTGTCTTATTTGTCGCCAACTCTCTCATATGATCTGATTAGCTTGTATAGTTGAGCATTTTTGAATGATGTGATCAATCATTATAAAGAAAATGCTTCAAGTTGGGTACTAAAATACTTTGTCATTTGAAAACCATGGTTGGAATGAGAATTGTGTGATTCTTAAACATAAGTTTTTGGAAAAAACTAAATAAATAAGATTTGAGGAAGAAAGGATGAATTGTAAAGGCCTCCCCTGAGGTTTCTGAGACTACAGAGACCCCCTTTTGAGTTTAGTGCATTTTGATTGTCCTCCTCAGTATACATCATTTTTTCTTCATGAAGTTTGAAGTGAAGCTGATAACTAAACTTACCCAGCAAGGCTTATTTGGGAGTCATTTTTGTGTGAATCTGATCTCTTTGGGGGCGTTTCTTTTTTTAGTCTTTTACTTTTAAATCACTATTTTATTTTATTTTATTTTATTTTTTAAAAGGCCTCATAGATTTTCTTAATGCCTCTAGCCTTGTTCTTTTCGCCTTTGTCTTGTCTTTCTTCCAACTCCAAATGGTTTGCTATTCTGCAGTCGCTTGTATTTGTTGCTCATTACAAAACCATGTTAAACAAATATCTTATTATCTTGCACGCAAGAGTTACTGATGAAACACTAATTAGAAGGTCAACCCCTCAATCCTATTTTATTAAGATATTTTTAAATTATAAAGATGCTAGTTGTCCTGCCGGGCCAAGGTTTTACTCCTTACCATACCATCCCTACTGATTGATGGAGAATTCTTGTTAAACCATGGCATATGGAATATGCCCTCCAATTCAAACTTGGAATAACATAACAATTTTTCACATGCATCTCAAGATTTTTTTTCTGTTACAATAGTCCTAATACAAGAATGGTATAGTGTACACTGGCACAAAGTTTAAATTCGTTGTTGTCTTTTTATAGTTTTAATTTACACTCTGGAACACACTGACATGCACAGACACACCCTCTCTCTCTTTCTTACTGAAATAACTGCTTATTGATTTTTTTTTAATGACTAGAAAAAAAAAAAAAAAAGAAGTCAAGTGAATCTTATAGAATTTGACATTTGGTGATGTCACAGGTCTTGGAGATCATGAATTCACAACGAGGAGTTAAGAAACAATGCTTGAGAAGAACACAGACTGGTCCATGGTAAAGTGTGATAATGGGATTGTTAATGTGGTTGAAAATTTTATTTATAGTAGGTGGCTGTACATAATTAAAGGCAAACGTGTGTCCTGTATATTGAGAAGAGTTTTGGTGTGCTAGATAGACCTTCCCATATCTTATTGGTTTGCATTTCTTCAAAACAAGGGTAGGTAGGGGAAGGATGGAGAAGCAGTATATAGTCTTTTACATACCATTTCGTATGTCTTAGAGCATGTCTAGTTTCCTACCATCACTAGTACTACAAATTTTCTTGTGTTACCAGCCTTTTGAAGGCAATGATGCCCTTGACTCTGTCAAATTATATGTTTATTGTCCATCATTTTCACATTGCGTATGGATGTTTCAAGCAGTACAGATGTTGAATGATGAAACAGGTTCTCTCAGCTGGACAACATGCAATACTGATGGGAAAAGGCTCCATAGTCTTTGGTCTTCATGGACCTGACATAATCTCGGCATGGAAGCATGTTTCGGAAGGCCAGACTATGAGACTAGCCTGTAACTTTCCTCTTTCCCTGGCCGTCATCGCGGTTCCACATTGCAACATCTACCTCATATGAAAGTTTCTTTTGTTTGTGATTTGATACTAACATGCATTTAATATTGGAAAATCTAGTTTTGAATATCATACAAAACACACAGCGGAAGTAACAAACACGGATCTACTTCATTTATGAAAGATAACATGTAACTTTGAATTTTAGAACAAAAAATAGAAAGTGTACCTTGATGCACGGTTCCCCATTGCAACATCTAGCTTATATGAAAGTTTCTCTTGTTTGTGATTTGATACTAACATGCATTTATTGTTGGAAAATCTGGTTTTGCATCTTATAAAAAACACACAACGGAAGCAATAAATATGGATCTATTTCATTCATGAGAGATAACATGTAATCTTGAATTCTAGAACAAAGAATAGAAAGTGTACCTTAACGTTATGAAATTCAAAAACAAAACTTGGGAATACTTCTAATCAACATCTTAATTTCATATGGTGCCCAACAAGTGTGGTATCTTAATCAGTTTACACATATGTGTTCAAGGGAGATTAAGAGAGTGGCTTACACTCACATGCACACCATTTCCATAATCTGAAAATTTTGTATATCTCTCTCCTTATATATAACTGATTGTCTAATTGGGTTAGCATTTTGAGCCTACTTAATTGGAATTTAGTTTGTGGCTTGAGATGGGACCAAAGGAAACAAATAAAACTCTAGCTCCACTAGGCCTTGGGCTTATCTGTCAACTCTTAACAAATTCAAAATTACCATTAATTATATTTAATACCACTATATAAATATAATTGCACTCTAGACTTTATTAATAAATTATATCACAATACTCTAATGATATCATTTGAACCCTCTATGAAATATCCATAGTGAACAAAATCATAATGAACTGTCACTTTGTAAACAACTATTTGATCCTTGAGTACCCGATTAAATTTTTTAGTTATTCACATTTATTGAAATCCAATTTCGATAAATATAAATTTTAATAACTCCTTACTAAAGTGGGCACTCTGAATAACCAGTTCCTATTAAATTTATCTCAATGAGATATTTTATGTCTCTATAAAAAGAGATTATGGATTTCATTTTGAAAATATGTGTTTCCTTAACACTACGTGTGGTTACCTAACATATTGAGATTTTGATCATGAATATTAGATCTCATTCCTGATATATCAAAGTAACCTACATTTCATGATCAGGTTCACTATCCTCTCAGGATTGAAAGTCTATGAAATTAGAAGTCGTAAGATTAATCATTCAGATGACAGTTGTTGATTGAATAATTAATCTCACAATGGTTCAATTCAATATGTCTTAACACTTAAAAGACATATCAACACATCAACTAGAAGTTTCAACTTCCATGATCAAGACTAACCATCTTAGTTGATGCGTTATAATTTTCACAGATGAAACGCCAAATTTTATTACCGACTATGAACTATATTTTGAATTTACAAGGAACTTGCGATTTATATCTTCTATGACTAAATAACATAAATCACATACAAAGCATCTCAAGGACTATGATAATGTTTTATTAGTTCATTTATAAATAATCTCATATAATTAAACAATTTAATTATTTATGACATGCCAATAAATTGAATTTTAAGGCATAAATCCCAACATTTACATGACAGAGGTGCTCAATGTTATGTGATTTTCTTCCTCTTTTTGTTATGGAAAAGAACTATAATGGGCTGCTCTTCTATGGTTGGCTTTTTCTTGAGCTGTTTCATTTAGGCAAGTTTTATTAGATATGTTTATCCTTTTCATCAACGTAAAAAACTTTGAGCATATTTCATGGCATTTGAAGCTTAAAATATTGTAGGTAGTAGATTAGAGGAAAATGATCATATAGTCTATTTTATATTGAAGATTTAATTTTTCATGTATATAAAAGTTAATACAATGTCACATCATTCAAATGAACTATCATTCATGATTTGATTTGATGAAAATTTAAATTACATGGCATTGGCATGAAGTTCATCTTTAGATTTAGGAAAATGAAATCCTCATCATGAAATTGATCTTCTTTATTTCAAAACAAATGGAGAGGATTCTAAGCCCAATTCCTAGACAAGTATGTTTCTCAATTAACTTGGCGTAATGCATGGAATGGTGGGTGTGCATATAGACCTTTGGTGAGTTCATATTACATTAAGGACAAAATTTAGTTACAAAATTAGTTGTAATCTAAAACTACAACCTTAATAAAATCAACATTACTACATATTTTGAAAATCTAACTGTTAAATTGCATATTCTTTTTGCTCTCAATACACATTTCAAACTTTGTCCTCACGTTAATGTCTTCTTATTTATTTATTTTTATTTTTTTAAAACCACTCAATGATACTCTCTTAGAAGAAATACGGTTAGGTGACGTGTATGAACTCACCAAAAATCATCTATTACTTTTATTATTAATATTTTATTGGCCATGTTGGATTCAAGTGTGCTAATAGACACACCGTTTGAGTCAATAACATAGACCAAATTGACTCTTGTTAAAATGTAAAAATCAAATTAATTTTGATCCCAAAATTGTATTTTGGTGAAAAATATATGTTCCTGCAAGAATGGCATGTCTCTCTCCTAATAGGTGGTATTGCGTGTAATACCCCTTACATGAGGTCACGGGTACACAAAAATTCCTATCTTGTAGGGAAAGGGTTTTTTTTTTTTGGATAGGATTGTAGGGCAAGGTTTGAACGCTGTAGTATGTACGGTGGGGTGAGGGGGTGGTTAATTACGTGCCAACCATCAACTGTTTTCTTCTTTTATTTCTTTTTATTTTTTAACCTGAAAGGAAACCTTTTCATTTTTTTTGGGTCTAAATTACCATAGCTAAAAGAAGTGTAGAAAGGAAAACAATGTTAAATGTGTGTGTGTGGAGAGATATTAGAAACAATTGAAATAATTAAATGGAACTTATAAATAAAGCAAATATAAAGCATAAATGTAAACTATACTATGACAAAATATTATAATTGCAAGAAGAGAAAATAAGGACAAAAGTTCCTCAAAAAAATAAATAAATAAATAAAATAAGGACAAAAAAAAATGGAAAGAAGCATTATCTATGGCAAAGCCTTATAATTGTAAGAAGACAGAATAAGGACAGAAAGAATATAAAAAGAAGAAAGATAGGAAAAAAGTATTATCCACGGCAAAGCCGACATAGAACAAAACAAAATGTCACTATTTATGAGAAGTTTAAACTATTCATTGAATAGTATCTTCCATCGACAGATTAACCGAGGTAAACTATTCATTGAATTTAAAATACTTACAAACAACTTCGAGGTGCAAACTTGGAACTAATTAAATTTGAAGGCTATAAGGAGATGAGAGAGACAAAAAAAGATGTAGAGGTCAAGAAGAAATGCTACAAGAGATAGATAGAGATATACGGTGGTGTCTTGTTCTACTTCTGAAGTGAAATTTATTTCTTTTAGATCACGGGATTTTGTTATTGTCTCTTTTAGTCTCCATTGTCTTTGATTAACTTGTTGACTTCTTTGGTTTTAAATGTTATCATTTGATCTTTGATATTATTTTGATCTCCCATGTCATTGTTGGCTTTTTGAATCACTTAAGTATTTTTTGGAGATGAATACACACTTTGCTTTGCATTAATTTTATTTACTATTGTTCTACCATGCCATTATTGTCTTTTTGAAACATTTTAAAATTTTTTGGCAAAGAACACACATCTTGCTTTACATTTTGGATTTTGCTCGATTCCTTTATTTTATTGCTTCTGTCTTGGAAAAGTGAAAATGGATTTCTCACTACTCTGTTTTGCTCGTTTGCTTTTGTTAAAGGATTGGAGCATGAATTTCTAAAACAATCATCCTCATTGTCTTATAAAAGATTTGTGGATGATTCTAAAGATCAGTTTCTCTTTGGGCTTCCATTTCATCATCACTATCATATAATTTCGATAATAATTCTCGATTTTTTTTCTTATATTCTCTTTTTGGTCCTATTTTGGAAAAGATTACCTGTATTTATGTCTTTCAAGGAGGAATTTTGATTGTTAGATCTCCTCTTATTTTAGAAATCTTGGATTTTGTTAAAACCGTGAAATATATAGCTTTTTGGTCAAAGTTATCAGTTGTTACTTTTTCCTACCATTTTATACAAAATTGTTCTCCCAAAGGAGCCCGGATGTGGTGAAACACTACGGAGTGAAGTTTAATGACAAACCCAATAACAGTATATACCAGATTGGACCCAAAAAATAATAATAATTATAATTTTGAGAATTTAAGATTTCTTGTTGATAAGATAATTTTTTTTATTTTTTTATTTTTATCAAAAATTTGAAACACAGGTTGAGTTACAAGGCAATTGGCAGGACTCAAGTGAATTTATTAAAAAAAAAAAAAGAGGTCTCAATTGATTTTTTTTTTTTTTTTTTAAAAGACAGGTTGCCACGAGGAGATACTTTGGAACAAGACTACAATCCATGAGCATGGGCTGGACCAAATGTCCCCGTGATCAAAATAATCATACAGCATGTTAGATTGTGAAAATGGGATGGCATCCGCAGGACAATTCAAGTTTATTTCTATGCATAGAACGCCAAATAACTGGAAACACCACCACATTCATCAAGAGCCTTCCGGCTCAACGATACCATCTCACCTAGTTTGAATCCTTAAAGTAAATAACAATTAAAATACCAAAAACAACAACGCATTCAACTCGTTACTTTTAAGTCCATGAGGTTCTCAAATCTCCAAAATTCAGGACTAGACAATAAACTAAAAGATCTACATCTGGATGGCTAACCATATTGAGTAAGACATATAACACATCCCAGAATTCCTACCAGGGTAACCCAAAGTTGACAAAACGTAGAATATAACTTATGGCCAAGAAGAACCCCTCCAGACTTAAGACCTCCATGATTTCACAATTCATATCCAAGATGATGTGCTCCAAGCATCCTGTCAATTTTTTTTTTGATAAGTAGCATCCTGTCAAATTATTTGTATCACATCAATGTTTACGCTTATAGTAGACCTACTACTATTAAAAAAAGCTACAAAACCTATCATTCATCCTTCCTATGATTTCTTTCCGTCCCTGGCTTGCAGGCTGCTGCAGGGGATGCACTGGTTTCATCACCTTCAGATCCCAAATCAACACATTTAGTTAGGATAGCCAGAAGTGCATTCCATGTCCTTCCATGATATCATCTTCCTACGATCCCTTCCTCTAAATGATCTGGCAAGAAGCCTACCACTAACGGGCTTAGACAAACCAACATCAACCACAGATGTACTCTTTCTCTTTTCTGAGGATGAGGATGCCTCACCCATGAAATAGTCAAACAACATTGCAAGGCAACACACTTGATGAGATAAAATATGGTTTTCTTGATCCAGAGGTAGCATCTTTAATATGTGAAGATTGACCTACAAGATGCAAAACCAAAAGATAAGTAATTATCAGCAATCTATTATTATGGTAGGCAAGAAGTTATGGGAATACACTCATTTAAACTGTGTTTATCTTGAGAAGATGTCGGGAAGTCTGTACCAATCAACTTTTAGAATTTAGAGAGATCAAAACGGCATTCCCATCATAAGCTACAGAACAATAACTTCCAATATGTTTCCATGTTTTGAAGAATAGTCCAATAAGCCACAGTATATTTATATAACTAGAAATAGCTATTCCCAAGATATCAATTGCTTACCTCAGCTTCAATTGCACGAAGTTCATTGTACCACTCAGAACCATCGCTCTCAGAATTATTTCCTCCAGAAGATATAGTGTAAAGACCCAATACAAAATGAGGAGGTCTAAGAGGATATTCCATGCTGATCTTGATCTGCCATAATAGAATTTGATGTCAACTACCCAAAAAATAATGAATGAACAAAATTCAAGAGTAACAGAATTTTAGCTACCTTGGCTTCTAACTTCCAAATTCTCTTGTCAGTATCCATGTTCCTAGTTAAAACAAGACAAAACTCCCTGACCCCAAAATCCACCCATAACATCTCTCCCATCTCATTATATTGAGCAGAAGCAGAATTTTCACCCTTGACCTCAATATATGCAGGCCCATCCTGATCACTATCAGTATCCAGCATCAGATCAGAATCCTCATCAAACTTCTTAAAACTTTGTGATTTTGCCTTAGTGAATGGAGGTACAAGGCTTTTTGTGATCAAAGTCAGCTGCCTGGAATGCTCAAGATTAGACCCTTTTGAGCGGTTAAGTTTAACATCACTTGTGACAGATGCAGAAGGAAGCAACAATGGAAGCTCCCCATCTTCTCTTGCACTCTCTAGCTCTTCCTTTGAAGTACCAGGTCTTCCAATCATATCATCATCTATAGGTTCCTGAACTTGGTCCGTATCAATAACAGGCAAAGATAAAGCCTGAATAGGTGGGGGCCCTACAGGTGACCAAGCATTCAAATTGCAAAAAGGATCATGCAAAGCCCACGGAACACTTTGACAAGTTAGAGCAGGCCATCTAAGCTTCGTAAGCAAATCAAGCTGTGCCCTGTAAGCCAATAAGAATTCCAAATTTTCAACATAAAGCACATCTTACGACGCCGACAAACAAGACAAAGAGCCCAAGAAAAAGAAGTTTCCTCTAATAAAAGGCAGTAAGCACACAAGTCACAGACATGCAGAACAGATTGAAATTCTTTAAAACAACCATAATATAAGCCACTACATATTATAAAAGATGCCAAGAAGAGTCTCAACAAAGTGTGAGAAAACCATAGTTCTAAATTCAGATTGACCACATTGATCTCTCCCCTATTGATTTCTAGTTTGTCCTTGGGATCCAGGATTCCAAACATACAAAGCAATGACTCACACAAGAGCCAGCTGAGCCTTTTTCCGAGAGCGAATTCTTTGCACTACTGTCTGAACCCGGTTCTGCTGGCGATACAATGAAAGACCAGATATAACAGCATCACTTTTAGCTGTTTCACCATTTGGAGTTTCATGGAAAGCAAGCAAGGGTGACACGTCTGGCAAAAAATCAATTCCTGCCAAATGCTGGGCCCACTTATATGGACGCGATGTTCTCTTTTCATCGAATGCAAGGGCATCACCAACAAAGAGTTTGGCTGACTGCATCATCCAGTCAATTATCATTACTATAATAATGGAAAATGGAAAGTAGGAAATGAGAGAAACAGGCAGAAAGTGTGAATCACCAACAAGACTGAAATGAACATTCATACCTGGTGAGGAAGCTCAACACCAGTGTCATCAGGGAATAAGTTGCATAAGATGTTAGTCTCAGGTCGGTCATGGGACCCTTCAATCCCAACACACACCACATTCAACTTTAACAAGTATTCAAACTTCAGAGTTATAAGTTTTGCAGACTTCGGATCAGAAACCTCTTCATCATAAATATGAAGAATAATTTTAAGTGGATGAACTTGATACACTCCCTCCTGGTCAAGGCTCTCCTTGCTTGGAACCCTCTTTGGCCGCTTTCTCCTCCTCTGGCCATCATCTTCCTCATCGACTGCATCATCCTCCAATCTGGAACTCTCTACATTGGTAGATATGCCTGAGCCATAAACCACATCAGTATTCATTCTTTTTTTTTTTTTTTTGGGTGGGGGGAGGGGGGGTATCCAAACTTGAAACAGATGTAATCAGTGTGTGATGTTAGTTTCGACCATTTCAGATTGAAACATTATCTCACAATTAAAAAGATCCATCTTAAAAATAACTGAATTATCCAACAAACAATCAACTTAATTTGTATCTATCACACCTGAGTCAAAGACTAGCAACTAAGCACAAGCATACATGGACTTGCATTAATTTATAAATTAAAAATTAAAAAGCTTCCAACCATGATATAGGTTGTCAAGACAGCACACTATTAATCACTATCCATCAAGTAGTTACAGAGTATGAATAAACATAAATTACCAGTGTCCTTATTTGCTTGCTGACGGGCAAAAGTTTGAGCATCCTTCACACTTCCTACTATCTCCAAATCGATATTTTCACCAAATGCTTCCTTTTGTGCTATGAACTGTGAGTATACCACGTAAAGAGGAGGTGGAAGCAACTCTGCCAAATGGTGCTGCTTTAATTTCTTTGTATGCTGAATCCCGAACTGGTTCTGTACTGGCAAGGATGCTTTCTTAAGAGACTTAAGGTGTGAAGGGAGACTTGACAAGAATTTCTTTCGGTCTGCAATTATATCCAAAAGACCTTTCTTCTGTTGTTCTAGTTTCCCATGAAGTTTGCATAGCTCTTTACGCTGATAGAGATATGAATAAATCAGTAACCCCAATACTTTACTCAACAAAAAAATAAAAGTGACAATAATAACCAAAAATAGCAAACGCCACAATGAATCCAAATTTAGTATGAATGTATGACAAACTTGACATATATGGGGGTGAAGGAAAACAAATTTTTAAATCAAGCATAATTTTTTTGTTATGGATAAATCAAGCAGAAAAATACTTGACTAAATGAAATTTACCAAACATCCATGAAAAGGGATAATTCCTACACATTTCCTATCTTTCTTTTTTTTTTTTTTTACACTAAACCCACATCATACCCCCCACCCCTTTCTTATGGAGGGAGGAGATACCATTTGAGCTAAAGCTCATTGCCCTTTACCACAGCCAATTATTTGTACAAATATGTGTGTTCACAGCCATTATCTACTGGCTAATTGACCATACCCTCCACCCCCATTCTTTTTTTTGATAAGTAAAGGAAGATATATAATAAAGAAGAACTCAACCCCGTACATAGGAAATGTACTAAGAAGGCAAAAACATCAAGAAACCAAATTACAAAGATCAACCAAAGCAGGAAGAGATAAACAAGAAAAAGCAGGTAAAACTAAGCACCATTCGAGAAGAGTAAGAAAGAAAAAAGACTTAAACTCAAGAATGGACCGTTCACGACCCTCAAAGCTTCTAGCATTCCGCTCCCTCCAGATACACCACATCAAACAGTGAGGCACCATCCTCCAAATAACTATATTACGATGACGCCTGAAGTTGCAAAACCAACAGTCTAACAAATCCACTACCCTTAGCGGCATCACCCAGCAAATACCACCCAAGCAAAAAACCATACTCCACATCTCAAAAGCAAAAGGACAGTGAAGGAGGAGATGATCAACAGATTCCCCAGACCTTTTGCACATATAACACCAATCAAGAATAACAAGATGCCTCTTCCGAAGGTTATCAATAGTTAGAATCTTGCCTAAAGCAGCAGTCCAAGAAAAAAAAGCTACCCGGGGGGGAACCTTCGAATGCCACAAAAGTTTCCACGGGAACGATGTGACGATAGAGGGGGAAAGAGAGTGATAATACCCGCTCACCAAGAAACCCCTACTGCTGGTTGGCTTCCAACTAAATTTGTCAGAACCAACACCTCGCACCTTAGTGGAATAGATCAAACCCAAACAAGAATCCAAAGATTGAGACTCTTGATCATTCACTAAGCGGCGAAATTGGAGGTCCCAAAAAATTCTCCCATTAGCATAGCACAAAACCTCAGAGACCGAAACATCCCTAGTCCTACTAATATTATATAAGTCTGGAAACACCTCCTTAAGAGGACGATCCCTACACCACACATCAATCCAAAACTTCACACGAGTACCATCACCCACATCATACCGAAGGAACTTAGAAAAATTCAGCCAGCCTTTTCTAATGGACTTCCACAAACAAACACCATGTGCCCCAGACACAGGTTTTGTACACCAACCGCCCCACTCGTTCCCATACTTCGCCCCAATTACCCTTCTCCAAAGGGCATCATTCTCCACACCATAACGCCACAACCATTTGGCTAATAAGGCAGAGTTAAACCTTCTCAAGCTCCGAATGCCTAGCCCTCCATTCTTCAGTGGCCTACAAACCTTCGACCACTTAACTAAATGAAGTTTACAATCATCACCAATACCATTCCAAAGAAAATCCCTCTGTAATTCCTCCATCCTCTTGGCCACCTTAACAGGAATAGGGAAAAGAGAAAGAAAATAAGTAGGCAAGCTAGAGAGAGTGCTCTTAATAAGAGTAATCTTACCCCCCTTAGATAAATACAATCTCTTCCAACCAGCTAGCCTTTGCTCCATCTTCTCCAAAATAGGATTCCAAATCGTCTTATCTTTAAAAGAAGCACCCAACGGCAGACCTAAATATTTCAGCGGAAGAGCAGATTCACTACAGCCCAAAATCTCCACTAGCTCATGCAGATTAGGCACATCCCCAACTGGAACCAAAACAGACTTCTCTAGATTAATTTTTAGCCCTGACACCTCCTCAAATCTAGAGAGAATCCCACGCAGAGCTGTTATATGATTGCTGTCAGCATCACAGAAAATAAGAGTATCATCCGCAAAAAACAAATGAGACACCGTCAACAAGGAACCAGTTGCATTCCCCACTGAGAAGCCTGAGAACTGACCTGCCGCAATAGCTACATCCAACATACGGCTCAAAGCCTCCATGACAATATCAAAGAGAAAAGGGGATAACGGATCACCTTGCCTCAAACCTCTAGAACTCCCAAAGAAGTCAGAAGGACAACCATTGATCAAAATGGAGAATTTAACAGTAGAAATACAACACCTAATCCACCTTCTCCATTTGTCAGAAAAGCCACACTGCTGAAGCAAAAACAAGAGAAACTCCCAATTCACATGGTCGTAAGCTTTCTCAATGTCCAGTTTGCACAATACCCCCGGAACTCCTGCCTTCAGTCTACTGTCTAAACACTCAGAAGCAATAAGGACAGAATCCAAAATCTGACGACCTTTCAGAAAGGCATTCTGAGATTCTGAAATAAGACCATGAACCACCCTCCGCATTCGATTGGCTAACACCTTAGCAATAATCTTGTACAACCCTCCCACCAAACTAATAGGCCGAAAGTCTTTAACATCCACAGCTTCATTTTTCTTAGGAATGAGAGCAAGGAAAGTAGCGTTGAGACTCTTTTCAAACACTGCGTGGGTATGAAAATTATGAAACACATTCATAATATCAGTTTTCAACAAGCACCAACAAGACTGAAAGAATGCCATTGAAAAACCATCCGGACCTGGCGCTTTATCACCATTGAAATCAAGGACCACTCTAAAAACTTCATCCTCATCAAAAGGTCTGTCCAGCCAAATGGCATCTTCCTCAGAAATGCTAGAAAAAACAACCTCATCCAAAATAGGTCTGTGGACCACAGTCTCCGAGTATAACTGCCTATAAAAATGAGAAATACACCCCTCAATGATCCCCTGATCCGAGGATAACTCTCCATCCACCAGAAGCCTATCGATGGTATTGCATCTTCTATGAGAATTTGCAATACGGTGAAAAAATTTTGTGTTCCTATCTCCCTCCTTAAGAAAAAGAGCCCTAGATTTCTGCCTCCAGCAGATTTCTTCCAACAAGGTTGATTTTTCTAACTCTCCACGAATACGATCCTTTTCCAAACTCTCCTCCGCTGAAAGAACACGATCATCCTCGATAGCTTCCAACACATTGAGATCCTTCCACAGATTCTGAACCCTAAGACCTATATTACCGAACTCCTCCACATTCCATCTCTTCAAATCCAATTTCAACGACTTCAGTTTGTTAGCCAAAATAAAACTAGGAGAACCTTGGAAAAGGTAGGACTCCCACCATGCTCGCACCCTTTCCAAAAAGCCCTCATCCTTTAACCACATATTCACGAACCTGAAAGGTTTCTTGCCACCAAGAAGATTCCCACCCTCCAGAAGAATAGGAAAATGATCTGAAAGCAACCTAGATAATCGGCTTTGACAAACAGATGGGAATTTCTCCTCCCAGTCAGCAGACACAAGGAATCTGTCCAATCTAGATCTTGAAGCAATCTCTCTAGAATTAGACCAAGTGAAGTTCCCCCCAACTAGAGGCAGATCAATAAGGCTTAGCTCTGAAATAAAAGCTGAAAACCGATGCATGGCTGAAGTGAAACTTGTGGAGCCAGAGCGTTCAGAAGGAAACCGAACCACATTAAAATCACCTCCCACACACCAAGGCACATCCCACCAACTACAAACTCCAGATAACTCCTCCCATAAAGGACCTCTATCTCTATCACAATTAGGCCCATAAACTCCAGTAAAAGCCCAAACAAACTGGTCCACAACATTTTTGAATTTACAAGAAACTGAGAAGCGACCCACTGCTTCTTCCAACTTCTCCACAACCCTGTTGTCCCACATCAATAACACCCCACCTGAAGCACCCACAGAGCCTAAGTAGAGCCAATCCACATGGTGACCTCCCCACAAACTAAAAATGACACCCCTATTAATTAACTCCAACTTTGTCTCTTGCAGACAAACAATATCTGCTTTCCACTTACGGATCATATTTCTAACCCGCAGCCGCTTATCTTGCTCATTCAACCCTCTCACATTCCATGAAACGATTTTTAAATTCATTGATGCACTACAACAACCCGATCCCTAGAAGCACTCCTGCTCCTTTCTGACTCATTCTCCTCACCCCACGAACTCAATAAATTCTTCAACTCACGATGCCCTTTTTGTCCAGCCTTAACCATCTTCCTCTGAGAGGCTACATCCAACATCCTCTTTTTTCTTCGAGCTTCTAAAGCTAAGAGCAAACCTGTAATCTGTTCTTCGAAGCCCTCTAACGAGGTCCCAATAGATTTCTGGAAAGCTTTAATTCTATTAGTTACCCAAAGAGACAACTTGGAGTTGTCGACATCCACCATACACCCCCTCTCCTCAACTGTAGGGAACTCCATAACCACAGAGTTATCCACCGCCAAAGGTGCCACTTCTAACGGGCCACCTAAATGTTCCCAATTCAACAAACCCTCCTCAGAGTCCCAAGTCACACCTTCTGACCCGAACTCAGAGTCACCAGAGTCCACAACGCCATCAAACTCAGAATCCCAACTAATAATTTGTCCCTCGTTAACAAGAGAATCCATACCAGAATTAACTACACCCTCTGAAGCAAGCTGACCTGTTACGGACTTAGGAGAACTATAAGCAGACAGTGGGATAACTATTTTCCTCCCATCCCGAAATTCAATCATCCAATCATTGGAATTACCCCAAGTTCTGCTCAAATCACCAACATAATCACTAAGTGTAGGACCAAAATCCTGTGTTGCTTTGGTGAAGATCTGTTCTGTCTTCTCTGATCCCTCTGCTTGCTGAGAACACCTTGCCGAATCAGTCACGGAAATCCCCTTCTCCAACCCCATTCCTACCGCGTCACCCGTCGGTAAACTACAACCCACCTTTTGATAAAAAAGAGGTGGCAGATCTGGCGACTTGCTTGAGAGCATTGACGGTTGCCCAAAAGATGAGTCACATGCAGAAAAAGTAGGAGCCGCCGAAGACCCCAAGCCAGGAACCACCTGGAAAGGCACCGAGAAAGAAGAGCCACATGCAGTAGTAGAGTTCGCACAAGCTGAAAGAGAAGACCCGATCCCCGAAACGTGACAGTCCGATACGGTAGGCTGAGATGAAGACTCACACAACTGGGCTTCGGTATTGCAAGCAGGAAAAGACATGTTGTGCGAAGCCACACTAAGCTGAGTTGCACCGGAAATAAAAGAGGTGGGTTTAGCACTAAAACGAGGCAACTTAGATTGATGAGACAAAGCCTTATGAAGCCCAGCTTGGGCTTTGGGCTTCCAAGCAACGTGGGGCCTTGGCCCACAACCTTTAGTTAACACAGATTTATAACTATGAAGCTTATTATCACCACTGGGCTTCACAGCAACCGGGCCCACCTCAATAACCTTAGAAGAAATCACGTGCCACTTCCCTTCATTCCCACGTTCGACGCGTAATGAAATATCCAAGGTCTGCAAAATATTACCACTGCTACACGCAGCTCCTTTAATGACCGACGTGACAACAGCCCCATCACAACCCTTGTCAAACCCGGAATTCCCTCCCCGAGAAGATTGTGGATTCAAAATTTGAAAGCCTGACAACAACTCCTTCCCTTTATTCTCAACTCCTTCTGGGTTCTGCCGGAAAAGTTCCGTCACCCCCACTGGTTTCCTGGTGGTCCTCCTATGCTGAACGCCGTAATTCTGACTGACCGGGAAGATAGTCTTCCTCAAATGGACTCCAAATCCTCTCCAGCCACTCCCCATGTACCCTTCCGGTATGACAATGGATCCCCTCCGGCGGCCTTTGTCTAATTCAAAGAATAACAGAAAAGAGCCATGGGCATTGGAGCCCAACTGAAGGATCAGAATTCTGTCTCCCTCCCGAACCGTTCTCGCAAACTGACCCGGCTTATGCTTAGATGTCAACTCCTCAACGTGAAACAAAAGTCTCTTCGCACTCTCCTTACCCATACAGACAGAACGTGAGGTGTGCCTACCTCTTTCAAGAATACGTAGAGAGAAAAACGAACCCCCTTCCTCAATAGCAAACTCAAAAGTTTTGGATTCAATAAAAACAAAAGTAGAACCGCCCATAACGGATGAATCTTTCTAGTAAACTTCAAAACTCAAAGAAATTACAGAACGTGAGGTGTGCGTACCTCTTTCAAGAATACGTAGAGAGAAAACGAACCCCCTTCCTCAATAGCAAACTCAAAAGTTTTGGATTGAAAATGAATCCTTACCATCCTGGACTATGATTTGTTACTATTCAGCAATGTGATTTAAAGAATCAGTGTCAGATCTAGAAATTTCTAAAAAGATGAGATACCTTATAAGATTTGCAAGAAAAAATGAATCCTTATTTTGTAGTTTGGACTTCCCACCCCCATTCTTAAAGAAGATTCCTACACATATCCTATCTACTAGATACTACCTATGTACCCTTGCCACAGCCATGTACAATATCAGATGTGAGTGCTTAAATCTGTTGGTATCCATGGGTATCTGTGTTGGTAAAAAGAGAACACATACACACATACTAGGAAATTTCATCAGTCTAGATGAAGAATTTCCATATTTCTTTGCTAAAGTCTTCAAATGCTTAGTCACACTGAATTCTTCCATCCTTATTCCCTTACTCAAAGCTTCTCCTACATCAAATGTTAAATTTGGAAAAGCTATACAGAAACGTAAGCCATTTGGAAGAGGGAGAAACAATTGCAAATACTGAACATCTTAAATTGACATGGAATTTTGAAAGAAGGGAAGTACGGAACAAAGACGAGTAACTGATTTCAAGCAAAAATAAAATAAAAAATTAATGCACAGCACAGATTTTGTGACACCTCAAAAATCCCCTATCAATCATACAACAACAATAACCAACCCTCACCATTGACAACCTTATTAAGAAAGGTTAGTTTTTGGTTAATAGATGTTGTTTATGTTGCTGCAATGGGGAATCAGTGGACCACCTTCTTCTTCACTGTAAGTTCTCTCATGCCTTATGGTGTGAAGTTTTTGCAGCGTTTGGTATTCAATGGGTAATGCCAAGGTCAGTGAACTCTTTTTTCTTTATTTGGAGACACTGGTTTGGAAAGCATCGTTCAAACATTTGGAATATGGTCCCGGCTTGTTTAATGTGGTTAGTCTAGCAGGAACGTAATGCCCGCATTTTTGAAGATAAGGCGAGAACGTTGGAACATCTAAAATGTTTAATTTTTCGTACTCTGTTTCTTTGGGCTCGTGTTTGGGGGTGGACAAACTGTACTGCTGTATCTGATTTTTTAGTTTCTATTTCCTGTAGCTCTTGATCTCCTTGTATTTGTTTCATTGTTCAAAGTGTTCACCATCGTGAACATGATGTTCATTTTTTTCAATAAAAGTTTTATTACCTATCAAAAAAAAAATAACCAACCCTTAGTCCAAAAACTTTGGAGTCAACTATGAATCCTCAACAGACTAATCAAGTTTCAACTTCAGACACACGTATTCTTTTTGGTCATTCTACCATATCCAATCCAAGTCATACTATTCTTTTTTGTAACATTACATTAGGTTCTCCAATTAAATTCAAATAACATTGTTAGCGTTTTATTGGTCAATGCATCTAAAATCATAATTTTTGCCCAAAATGTTATATTCTTCTAAAGCTCCAACTATTTCTCTCTTATTCTTAACCAAAAAATCATATGACATTGTGAAAATCTCTTACCAACATTGAACATGTCCTAGTGAACAAAAATAACACATTCTTAACAACAACAACAACAACATATGTATGTACTTATGAATGTATATAACAAGGTCAAGTAGTATTGTAAAAACCTGGAAGAGCTCAAAATGGAGCCTCTTCATCATGAGATCATGGGCAGCGTCATTCGACAACTTCTTGGCTTTAATATCTTGAGGTGCATCACGGAAAAACTCTTCCTCAGCTACCAAGTCGATATCGGGATATTTCGACTTGAAATCCTTGCAAGCTTTTATAGCTTTCACATAGTGACTCTTCTCGTACATCAAGTTGTGAAGCTGAAGCGACGTGAAATCCACTGGCGCCTTTGCTCGCTCCGTCTCTGCCTTCACTCGATCCTCTTCTAGCAATATCGATCGGTTCGCCTATTAAAAACCAAACCAAAAATTAGAAAAAAAAAATTAGCGATAATTGATTTGAAATTATGATAAAAAATCAACGGTTGTGAAACCCTAACCTGGCGGAGAGTGATGAAGTGGAGGAGCATTTGAGTGACGAGGTCTCGGAGAAGAGGTTTAGGTTTGGAGTCTCTTTTGATGGAGAGCATTTTGGAAACGATGTCTTCAACCGAGGCTTTGCTCTCTTGAAGCTGTTCGTATGGCGACTTTGAATCTATCTTTCGTGACGGCGGAGGCGGCGGCGGCGGCGCGTCTTCTTCTTCCACAACCATCACGCCTTCCTCGTCTATCTCTCCGTCTTCCATTCTTTTTTTCTTTTTCTTTTTTTACTACGCTTACCGCTGCTCACTGTCGAGTCTTAACTCTCATCTGTGTTTTTGTGCTAATCTGAACTCTGAAGTTTGAAATATGCTTTGTAATCAAAAAATATGAAGGGAAAACATTATTACAATATTTTTTTTTTAATTATTAGTTGTTATAAACTTATTTTGTTTTATTTACAATGTTTTAAAATTTCAGGTTGTAACCTAGTGGGGTTGGGCCGGTTGGCCGAGTAGTTGGGCGCTCGGTCTCAAAGTGACTGTCTTGGACTTGATTAGGATCTCCCTAGTTCAAGTCCGGATAACAGCACTTTGAAAAATCAATATTGACTCAACACATAGATAAGAATCCGAGGAAGAGAGATGAAGAGGCTGATCCCTCGAGGAGCCTGGAGAGTGAGAGTCCCTCATATTACTTCAAGCAAGCTATTTGCATAAGAAGACAATGCCCTCATAACTTGCCACACACTTCCACCTCTAGCAAAAAATGCTATGGAACAGGCTTCTAAAGGAAGGTCGTTCCTCGGCCTATCTCGAAGAAGTGTTAGTCAAAGAACTTGCTACCATCTAGTACCTTGTGCAAAAATTTTCCATTTACTATCTTGTAAAACCATATAAGCAAATCAAGGTTGACCTCAGAAACTTAATTAATTGTATTGGGCCATATTATTTAAGCTTTCCATTCTAAATGGGCCTAAATGTTTATGCTAGCTTACAATACTTATTTATGTTTTTTTTTTTAAATCAAGTCAAATTCAAGTTTGATGCCTTGTTTGGTATACTGAATAAAGATTACAATAAAAGTGGTAATCTTTATTACTAATTTTTTTAAGAATCAATGGAATTACTTAAAAAAAAAAAAAAAAGGAATGGAATTACTATTCTTATTTATGTTGTTTGATTGTAAAATATAAATAAGTATATGAAATATAAAACATATATTTTGAATGATTTTTTTATAATTATATGTGCAAATAAAAAGTTTGGATTTTTAAAAAATGTATTCAATTTTAAAATTATTGCCATAAAGAATAACCATTAGAAGTTTTAGATATTCTATAATTTCAGGAAAAAAAAAAAAGGAGGTACTTTTAGATATGAATAGTTATGCCTCAATTTAAGCAATAGATATTTTTTTGAGAGAGAAGAGAGAGAGAGAAGCAATAGATATTTTTCTATTCCTAAAGAATTACAATTCCCTATGATTAAGATGTAACCTAATACTGAATAACTATTCCATGACACAAGAATAACTATTCCATTAAGTTGCTTATTACAACATACCAAATATGCCATAAGTTTAGGCTTGACTATTAGACGACTCAAGTTCAAACATAATAATATATTTATGAATAAGCTCATAAACAAAATGCTGGATTTAACTCTATGTATATAATATTATATTGTTATATTTATATTAAAAAAACATTTATATAGACTTTAGATTGAATTGTATACGTTTGTGAGTAGATTCATATGATATCAAATTATTATTTGTAATTTCTCGATAATATAAACAATCCATTTGTAAATAGAAATTCATAAATTTGTGAATGGTCAAAAATTACAATCATGGATTTATTATATATTCTAATTGTTTGTGAATAAACTTAAGCTTATTTGAAAATAAAATAAATAAACCTCCAACATGTAATACTGTTTGATGATTAACTTGAGCTTAGCAAATAAATTAAGCTTGAACTCAACTCAGCCCACTTCTATAATTTGGGAAAAAAATGTTGAGCTTGAGTTGTATGTCCAGACAACCATTAGGCTACACACCATTTGTTGGTAAACCTTTAATGACACCTCAAAAACCTTGAACCTCTTTAACTATGACCAATTCGTTACAATAGAAATTCATAAGTTTGTAAACTAGTCAAAAATTACAATCATGGATTTACTATATATGGGAGAAGAATAATCTAATTGTTTGTGAATAAGCTTAAGCTTATTTGACAATAAAATAAACAAAACTAGAACATGTAATACTATTTGATGATTAACTTGAGCTTAGCAAATAAATTAAGCTTGAACTCAACTCGACTAACTTCTATAATTTGGGGAAAAAATGTTGAGCTTCTTTGACCATGACCAATTCGTTACAATATGCTTTTTTTTTATAAAATGGTTATAAATCTGTACTATATTACTTGAACCCCTCTCGAGGGTAGCTCATACTCAAGGTAGTAATTAGCTCTGATATCAAATGTTACAAACTCATGGGTAGAACTCACCTTTAAAACTCGTTTGCAATGGGAGGGTGTCCAAGAGTTTATAAACACATGGTTAAGCTCATACTTAATCTACATGGGACACTTGGATCATAACATAGAGAGTTTTTAAAGAGTAATGACAGTAATACATTTATTATTACATATTCACTGTATAAACATTGTCACATGGACTAAAATAATGTTTTTAAAAAACCGATTTCAAAATAGAGTGTGTATGAAGTGTGTAATAAGATTTTTGGTTTGTATAATTTAATTTGTTATACATACATACACAATAATGTGGCGTTTGGTATAGGGAAATCCATATTACTCGTGGCATCCAGATTCTTAGGAATGTGATTCCTTGCAATTTGGATAGGAATGACAGCGGCCTGAGTTCAAGCCGAGTTTTTTCATACCCGGACCCGACCCGTGGGTTTGCCCCGGAAACCCGAACCCAACCCGTTTATTAGACGAATTTTTTTCTTAACCCCAAACCCGCCCCGTCGGGCCCCCGCGGGCCTCGTCCCCTCATGCCCGGCCAAGCCCAAAATCAGAAACATAAATTTCGATTTATGATTTTTTAGCCTAAAATCGCAAACACAAACACAAATCCAAACATGATCACAAACATAAACATAGAAACCACAACGCACAAATGTCAAATATATGATTTTCCCTTTCAAAATTACAAACCAAACACAAATTTTAGATCTATGATTTTCCCTTTCAAAATCACAAACATAACACACAAATACAAACTCACATGATTGAGACGAACTAAACCCAAAAAAAAAAGAAAAAGAAAAAAAATGGAGAACGAGGTGGAGCAAGCGAGGCCGTGAGGCCATAGGCGAGGAAGATGAGAGGGGCAGAGGGCTGTGCGATAGTGTGAGATCGGTGACGGCGAGGACGAAATGGAGTTGAGAGTTGTGCCTGTGATTGACTGCTTGTGGGCTTGTGGCCATGTGAGTGAGAGAGCTGAGAGATGAAGAGGGAGAGGCGGCCGTGTGAGACAGTGAGTGAGAGAGCTGAGACAGCTTGGGATGGCGATGAAAGCTAGGGTGGCGGTGAGAGGTTGGGCAGTTAGGACGGCAGTGAGATTGAGAGTGAGTGAGATTGTGAGCTGAAGAGAAGAGAGGTGGAGGTGTGAGCTGAAATGAAATGAGGAATAGAAAATTTTAGGGTTTATAACTATATATATATACGAGGGTATTTTAGTAACTATACATATATAATCGGGTTGGGTTCGAGTTCGGGCCGGGTTTTGGAAAAAACCCCGACCCACTTCAGATTTTTTTTTTAACCCAACACGACCCTACCCTATTTTTTATTGAGCCGAGCCGGGTACCAGTGGGTTGGACAAAAATTACCATCCCTAAATCTGAATACCTAGAAGTGTAGCTATTCTTATGTTTGGTTTTATTGGGAATCTCTTAAGATTTATAGGAATGTGAAATGATAATGTTTGGTTTATTCCTAGGAATCTTAAATGAATTATTTATTTTTCCCATTCTATCCTTAAATTTGAATGTGAACTATCAAGTCCTTTAAAAAAAAATCTTCCTCTAAATAAATAATGAAAAACAAAATATAAACTATTAATTATGACAAATTCATTAAATCTGTTGTCTAAAATTTTAAAATGACAAGTACAATACACAAATAACTATTTAAATTCTCAAATGCTTTATTCTTAATAATAAATTTTAAAAGAGCTTAATTCATAACAAAACAGCCTGACAACGTTTGGGTCTATAAGACGAAAAATTATTAGGTACTCCCGGAGTACCATAAATGCATACTCTCTCCTCTCACATGAATGGTGGGTCCCACCATGAATTTAATTAGTGGGATCCATCATTCATATGAGAGAAGAGAGTACGCATTTATTGTACTCCGGGAGTACACAATAATTTCCCCTATAAGACAAGAGAAAAGATATGAATGATTTGTTTTATATTTTATTTTAATTGCTTAAATGATAAGGAAAGATGGTTAAAATTGTCAATTTATAAAAAATACAATTTTTTTTAAACTTGGGAATCTGAATACCTATCTGTTTTAAAGGGAATCTACATTCTTACTGAAAGGGGTTTAAAGCTGGAATCCAGATTCTCCTAGCATTTGATCTCCTAGCGTAATTTGCAACTAAACATGAGAATCTTTAAACATTCCTAAGAATCCTAAAACATTATCCCGTACCAAATGCTACATAATATATATACAGATTTTTCTGTTTTGGCCTTTTTGGGATTTTTTTTAGTTTATATTTTACAAGGGTGCGTAACAGTAGTAAGCTTACAAAACCGTGTCGTTTTAGCCATAGCGGTTGCGTTGCTATAAAGCAGATGTTCTCTTTTCAGTTCGATGGAAACAGAAACTTGGTTGCGTTTGGTTCAGCAGAAATGCTTTTCCGAGCGTAAAATCATTTCGGGGGAAATTGTTTTCCCGTAAAGGAAAATGTATTCAGGCTGTTTGGCTGCCTCGGAATTCGTTTTACGGAAAATCAATTCCGGTGTTTGGTTCATTCTAATATTTTACGGAAAATGAAATTTGTTTTACGGAAAATCAATTCTCATGTTTGGTTTGTGGATCATTTTACGGAAAATATGAAATGCCATACAAATTCAGCACTTGCATTGCCTAGACAAACCTGTAACAGTACAAAAATAATCATCCACTTCAACATAAAAATATACCCATAATCATCCGAATATACCCATAATATTTATATCAAAACATCCACATCAATCTTTCACCATTGACATTACACCTCCATGGTGTACAAAAATGATATCTACACGTGATATCTTAACAGTACAAATACATAATTTGGGCAATTATATCGTCCCAATAATACAAAAGACTACATATATAATATAATGGTAGGTGAATACTAGTACTACAACAAAAGTTAATCTCTAAAGCTACTGTCACAGTCAACATGAAACAGACAAGTTAGAGTTGTGTGAACAAAAAATTATCCATTCATAGCTTTCTTAGCTTAGCATTCTTGGCTAGAAATCCCCGTGCTGCCTTCTTATTTTCACAGAGATGGTCAAAGGCAGTTGCGAGCATGTCCTCGCTATACCCATCCGCCACCATAACCATGACCTCAGAGTAAAGAGCTGTGTAATCAACAGGCCCCCGGTTGATTTCTTTCAAAGCCACAACAATTTCCTTCAGCTGATCAGATAGATCAGTCAGCACACTATCATCAGAGGGAGGTGCACGCCCTCTTTTGCGGGACTTGGAAATTCCCGACCCGGTGGTGGATAACTCTACCGCATTCTTCCCTTTGTCCACCACACCTTCCTCCCCATTGTCTGCCACAAACTCAATACTGTCCCCATTGTCTGGCTCATTCTCAATATCCACATACGACTTAGAAAAGTTACCCGTGGCTGTATCCTTCCCCACTACAATAGCCAATTCATCATACATCTCAATCTTTTTGTTCAGATACTCCACATGCTTACGATGCACCTGTAAGGGAGAAAGGAACATATAATAACAATGCAATAATCACTTCACTCATAAATTCAATATTCAATACAATATAGATGCTAAACAAAAAAAATCTGTTAGGGAACAGGAGACATAACCCATGATTTTGAAGATAAGTACAACAAAAAATACCATCACAATTGCTAAGACCAGATTTTATAATAGATCCGCACATGAAAGTTATATTTGAAAATTTGTAAAGCAATGAAATCCTAAAAAGAATGACACTATAAATTTCATATAAAGAGGGTACTTGAGCAGCCTTGTCTTGTTCTCAATTCATAGATTATAAAAGCCAAAAATATATATTATCATTTATATTAAGAAAATATAGTTGGAAGCCATACCATGACTTCTTCTTGATATGTCTTCGCATCGCATGTTATCATTTTTAAGTTATCATCCCACTCGAAACCACTCTTCTTCCTAATAGTTTGAATAGTGATCCACATGGTCCTCAAAGTCCGCAACCGATTCTCTACACAAGAGGGGTGGCACTCGACCCCAAATTGAGCAGATATCTTATTTGCTACAAAAACAAAGGAGCCAGCCTTGAAAGTGTTAGAAGGCTTGTTGCCCTTCGCAGCCTCCTCGGCAAGTAGCCTAAGTAGAGTTGTGTGCATGGGGGGCAGCCACCTGAACTACTTAGTGTTGCCCACTTTCTCTTTTCCCTTCTACATTACTACATATTAAAATTGTATAGTGAGAGTAGCATTTAGTAATTACGCTCGGAATATGAACAACAAATCAAACACACATACAACCACGCTTATAGATGTGCACAACATAACGAAACACGCTAACACTAGAAATAACAATGTAATACTGGAAATAACAATGTAATACTGAAAATACTTTTTCCTTACACCACCAGAAGTCTATAGTAAATACATTGTCCTTATAGAAAAAAAAATACAGCGCATATTACAATCATAGAAATCTAAATAAAGTACTACTTTCCACTCCTGGTATAATCAGACCACATAACTTGGCATATCTGATCTCTCTTAGCATTCCACACTCTACTGTCTTCAATGGATTTCCGACGTGACTGTGTTTCTTATTGGGGGCCACTAGACTCTACTTGGTTCATTGCAGCCGCCATAAGATGGTCATTTGGTTCAACCCCCATAATGTGATTATGAATCACATAACATGCTAACACTACTTTCACTTGGGTTTCAAAAGACCAAAATGGTTCTGCATCTAACACTCGAAAACGTTTCTTCAACACTCCAAACCCTCGCTCAATGGTAGTTCTCAATGAAGAGTGTCGGAGGTTGTACAATTCTTGCTCATTCTCAGGAGGACGATCACTAAACTCTTTCAAGTGATATCGCACACTCCGATAAGGTGACAAAATTCCATTTTTATTACCATACCCAGCATCACCAAGATAATATTTACCTACATATATTCAAAAATAAAACCAAATCACTACTATGCTTAGGAAAACGCTCAATATTTATTAAACTAACAAACCAAAAATGTGAAGTAATCCTATAATACCTTCGGGAATTGAAAATCCCCCTGGCCTAGCAAAAGCATCATTTAACACACGTGAATCATGTGCACTGCCTTCCCATCCAGCCAATACATAAGTGAATTTTAAGTCAAAACTAATGGCAGCTAACACATTTTGCGTGATTCCATCTTTGCGACCACGAAACCTTCCTTGTATTTCAGGTGGCACAGATGCACGAACATGTGTGCCATCAATTGCTCCAACACAATCCTAATTTTCGACAGACATAATGGTTTAAAATTACACAAATCTTCACAATTTACAAAAATACACAAGTCGCAATATTTACCTTAAAATATGGGTAGAACCTTCTGCTATTCCTTATCTCTGGGAGTGTATCTTCGCTAGGCAGTCTTATTAGAGCTCTATATAATTTTAGGACCCCCCTAAGGACGACCTTGAAGTATCTATGAACAGTCTCAGTCGATCTATGGAACCGACTACCAATTACACGAAACCTCACATTATGACCAATAATGTGACAGAAAATTAGCACTTGTTCCGTAACAGACATGTGAATAGTCGGGCGTACGTGCTCCCCCTCAGTGAGGATGTGACATAAGTGGTGGAAAGCTATAGGCTTCATCCTAATTTGATTCACACAATGTATCTCACTTCCATGCAGAACACTATTTATGTAATGCTCTCTCTCGGCTGCATGATTAACATAAGACGCCCTAGGCAGTCATCTACGCCGCAATTTCCTTAACAATGCAACCCCCACAAGGAGGACAGATGCAACTGAGGCAAGAATTGCGGCTTTGGTTTTTTTCCTCATCTAAAAAATCATAAATACTGTGGTCTAAGAGATATGTAAACAAGCATGCTATTGATTACACGGTATATAAAAACAGCCACGAACAGAAAACATCCAAACCACATTGATAACGAGTACCAAAATATTTATGCACATATATTTCTGTATATTGTAACATCAACAACGTACACAGCAGAATACTATCACAATCAATATTTACACCAACAATTCACATTGCATTCTATTTCTGTATAATTGTAACACCAACAAATCAATATTTGCTTGCTATTAAAAAATTGGATATAGAGCGGCTTAGGTTATTGTAAAAAAGCAAGCTAGAAACTCTGTCCTGAACAGAGGCCTATGCTGTACACCAATTCAATATATGCTCAATACAGAATCTATGAAGAATTCATGAATAATACATAGTTTAATTTTCGTTGGAGGGTAATTGTTAGTTTACACACTATATATACAATTTATTTTTTTGAACTTTATGTGTATGTTATATGTAATAGATAAAATGTGTAATAGACACTACCTTTTATTAGAAATAATAAGACCTATTAATTGAATTATAAGATTTTTAACAGGTGAATACAGTTTTATTTATTTATTTATAGAAATGAAATGATACGTTTGATTGTAATGATTTGTGACCAAGTAAAAGATATAATATATATATATATATATATATATATATATATATATATACTATGGTGGCAGCATTGTGTGAGTAAGCTTTGGTGGGTAAGACTTTTACACACGGTGCAATTCTAACAAGCTGAACTAGGAATGCGATATATGGGAGGAATGCAATTCTAACAAGACTTTTACACATTATATATACAATTCTAACAAGCTGAACCAGGAATGCAATTCTACCAAGCTTCTAAAATAAAAAATGGATAATTAAAAAAAGTAAATAAAAGTAAACTTCAGGTGGAATATGTTTCCGTGTACACATTACACATATTTACCATCTGGTCAAAGTTTTTCCAATCCTAACCAAAATTAAGGTTACATATCATCACACTACAGCAATAACTACCTAAAACAATCACCAAAATTACACATATTTACCAACTGGTCAAAGTTTTTCCAATCCTAACCAAAATTAAGGGTTACATATCATCACACTACAACAATAACTGCCTAAAACAATCACCATGGTCCAAGAGCCAAGTCCTACAGTTATGAAACCCATATGTGATACAGAGGATTAGGTTATTCTTCTTGTTCACCCCAAGTCCATATAACATATAATGGGTAGGGTACCATACTCAAAATATCAATTGTAAACCACTTGAATTTTGGGCCACTAATGAAATCCAGGATGTTATCAGGTCCTCAGAATCCAAGCAATGTATAAAATCAAAATACCCACTCCATAACTAATTACAAGGTCAGCAACACATACTAATGTATATATTTCTAACAGCCTAAAAATTTAACCCAAACAATCATCAAAAGGCCAAGTCACATCAACAGCATATCCTCATTCTGCATATAGAAGAAATCCATCTCTGAGATAAAAATGTTAAGATATTAACAACTATTGTCATAAATAAAATAGAAACACACAACTTAAGGACACATGAAAAGCAAGATGCAGCATAGATAATTATATAAATAAATAAACAAATAAATAAATAAACAAACAAACAAATAAATAAATATTTATATATAGATAAGATCCGAGAGGTGGGTCGGAGGATGGGTTGTTTATGGGTTTGAGGGGATGTGGATTGGAGGTCAGGTGAGGTGAGGTTGGAGTGTGTGGATCGGAGGTGAGGTTCGGTGAGGTGAGGTCGGAGTGTGTGGATCGGAGGTGAGCTCGTCGGACTGAGAAATGAATCAACTGGAAAATGAAACTCACCGTGGGTCTGCGTTTAGCGCTCGTCGGACTGAGTGACTGTGGGTGGAGCTCGGATTGTGGGTGGATCGTGGGTGGAGCTCGAAGTGACTGTGAGTGGATCGGTGTGAGTGGATCGGTGTGACTGTGAGAGTGAGCTAGTTTCTTTCTTCTTTCTCTCTCTCTCTCTCTCTCTCTCTCTGCGCGTCTGATGAGTCCGGAAATGGTTTGAAGTGAAAATGAAAATGTAATCCAATTTCCGGGTCAAAGCCATAAAACACACGGTCAAATGAAATGGTTTTCCGGAAAATTTTATTTTTCATGCGCAACCAAACACACGGTGACTCGGAAAACCATTTCCTGAAATGCTTTTACGCCATAGGCGAGGAAGATGAGAGGGGCAGAGGGCTGTGCGATAGTGTGAGATCGGTGACGGCGAGGACAAAATGGAGTTGAGAGTTGTGCCTGTGATTGACTGCTTGTGGGCTTGTGGCCATGTGAGTGAGAGAGCTGAGAGATGAAGAGGGAGAGGTGGCCGTGTGAGATAGTGAGTGAGAGAGCTGAGATAGCTTGGGATGGCGGTGAAAGCTAGGGTGGCGGTGAGAGGTTGGGCAGTTGGGACGGCGGTGAGATTGAGAGTGAGTGAGATTATGAGCTGAAGAGATGAGAGGTGGAGGTGTGAGCTGAAATGAAATGAGGAATAGAAAATTTTAGGGTTTATAACTATATATATATATATATATATATATATATATATATATATATATATATACGAGGGTATTTTAGTAACTATACATATAATCGGGGCGGGTTCAAGTTCGGGCTGGGTTTTGGAAAAAACCCCGACCCACTTCGGATTTTTTTTTAACCCAACCTGACCCTACCCTATTTTTTATTGGGCCGGGCCGGGTACCAGTGGGTCGGGCAAAAATTACCATCCCTAAATCTAAATGCCTAGAAGTGCAGCTATTCTTATGTTTGGTTTTATTGGGAATCTCTTAAGATTTATAGGAATGTGAAATGATATTGTTTGGTTTATTCCTAGGAATCTTAAATGAATTATTTATTTTTCCCATTCTATCCTTAATTTTGAATGTGAACCATCAAGTCCTTTAAAAAAAAAACTTCCTCTAAATAAATAATGAAAAACAAAATATAAACTATTAATTATGACAAATTCATTAAATCTGTTGTCTAAAATTTTAAAATGACAAGTACAATAAAAAAATAACTATTTAAATTCTAAAATGCTTTATTCTTAATAATAAATTTTAAAAGAGCTTAATTCATAACAAAACAGCCTGACAACGTTTGGGTCTATAAGGCGAAAAATTATTAGGTACTCCCAGAGTACCATAACCTACCATTCATGTGAGAAGAGGGAGGACGTATTTATGGTACTCCAGGAGTACACAAATTTCCCCTATAAGACAAGGGAAAAGATATGAATGATTTGTTATATATTTTATTTTAATTGCTTAAATGATAAGGAAAGATGGTTAAAATTGTCAATTTATAAAAAATAAATTTTTTTTTTAAACTTGGGAATCTGAATACCAATCTGTTTTAAAGGGAATCCACATTCTTACTGAGAGGGGTTTAAAGTTGGAATCCAAATTCTCCTAGCATTTGATCTCCTAGCATAATTTGCAACTAAACATAAGAATCTTTAAACATTTTTAAGAATCCTAAAACATTAGGTACCAAATGCTGCATGATATATATACAGATTTTTCTGTTTTGGCCTTTTTGGGATTTTTTTTAGTTTATATTTTACAAGGGCGCGTAACAGTAGTAAGCTTACTAAAACCGTGTCGTTTTAGCCATAGCGGCTGCGTTGCTATAAAGCAGATGTTCTTCTTTCAGTTCGACGGAAACAGAAACTTGAGTTGTCAAATCCAGTCCAAATATTTTCCTTTCTTCTTCTTCTTCAAAATGGACGAATCCGAAGGCCTCGCTATCAAAGCCCTCGGTTCTCTCTTCAAGCTCACCCAAGTCTTTCTCTGGTCTCTCTCTCTCTCTCTCTCTCACACACACACACACACACACACACACACACAAATCAGGGGTTTGAGCAACGTGGAATAACACGTTTTCAATTTGTTTTTGCAGGGACGATGGTTTTACTAGACGCTTTGTAACTGTAAGTCCATAAATTACTGATGCGTATTTTAAATAATTTATTTCTTGATTTTTATTTATTTATTTATTATTATTTGAAAATTATTTGATTCTTCGTTGAAATATCAGAAATCAGCTGAAGATGATGATAACAACAACGAGTCAAATATTCTTTCCACAGCTACTGGCAAGTTCTTCTTATAATTCTTGAATTATTTCACGTGTTACTGACTTATTCTGCTAAATACATATGTGTGTATCACGTTTTACTGTGACTATGACTATGTTCATGTTACGTTTTAAAAGTGGAGTTTAAAGTTTCTATGTGGATGGATTACTGATTCTTTTAAAAGCTTAAGCTATTAGGAAACGGTGAATTTAATGATTTAGCCGTAATTCTTACAAATGTTGTTTGTTTTTTGGGGTTGTGTCAGATTATGGCATTTTGCCGGAAGAAACGGAGCTGAGTGAACGGATGAACGCATTGGGGCTGCCTCTTTCGTTCCACACAAACAAGGAGGTGGGTTTACACGACGTCTATCGTGTTATGTTAATGTCTTGTTTTGTTTGTGTCTGTTACATTTCATTTGATGCATTCGAGTGCGGTTAATCTGTTTGGTCCACACAATCTGGGGTCCAAACATACCTTAAATTCTTTTAGCAATGCTAGGGACACAACCTTTTTCACAACTTGCTAACGTGGCAAGTTGTGATCGGAGCTAACATTACTTTCACACGAGCCTACTACAGACACCACTTAAAACAAGTACTTTGAAATTTTTTGTGTCCTTTGGCTAATTGAGATTCTTTTTCCTCTACGAGGTGATGAAGGATTAGTTAATGATGGGGGAAAGACCCTTGCCTTTCATATGAAGAGAGCAACTAGAAAAACAGTCAGATAAGTGGTCCTATCTTTAAGATGGAGCTTATGTTCTATCTGTGGAAGTCATAAATTACTCAAGAAGTTATTACAATATGGAAATTGAGACTATCCAATGATTACAATCAAAGTATAACCTGTTATGCTTTTAGATTTCTTAATCATGTTTCCTTATGTCATCTAACCATTTGAGTATGAAATGAAATAAGGAAACTTATTTGCACTTGGTCAAGGAATTGTTAGAGGCTGCCTCATCACTCTTATTGTATGGGTCACTTTTTTTTTTTGTAACTGGTTAGTTATATACTTATATTACCAAGTTTTTGGTCTATTTGTGATAATGAAACTTTTTTTGGCAGAAGTGGAATGGAATGGGTACAGGCAAAAGAAAGGGTACACGCATGAAGCATTCTAAAAGCCATCAAGATATCGAGGATGAAGCACTTGAATTATCCAAAGTGAGTGAGGGGGAGATTGTATCTCCTACTATATTTCATGATAATACAAGCAGTTCTTTATGTTCTATGTCAATGCTGGGCCAAAGTGAATCATCTAATTATGATGTTGCAGTGGATGCCAAAATATCCCAATGCCCCTCTGGTGGAGGAGATAATTTAGCAAGTTCAACTGGGATCACTGGTGAAGCTGACAAGGAACAAGTTTTTGTTGGAAGATCCGACATTGTGTCTAATGATTGCCGGGATTGTGACTCTGTACACGGTTCTACTGTGTTCAAGGATGACGTGAAAAATTCAGCTAATATGACTAACTTGGATACTGGACCTCCTGCTGTAAACCCTTTGCCAGATGCTAATTTTGACCATGATAAGAAACACTGTGATGGAAGATTACTGGAGTATGAACGTTTAGAATGTTTATCAGCTGCTTACCATGATATAGAACATGAGAAAAATTCAAATGATAATGGCACCGAGCAGTCATTTGTCCCTGATTCAGTTGTATATACCCCTTTGTCAAAAATGCTTGACCATGATAGAACTGACAGCTTTGAATGCAATGACGATCTTGGGGACTGGACAGTGTATTGGGACTCCTTTTATAAGAGAAACTATTTTTATAATATCAAAACATATTCTTCAACATGGAACCCACCCCCAGGCATGGAACATCTAGCATATGGTGACATTAATAACAAGTCGAACGAAGAGTCTACTGAAGCAACTGAAACGGATGTTTGCCCTGTTGTAGAGGTAACTGATTTGTGTACTCTGCAAACTAAAATTGACTCATTTGAGGAATCCATAAGTAACGGTAAATTAGGGGGTCAGCCACCCGATGAGCTCTCAGTGGGGATTGGACATGGTGCAGACAACTCTATGTCTTGTGTGGATGTAACTACTGTGAGTAGAAGTCTTGAGCATACAGATGAGCTTCATGAGATTAATAGAAGTTGCATTGATGTAAATACATTGTGTTTGTTACCAAATGCCCTGGAGCATATTGACAGGTATTTTGTTTTCCATTAGTGTGTGTTTCTATATATATTCATTAAATTCTGTATATATGCTTGTGTTAATCTCCCTGATAAATGTAATAAAATTATCTCTTGTGATGTAAATCATGAAGATGATGAAGCCTCTCAAGTTTTTGATATTAGCAGGTAGAATATAAAAGCTTGGTCATGGTTGTGTCTGTTTCAGCTTTTATATAAAATGCTTTGCCTGCTTGCACTTCTAATAACATTTAATCTTGTTTTGCAGCTTGAACAATACAATTACTGAAGTAGTTTCTGAGTCTGGTTATATGCCTTTGGGAAATTTGGACACTGTAACAGATAAGATAGATACCCATGATGCCCTCGTCATGAAAAAGCAAAAAAAGAAAGTGAGAAGAACACGAAGACAAAGAAATGTTTCCAATGATGATGAAGGTTTGTGAAATAATTTTCCTGTGTGTGTGTGTGGATCATTTGAGGTAATGGGTTTGGGGCTACACAAGGGGAGGCAGCAGCCTCCCATCTGTTAAACACAATATTTTGGTGAAGATTTTTTCTCTCCTCCATCTTTGATAGGAGGACATGAGGCCTCAACAAGCTAGTTGTTACCTTCTGGTCCCTTTAACTTCAAGTGTATACATATTCAATTTTAATTAGACCTTTTGCCCTTTGATCTACGTGGTGATTTTTTTATGATTCATACCATCCCTGGTAAATTTTTGGTTGAAGGTGTCATGATAGACTGACTAATTGGATCAAGGTGGCATGATAGACTTCTGCAGCTGTGCTGCCAGCTTAATTTTTGCTGATTCTGCTGAAAATTGTATAGGTTGAATCCTTTTATCGCATTGTTCTGTTCTTCTCGCCTCCCAAATTCACCCTTATGTTAGCATGAGTCTGTGTTTCCCTCAACTAATGATCCCTGTGTTACTTCTAGACTTAATAGTTTTAATCTCAATCACAAGAATGACTCATACATCTTCAAAGAATGAAGTGCATAGATGCTAATGATCTTTATCGTTTTACTGTAATTTAAGGTATGAAGCAAGAAAGGAAAAAAATGTAACCTATAATGATGATTTTGTGTAATTTGATCATGCATTTTTTATATATAAAAATAAACAGATTTTATTCTGCACCAAACATGTCTTAAAAGAATATGCCTATTCATTCCCTACTGTCCGTCCATCATGATCTCCCAAACATAGGACTGTTGCTCATACGGTTGGTGCTCATGCCTGTAATATTGGCCTATCCACATTGAAGGATAATATGGTGTACTTCCACTTTGTATGTGTTCAGTGTGCTTGTTCTTTTTGCCAAGATAGTTAACTGCTTTGTGCTGTTATTGTTGATAGTAGTTTCTGGTACTTCAACATATCATCAACATTTGGTTAAATTGTGATAAACCAATTGCATAATGCAGAACTTCAATTTCAAGGAATTCCTGGAGAATTTTCTGCTGATATTGCCAAGTACTGGTGGCAGAGGTACCTACTTTTTTCCAGGTTTGATAATGGTATAAAAATGGATGAAGAAGGATGGTTTTCTGTCACTCCAGAGACTATAGCTAGGCATCATGCATCTCGTTGTGGCAGTGGCATCATAGTTGACTGTTTTACTGGAGTTGGTGGGAATGCCATCCAATTTGCTCAAAGGTGAGTTTGATGCGACTCCATTTTTGTGATTTTATTTTGTCATGACTCCATTGTATTGAGTAAACCTGAGGGTTTTTATAATTCTCTACCAAGTTTCACTTGTTAGTCTTTGGCATTTCAAGTGGTGTGTTTGTTCTTAAAGATCCTTAAGCTAAAAGCTATTATTAATTAGTGTTTTGTAAGTTCATCTTATACATGCTTTTATAGCTGTGATGTCTCGCTGTGTTGGGTGTGAATTTTTTCTTTCTTTTCTCTGTTAAATGATTGTTATTGTTGTGGGGAGATTAAGGTGCGCATCTCAGAATGTATACCTTTGTCTTCCACGTTAGTTCTTAATCTTTGTAGATATTCCAATATATACTTATCAAAAAACAAAATTCCAATATGTTAAACTTGCCATTCAACTTTGTGATGAAATTTTCTAATGACCACTAGCTCAACTAGCGCCTCTTCCCCCTGTAAAATGGAGAGGAGGGTGAGGTAATGAGCTCAAGATCCTCTATGTATGTGTGTAAACTACCAATCAAAATGATAAAAAGAAAAAAAAAAACCTGTGATGAAATTTAATAAACTATGCTATTGCCGATTTAGTAACTGTCTGAAAGTTGAAAATCTCTATTTGATGATTTGATTTCTCCAGATGCTTCATGTTATCAAAGGGGTCACAGTCAAATATAAGATATGAGTCACCTTCTTTTTGATGCTTTCATGTTTCCATCATGCTATCTTTGATTTCCTCTTGACTTTTAGATTGCTTGTCAATAATAAATGAAACTTGTCCTTTTGGCAAGTAGGGTCAATTGCCTTTAAGTCTGGCTAAAGGCGAGTTCGAGGGGCTCTTCTTTAGAAAGGTTCCCTACGTTATCCAAAAAAAAGAGGAAAATTGTCCGTTACAGTCACCAAGTAAACATTTGATTGAAGCTTTCTACTGAAACTTGATTAGTCTTTGACCTTCAGAATTGAATTTAAGCTTCCAAGACTGCAAGTGAGGTAAGGGTTGTCAACTAACAATCCTAAATAGTACGGATGAAAAGGTAATTTATTGAATCTTAGGATTGAATTGAGATCTGCATTGACTTCCATTGCAGTTCCTGTGTATGCATCATGCTGAAACTTGATTAGACCTTTTCCTGAATGAAAAAATGAAGTTAGCTTTGAGAACTGCAGCTGAGCCGCTGAGAGCTGTAGCTATCCCATCAAACCTTAACACAAGATAAAATTACTGAATGCTTTAACACACTGAAATATCCCAGGTACAAGAAGGGCCCTATTAAAAATAGGGTGCAAAAGCCTCCTTTTGCTCCCACCCTGTTCATAACTTCCCATCTGATCTGCAGAATCCTTTACTCTGTTTTAATCCTTCCACAATGAATCTATGCATTCCTCTGCTGCCATATATGATAAACAGAAGCCAACAGGGCCAGTATTCAGGCCACAGACCTCATGCTTTTACCCTTTAGTAAGACATTTAGTATAGTTGAAGTGTATTTTTTTAAGTGGATAAAAGTGGACGTCTTTATTCTTGTTTCATTTCTTAATTAAATTTTTTACTTATAAAAACAGTGGATGTCTTTATTACACGCGTAAACTTTATTGATTTTTTCCCCTTATTTACTCTATTTTTTTGAATTACTCTGGTTTGGTGGTGCCTTTTCTACTTCTTACTTTTGTTACCCTAAGTGTTCCTCTTTGAATATTGTGAAACTATTGGTGTTTGGTGTTTTTACCCATGTTAATTAATTTTAAGTACCTCTATAAATTCAGGTTTCATCTACCCTATTCGTTTTTATTCATGATACGTGTGCAGGGATCAGGTGGAACTTCATGGCTCTTTTTCCCAATATGTTCTTGCATTATATATTTGATTATTTATGCTTGCCCTCGTATTTGTCAATTTTCAGGAGCAAACATGTGATTGCAATTGATATTGATGAAAATAAGATTGATTATGCACATCACAATGCTGCTATCTATGGAGTTGATGACCGCATTGATTTCATAAATGGAGACTTTTTCAGTTTGGCACCCAAACTGAAGGTATTGAATTGGTTTCTTAACATAATAACATGTGACCGTGTTTGATGTCCTGCAGAGTGGTGGAAATTGCATGATGCTTTGAGTTGGTACATTTTCTATTTCCTCTCAATTTTAAGTTGGGTATAAAGAGATATAATCTAGAATAAGTTAAGAAAAAAAAAATTCAATAGTTTATGATAGTTATTTATTGTTAGGGAGGAGCAATTGTGATATTAGGTTATCATTAATGTTGTTGAAGGCTTTGTTGTTATGAAGAACATTAAGTACCCCAAAGTATTACATTAGTGTATAAATGGACCGTTTAGTGAAAGTAAAGAATTGGTGCCTTAGGTTAAGAGCATTAACATTTGTATATGTTGAGGATCAGCCTTTAAGATGTGATGTTGAGAAGTTTCAAGCAATTCTGCTGTTTTGTACAATGGGAATATTTCTACAACCAATTGGTATTGGCATGGACTTGTTTAAATGTTTGTTTTGAAAGGTGTCCTTCAATCAGAATCCCTCATACTGATTAATTCTAGTATCTTTCATGTTCAAGGGTCCTTCAATAGAAAATATTCTGATTTTAGTCTGTTATTTGCCTGGTGGGCTCATAGTCAAACAGATCTGGCTGGAACAGTAAGTGGTGCAAAAAATTATCTTTAAGTAGCATCCCCCCTCATAAGCTGTGAAAAAAATTACATTTCTTTTATTTGTTTTCAAAATAATGTTGTCTTCCCTGTATTTGTAGCAGACCTCAAATTGTGGTGATTTAAAACTTCTTGAGTTGGGTAGCTATCCCAGATATTATTCTGTTACAATGTTTAAACTTTACGATGAAATGGTAAACATTTACTATTCTGTATGATGCACAAATTTAAGATGTATTTATTTATACATGTGTGTATGACTACATATAGAATAGAATGGAGGAAAAGAATAGACATGGCTGACCTTGACTAATTTGTTGAGAAGCCATAGCTGACCCCAAAAATTTGGGACTACTGCTTTGTTGATGTTGTAATTATTTTCTTTGATATTCTGATTGTATTCAGCAAGTATGCTTTGGTGCTGCAGGCAGACACAGTTTTTCTATCACCGCCTTGGGGGGGACCTGATTATACTAAAGTGAAGACATATGACATCAAGACAATGCTAAAGCCACGTGATGGGTGAGGATTTCCTTTCTAAGTTGGGCATTATATTAAAATTTTCTTTTTTCCCTTCTGAAGGCTGGTGTTAACATCATGCTGCTCTGATATGTACTTGTGCAGATATTCTCTCTTTAATACTGCAAAGGAAATTGCTTCCAGACTAGTCATGTTTCTCCCAAGAAATGTTGATCTCAACCAATTGGCAGAGTTGTGTTTATCTGCTCATCCTCCATGGGCACTAGAGGTACATCTCTTAATTTTGTTTATTTGGTGAGCTTTTTCTAAGTGTTCGTTTGGGGTCCGTTTATTTTGCTGAAACTGAAATTTTTTTGCTGAAAATACTGTAGATAAAGGTAAAAGTTAGCTGAAATAGTATAGTGGAACTCATAAATAGTACAAAAAAGTGTAGTGGGACCCATGAATAGTAGCAAAATATGTTGAATAGTAAAATAAGTTGGCAAAAATAATATTTGCCAAACAGACACTAAGTTTAATATTTGGTAGATGTTTCACTCTTTCCTCTGTGTGTAAAAGTCAATTTAAGATATGATCATTGGCCCAAGGTTTCAATTGGATGTTTGTGATTGCAGAATTTCTTAATTGCATTTCAGGCTTCATGTAGCTTTTAGGGTTATATTTCATCCTTTAGTAATAACTAAAAATGCTAAGATCAATTCTAAGATTTTATGAAATGGCATTATTTTGGTCCATTGGATGCCAATTAGGCCTCTTGACTACGTAGTGGTGTTAGTGCTCTCCTATCCCTTTAACATCTGTCCTCAGTGAAGGCAGGCTTTGAGCTGTTGTCTTTGGTACCCACTGAGAAACATTTCTAGCTGGGGTAGCTAGCACCTTTAAGATGGAAATTTTCATTCTTTAGAGTCTTTGTTAATGAATGGTGATGGATCAACTTTCTGTCTTTTTTCTCGAAATTGGCTTTGGACCTTTATGGCCTGTTTGGAAGTTTAAAAAAGGATGGGGAGTAGAGTAGAGGGAGGGAGGGACAGTAATTTAATTACCTTGTTTGGAAGTTTTTTAAGGAAGGAGGGGGAGGAGTTTGGAGGGGTTTCAACCATTTCAACCACCTCTAACCCCTCATTTTTAATTCCCCCAAATTGGAGAGATTTGGAGGGAGAGTAGAGTAGATAAATTATTGACTAGATAAATTTCCCAATTTACCCTTTCTAAATTAATAATAAACCAATGTTGCAAGTCCATTTTCAAATAGGGGTAAATTTGTCTATTTTAATCATTTTTTCTCCTCTCCATCCTAATTTTAAAAACATCCAAACAAGGTGGAGGGGAACCATTCCTCTCTACTCTCCTCCCCTCTACTCCCCTCTACTCTCCTCCCTCTCTAAACTTCCAAACAGGCCATTAGTTTCCATTAAGAATGAATCGTGTCCAAAAAGTGTCCTGTTTCTAATATTTATATCTGTTAGTTATCCAGAAAGAATTATTATATGTTACATTGTGCTGTAAAGCTGATGGTAAAATGAAAAATTGGGACTAAATTGTGTCAGTAATACTGCCATAGAATTAGTAAGAGAATTTACTGGCATCTTTTTACAGTCTTGCCCCATTCTCACTGACAGCCTGGAATACAATTTAATATGGACTTTCAATGTTTATTGTTTGGTTTGTTGATATTTTCAGGACCAGCTCATTGTGCAATTTTTTTTTTTTTTTTTTTTTCACTTACTACTTTTTATATTTTCATTACTAATGGCCAAGGTCCATGGTCCCAGGTTGAAAAGAACTATTTAAATGGCAAGTTGAAGGCAATAACTGCTTACTTCAATACCTCAGCAGTTGACAATAAATCAGCCTGATCACTGATGCACCGGTGGTGAGATCAGATGGTAGCTGAACTCCATATTATATGGACATGGAGCACCTGTTAAAGTGGCTATCTAGTTGTAGCCATGGCATATGTACAATTTTGTAAGTTATTCTACAGCGTTTGTACAATTTTGTAAATTATTCTACAGACTGACTTTGTTTGGACATTTGATAGATTATGTAGTGCAATATTAGCCAGTGTTGGAAAGATATTTTCCATATAAATTAAAGAAATGTTATTTTTCCTATAAACTAACATTGGGTTGTAAAAAAATATGGTCACCAACAGAATAAAATTCCAAGTCAATAAGGCGAGTCTTCTCCTGGTACGGGAAGACTACGATACCCTGTAGATTATGGTAAGGGGTAGTACAGAAAAGGACTCTACTCCTTTTCTCGTCCCCTCCATCCAAACTGACCCGTAGTGTCCTTATTGGGTAGATTGTGGATCATATGAATTAATGGTTAGTTCAGCAACTAGAGAGGAGGTTTTTCTATGATATATTTTCCCTTCAAATTAGTAAATGCGTCATTGAAACATGTAGTTGAGTTTGGTAACGCAGCCACCCATTGAAGTAGGAGGGTGGCCTTTTTTTTTTTTTTAGTAGTTTAACGAATCAAATGAAATATTGACTATTAAATGGTTCAAAGAATTGAATCAATTGGTTCTAGAGTTGTTGCTCCCTAAAGCCATATAATAATGAAGGTCGTTGGATTATTGTAGTTGTTTATGAAGAACAACCAAACTTTATACCTCTCTCTGGCTCCCTCAACACGTGTGCTTGTGGGTGTAAGGTCTTGTTTTGTTATGACTTGTAAATGTTGGCTTCATAAATGTTTGCATTTTTCTTTCCACTTATGCCAATGGATATATTGATGTCTTGGTAACAAGAGAGCTCAAGATGAGTCACTATTCATTAATATTTAAGAGTTTAAACTTTACCACCGCCCCATGTAGGTGAGTTGGTACCTGGCCTGTATAGAGACCTGTGCTAGAGGGTTCAAGCCTCCGCATTTACCTAGCAAAAAAAAAAAGAGAGTTTAAACTTAAAAGATGTTGATATCCGAACTAATTAGCTCAAGGCAATGGTCCAATGATTTATTATACTAACAACTAGAGAATGAGAATGGTCATGTGGTCCTGCACTCTCCTGCTAACTATTTAATAGATCCCCTATTGACGTTGGTTTTTGACTTTATGTAATAAATTTTAGGAACTTTTAATAAAAATGAAAAAGTAACTGTATTTTTTTTTTTTTTTACAAAGTTTATATTTTTCATAGAAATTATATTAAAATTTTCTTAAAATAGTCCATTTATAAATGGTATTAAAATTTTCTTAAAATAATTCATTTACAAATGATGTAAGGTACTTGATAACGGACTCTCCTAAATTTCTAGAGATGGACATGTATGCTTCTCAGTTGGCAATGGAATATACGAGTTGTATTTAAGGGTTATAGGTCGAGCATTGAATACAAAAAAAATTTGAAAGAAGGAAGGCTTCGTGAATTTGGTTGTGAGATTGCTACGTTATCAACTTGCTTAGAACTTCCATGAATATTGAAAAGGAAAGGGCCTTTTTGGTGGACCAGCACATAAATATCCTTGTCAGAACAAAAATTGTACTGATTTGGATGCCATAATAACTACAAAACAACCTGCAGGTGAAAGCTTTATTATACTACTTTTTTATTTATCATTTATTTATTTATGTATGTCGGAGTGTCATGTTTCTAAATCATGAAAGCTTCCCAATTAACGGTGCTGCCTTTTCCTTGTACCGGATTTAGCATAATACATCCTTTGTTGTTTGTATTTAATTTAATTTTATTTTGGGTTTAAAATAATTATTTTATTTTATAGTTGAAAGTGCAAAACACGTAATTTTCTAATTAACATATGCACCTAACACTCTTAATGAAAAATTAAAACCGAAAACACCATTTTGATTTTTATATTTTAGGGTTATAGTCAATTTAGTCCCTATATTTTTGTAGCAATCAATATGGTCTATGTTATTTTTAATTTGCAATCAATTTGGTCTTGCCGTTAAATCACTAATGAAAAACGCCTACGTGGCAAACAACGTGCACTATTGGTACACTCTAAAATAATAATATTACATGTCACATCATCTGGAAAAAAAATTAATTTATCAGTTTTAAAGAAGAAAAAAAAAAAGAAAAAAAGAAATTAAGATCTGGGAAGAAGGTGAACCTAGAAAAAATCCAACCCAAATCCACTTTCAACATATTCTTTAAGCAAATCCAAAAATAAGTTCAAACAAATATCAAATGGTTAACCTCACGAAAGATTTGGCTTTGTGGTTTCAACTTCACAAACATTCACAGTGGGATTGACATAAGTAGGTTAATACAATGGGTATTTTATCGAGCACTTGGCAGTTGGCACTTGGTTAAGAAGCAAAGGCTTAAAAAGAAGAGATGAGATTTTTTTGTATTGCTCAAGCACACAAATCTCTCAATCATTCAAAGAACCAAGAACAAATGAAATGAGAGAGAGGTTTTTCGACCTACATGGGTTCTCTCTATTTTGCTATCATTGTACTGTCAATTGTGTGTTTTTCGTTTTGGCTAAGGTGCTATAAGGAAGAAAACTATCTCAGTGCTCTATTGTTAACCATTTTTTATATTTATTTGGTTTTATTTTTTGATTTGCTTAAAGAATATGCTGGAAGTGGATTTTGGTTGGATTTTTTTTGGGTTCATGTTCTTCCTAGATTTGATTTTTTGTTTCTTTAAAACTGATAAATTAATTTTTTTCCAAATGATGTGGCATGTAATATTATTATTTTAGTTGTCACTAAGCTTAAAGTGTGCCAATAGTGCACACTGTTTTCCACGTAGACATTTTCCATTAGTGAGTTAACGGTCGGGACCAAATTGACTGCAAACTGAAAATAATAGGGACCAAATTGATTGCTACGAAAATGTAGGAACTAAATTGACTGTAACCCTAAAATGTAAGGACCAAAATGGTGTTTTCGCCAAAATAAAATTTACGAAGTGTTTGTTAATTTTTAGTTTTTATCAGTTTTTCATTTTTATTTTTTAATTTAATTTAACTAGTTATTTTGCTAGTTTTTAGTCTTTTTTGTTACACATTTAACATAAAAACCACAAAAATATATATTTTGATAAACACTATCTTTTAATAAGAGTTATGAGATTTGATCTCCATCTATATCAAAAAAATCACTTGGTGTCTTGATTTGATAAAAAATAGTAATCATTAGAAGTGGATGTTTTGAAATTATCTCTAAAAAAAAATTTACCGAAAAATATATGGTTTCGGTATGTACACTATAAAAAGCATATAATTGAATTGACATTTTGGACATCCCATTGCATGATTATTGATTTGCATCCCAACTTGAATGAACTTGGTTTTGTTATTATTCAATCAAAATGAATTTAGGAAAAGAATTGAATAATTGAATTGACTGTTGAACCTCCCATTGCATCCCAACTTGACCTTAATTTTGTTTTGTCATTACTTTTTTAAGTAGACCTTGATGTGAGTTGATGATCAAAGGAAAGTGACCATTCGAGGAATGGGGCATCGCCTAAGCTCAATCAAACAGAAAGCTCTTTACTCTTATCGCAAATTGGGAAGCCTTGTGGGGTTGCACAGTGTTAGGTCACGAGTAACTGAGTGAGGTAAAAGACAGACTCTATTTGGCATAGTTTATGCTCTCATCTCATATATATATATATATTACCAAATGAGTCAGGCCAGCTTTGCTTGTTCTTACCCAAGTGTTTTATCACTTTCTTCACGTGTTATCTTCAAGTTTTTAAATTCATGCTATATGAGCCACCATTGTCCATTGCTATATAGATTTACAACTTTCCAATTTCCATCTAGTTTGAGATTTCTATATAATTAAAGAATTTTTTATTTTATTTTATTATTCGTTTGCTGCAAAACCCGGTTTGACCGGCTTGAGCCCAGGTTCACCATCTGTTATCTGCCACCGATTGAATATGTAGTTGGCAAAAAAGCCAGAGAGCTCCTTCCTCGAGGACTTGTTTATTACTTTTCTTTACATTTTTTTCCCCTGTGATGAGTCAATCTCAATCACCGATATATGTGATCCTTGGTTGAACGCATTGGATGTTTTCTGTGAGGAATAGTTCAATTCCAAGAAAATGAACAAGGATGAAATGCTATTGATAGAATGCTTTTATGGGATTCCTTTAATATTACCTAACTTGGTAGATTGGGCACCAGTGATTTTTTGTAATGGAATGGAAGAATCATTCAAGATGATAGTACTGAATCGATTACAACATCATTTGCGTGGTGGGTATTGTTTTTGTTTTGTAGTAGCATTATTCATTTTTTGTTTTATTGTGATTGTCTTTCATTATTCAATAAATCAACGAATATTATCTATGGACAATATATATATATATATATATATATATATATATATAACTACATGACCAAATTTGATTAAAAAACTTATGATACAATGTTTAGCAACTGATGATGTCGAAAATATCACCAATAGGTCACACAGCACTCACGACTTCGAAGCAAACCTGCACAACGAAAACAATCGAAAGAAGACCTTAGAGAGCACCGGTGTGGTGCCGGCCAACTACTCTCCGAAGGTCAAGTTAGAATTATTTTCACAACTTTAGAGTGCTAGAGAGGGTGAATAACGCGTACCTTCATTTGTGAGGGTATTAGGGCTTTTATAGTAGTAGAGAGTCGGCTTTTCCTTCTTGGTGTCCAAGTCTTTTCCATGTAGGACTCTACTTCGAGTCTTTTTGAGCGTGGTGAGCAAGGTTTTCCTTATAGAGGAAATTTATTTCAACTCGTATCTAGACAATGAGCGATAAAGATCTCGGAACATGGGCTCTTACTGTGCCCTTCGGCGATGGGCCTTCGAAGAGCGTTGGATCATCTTTACCCCGGCCCAACAGTTCCTATCCGTCAGGCCCATTACCATAGGCCCGTCAGGCCCATATTTTATCCTCGAGGACTTGTTTATTACTTTTCTTTACATTTTTTTCCCCTGTGATGAGTCAATCTCAATCACCGATATATGTGATCCTTGGTTGAACGCATTGGATGTTTTCTGTGAGGAATAGTTCAATTCCAAGAAAATGAACAAGGATGAAATGCTATTGATAGAATGCTTTTATGGGATTCCTTTAATATTACCTAACTTGGTAGATTGGGCACCAGTGATTTTTTGTAATGGAATGGAAGAATCATTCAAGATGATAGTACTGAATCGATTACAACATCATTTGCGTGGTGGGTATTGTTTTTGTTTTGTAGTAGCATTATTCATTTTTTGTTTTATTGTGATTGTCTTTCATTATTCAATAAATCAACGAATATTATCTATGGACAATATATATATATATATATATATATATATATATATATATATATATATATAACTACATGACCAAATTTGATTAAAAAACTTATGATACAATGTTTAGCAACCATACTTAATTTTTGCCCTTTAACATATACTTCCGAAACTTTATATTGAGTTTATATATCTAAAAAAATCAATGCATAGACGTGACAAAGAGAGTCAATTAACTAAAAGGACGACCAGGTCCAGCGGCACCGGTTATGGGGACAGAAAGATACGGTCACATTTCTTCTGCTCCCACAGGGGACAGAAACAATACATAGGGTACCTTATGAATATATGAATGACTGACTGTGGCACTATTATTTAAAAAAATTGAATTTTGTTCGGTAAAAATGTATATTTTGTTTTAATTTTTTGTAGAGTGTTTTAATTCATGGCATCCGTTATCGATGATTACTCTTTTATCATTAGACTAATTCATGGTGTAACTTTAAGTAATATTACGTCACTCAATATTTTTTAATTGGATGCGAATTTTGACAAAATTACTGTTATATTCGTATATTCTTTATGCTTGCAAAATTTCAAGATGATCAAAGATTAATAGTCATATCATCAATCAATTATTTAAATTCAAATTTTTGTAGTTTAAAATAATGCATAAAAGATGAGTTTATGAACCAAATGATAAATAATATCTAATTGACATGAAAATTGACATGAATTTTAAGAACATATAATTTAATGGTGAGATTTTTAAAATATGAATTTTATAACAAGTTATTGAGTTGCGTAACTTTCATCCGACCTTTTTATTTATATTTATATATATTGATTGAGAAAAAGCTCGGTGAAAATATAGTTTCTCTATGAAGTGAAAGTAGTGAATGGGTAACGTAATGAAAGTAGGTTATGGCGTAAATGGCGCTGGTTAAAGAATCTTGCCGGCGAAATCTTAGTGAGTCTGTTCCAAAAGCACAAACAAAACAAGCAAAATTTCAAAAGGTCATTGTGTCAAAAGAATAAGAAAAATAATCTTTTTTGCTGTTTTAACAGTTTGATTGCGATGTGCACTTCAAGTCTTCAACAGTTTGGTGTAATTTAACAGAATAATTTAGTGCTTTAGAGAATAACCACATTGTCGCTGTTTTAACAGTTTGATTGAGATGTGCAATTCAATAGTTTGTGAATGTATGACTATTCAGCCAAAAAAAAAAAAACTTTTGTTAGAAAATTTTCTTTTATGATTTTCCTTTCTCTATTAGTCGTAATCAAATCCATTACACTACAAACTAAAAAAATTTGAAACCAAAACATTTTATGGTTGATAAAAACATTTTACTTACTACTCACAAGTTTAACAGTATCACAATTTCAAATTTTTTAGCAAAAGATGGTTATTACTTATTGCTCAGCCCTTTTTCTTTTTGCAAGATACGTGGAAGTGGTATTTTACTAATCTAAAAGCTAAAGATGAGTCCACAACGTTCATCAAAAAAAAAAAAAGAGTCCACAACGTTTTGTTTTCTTTAATGAAAGGTTGTTTTCAGTGATTGATTGATTTTATAACCCAATAAGATTACACGATAATTCATCAGATTTTGGAATCAAACAAAATTGCCACTTTTTTTCTGTAATTTTTTGAAACCTCCTTTTTACCTTTATCGTTAAAATTTACTCCCAAGACATACGTCATAATGATGTCCTGCCATGACTTTGTCCTTGGATTGCGAGATTTTTTACATTCCCCTTTCAAAAAAAAATTCCCTTTCGAAATAGTAATAATTACCTAGGTAAAAAGTAACAAACCAAAAAGTCATTATTACCCCTAAATGGGCCAAATATCATTAACCCCACACAATCAAATCCAAGATAAGATCCAAGGGCCCTACTGTCATTCCAGTCCAGTCAAATTTACAGTCAGTCAAAGTCCATGAAGACCCCACAAAACATCAAAAGAAGCAAACCCCACTTATTTTCCACCTTATTTCCTGTTTCTGTTTCTGTGCTTTATTTTCCACCTTATTAACACAAACAAAACCCCGCCTAAAGAATTTAGATAAAAAAGCCAAAACCGTTGTCTCCTTTTCTCTCGAGTCCATTCACGCTTAAATAATTCAAAAAAAAAAAAAAAACAGTAAGTCATAAACACAACGCCAAGCACGCTCGCGAAACATAATTAGCGCTTAGTATTATATATTCGTACCCGCCATTCACACACACAGTCAAGAGTGAGTCTCTATCATTCACAATTTTTAGTGTGAATGCGATGTGAGAGACGAATTGAAAAAGCTGCTTACACTTAAACTTACATATATACAATGCCGGAGATAGGGTTTCAAGAGCAGCAGCAAGTTTCGTCGAGATCATCAGGATTGAGAGCTCATCGCGATGCTAGTCCTGATTCTGTGATCTTCACTCTCGAATCCAACTTCAGCTTGTTTTCTTCGGCTTCTGCTAGCGTCGATCGCTGCTCTTTCGCCTCCGATGCTCACGATCACGACTCTTTCGCCTCCGAAATCTCTCTAGTAATATTCTTTTTGCATGTTATGTTTGTTTTTTTTTATATTTTGATTTCGCATTTCTACCGCACTTGAATGTACTAGAATTGAAGGCAGCTAATAAAAAAACTAGTCGGTGCAGCATTCGGCAGATAATCATCATCACGAGAGTTTGAGTGGTCCAGATCCAAATCCAGATCCAAACAACAAACAGCACAGTCGTTTTTTCTCTAAAAGAGGAGAAAAGGCAAAAGGTACAGTACTCACACTCACACTCACAGTGTTTTTTCTTTTCGTAGATTTGGCTCTTTGAAAATTTAAACGAACCAAAACAAAAAGTACAAACGACGACGCTTTTTCCAAAAGGAAATTTCAAATCCTCATTCAATGTCTCTTTCTCTTTATCTCTCTCTCACTCACGCACTCACTGTTTGTTTCCTTCTGTAATACGCAGCGCAAAAAGAAGACAATAATAATGATGGAGACTTTGAAGACGAATCTCCTCCGCTAGATTCTGCGAGAAGCTCTTTCTCTCTTGCTCTCAAAGGTACACTTTTCACTGAGCTCTTACTTTCATGATTGTATTCGAAAATAGCATTAAACTTGTTCAGCTGTACTTTTTGTTTGTTTCTTTGTTCTATATAGAATGCCAGGATCGGAGATCCAGATCTGAAGCGCTATCGAAGAAGCTAGATAGAAGAAGACCAGCTTCGTTGGATCTAAACAATGCTACAACCGCCGCCGCCGCGTCATCGCCGCGATTGGCATCGATGAAAAAGGCCTCGGCGATTTCGTCTCGGAAATCCGGCGGTACGTTTCAGAGTCCCGGTACGCCGAATTATCGGCACGCGAGTGTAGGAATGCAAAAAGGTTGGAGCTCAGAGCGAGTACCATCGCACTCGAATGGTGGTGGTGGTGGTGGCGGTGGTAACCGTAGACAACTAGCTACTAGTACTTCGTTGTTACCTTTCAACAATGGAAGGACTTTGCCTTCGAAATGGGAAGATGCAGAGAGGTGGATTTTCAGTCCGGTATCGGGAGATAGCGGTAGTTCGAGGAATTCAGTTCAGCCTCAGCAGCCGCTGCCGCAGCAAAGGCGGCCTAAGTCGAAGAGCGGACCGCTCGGGCCGCCTGGGGTTGCGTATTACTCGCTGTATTCGCCGATATTTGATGGAGGGAACGTGGGGAATTTTGTGGTGGCGGGGTCTCCGTTCTCGGCCGGAGTCATGGCGGCCGATGGATTGGCCATGCGTGGCTGCGGCGGTGGTGGCGGCAATGGTGGAGGGTTTATTGGGAGGAATGAGCCTTGCATGGCAAGGTCGGTTAGTGTGCATGGGTACTCTGAGATGCTGAACCAGTCTTCACTGCCTGGGTCAAGAGGTACTAGACTACTAGTTTAACACTTTAGCTTTGTTTAAGCCTCTGTTTCTTGAATTAGAACTTGCATGTTATTCTGATTTCATTTAATTTGTGGATTTTAAATGTTGTACTCAATATACCTTGAGATTTGTAATGCTAATCTAAAACATGAAATTGTCTTTTCCCAAAAAGAAAAGAAAAGCTGACTGATCAGTTAATAACTGGATGTCAGTTTCTTCAATGGGTTTTTGGTTATTTTTTGTTTTGTTTGATAAAGTGAGTTGTTGACCCCGATTAATAGGTATGAGGTGCTGGATTTGGACTATGTTGAGTTTAAGTCTATCTTTGTCTTTGAAGATGGGGATCTTTAACGCAATTGTTAAACCTGTTGTATTTTTACATATCTGATATTGGTCTTTTGACCTTGGATCTAACACAGATGAAAAAAATGATGGGGTCAAGGATGCTGGCACTGATATATCTCGTGGTGTGTCGAGAAGGGACATGGCAACCCAGATGAGCCCAGAGGGTAGCTCTCATTCATCTCCCGAAAGGAGGCTTTCATTCTCTGCCTCCAATCCCTCTGCCCTGCCTATGGTGGAGTTTCAGAGTGTCCCGTCCTCTAAATTGGAAGTTAGGGATGTGCAGGTAGATGAACGTGTCACCATGACTAGGTGGTCCAAGAAACATAAAGCTCGATTTCCTGGGAAGGGTTCAGACAATGTTGATAACTGGAAAAAGAAAGATTTGGATGCTCAATCTTCAGATTGGGATATAAAGACAATTTCCAAGTATGAATATTTGACAACTTTATTACTTACATTATCTTTATTTAGTGGGATCATTGAATGAAAATATGATACGAAGGAGACCTTAGAAGCAGATGAGGTCATTGAAGGTTTGCAAAGAAAAATGTCAAAGATGCAATGTTCTCTTTTCCAAAAATCATGAGGTCCCCTAACAGGAAATCTTTGAATTTACCTTCTTTTTAATATTGTTCCATAGGTCATCAACATGGGGTCAAATAGAAGAAAGGGTTTTTGATTTTGTAACACTGGCATTATAAACTTTAGGATATATCTTTTCATGTTACAGTTGGAAAGACAATGATTGTTTATATCATCCTAAGAAGATGGCTAGGTTCTTAAGTTGAGTGGAGCACGGACCTATGATATATCGTAATTTAATTCTCTCAAGGAGTTGAGCTGTTACCTTGAACTCGAACAAATTTTCCCAAAATAATTCAGCTCCAAGCCTCCCAGATGATAGCAATTGATTGGTTAGTTTAGTAAAGATATTTCAGGCCACCGATTTTATTACTTATAAGCCTTAATTATTGAAAAGAAGTTTGGCCACAGTACCATATCAGAGGATAAGACTCACCCTGTGCTAGTAGCTACTGTCATGAAAGTTATGCAGATATTTATCTATTCTATATTAATGTGTCAATGGCTGATTTTTCCAGGTTGAAAAGAGAGGAAGCCAAAATCAATGCATGGGAGAACCTGCAGAAGGCAAAAGCTGAGGCAGCAATACGCAAACTAGAGGTCATTTTTAATAAAGTGTTTAATCATGTATCATTTTATATCAGTTGAAACATTTACCAATGATCAGTCCTTTGTACTGTCTTTTTCTTATTTCCCCGACTGTCATTCGAATATATCTTTTCAATGTATCACATCACTTTGCTCTAGTCTAGCATGATTTTATTTCTAGTCAATATATGACCAAAGATGAATTCTGGGTTAATCAAATTGTCTTTAGTTTAGGTTTACTGATGGGGAACATGACACATCTCACTCCTGAACATGCTACAGAGTGACTTTTCTTGAATAAGTCAGTTGAAATGTGAAATTTTGCAAGAATGTTTTTCCTTTTACTTAATAGCAGGACATTGGAGGATTATGGGAAGGCCATTTAGCCCAACCTTTTAACTGAAATTTGCAGGAAATAGGATTATAGAAGAATTTTCACTAAAACCGGTTAGTTATCTATTCATTTTAGGCCTTCATCTCTGGTGGATGTGCAGGCCAAAGAAAGAAATGATAAAAGTAGTAAAGAAATCACTCTCTCTCGCATGTGTGTGAGTTGCAAATAGTATATAAAGAAGAAGAAGAATTAGTTTTTTTGGGATTGCTAAATTCACAATTAAGAAATAAGAAGTCTCTATAGAAAAAGTTCCACATCTCAGATTGTGCCAGCTTGATCATGGATTCCTCTCTTTCTGTCTCTCTCATGGTTTATGGCAACCTTGTCAAACATGCATCATGTGTTCATATTCTGAAAAAGGGAGGCATAAGCATTTGGTACTATGGCCCTTACTTGACATTTATTTCAGATGAAGCTCGAAAAGAAAAGGTCATCATCTATGGACAAGATTATGAACAAGCTCAGATCGGCTCAGAAGAGAGCTCAAGAAATGAGGAGTTCAATGCTGGCCAATCAGGCCCATCAAGTTACTGGGGCTTCCCATAAGGCGATATCATTCCGTAGAACCCGTCAGATGGGCTCTTTGAGTGGTTGTTTCACCTGCCATGCCTTCTAATGCCTCATCAAGTAATATGCACTCGCCCACAATAGCAGGTAGCTTCTTTTTTGTAAAATACTCTGTGTTTCAGCATTTGATCTGCTTAAAATTTTCTCATTTACATGCATGTCCTTTCCACTGGAGTCTCTTCCAGTGAATACTTTCCAGACATATCTACGATACCAATTGATGGTGCTGAAAGTTATAAGTTAATTCCTTAACGTTTCTCCATGCCTAATTTCCTATGTACAATTAAATAGGGGAGAGTGCTTAGTATACACTCATGTTACTGTTATGTAGTACTGTTAGTTGAACTACATCTGGACACTGCAATTGGGAGTGTTTGAAGGCAGAAATCTGTCCTCCGAAAGTTGCAAAAAAATGATTGAGGTATTATGAAATGTGTTGGGGAGACAAAACCTAGGGGACTCTGATTGAGTAGTTTTTTTTTTTTGATAAGAACTGATTGAGTAGTTAATATAACATATAGGGATACTTATTAATCCAAAAGCTCAAGTCTATTAATTTGAGCCCAACTATGTTATATCAACCACTCACTATTGTGGTTATTATACAATGTGAGACTTCACTCATATATGTCTACCCAACAAGATGTTCCTTGTGTCGTATCTTCTTAGAATGATCTTGTAGAAATTAGAAACTCAACTGCTATTATATGTTGCACTACTTATATGATCCTAACACTGTACGCTCCCTTATTTACTCATGCTTTATTCTGATTCTGTCTAGGTTACAGTAGAATGGAAAATGGAGTGCAAGAACATGAATGAATGGTGTACAGCAGAGGAAAAATGTTATTTTGACACTAATTCGGTGTCAATGCAGTTTTTGTGGTGGTCTGAAGCACTGGTTTTCCTATCAAGGTTCCCAATGGGATATGAGACCCCAGTAAACACAATCTTGGGTATTCAATGGTTAATAATGCATGTATGTATGTAAATCAATCTTTAGATTTTTTTTTTTTCTTTTTGGGAATGTTTTTTTTCAGCATGACATTTTGTCGTACACGTGGAGATACCACTCATCTAATTAAGCTCTAGTTTTTATCAAAGCTTGAAAGTGACTAGGTTATGTGCACTCTGTGCATTATTATGATTGATTTGTTAAATTTTGAAATTCTTCCAATTGGTAATATTGTGGGCAATATAACTTGTAGTGTACTTTGTTACCTTTTCGTCTTCTACCTAAGATGCAGTAGTTTGGTTTCGGACATGATGTGTTATTTTAATATAGGAATCAATTGTTTTTGAAGTATTAGCGTTAGGGGTGTCCACAGAACCCGTCCACCCGCCCAACCCGCCGGACTCGCCCGAACCCGAACTGCCACCACCCGAACCGACCAATCCGATGGTCGGCGGCGGGTCGCCACCCACAGAACCCGATCCCTTCGGGTCGGCCAGCGGGTTTCCTCCCCAAAAACCCGAGCCACCCGACCCGACCATAAAATCGACAAAATCCGGTGAGATTGAAAGGTTTTCCGACAAATAGCTACTTGAAATCCACCAGATCCGACGATATTTTTTATTTTCCAACGAAGATCTACTTGAAATCCACCAGATCCGACGAGATCCGGTGAGATCTACTCCAGATTCGACAGATCCAGCCAAATATCGGCCAGATCTAGACCGATCCGGCGAAATATCGCACCGGCGGCGAAATATCGGAACTGGCGGCGAAACCCGAAACCGAACCGACACCAACCCGAAACCCGACGGACCCGAACCGGATGACCCGACCATTAAAACGGGTCGGTTTCGGTTTCGATTTTTACCCACCCGAAAAATTCGGGTCGGTTCCGGGTCAGGCACAAACCCGACCCGGCCCGACCCGTGGACACCCCTAATTAGCATGCCATTAGAGAAATTAGACATATGACTTTCCTGCAATTAATGTGGTATCTGAAAATTGATATGAATAAACTGCTTTAATTTTGAATGGTCTGGTTTCTTAGTTTTAGATACAGTGATGTTGAGATCTCTAAAATCGTTCCCACAATTACAGTCTGGTAGATTTTCTTACCAATATTGGGCATATCCTCTTGTACTTGATTGAACAGTCTAAGAGCCATTTACTGCTTTTAGAAAGCAGGCAGTGGTTTCAGACTTCAGTAAATTGCCTTTGATGAAGGCATATAGGGGTGTCAATGTTCGACCCAATCCGCGAACACGACACGAACCTGACATGGGTTTTTGCGGGTTAGGGTTATGCCTTAATGGGTTTAGGTCATAAACAGGTCGACCCTAAGATGACACGATAAGAAACGTGTCATAAGCAGGTCAACCCGCGTAACCTGTAATAGACACATTTTACACGCAATTTATTTGTGTCAGCCCGAAATAACCCACTTAACACAACCTGTTTAACTTGTATAACAAATAAATATAAATTTTATTTTAGATTTGTTAAATACCTTTTATATCCAACATATATTTTAAATGTAAAAAGAAAAGAGAGTAATTATAAAAACTTACAAGGGATATAATTGGAAATTGAAACTTTATAAACCTTAAGTTCTCTAAACCTTACAAATCCTAAATCTCTAAACCTTCTTATAAATATCTAATTTTTTTTAAAAAAAAAAAAAAATTTATTTCAGCCGTACTACTCACTCTAGCTACTATCTTATAGTCTCATGCCCAATTCTCAAACTCAAAGTCTCAAATCGGTTATCGCTCTCTCTCTCTCTATGGATGATAATCATAATCACAGTCAGGATTAGTTTACGGTTTACTCCAATTCTTTCAATATTGATACTTAGCATTTGACGAGTACCAAGGATATTATATTTTTGTTGAACTATGTTATTTTTGTTAAACTATGTTATTTTGAATTTGGGTTGAAGTGTATGCACTTATTTTGGAGTGTAAAGAACTTATTTCTAGATGAATGTTATATTTTTGTTAAACTATATAATTTTGAGTGTAGATTGAAGACTTGAAGTATATGAATTACTTTTGGGATAAAAAAAAAAAATTTCTAGATGGATGTTATATTAAATATTATGCAGGTTGAAATGGGTTGTGTTACATTCGTGTCAACTCAACACGACTTGTTTATTAAGCGTGTCTAATGAGTTGGGTTAGGTCAACCCGCCTTATTAACAGGTCGGGTTAGGATTAAAGGATTATGACATGATAATTAAATGGGTTGGGTTAGGGTTGAGCCATTTAGTCAAATACTCCTACCTCGACACGACACGAACCCGACAAGCTAACCTGAATTGACAACCCTAAAGGCATACCTTATTCCTTTTGAGATTATATTCGCAGCTGCGACCATTAAATACATTGGTTGTTTATTTGGATTGAAGTATTTGAAGAGAGGGATTTGGAACTTTGGATTTCAATTTGTAGCTTTAATCACTTGAATAAGGTATGCAAAAGCAATTATTATTATTATTTTTTATTCATGAAATTTATTTCGGTACTTGATCTCTTGACTATCAAGAGGAAATGTTAATGTGATAAAAGTGAATAATATGTACAGTTTCGGTTTCGTATTTGTGTAGGTCAGTTAGCCTTAGAATCTAGTTGATGCATTGTGCTTTGGAGGTCTAGAGGTAAAGATCCCAATCGGGTAGCATTAACATAATCTTGGGGCATATGTGCTACTAATCCGGGAAATACCAATCCAAAAATCCTCATCGTTTTCATTAACCAACTTTCTTTGTACTCTGGACCCCTCGTATATGGGAAAATGAAACTTCGATCAGCTCCCAAATTGCGTTAAGTCTGAATTTGACAATGGTCCATGGCACTGAGAAATAGTTCTTATTCGGCTCCTCTGTAATGACCTGCACTCCAACCAGGATGCATAGTTTAACCTCATTGAACCAAATCTAAAAATCTACATGCTTGAAAAGACAGAGAGGGATAGAGACAAAGTAGAGAGAGAGAGGACTGACCTTTCCTTCATAGGAGCTATTGTAGTAGTAGCAAGTTCCAAAGTGAGTAAAAAAGACATTATCATCATCATAAGGGACCCTAGGCACTATGTCATTGCAGTAAACAAACCTAAAATACCTCACATCATATTGCTCCAACTTCTTCTCCATATATTCCTTCAACTGATTGTCTCCAACCCTTGGTTGCCCAAATGTGTACACTTCCTCCAACTTATCCATCAACCATTCCTCTTCATGTATTGCTAGCACAGTTAGAAATAAAATCGCTAATGCACCACCCAAGCTGTGTCCTGTCAATATAAATTTTGTATTCTTATTTTTTTGCAATAACTTTCTCAACCTTTGCCTGATTTCATAATAAGCATATTTGTTTTGGTTACTTCCTAGTTCGGGCCATCCTTTTCGCTTTTGAAGACCAAGAGCTTTCATAAAGCCACTATGAGTCTTACCCACCCCTTCAATTTCATACCATGAGAGATCCACATCTACTCTCCAAGCTTTTGGGTCGAATGGGTGGGTGCCCCTAAATGCAACCACGATCAGGTTAGGGTCAACCCTTGTGTCTTGGAACATAATGGCTTGAGTTGTATAGTCCTTCAGGTCATCTATCAAACACTGGATTAGAACAGTTTATTTTCTAGTTGGCCAAAAAAGAAAAAGGTAAAATTGCAATTTGCAGGTAAAGCACATACTAATCTTTCACTAAACACGGAGAATAAAATTATCACAAAAGTAAAAATTGAGACAATTTCAAATTTGGGTCCTACAGTTAGCATGGGGAACAATACAAAATGTGGTTATTTTTATTATTTTTTCCTAATACTAATAATAAGAACTAAAGAATCTATCATCTTACCAAATGATTGCACTGCAACTATGTGCGTCAACCCCACAAATTAGGAGCCTGTAAAGTGTACACTTTTTAAAAAGAGATTCAGCCAATCAGCACGATGAATTTATATTTGAGCAATGAGGAAGAAAATAATCAAGATATATAACATCAATCTCCGGAGGCAAAGGGCTTCCTACTGTGAGGAACTTTTTCCAATCTTATGGTTTGAAGAAAGTTTTGGTATAACAGTAAACCACAAATAATATAAAATTACTAATTTTTAAATATATATGAAAATAAACAAAATAATTTTGGTCCCCTGAAGCGTATCAGGTTTTGATTTTTGAGTACAACAGTTTAAAATTAGCTGACATTTATTTTAGATGAAGCCCATATTGGGCCATGGCCCGACTCACTAACGCATAACGTGGGCCTTTTGCCCTAATCCTCAGCGATTGGTATTAAACGGATGACATGGGCCAATGGATAACAAATTATCCAAGCCCAAATGATAGTGTGACAAAATAAAGAGCAAAAGAGCAGAGGTTAGAAACAGAGAAGCCTAGAAGGCCTATACACTAATTTTTGTGCAAAACTCGGCAGCCATCACTCACTGTCATATTGATGCTCATGAAATATTGCACATGTGAGTTTGGCACAATCATGGCCATCAATACAACAATTTCATAATAATTTTGTAACTAAAGTCCCAATTTAGCAACCTATTAAAGATTAAAACCCTGTCAAGCCTGGTAACATAGGCTTGTTACCAAGTGGGACAATAAAATTGACTGGATCTATGTTGGGTTTGTTAAGATGGAGCTTTCAACACTGGCTGAAGACCCTAGGCCCATGGGTTAATGCGCCAAACCCCATCCACCATGGTTGGGTAGCCCAAAAAAATATTGAAACCCTATTATCCTATGCTAAAAACTAAAAACTAGAAAGCACAATAAACCCAATGATACAAGCAAGCTCCCTCTTCTCTTTTTAAAGAGAAAAGATTCCTCAACACATATTAGAATTTAGAGGGAGGCACTACTATTGCTTGATTGCTTCTACAGAAATATGACATGACCAACAATCAAAGATTAAAGAAAGAAATTAAGAAAAGCATGCCATTAGGGGGAAGACTTAATGTTGATCAGCTCGGGTCAAGACATAAAACAAATTGTAATAAATAGTTAAATAAATACTAATCTGCATAAACTCGTGTCATGCCATATTATGTTAATAGATAGTATAAAATATTGTCATTCTTAAGTCGAAGACTCTATTAAGCTAAGAGACCTTTGTCCAAATAGTTGAGAAGTTACAGCCGAGTTTTGAGTTTTTTTTTTTCCCTGGTTATTTGTTTCACTCTTTTACAGCCAAAGGGAGACCTTTGTAATTCTTAGTAATTATATGATTTTATACTTTATTTTCATAATTAAAAACGAGTTTTTATTTTTATTTATAGAAATAATTAAAGACGAGTTAGTTTAACCTTTTGACAAATAATTAAGCACCTTGTTTATCTAAGTGGACTAATAATAGAGTACTACCCTATAAATTAATACTTCATATTTTAATCTCAATAACAAACATTTTTTTTTTTTTTGAGAAATCAATAACTAACATTTAGTTTAGCAAAATATTGCCAACGGTTTGCCTGTATGCAATGACGGAAGAAAGTTTATATAGTATTTTAGAGAAATGTTAACAAATGCCCTTAGCTATTTTTAGGAACATTTTATTAGGAGAATGATAAAATAATAAATATTGTTGACAACTTTTTATATTTCTCATAAAAGTGATGTCAAAACTTTCTTAATCAGAGATTTTAAAGCAATTGTTAATAGTTTAGCAAAAAAGAATAATTGTTAATAAATTATTTAAAAAAAGTTTTGAACTAATTTTATGGGAAATATAATAAACAGTAAACAAAATTAATTATTTTTTATTTTCATATAAAAATTTTTAAAAATAATTTCTAAACTAATGTCCTTAGAGTACCCATTAACTTTTTCCTTTATTCTGTTACGGAAAGAACATAATATATAATTTGGTACAGGTTTGCAACCCTAGCCCATTTTTCAACTTCCATGTGGTTTCACATGGGGCAAATATAAGCAAATGTGGGATCCATAATCCATATGATTTTGTATCGAAGGCATTCTCTTATTAGTAATTGGATCTATACTTTTCATGGGATCTTTGATTTAAAGAGATAAAAGGAAAGTGTACTTTTAACTAATTATAATCTCAGTCCATTATTAATTGACAAATTATCTCAATTAGTTTTTTTTTTTTTTTTTTGAGAAACTATTTCCTCCATTAGTTAGTAGTATGTATTTGGATAATTTATCTTTTCTTATATTAGTTTATTAGCTTATTTGTTTATGAGTTATGTTTGCTCTTTAAAATCACTTTTTTTAGATAGGTGCTATGGCTACAATATTTGGTTCTAATTTAAACCTACCACTGAAATTACTTTTTTTTTCCCACCAATAATAATATGTAACAATCAGCCACTTAGGATTTATCGTAAAATTATTGTAGACATAACATTTTTTTTTTAATAGATAAATTTGTTTTTATAATTTTTACCAAATGACAAATATGCTTGTGAATAAAAGCTAATTTTAAGAGAAGTCAACTTAGATGGCATATTATTTAATTTGTGACTCTTCTTAATACAAATAATATGTCCCACTTTATACTTAACTAATTAAAAAGAGTGAGACAAATGATTTCTATAACCTAGGCTATAACTACATAATTTTTTTAAGGATTGGAATATAATATAGGTTGATGCTTACCATTCCAATGGTTGTCGAAGTACAAGAATTTCATCTGTGCAAAAATGAAAAAAGAAACGTTAATCTTCATCATAGCCATTATATATCACAAGGGCAGAATCAAAAAAAAAAAAAAAAAAAAAGTTTTGCCATGTTAATGATACTTACATTCCAATGATCATTGATTATGATTTTAGCGAATTCTTCATTTTCCTACGACAATTTGGAGGCCATAATTGAGAGAAAAGCGTTGTATTTTGTGTTACCATATTTGATACTTTTGTCTAATTCCACTCTTGGATCAAGATTTCCCACCACAGATGTGAACTTTGCCGATAATCTATTCGGCGTTCTTTCCCTTTTTCCTACAAAACCCACTTACTCCATCAATTTTTGGAAGAAAATAATAAATTCTCAACTAAATTTAAACAAATGATTGCATTAAATTAGATTGTTTTATAGAAAGATAACACTGCGTTACAGTCATGGTTTTCAAATTATTTACGAAATCTAAGATATTAGTTCCTAAATATTTGCCTTAAATTAGATATATAGTAAGTTAGAACACATACATAATAGCATAATAATTAATGCATGCACGCAATTTTGGGCATATATACTGCCGTACATGCATGCAGATTATATATAAGGAACTTTATAACCTATTAAATGCTCAATATACCATGCTACATATAACACAAACCAAACCTGTTAAGAAATTGGTGAAGAGCCTGAGTAATCCACCGTTGCTTGAAAGAAGATTCAGCCATTGCTCTAACATTTTCCCTAATTTTTTCATAGGGTTTTCCACCTTAAGGAGGAGTTTCTGCGCAAAAAGGGAGCTGAAGATGTACCATCTTCTCCAAAAACCTCCCTTAAGGTCTTCTGATGAGCACTCAATGAATTCACAATCTTTTGATTCAGAGGAAAAGAGAAAGCAACCGAGATCATAGAAACTAGCGTTATCTGGCTTCAGCACAAAATAATTTTTGCTGAAATTTTTTTCATCACAAGACATGGCTTAGAAGTAATATGGAGAAGGTGCAGGATGGGTTGCTATGTCAATGTCTCAATTGGAAAACCAGGTAATTAAATTTTAGCAAAGCGACTCAATATTTATATCTGCAATTCTGTATACCACAATTCCTAACTTTCGAAAAAAGATAAGGTTAGAGACATATGCTTATGGTAATTAAGAGACAAGGTAAGTATTCCTAACTTTTGAAAAAGATTAGGTAAGAGACATGTGCCATGCTTTCTAATGCCTTATCGAGTGATATGCACTCGACCCATAATAGCAGGTAGCTTCTTTTTGGAAAATACACTCCGTTTCAGCATTTGATCTGCTTAAATATTTCTCATTTACATGCATGTCTTTTCCACTAGAGTCTCTTCCAGTGAATACTTTCCACTCTTCCAGACATATCTACAATACAAATTATTGATGGTGCTGAAAGTTATAAAGTTAATTAAATCACAAAACACAATCCTTTCTCATAAACCTAATGAAATTAGAACAATAAAAGCAACAAAGAAAACCGAACTAACCCATTTGGGCCGCATGTCGTTGGTGGTGGAGGCGGAGCAGACGAGGAAGACGATGATCTCTCCCTCAATGGAGCACAACAAAGATTTCTCCCTCTCTCTCCTTGTCTGAGATGAGAACAAATAAAATGGAGATCTGTGAATGGCTTCTATTGTTTTGTTTAAGTGAAACACTCAAACGGTTGTGGGCTTTAAATTAGTAGTCTGTCTTTTATAATATAAAAAATTAAGATAAGTGTTATCTCTACAATATTTTCACAATGCTATTAGTTCAAATTTAAATTTACTGCTAAAATTATTTTTTTGTCCACCGATAACAATATGTAACAACTTGCCACTTATAATTTGTTATGAAAATATTATGTAGATAATATTTCTCAATGAATAAACTCATTCCAAATATACTTAGATTTGATAAATTTTAAATTACATAGAATTTTCAAAGAACTTGCATAATACTAAGGTAGATTTGATAATGATGGACAGATAAATAATGAAAGCGTGAGAATTAAAATTAGACCATTAACAAAATATATCATTGAAATATTTTTAAAAATTATACTGTTGGGAGATTTAAAAAGGTAGCTATTATGAATTTGGAAAATATAGTTGTTCAGACTTGGGAGTTGGGAATGAATAAAAATTGATTTAAAAAATAATAAAAAATGATAGAAAAATAATATTTAAATGAGATAGAGAAATGATAGAAAATATATTGGAAAATGTATTTAAAAAAATAAATAGATAAAAAATAGAAATATCTGTTCACTCTACAAATAGCACAAAATTTAGAGAGATGTTGATGTCTCAATTGGGAAAACTACCATAAATTTTAGCAAAGAAACTCAATATTTATATCTGTAATTCTGTATACAACAATTCTTAACTTAAAAAATAAAAAATAAGGTAAGAGACATATGCTCGTGGTAAGAGACAAGGTAAGAGACATATGCTTATGGCTTTAAGTATTCCTAACTTCTGAAAAATGTAAGGTAAGAGACATATGCTTATGGCTTTAAGTAATTAATTATGCTTATGGCTTTAAGTAATTAATTAAACAATTAGTCTCCTGCAATGGTCCAATGGTTTAAAGAAGAAGAATTAGTTTTTCAGGATTGCTAAATTCACAATCAAGAAATAAGAAGTCTCTATGGAAAAAGTTCCACATCTCAGATTGTGCCAGCTTGATCATGGATTTCTCTCTCTCTCTGTCTCTCTCTCTCATAGTTTATGGCATCCTTGTCAAACATGTAGGGCTGGCTCAACAATTCTGGGGGCCTTAGGTGAAAATTTTAAGTGGGTTATTTTTTAAACTTTATAGTCTAAACTTGCACAAATAAAAATTAATTTATTACATGTTTCAATAAATTAGTATCACTATAATACAAATGAGTTAATATAATATATATCAAATTATAATTGGTGTGATAATTTATAATAATTGATAAAGTAAGAGTTTGCATTTAAAAAAAATGTGATAACTTATTAATTAGTGTGTGGCTATGTGGCGTGTGGGGCTAGCTGTGATTTGTGGACAAGACTGTGTAGTGCTGTGTGTACTATGCAGTCTTGTCTTGTCAAATTGTGTGCATTGTCATTGTGCAGTATTCAGCATTTTAAGATACAATGTGGTCTTTCTAATGCATTTTATTGACTAATAAAAGTACTTAGATTTTTTTTTTTGGTAATTAAAATTGAAAGTTCAATTAGTGTATAAAACACTATGAACGTTGAGACCCCCAATTAAAAAATTACCGATTCAAGCTTAATATCAAACAATTAATGTGCGGAATATGAACATAAACTTAATACAGAATTGATAAAACAATCTAAACCAAATAAAATCACATCCACAGCAGAAATTAAATGGCAAAGATTAAGGGAAGAGAGATGCAAACACAAGGACAACACAACGATGTGTTATCGAAGAGGAAACCGAAGCCCTCGACATAAAACCTCTCCACTGCCCTCCAAGTGGTAAATAATCCACTAAAGAATGTAGTTGTGATACATGAACAGCAGAAGACCCTCAAAGCCTAATCTACCCAATGTACCTAAGCCCTCCAAGCTCCTACTCCAACGAGGTTACGCCGAACCTATTTCTTCTTTAGCTTACCGGATTCCGCTACTTGACCATAGCATCAACCAATATGAAATTGATCACTTCTTAACTGCTTCTCAAAGCATCAAACATCTTTCTCACAGATATGGGTAAGGTGAGAAAAGGTTTTGGTAATGTATCTCTCAAGGATGTAACAATGGAGAGGGTGAGAGTAGAGGAATTTGAAGAGTCTCTATATGAAGATTAGGGATGAGTCAATCTTGTTTTTCTCTAGGGTTTCTCTCTCAATATTCTCTCTGGAAGCTCTTTACATTTCGTGGGTATAAGGGGTATTTATACTAGGGTGAGAGTGGAATGCGAAGAGTCAGGTTTTTCAAAACAGAGCTGGCTGGCGGCTAGGCCTCGCGACTTGACTGAGTCGCGAGTTCAAGTTGCGAGTTAACAGAACGGCCAGTTTGGACTTTTTGTCCTGTAGTGCTCTAGCTGGCATGACTGTTCATCTTCTCTACACGCTTCACTCGTGTGCTGCAGTTTGCGGTTTGCCAGTCGCGAGTCATCCGCGAGTCCCAACTGCGAGTCTCTGCATCTTTGCACAATTTTGAGCATTTCTTCACACTCTCTCACACACTACCTTTACATGATTCCCACCTAAATACAAGGTTACTAATTGCTAAAATACAAATAAATTTGACACGGAATAAAGCCAACAAGATGGTTGAATAAATTCAACCTTACAAAAATATATAGATGAATATTATATATACAAATATATATATATATATATATATATATATATATATAAATTTAAATAGGGGCCTTTTTTTATTTGGGGGTCTTAGGCGATTGCATTAATTGCATCTATGGTTCAGCCGGCCCTACAAACATGCATTATGTGTTCATATTCTGAAAAAAGGGAGGCATAAGCATTTGGTACTATGGCCCTTAATTAATTACTTGACATATATTTAAGATGAAGCTCGAAAAGAAGAGATCATCATCTATGGACAAGATTATGAACAAGCTTAGATCGACTCAGATGAGAGCTCAAGAAATGAGGAGCTTAATGCTGGCCAATCAGGTTCATCAAGTTACCGGGGCTTCCTATAAGGCGCTATCATTCAGCAGAACTCGTCAGATGGGCTCTTTGAGTGGTTGTTTCACCCGCCATGCTTTCTAATGCCTCATTGAGTGATATGCACTCGATCCCATAATAGCAGGTAGCTTCTTTTTGTAAAATACTCCTTGTATCAGCATTTGATATGTTTAAATATTTCCCATTTAGAGCATCCACAGCAATGAAACTATTTTTTTAGCTATTTGATACCACAAAAAGTCACTTTATTTATTTTACTTACTCATTTTACAAAACATCCTGCAGCAGTGGATCTATTTTAGCTTTTAACACAATAAAATAATATAAATATCACAATAAAATAATATATCTACCATAATAAAATAATACACCCCACTGCAAAAAAAAAAAAACACCAATCATTTGAAGATTCTGAAGAACAGTAAGCAAACCCAAAACCCCAGCCACCTCCATTGCCACCCATAACCCACAACCACCTCCACTGTCCACAGGCCACCATTAACACAACCTAAATCCATCAAATTTGCAACAAAAGCATCTCAAAAACCAACCAAAATCACACATAAAAACAACAAAATTCAACAAACCCACAAATCCAGCAACAAAAAAACCTAGGGACAACCAACAAAAATAAACCCATACCACCGCCACAGCCAACAACAACCACCCACAGTAATGGCTTGGGACAACCCACCACCACCACGAACACAAAGCACAAACACAACCCACGAACACAACCCAATCAACAACCTACCACCACCACCACAAACCCACCTCAACAACCACCACCCACAACTCTGATTTAAAAATAAAAATAAAAAAAACCACCACCACCACCAGGTTTGGGTCGCTGGCGGCTTGGGACTTGTGTCAGCAATGGCTTAGGACTTGGGTCACTGGCGGCTTGGCGGGTAGTGGCTAAGGAGTGGTGAGGAGTTGGAGGAAGAAAGAAATAAAAAAATGAAGGTGGAGAAGAGAAGGGCTGGGTTCAGTGAAGAAGAAAGGTGAAGTAGTAAGAAAAAATAGAGAAAAAATGGCTGGAGGAAGGAACAAAAAAAAAAAAAAATTGAAAGGGAGAAGTGCTGGGTTTGGTTCGATGAAGAAGAAAGAGTCAATGTGAACAAGAAAGAGAAAATAATGAATGAGAGAGAAAAGCTTAATTTAATAAAAGAGGAGAGAGAAATCAATTAAAATATAATTTTTTTTTTTACCTTTGAGCTACAGTGCACATCTAAAATAGTGCACATCTATCTTTAGATGTGCACCGTAAGCTAAATTTTTTAGCTTTACCTCCACTGCTACAGCTCTTCTTTTGTGATTAATAGCTATATTTTTAGCAATATAGCTATTTAGCACCACTGTTGTGAGTGCTCTTACATGCATGTCCTTTCCACTAGAGTCTCTTCCAGTGAATACTTTTCAGACATATCTACAATACTAATTGATGGTGCTGAAAGTTATAAAGTTAATTAAATTTTCTTCATGTCTATTTTCCAAAAGGAGCAAAAAAAATTATTTAAGCATCATGAAATGTGTTGGGGAGACTAAACACAGGGGACACTCTAATTGAGTAGTTAACATAATATATGGGGATTAACCCAAAAGCTTGACCCTATAAGCTTAAGCTCAACTATGTTAACTCACTATTGCAGTTATTATTTGATGTGGGATTTCATTCACTCGTTTCTACTCAACAAAATGTTCCTTGTGTCGTATCTTCTTAGAATGATCACGCAGAAATTAAAAACTCAAGACTGCAATTATATGTTGCACTATTCATATGGTGCTAATACTGTTTCTTTTCATTGTCCTACGCTCCCTTATTTATTCATGCTTTGTTCCGATTTTGGCTAGGTTAGAGTAGAATGGAAAATGGAGTGCAAGAACATGAATGAATGGTGTACAGCAGAGGAAAAAATATTATTTTGACACAAATTAGGTGTCGATGCAGTTTTTGTGGTGGTCTGAAGCACTGATTCTCCTATCAAGGTTCCCAATAGGATGTGAGACCCCAGTAATTAAACACAATCTTGGGGATTCAATGGTTAATAATGCATGAATGTATGTAAATCAATTTTGATAGGCCAAAAATGTATTGACCCCTAGTGATGAATTAACAAATTAATTAGCCAAGTTAATTAATTAATTCAATTATCATGCAATACGCATGGTATCACAAACAAATCACCAAATAATTAAATGTAGTGGAAATTAAATTGACACGGTGATTTGTTTACGAATGGGGAAAACCTACACGGCAAAAATCACACCGGGTGATTTTAAGGTCACCACTCTCGAGAATTCACTATTATCACAACAAGCAGTTACAAGTAAAGGAATCCCAGTACCTTATATCAACCTACAGTTGAACCCTTACCCCAATACTCAATTGGACTTGTTCTGTAGTGACAATCTCTCCTTATAGTGCACAGCTCCCGATACGTGACTAACCAATTCGATGCGTGGATCCTAGTATGCGGCTTACTCACCAACTTGAGAAAGATGTTGGCTGCAAAGTTCATCAGTTCATCACACGATGAAGATCATGAAGTTCCTTGGTTACAAAACCTTACGGTGTACAAATACAGTAGCTTCTTCAAGAGAAAGATGAACCAGGACAAATTCTGTCTCCGGTCACAATTTGCATGAACACAACTTTGCTTCACACTTGCGCAACCTTTTACGGCCCTTAAAACAATCCTTGTATATGTTTAGGGTTGTGAGAAAAGAAAGCCCAAACATGTATTCATGGATTGGATTGAAATCAGCTCTGAAAAACTGAATTTCATAAATCTCGATAGATAGCTTATCTGTCGAGATAGCTGTCGAGCATCGGGCTTTATCAGCTTTTTAAACCTTGATAGATACTAGTTGTCAAGATTTAAAATCCAGCATTTCTTCACTTGTTTCTTGGACAGACTTGTATGGCTTTAACACTTAATCTTGAAACCTTGTTCCTTGAAGCATTAAACACATCTTAGATCTACCCAATTACAAGTAAAATGCGTTTTGTTAAAGGATTAGCCAATTCAATATTGACATATGTTCCTAACATTAAATCACATATATCCTAACAAATCTTTAGATTTTTCTTTTTCTTTTTGGGAATTTTTTTTCACCATGACATTTTGTCGTACACGTGGAGATACTACCACTCATCTAACTAATCTCTAGTTTTTATCAAAAACTTGAAAGTGACTAGGTTATGTGCACTCTGTGCATTATTATGATTGATTTGTTAAATTTTGAAATTCTTCCAATTGGTAATATTGTGGGCAATATAACTTGTAGTGTACTTTGTTATCTTTTGTCTTCTATCTAAGATGCAGTAGTTTGGTTTCGGACATGATGTGCTATTTTAATATAGGAATCAATTGTTTTTTAAGGTATTAGCATGCCATTAGAGAAATCAGACATATGACTTTCCTGCAATTAATGTGGCTACTAAAAATTGATATGAAGAAGTTGCTTTAATTTTGAATGGTCTGGTATTACTTTGATGAAGAGATACCGTATTCTTTCTAAACTTAGATGAAGTGAAATAGAATGTTGTCATCCTTACCGGTTATAAGATTACAAGTGTTTTGTTGGAACTTGGAACAAAATTCTCAAAACTTAAATTCACACCAAAGTACCAAACAATATATTTCAGTACTTTTACTGAAATTTATTTCACTACTCAATTCTTTGAATCTCTATTCTCTTGACAGTCTAGAGGAAATGTTAATCTACGGTTTTGGTTTCGTATTAGTGTAGGTCAGTTACCCTTTGAATCTTTTAGGCCTAGAGGTAAAGATCCCAATCGGGTAACATTAACATAATCTGGAGGCAAATGTTCTGCTAATCCTGGAAATACCAATCCAAAAATCCTCATAATTTTCATTAACCAACTTTCTTTGTACTCCTGACCGCTTGTATATGGGATAAGGAAACTCCGGATCAGCTCCCAAACTGCATTCATGAATTTGAAAATGGCCCATGTCGCTGAGAAGTAGTTCTTATTTGGCTCATCCTTCAGAATCTGCACTCCAACAAGATGCATAGTTTAACCTCATTGAACCAAATCTAAAAATATACATGCTGAGAGAGAGAGAGAGAGAGAGAGAGAGAGAGAGAGAGGACTGACCTTTCCTTTATAGAAGCTATTGTAGTAGAGGCAAGGTCCAAAGTGAGTAAAAAAGTCATTATCATCATCATCATCATAAGGGACCCTAGGCACTATGTCATTGCAGTAAACAAACCTTAAATACCTCACATCATATTGCTTCAACTTCTTCTCCATATAACCCCCCAACTGATAGTCTCCAACCCTTGGTTGCCCAAATGTGTACACTCCCTCCAACTTACGCATCAACCATTCCTCTTCATGTTTTGCTAGCACAGTTAGAAACAAAATTGCCAATGCCCCACCCAAACTATGTCCTGTTAATATAAATTTTGCATTCTCATTTTTTTGCAATAACTCTCTCAACCTTTCTCTGATTTCATAATAAGCATATTTCTTTTGGTTAATTCCTTGTTCTATTTCTTTAGGCCATCCTTTGTTCTTTTGAAGACCAAGAGCTTTCATAAAGCCACTATGAGTCTTACCCACCCCTTTAAATTCATAATAGGAGAGATCCACATCTGTTCTCCATGCTTCTGGGTCGAATGGATTGGTGCCCCTAAATGCAACCACGATTAGGTTAGGGTCAACCCTTTTATCTTGGAACATAATGGCTTGAGTTGCAGCGTCCTCCAAGTAATCTGCCAAACATTGGATTAGAACATTTTTGGTTTCTCGTTGGCCAAAAAAAGAAAAAGGTAAACATTGAAACTCAATTTCAAATTTGTGACCTACAGTTAGCATGGGGGGGACAATACAAAGTGTTGCTATTTTCATAACTATTTTGACTGCATCCAAATCGTAATACTAATATAAGGACTAAATTAAAAGACCCTCCTAAATAAATTTATCTTAAAGAGTCTATCATCGTACCAAATGATTGCACTGCAACTTTGAGCGTTAACCCATGAACTATGTGCAAGTAAAATGAGCACTTTTTAAGAAGAGATTTAGCCAATCTGAGGAATTTATATTTTAGCAATGAAGATGAAAATATATAACATCTATCCCACATGATTGTTTAGTTAGAAATGGCATTATGTTGTTTAGTTAAATCAAAGCCCAATAACTTTTGATTTTTCAAGTCATATGATTTTAAGAAAGTATTGGCCTAACAATAAACAACAAATAATTATAAATTACCAATTTTAAAATTAAAATATAAAAAATGAATAAATAAACAAAAGAATATTGAAGTGTATCAAGTTTTGAGTACGACCATCTAAAAATTAAAATTAGCTGGTGTAGCCCATTTTTGGGCCATGGCCCGATTCACTAACTAATAATGTGGGCCTTTTGCCCCTACTCCTCAGAGATTGGCATTAAACAGATGACATGGGCCGATGGATAACAAATTATCCAAGCCCAAATGATTGTGTGACAAAACAAAGAGCAAAAGAGCTGAGGTTAGAAACCTAGAAGGCCATCACTGTCACATTGATGCTCATGAAATATTGCACATGTGAGTTTGGCACAATCATGGGAACCACGATAAAGATTGGTGCAAGAAGCCTAGGAATATGCATATGTGCTAGATAGAATTTTAAAAAAAATTAACTTTTTTTTTTTATGGGAAAAAAAAAAAAATTAACTTAAGGAAAAAAAAAAAAACTTTTGTTTAAGGAAAATAGGCTATATTAAACTACATTACTTAAAAAAAAAAACCAACTACATAATAACTTGTTAAAAGTACTATGAACACAACAATTTCATAATAACTTTATAACTAAAGTCCCCCATTTAGCATAGACCAAGAATAGTGCATGGACCAATAACCTATAAAGAGTAAAGCCCTATTGTCCTATGCTAAAAAGCACAATAAACCCACTAATACAAGCAAGCTCCATCTTCTCTTTTTGAAAAAGAAAAGATTCCTTAGCACATAATAAGAGGGAGGCACTACTATTACTTCTACAGAAAAATGAAATGAAAAACAATCAAAGATTTAGAAAAGAAAGAAAAGCATGCCATTAGGCTGAAGACCTAATTTTGATCTGCCTAGTGTCAAGAACTGGCAGGAGGGTCAAAATCGCCAATTAAACCTCAATTTCTCTTAATCTTTCCCACCTCAACACATAAGAACAAAAAGGTGGGACTATTGGTGATAACGACAATATTATCAAATATTGTCATCTTTAAGTCGAAGAATCTATCTATTAAGCTAGCTAAGAGACCTTTGTTCAACTAGTTGAGTGGTTAACCAGGCTGGGTTTTGAGATTTTTTTTTTCCATATTATTTGTTTCACCAAAGGGGACCTTCGTAATTCTTAGTAATTATCCTCTCAAATAAAAAAAAAAAAAATCTTAGTAATTAAATGCTTTTCTACCATATTTTCATAATTAAAAACACGCCAGTTTAACCTTTTGACAAATATTTTTTTTCATAGGAAGTTTTGACAAATAATTAAGTACATTGTTTATCTAAGTGGACTATTAATATGGTACTACCATATGCATTCATATCAATAAGTTAATACTTCATATTTTAATCCCAATAGTTTCTCAGCCAAAAAAAAAAAAAAAAATCCCAATAACTACCATAGTTTAGCAAAATATTGCCAACGGTTTGCCCGTACGCAACGACGGAAATAAAAAGCACCCAAACAAATTGTTTAGGTGAAGTCCTGTCAAATCAGGGTTAGGTAGGAATTATAATATAGTACTGATTCATATGCACCAGTACAAACGCATAAATTAATTACAAATTGACATTATTTAATCACGACCACCAGTTATTACTAGGTAATAATTATATGTTTTGCAAATCAAAAAAAAAAAATAATAATAATAATATGTTTTGACTTTTGACTCTTTCCAATCAATATTGGACATCTTCCAATTAATGCTAATGACATTGACAACCATATATTTTATTGTGGGATTCGAATTTAAGGTGCGTCTTAGGAAAGTACATTCGAACTTTCAAGGCGAGAATCCAACGCTGATAAGAATACAGTGTGTATTTTTTTATGGAAAGAAAATAGTGTGTAATTTGGTACTCCTATTATATAAAATTGACATGCATATTACGTAATATCGAAAAAACACAATCATAACAGGTTTACTACCCTAGCCCATTTTTTAACTTCCATGTGGGTACACACTTCACATGGGGCAGATAAAAGCAAATGTAGAATCTATAATCCATGTCAAAACACGTTCTCTTATTAGTAATTGGATTCATACTTTTCATATATGGGATCTTTGATTTAAAGTTATTGAAGGAAAGTGCCCTTTTAACTAATTATAAGCGCAGTCCATTATTGACCGACAAATTATTTCAATTAGTTTTTTTTTTCTTCTTTTTTTGAGAAATTATTATCTCAATTAGTTAGTAGTGTGCGCATTTGGATAATTTATCTTTCTTATTAGTTTTTGTGTTTTACTAATGTATGCTCTAATATTAATAAATTATTTAAAATTTTTTTAATGAAAAATTGAAAAATAACTAACTTTTTTTACAGTTTTTTTTTTTTTTTTCAAATTTTCATTAAAAAAATTCCCTAAAATTGATGAATAATATAGCTCTTAGAGCATACATTAACCAGATTCATAGTTTATTAGCTTATTTGTTTGAGTTATGTTAGCTTTTTAAATTTTTATTTTTATTTTATGGATAAAATTGTGAGACAGAAGATTTCCATTCCTATTCTTCTATAACCTAGGTCATAACTACATAATTTCTTTTTAAAAAAAAAAATCATATAGGTTGTTGCTTACCGTTCCAAAAGTTGTTGAAGCCCAAGAATTCCATCTGTGCAAAAATGAAAAAAAAAAAAATGAAACGTTAATCATCATCATCATAGTCATCCCATTATATATAACAAGGGTAGAATCAAGCAAAAATTTGTTTTACCATGTCAGTGATACTTACATTCCAATGATCCTTGATTATGGTTTTAACGAATGCTTCATTTTCGTATGACAATTTGGAGGCCATAATTGAAAGTGACGCATTGTATTTTCTGTTACCATAACTAATCTTTTTGTCTAATTCCACTCTTTGATCAAGATTTGCCACCACAGATGTAAACTTTGCCGATGACCTATTCGGCCTTACCATTTTTCCTACAAAACCCGCCTACTCATTCAATTTTTGGAAGATGTGAATTAACATATCTTGGTTTAAATAATAAATTAGAGGGTAATAGATTCTCCAACTAAATTTCAAGACATGACTGCATTAAATTAAATTAATTTTTAGAAATATAACACTGCATTACAGTCATAGTTTTCAATTTACTTAGGAAATCTAAGATATTAGTACTTATTAGTACCTAATAAATTAGATATTAGTAACATTTAGAAGTTAGAACACATACATAATAGCATAATTACTGCATCGCAATTTTGCCCATATATACTGCCATACATGCATGCGGATTATATATATGGAACTTTATAAATATCATGCTACATATGAAACAAAACATAGACACAATCACACAAACCAAACCTGTTAAGAAATTGGTGATGAGCCTGAGTAATCCACCGTTGCTTGAGAGAAGATTCAGCCATAACTCTAACACATTCCCTATTAGGACCATAGGTTTTCCCACCTTAAGGAGGAGTTTCTGCACAAAAAGGGAGTTGAAGATGTACCATCTTATCCAAAAATCTCCCTCAAGTTCTTCTGAGTACTCGATGAATTTACTAGTTTCCGATTTAGAGGAAAAGAGAAAGCTAGCGAGATCATAGAAACTAGCGTTTTCTGGCTTCAGCACAAAATAATTTTCACAGAATTGTTTCTCAGAAGACATGGCTTAGAAGCAGTATGGAGAAGGTGAAGGATGGGTTGCTATGTCAATGTCTCAATTGGGAATACTACGTAAATTTAGCAAACAGAGACTCAGTATTTATATCTGTAATTCTGTACACAACAATTCCTAACTTTCGAAAAAAGATAAGGTAAGAGACATATGCTTATGACTTTGAAATTTATTAAACAATTAGTCTATCTTGTCCGTGTTTTATAATGGCTAATTACTAATTCAATTGGAGGGTGACGTGTACAAACAATGACTAATCGTTGTCCTTATGGCCCAGCTAATCACTTTATTGTCGTATACTTCAATTCGGGTATTGAAAATTTGACTCAAGCTAGCTCTTGATACTATAAGCTTATAATGGATTCATAGGCGGGTCTCCTTGACATTTTTTTGTAACAAAAAAAAATTACCATGGACTCTAATTTAACATAAATTATGTTAGAAGGATAATTCATGAATTCACTCTCTCATACCACTCCATACATTTATGGCCCTTTGACACTGGAGTAAAGTGGCAGCTACAAACATTGGGCATGAGGAGTATCCAAATAAGCCTACAACACAATCCAAGCAAATTCTCAAGCCTAGCCAAGTTGATTTTCAAGCTCAACAAATAAAGCTATTATTTTCACAACAATTCAAAAGATATTTGACACCGGAGTGTCCCAAGATCTAGCAAGCTCAATCTAATGTCAGTAAGGTCCAAAAGCTTTCCTTGAAGATTAGAATAACAGCCCATTATTTTGAACTTTTTATTATTATTATTAATAAAGTCAAATAGTCTTTATTTAGTTTCTCTTAGGATGAATCAGACTTTATAATTTATTTCTCCTAGGCAGATAAGTATTTTATTATGTTTTTAGTTCCTAAGAGTTATATTTGATCTTGGTCAGGTTAAGTGAATTTTTTAATTAGTATTTTTGTTTTCCTATGCTTGGGGTGCTATTCCAAGCTCTATTTAAGTCTTTTGGCTGAATCAAATAAAATTCAGAGTGTATTTTCAGAATTAAAAATCTTGTGTTTTTCAGAAGATTGATTTCTTCTAAATCAACTCTTATCCCTTGGATGGCGAGTTTCGATTTCTGTATCTCTTGGGTGGTGTAAATCTGTATCCTTAGCTACATTCCTTTAGGTGGTGTTATCCGTATCCTTTTGTGTTTTCTTTGTTGGTAAACTTATCTATCATTCAAATTATTGGGTATTTTTATTATCCCATAAACCTGAAAATATAAAATATATTTATCTAGCCTACCCTCATTTATCATATCAGTTAAGTTTGAGAGTTGCCCCTTACGAATCATGCTGTTAGATTTAGAAAATAAATCTGCAATATGAAATGTGTTAAGACCGCTAAGTTAATCATTGCTCCTAAAACCAATGGGTGTTAGGACGAGGCGCGCACTTTGGTCTTTAAAGGCAAAAAGCCATGTGTTAGTTTTTGCCGCAGGCAGGTAGACATGAGCTAGGTTCTATATAGTGCATTGCATCGGCGGGCTGGACTGTCAAGCCCCAATTTATGTCACGTTTGCACATACGTACTAATACAAAATGTTGACCCCCCCCCACAACCACCCAATGTTTGTCGCTAGCCATTTAAGCTGCTGGTCCCAAACCAAAGCCAATCTGGTGTTTTAGTCTTGATTACTATACCTACATCATCAACTTAATTATATCTGGTACCGGTACACTAATGCCGATATTGACACTGCTAGTGCTAATGTTTGGGACCATAATCCTCACTACGGAATTAACACATCAGAATTAATTAGCAACACGGCCTAGAGCTCAACACTCCCAACTCCAATAGGTTTTATTTTTCAATAGATGGGTCAATTTGTTACTTGATGGATCAAAAGGATTAATTATCATAGCTCAATGAAACATCATCTATCATTATTTTCTCACCACAGAATTTCTTAAATGTCAAAGTATGTTATCAAATACACCTAAATTTGATTAATTTTCTTCAATTTATTTCACTATTTTATGTATACTGACTCCCTTATCAATATTTAATTGTTTATGCCTTGAGGTTATTTGTAGATGATAATTGTTTAAATAAATTTAGTCTAAGTGTGCGTTTGGGTTAGATTGAAAAATGAAAATTATTTCACTATTCAACTTATTTTTTGCTACTATTCATGGTCCCACTGCACTTTTTGGTACTATTCATGGGCCCCACTGTATTATTTCAATTAACTTTTGCCTTTATCTATAGTATTTTTAGCAATAATTTTTCAATTTCAGTTAAATAAGCGGTATCCAAACACACCCTAAGTGTATGTTTGGCAAAAATTAAAAAGCCAACTTATTTTACTATTCATGAGCCCCACTGTACTTTTTGGTACTATTCATGGGTCTCACTATACTATTTTAGCTAACTTTTATCTTTATCTACAGTACTTTCAGCAAAAATTTTTCTGTTTCAGCGAAATAAGCGGATCCCAAACAGACCCTTATGTGATTCGAATTAATGGGGAAAATGTTTTTTTTTTAAAAAGAGAAATTTGAATTTAAATGATACACACACATGTGGGTTCCAGTTAGTTCAATTGGTAAAGTCTCTAATGGTTGTATAAGATATTTGGACTTCAATCCCCACTTACACCAAAAACAAATTGGTGTCTTGGTCTGATGATAAAAAGTTATCATCAGGAGTGGACGCCATAGGTTGAAACTCTTTAAAAAAAAATGATACTCACATATATATTATTGATCTTATATTCATCTTAAATGGTTATAAAATTTGAGCATTATAGATTAAATTAGGTTAAAAAGCCCTCCAACTTGATTTATGTACACTGCTATTTGTACTATGGATCAACCTAACATGGTCCTTATTTTTATCATAGTTTTGCACACTCTAATTGTACCATGAACCTAAAACTGTATTTAATCTTATCATAGTTTGCTTGTAACATTTAATTTCAAGAGGTATGAATGTGACAAGAGTCTTATTGCTAAACTAAACTTTATGGTATTTTCAATAAACACGTCTAAAGTCTAAAGTTCGAAGACAGTTTTTTTTTCTTCTTCTTCTTCTTTTTATTGTAACAACTAATAAGCGGCCAGGGAAGAGGGCTATAATCTCATGGCAATATATTATGGACAACAATTGGGAGACTCTTAACAGAATAAACTAATTATTACTTATTAGTTGGGCTATTTGTTGAGTGCAGCTCATATTTTTTGAGATGGGCAAACTCTCTTTCTCTTTCTCTTGCTAGCTTAACCCTTGAATAATTTGATGTAATGCGTGGGAAGAATCTTAATCTCCTCCATCTCATAGTCTCTTTTGCAATTTTTTAAAGGAGATGATGATGCTTCCTCCTCTAGGTTTTGTCTTAATAATATATTAATGTTCCCTCATTACCTATATATATATATATATATATATATATATAACTAGTTAGTTAACATTAAATAATTATTTTTAGTATTAAAGAACTCTTTGCATCTGAACTGAAGCCAATTCTCCATTTACCAAACTGGCAAACAGATATAGGATGGTCACTTGGTTGTTAATTTAAGACAGCAACAATTTCCAAGAAGCAATCCTGAAACGTAGCCGTAATCAACTGAAGCTTAAATAAAAACTATTAGTAGGGATTTTAAAGTGTTAAGTATATTAAATCTTATTACGTTAGGGGAAGATGTCATTAGCCTTGCTTTATTATGACATATATTATCCCTAATCTTTGTGATCTTTGTTCAGTTAACAGATTTATTATAGTCAATTTCTTAATTAAAAAATAAGAAAAAAAATTAACAAATACTATAAGAATATTGATTTAAGAAATAATATTTTTTTCAAAATTTTTACGGGAAAAAAATTTATTTTTTACGACTTTTTATATTTCTCATAAAAATTGTGTTAAAATTATCTTAAAATAATTTATTAACAATTATTTTAAGTGCACTTGTTAATGGAGTTGAGTAACATCAATACAACCTCTCTGTCCTTTCACCTTTCTTGTACGTTTCTCTGCTTCAAATTCTTCCTTCACTACTTCATTGCAATCCACATTTTTGGTATATGAGAATGTGCTTAATTTTTTTATTTTTTTTTTTTGTTTTTTGAGAAAATGAGCACGTGCTTAATTAATTCTTCCTCCACTGCATCATCACGGGCATCCATAATCTTTTTTGGTATATGATATGATTCTCATTCTTAATTTCTTCTAATTCATCCTTGTCAGTTAGTCCTAGACACTTCTGGATCGGTGCTGACATGACATTTGCAATTTTCACCTTCCCTTTGGTGAATCATCAATTAATCATGGACGGCTATGGGTCACAACACCGTCACTAACTCACCATCCATCAAATCAATTTTTTTTTTCTTTGGCTTGTTAATCAATTGAATTGTTAGCACGACGGATTTATTTAAGTGTATTCCAAATTGAGTTTTATTAATGTATGTCTTAAGGATATATATTAGCAAATTATTTTAAAAAAATTTTTATGAAAAAATACTAAAGTAACTAACTGATTTAACATTTTTTTTTCAAATTTTTCATTAAAAGTTTCTTATTATGGATGGTTAACCAAACTCTTCCAAATCGGAACTTGTCTCTCTTTGTTAGATACTTAGATTAATATCAATTTCATGAATTTGCATCATCATCATATTTCATTTTTGTTTTTTTGTTTTTTGTTTTTTTTACTTTATAAATACAATAAAATTTGAAACTTATTATATCTACTCCATAATTAATACTTGTTATCACCGGATTAAGAAATCAATTTTTTTTTTTTTTTTTAATGTAAGTGAAATATCTCACAATTATTGTATTTCACTTAATCAACAGTTATAGTGATATAAAATTTACAAATTCACCTTCTCGTCCATCAAAATCAATGCCCTCACCAACTCAACTTCCATCAAATCAATTTTTTTTTCCTTAGGGTTGTTAATCAAATTATTCAATTGTTAGCATGACAATTTACACAAGTGCTCCAAATCAATACGCATCTCTCTTGGTCAAGCTAAAGGCTTTCGCCAACTCTACAAATTCACAAGATTTAACAATTTTTTTGTTCAGCTGAAGTTAAGTAGTTTCAAAGCACGAGAAACAGTCATAATTTGTGAAGAAGTGTAAGCTTCCCCGAAAATATGAACTACTCACCACACCACCAAAGAATGGACCATTTAATATTCTTTATTATTAGATTAAGACAAAATTAATTTCTTTTTAGTGTAAAGCAAAACAGCCTACAATTATTATATTTTCACTTAATCAACACCGGTGATGTTGTCCTCAAAATGAATGTTGACTAAAGCCTTCTCTATTTTACTATATTCCTTAAAAAAGGAAAAAAGAAAAAGAAAAAGAAAAAGAAGTACCACCATGACTGCTGAGTTCTGAGCTGTACCTGTTGGTAGCGTCTTTCTCAATAAGCATGCTTTGCCTAACATGTCGTTGCTATATTTTATTTACTAATTCATTGTACTAAATATCCAATTAGATTCTCAACCAAAAAAAAAAAAAAAAAAAAAAATCCAACTCAGATTGTGTCTTCATGTACTTTTTGTTGGTCAAATCTATTCCTTGACAGAGTCATTAGCTTGATAACCTTGACATGGTAATAATTTACTGAAAGTCATGGTGGTCTTAGCTTGTGTTTTTAGTTTTTCTCAGTCAAATCTCTTCTTTGACAACGTTATCAATGGGCTCTAGCTTTCTTTCAATGTTGTTGTTGCGCATTGGGCACGCTATGTATGTAGAGAAAGATACATTTATCTTGTTTTTAATATGCAAATTGCCCTATGCATTTTTCTTCAGAAAAATATGCAAATGCACTGAACAGTCTGAACACAAGTTTTAATGACTATTGAGGAGCCTTATTATAAATTATAATTCAGCGATATTATCCAGTTTTTTTTTTTGAAAGAGTCTGAAATCAAATTACTATTTACTCATTTATTATAAGAAAAACAAAAAGGGTTAAATGTAACTCGAAAGCTTTGACATATTTATAATTATTTAAATTAATTATAGTCTTATTTTAGATAAATAAAACCTCAGAAAAGGTAAAATCTCCAACCCTTTAATATAAAAATATATGTTATGGATTCCTATTTTCTTGGAATCTCCAAGAAACATTCTAAATAAAATAAATTATTGTCTCTGTCATTGATACCTTTCCTAATGAAAATTATATGAAATAGGCAAATAGCAGCAAATGTACTTTTCTTCTCTTTTTTGATACAAGCAAAATTAGCAAGTGTACTTTTCTACTTGTCAATGATTCGGTGGCTGTTGGTTTGATTATTAACTTTTGATGCAAAAAATAATTCATCATCTCTTTCACTTTCACACTTGTTGTGGTAATATGTTTTTTTTTTTTTTTTTTAATTAATATTAATAATTTCAGTTGTGAGGTCATGTGAAATGTTGAGCCACACATTCACCTCCACGCTATTTACTTTTAAAAAAAATTATAATTTAATATTTAACATTGTAACATTTTTTTTTTGTGTCTTTAAAATTAATATATATTATTTGTCTTTTTTTGGATTTTTCATACTGAAGAGGGTGAAAGTATAGCCTGACGGACCTTCGTTGAAATAGGCCCTACGGATCCATGTCCGTGGGTCGATAGAGAGCAAGCCCAACTTGTGCAAATGTTTGTTATGGATAGATACAGCAGAAACCCTAGATGGGTGCGACACACATAGAATCCCAAGATAAATGGAATCCTAGCACGATGAGGATTCCGGAAGATACGCATGTTAATGAAGATCTTCTCTACAAAGAAAAGTCTTGTTCATCACATTTAAGACTATTCAAGAGGATTCCTATCAACACCTGAATAAGCCCGAATAAGCGTAGAGTGACACCCCGAATAAGCCTGTCAGCCTTGTGTCTATCAACACCTGATGAACCAGAGGTCTACAAAGCTGACGAGATTAACTTCTGACGGGGGTTGAAAGCTGACGCCGCCATGATGAAGGGAGGAGCTAGGCTGACGATTTTGACGTAACCCAAACTTGGTCTCCACATATTCGTATAAGGAAATTTCTTGTGCCCCATGCCCAATGATGAATAATAAAGATTCCTACAAGGAAAGGATTCCGAAAAATATGTTCATGAGGATTCCTATATGGAAAAGACTTTTAAGCCAAGAAAAGAGAGGTCAACCTCTTTCTACTATAAAAGCCCCAATACCCTCACTAACCAAGGTATGCATAATTCACCCGCTTTGACACTCTAGAGTTGTGAGAAATTCTAACTTGACCTTTAGAGGGTATTTGGCCAGCACCACATCGGTGCTCTCTGTTAGGTCTTCTCTTTTTATTGTATAGGTATTGTTTCGAGTACGTGAGGACCGTGTAGCTTACTGATGGTTTTTCGGCATCATCAGTTGGTGCCGTCTGTGGGAAACGCACACTTTAGCCTATCGCTTCCAGGACAAAGAGTTGCATGGTACTTACTCGCTCGATGGCAACTACCAACAACGTTCAAGGAGACGAGCTGTGACCCACTGCCCTGGAGAAGCAAGTCCAAACCCCTCACGGCAGCAGTGGAACATCTCACTAAACAGAATTAGGATCTTGAAGAACAGCTAAGGCAGAAGAACGCCGCTATGGGTACCCAAGAGGAAGACCAAGAAGGTACCAGTGTTGAGGGGAGAGATTGAGAGGGGCCGGAAGGTAGTAACGCCCCGAGCAGACCGGAGCGACAAGACCTGAGCTATCCTTCCACTACAGATACGGCTCCCCCTTACATTGTCGCAGAGATGCAGATGATGAAGGAACGGATGGATCTTATGATGAATGCCCTTAAAGGACGAGTGTCTAGCGACCTCGATGATCTAGTCCACCGTACCGACTCGCCTTTTACCACATCCGTCAACTCCTTCCCCCTATTGCAGAAGTTTCGCATGCCCCAGATAGAAAGCTACGACAGAGTCAAGGACCCTCTCAATCACCTAGAGACTTTCATGACCTTGATGCACCTTCAAGGAGTAGCAGACGAGATCATGTGTAAGGCCTTCCCTACGATGCTGAAGGGTCCTACGAGAATTTGGTTCAGCCGATTGACGCCTAACTTTATCAGTACTTTCAAGGAGCTAAGCGCCCAATTCACTTCGTACTTTATTGGGGGGGGGCATAGGTATAAGAAGTCTACTGCGTGCTTGATGAGTATCAAGCAGCGAGAGGACGAGACGCTAAGATCCTACATAGCCTACTTTAACAAGGAAGCGCTCTCGATTGACGAAGCTGACGACAAGATACTTGTAGCAGCCTTCACAAATAGGTTGCGGAAGGGTAAGTTTTTGTTTTCTTTATACAAGAACGACCCGAAAACCATGTCGGATGTACTTTACAGGGCCACCAAGTACATGAATGCCGAAAATGCGCTACTAGCTCTAGAGGAAAAGCCTAGGAAGAGAGAGAGGCAAGAAGACACGCGATAGGACAGAGGGCGAAAGATGGCAAGAATCGGAGACGGAAGGGATGACAGGCACTCTAAACCCCCGGCAGGGAGGTTCACAAGCTTCACTCCATTGACCGCCTCGATCGACCAAGTCCTAATGCAAATCAAGGACGAAGGAGCCTTAACCTTCCCCAGAAAGCTGAAGGGAGATCACAACAAACAGCTTAGAGACAAGTACTGCCGCTTCCACTGTGATCACGGTCACGACATGGTCGATTGCTATGACTTAAAGTAGCAGATCGAAGCCTTTATCAGGTAAGGGAAGTTACAGAAGTTCGTTAGCAGGGGGAGAACATATCTACCTCCTCAAGAGCAAGCCCCCCGACGGGACAACGAGCGTCCTAAACCACCTCTGGGAGACATAAGGATGATTGTGGCAGGCACGGCGACCACCAGCTCGTCCAAGAAGGCCCGAAAGACTTACCTCAGAATGGTTCAGAATGTTCAGATGACGGGTGTCGTCCCGAAAATGCCACGGGTCGATAACCCAATTATTGGTTTCTCGAAAGAAGATGCTCGACATCTTCACCACCCACATGACGACGCGCTCGTCATTAGCATCTGAGTAGGAGATTATAAAACGTACCGGGTCTTAGTCGACAACGATAGTTCCGCAAATATTCTTTACTACCCAGCGTTCCAACAGATGCGGATCGATAGAGAACGTCCAGTTCTAACCAATGCTCCACTTGTTGGGTTTGGAGGAACAAAGGTATACCCCCTTGGCGCGGTCACATTGCCTGTAACAATTGGGAACTATCCTCAGCAAATCACTAGGGATGTTACATTCCTTGTTATCGATTGCTTCTCTGCCTACAATGCCATTATAGGACGACCAACCCTTAAATCATGGAAGGCCATAACTTCAATCTACCACCTGATGATTAAATTCCCCACAAAGTACGAAGTAGGGGAATTATGAGGAGACTAAGTAGCTGCGCGCGAATGCTACATTGCTATGCTAGAGATGGATGACCATCTACAAACCTTGAGCATAGAAGAATAGTGGACGAGGGCAGAACCCGTAGAGAGGCTCGAGGAGATACCTCTCGATAGCTCCAAATCGGACAAAACCACAAGGATTGGCACTTTCACCAGCCCAACGGTTCGCCAAGAGCTCGTAGCCTTCCTCAAGGAGAATCAAGTCGTGTTTGCCTGGAGTCATGAAGACATGCCGGGAATCGACCCGTCAGTCATAGTATACAGGGCTGAATGTGTCACCTTCCTTTCCACCCATCTGGCAGAAGAAGTGAGTATTCACCCAAGAGCGAGACCAAGCAATAGCAGAAGAAGTCGGCAAGTTACAAGAGGTGGGCTTTATCAAGGAAGTTTACTATCCCGACTGGCTAGCGAACGTGGTGATGGTCAGGAAGGCCAACGGGAAATGGAGGATGTACGTAGACTTTACAGATCTGAACAAAGCATGCCCCAAGGATAGCTACCCTCTTCCACGAGTCGACGTACTGGTAGACTCTACAGCTCAGCACTAGCTACTGAGCTTCATGGACGCTTTCTCCGGGTACAATCAGATCCGGTTGGATGAAGCGGATCAGGAGAAGACTTCATTTGTTACCAGCCAAGGTCTTTTTTGTTACAAGGTAATGCCATTCGGCCTTAAGAACGCGGGCGCGACGTATCAAAGGCAACAAGATGTTTGCGAACCAAATCGGGAGGAATGTTCAGGTCTACGTCGATGACATGTTGGTAAAAAGTCAAAGAGAAGAAGACCATTTGAAGGATCTCGAGGAAACCTTCAGCACCTTTCACTCCTACAACATGAAGCTTAATTCGAACAAGTGTGCATTCGGAGTAACAGCAGGGAAATTCTTAGGCTTTATGGTGTCTCAAAGAGGCATTGAGGCTAACCCAGACAAGATCAGAGCCATAGTAGAGATGGCCCCCCCGAAGAACGTAAAAGAAGTGCAGAGTTTAAACGGTAAAGTAGCTACCCTGAACAGGTTCGTATCAAGAGCGACGGATAAATGTTTACCCTTTTTTCGCACGCTGAAGAAATCTTTTGAATGGACTGCCGAGTGTTAGCTAGCATTCGAGGAGCTAAAGGCCTACCTTTCTTCCCCACCATTGTTAAGTCCTTCACAACTAGGGGAAGAGCTCTTCCTGTATTTAGCTGTCTCCTCAGCAGCCGTCAGCGCGGCCTTGGTCAGAGAGGAAGACAAGGTTCAAAAGCTCGTGTACTACGCCAGCTGGGCATTTCGTGGTGCAAAGGAGAGGTATCCACCCATGGAAAAGCTTGCCTTCGCCTTAGTTACAGTAGCCCGCAAACTCAAGCCGTACTTCCAAGCCCATACGGTAATCGTCCTAACCGACAAACCCCTACGACGGGCCATGACCAACCCCGAAGCTGCTGGTCGGTTAGCGCTATGGGCGATAGAGTTGAGTGAGTTTGACATTCAATACCGCCCACACACCGCCATCAAAGGGCAGGTCGTCGTTGACTTCATAGCAGAGTTTACCAACGGGGAAGACAAGGGGGCAAATGAATATCCGCAGTGGAGTATACATACAGACGGGTCGTCCAATAGGCAAGTCGGAGGTGTAGGTATCGTACTTCTCTCTCCTGAAAGAGACCTTATCAAATGATGGTTTGCCTTGACTTCCCTACCACCAACAACGAAGTGGAATACGAAGCTTTAGTGACAAGGCTTGATCTCACCAAAGCAGCAAGAGCCGCAAGAGTGGTTCTTTACTGCGACTCTCAGGTCGTCACTAACCAAGTAAACGGGGATTACGAGTGCAGAGGAGAAAGAATGAAGAAATATCTGGATCAAGTAAGGAGAAGGGTAGAGAAGCTGAACGCCAAAATTATCCAGATCCCCAGAGGAGAGAACGAGCAAGCCGACCACCTTGTCAAAGTAGCTTCAGCCGAACATATGACTACCCTTGATAACATACTCTCTTTTGTTCAGCTTTCTCCACTAATAGATACCATCGATGTGTAGGACATAGGTTTCGAAAGTAATTGGACCACGCCATTGATCTCTTACTTGAAAGATGGCATCTTACCAGATGGAAAGGAGGCTGCAAGAAAGCTGAAGGTCCAAGCAGCACGGTTCATCTTGATGAAGGACGTCTTATATAAGAGAGGCTTCTCCTGCCCATACCTAAGGTGTTTAGGTCCCGAAAAAGCAGACTACATCATGAGAGAAGTCCACGAAGGGATTTGCAGAAACCACTCAGGGTCACGATCGTTGGCACACAAACTGATTCGAGCTGGGTACTACTGGCCCACCATGCAAAAAGATGCTCAGACTTATGTCAAAGCCTGCGACAAATGCCAAAGATTCAGCAACATCATACGACAGCCGTCTGAAGAGTTGACCCCTATGACAGCCCTATGGCTGTTCGCTTAGTGGGGTTTAGACATCATGGGGCCATTCCCAATAGCGGTGCGACAGCTGAAGTTCCTGATAGTAGGCATCGACTACTTCACAAAATGGGTGGAAACTGAAGCCTTAGCCACCATTATGGAAAAGAACGTGCAAAACTTCGTCTGGAGGTCCATCATATGCAGGTTTGGGATCCCTAGAGTCTTAATCTCAGACAACGGGAAATAATTTGACAACAACTCTTTCAGGGATTTTTGCTCGCAGTTAGGGATCAGAAATCACTACTCCTCCCCCGCCCACCCTCAAGCTAACGGACAGGTTGAAGTCATGAACCGATCCTTGCTCAAAATTATCAAGACTCGGCTCGAGGGGACAAAGGGAATATGGCCTGAAGAGTTGCCAAGCATACTATGGGCGTATAGGACAACGACGAGGATGCCCATAGGAGAAACACCATTTCGGCTAATGTACTGAAGCGAAGCAGTCATTCCAGCTGAGGTCGGATTCACAAGCTACAGGGTAGACAACCATGATGAAAGAAAAAACAACGAGGCTATGTGTCTATAGCTTGATCTAGTTGACGAAGTCAGGGCGACAGCAGAGCAAAGGCTCGCACGGTACCAGGACCGCATGGCTAAGCACTACAACTCCCGGGTCTGACATAGAGACTTTTAGGTTGGAGATCTTGTTTTAAGAAAGGTCATGGGCACTGCTAGAGATCCTACCCAAGGAAAGCTCGGCCTCAATTAGGAAGGACCCTACCGAGTCACATCATGGCAAAGGAAAGGCACCTACCACCTGGAGACAATGGACGGACGGAAGCTACACCACCCATGGAATGCTGAGTACCTGCGGAGGTACTACCAGTAAAGAGGATAGCGTGAAGAGAAGCACCCCCTTATTTTTAGTATATCTTAGTTAAATTTAGCTACACTCCTCAGTTTCTCTATTTTACTTTAGATTATACTACAACAACTCTTTTTTAAGCCCAAAGGGCAGGTTTTTTTCTTTTTAAGAACTACTTTTTCTACGAATGCATGGTTCAACATAATAAGAGGAGTTTTATTCAGATATGACTTAATGTGTTTTTTCTACAATATATTACCAAGTCCATAAAGTGGACGAATTTGCAACTAAGTCCAAAAAGAGGACAAGTCCATAAAGTGGACGAGCTTGCTACCAAGTCCATAAGTGGACGAGTTTGCTACAAAGTCCATAAGTGGATGTGTTCGCTACCAAGTCCCCAAAGTGGACGAGTTTATTACTAAGTCCACAAAAAGTGGACGTATTTATCATCAAGTCCACAAAGTGGACGAGCTTATTATTAAGTCCACAAAGTGGACGAGTTTATTACTAAGTCCACAAAAAGTGGACGAATTTATCAACAAGTCCAACAAATGGACGAGCTTATTATTAAGTCCACAAAATGGACAAAGTTTTTTACTAAGTCCACAAAAAGTGGACGGATTTATCAACAAGTCCACCAGATGGACGAGCTTATTTCTATGTCCACAAAGTAGATGAGTCTATTACCAAAAAGTGGACAAGTCCAAAAAATGGACGGGTCGTCCACTAAGTGGACGAGTCCACAAAGTTGACGGGTCCACAAAGTTGACGGGTTTAAGCCCATAGAACACAGATTATCTCACGTGTGGACAAAAGAAAGTAGACGAACATACAACAATGAAATGTATTGAAAGGAACGAATATAAATCAACATAAGTTAGTCTTTACAAAATTAAGCCCAAAAAACAACAGGGCGTTTTACAATGACTTAAAAACAGAATAGATCAAAAAGATTTACGTAAAGCTAAGAGGTTGGAAGGATTGGGGAGTTTTTGTCAACCTTCTCCTCGTCAACGTCAACCTTCTACCCGGCAAAATTGTCCTCGATGTTCACGGGCTCAGTGGACGGGACTAGAGAGGAGACGGGGGCATCTGTGGCTGGCTGGGCGAGGACGACATTACCATCTTTTGGGTTAGACTTAGTGGAGTCATCAGTTTCCTCGAGGATAGTGTCGTCAGCAGGAGTAGACGGCAGAGGCTCGTCCATAGTAACCTTGGAAAAATCCAGTTGAGGGTAGAGGGACTTAACCTGCTTAAGGCAGTCCTCAAACCCTTCACCATAGTATCCACCACAGAAATCTATGAATGGCTGAGAGGCCTTGTATTCATTTACAACGTCAGCTTTGGCCGTCTCCACCTGTTCAAGGAGGGTTGTCAGCTCTTTCTCTACTTTCTCCTTTGCTTCTTGCTCACTCTTTCTTTGACGACCCTCATCCTGCAGCTTACCCTTCAGATTTTTTACCTCCTTGTTAAGAGAGCGAATGGCACCCTTGTATTGTTCCTCCTCGTTCGTCGGGAGCTCTATGCGCTTATGCAAGTGGGCAATCACTCCTTCTTTAGCGACGCCCCTATCTTGCAAAGCTTTCATACGCACCAACGCCTACAAGGCACAATAGCCGTCAGCTGCTAGACAAGTGTGTAAGAAAGATAAACTCAAAGGAAAAACGTACCTGAGTAAGATCAAAGAGGCCTTATGCCCCTAACTCGTCAGTCCCCTCCTCAGCACAAGGGTTGATATCCTTATCTCTGATGATGGATCCCACCATCTCGATGGCATAGTCTTTTGCGTAAGAAGACGACGGTCCGGTCCCTGAGCAACAAGGCCCAATGACGTCATCAGACCCTTACCCACGCCATGGCCAGTCTTGGGGGGTGTCAGCTTTTTTGAGGATTTGTCCCCAATGGTAACAGCAGGCTTCTTAGGTGGACGATCATCCTTTCCGACGAGTTTTCTCTTGAGCGCGCCCTTCCCGATGGCTTTTGGAGCTGACGAAGACGCTCCATCCCCCTTCACCTTATTTTCTTCTTTTTTCTTCTGCTGGGCAGTGGATGCGTGCACCTGTGCCCTCAACCTAGTAGCCTCCATTTCTACATAAATTAAGTGACAGATATAAGTTAGGAGACGCCTAAAAAGTAAAAAGAAAAAAGAAAAAAATGGGAATAAAGCGACGGGGGTAAATAAGAGATACTTACGACAACAAGAATAAGAGTTAAGTTTACGAGTTGCCGGGGTTGGCACCGGACCACCACAATACGTGTGTAGTGTATCAAGGGTAATCAAATCCCTGCACTTGCGCTTTTCAAAAGGAATTTCAAGAACCCGTTGGATGAAGGCCTCCTGCTCACCGGTAATGGATGGGCGGACACTAGCTGAAACAAGAAAAGACGACGACATTAGATCACTTGCAAGAAAACTGAAAATTTAGCAAGAAAAGATGACGGCATAAAACTTGACTCCTTAACTATGCCCCAAGTGTTATCAAAGCCGTAGGGCATTGTGTCCCACTCCTATGGACGGCATACCCAATCCGTCTCTTTAACAAAAAAGTATCTGCCCTTCCAATTCCTGTTGGAGTCGGGCATGTCTGATACGAGTCTTAGTACTTTTTTCCGAGTAGCAAAGTGATAAATCCCTTGAGAAAAGACGATATGTTGGGGACGGTAGCACTAGAAAACTCGTCTAGCGTAAGCTGACGGTTCCCTCCGCTTAGACGACCCCACAAGATCTCCAATCCTATGAAGATCCTCCAGGCATTAGGGGCGATTTGGCTGACAGATAGACCAAGAAAGTTAGCCAGCTGACGGTGTAATGCTGTGAGTGGTAGCCTCAACCCCGCTGCCAGCGTGGCGTCGTACATACCAGTATCCTCCGTCTCCCCAGAATAGCACTTCTTGAACTTCTTAGGAAGACGGATTGGTATGTGATCTGGGATTTGGAAACGGTCCCTCAAATTCTTGAAAATCTTAGACGTCATCTTCGGAAGGAAATCATTGATGGTCCACATTTGAGGAAGTATGAATGGATGAACGTGCCCACTTTCAGGGTTTACCGAACTTCCAACCTCCGGGGTCCTACCATCTGCGTCATCTTCGTCCCCGTCACCCTTCATTACCCCGTCATCTTCGATCTCTTCCTCACCGTCAACTTCTCCCTCACCATTGACTTCTCCCTTGTCCATTTCTTCGTCATCTTCCTCTCCTATATAATCCCTGTCCTCGTTAGGAGAACAGGTTGATGTCTCTCTTTCTAACGACCAGGAATGGCCCTCCTCGGGCTCCTGTCCTGTTTGGAAGACTTCATCGTAGCCCGCTCCTTCACGGACTGACGACTGCTCACTAATCGCTTCCCTAGACATTTTTTACCTACAAGCGACGGAGTTATTCTATGCACCTAAGTTGACGGCCTCGCTAAAAAGCTACACTACCAACTAAAGCGCAATAATAAAATGATAGATAGGAGAAGAGAAGAGAAGACTTACCAAGTAAACGGTCTCTGGAAAAAGTGACGGACTCAACAAACGGAAGAAGAAAGACGACAGGAACAAGGTTCTTCGAACAGTAAGCTCTCTCTCTCTGGATCGGCAATAAAATGGGGAGAATGAAAAAACTGAGGTATATATAGAATCAAAGGGTGCATGGAAGACGAAGCGACACCCTCGTCCAGAAGCAGATCCAGTTGGAATGCGACACGTGTTCAAGCAATTAATGCACGGTGCTCGAGGGAACATCCATAAATGCCTCTTTCTTATCCCTGAATAAATACAATTAAATAAATAAAGGTAAAAAACTGAACTCCACAACCCGTCAACTTTAGCTGACGAGGTTATGGAGTAGGGGGTAGCTGATAAGGGTAATTTTGTAATATTGGGACTTACGCATGGCAAGGCGTAGAGTGACACCCCGAATAAGCCCATCGGCCTTGTGTTTATCAACACCTGACGAACCAGAGGTCTGCGAAGCTGATGAGATTAACTTCTGACGGGGTTTGAAAGCTGACGCTGCCATGATGAAGGGAGGAGCTAGGCTGACGGTTCTGACGTAACCCAAACTTGGTCTCCACGTATACGTATAAGGAAATTTCTTGTGTCCCACGCCCAATGATGAATAATAAAGATTCCTACAAGGAAAAGATTCCAAAAAATATGTTCATGAGGATTCCTATATGGAAAAGACTTCTAAGCCAAGAAAAGAAAGGTCAACCTCTTTCTACTATAAAAGCCCCAATACCCTCACTAACCAAGGTATGCATAATTCACCTGCTCTGACACTCTAGAGTTGTGAGAAATTCTAACTTGACCTTCGGAGGGTATTTGGCCGGCACCACATCGGTGCTCTCTGTGAGGTATTCTCTTTTTGTGTTGTGCATGTGTTGTTTCGAGTACGTGAGGACCGTGTAGCTTACTGGTGGTTTTTCGGCATCATCAAGTCTAAACACAAATTTATTTGACTAGTCAGAGCCTTATAATTCAGCGATAGTTTACTATCCAGTCTTTTCTTGGAAAAGAATCTGAAATCAAAAAACTATTTTTCTCATTTATTATAAGAAAAACAATAGGGTTAAATCTTAAATATAACTTGAAAGCTGACATATTTATAATTATTTAAATGAATTATAGTCTCATTTAGATAAAACCTTAGAAAAAGTAAAAACCCCAACTCTTATATAAAAATTTATGTTATGGATTCCTATTTTCTTGGAATCTCCAAGAAATTACTAAATAAATAAATAAATTAAATTATTGTCTCTGTCAACGATACTGTTCCTAATGAAATAGCAGAAATATGTACTTTTCTACTTGTCAATGACTCGGTGGCTGTTGGTTTGATCATTAACTTTTGATGCAAAAAATAATTCATCATCTCTTTCACATGTGTTGAGGTAGTATATTTTGTTTTGTTATCATTAATAATGTCAATGGTGAGGTTATGCGAAATGTTGAACCACACATTCTCCACCCACTATTTCCCTATTAGAAAAAATCATAATTTGTCACCTTAATATTTAACATTGTAGCATTTTTTGTGTGCCTTTATAATTAATCTTATATATATATATATTGGTTTTTCATACAAACATCTAATAAATGGACTTGGTGAAGGCCTCATAGGGTCATACTTTGAACTTATCTAAATATTGATTTAGTTAAAACCCTAGTCCTCAATTTCTTTGATTTTTTTTTATAAGGCAATTTCTTTAAACTTTTGTATTCGGTCCATGTTGGCCTATTTTGTCCATTTAAGTCTAGTTCATTCCACTTTGGTCCTATTCGGTCAACTTTGGTCCAATTTGGTCCATTCTATCCACTTTGATCTTATTCGGTCCACATTGGTTTTATTATGTTCTATTCGGCCACTTTGGTCCTATTTAGTCAATTTGGCTCAATTCTGTCAACTTCAGTCCAATTCAATCTACTTTGGCCCTATTTAGCGCACTTTAGTTATACTCGGTCTAATTTGGTCCTATTCTGTCCACTTTGGACCTTTTCTGTCTACTTTGGTCCTATTAAATCCACTTTGGTCTTATTCGATCCATATGTTTATATTTGGTCCACTTTGATCCTATTCGGTCTACTTTGGCTTGAGTTGTATAGTCCTTCAGGTAATCTGTCAAACACTGGATTAGAACAGTTTATTTTCTAGTTGGTCAAAAAAGAAAAAGGTTAAATTGCAATTTGCAGGTAAAGCACATACTAATCTTTCACTAAACACGGAGAATAAAATTATCACAAAAGTAAAAATTGAGACATAATTTAAAATTTGAGTCCTACAGTTAGCATGGGGGAACACTACAAAATGTGGTTATTTTTATTATTTTTTCCTAATACTAATAATAAGAACAAAAGAATCTATCATCTTACCAAATGATTGCACTGCAACTATGTGCGTCAACCCCACAAACTAGGTGCCTGTAAAGTGTACACTTTTGAAAAAGAGATTCAGCCAATCAGCACGATGAATTTATATTTGAGCAATGAAGAAGAAAATAATCAAGATATATAACATCAATCTCCGGAGGCAAAGGGCTTCCTACTGTGAGGAACTTTTTCCAATCTTATGATTTGAAGAAAGTTTTGGTATAACAGTAAACCACAAATAATATAAAATTACTAATTTTTTTTTTTGGAGAGAGTTTCAACCTATGGTGTCCGTTCCTAATGATAGCTTATTATCATTAGACCAAGACACCAATCAGTTTTTGGTGTAGGCGGGGTTTGAATCCTAGATCTTTTATACAACCATCAGAGACTTTACCAATTGAGCTAACTAAAACCCACAAATTACTAATTTTTAAATATATATGAAAATAAACAAAATAATTTTGGTCCCCTGAAGCGTATCAGGTTTTGACTTTTGAGTACAACAGTTTAAAATTAGCTGACATTTATTTTAGATGAAGCCCATATTGGGCCATGGCCCGACTCACTAACGCATAACGTGGGCCTTTTGCCCTAATCCTCGGAGATTGGTATTAAACGGACGACATGGGCCAATGGATAACAAATTATCCAAGCCCAAATGATAGTGTGACAAAATAAAGAGCAAAAGAGCAGAGGTTAGAAACAGAGAAACCTAGAAGGCCTATACACTAATTTTTGTGCAAAACTCGGCAGCCATCACTCACTGTCATATTGATGCTCATGAAATATTGCACATGTGAGTTTGGCACAATCATGGCCATCAATACAACAATTTCATAATAATTTTGTGACTAAAGTCCCCATTTAGCAACCTATTAAAGATTAAAGCCCTGTCAAGCATAGTAACGTAGGCTTGTTACCAAGTGGGACAATAAAAGTGATTGGATCTATGTTGAGTTTGTTAAGGTGGAGCTTTCAACACTGGCTGAAGACTCTAGGCCCATGGGTTAATGGGCCAAACCCCATCCACCATGGTTGGGTAGCCAAAAAAAATATTGAACCCCTATTATCCTATGCTAAAAACTAGAAAGCACAATAAACCCAATGATACAAGCAAGCTCCCTCTTCTCTTTTTAAAGAGAAAAGATTCCTCAACACATATTAGAATTTAGAGGGAGGCACTACTATTGCGTGATTGCTTCTACAGAAATATGACATGACCAACAATCAAAGATTAAAGAAAGAAATTAAGAAAAGCATGCCATTAGGGGGAAGACTTAATGTTGATCAGCTCGGGTCAAGACATAAAACAAATTGTAATAAATAGTTAAATAAATACTAATCTGCATAAACTCGTGTCATGCCACATTATGTTAATAGATAGTATAGAATAATGTCATTCTTAAGTCGAAGACTCTATTAAGCTAAGAGACCTTTGTCCAAATAGTTGAGAAGTTACAGCCGAGTTTTGAGTTTTTTTTTTTCCCCGGTTATTTGCTTCACTCTTTTACGGCCAAAGGGAGACCTTTGTAATTCTTAGTAATTATATGGTTTTGTACTTTATTTTCATAATTAAAAACGAGTTTTTATTTTTATTTATAGAAATAATTAAAGACGAGTTAGTTTAACCTTTTGACAAATAATTAAGCACCTTGTTTATCTAAGTGGACTAATAATAGAGTACTACCCTATAAATTAATACTTCATAATTTAATCTCAATAACTAACATTTAGTTTAGCAAAATATTGCCAACGGTTTGCCTGTATGCAATGACGGAAGAAAGTTTATATAATATTTTAGGGAAATGTTAACGAATGCCCTTAGCTATTTTTAGAAACACTTTATTAAGAGAATGATAAAATAATAAATATTGTTGACAACTTTTTATATTTCTCATAAAAGTGATGTCAAAACTTTTTTAATCAAAGATCTTAAAGCAATTGTTAATAGTTTAGCAAAAAAGAATAATTGTTAATAAATTATTTAAAAAAAGTTTTGAACTAATTTTATGGGAAATATAATAAACAGTAAATAAAATTAATTATTTTTTATTTTCATATAAAAGTTTTTAAAAATAATTTCTAAACTAATGTCCTTAGAGTACCCATTAACTTTTTCCTTTATTTTGTTACGGAAAGAACATAAAATATAATTTGGTACAGGTTTGCAACCCTAGCCCATTTTTCAACTTCCATGTGGTTTCACATGGGGCAAATAAAAGCAAATATGGGATCCATAATCCATATGATTTTGTATCAAAGGCATTCTCTTATTAGTAATTGGATCTATACTTTTCATGGGATCTTTGATTTAAAGAGATAAAAGGAAAGTGCACTTTTAACTAATTATAATCTCAGTCCATTATTAATTGACAAATTATCTCAATCATTTATTTATTTATTTTTGAGAAACTATTTCCTCGATTAGTTAGTAGTATGTATTTGGATAATTTATCTTTTCTTATATTAGTTTATTAGCTTATTTGTTTATGAGTTATGTTTGCTTTTTAAAATCACTTTTTTTAGAGAAGTGCTATGGCTACAATATTTGGTTCTAATTTAAATCTACCATTGAAATTAATTTTTTTTCCCCACCAATAATAATATATAACAATCAGCCACTTATGATTTATCGTAAAATTATTGTAAAAATTTTGTAGACATAACATTTTTTTTTAATAGATAAATTTGTTTTTATAATTTTACCAAATGACAAATATGCTTGTGAATAAAAGCTAATTTTAAGAGAAGTAAACTTAGATGGCATATTATTTAATTTGCGACTCTTCTTAATACAAATAATTTGTCCCACTTTATACTTAACTAATTAAAAAGAGTGAGACAAATGATTTCTATAACCTAGGCTATAACTACATAATTTTTTTAAGGATTGGAATATAATATAGGTTGATGCTTACCATTCCAATAGTTGTCGAAGTACAAGAATTTCATCTGTGCAAAAATGAAAAAAGAAACGTTAATCTTCATCATAGCCATTATATATCACAAGGGCAGAATCAAAAAAAGAAAAAAGTTTTGCCATGTTAATGATACTTACATTCCAATGATCATTGATTATGATTTTAGCGAATTCTTCATTTTCGCACGACAATTTGGAGGCTATAATTGAGAGAAAAGCATTGCATTTTATGTTATCATATCTATACTTTTGTCTAATTCCACTCTTGGATCAAGATTTCCCACCACAGATGTGAACTTTGCTGATAACCTATTCGGCGTTCTTTCCCTTTTTCCTACAAAACCCACTTACTCCATCAATTTTTGGAAGAAAATAATAAATTCTCAACTAAATTTAAACAAATGACTGCATTAAATTAGATTGTTTTATAGAAAGATAACACTGCATTACAGTCATGGTTTTCAAATTATTTACGAAATCTAAGATATTAGTTCCTAAATATTTGCCTTAAATTAGATATATAGTAAGTTAGAACACATACACATAATAGCATAATAATTAATGCATGCACGCAATTTTGGGCATATAAGGTCTGTTTGGATTGAGCTTATTGTTGCTAAAACTGAAAACTAAAAACACTGTAGCAAAATAATTTTTAAATATGTAAATAGTACCGTGGGATCTATTTTTAATATTTTTTAATGCGTAAACAGTGTCAGCACAGTATGTAAACAGTGTATTTACTGTTCATAACAGTAAAATTTGTCCCCCCAAAGTCAACAAATGCGGGCCAAAAAAAAAAAAAAAAAAAAAAAAGAGAAAACGTGAACTGGAGAAAACGCGGACGCACAGACGCGGAGCCCAAACACCCTCATAGTGAGCGTTTGGATTGTGCTTATTCTTGCGTTTTCAGTTCCACGTTTTGCCTTTTTTTTTTTTTTCCTCACTTCACGCGTTTCAGGGGACATAGAGTACTGTAGCAACACTGTAGCAACATTGTAACAGTACTGTTCATCACTGTTCACGTGTTAAAAAATATTAAAAATGGATCCCACGGTACTATTTACACATTTAAAAATTATTTTGTTACAGTATTTTCAGTTTTCAGTTTTCAATTTCAGTAACAATAAGCTCATTAGCTAATTTGCTAAAAGTCATTCAATTTTTGCATAAAAGCTGATACACTGTTCCAGGGTGTTTAAAAAGCTGATATACTATTAATTTTTAAAAATTTATTACACAACTTTACCTATAAGGCAAAATATTGTTTTGGAGTCTATATAAAACAACTGTATGTGACGTTGATTGTAGTTTTTTATAATTTTGTCTTAAATAATATTGATGCTTATCAAAAAAAGCCTGGATATATATAGCCGCATAAATTGAAGGGTCTTTGATAATTAAATTGATAGTCTGTTTAGGAAGTGAAGTCAAAGTCCACCGCCAAATCCAATATATGAACCTACCCTTCTGTCAGTCTCTCTTAAATTTAGGCCATTAGGCTGAGACTGTTTCTAATGCTATGTTTGGTTGGGGAAAGGAGGAAAGTAGAGTAGAGAAAGGGAGAGTAATTTAAATATCTTGGATGTTTTTTAAGGCAGGAGAGAGAGGAATTTGGAGGGATTTGAACTACTTCTAACCTCTCATTTTTAATTTCTCCAAATTAGAGAGATTTGAAGAGGGAGTGAAGTATAAAAATACTTGACCAAATGAATTATCAAATTTACCCTTACCATGTTAACAAAACTATAAATAAAAAGACTAATTATTACCAAGTAGAGATAATAATTCCCCTCTACTCCACTCTCCTCTCTCTCTCCACTGCTCTCCTCTCTCTCTCTCTCTCTCTCTCTCTCTCAAAACTTCCAAGGGTAAATTCTAATTTCTAAACTCACTCTGATGGGGAGCATTAACGAGCCACTATCACCGGAATCGACAACCACAGAAGTTGGACTCAAAGATGAAGAAAAGAAAGATCTTTCATCAAGGGTGTGGATTGAATCCAAGAAGCTATGGCAAATCGTGGGTCCCGCCATCTTCAGCCGCATCGCTTCTTACACCATGAACGTTGTCACCCAAGCCTTCGCTGGCCACCTTGGTGAAGTTGAACTTGCTGCGATTTCCATTGCCAACACTGTTATCGTTGGCTTCAATTTCGGCCTACTGGTAATTCATCAAAACTCCATACTAGTCGGAATAATACTAATTAATTATCTCATGTATTCATGTCTTGACTACCTCACAGCTGTATGAGGCTTACTCGTTGTTAGACAAAGAAACGATACATATATCTGATGCATCCGAGCAATCATTATTTGATGTTCAAAAAAGTATATATATTCGAAACATGAAATACCTTCTTCTAGTGTGAAGTGAATGATGCATATTTCTGATATATGAGATAATTAGAAACAATGATTGACTTTGGTTAACATTGGTTTTGGGTATTTTTGTTTTGGGCAAGCAGTTAGGGATGGCAAGTGCGTTAGAGACATTGTGTGGGCAAGCATTTGGTGCGAAGAGGTACCACATGTTGGGAATATACATGCAAAGGTCATGGATTGTGCTAGTCCTATGTTGTTTCTTGCTACTACCCTTCTACGTTTTCGCCTCTCCGCTGCTGAAACTCATAGGACAACCCGATGACGTCGCAGAGGCTTCAGGTGTGGTGGCCTGTTGGTTAATACCATTGCATTTCAGCTTTGCGTTTCAGTTCCCATTGCAAAGGTTCTTGCAGTCCCAGCTGAAGAACATAGTGATTGCTTGGGTTTCTTTGGTGGGTCTGTTGGTGAATGTGTTGACTAGTTGGCTATTCATTTATGTGTTGGATCTTGGCCTTGTGGGTGCGGCTCTTGCTTTGGATATCTCCTGGTGGCTTTTGGTTTTTGGATTGTACGGCTATACTGCCTTTGGTGGCTGTCCTTTGACTTGGCATGGGTTCTCCACTGAAGCCTTTTCTGGCCTATGGGAATTTCTCAAACTCTCTGCTGCTTCTGGGGTTATGCTATGGTCTCTCTCTCTCTCTCTCTCTCAAAGTATATTCTATGCGGTGTTCTCTCTCTCTCTCTCTCTTTTTTGATAGTCCATATCAATTATTCAATATTTGAGAAATTTTTTCTTTTACATTGTACAATGCAATGTAAGGGGAAGATTATTGAATAGCCCCGCTTACATAGAGGTGAGCCTCACGGTGAATTAGTACTAGGAGGAAGGAAGAAATATACTCTTGAAGTACTTAATAACGAATCACATTATAGACACATTGAAAGTAACATTTATCACTTTTTATGTGTTATATTATAAATTTACATTATAAGTATAATGTAAACATACAAAGATTCTTTAAAAATAATAACGTGTCCCATTGATTAAATTTTAGTAGAATCTGCTGTATACATGAAAGGAACGACCATTATTCTCTAAGTTCTGAATAATTCATTTCTTTTCTATTTTTTTTTTCTGGTTTGATTTCTTTTCTATTTTATACTCCCAATAACAATAGTTTGCATATTTTGTTCCAAGAAAAAAAATTGAAAAAAAAAACATTAAATATTATAATTGGTGGATTAAAAAAATGAAACATTGTTCAACCCATGGGGATAGAAGATTTTGGTTGGTGTGTTACTTATTCACTGTTCCAACTCTCAACTGTTTCTTTGATTTCATTATTTATTTATTTATTATTATTATTTTTTTATGTGGGTGTTGTTGGTGATTTGTGTAGCTTGGAGAATTGGTATTACAGAATACTAATATTAATGACTGGGTTCCTACAGAATGCCACTTTAGCCGTGGATGCTTTGTCAATCTGGTACGTGGTTCTCTTCTCTCCCCATGTTTTATTAGTTTTATATATATATATATATATATTTTTGATAATCTGTTTTATTAGTTATATATTACTGTCATGTGATTGCTAAAAAAAAAAAAAAAAAGTAGTTCTTACCGCCAAGTACTTTAATTATACTTTTGAAATGAAGCAAAGTGACTTTCATAAAGAAAAATGAGTTTTTCTAATATTCAGGAAGAAATGGAAATTGCACCTTTTTCCCTTGGTAGTTTGGTATAAAGTATGAAGTTATAAGAAATTTTTGTAACACTTTTTCGGTTTGTTTGGTGGATTTCAATTACAATTTTGTAGCATGACTATCAATGGCTGGGAGATGATGATTCCTCTGGCTTTTTTTGCTGGTACCGGGTACAAATTGACAACTCCTTAGTCCTTTTCCCAATATTTGATTGTCTTATCATTATCATGTATTTCTTTCAAATTTTCAATATATAATTATATATAACTATTAATTAAGAGATTATTTAGTAAAAGTAAAAAGACTGTTTAAAAAAAAAAAATGGATACGGGACTTGACCAACCTCTGCATCACGTGTTCATAAATGCACCTAAAAAAAGTCAAAAAAAAAAAAAAAACAAAACTTACTTAAAAATAGGGAGACCAACCTACTTGTTTAGGTACAGAAATAAAATGAAAAGTAAAACTGACTTTTTTAGTTAAGAAAAGAATTTTAAAACTTAATAAAACAAAGTGAAGGAGGAGATTCAAGTCATTCAACCAGAACCGGTTTTTAGTGTGTTTTATGGGTGGGAAGTGGATTAATTTGGTTAAAGACTAAATAAAAATTCTTTAATAATGTTAATAATAAAAAGTGAAACATTGATTTGAATTTGGAACTTTGTGGGCAATTTGGGTGAGAAAGATAAAAATGATGCTAGGGAATGATTAGAATTTGTAACTTACTGTATCCCTTCAAATGCTTTTAGTTTGACTTTTTAACATGGAATGATAGTTATTTGAACTTTTTGTCATGGAATTTACAGAGTTAGGGTAGCCAATGAGCTAGGAGCTGGGAATGGCAAGGCAGCACAATTCGCAACAATAGTCTCCGTGATACAATCGAGTGTGATTGGGATCTTTTTTTGCGCTCTAATCATGATACTCCATGACAAGTATGCTTATTTATTCACAATCACCACTGAAGTGCTTGAAGAAGTTGATAAGCTCACTGTTCTATTAGCTGTTACAATTCTCCTAAACAGTGTTCAACCTATTTTATCAGGTAATTTCCTAAGAAGAACGGACATAGCAAAATTACTAACGTACTAGTGTCGGACACATATCCAACATGACACATATTGAACATGGACACAAACATGTCAAATACGCACTTAAAAAATTATTTTTTAATTTAGTTTTTCTATTTTGATGTTGAATGTTGTTTATTTGAACTCTTTTTATGGGTGTCCAATTTATTTGAACTCTTTTGTTCGTACTTTAAACAATATTTTATTGTCTTTAAATTAATTTTAGATATATTTTCAAGTATTTAATTGTTGTTACATACTTTTTAAATCCAAAATAAACATAATTTATTTCAAATATAAAATATATATACCTAAAAATAAATTTAGTTAAGTAATTTTTTCTCGTATCCTCTACATATCGTATCCTAATTTTTCAAGAAATGTCGTGTCACTATACCACGTATCATGTTGTATTATGTATCGTGTTTGTATCTATGCTACATAGGTAATTTCTAATCAAATTGTTTATACTTTTGAAAACCACATAGTGTTAGTATCTAGATGTGCTTCTTGAAGAGCACCATGAACATGAGATGTGAAAAATACCATAGAGTTGAACAAATAAAAATCCTTTGTTCTAATGTTTGTGTTTCATTCTATGCTTTGCTAATCATAGCTTGACATATGATATATCACATTTGTTAGAATATAAAATGAAACACACCTAATCAAACATAGTATTTTTGTTTGTTTTGAACCTATATTTGGTGATTATCCCTTTGATTTGAATATTGGCATTAAATTTTGTCAAAACTTAATTAAAGAAGAAAATATAGGTTATGAAACGATGTCTCTAATTACTAGTCTTTTCCTCTTTGAAATCAGTTGTAAATATATTTTCTTCACTATGACAGGAGTGGCTGTTGGATCGGGATGGCAGGCATGGGTTGCATATATAAATCTGTGCTGCTACTATGTCGTTGGGCTCCCACTTGGACTTGTAATGGGATTGGTCTTCGACCTTGGAGTTATGGTATGCGTAACTTCTTTCATGAGCCTCCGATTTAGTAGAGATTATGATATATACCTAATCCGCCACTGGCTTTGTGGGCATTCACATATGATAGTTGGTTCGGCCTCAACATGGCCCCTAATGAACAGAGTGAAGTCTAAAACCAAAAAAATAAAGAAAAGTCAAGAACAAAACTAAGAGTCATGTTTGTAGCGTGAATATAGGTCTACCAACTCAGTCAATCATGAAAGTAAATGTGCATCAAAAGTCATGTACTTTGGGTATGTTGAACCCATTAGAAAAATTCTAGAAATACTCCTGTGCCAAATTTCACAACTTATTGATTTATGTAATTATGAATGGCGGACACACATTTTGTCCATATGGACTCATCACTTTTTATTAACCATTCACAATCACACAAATGAACAAATTGTGAAATTTGGTATGAAAATAGACGCATCTGTAATTGTGTTGTCCTAAAAATCCTTTGGCACCAGGAAATATCTTATAAGCATACTAAATTGAACACGTCTCTCACAAGTTAGGGAAGTCAGTAGATTTCACAGACATTAAACCCACAAATATTTGAGATCGAAAATTATCTTATAGGCCCATCTTATAGAGCAAACATAAGAGATACTTTTACCCACTCAATGGAAGAAGGAGATGCTTTCTCCTTTGACACGGCTCTAGTGGCTAATGCCTCAAACCATTTTAGAAAGAAAAGAAAAGAGCCTTGTAGGTTATCCAACAGCTCCAAGCACATACATGGTGAAAGTGCATCAGCTAGTTAAATTTTGTCTTCTTTTGAAGACCTTTTAGGTCAGTTGCCTATTTACCCAATTGCCCTAAGCCCCTAACACTGGACTATGACTTGACAAATATGCTGAACTTCGTGAATTGAATAACTTCGGACCAAAAATTGAAGGAAAATGCTAACGAGTCCTCTTAGGGTACTGGTTAAGAATCCAGTTAAAGAAAGTTTTTATGGAAAAAGAAAAAAAAAACAATTAATATTTTGACAATTTTTTCATTTCTCACAAGACACTCGTTAGTATGACTCAAAATTGAATAACTTTACGGGCGGCTCTCTTAAATTGTCACCCTCCTGAATTTATTTCTAGGACTTGTGGGCTGTCCTAAGCACGAGACTGTCAATGAACCCAGGTTCCTACCAATAAATTGGTTTTTAGCTTCTAGGTTGTACAATAGGCTTAATATGTTCAGTTACATAAGAAGTTTGGACATAGTTTGCATTCCGGATTGAATGGCTGGTTGTCTTCGTGTTTTATAAGGGATCATAGAATTAGTTTGGTTCTGAATCTTCTGATACAAGTTAAAGTCCCGGCTCAACAACTTTGAAGGAAATTTTAAGTGAAATTTTTTTTATATTTAAATAGTAAGTAAATAATATTAATTAAAATTTTTTATTCTTATTTAAAATCTATTTTTTATTTATATTTATTATTTGATTTAATAAATTTGTATTATTAAAATATAAATAAGTTGATATAATATACATTAAATTATTAATTGGTATAATAACTAATAATAATTAATAAAGTAAAAATTTGCATAAAAAAAAATGTATTAATTTGAGTGGGTATACATTGGGTGTGGGCCGTGTGGGTGGATTAGGGAGTTAAGTTTGTAGCTGTGTTGGTGGGGCCTAAAATTGTTTTCCACTTTTTTAGATTATAAAGTATTATATACTCAACAACTGCACTGTGCTAGTGCAGTGCTAAGTCTTGTCATTTCATCAACTATCAAGCTTTGTGCAGTGTGCATTGTCACTGTGCAGTGGCATCAGTGCTATGGAGTGTGAGCAGATTGTGCAAGTGTAGGAGCAAACTCAGCGTGTTGTCGTTGTCCTTTCAATTAAATAGAAATAGGATTTTACTAATGGAAATATTTAGAGCATACATTAATTTTTATTTTTGAAAAAAAATTCTTTAAAAATTGAAAAAATAATGATAATTTTTTTAATTTTTAAGAAAATATTTTTAAAAATAAAAAAGATAACGTGTGTCCTAAGAACACACATTAATCTGATCTTAAAAAAAATATAACTTAAAATGAATGACTGGGCTCGTAGAAAAAGATCAAGAATCAAAGATTCAGCGTGTTGTCCTTGTTGTCCTTATCCTTTCAATTAAGTAGATTAAAAAATATAACTTAAAATGAATGACTGAGCTTATATAAAAAGATCAAGAGAAGAAAAGAAAGAAAAGAATATAGATAGAGAGGCAAAGAGATAGAAAGATAAGAGATTTTTTTTTTTTTTAGAAATTTATAATCTTTATTTTAATATATTTCTAGATAATTATGTTGTATACTTAATAAATTTGTTTAGTATTAATTTTGATTATATCATATTTTGAGAATGAGTTAATGAATTTGTCTTTTAAAATTTAATTTTGTTAGCTGAAGTTAGGTTATTTTTGTTTTTTTTTTTCTATTTAATATTTTGCATTTTAGTATATAATGGGGGTTTTTTAATGTATTTTACTGACCAATAAAAGGATTAAAATATTTTTTTGTAATTAAAATATATAGATAAATATTACACATATATATATTTTTTTCAAGTGGGGGTCTTCTTTTATTTGAGAGTCTTTTAGGGAAGTTAGTAGATTTCACAGACATTAAACCCTCAAATATTTGAGATCGAAAATTATCTTATAGGCCATCTTATAGAGCAAACATAAGAGATACTTTTACCCACTCAATGGAAGAAGGAGATGCTTTCTCCTTTGACACGGCTCTAGTGGCTAATGCCTCAAACCATTTTAAAAAGAAAAGAAAAGAGCCTTGTAGGTTATCCAACAGCTCCTAGCACATACATGGTGAAAGTGCATCAGCTAGTTAAATTTTGTCCTCTTTTGAAGACCTTTTAGGTCAGTTGCCTATTTGCCCAATTGCCCAAAGCCCCTAACACTAGGACTATGACTTGACAAATATGCTGAACTTCGTGAATTGAATAACTTACGTACCAAAAATTGAATAACTTCACGTGCGGCTCTCTTAAATTGTCACCCTCCTGAATTTATTTCTAGGACTTGTGGGCTGTCCTAAGCACGAGACTGTCAGAGAACCCGGGTTCCTACCAATAAATTGGTTTTAGCTTCTAGGTTGTACAATAGGCTTAATATGTTCAGTTACATAAGAAGTTTGGACTTAGTTTGCGTTCCGGATTGAATGGCTGGTTGTCTTCGTGTTTTATGAGGGATCATAGAATTAGTTTGGTTCTGAATCTTCTGATACAAGTTAAAGTCCCGGCTCAACAACTTTGAAGGAAATTTTAAGTGAAAATTTTTTTATATTTAAATAGTAATTAAATAATATTAATTAAAATTTTTTATTCTTATTTAAAATCTATTTTTTATTTTTATTTATTATTTGATTTAATAAAGTTGTATTATTAAAATATAAATAAATTGATATAATATGCATTAAATTATTAATTGGTATAATAACTAATAATAATTAATAAAGTAAAAATTTGCATAAAAAAAAAAATGTATTAATTTGAGTGGGTATACATGGTGTGGGCCGTGCGGGTGGATTAGGGAGTTTGTCGCTGTGTTGGTGGCGGCCTAAAATTGTTTTCCACTTTTTTAGATTATAAAGTATTATACACTCAACAACTGCACTGTGCCTGTGCAGTGCTAAGTCTTGTCATTTAATCAAGTATCAAGCTTTGTGCAGTGTGCATTGTCACTGGGCACTGCATCAGTGCTATGGAGTGTGAGCAGATTGTGCAAGTGTAAGAGCAAACTCAGCGTGTTGTCTCTTGTCCTTTCAATTAAGTAGGTTAAAAAATAGGATATAATATTAAGGGCACACATTAATTTTTATTTTTAAAAATAAATTTTTTAAAAATTGAAAAAGTAATGATAATTTTTTTAATTTTTAAGAAAATATTTTTAAAAATAGAAAGATTAATGTGTGTTTTTAGGACACACATTAATCGGATCCTAAAAAATATAACTTAAAATGAATGACTGGGCTTGGAAAAAAAGATCAAAAATCAAAGATTGAGCGTGTTGTCCTTGTCCTTTCAATTAAGTAGATTAAAAAATATAACTTAAAATGAATGACTGGGCGCTTGTAGAAAAAGATCAAGAATCAAAGATTCAGCGTGTTGTCCTTGTTGTCCTTATCCTTTCAATTAAGTAGATTAAAAAATATAACTTAAAATGAATGACTGGGCTTATAGAAATAGATCAAGAATCAGAACTCAGCCTGTTGTCCTTGTCCTATCAATCAAGTAAATTTAAAAATATAATTTAGGGATAATTACACATAACCTACCTGTGGTTAGGGCGAAAATCACTTTGCCTACCCGTGGTTTGAAAAGTATCACTTAACCCACCTGTGGTATGTTTCCGTCAATCTCCGTAACCCACCTCAAGCCCAGCCGTTACAAAAACACCTCTTAACATCAAAACACAACATAACGCGAATCAAAACACCCAAAACTCAGAAACTTTTCAAGAGAGAGACTTGTGGTGAGATCAACGTGTTCTTCGTGGTTTTTATATCTCTTTTTCAACATCACTCACACGCAAATCCCTACTCTCTTTCAGTTTCATAAGGTTTTCTCGCAGACCCATTTCGCATTCCACTTGAATTCCCACAAACCCAGTTCAGATTAGTGGGTTTCGTACTTGTTCTTCGTGCCACTCTTACTCTCACTCGTTGAGTTCTAGCCATGGAGCCGAGTTTAAGAATTTGGGCCGTTCTGAAATGCGATTTGGGCAACTGGGTTTTGATCATTTTCTAGTTTCTACAGTTTCGAATGGTGGGTCGGGTGGCTATGGAGGTTCTGGTGGCTATGGGCATCTGGGTTTTTTTTTAATTCGAGGAGTAAGCCAAAGGGTTGAAGGAGGCAATGGGGAAAACTTCTATCTTTCTTTTCTCTCTATTGTGAACCCATAACCACTGGCCATCGTGATTTCTGCAAAAAAAAATATAAATAAAGCACACCCAAATGCAAAAACCAACAAAACCCATAAATGGTGACACAAAACCACCAAAATGGAGAGCCACAACTCATTAACGGCGAGAAAATTTGTAACCACTTATGGAGAGCCAGAACCACCGTGATGAGATGAAACCACTGGGCTAGGACAAGCTGAAAAAGAGATATAAAAACCACGAAGAACACGTTGATCTCACCACAAGTCTCTCTCTTGAAAAGTTTCTGAGTTTTGGGTGTTTTGATTCGCGTTATGTTGTGTTTTGGTGTTAAGAAGTGTTTTTGTAACGGCTGGGCTTGAGGTGGGTTACGGAGATTGACGGAAACATACCACAGGTGGGTTAAGTGATACTTTTCAAACCACGGGTGGGCAAAGTGATTTTCGCCCTAACCACAGGTGGGTTATGTGTAATTATCTCTATAATTTAAAATGAATGACTGAGCTTGTATAAAAAGATCAAGAGAAGAAAAGAAAGAAAAGAATATAGATAGAGAGGCAAAGAGATAGAAAGATAAGAGATTTTTGTTTTATAGAAATTTATAATCTTTATTTTAATATATTTCTAGATAATTATGTTGTATACTTAATAAATTTTTTTAATATTAATTTTGATTTTAGCATATTTTGAGAATAAGTTAATGAATTTTTCTTTTAAAATTTAATTTTGTTAGCTGAAGTTTGGTTATTTTTGTTTTTTTTCTGTTTAATATTTTGTATTTTAGGATACAATGGGGTTTTTTAATGCATTTTACTGGCCAATAAAAGGACTAAAATATTTTATTTGTAATTAAAATATATAGATAAATATTACACACACACATATATATATATATATATATTTCAAGTGGGGGCTTTCTTTTATTCTTTTATTCTTTTATTTGAGAGTCTTAGGCAATTGCATTAATTGTTCAGTTGTTCAGTCGGCCCTTAAACCAAAACCAAAATCAGTCCAATTTTTCATGTGGGTGTTTAACATGCACAAGAAAATTTAAATTTTACAGTGGAAATATGCTTGTGGCAGCCAAACGCCAAAATTTTGAAAACTTGATTTTGGTGAGAATGGATATCTGAAAGAATCAAATTTAAACTAAGGAATTTATATGGGTTCTATTAGAATTTAGAACCAGTTTGTTAAAAGAAAAGGTTAACGAACTAAAAAAAAACCAATTATGTTTTTCTTGGTGAATTTACCTCGTACAAGCTCCTCTACAAAGAATTTTCCATTTGGCATGACTAGGATTCCAATGTGTTGAAATGTAATACAACTAATTGATGTGGCAGGGTATCTGGGGTGGAATGATTTTGGGTGGGACTGCAATCCAAACAGTGATTTTGGCTATCATAACAGCACGATGCGATTGGGAAAAGGAGGTACTATAATTTAACACAATTTCGCTTGTTATAATAAGTAATAACGTTGACATTGTGTTGTGCTTGTGCATGTAAAACCCATATGAATTCATTTCTTGTTTTCATGGATTTCAGGCTGAGAAAGCTAGCATTCGCGTAAATAAATGGTCAAGTCCTAATCCACAAGATGAAGAAGAAGATCAATAGGAGGTCCAACAATGACAGCAATTTTGATGGATTTTGGAATTTTTCACTTTTAGGTGCACCAGCCTGCGGTGTATACTCCCTAATAATATACAATTCTACTGCTAATCCAGTTTTGGATAATTGATTTTTAGGGGGTTCTTTAGCTTGGAAAAATGGGATTGCAATCATAATCAATGGAGAAGTGTTATGTTCACAATATTTTCATAACACTTTCACAATAAATCATAGGTAGTAAGTTGTTATTGGTTCTAATTTGGATTCACCATTTAAATTACTTTTTTTGCTCACCAATAATAACTAATAACCAACTGTCACTTAAGATTTGTTGTAAAATTATTGTGGACATAATAACTCTCTAGCATATTCATTAGTTGCTACTTGAAATGCAAATGCCCATTAAGTATTGAAACTATTATTGTTTTTAATTATTTTGATAGTTTCAGTAAGGGGAAATATTTTGTCCCAAAAAAGAAAAAGAAAAGAAAAACGAGAATGGGAGGTTTGATTTGAATCCTGTGGGGGTATAAAACCGAGAAGCTCATGTCAATGTCCACGTTGACCCAAGACCCTATCCGAGAAAGGATCCTCTTCGGCCATAGGAAGGGCCCTCCTCGGTCATAATTATAGCCGAGGACAAAAGGGAGCGACTCGGTCCTGATGATGACACCCTGGGTCATTCCACCGAACAGGAAAAGTACTAGGACGACAAAGAATAAAGGAAAGACTACCATCATTGCAATTAAGTACTCTGTACCTGACAGAGCCATGCTTTTCAGTTTTACAACCACTCTTAACCACCTTGGGTATGGGTTGATGGGACAAGTATCAACCTTATGAATCTCAATCTATACGTGGACATTTAAGGGAGAGTAGAAGCTAGTATAAAAGGAGGAGGAGGCAAACCAGAAAGAGGGGGACTCCCCCGAAGCCCAAGAACAAGTGTCACCCAGACTGCGCCAAAAAGGAAATCTCCTTGAATGAGCTCATATTCATCTCTACTTAACCGCTATGACTACTATGACTAACAATCGCCTGCCCGTTAAGGCTTAGCTTCTCAGCCTACTCTCTACAAATTTATTGTGTAGGTTGTTAATGTTTGAGCTCATTCCTGTTTTGGGGTCAATACAATTTCAGTCCGTACAAATCCTAAATGCGTTAGAAATATCACAAGATGCCGATTGAGTTACAAGACTTTTTGGCAATTTTTTAATGTAGTTATTAATTTCATTATTGTTTTGATTTTTCTTGTCAATCTAAAAAATTATTGGTTTATAGGTTTCTTATCTATCTTAAGACTATTAAAAAATTTGTGATTTTAATTATTTGACCCTTATTCTAACAATCTCCTTCACCTATTGCCTCATATTTCTCTTAAATAAAGCCAAACACGTGAGATGTTCCATTTTTCCAACACATCCTAACACTTAATTAACAAAAATTTAAGCTGTTAAAAAATGTCGAATTTAGTCATTCAACCATTATTTTACCACAAGAATTTCATACAAGTTTGTAACAAAGATTTTTTAAACCAACTAGGTATAGTCTTCGACTTCTTTTTTATATTTTATATTTTTAATTTCCAACCAACAAGTGGTGGAGCCACTTGAGGATCCAAGGGGCCTTGGCACCCCCCCCCCTCCCAAATTTGGGAAAATTTTATTATTATTATTATTTTGGAAGTATCTTAAATAATTTGAAAATTTTTAAATAATCTTATTATTTTGGCCCCCTCATACTTGATAATATACATATTTAAGAAAGTCTAAAAATAAACATAATTTTCATTTAAATAAAATACAATCCATAAATATATATGTCAGCAAATTACAATAATTAAACTTTCAGTATCTTTTCCTATTTAAAAAAAAAACATTTAACATCTTTAAAATGAAGACATAGGTATTTTAATAATTACCTCAACAAATAAAAGGGAAAAGAAAAAAACAATTCTAATTTTCATACCAACACATCTAGGGCTTACTTGTACCACAGCAATAGAAAAATCGAAAAGTCAAACTTTGTTGATGTGCCGCACCACCAAGTCCCCCATACAGTTGCATAAACATTTTACCTCACATAGGTGACTCTCTCTCTCTCTCTCTCCCTCTCTCTCTCTCGCTCTCTCTCCATTGGTGACTTGGCATTTGCCTTTTTTTTTTTTATTTTTTTCCTCCCATTTCTGTTGTAGTTTGTTCACAATATAAAAAGTAAAAGTTTTGTACTATGTGACTAAACTAGACAAGAAAGAGTGAAATATTAAAGCTATGGGCCCTTCATCCCCTGATTATGTAGTACTTTGTACCCCTAACTGACCGGCTGATCCCTTGTTTTTAACTCTTTCCCAAGTACTTTGCATTTATTTTCTTTTGATTTTTTTTACTTTACTTTTTATTTGCTTTCTTTTTTATTTTCCTTATAATATATTATTTATTATTATAATAATCAATATATTATATGCCGAATGGCATTATAAATTATAAATGTACTTATAAATTATAAATTTACTTGATTAGTTGATTAAAATATGCAGTATATACTACTATATTGACATTTCATAGTTGATTAAAGATATTAAATTATTTTGTCAATCTTGTTTCATGATTGTTTAATTTTAAATTTTTAATTAAATACACTTTTATTTTTAGCACATATTGAATTATAAAGTATTATACATTATTATTTTTACATTTCATACACACAAAAAAAAAAATTATATATGACCCTCCCAAAAATAAATTCCTGACTCCGCCACTACCAACTATGTATAATCATCATAAAGTTGACTTAAAAATGGATTTTTTTTTTTTTTTAAATGTTACCTATTGTCTAAAAAAAATTACAATACTTACGAGTTAGCTCATTAATTATAAGTTTGCAAACAGATATTATGACCGATTACTGTGGGCCTTGATGCCTCTAATTCGCACCACTAAATATGGGTGTCATTGAATGGATTTCTAGTGTGGGCCTATATACTTGTGCTACGTGGAATTGTTCAAGCTCAGCAAAAACTTCAAAAGGACACCCATTTTTATTTTGAGGCCTGTGGCTTGGCCCACTTTCTTTAATGAGTGTTGGGCTGAGTCAGGCTGGCTTAAATAACCAAAATATCAAATCACACACTATCCAGCTCTATCAAGTTCGGCTACTACAATATTTCCCCAAAAAAACAAGGAAATAAGAAGGGTGAGTTCCAGAGAGCTCTCATCATGGGATTCAAGCTCCCTCAGCTCCAAGCAAGAGCTTCTTTTTCTGCTACCATGCATCTGAATTTTGAAGTCACATTATTTTTAGGACAAAGTTTAGCCATATTATTAGAGGTGAATTTTGACAAATTTACTATTGAATTACATCTTCTTATATTTTTCATACTTGCAAAATTTCTAAAAAATTAAAGATTAATAGATATGTAATCAAAAATTTGTTTAAATTGCAAGTTTTTGTAATTTAAAATTATGCATAAAATATAAGCTTATTAATCATATAGTAAATAATTTCCGATTTATACAAAATTTGACATGTGTATTACGGGAATAAAGAACATGCAATTCAATAGTTTGATTTTTAAAATATATAATAATGTTTATTTTATTGAGTAAACTTGTAACCTTAGACTACAACCAATTTTGTAGTTAAATTTTGTCCTTATTTTATTCTTTTCTTTTTAGAATTTGCAAGTTCTATTATGATCACATCTTTGTTTTATTATTATTTTAATTTGTTAGTATATACTAATGCATATAGACATATAGGTATTTGACCAATACTTTTTCTTAATTTTTTTTTTTTTGTTTTGTTTTGAGAATTTAGCTTATACATAGGTGTAAGGACCCAATTTGATCCACGGCCCAAAAGAGATTTGGACGATGGCCCAATAAGCCCACAACAATAGATTTGTTAGAGAGTGGATTGGATAACGAATGTTCAATGAGCTAAATGTTAATCACAATGGGATAGAGAGCAAAAAAAATGATTAAGACAAGCAAGTTTGAAAGGAAAAACACTCTTCGGCCAAGCCCGAGGAAGGTATATTTTGATATATATATATATATGTGTGTGTGTGTGTGTGTGTGTGTGTGTTTTTCTGTCTAACTTATACAAATGTTTATGTTCTTGGCTACAAAGCTCTTTTTTCTCCCTTTTTTTCTCCCTCCACCCCCCTTTGCATATGGATCTTCCTTTTCCTTTATACCCAACCATAGATCATCTTAATCTTACCCTTGGAGGGCTGAGATTGTACTCCTGGGACTCCTGTCTCATCCGGAAGATACTAATAAGTTTTACTCTGCAATATTAGCTGTGCCACCACTGTTCATGATCATTTCCTCATTAATGTGGCCAGAGGAGTGGTTGTCTTGTATTTAATGTGGAGGGGATGACTTCTACACCATTCTTTCCTCATCCTTCTTGTATTCCGTGCCAAGTCTGCTTTCTTCCCTTCTTGATGTTTTAACTTTATGCATCTCACATAGCTAGTGCTCGTCCCCGAGGTCCAAGGTGCATCCTCGTCCTCACAATAGGTACCTTCTTTCTTTTTCTTCTCTTTTTGATGGAATATAAGAGCATTCATAGTAGTGGAGCTATTTTTTTTAGTTATTTGGCACCACAAAAAGCTATTTTTCCTATTTTACCTATTCATTTTACAAAACATTATGTAAAATCTACACTAAATTCCTCCAGAGTCCTTAAGTTGAGCAGCAACAATCATTATTTTTGGAAGATGTACAGTTCTAATATACTGTTTTTGTATCACGTTGGTAGATTTTTAATGCTAGAGAAAGCATTTTTAATTCCACAATCACTATTTTTGTATCAAGCATTTTTAAACAAATGACAAAAATTGCAAGCAATATAACGCTTGATTTCAATTTCTAAGCTAAAAACCAAAAAAACAGAAAACAAAATTAAAAAATAGAGATAAAAGAAAACAGAGTTTATTAAAAATAATAGAGATAAAAGAAAACCCTACTGAGTAGTGGTCTCTCTCTGAAACAAGCCCAAATCGGCAAGGATAATTTTCATCACAACCACCACCTCCGATGGTGGCTTCTTCTCTCCTTCGACCAAACTCTCTTTCTTTCTCTCTCAATCTCATATCCCTCCATAGATCTAACCTGAAAAAGCATCAAACCCTAACCCAATTCTCTCTAAACCTTAACCTTTACTTTCTTTGATCTGGGTCTGAAAAGCATCAAGTTCTCACTTAAACACCCGATTCTCTCCAAACCCCAACCCTTACTCTCTTTGATTTGGGTCTAAAAAGGGTGTGCGTGTTTTGGGGTCGAGATCTCTGATGGTGAGCCGCCATTTTTTCTTTGTTTTTGCTTATGGGTCTGAGTTGGGTATGCGGGAAGCGGTGAAGACGGGGTTGACGGAGAGGCAGAGAGCAAGCGTGGATGTTGAGAGAGTGGTGGAGGCGCAGTCGGGGTTGAGAGAGTGGAGCGTTAGGGAGAGTGATGGATAGAGCTCGGAGGTATTGAGAGAGAGGAGAAAGAGTTTTAGTGAAATTCAAAAATGGGAAGCTAAAATGAAATTTTGAGTGAGTACACGGATTGCCAGCGTGTCCTGGTGAGGTGTCAAAATAAGGAGACATTGGATTAAATGGATGGCTGGGATTTGAGGTATTGCACACCATGGGGGTATTGCACTGGATGTGAATCCCTGCCATACATGCATGCAGATTATATAAATGGAACTTTATAACCTATTAAATGCTCAATGTACCATGCTACATATAACACAAACCAAACCTGTTAAGAAATTGGTGAAGAGCCTGAGTAATCCACCGTTTCTGGAAAGAAGATTCAGCCATTGCTCTAACACTTTCCCTAATTTTTTCATAGGGTTTTCCACCTTAAGGAGGAGTTTCTGCGCAAAAAGGGAGCTGAAGATGTACCATCTTCTCCAAAAACCTCCCTTAAGGTCTTCTGATGAGCACTCAATGAATTCACAATCTTTTGATTCAGAGGAAAAGAGAAAGCAACCGAGATGATAGAAACTAGCGTTATCTGGCTTCAGCACAAAATAATTTTTGCTGAAATTTTTTTCATCACAAGACATGGCTTAGAAGTAATATGGAGAAGGTGCAGGATGGGTTGCTATGTCAATGTCTCAATTGGAAAACCAGGTAATTAAATTTTAGCAAAGCGACTCAATATTTATATCTGCAATTCTGTATACCACAATTCCTAACTTTCGAAAAAAGATAAGGTTAGAGACATATGCTTATGGTAATTAAGAGACAAGGTAAGTATTCCTAACTTTTGAAAAAGATTAGGTAAGAGACATGTGCCATGCTTTCTAATGCCTTATCGAGTGATATGCACTCGACCCATAATAGCAGGTAGCTTCTTTTTGTAAAATACACTCCGTTTCAGCATTTGATCTGCTTAAATATTACTCATTTACATGCATGTCTTTTCCACTAGAGTCTCTTCCAGTGAATACTTTCCAGTCTTCCAGACATATCTACAATACAAATTGATGGTGCTGAAAGTTATAAAGTTAATTAAATCACAAAACACAATCCTTTCTCATAAACCTAATGAAATTAGAACAATAAAAGCAACAAAGAAAACCGAACTAACCCATTTGGGCCCCATGTCGTTGGCGGTGGAGGCGGAGCAGACGAGACAAGGTAAGAGACATATGCTCGTGGTAAGAGACAAGGTAAGAGACATATGCTTATGGCTTTAAGTATTCCTAACTTCTGAAAAATGTAAGGTAAGAGACATATGCTTATGGCTTTAAGTAATTAATTATGCTTATGGCTTAAAGTAATTAATTAAACAATTAGTCTCCTGCAATGGTCCAATGGTTTAAAGAAGAAGAATTAGTTTTTCAGGATTGCTAAATTCACAATCAAGAAATAAGAAGTCTCTATGGAAAAAGTTCCACATCTCAGATTGTGCCAGCTTGATCATGGATTTCTCTTTGTCTCTCTCTCATAGTTTATGGCATCCTTGTCAAACATGTAGGGCTGGCTCAACAATTCTGGGGGCCTTAGACGAAAATTTTAAGTGGGTTATTTTTTAAACTTTATAGTCTAAACTTGCACAAATAAAAATTAATTTATTATATGTTTCAATAAATTAGTATCACTATAATACAAAGGAGTTAATATAATATATATCAAATTATAATTGGTGTGATAATTTATAATAATTGATAAAGTAAGAGTTTGCATTTAAAAAAAATGTGATAACTTATTAATTAGTGTGTGGCTATGTGGCGTGTGGGGCTAGCTGTGATCTGTGGACAAGACTGTGTAGCACTGTGTGTACTATGCAGTCTTGTCTTGTCAAATTGTGTGCATTGTCATTGTGCAGTATTCAGCATTTTAAGATACACTGTGGTCTTTCTAATGCATTTTATTGACTAATAAAAGTACTTAGATTTTTTTTTTGGTAATTAAAATTGAAAGTTCAATTAGTGTATAAAATATTATGAACGTTGAGACCCCCAATTAAAAAATTACCGATTCAAGCTTAATATCAAACAATTAATGTGCGGAATATGAACATAAACTTAATACAGAATTGATAAAACAATCTAAACCAAATAAAATCACATCCACAGCAGAAATTAAATGGCAAAGATTAAGGGAAGAGAGATGCAAACACAAGGACAACACAACGATGTGTTATCGAAGAGGAAACCGAAGCCCTCGGCGTAAAACCTCTCCACTGCCCTTCAAGTGGTAAATAATCCACTAAAGAATGTAGTTGTGATACATGAACAGCAGAAGACCCTCCAAGCCTAATCTACTCAATGTACCTAAGCCCTCCAAGCTCCTACTCCAACGAGGTTACGCCGAACCTATTTCTTCTTTAGCTTACCGGATTCCGCTACTTGACCATAGCATCAACCAATATGAAATTGATCACTTCTTAACTGCTTCTCAAAGCACCAAACAGCTTTCTCACAGATATGGGTAAGGTGAGAAAAGGTTTTGGTAATGTACCTCTCAAGGATGTAACAATGGAGAGGGTGAGAGTAGAGGAATTTGAAGAGTCTCTATGTGAAGATTAGGGATGAGTCAATCTTGTTTTTCTCTAGGGTTTCTCTCTCAATATTCTCTCTGGAAGCTCTCTACATTTCGTGGGTATAAGGGGTATTTATACTAGGGTGAGAGTGGAATGCGAAGAGTCAGGTTTTTCAAAACAGAGCTGGCTGGTGACTTGGCCTCGCGACTGAGTCGCGAGTTCAAGCCGCGAGTTAACAGAACGGCCAGTTTGGACTTTTTGTCCTGTAGTGCTCTAGCTGGCATGACTGTTCATCTTCTCTACACGCTTCACTCGTGTGCTGCAGTTGGCGGTTTGCCAGTTGCGAGTCATTCGCGAGTCCCAACTGCGAGTTTCTGCATCTTTGCACAATTTTAAGCATTTCTTCACACTCTCTCACACACTACCCTTACATGATTCCCATCTAAATACAGGGTTACTAATTGCTAAAATACAAGTAAATTTGGCACGGAATAAAGCCAACAAGATGGTTGAATAAATTCAACCTTACAAAAATATATAGATGAATATTATATATATATATATATATTTAAATAGGGGCCTTTTTTTATTTGGGGGTCTTAGGCGATTGCATTAATTGCATCTATGGTTTAGCCGGCCCTACAAACATGCATTATGTGTTCATATTCTGAAAAAAGGGAGGCATAAGCATTTGGTACTATGGCCCTTAATTAATTACTTGACATATATTTAAGATGAAGCTCGAAAAGAAGAGATCATCATCTATGGACAAGATTATGAACAAGCTTAGATCGACTCAGATGAGAGCTCAAGAAATGAGGAGCTTAATGCTGGCCAATCAGGTTCATCAAGTTACCGGGGCTTCCTATAAGGCGCTATCATTCGGCAGAACTCGTCAGATGGGCTCTTTGAGTGGTTGTTTCACCCGCCATGCTTTCTAATGCCTCATTGAGTGATATGCACTCGATTCCATAATAGCAGGTAGCTTCTTTTTGTAAAATACTCCCTGTTTCAGCATTTGATATGTTTAAATATTTCCCATTTAGAGCATCCACACAAATGAAGCTATTTTTTTAGCTATTTGACACCACAAAAAGTCACTTTATCTATTTTACTTACTCATTTTACAAAACATCCTGCAGCAGTGGATCTATTTTAGCTTTTAACACAATAAAATAATATAAATATCACAATAAAATAATATATCTACCACAATAAAATAATACACCCCACTGCAAAAAAAAAAAAAAACACCAATCATTTGAAGATTCTGAAGAACAGTAAGCAAACCCAAAACCCCAGCCACCTCCATTGCCACCCATAACCCACAACCACCTCCACTGTCCACAGGCCACCATTAACACAACCTAAATCCATCAAATTTGCAACAAAAGCATCTCAAAAACCAACCAAAATCACACATAAAAACAACCAAAATTCAACAAACCCACAAATCCAGCAACAAAAAAACCTAGGGACAACCAACAAAAAAAAAACCCATACCACCGCCACAGCCAACAACAACCGCCTACAGTAATGGCTTGGGACAACCCACCACAACCACGAACACAAACCACAAACACAACCCACGAACACAACCCAATCAACAACCCACCACCACCACCACAAACCCACCTCAACAACCACCACCCACAACTCTAATTTAAAAAAAAAAACAAAAAAAACCACCACCACCAGGTTTGGGTCGCCGGCGGCTTGGGACTTGTGTCAGCAACGACTTAGGACTTGGGTCACTGGCGGCTTGGCGGGTAGTGGCTAAGGAGTGGTGAGGAGTTGGAGGAAGAAAGAAATAAAAAAATGAAGGTGGAGAAGAGAAGGGCTGGGTTCGGTGAAGAAGAAAGGTGAAGTAGTAAGAAAAAATAGAGAAAAAATGGCTGGAGGAAGGAACAAAAAAAAAAAAAAAAAATTTGAAAGGGAGAAGTGCTGGGTTTGGTTCGGTGAAGAAGAAAGAGTCAATGTGAACAAGAAAGAGAAAATAAAGAATGAGAGAGAAAAGCTTAATTTAATAAAAGAGGAGAGAGAAATCAATTAAAATATAATTTTTTTTTTTTTACCTTTGAGCTACAGTGCACATCTATCTTTAGATGTGCACCGTAGCTGAGAAGCTAAATTTTTTAGCTTTACCTCCACTACTACAGCTCTTCTTTTGTGATTAATAGCTATATTTTTAGCAATATAGCTATTTAGCACCACTGCTGTGAGTGCTCTTACATGCATGTCCTTTCCACTAGAGTCTCTTCCAGTGAATACTTTTCAGACATATCTACAATACTAATTGATGGTGCTGAAAGTTATAAAGTTAATTAAATTTTCTTCATGTCTATTTTCCAAAAGGAGCAAAAAAAATTATTTAAGCATCATGAAATGTGTTGGGGAGACTAAACACAGGGGACACTCTAATTGAGTAGTTAACATAATATATGGGGATTAACCCAAAAGCTTGACCCTATAAGCTTAAGCTCAACTATGTTAAATCAACCACTCACTATTGCAGTTATTATTTGATGTGGGATTTCAGTCACTCGTTTCTACTCAACAAAATGTTCCTTGTGTCGTATCTTCTTAGAATGATCACGCAGAAATTAAAAACTCAAGACTGCAATTATATGTTGCACTATTCATATGGTGCTAATACTGTTTCTTTTCATTGTCCTACGCTCCCTTATTTATTCATGCTTTGTTCCGATTCTGGCTAGGTTACAGTAGAATGGAAAATGGAGTGCAAGAACATGAATGAATGGTGTACAGCAGAGGAAAAAATATTATTTTGACACTAATTAGGTGTCGATGCAGTTTTTGTGGTGGTCTGAAGCACTGATTCTCCTATCAAGGTTCCCAATAGGATGTGAGACCCCAGTAATTAAACACAATCTTGGGGATTCAATGGTTAATAATGCATGAATGTATGTAAATCAATCTTGATAGGCCAAAAATGTATTGACCCCTAGTGATGAATTAACAAATTAATTAGCCAAGTTAATTAATTAATTCAATTATCATGCAATACGCGTGGTATCACAAACAAATCACCAAATAACTAAATGTAGTGGAAATTAAATTGACACGGTGATTTGTTTATGAATTAGAAAAACCTACACGGCAAAAATCACACCGGGTGATTTTAAGGTCACCACTCTTGAGAATTCACTATTATCACAACAAGCGGTTACAAGTAAAGGAATCCCAGTACCTTATATCAACCTACAGTTGAACCCTTACCCCAATACTCAATTGGACTTGTTCTGTAGTGACAATCTCTCCTTATAGTGCACAACTCCCAGTACGTGACTAACCAATTCGATGCGTGGATCCCAGTATGCGGCTTACTCACCAACTTGAGAAAGATGTTGGCTGCAAAGTTCTTCAGTTCATCACACAATGAAGATCATGAAGCTCCTTGGTTACAAAACCTTACGGTGTACAAATACAGTAGCTTCTTCAAGAGAAAGATGAACCAGGACAAATTCTGTCTCCGATCACAATTTGCATGAACACAACTTTGCTTCACACTTGCGCAACCTTTTACGGCCCTTAAAACAATCCTTGTATATGTTTAGGGTTGTGAGAAAAAAAAGCCCAAACATGTATTCATGGATTGGATTGAAATCAGCTCTGAAAAACTGAATTTCATAAATCTCGATAGATAGCTTATCTGTCGAGATAGCTGTTGAGCATCGGGCTTCATCAGCTTTTTAAACCTTGATAGATACTATCTGTCAAGATTTAAAATCCAGCATTTCTTCACTTGTTTCTTGGACAGACTTGTATGGCTTTAACACTTAATCTTGAAACCTTGTATCTTGAAGTATTAAACACATCTTAGATCTATCCAATTACAAGTAAAATGCATTTTGTTAAAGGATTAACTAATTCAATATTGACATATGTTCCTAACATTAAATCACATATATCCTAACAAATTTTTAGATTTTTCTCTTTTTTTTTGGGAATTTTTTTTCACCATGACATTTTGTCGTACACGTGGAGATACTACCACTCATCTAACTAATCTCTAGTTTTTATCAAAAACTTGAAAGTGACTAGGTTATGTGCACTCTGTGCATTATTATGATTGATTTGTTAAATTTTGAAATTCTTCCAATTGGTAATATTGTGGGCAATATAACTTGTAGTGTACTTTGTTATCTTTTGTCTTCTATCTAAGATGCAGTAGTTTGGTTTCGGACATGATGTGCTATTTTAATATAGGAATCAATTGTTTTTTAAGTATTAGCATGCCATTAGAGAAATGAGACATATGACTTTCCTGCAATTAATGTGGCTACTAAAAATTGATATGAAGAAGTTGCTTTAATTTTGAATGGTCTGGTATTACTTTGATGAAGGGATACCGTATTCTTTCTAAACTTAGATGAAGTGAAATAGAATGTTGTCATCCTTACCGGTTATAAGATTACAAGTGTTTTGTTGGAACTTGGAACAAAATTCTCAAAACTTAAATTCACACCGAAGTACCAAACAATATATTTCAGTACTTTTACTGAAATTTATTTCACTACTCAATTCTTTGAATCTCTATTCTCTTGACAGTCTAGAGGAAATGTTAATCTATGGTTTTGGTTTCGTATTAGTGTAGGTCAGTTACCCTTTGAATCTTTTAGGCCTAGAGGTAAAGATCCCAATCGGGTAACATTAACATAATCTGGAGGCAAATGTTCTGCTAATCCTGGAAATACCAATCCAAAAATCCTCATAATTTTCATTAACCAACTTTCTTTGTACTCCTGACCGCTTGTATATGGGATAAGGAAACTCCGGATCAGCTCCCAAACTGCATTCATGAATTTGAAAATGGCCCATGTCGCTGAGAAGTAGTTCTTATTTGGCTCATCCTTCAGAATCTGCACTCCAACAAGATGCATAGTTTAACCTCATTGAACCAAATCTAAAAATATACATGCTGAGAGAGAGAGAGAGAGAGAGAGAGAGAGAGAGGACTGACCTTTCCTTTATAGAAGCTATTGTAGTAGAGGCAAGGTCCAAAGTGAGTAAAAAAGTCATTATCATCATCATCATAAGGGACCCTAGGCACTATGTCATTGCAGTAAACAAACCTTAAATACCTCACATCATATTGCTTCAACTTCTTCTCCATATAACCCCCCAACTGATAGTCTCCAACCCTTGGTTGCCCAAATGTGTACACTCCCTCCAACTTATGCATCAACCATTCCTCTTCATGTTTTGCTAGCACAGTTAGAAACAAAATTGCCAATGCCCCACCCAAACTGTGTCCTGTTAATATAAATTTTGCATTCTCATTTTTTTGCAATAACTCTCTCAACCTTTGTCTGATTTCATAATAAGCATATTTCTTTTGGTTAATTCCTTGTTCTATTTCTTTAGGCCATCCTTTGTTCTTTTGAAGACCAAGAGCTTTCATAAAGCCACTATGAGTCTTACCCACCCCTTTAAATTCATAATAGGAGAGATCCACATCTGTTCTCCATGCTTCTGGGTCGAATGGATTGGTGCCCCTAAATGCAACCACGATTAGGTTAGGGTCAACCCTTTTATCTTGGAACATAATGGCTTGAGTTGCAGCGTCCTCCAAGTAATCTGCCAAACATTGGATTAGAACATTTTTGGTTTCTAGTTGGCCAAAAAATGAAAAAGGTAAACATTGAAACTCAATTTCAAATTTGTGACCTACAGTTAGCATGGGGGGGACAATACAAAGTGTTGCTATTTATCTTAAAGAGTCTATCATCGACAGATAATAGACTCTTTAGGAGGGTCTTTAAGGAGGGTCTTTTATGCCACGGGTCGATAACCCAATTATTGGTTTCTCGAAAGAAGATGCTCGACGTCTTCACCACCCACATGACGACGCCCTCGTCGTTAGCATCTGAGTAGGAGATTATAAAACGTACCGGGTCTTGGTCGACAACGGTAGTTCTGCAAATATTCTTTACTACCCAGCGTTCCAACAGATGCGGATCGATAGAGAACGTCTAGTTCTAACCAATGCTCCACTTGTTGGGTTTGGAGGAACAAAGGTATACCCCCTTGGCGCGGTCACATTGCCTGTAACAATTGGGGACTATCCTCAGCAAATCACTAGGGATGTTACATTCCTTGTTATCGATTGCTTCTCCGCCTACAATGCCATTATAGGACGACCAACCCTTAAATCATGGAAGGCCATAACTTCAATCTACCACCTGATGATTAAATTCCCCACAAAGTACGGAGTAGGGGAATTATGAGGAGACTAAGTAGCTGTGCGCGAATGCTACATTGCTATGCTAGAGATGGATGACCATCTACAAACCTTGAGCATAGAAGAATAGTGGACGGGGGCAGAATCCGTAGAGAGGCTCGAGGAGATACCTTTCGATAGCTCCAAATCGGACAAAACCACAAGGATTGGCACTTTTGCCAGCCCAACGGTTCGCCAAAAGCTAGTAGCCTTCCTCAAGGAGAATCAAGCTGTGTTTGCCTGGAGTCATGAAGACATGCCGGGAATCGACCCGTCAGTCATAGTATACAGGCTGAATGTGTCACCTTTCTTTCCACCCATCTGGCAGAAGAAGTGAGTATTCACCCAAGAGCGAGACCAAGCAATAGCAGAAGAAGTCGGCAAGTTACAAGAGGTGGGCTTTATCAAGGAAGTTTACTATCCCGACTGGCTAGCGAATGTGGTGATGGTCAGGAAGGCCAACGGGAAATGGAGGATGTGCGTAGACTTTACAGATCTGAACAAAGCATGCCCCAAGGATAGCTACCATCTTCCACGAGTTGACGTACTGGTAGACTCTACAGTTCAGCACTAGCTACTGAGCTTCATTGACGCTTTCTCAGGGTACAATCAGATCCGGATGGATGAAGCGGATCAGGAGAAGACTTCATTTGTTACCAGCCAAGGTCTTTTTTGTTACAAGGTAATGCCATTCGGCCTTAAGAACGCGGGCGCGACGTATCAAAGGCTCATGAACAAGATGTTTGCGAACCAAATCGGGAGGAATGTTCAGGTCTACGTCGATGACATATTGGTAAAAAGTAGCAGAGAAGAAGACCATTTGAAGGATCTCGAGGAAACCTTCAGCACCTTTCGCTCCTACAACATGAAGCTTAATCCGAACAAGTGTGCATTCGGAGTAACAGCAGGGAAATTCTTAGGCTTTATGGTGTCTCAAAGAGGCATTGAGGCTAACCCAGACAAGATCAGAGCCATAGTAGAGATGGCCCCCCCGAAGAACGTAAAAGAAGTGCAGAGTTTAAACGGTAAAGTAGCTACCCTGAACAGGTTCGTATCTAGAGCGACGGATAAATGTTTACCCTTCTTTCGCACGCTGAAGAAATCTTTTGAATGGACTGCCGAGTGTCAGCGAGCATTCGAGGAGCTAAAGGCCTACCTTTCTTCCCCATCGCTGTTAAGTCCTTCACAACTAGGGGAAGAGCTCTTCCTGTATTTGGCTGTCTCCTCGACAGCCGTCAGCGCGGCCTTGGTCAGAGAGGAAGACAAGGTTCAAAAGCTCGTGTACTACGCCAGCCGGGCATTTCGTGGTGCAAAGGAGAGGTATCCACCCATGGAAAAGCTTGCCTTCGCCTTAGTTACAGCAGCCCGCAAACTCAAGCCGTACTTCCAAGCCCATACGGTAATCGTCCTAACCGACAAACCCTTACGACGGGCCATGAGCAACCCCGAAGCTGCTGGTCGGTTGGCGCTATGGGCGATAGAGTTGAGTGAGTTTGACATTCAATACCGCCCACACACCGCCATCAAAGGGCAGGTCGTCGTTGACTTCATAGCAGAGTTTACCAACGGGGAAGACAAGGGGGCAAATGAATATCCGCAGTGGAGTATACATACAGACGGGTCGTCCAACAGGCAAGTCGGAGGTGTAGGTATCGTACTTCTCTCTCCTGAAAGAGACTTTATCAAATGATGGTTTGCCTCGACTTCCCTACCACCAACAACGAAGTGGAATACGAAGCTTTAGTGACAGGGCTTGATCTCACCAAAGCAGCAAGAGCCGCAAGAGTGGTTCTTTACTGCGACTCTCAGGTCGTCACTAACCAAGTAAACGGGGATTACGAGTGCAGAGGAGAAAGAATGAAGAAATATCTGGATCAAGTAAGGAGAAGGGTAGAGAAGCTGAATGCCAAAATTATCCAGATCCCCAGAGGAGAGAACGAGCAAGCCGACCACCTTGTCAAAGCAGCTTCAGCCGAACATATGACTACCCTTGATAACATACTCTCTTTTGTTCAGCTTTGTCCACTAATAGATACCATCGATGTGTAGGACATAGGTTCCGAAAGCAATTGGACCACGCCATTGATCTCTTACTTGAAAGATGGCGTCTTACCAGATGGAAAGGAGGCTGCAAGAAAGCTGAAGGTCCAAGCAGCACGGTTCATCTTGATGAAGGACGTCTTATATAAGAGAGGCTTCTCCTGCCCATACCTAAGGTGTTTAGGTCCCGAAGAAGCAGACTACATCATGAGAGAAGTCCACGAAGGGATTTGCAGAAACCACTCAGGGTCACGATCATTGGCACACAAGCTGATTCGAGCTAGATACTACTGGCCCACCATGCAAAAAGATGCTCAGACTTATGTCAAAGCCTGCGACAAATGCCAAAGATTCAGCAACATCATACGACAGCCGTTCGAAGAGTTGACCCCTATGACAACCCCATGGCCGTTCGCTTAGTGGGGGTTAGACATCATGGGGCCATTCCTAATAGCGGTGCGACAGCTGAAGTTTCTGATAGTAGGCATCGACTACTTGACAAAATGGGTGGAAACTGAAGCCTTAGCCACCATTATGGAAAAGAACGTGCGAAACTTCGTTTGGAGGTCCATCATATGCAGGTTTGGGATCCCTAGAGTCTTAATCTCAGACAACGGGAAATAATTTGACAATGACTCTTTCAGGGATTTTTGCTCACAGTTAGGGATCAGAAATCACTACTCCTCCCCTGCCCACCCTCAAGTTAACAGACAGGTTGAAGTCATGAACCGATCCTTGCTCAAAATTATCAAGACTCGGCTCAAGGGGACAAAGGGAATATGGCCTGAAGAGTTGCCAAGCATACTATGGGCGTATAGGACAATGACGAGGACGCCCATAGGAGAAACACCATTTCGACTAACGTACGGAAGCGAAGCAGTCATTCCAGCTGAGGTCGGATTCACAAGCTACAAGGTAGACAACCATGATGAAAGAAAAAACAACGAGGCTATGTGTCTATAGCTTGATCTAGTTGACGAAGTCAGGGCGACAGCAGAGCAAAGGCTCGCACGGTACCAGGACCGCATGGCTAAGCACTACAACTCCCGGGTCCGACATAGAGACTTTTAGGTTGGAGATCTTGTTTTAAGAAAGGTCATGGGCACTGCTAAAGATCCTACCCAAGGAAAGCTCGGCCTCAATTAGGAAGGACCCTACCGAGTCACGTCATGGCAAAGGAAAGGCACCTACCACCTGGAGACAATGGACGGACGGAAGCTACACCACCCATGGAATGCTGAGTACCTGCGGAGGTACTACCAGTAAAGAGGATAGCGTGAAGAGAAGCACCCCCTTATTTTTAGTATATCTTAGTTAAATTTAGCTACACTCCTCAGTTTTTCTATCTTACTTTAGATTATACTACAACAACTCTTTTTTAAGCCCAAAGGGCAGGTTTTTTTCTTTTTAAGAACTACTTTTTCTACGAATGCATGGTTCAACATAATAAGAGGAGTTTTATTCAGATATGACTTAATGTGTTTTTTCTACAATATATTACCAAGTCCATAAAGTGGACGAATTTGCAACTAAGTCCAAAAAGAGGACAAGTCCATAAAGTGGACGAGCTTGCTACCAAGTCCATAAGTGGACGAGTTTGCTACGAAGTCCATAAGTGGATGAGTTCGCTACCAAGTCCCCAAAGTGGACGAGTTTATTACTAAGTCCACAGAAAGTGGACGTATTTATCATCAAGTCCACAAAGTGGACGGGCTTATTATTAAGTCCACAAAGTGGACGAGTTTATTACTGAGTCCACAAAAAGTGGACGTATTTATCATCAAGTCCACAAAGTGGACGAGCTTATTATTAAGTCCACAAAGTGGACGAGTTTATTACTAAGTACACAAAAAGTGGACGAATTTATCAACAAGTCCAACAAATGGGCGAGCTTATTATTAAGTCCACAAAATGGACAAAGTTTATTACTAAGTCCACAAAAAGTGGACGGATTTATCAACAAGTCCACCAGATGGACGAGCTTATTTCTATGTCCACAAAGTAGATGAGTCTATTACCAAAAAGTGGACAAGTCCAAAAAATGGACGGGTCGTCCACTAAGTGGACGAGTCCACAAAGTTGACGGGTCCACAAAGTTGACGGGTTTAAGCCCATAGAACACAAATTATCTCACGTGTGGACAAAAGAAAGAAGACGAACATACAACAATGAAATGTATTGAAAGGAACGAATATAAATCAACATAAGTTAGTCTTTACAAAATTAAGCCCAAAAAACAACAGGGCGTTTTACAATGACTTAAAAACAGAATAGATCAAAAAGATTTACGTAAAGCTAAGAGGCTGGAAGGATTGGGGAGTTTTTGTCAACCTTCTCCCCATCAACGTCAACCTTTTACCCGGCAACATTGTCCTCGACGTTCACTGGCTCAGTGGACGGGACTAGAGAGGAGACGGGGGCATCTGTGGTTGGCTGGGCGAGGACGACATTACCATCTTTTGGGTTAGACTTAGTGGAGTCGTCAGTTTCCTTGAGGATAGTGTCGTCAGCAGGAGTAGACGGCAGAGGCTCGTCCATAGTAACCTTGGAAAAATCCAGTTGAGGGTAGAGGGACTTAACCTGCTTAAGGCAGTCCTCAAACCCTTCACCATAGTATCCACCACAGAAATCTATGAATGGCTGAGAGGCCTTGTATTCATTTACAACGTCAGCTTTGGTCGTCTCCACCTGTTCAAGGAGGGTTTTCAGCTCTTTCTCTACTTTCTCCTTTGCTTCTTGCTCACTCTTTCTTTGACGACCCTCCTCCTGCAGCTTACCCTTCAGATTTTTTACCTCCTCGTTAAGAGAGCGAATGGCACCCTTGTATTGTTCCTCCTTGTTCGTCGGGAGCTCTATGCGCTTATGCAAGTGGGCAATCACTCCTTCTTTAGCGACGCCCCTATCTTGCAAAGCTTTCATACGCACCAACGCCTACAAGGCACAATAGTCGTCAGCTGCTAGACAAGTGTGTAAGAAAGATAAACTCAAAGGAAAAACGTACCCGAGTAAGATCAAAGAGGCCTTACGCCCCTAACTCGTCAGTCCCCTCCTCAGCACAAGGGTTTATATCCTTATCTCTGATGATGGATCCCACCATCTCGATGGCATAGTCTTTTGCGTAAGAAGACGACGATCCGGTCCCTGAGCAACAAGGCCCAATGACGTCATCAGACCCTTACCCACGCCATGGCCAGTCTTGGGGGGTGTCAGCTTTTTTGAGGATTTGTCCCCAATGGTAACAGCAGGCTTCTTAGGTGGACGATCATCCTTTCCGACGAGTTTTCTCTTGAGCGCGCCCTTCCCGATGGCTTTTGGAGCTGACGAAGACGCTCCATCCCCCTTCACCTTATTTTCTGCTTTTTTCTTCTGCTGGGCAGTGGATGCGTGCACTTGTGCCCTCAACCTAGCAGCCTCCATTTCTACATAAATTAAGTGACAGATATAAGTTAGGAGACGCCTAAAAAGTAAAAAAAAAAAGAAAAAAAAAGGAATAAAGCGATGGGGGTAAATAAGAGATACTCACGACGACGAGAATAAGAGTTAAGTTTACGAGCTGCCGGAGTTGGCACCGGACCACCACAATACGCGTGTAGTGTATCAAGGGTAATCAAATCCCTGCACTTGCGCTTTTCAAAAGGAATTTCAAGAACCCGTTGGATGAAGGCCTCTTGCTCACCGGTAATGGATGGGCGGACACTAGCTGAAACAAGAAAAGACGACGACATTAGATCACTTGCAAGAAAACTGAAAATTTAGCAAGAAAAGATGACGGCATAAAACCTGACTCCTTAACTATGCCCCAAGTGTTATCAAAGCCGTAGGGCATTGTGTCCCACTCCTATGGACGGCATACCCAATCCGTCTCTTTAACAAAAAAGTATCTGCCCTTCCAATTCCTGTTGGAGTCGGGCATGTCTGATACGAGTCTTAGTACTTTTTTCCGAGTAGCAAAGTGATAAATCCCTTGAGAAAAGACGATATGTTGGGGATGGTAGCACTAGAAAACTCGTCTAGCGTAAGCTGACGGTTCCCTCCGCTTAGACGACTCCACAAGATCTTCGATCCTATGAAGATCCTCTAGGCATTAAGGGCGATTTGGCTGACAGATAGACCAAGAAAGTTAGCCAGCTGATAGTAATGCTGTCAGTGGTAGCCTCAACCCCGCTGCCAGCGTGGCGTCGTACATACCAGTATCCTCCGTCTCCCCAGAATAGCACTTCTTGAACTTCCCAGGAAGACGGATTGGTATGTGATCTGGGATTTGGAAACGGTCCCTCAAATTCTTGAAAATCTTAGACGTCATCTTCGGAAGGAAATCATTGACGGTCCACATTTGAGGAAGTATGAATGGATGAACGTGCCCACTTTCAGGGTTTACCGAACTTCCAACCTCCGGGGTCCTACCATCTGTGTCATCTTCGTCCCCGTCACCCTTCATTACCCCGTCATCTTCGATCTCTTCCTCACCGTCAACTTCTCCCTCGTCTATCTCTTCCTCATCTTCCTCTCCTATATAATCCTTGTCCTCGTCAGGAGAACAGGTTGACGTCTCTCTTTCTAACGACCAGGAATGGCCCTCCTCGGGCTCCTGTCCTGTTTGGAAGACTTCATCGTAGCCCGCTCCTTCATGGACTGACAACTGCTCACTAATCGCTTCCCTAGACATTTTTTACCTACAAGCGACAGAGTTATTCTATGCACCTAAGTTGACGGCCTCGCTAAAAAGCTACACTACCAACTAAAGCGCAATAATAAAATGATAGATAGGAGAAGAGAAGAGAAGACTTACCAAGTAAACGGTCTCTGGAAAAAGTGACGGACTCAACAAACGGAAGAAGAAAGACGACGGGAACAAGGTTCTTCGAACAGTAAGCTCTCTCTCTCTGGATCGGCAATAAAATGGGGAGAATGAAAAAACTGAGGTATATATAGAATCAAAGGGTGCATGGAAGACGAAGTGACACCTTCGTCCAGAAACAGATCCAGTTGGAATGCGACACGTGTTCAAGCAATTAATGCACGGTGCTCAAGGGAACATCCATAAATGTCTCTTTCTTATCCCTGAATAAATACAATTAAATAAATAAAGGTAAAAAACTGAACTCCACAACCCGTCAACTTTAGCTGACGAGGTTATGGAGTAGGGGGTAGCTGATAAGGGTAATTTTGTAATATTGGGACTTACGCATGGCAAGGCGTAGAGTGACACCCCGAATAAGCCCATCAGCCTTGTGTTTATCAACACCTGACGAACCAGAGGTCTACGAAGCTGATGAGATTAACTTCTGACGGGGTTTGAAAGCTGACGCCGCTATGATGAAGGGAGGAGCTAGGCTGACAGTTCTGACGTAACCCAAACTTGGTCTCCACGTATACGTATAAGGAAATTTCTTGTGTCCCACGCCCAATGATGAATAATAAAGATTCCTACAAGGAAAAGATTCTGAAAAATATGTTCATGAGGATTCCTATATGGAAAAGACTTCTAAGCCAAGAAAAGAAAGGTCAACCTCTTTCTACTATAAAAGCCCCAATACCCTCACTAACCAAGGTATGCATAATTCACCTGCTCTGACACTCTAGAGTTGTGAGAAATTCTAACTTGACCTTCGGAGGGTATTTGGCCGGCACCACATCGGTACTCTCTGTAAGGTCTTCTCTTTTTGTGTTGCAGGTGTTGTTTCGAGTACGTGAGGACCGTGTAGCTTACTGGTGATTTTTCGGCATCATCAAGTCTAAACACAAATTTATTTGACTAGTCAGAGCCTTATAATTCAGCGATTGTTTACTATCCAGTCTTTTCTTGGAAAAGAATCTGAAATCAAAAAACTATTTTTCTCATTTATTATAAGAAAAACAATAGGGTTAAATCTTAAATATAACTTGAAAGCTGACATATTTATAATTATTTAAATTAATTATAGTCTCATTTAGATAAAACCTTAGAAAAAGTAAAAACCCCAACTCTTATATAAAAATTTATGTTATGGATTACTATTTTCTTGGAATCTCCAAGAAATTACTAAATAAATAAATAAATTAAATTATTGTCTCTGTCAACGATACTGTTCCTAATGAAATAGCAGAAATATGTACTTTTCTACTTGTCAATGACTCGGTGGCTGTTGGTTTGATCATTAACTTTTGATGCAAAAAATAATTCATCATCTCTTTCACATGTGTTGAGGTAGTATTTTTTGTTTTGTTATCATTAATAATGTCAATGGTGAGGTTATGCGAAATGTTGAACCACACATTCTCCACCCACTATTTCCCTATTAGAAAAAATCATAATTTGTCACCTTAATATTTAACATTGAAGCATTTTTTGTGTGCCTTTATAATTAATCTTATATATATATATTGGTTTTTCATACAAACATCTAATAAATGGACTTGGTGAAGGCCTCATAGGGTCATACTTTGAACTTATCTAAATATTGATTTAGTTAAAACCCTAGTCCTCAATTTCTTTGATTTTTTTTTTATAAGGCAATTTCTTTAAACTTTTGTATTCGGTCCACGTTGGCCTATTTTGTCCATTTAAGTCTAGTTCATTCCACTTTGGTCCTATTCGGTCAACTTTGGTCCAATTTGGTCTATTCTATCCACTTTGATCTTATTCGGTCCACATTGGTTTTATTATGTTCTATTCGGCCACTTTGGTCCTATTTAGTCAATTTGGCTCAATTCTGTCAACTTCAGTCCAATTCAATCTACTTTGGCCCTATTTAGCGCACTTTAGTTATACTCGGTCTAATTTGGTCCTATTCTGTCCACTTTGGACCTTTTCTGTCTACTTTGGTCCTATTAATTCCACTTTGGTCTTATTCGATCCATATGTTTCTATTTGGTCCACTTTGGTCCTATTCGGTCTACTTTGGTTCATTCGGTTCTATTTGGTCCACTTCGGTCTTATTTGGTCTACTTTGGTCCATTAAGTCCATTTTGGTACACTTACATAATGGGAAAAGATAGATTTGGGTTGAGCGCATCTATTTTAATTCCAAATTTATTCAAAAAAAAAAATATTGATCTCAAACTCATAATATATAAAATCTTAAGTATAGCATTTCTTGTTCCTTATTGAACCACATTAACGTAGCATTTCAGTCCACTTTGATCCCCCACTAAATTTAAGTAAAAGTCTTTCTAAATATGAAGGCTAATAGGCTATGAACATATAAATGTAATCTTTAGGTAGTTACTCATTTGTTTTAACATCATTACTTTTAAATGAATTAGACATTCTCCTGCTTTAAGGTTCCTGATCAGGTGTGTAATGAGATGGATACCATTATTAGAGCCTTTTGGTGGGGGCATGGGAAAGGTGAGAAAAAACTTCATCTTTTGAATTGGGACAAAATCTGTCAACCTAGGAGGAAGGGAGGTCTTGGTTTTAAAAAGTTTGGTCCCATGAACCAAGTTATGCTTGCAAAACAATATTGGAAGTTGTACCAAAATCCTAACTCCTTACTGGCAAGAACCTTTAAGGCTAAATACTACCCACATTGTTCTTTACAAGAATACACTCCAAAGTCTCATCATACTTGGTGTTGGAAGAACATTGTTAAGCAAGGTGATTCTAGACTTAGGGAGGGGCAGTGGAGAGTTGGTAATGGGTTCAATATCCCTCTTACTCATCAAAACTGGTTTCCTAGTGCTCATGGTACTCTACATCATCCTGACATACAAACTGGTACAGTGGGGGATCTTATTGACCACAATTCCAAAACTTGGAAAGCTGATTTGGTCCGAACCTTATACCACTTCCCATTGAGCAAACAAATCCTCCAAATTCCTTTACCTAAAGCTCATGATGTGCAAGACCAGTTGCTTTGGAAGTTTTCCAATGAGGCTAACGGTAACTATGGAGTCAAAAGAGCCTATGAGATTCTTATACAAGATTCCCTTTCTTCTGGAAATATTCACGGAGACCAAAATGTGTGGAATCTGATTTGGGGAGTCAAAGTTCCTTTGAAAATCAATACTTTTGTTTGGAAACTTATCCAGGACAGATTACCCACTCTTAGTAATCTAAACAACAGAGGCATCTCAACCCAAACAACATGTCTCCTCTGTAATTCTGATGTTGAATCCTCAACTCATCTCTTTCTCCTCTGCCCATTTACTAGAGCTTGTTGGCACAGATCAACTTTGGCTGTACATGCTACTGACTTTAGGAGTTTAAGTGTCCAGCATTGGCTTTCAACAATCCTCATGAAGTTCAACTCCAGGGAGCCTTCTTCTATGGCTTACTTACAAGCAATTTTTACAACCCTTTGGCATATTTGGTTACACAGGAACAGAGTGTTATATGATGGGTTACAACCTAATCCTATGAGCGTGATTTTAATCTCTCAATCTATGGCTTGCAGGTACAAAGAGGCTTTCCTTGACCAACCAAGAGACACTTGTCAGCCAAGAAGATATCAACCAGAACACTACTCATCCTCAGGGCAGTGGCAGTTGATAGTTAAGCTTGCTGGAGCCAGGAGCAAGAAGCCAAATCGCTGGTCTTCAGCTTATGAGGCTATTACTAGGCAGGGAGATAGCTTGTTTTATGGTGTTAATAGTAGTGTAGCTGATACAACATGTGGGGCGCTGTTGGATGCTATGGTGGAAGCTGCTCTCAAAGCAAAAAACCATGGTTTCCAGTTTGTTTTGTTTCTAGGCACCAGTAGACAGTTAGTCAATCTAATTCAGCATAGGAAGACCACAAATCGGATGCAACAGATCCGGCTTGCTGACTTAGACTTTTTGAACCATAATGGGTTTTGCTGTGATGTGTTCTTAGTGCCTAAACTTGTTGTAAATTCTGTTTGGTCAGTTGCGAACTTGGCATGTCAAATGCCTCTGAACTGTAGCTGGTTTAATCCAGCTGTTGTGTAGTCTGTTGGTTTGTTTTTCTCCCCTATGTGGTATAAAAAAAAAAAATGAATTACATGAGATTGATTATACTTCAAGACAAAATAAATAAATAAATAAATAAATTTTTATTTAACTATCCGATCAAGCACATGGGAGTGACTAGTTTTATATAAACTCATGTCCAAATTATATTATTTATTTTTTTGATAAGGATGTCCAAGTTATATTATATACCATATAAAAAAGTTGTTTCATACACACTTCTTAGGTCATATGAGGCACTTTAAAATATTAAAATTATTCCCCATCAAAAAAAGAAAATTATTATTATATTTCTTTGAATGAAACTCTACTACACTTATTATAAATTTGCACTACCAAAAGTTTTTAGAAGATTCAACTTCATATTTGCATTTGTCATAAAACTTACAATGGTTTTTGTTCTTTATTTTTATAGTCTATTTTATTATTTATTTTTAGTTATATTATTAAAAAAAATTGAGTTTAGATATATGATTTCTCCTTTTTTTTTTCCTTTTTTTTTTTTTTGTGTCTTATTTTCAAATTTTGCTTTAGTCAGTTTTCGTAATTCCAAATCAATATAAATGAAACTCTAGTAAATTGGGCCCTTCTTGGGTCTGCGATAAATTATACGAAAATTTACGATTACCTCCTGGCCCAAGATAGGCCCAAGCCTAGCCAATGGACGATTCTTACTTCTTGTAATATGTACCTTCAACCAAACCCAACCCCAAGAGTACGGTTACCTCCTTCTTCTTCCATCTTTTTCATTTTTTTTTTTTTTTTTTAAAGGTTACATAACGAATTTATAATATCTTCAATATTTAATGTTCGTTGTTTGACTAAAAAAAAAAAAAAAAAAAACCTAAAATTAAATTTCTCAAAGGCCCAACTCATAACCTTAAGGTCTTTTAGAGAGTTTTAGAGTAACTCTAGTACTCTACTGTAGAGTTCAAAATAACATCTCTCTATTTTGAAATGATTAGATTGGATATTGGGGTTTTGCTTCGTAAGAGCATTAGTATTGGTGGTGCTAAAAAACTATATTGCTATTTTTAGCACCACAAATTCTAATTATTGCCCAACATTGGTAGAGCTAAAGGTAAATTTTTTTGCCTTCTTGCTACAGTAAATAGCAAAAAAAAAAAAAATCATTGTTTATTCTTTTCTCTCTCTTCTCTCATTAAAAAAAAATATTTTCTCTTTTTTCTCTCTCTGGCCTTCTCCCTTTTTTTTTTTTTTCACCACTCCAGCACCTCCCTTATCTCCTTCTTGTGGATGGGATTGTGGTGGTGAGTCAGTGTGGTTCGTGGGTGGGTCGTTGGGTTCGATGTCTGCATGAGTGGGTGGGTGTGTTCTTGTGGGTTCATCGGCGTTGGTTCGTGGGGGTGGCTGTAGGTGTGTTCGTGGTGGTGGCTCGGGTGGGTTTTGTGGTGGTAGGTGTGGATGTTGCCTGGAGGGTTGGGTGGGTGTGGGCTTGGTTGATTTTATTTATTTTTCTATTGTGGGTTGTGGTTATGGTGGTGGTTCTGGTTGTGTGTGTGGTTGTGGCTAGTGGTGGAGGTGGTTGTGGTTGTGTTGGTAGATTAGGTTGCTTGGTTGATTTGATTTGATTTTTTTTTTCCTACTGTGGGTTGTGGTTGTGTGGGTAGATCAGGCTGCTTGGTTGATTTTTATTTTTATTTTTATTTTTTTTATTTTTATGAGCTGTGGTGGTGGTGGTGGTGGTGGTGGTTGTGGTTGTGGCTAATGGTGGAGGTGATTGTGGCTGGTTCCTGAAGTTTGTGGTGGATGTTTTTATTATTATTCTAATGAGTTTTTTGTATTATTTTAATCAAATAGCTAAAATTATAGATTCATTGATGTTGGGTGTATTGTATAGGTAAGAGGTAAAATAGATAAAGTCACTTGTAGGTGCTAAATAGCCAAATTTTTGCCTTTGGTATCTATTTAAGATAATAAAAAAATTTATTCAATTTATTTTAACATAGGGTCTATTTGGGATCCGCCTATTTTGCTGAAACTGAAAACTTTTGGTTGAAAGTGCTGTAGATAAAGGTAAAAGTTAGCTGAAATAGTATAGTGTGACCAATGAATAGTATCAAAAAGTGCAGTAAAACCCATGAATAGTAACAAAAATAAGCTGAATAGTAAAATAACTTGGCAAAATTAATCATATCAAACGGACAAATAGATGGATAAAATTTTAAAATTTTCATGATATAGTTACTCAAAGAAGTAAGAACTATGAAGAATGGGAGTCCGGAGTATATAGCATTAAAAGATAAAGATAAAATTTTAAATAGAAAAAGTCATAGATAAGATTTAATTATTCCTAATCTAACATTAACAAAAATAATAATAAATAAAAAAACCCTTCATTCTTATCTTATGCAACTAGATAAAACTTATTCTCAAGTTTTTTTTTTTAGAAGAACTTATTCTTAATCTAACTTAAGAAACTCAACAATTTATTCTCATCCTTACCAATCTACCAAATTCTATTAAGTAATAACACGGAAACAACCTTAAATTAAAGTCTTTAAAAAGAGATAAACGTAACTTGAGCCTCACAACCCACCTTGTATTACACTTTCTCTTCCAAAATCCAAAGAACTAGCTCTTAAGCAACTTTGCTAATCTCACAGGCCATCTTGTCATCAAGCAACATTGCTAATCTCTCTGGCTTGCAGTAGATGCACTCTCTTTTACTAAAACAAAATGAGTAGTGGCAGTTTTTTGCTAAGCACAAGCTGATTGCATTCAAATCCCTCAATTGATATTCCACTTTTGTTTTGTCAACCTTCATATCATAAAGACACAGATAAAACATAAATGGACACAGATGAGGAGGAAAAAAAAAAAAAAAAAAAATTAAAGGGTAATACCACTGTATCGGTATGGGAGGTCAAGGGAAGATGATTGCTTAGCGTGAGGCATTAAATGTGAGGAATTTAATTAAGTAAAAGTAGCTAATTTGGGAAATTAATACTCTATATTAAGATATGAGAGGGTGTTCTTCTCACCCTTAGATTTAATAAGAATCTATGCGGTATAAAATGAGTAACTCTTGTAGAGTTATATCAGGTGTAACTTGAATCCATCTCTTATCTAATTATATATACTAATAAAAAGGGGAAAAAGATTAAAAGACTACACCCATCTCTTATCTAATTATATATACTAATAAGAAGGGGAAAAACAGCGGACATTAGACACACATAACCAATGTGGGATAAACATTCCTATTTTTTTTTTGAGTAAACTGTAATACTTATTAGAACACACACGAAAATAATAATACTCTAGTTATATAATGTATTATAAACCCGATTTAAAACACTATTAATATTTTTGTGTGTATTCTAATAAGTATTACTGTTTACTAAAAAAAAAAAAAAAAGAAGAAAAAGAAGGGGGAAAAGATTAAAAGACTACCTTCTAAAACGGTGGGCCAACCCAAAAAAAAATGTTAAGTTTAAATATTATATTTAAATATCTAATTATACACAATATCATTTTATATATAATAAATGCGGCTCCTTAAATTACTCCAAAAAAATACCTCCCCTAAGCATTTTCTTGAACCTTTTTGTCTTCTATTTCGATTCCTGTTTTCATTTGAACCCATTATGAGGACAATAAATTTCTCCCATAAACATTTTTTTTTTTTTTAATGACATAAACATTTTAAGACAATAAACTTCTTCCCAATACACATTTTGGTAGCCAAAGTGGTAAGAAAAAAAAAAAAAAAAAGTCTTCTCTGGCGCCTTTTTGTTTTCTATCGATTTATATTCTAATTCTCTTTCTCATTTGAGTTACTTATTATTAGAGACAATAATTTTGTCTCCATAAAGTTTTCGTAGCTAAAGTGAAAGGAATAAAATATAAGAAGATTTAAATGTCTTCTCTTACACCTTTTCATCTTCTATTCCTATAAACATTATATGCCTAAAGGCCCTAAACTCAGCTTCTCTTCTGTTATGTTTGTTAGTTTGTAGTTCTTTCTCTCTCATTTCTCAATCACAAACTTTTTTTGCTTAAACGCAGTTTCTCTTCTATTATGTTTGTAGTCTTTCGCTCTCATTCCCTAATCACAAACTTTGTTTTTCCAACCTTTTCTAATTGGATGTTGCTATTTGCTTTCATTTTTTCAACCTTAAAGACCAACTAATGGTTAAAAAAGGTTAATTATGTTATAGATAACAAAAGTTTTTTTCTTTGTTGGTTAAGATGAATATTTCAGTTTTCATTCAATTTTTCTAAAGGTTGTTGAATGTCATTTTTGGCTTTGTAAAGACATTTGCAGATCAAACAAAGAGGTGGTCAAAAAGAATTTTAAAAGCGTGAGAAAAATTGAAAGAATGTAATTTCATACATAGTTAATTTACGCTACATAATTAGAAATTGCTTTTTTTGTTTTTTTTTTTTAAGTTGATGAGTTTATAAATTGCTTTTTTACTTATTGCACCTTATAGATTTCTCATCTATGAAACTATCATGATGCAATACTTTATCGATTAATCAACCATGACTTAACCGTAATCTTGAAGTGTGTTTGTTTCATTAGTTTTAGGATTTCCAAATTAGCTCAAATTATTCAGTGGAAAAGTTTTTTTTTTTTTTTTTTTTTTTTTTTTTTTTTTTTTTTTTTAAGTAGATTCAAATCCTCACAAAGGACTAGGTGTAAACAATATGATTTAAGATTATATTGTCAACGGATTTTTGCTAAATGAAAATCCTAACACAATTTAATATCAATTAAGCATGTTATAAGGCATGGTGCTTACAAAAATGAATTGATGAAACAAGAGTATAGGCACAATTGCATGCACACTTTATAAACAAGAATATTGTAGAGCCCGTTTGGTTGTAGTTTTCAAAAATTGTTGTTTAAAAAGATGTGAAAATTGTGGTTTAAAAAGTGTTGTTGAACAACGTGTTTTTAGTGTGAATAAAACAAAAAAATGTGTTTGGTATCATAGTTTAAACAATGTTTTTCAGTGTTAAAAAAATGTAAAATATGTGTTTGGTATGTATGTTTTGTTTGAGAAAAAAAAGCTGACCCGTATTAAATAACAAATTTGTAATCCCATTTTTATCCCTTCTTTATCCCATTTCTTTCCGTCTTTATCCCTTTCTCTTCAGTGTTTCCTCAGAGCAGAAACCCAAAAAGCAAACCCACGCCGTCCTCAGCTCCATTGCCGCTAAGCAGATCCACGGCTAGGCTTCACGGTCGTCGTATCTTATCTCCACCAAAAAGCCAAACCCACGCCGTCCTCATCTCCATTGACGCCAAAGAAGATCCACCAAAAAGCCAAACCCAAGCCGTCCTCATCTCCATGAAAAAGCCAAACCCACTCCGTCCTCAATGGGTTTGAATCTCACTTTCACCTTGCTTCTCAATGGGTTTTTGTGTAAAGATTGAACATTTCCTTCTTCACTCAGATGTCTCCACTTGTTTGTGTTTTTTGTTTTTGGGTTTTCTCCCTTGTTTTTCCTCACCAATCGGGAAAACCCATTTTCCAGTTCTTTGTTTGCTGTTGAGAGAATAGTTGTTTTACAATCCAAATATACATGCCATACTGCATCGAAATGTAGAAGGGTTTCCTCAAAATCTTTTGCTGTTGTAAATTTGTTTTGATTTACAACCCAGTCGATTTCCATTTTTCTTAACACTCTGTTTGGTTGCCGAGAAAGCGTCGGAAGATTAAACAAAAAAAAAAAAATCTAACAAATCTGAGAACTCTATATATTAATAATTTGTTGTGGTTTTACGTAGGGCTTCACAGCAACCAAACTCCAATGTTATTTGCTTGCTGTTTGAAATTTGAGGGTATTTTGAGTGTGAGAGGAGTAATGGAGTTCGGACTGTGAGTGTAGAGATGAGAGTAGAGAGGAGAGGAGAGATGAGATGAATTATTTGGGGCGTGAAGACTGATGGCGTGAAGACTGAAGAGATGAGAGTAGAGAGGAGAGGAGACAAACTTTAGAAAAAGCTGATCAGTGGGTCCGGGTGCAGTGAAAATTGAATTTCATTTTTATTACCGTTGTGCCATCAGAAACGCAATTTCATTGTTTAAAATGTGGCCCGAGCATGTTTCAAAAAATATGTTTCAAACAGACGTTTTTGAGCAACCATTTTCAAACAACCCTATTTTAAACACTATCACCAAACATATTGTTTCAAATTTTGGACACTAGTGTTCAGTGTTTAAACACTGAACACTATGTTTTCAGTTGACAAACCAAACAGCCTCGTAGTCACCGAAGTATTTTACATCACCCTTTTTATTTTTTTAATATTTACACCTCTTAATTCAAATTACAATGACAGAAATGTTTGTTTAATTTACATCACAAAGTTCAAGCTTCAAATTACATAACAGAATTATATATTTATTTGTTTACATGTCCCAATCCAAATTGCAACCAGCGTTTTTAGAAAAGAACGCTGGGATGAAAATTTGCATCTTCTGCCACAACCATAAAAATTGTTGCTGCACGGATTACTTGCGTATGTGTACAAATCCCTCGCCTCTGCATCTCGTCAGGACTAGTCATCACTGCCTGAGAGAAAAGAGTCAATTCCTCCACGTATAAAATAGGATTCAATGCTTTAGAGTATAAATAAATAAAGATTTAGAGAATCCCTTTGGTTTTGGAGAATCAATTTCATCCAAAAATATATTTCTCATTTTAATTTTAATTTACATTGAATCAGGTTAGGAAAAAAAAATAGTTTGGTTTTGAATTTAGAAACTAATCAATAATCATAGCAAGCATTCTGGACTGCATCAGTAGCATTAAGATTATTACAGTAAAAACACAAATTTGCCCTTACCTCATCATCAGCTTCTTGCTCGTCAGCTTCTTCCAATGAAAATTCGGTGGATTCAATATGTGGTATATGACCAATCTTGAGCTGATCTTCCTGTCTGCATTTCCTAATCAATTCAGCAAAACCTTCAATCCTCAATTCGTTTAAAGCATTGAGACCTTGCATCCCCTCTGGTGGCAATGACAACTTAGGGCATTTGACAATCCAAAGCCTCTGCAGAGATTTCAGACTTGGCAGCCATTCCGGCAAGGCCTCCAATTTGTAACAATTAAAAATAAGTAGGCACTGTAAAGTTTTGGCAAGTAATTGGAGCCACTGGGGCAGTACCTCCAAATTCAGGAACGAAATTGATAAATTTCGGAGGCTTAACTTGAGATCCTGATTGTCTTCTCCTTCCCTCAAACAATTAACATTACATCTAGCAATCATCAAGTTCTCTAGGGCAGGTAGGTGTTTGAGAATGAGTGACAAAGAGATCAACCTATCACATTTATAAAATATCAATGTTCGAAGGTTGGTGAGGTGCCCTTCCATCTCCTCAAACAAACATTTTAGCCTTGGACAATCAGATATACATAAAAACTGAACAGATTTCAAGCAACCTACTCCATTCTCCAACAAGCATGTATGGTTTGTTGTTACCAACAAATGCCTAAGGCTGATCATGTTCCTTAATCCTATGGGCAACTGTTTAAGCTTGTCACAATTAAGAAGTCGTAAAGTTTGCAAATTGTGCATCTTGCAAATGGAATTTGGAAGTTCCCTAATTTGGTCATTAAGAGAAAGGTCAAGAAATCTCAAATGCTTCAAAGTACCAATAGAGCTTGATAACACCTCAAAAGTCGAATTGCATAAATTAAGCACCTGCAGGTATTTGAATCTTGAGATGCATGCTTCAACAAAGGACATTGGTGGTTGAATTTGAAAAATAATGGTTCGCATTTTACTCAACTTCTTTAGGTGTATGCGGACTTCTTGGTCACACTCTGAAAATGACAAATGACAAACTTTTTCATCAATGACAGAATTCTTGGTCATCACTGAAAACTCTCCTTGCATGACTAAGAGTGCAAGATCATGCAAAAGATCATGCATTTTAAAGGTATAAAAGGAGAAAATTTTCTCCTTGACATCTTGAAAGAAAGATCTTGACCACAACTCCATGATATATGAGTTACCGACATCTTCCAACTCTTGATTTTCACGTGATTGAAGAATGCCATGTGCCATCCAAAATTGAATCAATTCAGCACTTTTAAATTTATAAGCCTTTGGAAAAAGAGAACAATTTGCAAAGCATTGCTTCAAGTGAAATGGCAATTGATTGTAACTAAGCCTCAACACGGGTAAGATGCCATCCTCCTTTTGCTCTAATCGCCATATCTCATTATCTCTTACGAATTCCCAATAACTTTGATTGACATTTGCATAAAGAAGGCTGGCTAAAGTCCTCACTGCCAATGGAACCCCTTTACACTTTTCGACAATTTCTAAAAGGTTTGAATACCATTCTTTTTCTCCCTCCCTAAATGCCAATGTGACAAACAAAGAAAAACAATCCTCTGGGGATAGAACCTCTAAATTGTATGTAGGAGCAGTGCCCATAATAGCTGCAACTGAGTCATTCCGTGTGGTCACCAAGATTTTACTTCCTTTGAAACCGTCATTTAACAATTCTTTCAATTTAACCCATTATCACGATCTTCATTCCAAACATCATCTAGAACAAGTATAAATTTACCTTCCTTTAAACGATCTCTTAATTGAATTTGCAACTGATCCACACTCGAAGTCTTACCAATCTCAACTTTTGCAGATTCAAGGATTTCTTTTATCAACCTTGTAACATTAAAATCCTCAGACACACATACCCACATCCTCAATTGAAAAAGTCCAACTACCCGTTTATCGTCGTACACCAACTTGGCAAGTGTGGTCTTCCCCAAACCTCCAAACCCAACAATAGGAACTACAGTGACATTTCTGCCTGCATCTTCTTGCATCAAAAAACGTATGATATTTTCTTTGTCAACCTCCCTACCAAAGACATCAGGAGGATTAACAAAGGAGTGGGTCATGTCTCTCATTGGCATTGTTGTTCTCCTATCTTCAAGTCGTTGAGAAAGATTAAATTTATCCTTATCAACTGCAATATCATCTACGCTCTTCCTTATATCCTTGATTTTATGTGCCATTTTAAAACGGAATGCGATTGGATTAGAACCAGAAAAGAAATAACGCACCTTTTTGAAAGTGCTCCTGCTGCTGCATCTCTTCATTACTTCCTTCTGCAGAATTCGGTATTGAAATTCATCCAAAACATTGTCTGCATCATTAAGAACGACTTTGAGCTGTCCTAGCCAATGTTTCAGCCTATTGTCACTTGCTTGCTTCTCCTCAGCATCTAAGAGTACGGCTTTAATGGATTTCACGGTACTCTCAAGCTTTATCAGATCGTTTTGAACGCCCCATGCTGAGCTGATCTCCTGTAAAAGAAGGGATCCAAGCTGCTCCAGGACCTTCCCTGCGACGCCATTGGCTATTTCTGCCATGTTCTCCAGGTGGTGGTATGGAAATGAAGTTGATACTTGATAGTATAGTACTCAAGTAAATCGATGCCTTTAAAGCAAGGTTTTAAATTTCGTGCCGTTCCGGTGGGTAAACCGGTGCATGAAACCCCCTGTTCCGGACTGCACGGCCTAAATGCTTGTTCCGGACCTAAATAAGGAGCTGGCCTTTTTTACTGCGACTATGCACTTGATCTCGTCAATGGAGGTGAAGAGTTGCTTAACTCTAGACTTGCAGAGAGAAGATTTGCATGCTATGGCGAGAAGAAGGTAGATGCTTAAGAAGTTGAAACAGAGGAGAAGAGAGTTGTTTGAGAGTGTACTGTGAATGTTATTGTGAAAAATAAAAGAAGATGATGGAGTTTAGGTCAGAGAAGGAACATTGAGAAGTGGGAAAGTAAAATTGAAAAAAGATAAGGTAAAATACTTGCATCATGCAAAGGTTGGAACTGAGAATTAAAAAAACCATTTTCAATCTCAATTAACAAAACCTGGAATGTTTGGATTGAACTTATTTTTATTAAAACTGAAAATTGAAAACTGAAAACACTGTAACAAAATAATTTTTAAATGTGTGAATAATATCGTGGGACCCATGAACAGTACGTAAAAAGTACATGAACAGTACGTGAACAGTGCATGAACAGTTTTTTTTTTGTCCCCTGCACAATAAAATCATGTGATATTACTGTTCACGCGCAGGAAAAAAAAAAAAGTCTAAAAACGCAAAACGTTAACGCCACGTTCAGTTGAATCCAAACGGGTACATATTTGCATTTACATAATTATTTTTACGAAGTGACAATTTAAAAATAGTGAATTTGTTAACTTACCATTCACGACTTACCATCAAAAGTAATTTGCGACAGAAATTGTGAAAAGAATTGTGGCTCTAACATCTTCTGATTAAAAACTAAAAAGTGGAGGAGAGTCACGTGGAAGGAAATTTCCTAGAAGGAACGTGCTATACAAAAACCATTAGAGCATCCACACCCGCTCGTGTAAACTTATCATCTATTTTACACGAAAAAAGCTATTTTTTTCTATTTTACACTATCACATTTCCAAAACACCCACATCAATTCATCTATTTTACAAATCTATTCTAATTAAATAATATTATTTATTGTTTTTTTATTATTAGTTATTAAAACCGTTTCTTTCTCTCTTTCCCTACTCGTTTCTCTCTTTCCTCACCCATTCTCTCTTTCAGCTCACTCACCCGTTTCTCCCTTTCCCTCACTCACTCCCAGCTCGCCGACCCAGCCGATCTAGCTCACTCCCAGCTCGCCGATCCAGCTCACTGCCGCTGCCGCCTCAGCCATCAGTCGATTCGGCCTCCCTTTCACTTCCGCCCTCCCTCTCTCCTCCACAATCGACCCTTCGCCTCCCACCTCCAACCGACGACAGCAATGGAAGACCCGACGGCAGCAGTGGCAGCAGATTGGGCGACAGATCCAGCTCCGTTGGGCTGGGTTTTCCGGTGGGTGTGGATTGTTTTTGGGTTGGGTTTCCCGGTGAGTTTTAATTGATTTTGAGTTGGGTTGATTTTTGGGTTTTTGTTGATTTTGGGTTGGGTTGATTTTTGAGTTTCTGTTGATTTTGGGATATTTTTCTGTGCTAGGTTGCGGTGTTTGGTGGTGGCGTTGGGTTTGGTGGTTGGGTTTGTTGTAGTTTGGTGGTGGCATTGGCGCTAGCGCTTGGATATTCTTCTTCCATGCCGCGCTAGTTTGTTGCAGTTTGATAGAGGAGAGAGAAAAAAAGAATAAAAAATTATTTACACATTGAACAGTAATCGTGCATATATGCATGGTTACTGTTCATTTACACAGCCGGGTGTATATTTTACACATCTTTACACCCATTGATGTGGGTGTTTTTTTGCCTAAAATGTGTAAAACTTGCACCTTTTTTTATTTTAGAGGACTTTACATGAGCTGATGGGGATGCTCTTACATGCTTGGATATTTGCAAAAGTGCAACTTTTTGATAATCAATATCATCTTCTTGGGATTCTGAATTAGGTGGGCCCTCGGGGCCTCTTACGGTTCTAAGGCGATTGTTGTGTTTTTCCAAACTCTTCTATATATAAATATATATATATATATATATATATATATATATATTATGAACAAAGTTTCTTTCCAAATTACTTTGGAGAGAAACCCTATAAATTCATTGTAAATATTTATATTGTGTGTGAATTTTAAAAATCTATTCATTAGATTGCATGTTCTTATTACATCCTTAATACTTACAAAATTTCAAGAAAATCAAAGATCAATTGCTATGTCATCAAATAAATGTTATAATTTCAAATTTTTGTAATCTAAAGTTGTATATAAAAAATAAGTTAATTGATCAAATAGTAAATAATATTCGATTTGAACGAAATTTGATATGCATGTTAAAAACATAAGGAACATAAAATTTAATAATTAGATTTTCAAAATTCACATTTGAAAAAGAAATATATGAGAAGTTTAAAAAGTTTCTCTCCAAATTAGTTTGGAGAGAAACTTTGTTCATATATTATTCTATTGTCAAAGTAGTTGGTGGAAGGATATTATAATATTAGTATTGCTCAGCAAAAAAAATACAAGAAGATTCCGTAAGAAAAAGAAGGATTTGAATCTGGGTGCAATTAACCTATTTTCCTTTCACAAAATTTTTTATCCGCATCCATTTTTTAACTTTAATATTTTAATTTTTTTAATTTAGATTTAAATTTTTTCGGTTCTATGGCGATTGCTGTGTTTTTCCAAACTCTTCTATATATATATATATATATATATATATATTATTCTATTGTCAAAGTAGTTGGTGGAAGGATATTATAATATTAGTATTGCTTAGCCAAAAAAATACAAGAAGATTCGGTAAGAAAAAGAAGGATTTGAATCTGGGTGCAATTAACCTATTTTCCTTTCACAAAATTTTTTATCCACACCCATTTTTTAACTTTAATATTTTAATTTTTTTAATTCAATGATTGAGATTTAAATTTTTTTCGGTTCTATGGCGACTGCTGTGTTTTTCCAAACTCTTCTATATATATTATTCTATTGTCAAAGTAGTTGGTGGAAGGATATTATAATATTAGTATTGCTCAGCAAAAAAAACACAAGAAGATTCGGTAAGAAAAAGAAGGATTTGGATCTGGGTGCAATTAACCTATTTTCCTTTCACAAAATTTTTATCCGCACCCATTTTTTAACTTTAATATTTTAATTTTTTTAATTCAATGATTGAGATTTAAATTTTTTCGGTTCTCTAGCGATTGCTGTGTTTTTCCAAACTCTTCTATATATATTATTCTATTGTCAAAGTAGTTGGTGGAAGGATATTATAATCAGGGGCGGCTTGATGCATTTGGAGGCCTAAGGCGAAAATTGATCATCTTATTTAGATGCAAAATTACTACTAATTAACATGGACTACATAGAATTTTTTTTTTAAAAAAAATTTTTAAGACAAAAAAAATTTGACAAAATTTTTCATACTTGTTGATGTGGTAGATTGATAGTGGTAAATAAAACGGTGGTGTTAGCGGTAGATTTAGATGAAAACTAGTAAAAGTTTGCTAATTAAACTCTTATTATTATTCTTTTTTTTTTAGAAGTGCAACATTCACAATATTTTTTACAACAAATCCTAGATTTTAAACTGCTTTTTGTTTTTTATTTGAAAATATCACTATAATTATTTTTTTGCCATCAATAATAGGCTGTAACAACTTGTTACTTAGCATTAGTTGTAAAAGTGTTGTGAAAAATATTGTGGACGACGTTGCATTTTTCTCTATTTTTTTATTTGTTTTTCATCTAATAAAAAAAATTTATTTTATTTATTGATTATAAATAATCCTATTGGTTAAAATTTAGGGGCCTTTTTTTTACTTGGGGCCTTAGGCGGTTGCATTTTTTGCTCCACCATAGAGCCGGCCCTGATTATAATATTAGTATTGCTCAACAAGCATGGCGATTATTGCAAAATGAAACATCTCTCTTTTATAAGGTCTTCAAAGCTAGGTACTTTCCAAACACTTCTATTTTGGAGGCACATGACTCAAGACTAGGCTCATATGCTTGGAGGAGTATTCTTAGAGGAAGGGATGTAATTCTAAGTGGAGCTAGGTGGAGAGTTGGGAATGGGCAGAAGATAAAGATCTGGCAGAGTAAATGGCTACCCAAGAAGTGTATAGCACCATTACTTGAATGTCCTATAGAGGATTTTGCAAATTCAAGTGTAGATTCTCTAATAGACCCCATTAAAAGAGAGTGGATTTCAGAGTTGGTGGATGGTTTGTTTGTTCCAGAGGTTGCAGAGAGTATAAAAAAAATTCCTTTGAGCCATGTTGCCTCAGAGGACAAGCTGTACTGGCCTTACACCAGTAATGGAGATTATACCTGCAAATCTGGGTATAAATATCTTAAAGAAGAAGCTGAACTTTCAGCCATTCCACAAGCCCCAACAGATAGTGACAAGCAGCTTTGGAAAAGGATATGGTCAATGAAGGTGCCACCAAAAGTGAAGAATCTAATGTGGAGAGCTTGCCGCAATGCCATGCCCACTAAAACAGCTCTACTAAGACAAACCTAGGGCCGGCCCTAGGCTTAGGCCAATTAGGCCATTGCCTACGCCCCCTTACTAGAGAAGGCCCCAAATTTGGGGGCAATTATTTATTTATTTTTTATATATAAATATTTTTGGGAGATATTAAAACATTTTAGTTTACATTTTTTTTTTCACTATTAAGAAGGTTCAAAGAATTAAGTAACGCTAGAGATAGAGATAAGACAAATTTAAATAAATAAGTCTTACAAATAGACGTGTTACTAATCACAAGTAATTCAAATAGGAAAACGTTAAAAATATTATAAATTTTACTACATAACTTTTTTTTATTTAATTATTTTTATACAAGATAAAAATTATACTTTAGCCTAATCTAAGTGTATATGTGTACGAAACTTTCTTCTGGAGACTTAAATCTTGGCAATTGCCTCCCCCACCTCACAAAAACTTATACTTGTGGAGTGATCACTGTACCAAGGGTGCGTGGTGGTCTCCATAACTTTTATAATTTGATGTGAAAATGAATATGATAGGTAGATTTCAACAAACTATTGAATGCATTTTTGAATGAATATCTGTGATTGGTGATGTATCTTTGTAATTCTCATGTTGTAAATTTTATAATATTTCTAGTATTTTTGTAAGCCTCATGTCCTTGATCATATTCATTACAACACTAGTTTATAGTAAAATTTGTTATAACTTTACCATTTTCTCAACAAAAAAAAAAAAAAAAAAAATCATATTAAAGAGTAAAAAGAATGGATTTAAAAAAATATATTATATAAAATGTTAGTTAAATATTATTTAAGTGATAACATAAAGGCCTTATTTGAAAATTTCGCCGTAAGCCTCAGAAATGCTTGGGCCGGCCCTAGACGAACCATCAATGTCAGTCCATTATGTGATCGATGCCATGTTGCCCAGGAAGACCCACTTCATGCTTTGTGGGCTTGCTCAGAGCTGGACGTGGTTTGGAGTGATATGGAGCTGTGGAATTTCAGAAACTCAGTCGGGTTTATGGACTTCAAGGAGCTTTTGTCGTGGTTCATAGCAGAAGACAAAAATGTGGAGTTGTTTGCTGTCACAGCTTGGTCTGTTTGGAACCAACGGAACAAGGCGCGACTAAACCAACCTGTAACAGCACTTCATCAGGTAGCATCGGTCTCTAAAGCTTGGCGGCTAGAGTTCAGGGCACAGCAGGTGAATCCAGTTGAAATCGTGAGACAAGGTGTTAGAGCTGAAGAAAAACGATGGAGGCCGCCCTCTGTGGAGTTGGTAAAAATTAACTTCGATGGTGCGGTGTTTGCGAATGAAAATAAGTCTGGGATTGGCGTGGTTATAAGGAACGATGAAGGCTTGGTTCTGGCGTCCTGTGCGAAGAAAATTCCAGTGGCATACAGTGGGTGTGAGATAGAAACCATGGCAGCAGCTGCTGCTCTCTCTTTCGCTTCAGATATCGGCATTAAACGAGCTATCCTGGAGGGTGACTCGTTAGCAGTGATAAAAGCGTTAAGGGAGGATGCTAGCAGTTCATCTCCTTTTGGTTTGTTGATAGATGATGTCAAGTCTTTAGCTAATAGTTTTGAGGAATTATCTTACTCTCACACACTAAGAGAGAAGGTAATCAAGTAGCGTATGGTCTGGTTAAATATGCAAAAAGCATTTCAGATTTTGTGTGTAGATGGAAGATGTCCCACCACAGTTACTTTCGGTTTTACAAGCCAATTTGATAGGCGTTCATTAATAAAATTTCAGATTTCCCCCTAAAAAAAAAAAAGTATTGCTCAACAAAAAAAAGACGAGAAGATTCGGTAAGAAAAAGAAGGATTTGGATCTGGGTGCAATTAACCTATTTTCCTTTCACAAAATTTTTTATCCGCACCCATTTTTTAACTTTAATATTTTAATTTTTTTAATTCAATGATTGAGATTTAATTTTTTTTTTTTTTTTTGACTCTCAATTTCAATAATCCAAGTCTATTACAGAATCTCAATCTGAACAAGAAGAAAGGAGCACTAGCAAGTGGGACACAAGTGCCTTGTCAAAAAAGTAGGTTTCAACGGACTGAGATCTCGGGCAATAGTTCAAATCCTAGCTTTCCATTCAATCTAACGGCTTTAAAACAATTCCATGTCATTAATCCGTGTGACATAGAAATTTTTTTTTAATTCACTCTCATTCATTCTCTCTTATTTTTTTCGATCAGTTCTTTCTCTCTCCAACTCTTCACTCAGTCATCTCCTCTATTTTCTCTAAATTTCAAAATTTTCAAAAATCCCTCTGACGCTGTTGCTGCCGCTAACTCCACTACCCAGCATCTCCAAATTGCACCACTAGCACAATCAACATTGATGACGTGGAATTGTTTTAGAGTTGTTAGATTGAATGGAAGACTAGGATTCAAACTCTTGCACCCTCTGTAATACCTTTGGTATTGCATGGGATCTCAATCCGGCTTGAGCAATCTCAATCCAGAAAAGAAGATGGGAGCACTAGCAAGTGGGAGATGAGTGCTTCGTTAGAAAAGTGAGAGAAAAAGTAAAAGAAAAATTAAAAAAGGATAAGAAAAAAAACTACAAAAAAAAAATGAAAAGAGTATATGTATATATATACACACACTAGTTAGGAGCCTTATTATAAATTATAATTCAGCGATAGTATTAAGTTTTTTCTTGGAAAGAGTCTGGAATGAAATTACTATTTATAAGAAAAACAAAAGGGTTAAATCTAACTTGAAAGCTTTGACATATTTATAATTATTTGAACTAATTATACTCTCATTTAGATAAAGCCTTTGAAAAATTAAAGTCCCCAACTCTTACATAAAAATTTATGTTATGGATTCCTATTTTCTTGGAATCTCCAAGAAACATTCTAAATAAATAAAATTATTGTATCTGTTATTGCTACAGTTCCTAATGAAATTGCAGCAATCTGTACTTTTCTACTTGTCAATGATTGTGGCTGTTGGTTTGATTGTGAACTTTTGATGCAAAAATTAATTCATCATCTCTTTTACACGTGTTGAGGTAGTACATTTTGTTTTGTTTTTATTAATATTAGTAATGTCATTGGTGAGGTTATGTGAAGTGTTGAAAGCACACATTCTCCTCCCACTATTTCCCTTTAAAAAAAAATCATAATTTGTCACCTTAATATTTAATATTTAACTTTGTTACATTTTTTGTGTGCCCTTAATATTAATCTTAACTTTTATATATATATATATATATATATATATTTTTTTTCTTTTTCTTTTTCTTTTTTTCATACAAACATCTAGGACTTGGTGAAGGCCTTGTAGGGTCATACTTTAAACTTATCTAAATATCGATTTTGTCAATACCCTAGTCATCAATTTCTTTGAATTTCTTTTCATAAGACAATTTCTTTGAACTTTTGTATTCGGTCCAATTTGGTCTAATTCGGTCCTATTTTGTTCATTTCAGTCTAATTTATTTCACTTTGGTCCTATTCGGCCCACTTTAGTCATACTCAGTCTACTTTGATCCCAGCTGGTACATTCTGTCCACTTTGCTCCTATTCGGTCTGTTCGGTCCATATTGGTTTTATTAGGTCCATTCTGTCCATTTGGTCTTATTCTTCGGTCCACTTTGGTCCTATTTGGTTCATCCACTTAGGTTCTATTTGATCCATTCGGTCATATTCAGTCCACTTTGGTCCATTAAGTCCGTTTTGGTTCATTCTGTCAATTTTTGTGCACTTACATAATGAGAAAAGATAGATTTGGGTTGAGAGCATCTATTTTAAATCCAAATTTATTATAAAAAAAAATATTGATCTCAAACTCGTAATATCTAAAATCTTAAGCATAGAATTTCTTGTTCCTTCCTAGGCTCCTATTGAACCATATTAATATAGCATTTCAGTCCACTTTAATCCAACTAAATTTATGTAAAAGTATTTCTAAACATGAAGGCTAATAGGCTATGAATATACAAATGTAATCTTTAGGCAATTACTCATTTGTTTTAACATCATTACTTTTAAATGAATTACATAAGATTAATTATACTTCCAAACAAAATAAATAATCAAATAATTATATATATATATATATATATATATATATATATATTAAATTTTTATTTAACTATCCGATGCAAGCACATGATAGTGACTAGTTTTATATAAGCTCATGTCCAAGTTATATTATATACCATATAAAAAAGTTGTTTCATAAACTCTCCTTATGTCATATGAGGCAATTTAAAATATTAAAATTATTTTTATATTTCTTTTGAATGAAACTCTACTACACTGATTAAATTTGCACTACCAAAAGTTTTTAGAAAGTTCAACTTCATATTTGCATTTGTCATATAACTTACAATAGTTTTTGTTCTTTATTTTTATCGTCTATTTTATTATTCATTTTTAGTTATATTATTAAAAAAAATAGTTTACATATATGATTTCTCTTTTTTTTGTCCATTATAGTTAACTTATTTTTCTAAATTTGCTTTAGTCAGTTTTCGTAATTCCAAATCAATATAAATGAAGCTCTAGTAAATTGGGCCATTCTTGGGTCCACAATAAATTATATGAAAATGTATAATTACCTCCAGGCCCAAGCTAGGCCCAAGCCTAGCCAATGGACGATTCCTACTTCTTGTGCTTGTAATATGTACCTTTAACCAAACGCAAGCCCAAGAGTACAGTTACCTTCTTCTTCTTCTTCTCTTTTTTTCTCTCTTTTTTTTTTTTTTTTTTTTTGGAGCTTACATAATGAATTCACAATATCTTCACTATATTTAATGTTCATTTTTTTACCCAAAAAAAAAAAAAAAATTTAAATTAAATTTCTCAAAGGCCCAAAACTCATAACCTTAAACCCACAGATCTCATCTCTTGGACCTTCACCTACTGTTGGTTGGACCCAATTGAACATGGATGGGATGTTCCTCTCACGTGAGACAAGGGCAATCACTCAATAGTCCCTTAAAAAGGGATGCATAAAAAAGATGCAAAAAGAAAAAGAAAAAAAAAACATAGTCCACTGATCATAGTGGAAAAGAACATGGCCTGCCTTCCAGATAATTATGCCTTTTATGCGTATCTGCACCAACAGATTGCTTGTCAATGAAGGAAAAAAAAAAGCTTGTCTTTGATTTTAAAAATTGAGAAATTAAATCAATATCATTAATAGTTGACAGATGAAAAAATATAGTCATTCTTCAATAGTCACGTTTTTAGAAATATAATCATAAAAATTTGCATAAGAAGTTTTAGAAAATGATTGGGTTGGTAGACAAAATTAAAATACATCTCCTCCTATTTTTTTTCTTTATTTATTTTTATAATTTTTGGATTAAAAAACAAAATAAGTATTATTGAAACGGGGGCCACTACAAGCAAAGTAAGCATAATACATCCCACCTATCAAAAGGGACAAAGTAAGAAAGAATATTGGCCCAATAGATTAATTGTGTGCTTCTTCTGAATGGCCCACAAAATCTAATCCAAACAACCAATGTGTTTCATTGTCGTTTTTTGTTTTTGGTTTTGTTTTTAGCATTTACTTCTTCTTTTTTCCATACGGTTCAATATATGTACGTCCCAAATCAGTCTATACTGTTTGAAATATTTCATTACTAAATCTAGAGCAATATGTTCTGAATAATTATTAGGTATTTTACAGAAAATATACGTAATACAAATTTCTTTAAATGCCATCTCTTATGAAATTATATTGATTCTTTGTAAGGAAATAATTATGACATTTTTCCTAATTGCTCAAAAATCTACTTCAAAAACTCAAAGCTCATTATTGTTATTATTTTTTGTTGATAATTTAATAACAGGGGGTGGGGCTGTGGGAGAATTTGAACCACAACTCTGTTGAAAACATTATTGAGTTATAATATTCTTGACAAGCTTATTGCTTTATTGGTAGACGGTTGAATTCTACTAACCTAAATAAAAATTTGAGTTATACTCAGATTCTATGATTTCTCGATGTGATATAAGCATATATCATATACACAAACAAATTTGTCTGAAGGGATAAAGTATCATTTAGGGGTGGAAGGATTCATGTCATGTAAAAACATGACAAAGGGGGCTCACACTTATATAAGAAAACCTTCATGTTGGGATCCTAAGGGGGATGTATCCCATGGGGAGGTTTGCACATGGGGTTTCTAATAGCTTGCTTGACTTTTCTTGTTTTGTTTTTCCCCCTTTCTTTTTAAGATTGGTCATTAACATTTTTGAACTTCGTTTTAAATCTTCTATATTGAATTAGATTAGTTATGTTGGATGGCCCCTCACAAACGGAGGGAAACATTGCATAAAAGGGGATGCTTGGCTTCCCTTCATATAAATATATGGATTAAGGTCTTTTAGAGAGTTTTAGGGTAGCTCTAGTATTCTACAGTCCAAATCACATTTATCTATTTTGAAATTACTCGAGTGGATATTTGTATTTTGCTACATGATAGTAATATCTGAATAAACTTTGACTATTACCATTTTGGTATCTATTTAAGATATTATAAAAAATCTAATCAATTTATTTCAAGATGGATGGCTAGAATTTAGAATTTAAGGATTTTCATGATATAATTACTCTAAGAACTATGAAGAATAGGAATTAGGAGTATATAGTATTAAAAGATCGAGAAACAATTTTAAATAGAAAAAGTCATAGATATCCTTCTCAAAAAAAAAAAAAAAAAAAGTCATAGATATGATTTAATTATTCCTAATCTAACATATAAAATAAAATAAAATAAAAACCTTCATCCTAATCTTATGCAACTAGATAAAACTTATTCTTAGATCGTTTTCCTTTTTTTTTTAGAAGAGCTTATTCTTTTTTTTATGGAACTTATTCTTAATCTAACTTAACAAACTCAACAATTTATTCTCATCCTTATCAATCTACCAAATGCTATTAAGTATTGACATGCACGGAAACAACCTTAAATTTAAGAGATAAACGTAACTAGAGCCTCACAGAGTCACAGTACCCCACCTTGTATTACACTTTCTCTTCCAATGTACTAGCTCTTAAGCAACATTGCTAATCTCACAGGTCATCTTGTCATCAAGCAACTTTGCTAATCTCTCTGGCTTGCAGTAGATGCACGCTCTTTTACTAAAACAAAATGATAGTTTCAGTTTTTTGCTAAGCACAAGCTGATTGCATTCAAATCCCACAATTGATGTTCCACTTTTGTTTTTTCAACCTTAATATCATAAAGACAGATAAAACATAATAAGAAACCTCACATCCCCGCATTGTATTGCACTTTCTCTGCCCATCTAGCTCTTTGAGCAACTTTGCTATTTTTTCTGGCAAAAGAGCTGGTATTAGTCGCACTAGATTCACCTCTTAGTCATTGCTTATCCAGCCATGATAAGGAAGACCATCTGGGTTCCAAGTCTCATGTGGAATTGTTGGAGTTTCAGAACTGTTTAATTTGGTAACGTTATTGAATTAAAGTCATCTTATTTTTTATTAGTTTATAATTTTACAACAACTATTAATTTATTATGATATCATAGTAAATGATTTGAGCTCGAAACCAATATTTAATGGAAGATATATCCTACACCATATATATGCAAAACAAGAACATAGATCACATGATTAAAGTCCTGATGATGTTCACATGCAAACTTTTATTAATTGTACAAAATGTAGTACTACTATTCATGATTCTGCTTTGAACCTTTAATAAAGCTAATACTAAATATACTATTACTCTCTAAAATTTGAAGGACGATTCTCAATGTGATATGGATCCGGGAGGTGCAGACTTCTCAGTAATGGAAAAAACAGGTTGCTGGGCCTTTAAGAGAAGCTTCAATACCTGCTTTCTTTAACTCAAGAGGCCGTGCGTGGTTGCTGTGTTGCTAATTAACCAGGCTCCAGACTCAGCTTCACAGAGTAACTTGTAAGCTTTTATTATTTCATGTTAAACTTGGTTATTTGGTTTTATTTTTAAAACTATTTTCAATATAAATGAAATGAAAATGACCCTAAATATTATTCTTTTTTTTTTTTTTGTTTTTTAATTTGTTCATGTACAACATTTTACACATAACGTCGCTTTAAATATAAAAAGAGAAAAATGCAAAAGCTTACTTTTTAAGCAAAATAAGCTTATGAAAATAAGTTGTACTGGCCAAATTGTTGCATCAAACAGAGTCTTGTTTGTGCACAGGATGAAATCCAAATCTGTTAATTTTATTATATATATATATATATATATATATATATATATATATATATATATATTTAATAGTACTACGAGTGTATATGCAAATGAAAATTTTAAATAATGTGATTTATGTTCTTGTTTTGTAGATGATGAGAATTGTCTCCCATCCTTAGAAAATATTGTTGGTGCTGAAACTTGACATGTGTTCCAGTCCCCAGATGGTCCTCCTATACCCGGCGACCTTATCATGTTTGGATTAGCAACGATGATGAGGTGCACCTAGTGCCACTAACACCAGCTCCTTTGCTAGAAAAAAAATAGCTTGCTCAATGAGGTGTATAACCAGAGAGATTAGCAGAGTTGCTAAAGAGCTATATGTGCAGAGAGCCAGAGACAGTGCAATACAGGGTGGGATGTGAGGCCTCTAGTTATGTTTTATCTCTTTGAAGGTTGACAAAATAAAAGAAGAACATCAATTGAGGGATTTGAATGTACTCAGCTTGTGCTTGACAAATAACTTCTATTTTATTATTATTTCATTTTTAATAAAGACTAAGGAATTAGTAGTTATTATTATTAGAGAAGTGTTACATCTACAACACTTTCACAATAAATTCTAGATAGTAAGTTGTTGCTGGTTCTAATTTGAATTCACCACTAAAATTACTTTTTTGCTCATTAGTAACAACCAATAATAATTTGTCACTTAATATTTGTTGTGAAAATATTATGAACATAACATTTCTTGTATTATTTATATAATATTTTTATTGAAATTTTAGCCAACACCATCAGCATATATTTGTTGATTTTGTGAATTGATGTCTCAGACCGTAGTCTGTGAATTGATGTCCACGACTGTCGTCTAAAATATTCAAGGGTTACAGTGGAAATATTTAGAACCTGTTACCTATCCATCTCCATAAAGAATTTGAAATTTTCTAGGAGCTCATCTATTTTAGTTCAAATTTTTAAAAATGATTATAAATTTTATAACAAAAGGCTTATAAATTGATGAGATTTATGTGATTCTTACCGATTCAAAATATAAGAAATAAATATTTTAAGAAAAAAGTTTAGTTACAAAATTGGTTGTAATCAGAGATGGAGCCAGAACTTTGAGTTAGGGGGGCGGCTTTACTATTGGTTGTGTGCGGCGGTTTCAACCTCTAATATAGCTATTACTTAACTGCTGATTTTTTTTTTTTATGGGTAAGAACAAAATTATTTTTGTTTAGAATTTTTTAAAGAACTGGGTTGTTTATTTTGGATAAAATTGGTTAATTGAGCTTAAATTTTTTAGTTTTATTATTGGTAATTTTTGTTGTTGAGCTATTTTTTGGGGCTTGTATATTTTTGTTTTAGATTTTAGATCTATAATTTTTTTATGGTCACTAAAATGAGGAAAATTCTAGAGCTTCAAACTTTTTTATAAATTACTAATGTGATAAGTGGTTATTAGTAAGTAAAAAAATGATGTGAGTAGTGGGCCCATATGTGAACCAATAAGAATTTGCTACCAAAAAAGTTTGTAAAAAAGTTCGTGAGTATAGTATTACTCTTAAGAAAATCAACGATATTTGTAAGAGCCAAAAATTTGGTAGCCCCTGGCCCAATTAGAATAACGGGGCGTAGACTTCGAACTTGCCCTATGTCAATAGAATTTGTAAGAGATGGGAAAGAACAACAACAATGAGCTCTCCCCGAAGACAATTATAGGGAAGAATCAGATTTGTATTCAAGTATAAATGAGCATCAAACTTTACACAAAGACTCCCAAGGAAGCAGGATTCACGTAAGAAATAATACTGTTTCCCTTTCTCTCTCAATGTGTTCTTCTCTTTTTCTCTTTCTCTGCTTCTTTTTATCGCCTGCCTTCCCCAATGCTCTATCCTTTCATTATATAGCCCTCCTCCACCGCATCCTCACCATCCATTTTTACCTAACCCCCCTCCTTTTTCGACACTTGTTACCTTTCACATATGAAGAAAGTGGTGGCAGGAACCTGCTTAGCTGTGACCTACACTGTTCAGGTCACTTCCTCATTAATGCGGCTGACAAAGCTGTTGTCTTCTAATTAATGCGAATGCAACAAGCTATACCAGGCCTAAAGCATCCCTACTGCCCACTGTCTTCCACTCTTCCGATCCTTACTTCCTTCTAAATGCCTCGGAGTACCACGATTCATTCCCTCCCTTCCTCAGGCGGCTTCTTCCCTTGGGGCCGTGGTTTACAGCATCTTGACGTCATTACTGCGACCCTTCAACTTCCTCCTCGATCCTCGGGCCAACATTGCGATCCTTCAGCTTCTTCCTTAGTCCTCGAGTACCCACAATATTGTTTAAGGAAAACAAAATGTAATTTTTTTTTTTTTGAGAATAAAAACAAAATGTAATTTTATAGAACAAAATTGCTAAAATTGATATACTTACATATAATAATATTTTTTAAACAAAATTGGGGGGCCATTGCCCCCCCCGATCCAATGATGATTTCGTCCATGGTTGTAGCCAACCTTATTCAATAAAATAAAAAATTACTATATATTTTGAAAATCTAACCTTGGAATTGCATGTTTTTTACGCTCTCAATACACATGTCAAATTTTTTATCAATCGAATATTATTTACTATAAGATCTATAAGCTTATATTTTATACATAATTTTAAACTACAAAAACTTGCAATTTAAACAATTTATTGATGACATAACTATTGATCTTTAATTTTCTAAAAATTTTGCAAGTATAGAGGATATAAGAAGAAGATGTAATCTAATGGTAGATTTGTCAAAATTCACCTCCAATAAAAAGATATTGAGTAAGGTTGTAGCCTTAAGTTATAACTAATTTTGTAGTTAAACTTTATCCATATTTTAATTATTATTTTATGATTTGTGATACATCAATTTATAAGGTTGATATAATAAAATTATTTGTATGCTACACAATTCTTAGTGAGTTGTTGAGTCCAAATTTATTATAGTTTGCTATGGTGTAGTAGTAAGTGGTCTTTATTTTCTAGCTTGTGTGAGTTAAAATGTCTGAACTATATTCTTACATTTTTTGTTGTTCAAGTTGTACAAAAGGGCAACAAAACTAAATAAAATGTATAATTTTATATTATTCTTTTTAAAAAAAAATAGTGTAGGTGGTTATTATCTTTAATGCAAGACATAATTTATCACTAAAGAGAAAAGAAGAAAAGTTGACAAAAGGAAAATGAACTTTTACTTTGTGCTTGCCATTTATAAATTATAATGCTGGACATAATTTATTGTATCAAAATTATATATCATAGATGTTCCTTTTTTTTCTTCTTGTTTTAGTGTTCTCAAACATTTCTGATTTATCTTCGCTTCAACATTACAAAAAACCGAGGTTATTTCAGCATTTTTAAACCACCAAGATTGCCCCAAAAAACACCGGTATAGACTAAAAAGGCTTATCTTGACGCTTTTTTCCACGACGCTTTGTACTGCACAATGAGTGTGGCAATAGGTCCCAGTAGTTTTGAAACCCTATCCCCGCGCTTTTTAAACTGTTGCTATAGGGTATTTTTTTTTCTTTAAATATAGGCTATAGCGGCGTTTTAAAAGCACCGTGATAGGTCTTTTTTAAATTTTTGCAAAAAGGCCTATAGCAGCGCTTTTGAAATTGCCGCTATAGGCCTTTTTATCCTGTATTAAAAAAAGACCTATTTTGTTGAAGCCCAAGAATTTCATCTGTGCAAAAATGAAAAAAGAAACGTTAATCATCATCATAGCCATCATATATAACAAGGGTAGAATCAAACAAAAATTTGTTTTGCCATGTTAATGATACTTACATTCCAATGATCATTGATTATGGTTTTAGCGAATCTTTTATTTTCGTACGACAATTTCGAGGCATAATTGAGAGCGAAGCGTTGTATTTTGTGGTTGTTTGAAGAACTGGTTCCCCTATCAAGGTTCCCAATAGTATGTGAGACCCCAGTAAACACAATCTTCGGGATTCAATGGTTTATAATGCATGCATGTATGTAAATCAATCATTAGATTTTTATTTTTCTTTTTGGGAATTTTTTTTCACCATGGCATTTTACCGTACACGTGGGGACACCACTCATCTAATTAAGCTCTAGTTTTTATCAAAACTTGAAAGTGACTAGGTTATTATGTGCACTCTGTGCATTATTATGATTGATTTGTTAATTTTTGAAATTCTTCCAATTGGTAATATTGTGGGCAATATAACTTGACAACTTGTAGTGTACTTTGTTTATCTTTTTGTCTTCTATGTAAGATGCAGTAGTTTTGTTTCGGACATGATGTGCTATTTTAATATAGGAATCAATTGTTTTTGAAGTATTAGCATGCCATTAGAGAAATGAGACATATGACTTTCCTGTAATTTATGTGGTATCTAAAAATTGATATGAAGAAGTTGCTTTAATTTTGAATGGTCTAGTATTACTTTAATGAAGGCATACTGAATTCTTTTTAAACTTAGATGAAGTGAAATAGAATGTTGTTATCCTTATCGGTTATAAGATTACAAGTGTTTTGTTGGAACTTGGAACAAAATTCTCAAAACTTAAATTCACACCGAAGTACCAAACAATATATTTCAGTACTTTTACTGAAATTTATTTCACCACTCAATTCTTTGAATCTCTATTCTCTTGACAGTCTAGAGGAAATGTTGATATACGGTTTCAGTTTCATATTAGTGTAGGTCAGTTAACCTTAGAATCTTGTAGGCCTAGAGGTAAAGATACCAAGAATTCCATCTGTGCGAAAATGAAAAAAAAAAATGAAAAAAAAAAATGAAACGTTAATCATGATCATAGCCATCCCATCATATATATAACAATGGCAGAATCAAGCAAAAATTTGTTTTGCCATGTCAATGATACTTATATTCCAATGATCCTTGATTATGATTTTAACGAATGCTTCATTTTCAAACGACAATTGGGAGGCCATAATTGAGAGCGTCGCGTTGTATTTTTTGTTACCATAACTAATACTTTTGTCTAATTCCACTCTTTGATCAAGATTTTCCAACACAGGTGTGAAATTTGCGGATGACCTATTCGGCCTTACCATTTTTCCTGCAAAACTCACCTACTAATTTTGGAAGATGTGAATTAACATATCTTCGTTTAAATAATAAATTAGAGGGTAATAAATTCTCCAACTAAATTTGAAGACATGACTGCATTAAATTAAATTAATTTATAGAAAGATAACACTGCAATACAGTCATGCATGGTTTTCAATTTACTTAGGAAATCTAAGATATTACTTATTAGTACCTAATAAATTAGATATTAGTAACATTTAGAAGATAGAAAACATACATAATAGCATAATAATTACGGCATACACGCAATTTTGCCCATATATACTGCCATACATGCATGCGGATTATATATATGGAACTTTATAACCTATTAAATGCTCAATATATCATGCTACATATGAAACAAAACAGAGACAATCACACAAACCAAACCTGTTAAGTCTAAATTGATTTTGCTACTAGGTCAGTTCCTGATTTCAGAAAATCGATTCTATTTTAGTCTCTGTCGCCAACCCAGTAACAGAAAAATTAGACGTAGCAGACGAAGCACACTGTTGGCATGTTATATGTTGACGTGACTAATAAAATATTTTATTGGACATTTTTTAAATGCCACATCAGCATTTTCTGAATTAAAAAAAGTCACGTCAGTATTTTCTAAATTAAAAAAATAAAAATAATTTTTAATTTTCAATTTTAATTTAATTCAAAAAATAAAAAATAAAAAACAAAAATAAAAAATTATTTTTCAGTTTTAAAGATTGAGAAAAAAATTTATAGAAACTTTCTCAAATATTCTTGAACTTTCTTGGCAAACAAAAACATCACAAAAATTTAAATATATCAATTTTTAGACAAAATTAAAGTTAAAAAAAAAAAAAAAAAAAAAAAACATTTGAAACCCCCCACAAACTCAAAACAAAATCCAAACTCACAAATGATTCATAACTCTCTCTCTCTCTCTTTCTCTCTCTTCAAAAGCAAGTTCAGATCTCTCTATCTCTAACTCACCCACTCTCTTTTCCTCTCTTACTGGTGGTGGAGGTGGAGTCATCCCACGATGAGGAGACGAAGGAGTAGCGATGGACGAAGTTGTAGTCATCCCACGGCTCTGCTGGGTGCGAGCCGAATCGTGCTCACCAACATTGAGACTCTTCCTGGGCTCATAAACAACGTTGAAGCCAACGGGCTTGGAGACCGAGTTGAAGTGAGGCAACTCATTTGGGATCAGACAAGTCTTCCAGCGAGTTTGATGGGTTCCACTTCAATTGGTGATGGTGGGTTGTTTTTCTCGTAATCTCTGACTTTCTCTCTCTCTAAACCTGACTCTCTCTCTTGGTTGTTTGATAAGTGGTGTGGTGGTGGGTTTGATTGTTTGATCGGTGGAGGTGGTGGCTGGATTTTTCTGTGTTTCTGTGGGGGTTGGTCGTTCATTGGTTTTGTGTTTATGTTTGTTTCATAAGAAAATTTCTGGGTTTGGGTGGAAAGAAAATTTCTGGGTTTAAATTTCTAGGTTTGGGTGAAAATTTATGGGTTTGTGTTTATGTATGTTTGTTAAATGTGAGTTATTTTAGTATTTGGTTTGAAAGAAAATCTTGATTTTCTGGAAAAAATGTTGATGATTGCTCAAGGAAAATTTATGAGGTTGGTTGGGTTTGTTGTTATTGTGAGCCGAATCAACTGGGTTTGTGTGTGTATGTTTGTTTCATAAGAAAATTTTTGGTTTTGGGTGGAAAGAAAATGTTGTGATGAAAATCTTAGGCATCGACTTTTTAGATGTGAATTTGACAGTGTTTGGTTTGAAAGAAATTTTCTGGGAAAGATATTGAATGCCCAGATATTTTTTTGTGTTCTTGAGTTCTTGTGATTTGGGTTTATATTTTTGTGTATTCATGTTCAAATATGAATCTATGTATTTTTACATTTTTAATTTTTTTTTATGTTTTTTTAATTTTGTAAAAATTGATAAATTATTATTTTTTAAATCAGATGTTGACGTGGCATGCTGAAGTGGTTTTTTTTTTTTAATTTTTATTAGCCACGTTAGCATATAACATGCCAACGGTGCACTCCCTCTACCACGTCTGATTTTTCTGTTATTGGTTGATGGCAAGGACCAAAATAGAATCGATTTTCTGAAATTAGGGACTAATCTAGGAGCAAAATTAATTTAGGAATCAAATCAAGAATCGGCTTAAACTGTAAGGACCAAAAGTGCATTTACGCCAATAATTTTCACAGAATTGTTTCTCACAAGACATGGCTTAGAAGTAATATGGAGAAGGTGAAGGATGGGTTGCTATGTCAATGTCTCAATTGGGAATACTACGTAAATTTAGCAGATAGAGACTCAATATTTATATCTGTCATTCTGTATACAACAATTCCTAACTTTTGAAAAAAAGATAAGGTGAGAGACATATGCTTATGGCTTTGTAATTTATTAAACAATTAGTTTATCTTGTCGGTGTTTTATAATGGATAATTACTAATTCAATTTGAGGGTTGCGTGTACAAATAATGACTAATTGTTGTCCTTAAGGCCCAGCTAATCACTTTATTAACTATTCCAATTGAGCAGTAAATAACTTAATATAATATATAGGGATACCAGTTAATTCAAAAGCTTAAGTCTATAAGTTTGAACCTAACTATGTTATATCAACCATTCATTATTGTAGTTATTATTCAATGTGAGAATTCACTCACACATATTTAACCAACAAAATGTTCCTAGTGTCGTATCAATGATCTTGCAGAAATTAAAAACTTAGACTGCTATTATATGTTGCACTACTTATATGATCTTAACACTCAGGGACGGAGCTAGAACTTTGAGTTAGGAGGGCAGTTTTACTCTTGGTTGTGTGCAGTGGTTTTAACCTCTGATTCTGCTACTCAGCTGTTAAGATTTTTTTTTTTTTGGTGTGGGTAAGAACAAAATTATTTTTGTTTAGAATTTTTTAAAGGGTAGGGTTATTTAATTTGGTTAAAATTAGTTAATTAAGCTTAATTTTGTTTTTATTTTTACTGGTAATTTTTGTTGTTGAGCTATTTTTTTTGGGCATGTATATTTTGTTTTAAATTTTATATTTATATATTTTTTTATGGTTACTAAAATGAGGAAAATGGCAGAGCCACAAGTTTTTTTTTTATTTTTTATTTTATTATAAATTACTGATGTGATAAGTGATTACCGGTAAAAAAATGAAGTGAGTTGTGTGCTCAAATGCGAACCAATAAGAATTTGCTACCAAAACAGTTTGTAAAAATGTTATAAAAAAATTTGTTAGTATAGCATTACTCCTAGAAGAATCAATGATATTGTTAAAGGGAAACAAAATGTAATTTTATAGAACAAAATTGCTAAAATTAGTACACATATATATAATAATATTTTTTTAAAAAAATTTTACGGGGGCCAGTACTGCTCCCCTAGTCCAAGGGTGGTTCTTTCCCTACTAACACTGTTTCTTTTCATTGTCCTATGCTCCCTTATTTACTCATGCTTTGTTCTGATTCTGGCTAGGTTAGAGTAGAATGGAAAATGGAGTGCAAGAACATGAATGAATGGTGTACAGCGAAGGAAAAATATTATTTTGACACTAATTCGGTGTCGATGCAGCTTTTGTGGTGGTCTGAAGCACTGATTCCCCTATCAAGGTTCCCAATAGGATGTGAGAGCCTAGTAAACACAATCTTGAGGATTCAATGGTTAATAATGCATGCATGTATGTAAATCAATCTTTAGATTTTTATTTTTCTTTTTGGGAATGTTTTTTTCACCATGATATTTTTTCGTACACGTGGAGATACCGCTCATCTAATTAAGCTCTAGTTTTTATCAAAAACTTGAAAGTGACTAGGTTATGTGCACTCTGTGCATTATTATGATTGATTTGTTAAATTTTGAAATTCTTCCAATTGGTAATATTGTGGGCAATATAACTTGTAGTGTACTTTGTTATCTTTTTGTCTTCTATCTAAGATGCAATAGTTTGGTTTCAGACATGATGTGCTATTTTAATATAGGAGTCAATTGTTTTTAAAGTATTAGCATGCCATTAGAGAAATGAGACATATGACTTTCCTGCAATTAATGTGGTATCTAAAAATTGATATGAAGAAGCTGCTTTAATTTTCAATGTTCTAGTATTACTTTGATGAAGGCATATCGTATTCTTTCTAAACTTAGATGAAGTGAAATAGAATGTTGTTATCCTTACCGGTTATAAGATTACAAGTGTTTTGTTGGAACTCGGAACAAAATTCTCAAAACTAAAATTCACACCGAAGTACCAAACAACATATTTCAGTACTTTTAATGAAATTTATTTCACTACTCAATTCTAAGGTCAGTTAACCTTAGAATCTTGTAGGCCTAGAGGTAAAGATCCCAATCGGGTAACATTAACATAATCTGGAGGCGAATGTTCTGCTAATCCTGGAAATACCAATCCAAAAATCCTCACTATTTTCATTAACCAACTTTCTTTGTACTCCTGACCCCGTGTATATGGGATAATGAAACTTCGGATCAGCTCCCAAACTGCATTCATGAATTTGAAAATTGCCCATGTCGCTGAGAAGTAGTTCTTATTTGGCTCGTCCTTCAAAATCTGCACTCCAACAAGATGCATAGTTTAACCTCATTGAACCAAATCTAAAAATATACATGCTTAAAGAGAGAGAGAGAGAGAGAGTACTGACCTTTCCTTTATAGAAGCTGTTGTAGTAGAGGCAAGGTCCGAAGTGAGTAAAAAAGAGAGTTTCATCATCATAAGGGACCCTAGGCACTATGTCATTGCAGTAAACAAACCTAAAATACCTCACATCATATTGCTTCAACTTCTTCTCCATATAACCCCCCAACTGATTGTCTCCGACCCTTGGTTGCCCAAATGTGTACACTCCCTCCAACTTATGCATCAACCATTCCTCTTCATGTTTTGCTAGCACAGTTAGAAACAAAATTACCAATGCCGCACCCAAGCTGTGTCCTGTTAATATAAATTTTGCATTCTCATTTTTTTGCAATAACTCTCTCAACCTTTGTCTGATTTCATAATAAGCATATTTCTTTTGGTTAATTCCTTGTTCAATTTCTTTGGGCCATCCTTTGTTCTTTTGAAGACCAAGAGCTTTCATAAAGCCACTATGAGCCTTACCCACCCCTTCAAATTCATACCACGAGAGATCCACATCTGTTCTCCATGCTTTTGGGTCGAATGGCTCGGTGCCCCTAAATGCAACCACGATTAGGTTAGGGTCAACCCTTGTATCTTGGAACATAATGGCTTGAGTTGCAGTGTCCTCTAGGTAATCTGTCAAACATTGGATTAGAACAATTTGATTTCTAGTTGGCCAAAAAAGAAAAAGGTAAAAATATTAAAATTGCATTCAAAGCATATACTAATCTTTCACTAAACATGGAGAATAAAATTGTCACAAAAGTAAAAATTGAGATGCAATTTCAAATTTGAGTCCTACAATTTGCATGGGGAAACTATACAAAGTGTTGCTATTTTCATAACTATTTTGACTGCATCCAGATCCTAATACATAACATAAGGACTAAATGCCATCATAAATAAATTTAATAAAGAGTCTATCATCTTACCAAATTATTGCACTGTAAGTATGTGCGTTAAACTAGGTGCAGGTAAAATGTACACTATTTTAGCCAATCAGCCTGAGGAATTTATATTTGGGCAATGAAGATGAAAATATATAACATCTATCCCACATGATTGTTTAGTAATACCACCTCTGGAAGCAAAGTGTGTCCTGTTGTTTAATTAAGCCTCCGTTTGGGTATTGCGCTTTGCGTCCACGTCTGGACGCAAAACGTGTTTTACCCTTTTTTTTTCTCTTTTTTTTTTTATTCTCTGTGCCGTGATTGTTGACTGGAAAGGTGTGAACAGTGCACACCTCAGCAACTTTTCCAGCACCTTTTAATCAACTTTTCAGCAACTTTTTAGCCACGGGACCCACAAACCTCACTTTTTAATAACCTTTTTATTAAAAATAGATCCGACGGTACTATTTACACATTTAAAAATTATTTTGCTACAGTGTTTTTCAGTTTTCAGTTTTCAACTGTATCCAAACGGACCTTAAATCAAGCCCAAGGTGAGGAACTTTTTCCAATCTTATGATTTGAAGAAAGTATTGGTCTAACAATAAACCACAAATGATTATAAATAACCAATTTTTAAATTAAATAATAATAATAATTGGTCCCCGGAGGTGTACCAAGAGTACAGCTATTTAAAAATAGCTGACATTTATTTGGATGAAGCCCATATTGGGTCATTGCCCGAGTCACTAAGGCATAACGTGGGCCTTTTGCCCCTACTCCCCAGTGATTGGTATTAAACGGATGACATGGACTTATGGATAACACATTATCTAAGCCCAAATGACAGTGTAACAAAATAAAGAGCAAAAGAGCAGAGATTAGAAACCTTGCAGGCCAATACACTAAATTTTTGGGCACCCATGAAAAGATAAATGAATTTATGGGTTCAAGATGTAGGAGGGACCAAGCCCATGTGCTATTTATGGAGATTGTATGGGAGCTGTTGTTTTGAAGGCAAAAATGAATGCAAGTTTCAACAGACTCAATGTCACATTAATGTTCATGAAGTATTGCACATGTGTGTTTAAAGACTTTTTTTAACATTTTCAATAGGTCAATTCACTTTGACATGAATCAATTTGTAATAAATACTAATTTGTATAAACTCATGTCATGTCCATATTATATATGTTTACAGATATTATTAAATATTGTCATTTTTAAGTCGAAGACTCTATCTATTAGTTAGTAATGTGCACATTTAGATAATTTATCTTTTCTTATTAGTTTATGTGTTTTACTAATGTATGCCCAAATATTAGTAAACCATTTTTAAATTTTTATTTTATTTTTTATGGATGATTAATATAGCCTTTAGAGCATATATTAATCAGACCCTTAGTTTATTAGCTTTTTTTTATGAGTTATATTAGATTTTTAAAATCTCTTATATATATATATATATATATATATATATATAATTGTGAGACGGAAGATTTCCATTCCTATTCTTCTATAACCTAGGTCATAACTACATAATTTTTTTAAAAAGAATATAATATAGGTTGTTGCTTACCATTCCAAAAGTTGTTGAAGCCCAAGAATTCCATCTGGGCAAAAATGAAAAAAAAAAAAAAAAAATGAAACGTTAATCATCATCATAGCCATCCCATCATATATAACAAGGACAGAATCAAGCAAAAATTTGTTTTGCCATGTCAGTGATACTTACATTCCAATGATCTTTGATTATGTTTTTAACGAATGCTTCATTTTCGTATGACAATTTGGAGGCCATAATTGAAAGTGACGCGTTGTATTTTCTATTACCATAACTAATGCTTTTGTCTAATTCCACTCTTTGATCAAGATTTGCCAACACAGATGTAAACTTTGCCGATGACCTATTCGGCCTTACCAATTTTCCTGCAAAACCAACCTAATCCATCAATTTTTGGAAGACTGGGAATTAGCATATCTTGGTTTAAATAATAAATTAGAGGGCAATAAATTCTCCAACTAAATTTAAAGACATGACTGCATTAAATTAGATTGTTTAATAGAAAGATAACACTGCATTACAGTCATAGTTTTCAAAATACATAGGAAATCTAAGATATTAGTACCTAAAAAATTTGCCTTAAAAGTAGATATTAGTAACATTTAGAAGTTAGAAGTTAGAACACATACATAATAGCATAATAATTACTGCATGCACGCAATTTTGCACATATATACTGCCATACATCCATGCAGATTATATATATGGAACTTTATAACCTATTAAACGCTCAATATATCATACTACATATGAAACAAAACATAGACACAATCACACAAACCAAACCTGTTAAGAAATTGGTGATGAGCCTGAGTAATCCACCGTTACTTGAAAGAAGATTCAGCCATAGCTCTAACACATTCCCTATTTGGACCATAGGTTTTCCCACCTTAAGGAGGAGTTTCTGCGCAAAAAGGGAGCTGAAGATGTACCATCTTCTCCAAAAGTCTCCCTTAAGTTCTTCTGAGCCCTCGATGAATTTACTAGTTTCTGATTTGGAGGAAAAGAGAAAGCTAGCGAGATCATAGAAACTAGCGTTATCTGGCTTCAGCACAAAATAATTTTCACAGAATTGTTTCTCAGAAGACATGGCTTAGAAGCAATATGGAGAAGGTGAAGGATGAGTTGCTATGTCAATGTCTCAATTGGGAATACTACGTAAATTTAGCAAACACAGACTCAGTATTTATATCTGTAATTCTGTATACAACAATTCCTAACTTTTGAAAAAAGATAAGGTAAGAGACATATGCTTATGACTTTGAAATTTATTAAATAATTACTCTATCTTGTCGGTGTTTTATAATGGCTAATTACTAATTCAATTGGAGGGCGTGTACAAACAATGACTAATTGTTGTCCTTAAGGCCCAGCTAATCACTTTATTGTCGTATTCTTCAATTTGGGTATTGAAAACTTGACTCAAGCTAGCTCTTGATGCTATAAGCTTATAATGGATTCTTAGGCGAGTCTCCTTGACATTTTTTTTAACAAAAAAAATTACCATGGATTCTAATTTAACAAAAGTAATGTTATAGAAGGATAATTCATGAATTCACTCTCTCATAGCACTCCATACATTTATGGCCCTTTGATACCGAAGTAAAGTGGCAGCTACAAACATTGAGCATGAGGAGTATCCAAATAAGCCTACAGCTCAATCCAAACGGTTTCTTATGCCTAACTAAGTTGGTTTTCAGGCCTGGCAAATAAAACCATTATTTTTCAACAATTCAAAAAATATTTGATACCAGAGTGTCCCAAGATCCAACAAGTCCAATCTGATGTCAGGTAAGCCCAAAAGTTTTCCTTGAAAATAAAAATAACAACCCATTATTTTGAATTTTTTTTATTATTAATAAAGTTAAATAGTCTTTATTTAGTGTCTCCTAGGACAAATCAGAGTTTTTATTTTATTTCTCCTAGGCAGACAAGTATTTTATTATGTTTATATTTCCTAAGAGTCATATTTGACATTGGTTAGGTTAAGTGAATGTTTTAATTAGTATTTTCGTTTTCGTATGCTTAGGATGCTATTCCAAGCTCTATTTAAGCCTTTTGGTTGAATCAAATAAAATTCAGAGTGTATTTTCAGAATTAAAAACCTTGTGTTTTTCAAAAGATAAATTTCTTCTAAATCAACTCTTATCCCTTGGGTGGATTCTTTTGGGTGGCGAGTCTCTGATTCTATATCTCTTGGGTGGTGTAAATTTGTATCTCATAGAGTGGTAAGCCAAATTAGTTATATATCCTTAACTAAATTCTTTTGGGTGGTGTTATTTATATCTCTCTAAGTTTACTTTGATAGTAAGCTTATGAGTGCTTATCTATCCTTTAAATTATTATGTATTTTTATCATCCCATAAACCAAAAAATATAAAATATATTTATCCAGCCTACCCTCGTTTTTCATATTGGAAGACCGCTATGCCAACCATAACACCTAAAACCAATCGGTATTAGGAAGAAGTGAGCACTTTAGTCTTTAAAAGGGTTGAAAGCCACGTGTCAGTTTTTGTTGGAGGTAGGCAGACATGAGGTTTTATATAGTGCATTACATCAGCGGGCTGGACTGTCAAGCACCAATGTCATGCTTGCACGTACGTAACAACTGAGTACAAAATTACCTCTGTTTTACGCAACCGCTCCATAAATTACCTCTTCTCCTCCATCCAGTATAGGGTTAGAAATAAGTACACAAAATATAGCTAAAAAACATGGGCGGCTGCCTGTCTATGCTGTACGGCCACCACAACCACCCAACGTTTGTCGCTTACTGGTGTTTTAGTCTAGATTTAATTAAGGTTCGGTTAATGTGTGCTTCTAGGGCACACATTAACAAAAGCTTTTAGAAAAGATTTATTGAAAACTTTTTCAATTTTCAATAAACTTTTTACAAAATTGATTTATTATTGTGTACCCTTAGGACACATTAGTAAAATCCATTTATTTATATCTGGTACCAGTACACTAATGCCGATATTGACACTGCTAGTGCTGATGTTTGGGACCGTAATCCTCACTACAAAATTAACACATCAGTATTAGCAACACAGCCTAGAGCTCAACACTCCAATAGGTTTTATTTTTCAATAGATGGGTCAATTTGTTACTCGATGGATCAAAAGGATTAATTATCATAGCTCAATGAAACATCATCTATCATTATTTTCTCACCACAGAAATTCTTAAATGTCAAAATATGTTATCAAATACACCTAAATTTGATTAATTTTCTTCAATTTATTTCGCTATTTTATGTACACTGACTCCTCTATCAATATTTAATTGTTTATGCCTTTACTTGAGGTTATTTGTAGATCAAAATTGTTTAAATAAATGTAGTCTAAATGTGATTCGAATTAATGGGGAAAATTTTCTTAAAAAAGAAGAAGAGAAACTTGAATTTAAATGACACACACACACATATATATATATATATATATTATGAATATCTTAAATGGTTATAAAATTTGAGAATTATAGATTAAATTAGGTTGAAAAAGCCCTCCAACTTGATTTATGTACACTCTTATTTGTACTACGGATTGATCTAACATTGTCCTTATTTTTATTATAGTTTTGCACACTTTAATTGTACTATGAACCTAACACCGTGCTTAATCTTATCATAGTTAGCCTGTAACATTTAATTTCAAGAGGTATGAATGCGTCAAGAGTCTTATTGCTAAACTAAATTTCATGGTATTTCCAACAGAGTCAGAGACGTCTAAAGTTTGAATATAGTTTTTTCCCTTTTCATTGTAACAATTAATAAGTGACTAGGGACAGTGGCGGCTCCAGAAATTTTTTTTCAGGGTAGCCATTAAGAAACTTAAATTAAACAAAATTTAATTAAAATAAAACTTGAATATATTAACATTAAAAAAAATCTCAAATACATAAAGTTTTAAAATTTTCTTTTACAATTTTCTTCTATGAGTTTTTCATATTTGAAATTGTTGTATGATAGCTTCATTATTAATACTATTAGTTACATCTTTTTCAATACACACAACCAAGTAATCATTAAACTACTGATCTCTCATTCAATTACCAAAATCTTGCTTAAATAAGTAACAATATAAACAAAATGCATCATCATTTTTTATGATATGTTCCAACCAATATTTTGTATTCTTTAAACTAATCAGGATTAAATCAATGCAATGCTACATTCATTTCTTTTTTAGGGAAATCATGGTTAAGAGGTTGATAAGAACATCGTTGTAAATATGTTCTATTTATTTTCTCCTTATCATTAGGATGAAAAGATGAGAAATTTTCTCATAGCCTAGGATCTGAAAGAAGATTATTCAAGTGAATACGAATTTGCTTAGAAAATATATTTAGCAATAAAAGTGAATTCCTTATAAGAATTTTGTCAATAGTGCTAACAAAAGAATAAAGGGTAAACTATAAGTTCATTCAAAATAAAAACTTAGGCATTAAACCGTTACATTAATCATGTTCAATAAAGTATTGAAACATTATTTTAGTGCATGTGCGTATGTACAAGATGTATCACTTAAATCCATAAATTCAGCTAAAGACTAAAGCAAGCCCTAACCAACTAGCTATTAGAAAATATGCATTTTTTATATATATAAAAATAGCAATTTAATAATACATCTTTTGAAAAAAAAATTTAAAATATCACAATTAAACATTTGATTTGGTCTTTTATGCTAATTTATTTGTTTGGATAATATTTGGGAAATGTTATTTCCAAATTTTTTTTACAACAAATCCTAATTGGCAATTGTTATTGGTTCTAATTTACATATCACTAAAATTGTTTTTTTGTTTATCGGTAACAATCTACTAATTAGAATTTGTTGTAAAAATATTGTGAATATAGTATTTTTTGCAATTTTTTGGTTCAATCTTTTACAGACCAAAATTTTGGAGAGATCAAATTTTATTTTTAATGGGCTCAAATTTTTATTTAGGATGTTCAAGTTTTTTTTTTAGGGTGGTCAAGTTTTTTTTTTTCTAGAGTGGTCAACAACTCATATTAATTTAAAATTGTTTTTTTTAAGGTATAAAAAAAAAAAGAATTCCCAAGTTCAGGGTGGTCCCGTGACCACCCTATAGATTATACATAGCATCGCCCTTGACTAGGGAAGGGGGCTATAATCTCATGGCAATATGGACAACAATTGGGAGACTCTTAACATAATAAACTAGTTATTAGTTGGGCTATTTGTTGAGTGCAGCTCATATTTTGAGATGGGTGGGCATACTCTCTTTCTCTTGCTAGCTCAACCCTTGAATAATTTGATGTTATGAGTGGGAAGAATCCTAATCTCCTACATCTCATAGTCTCTTTTGCAATTTTTTAAAGGAGATGGTGATGGTTCCTCCTCTAGGTTTTGTCTTAATAATATATTAATGTTCCCTCATTTATATATATATATTGTAGGGTGTCTGAGGACCGAGGATGATTGAACATGAAGCATCACACACGATTCTACTCGCAAAAGTGTATCCGACCCGAGGACTTCATTGACCCGAGAAGGGAAAAAGATGCGAGATAGCATTTTTATGAGAATACGCTTAGAGGAAAGAGGACCATTGAAAGGACCATTTAAAACTTTCTTAAAATAACTTAGGGATAAAACCCATTTTCGTCTCTACATTTTCACGCGATTCCCACTTTGGTCCCTAACTTTTTTTTTCACCGTTTTTAGTCCCTATCCTGGAAAACGCTTGTCATTTTCGTCCCTACCGTTACATCAGAGACGGAACTTGCACAGCTGGCAAATGGCTTAAGTTAAGAACATTAAAATAATGCCACATAAACCACGTGGCTTTCCACGTCAACATCTAAATTAAAAAAAAAATTAAAAACATAATTAAAAACCAAAAATTACATTAATTGAGATCTAAGTGTGTCTTGAACAAGAACACTAACCCAGATCTAAGAACACAAAATTAAAATCTAAAAATCACAAACCCAGAAACACAAACACAAACACAAACCCAGCAACATATATTCCTTGTCAACCAAACACAAAAACAACAAACACAAACCCAAACCCAAACATCAGTAAGAAATGGGTACAAGGAGCTGACTATAATGGATTTCTTCAAATCCGTCTTCTCCGAAGACCTGGACCAACCCCAAAACGACGACGCTCCCGAACCGAACCTGGACCCAAATCCAAACCCAGATCCAGACTCGAACTCCACCGCGATTTGGAGTTTCGACGGATTGATCAAAATGATCGCATCAAAATCGGAGTCAGTGATCTAGACCTACCGGCGCAATGTAGAGAATTTGGGTTCAGGTTGAAGAAAGAAACGTCGGTGATCCAAGAAGTCGCGTCACGCGCCGTCATGGATTTCCCGGCTTCGCTCGACGTCGGAGCTTTCGTCCTTCAGGAATCGCTCGAGTTGGTCGGTCAAGCCATCGACGATATCGGCTCCTCCGTATGGAAATCGACGGTGGAGATCGTCACTCACGGCGCGGACAAGCTCTTCGTAGCCGTCGCCGCAGGCTCTGATTCCGATTCAGATTCCCATAACGGTAGGCGATTGAGTAGTAGTAGTCAGGTTTGGATTTGGGTTTGTGTTTGGACTTGGGTTTTCTGAAGATGGATTGCAGGTTTTTTGAAGATGGATTGCTGGGTTTGTGTTTGCATTCTTACTGATGTTTGGGTTTGTGTTTGTTGTTTTTGTGTTTGGTTGACAAGAAAAATCAGTTGCTGGGTTTGTGTTTGTTGCTTTTGTGTTTGGTTGATCAGGAAGATCTGTTGCTGGGTTTGTGTTTGTGTTTCTGGGTTTGTGATTTTTGGATTTTAATTTTGTCTTCTTAGATCTGGGTTTGTGTTCTTGTTCAGGATACACTTAAATCTCAATTAATGTAATTTTTTATTTTTATTTCTGTTTTTAATTTTTTAAATTTAAATGTTGACGTGGAAAGCCACGTGGTTTATGTGATATTATTTTAATGTTCTTAACTTAAGCCGTCTGCTAGCTGTGCAAGTTCCGTCTTTAATGTAACGGCAGGGACGAAAATGATAAGCGTTTTCCAGAATAGGGACTAAAAACGATAAAAAAAAAAGTTAGAAACCACAGTGAGAATCGTATGAAAATAAAAGAACGAAAATGGGTTTTATCCCAATAACTTATTAACAATTATTCTAAGTGCGCCTATTAACGGGATCGAATAACATCAATACAACCTCTCTGTCCTTTCACCTTACGTGTACGATTCTCTTCTTCAAATTCTTCCTTCACTACTTCCTTGGAATTCTCATTTTTGGTATATGGACATGTGCTCAATTCTTCTTATAATTCTTCTTCCACTGCATCATCGATCACGGGCGTCCATAATCTTTTTTGGCATATGATGCTCATTCTTAATTTATTCTAAGTCATTCTTGTCGGTTTCTCCAAGGCACTGCTGGTGGTGACATGACATTTGCAGTTTTCACCTTCTCTTTTGTCAGAATCCATGGACGGCGCGACGTGTCACAACACCGTCACCAACTTACCATCCATCAAATCATTTTTTTTTTCTTTGGGTTGTTAATCAAATTAGCAAGACAGATTTACACAAGTGTATTCCAAATTAGTAATCGTCTCTCTTGGTTAGATAAATATCAATTTCTTGAATTTGCAGTATCATCATATTTTATTTTTGTTTTATTTAATTTTATAAATACGATATGATTTGAAATCTACCGCATTGTTTTATAATTTGGCGTGATGGTCACTTCATAAGTATAAAGGCAAGAGTTAGTGTTCAAGTTCTCAGGAGTGAGTTTCACACATGTATATACTTAGATTATGTTAGAATATAATTTTTATCTTGTACCAAAAAAAAAATTTCTTTATCATTAGATTAACACATAAAATTTTAAAAAAATTTTATGTGAGCCGAATATCCCACAATTATCGTATTTCACTTAAAATTTGTTTAGAAACTGCTTATTTTGCTGAAACTGAAATTTTTTTACTAAAAGTATGTCAAAAAAAAAAACTAAAAGTTGACTTTTGGAACAATAAGACCTACCTAACAATGCAATAAGACACACTTTAGAAGCAAAAATAAGTTAAAAAGTAAAATAAGCTAACTTTTTCTCAAATCTCAAACACAACCTTAATCAAGGTTGCTAATAGGGGTGTTTTGGAATCTGCTGGGAATGGCCGGATTTGGCTAAATCTCACCAAATATGGTTGAGAACTCACTGGATCTCCTCAGATTTGAGCGTGATTTCGCCGGATTTGTATATAACCTTTGTCGGGTCTGGTGGCTCGGGTTTTGGAGAAGAAAACCCGCCACTCGACCCGCCGGCGTCGGGCCTTGGGTGCGGAAACCCGAAACCGACTGACGGGAGCGTCGGTTTGGGTTGAACTCGGGTGGAGAACGGGCGGGTTGGTCGGTCCGATAGGTCACGGTCGGGTCTGGACACCCCTAGCTGCTAATGACATAAAATTTACAATTTCACCTTCTCTCTCATCAAAATCAATGCCCTCACCAACTCACCATCCATCAAATCAAAAAAAAAAAAAATTTCTTAAGGTTGTTAATCAAATAATTTGTTAGCATTACAATTTACACAAGTGCTCCAAATCAATACGCAACCTCAAATCCCAAACACAACCTTAATCAAGGCTGCTAATGACATAAAATTTACAATTTCACCTTCTCTCTCATCAAAATCAATGCCCTCACCAACCCACCATCCATCAAAGCAAAAAAAAAATTCTTAATTATGGTTGTTAATCAAATAATTTGTTAGCATTACAATTTACACAAGTGCTCCAAATCAGTGCGCATCTCTCTTGGCCAGGCTAAAGGATTTCTCAAACTCTACAAGTTCACAAGATTTAAATTTTTTTGTTTAACTGAAGTTAAGTAGTTTCAAAGCACGAGAAATAATCATAATTTGTGAATAAGTGTAAGCTTCGCCGGAAAATATCAATTACTCACCACACCACCAAAGGATGGGCCAACTAATATTCTTTATTAAAATAATGGGCTCTTTAATACTCTTTATTATTAGATTAAGGCAAAATTAATTTATTTTTTAATGTAAGCAAAATAGCCTACAATTGTTATATTTTCACTTAATCAACACCGGTGATGTTGTCCTCAAAATGGATGTTGACTAAAGCCTTTTTTATTTTACTATATTCCTTAATAATAATAAAATTAAAAATTAAAAAAAAAAAGAAAAAAAAAAAGAGAGTACCATCATGACTTCTGAGTTCGGAGCTGGGTTTTTAGTTTTTCCCAGTCAAATGCTGTTACGCATTGGGCTCGGTATGTACGTAGAGAAAGATACATTTATCTTGTTTTTAATATGCAAATTGCTCTATGCATTTTCCTGCAGAAAAATATGCAAATGCACTGAACAGTCTGAACACAAGTTAAATTTTAGTAGTTAGGAGTCTTATTATAAATTACTAGACTTATCACGCGATTTGCGCGTGCAATAATTTTCTTTTTTATTTATTTGTTTTTTTAGTTTAGTGTTATAATATCTAAAAGTAATATATAAATAATAGTGTGTATTTTGTTTTTTAAAGAAATAGATAAAATAATGTGGAATAATGTTTAAAAATGAGATAAAAATAGTCTCATAAGTTTTAGACTGAATGGAGAAGATAAAAGAAAAAACCTAAAATTTAGGAAAAATAAATTACTCTTTTAACCAGTTTGTGTTTTTTAATTTAAAATTATTTAACTAAATGATAGAGGTATTTTAGAGAATTTAAGAATTCGCATGAGGGTATTTTAGTACGCAAAAAGTTAAAAACCAAATCAGGAATCCTGTTATTAATAGTGTGGGAGGGTTTCTTGTCTCAGCCCCCAATTAGTAGCTATTGTCCGCTTTGGCTATGCCTCACAGTTTGTCTCAGCCCCCAATTAGTAGCTATTGTCCGCTTTGGCTACGCCTCACGGTTTTGCTCAATCCCACATCAGGGAGAGACGCCTCTCACGTGTGCCTTATGCACTGAACAGTCTGAACACAAGTTAAATTTTAGTAGTTAGGAGCCTTAAATTTTAGTGGTACACATGTGTTGTAGTGGTACACATGTGTCTTAGGCTCAAGCTTATAAGGCACACGTGAGAGGCGTCTCTCCCTGATGTGGGATTGAGCAAAACCATGAGGCGTAGCCAAAGCGGACAATACCTACTAATTGGAGGCTGAGACAAGAAACCCTCCCACATTAAAAGGCGCTGGAATCAAATTACTATTTACTCATTTATTATAAGAAAAACAAAAGGGTTAAATGTAACTTGAAAGCTTTGACATATTTATAATTATTTAAATTAATTATAGTCTCATTTTATATAAATAAAACCTTGGAAAAGGTAAAATCTCTAACTCTTTAATATAAAAATTTATGTTATGGATTCCTATTTTCTTGGAATCTCCAAGAAGCATTCTAAATAAAATAAATTATTGTCTCTGTCATTGATACCTTTCCTAATGAAAATTATGAAATAGCAGCAAATGTACTTTTTCTACTTGTCAATGATTTGGTGGCTATTGGTCTGATTATTAACTTTTGATGCCAAAAATAATTCATCGTCTCTTTCACTTTCACACTAGTTGAGGTAATATGTTTTTTTATTTATTTATTATTATTAATATTAATAATTCAGTTGTGAGGTCATGTGAAATGTTGAGCTAAACATTCTTCTCCCCGCTATTTACTTATTAAAAACATTATAATTTAATATTTAACATTGTAACATTTTTTTGTGTCTTTAGAATTATTTTTTTTTCTTTTTTTGGATTTTTCATATAAACATCTTAATGGACATGGTAAAGGCCTCGCAGGGTCATACTTTGAACTTATCTAAATATTGATTTAGTCAATACCCTAGTCATCAATTTCTTTGAATTTTTTTTTATAAGACAATTTCTTTAAACTTTTGTATTCAGTCCATTTGGTCCTATTTTGTCCACTTTCTTCCAATTCGGTCTACCTTGATCTTCTTCGATCCACTTTGGTGTTATTCGGACCGATTCTTATTCGATCCATTTTGTCCACTTTGGTCCTATTCGGTCCATTCTGTCCACTTTGCTCTTATTCGATCCTTTCAATCCAATCGTTCCAAATTGGTTTTATTCGGTCTTATTTTTTCCAATTTGGTCCAATTCAGCCATACGGTTTTATTTGGTCCACTTTAGTCCTATTCGGTCCATTCTGTCCACTTAGGTCATTTTTGGTTCACATTGGTCCTATTCAGTCCACTTCGATCTATTAACTCCATTTTGCTCTACTTTGGTGCATTCGATCTGTTTTTGTGCACTTACATAGTGGGAAAAGATAAGTTTGGGTTGAGGGCATCTATTTTAAATCCAAATTTATTTTATTAATAAAAAATATAGATCTCAAACTCGTAATATCTAAAATCTTAAGTGTAACATTTTGTTGGGGGCCCTTTTTTTTGCGCGTAGCCACTTGTCTTTGGAGGTGTGACTTTGCTAGGTTCGGATTTGTTTTGGGGAGTTCAACCCAGAACTCGACATTGGGTCGCATAAATTAATGGCTTCCGGTGTATTTTTAAGCTTACAAAATAGATGAAACCCAAAGTCTTAGAGTCATGATAATGATTGAAATAAATAAATAATATGCTTAGCATGATAGCTTTGATCAAATGGTGAGTTGATATGTTATTATTATGTATATTAAGTGATGTCCAATATTAGAAAATAATTAATTAGATGTCAAATGTCCAACAATGGGATGAGTCCAATAGTCCATGTCTAGTTGCGGTTCATGGTTCATGTTCAACATAATAAGGTATGTCTAGCAATGGTCCATGTCCAATGGTAGTTCATTTCCAAAAAATATGTGTCCAAGGGTGGTTCATGTCCAAATAATATATGTGCAACGATGGTAGATCGATTTATTAATATGTATGTTCATTAAGGAAGTGTTAGTGAGATCATATTCATTAAATAGTGAGATGATATTAAAATAACTTGCATCCAGCGGTAAAATGGTAATGAATAAAATATACTTAATAATATAAAGTTGAGGATAAAATATAATGACTTATCTTCATATTTTGCAGCTCCAGTCGTAATATCAGTGGACTTAACATTTTAGCAACTTTCATATTTTTGCAGCTCCAGCCGTAACATTAGTGGACTTAGCATTTCAGCAACATGGTGAAGTGAATCCTCTCATGGTGACTTCATGTTTGAAAGGGAAAAATGGGTGTAACTGAAGGGAGAGAGAGCATGTCCAGCCATGTGCATTGGTTGGTTAAGTTTGTCCCCTTAATCATGCACTTAAATGATTTTCTCCATGTCATGCTCTTTTAATTTTTAGTCAAACATGAGTGATATTGTCCTTCATAAGAAGGGCTTTTAATTTCAAAAGTATTAGAAATGTATGTCTTCAATGAGAATGACTCTAATATGAAGTATTTGTGCCTTTAAAGAGAAAAGCCTTAGTATTGATGTTCATATGTCTTCTATGAGAAAGGGCTTTTGTAATGTGTTCTTGGAAGAGTGCTTGATGTGTTTTAAGATGTGTGGAGATGGTAAGAAATATATATATTTTGTGAGATATGGTGTTTGTAATATGTATAGGAATTATATGTAGATATTTTGTTGGACATGGATCTTGTATATGTATACTTTGTGAGACATGGAATTTAAAGATATATGAGAAGTGTGTATGGGTATTTTGTGAGGAATGTGTTTGTAAAACATATGGAAGTGTGAGATAGATAATATGAAGGTTAAATATAGTAAATACATGAGATTATTTGTGTTATGGGTTATGTTGTTTTCTAAGAAGAGAGATTTTGTATGAGAAATAAAGAATGAGATGGAGATGTGCTTTAGGCAGCAAATATGATGAAGTTTCAGCATAATGAAGTGTGGGAAAGATGGGTAATGGATAATAGTGTGGTGTGATAGGTGTAGTGTAATGGTGTTATCTAAGAAGAGATATCTTTGTAAGGGAGATGGAGAAGTATGGAGGAGTTTAGAGGTATGTGCAGCAAGGTGAATAAAATTTCAGAATATTGAAGATGAGAGAGGGATGGATGGTGCCCCCTTTAATATGTAGCTTGGTCCTCTTTATATAGAGTCAAGTATGTAACTAGATCAGAACTTAGTTGAAGGGAAAATTAGCAAATAAGGAAAAATCCTTAGCAAAGTAAGTGGTCTCATTAGTGGGATTTTGTTTTTTAGCCAAAAGAAGAAAGCTAGAGACTTTAGGGCTGATGTTATAGCTGTAACAGCTGTTAATCACAGCTGTCACAGCTGAATGATATCATCCAAATGACATCTTACTTAGAGGAAAAAAAATATTTGGCATTAAGTTTATGGTTTGGCTAAAAATGGCAAAATAATCTTTATGAGATCCTCTTGTTTCTGGTACAACAGCTAGAGCTACTGTAGAATGTGCTGGAGTTGTTTACAGCTTCTGCTAGAGCTATTTACAGCTTCTGCTAGAGCTGTTTCTGCGAAACAGCTTCTGCTGGAGCTGTATGCAGCTTCTGTTGAAGCAGATGTTAGTGTTTTTGGCTAAGTTTCCTCTCTTGGAAAAATTATATGTTTAGTCCATATATAATTTTGATAAGTAATAGACTAGTTGGTTGATATTTGATAAAGTTTTAGAGGTGTAATTATGGTCTTTTTGTATTTTAACCAAATCTTGGAGAGTGAAGAGAGCATTTTAATGCTAAATATGAGATATTAATATTTATTTAGCCATGTGCTTGGAATTGATTTATATGAAAATAATAATATAATTAATATGAAATGATATAATTATATTTTAAAACTTATATTATATGATGGACATTAATTTTTATGTAAAGAGCATGGGGAGTTTTATCATTTTAAGTGTTATGTGATATGAGAGGCTTACCAAATGTTACCTATTGCACACTGACCCGTCAGAGTTCAGGGAATTAGGGAAAACATGCCAAGCAACATGCTTTCCTTTATCAACTTTGAACCACTGGAGTTTTACTGAACATACTTCTTGGCCCTCCAAACCACGACTCCCAAAATTCCCCCGATAAGACTCATGAGCTTGGATCATGAACCAAAAATGAGATGATGTGCTATGAGCTTGAACCATGAGCTTTGATGAGATTATATCGCCATGAGTTTTGGACCATGGGCTTTGGCGTCATTTTGTGAATATGGACTCTTTTGGGCTTTAAAATAGATTTTCCCAAAATCTATGATAGTGTTGACGTGATGCGGGTCGCTAATGAAATGAAGCCATGTGGTGTGAAAAATTTGTCCTCAACACATTTCTTGTTGCTACGATCTTATTGAGTCACATTAATGTAGAATTTCGGCCTACTTCGATCCAGCTAAATTTAAGTAAAAGTCTTTCTAAACATGAAGGCTAATAGGCTATGAATATACAAAGGTAATCTTTAAGGTATTTAATCATTTGATTTAACGTTATTATTTTTAAATGAATTGTACGAGGTTGATTATATTTTCAAACTAAATAAATAAATAAATAAAATTAATTTTTATTTAACTATCTAGTGCAAGACACACGATGGTAACTAGTTTTATATAAGCTCATGTTGAAGTTATACTATATAACTATGGGAGGGAGTGACCCGAGGGCAGAGGAACGTGGTGAATGAGCTTCCAGAGAAGTCAGATGGGCCCCATTGTTCATCGGATTGGGCCTAACCTAGGCGAGGTAGCCAAACACCAGAAACTGAGTAAGGAATGGCTCACCCAAGGAGCCCTAGTAACATGCCCTCCTCGGGAGATCGAGGTTCAACCTCAATGTCACTAAGGCAATTGCTGAGGAAGGAAGTAAGGCGAAGCAAGTAAAAGCAGGAGGTATCTTCTTAAAGAAGCACCCATCACCATCACCTTCACATTCAATACTTCATGCCAAACTAACATGTCGCATTAAATGGAGAATGATTCCTGAACAGTACCTGCACAACTTTCACAACCTACTTTACCACCACAAGCAAGACAGTGATAGGACAAGTATTCAAAACCAAATTTGAGGGACGTTCAAGTGGAAGGTTAGGATGCACCTCCACCTACTATATATAGAAAGGCAAGTCCCCCATGAAAGGGGATTGATGAAAAAGTTTGAGAAGAAGTTCCTAGAGAGAGAGAGAGTTCAGTAACTATTGAACATCTGTGTTGTAGTTTGGGCTCCTCAGACTGGCCGAGGAAGACTTTTTAATAAAAGAAAATCATTCCTTAGCTTTTTCTTCCAGTATATTCTTAGTCTTACTTATCTTTCCATTAATCTTGCTAAGGTCTCACCACATAAGCTTGGACTATTGACTTTAACCGTCCACCTCTTCGAAATTGGTTGTATTGGGCTTACTCCACTAACAGGGTCCTCAAATCATTGGGCCGGATCTGTTGTCACCAGTTTTACCCCCTACAATACCATATATAAAAGTTGTGTCATACCCGCTCCTTATGTTATATGAAGCACTTTAAAATATTAAAATTATTATTATGTTTCTTTTGAATGAAACGCTACTACACTAATTAAAATTGTACTACCAAAAATTTTTAGAAACTTGAACTTCATGATTCGTGTTTGTCATATAACTTACAATAATTTTTGTTCTTTATTTTTATCGTCTATTTTATTATTCATTTTTATCGTCTATTTTGTTATATTATTAAAATATTTTTTTAGTTTACATATACGATTTCTTCACCCTTGTTTTTTCTTTGGCCATGATATTTAGCTTAGTTTTCGAAATTTGCTTTAGGCAGTTTTCATAATTCCAAATCAATATAAATGAAGCTATTTATCAAAAATAAAAAATAAATGAAGCTCCAGTAAATTGGGGCCTTCTTGGGTCCGCAATAAATTATACGAAAATGTTTACTCTAGGCCCAAGCCTAGTCATTGGATGATTCCTACTTCTTGTAATATGTATCTCCAACCAAAGTGTATAGTCACCTTCTCTCTTTCTCTCTCAAAGGTGAAGTGGTATGCCATGAGAAAGAGAGGAAACATGTATCCGATGCATGTTGTATTTTCTCCTCAAAGGCATAGGCGAAGATTTGACTATTCAATCTTCGTGTAACATAGCGTTGCTATATTATTTACTAATTTATTGTACTAAATATCCAATTAGATTCTCAACACACACACAAAAAAAAAAAAAAAAAAAAAAAAAAAAAAAAAAAATCCAACTCAGATCGTGTCTTCATGTAGTTTTTGTTGGTCAAATCTCTTCCTTGACAGTCATTAGCTTGATAGCCTTGACACGTTAATAATTACTGAATGTCAAGGTGGTCTTAGCTTGTGTTTTTAGTTTTTCTCAGTCAAATCTCTTCTTTGACAAAGTTATCAGTGGGCTCTATAGCTTTTGTTCAATGTTGTTGCTGCGCATTGGGCACGCCATGTATGTAGATAAAGGAGACATTTATCTTGTTTTTAATATGCAAATTGCTCTATGCATTTTTGTTCAGACAAATATGCAAATGCACTGAACAGTCTAAACACAAATTTATTTGACTAGTCAGAGCCTTATAATTCAGCGATAGTACCCACTATCCATTCTTTTCTTGGAAAAGAATCTGAAATCAAATTACTATTTTTCTCATTTATTATAAGAAAAACAATAGGGTTAAATCTAAAGGTAACTTGAAAGCTGACATATTTATAATTATTTAAATTAATTATAGTCCCATTTAGTTAAAACCTTTGAAAAAGTAAAAACCCCAACTCTTATATAAAAATTTATGTTATGGATTCCTATTTTCTTGGAATCTCCAAGAAATTAACATCCTAAATAAATAAAATTATTGTCTCTGTCAATGATACTGTTCCTAATGAAAGTGCAGAAATATGTACTGTTGGTTTGATCATTAACTTTTGATGCAAAAGATAATTCATCATCTCTTTCACTCGTGTTGAGGTAGTATGTTTTGTTTTGTTTTGTTTTTATTAATATTAATAATGTTAATGGTGAGGTTATGTGAAATGTTGAACCACACATTCTCCACCCACTATTTACCTATTAAAAAAAATCATAATTTTTCACCTTAATATTTAACATTGTAACATTTTTTGTGTGCCTTTAAAATTAATCTTAACTTATATATATTCGTTTTTCATACAAACATCTAATAAATGGACTTGGTGAAGGCCTCGTAGGGTCATACTTTTAACTTATCTAAATATTGTTTTAGTCAATACCCAAGTCATCAATTTCTTTGAATTTTTTTTTTATAAGACAATTTCTTTAAACTTTTGTATTCAGTCCACGTCGATCCTATTTTGTCCACTTCAGTCTAGTTCATTCCACTTTGGTCCTATTTGGCCCACTTTGGTCCTAGTTGGTCTAATTTGGTCCATTCTATTTACTTCAGTTCTATTTGGTCCACTTTGGTCTTATTCGGTCTATTCGGTCCACATTGGTTTTATTATGTTCTATTCGGTCCATTCGTTTCATTCGGTCCACTTCAGTCTATTATGTTCACTTTGCTCTTATTCGGTCCACTTTGGTCCTCTTAGGTCGACTTTGGTCCTATTCGGTTAATTTGGTCCAATTCTGTCCACTTCAGTCCAATTCATTCCACTTTGGTCCTATTCAGCCCACTTTGGTTATACTCAGTCTACTTTGGTCCTATTCAGTCCATTCTGTCCATTTTAGACCTTTCCGGTCCACTTCGATCCTATTAGGTCTACTTTGGTCCTATTCGGTCCATAAGTTTTTATTTGGTCCTATTCAGTCCACTTTACTTCATACGGTTCTATTTGGTCCACTTTGATCCATTAAATCCATTTTGGTTCACTTTGGTACATTCAGTCGGTTTTTGCACTTACATAATGGGAAAAGATAGATTTGGGTTGAGCGCATTTATTTTAAATCCAAATTTATTCAAAAAAATTATTGATCTAAACTCGTAATATCTAAAATCTTAAGTATAGCATTTCTTGTTCCTATACTCTTATTGAACCATATTAATGTAGTATTTCAGTCCACTTCAATCCCCCACTAAATTTAAGTAAAAGTCTTTCTAAATATGAAGGCTAATAGGCTATGAACATATAAATGTAATTTTTAGGTAATTACTCATTTGTTTAACGTCATTACTTTTAAATGAATTGCATGAGATTTTTTTTTTTTTTTTTGAGATAACCGCCCTTAAGGCAAAAACTACATTAAAAAAAACTAAGGAGAGTACATAGCATCATAAACAACTAGAGGAGCTATATCTTCAGGAATGGTGTCAAACCAGACCTGTAGCTCACAGCCGGACTTAGAGCGTCTAGCTAGATGATGGGCAACTTGATTGCCTGATCTTTTAACATGATTGAAAACACTAAAATGAAAGTCCCTAACTAACACAAGAATATCCTCAATGACATGACCATACTCGGGGTTGTTGACATCTTCCATACAAATGGCTTTTATGAGGACCTCGGCATCACCTTCAAAGATACAGTCCAATGCAGAAACTTCTTTAGCGAACACCAAAGCCCTTCGACAAGCTAAGGCTTCAACCGTATCTGCAGTGAAAGGGATTGGGACACGTTGAGACATAGTAGCTCTGACTGAACCCAAAGAGTTTCGGATCACAATGCCAATGCCTACAGAATACATATCCTTGAAAAGAGCTGCATCAAAATTTATTTTGACAAGAGGCCGAATAGGTGGAGACCAACGCACAACACTATTTTTGGGCATAGTAGATCGGGCTTGAGGAACTTGGGCTTCTAGGAAGTCTGTGAGTAGGTCCTTAGCTTTCTCCCTGATCTGAAACAGCCCTACCCCCTGTTCTTTAAGTCTAGCAGAATTTCTATCACACCAAATCAACCAGAAAATCATTGCTAACGGGTCCAAATTGATCTGGTCTCTAATGGAAAACAACAGACCCAACAAGGCACCAAAACTATGAACTTTATACCGAAACAACTTCATCAACATGGCATCATCCTTCCATATAACCAACAAAGAGCTACAGTACCAAAGTGCGTGCATTGTGTCCTCATTATCGCTAAGACAACCAGAGCAGGTAAAAAAAGAAATCACCTTACGCCTCCACAGATTACACAAGGTAGGTAAAGCATAATGCGATGCCCGCCAAAGAAAATGTTTAACTTGATGAGGGACTTGTAATTTCCAAATACCAGTCCACAAGAAATGGTTTTTGTCTTGTGATGAGCAGCTAGGATGCAGATTCCTAGCCACTCTAACTACTAATTTATAGGCATTACGAGTTGTGTAACTACCATTTGTGGATGGGAACCATATCAACTTATCTGGGATAACACGGCCACTTAGAGGAATGCCCAAAATCAAATTAGCCTCATGAGGAAGAAAATCATGCTTTATTAAATCTACTTTCCATGAGTGGGTATCGGTATCAATGAGGGAGCTCACCGTTGATGTCAGAGGGAGAACTGCAGGTGGAGAGATAATTTTTGCAGTAGGCAGAGAGGGAATCCATTTATCTTCTCGAATCTAGACTGAACAACCATCACCTATTCTCCAAACCGCGCCCACATCTATAACATGATGAGATTGAAGAATACTTTTCCAAGCATATGAGCCCTTATTAAAGGAGGCACATTCCATAATAGAACAATTCGGGAAGAACTTAGCTTTGAACACTTTATAAAATAGAGAGTTCTCACAAGTCTGAAGTCGCCAGACCTGCTTCACTAAGAGGGAATCATTGAAAATGGATAAGTCACGAAAACCCAAACCACCTTCATTCTTGGGATGGCACATCTTCTCCCAACTCACCCAATGGATTTTCTGCTGCTCACCTCTGTAGCCCCACCAGAATTTTCTAACTAGAGACTCGATTTCTTTAATCAAACCTTTTGGGAGCTTGAAGCAAGACATGGCGTAAGTGGGGATTGCTTGAATCACCGCCTTAATGAGAATCTCTTGACCAGCTTGGGAGAGGAGCTTCTCCTTCCAACCTTTTAGCTTTTTCCATATTCTCTCTTTTATGAGGCTAAATGATCTTTTCTTGTCCCTTCCTACCAGAGATGGGAGGCCCAAGTAATGCTCATATCGCTGTGACACTGGAACACCTAAAAAGATAGAGATGGCATTCCGAAGAGTGTAGGGGGTATTTGAGCTGAAAAAAATACTGGTTTTCCCTCTATTTATGCTCTGACCTGATGCTTGTTCATATAGAAACAGCAAGGATTGGATTTGAACACACTCAGCTATAGTTGCTCTACAAAATACCAAACTATCATCCATAAATAGGAGATGAGACACCTGAAGGCCAGCAGCACATAAAGAGACGCCCTTAATATTTTCATTCTCTTCCGCCCTCTTTAATAGGGCGTGTAGTCCTTCGGTGACCAATAAAAATAGATAAGGCGAGAGGGGATCACCTTGGCGAAGCCCACGAGATGGAGTGATGAGACCGTGGGGTTGCCCATTGAGCAGGATTGAGTGCGTAACAAATCTGATGCAAGCCGAAACCAGGTCCACCCATTTTTTACAGAAACCCATTTTAACCATGATCTTCTCCAAGAACACCCACTCCACCCGATCATACGCCTTACTCATATCAAGCTTCAACGCCATATATCCCAGCTTTCCAATTTTTTTTGTTTCAAATAATGCAAGTTCTCATGAGCAATCAAAATATTATCAGTAATAATTCTTTCAGACAAGAATGCACCCTGAGTCTTGGAGATCAGATGGGGAAGTAGAGGTTTTAACCAATTAGCCAGCACTTTAGCAATAATCTTATACAAGATGTTGCTCAAATTAATAGGTCTGAAATTAGAAACCTTTCGCGGACTATGGATCTTTGGAATTAGAGTTAGGAAAGTATGGTTAAGCTTATCAGGAATGATACCTGAATTTAAGACTAATAAAATAGCTTCTGAAACCTCACCACCCACTTTACTCCAAAATTGTTTGTAGAACAGAGGGGGAAGACCATCAGGTCCAGGAGATGTATTAGAGTCCATCTGATGAAGGGCTACATATATTTCACTAACTTCAAAAGGCTTCACCAAGTCAGAATTCATGGCTTTAGTAACCCTTGATTCCACACCATATAGGACGGAATCAAAATGAGTGGGGTTTGCCGATGAGAACAGATTTGAATAGAACCTGAGCAAAATGTCCCCAACCTGAGACTCATCCTCTATCCAGGCACCAATAGCATTCTCTATGCCAGAAATGTAATTTCTTTTATTCCTCTCAGAAGCTCTACAGTGAAAATATTTAGTATTTTGATCTCCATATCGCAACCAATCTGATTTAGCTTGTTGACTCCACATACGTTCCTCCAAAACCATAAGATTTTGAAGCTTCTCATTCAACGATGCCAGCCTCTCATTTCCACCCCCTGCCATGGAGCGAGCCTCAGCTTTCTCCAATTGTTGTCTTACTTTGGCTAATTTCCAACGGACGTTCCCAAAGACCTTTTTGTTCCACGTAGTCAGCTGCTCTTGGTAGTGACCGACCTTCATCAAAACACTACTCATAGGGTCTATGTGCGAGCCCATGTCCCATGCGGAATGAACCACTTCCCCACATCTTTCATCCGTTACCCACATTGCCTCAAATCTGAATGGTTTCAGAGGTTTAAAAAAACGACTATTAACATCATTAGTATATAACCAAATAGGTTTATGATCAGAGGAAGAACCTGATAGGTGATGCAATCTGGCTGTTGGAAATTTCTGAACCATTCAGAGGAAGCCAATGCACGGTCAAGCCTCACCCACACCACCGGACCGTCAAAGCGATGATTACTCCATGTATAAGGCAGCCTCGAGTAACCCAAATCCTTCAGAGCACAAAAGTCCAAACACTCCCTGAAACTTCTCATCTGATTTTCCGATCTAACCGGACCACTCGATTTTTCACCCACTCGTGTGATCTCGTTGAAGTCTCCAATACACACCCAAGGCAAAGCAAGTTGAGAGCTCAGATGACGAAGTAGTGTCCAAGAATCTTCCTAGTTAGCAACTTCAGGAGCTCCGTAAAACCCCATGAAGCGCCAGGCGTCATCAATTCTTGGATTCACCATCGCATCAATGTGGTGAGGAGAGAACGTCCTAATATGGAGGTCGACATCGTTCATCTAGAGCAGAGCCAAACCCCCACTCAGATTTCTTCGAGGAACTATAAACAGATTATCGTAGCCCAAACGACACCGCAGACGCTCCAAATAGCTTTTCTTCTTCTTAGTCTCCATTAAGAACAGAATTTTGGGACCTTTACTAAACCTGAAAGCTCGTGAACTTATCGGGGGTTCCCAAGCCCACGGTAGTTCCAGCTTAAACAATTCATGGCAAACGGCGGGGCTGGGGGATAGCCACCGCCGATGAGACATTAGAGGGGGAAGGTACATCCAAGCTCATTCCTCTTTTTTTCTGAGCAGGTGTATCTAAGTTGTCTTTGGGGAAGTGCTCTCTCTTTTTAGCACTAGTCGAAGGACTCAGTTGAGAGGAAACTAGGGACTTAAGTAGTTTAGAAATTCGTATGGGCTTAAGTTTAGTAGGCAGCCCATTCTTATTAGTCAAATCTTGAAGAGGGGGCCTAGTAATGGGGCGGTTAACTTCAAAACTGGGTAGGGTAGGCTCAAATACTTGTGGCCCAACTGGCATAGGATAATCCACTACTGCTTCACCTTTATCCCGTATAGACCCAAGCCCATTTAAAGGCGAAGCTGATGCCCTCGAATCACCAGGAATCTCGCAACGGTCATGATCAAACTTTGAAATGTCACGATCAATTTCTTGGAGTTTTGCAAGGAAATGGTCACCCTCAGCATATGTACCCGTGATTTTAGGAAGAAGTACCTGATTTAGAACCATGGAAAAGAGTTCCGCATCACCCAAAGAGGAATCACCTCCATTTGTGCTAACGTAACTTTCACTGGGGTGGTGAATGACAGCTGATATTGAAGGAGAAACAGCTTTTACCTGAGTGTGTTTTGTCAACTCAACATCAGATTGCGATCTCGAGGCAAACGGGCACACATCAGCATTAATAACATTTACCTCGCAAACCGAGGTTTCCATATCAACTTGATCACCAGAGGGAGGAGATTTAGAGCTTTCCGGTGGAGGTGGCGTCTCCGTTTGAGCATGTGAACTCGCCTTAGGCTTTTCTCGGCTAGTTTGATGAGCTCCTCGACCTTCAAAGAAACCTGAAACATGCAGAACAATGTGCCTTGGGTTGACAGTCTGAGAAGCACGCATGAACGGTCCGAATTGCTTATCCTGTGGCTTAAGAGAGCCCTTACTATCAATCCACAAAGGACAATCTCTTTCGTCGTTGTCAAGTCGCCCACACCAGTAACATATAATGGGTAACCTTTCGTATTTGAAAGATACCTAGACTTGACCACCTTCTTCCATATTTACTACTCTCCCACGGCATAAAGGTTTGGTCACATCCACTCTGACCCTAACCCGCACAAAACATCCTCCTTCCTCCGTTGGGTGCGTCACCGAGCTGCAAACCTCTCCAACTAAACTACATATGTCCTCTGCCACCTCTTTAGTCATATATCTTATTGGAATATCATAAACCTGCACCCAAAAAGACGTTTTATCAAAACTAATGTTCGGTATAGAGGTATTTTTTTCATACTTTTGGACCACCACCAAGTGCTTGTTGAAAGTCCAAGGCTCACTGAGTAGAACCCGGTTTACATCTTCCTAGTTTTCAAAGACAATCAGCAGGATATGATTGCCCATGTTTTTTATTGTGAAACCATTTATCGCACGCCATAGGGGTTTAAAGGTCCTACCAATAGCATCAACGTTCAAAGCTCTTCGAGTCAAGAACTTTGCAGCAATGATGTGTTCAGTAGATTCTCGGTTTTTACTTAACGTGATTTTGTCTCCCTCTCTTTCTAACAACGAAAACTTAGTCCATTGTTTTGACAGATCTTCCATGGGTACAAGGACAAGATAAAAGAAGAAAAGGAGAGAAAAAAGTACTAGAAAATAGAGAAAAAAGATAAACTGTTTCCCGAATCCCTGAAGAGGATAAACCCACTAGCCCTGCAGATAACAGTGTTATCTCAGGGGAGAAAAACAATCATTCAGAAGAAGGAAAACGACCTATTTCATAGCCCTTGGAAAGACTTGGGAGGGAGAAAGTCTACGCAGAGGAAGGAAAACCCATAATAAATTTGTCGGGGGGGGGGGGGGGGGGGTTGTTTGGTATTAAATTGCACGAGATTGATTATACTTCAAGACAAAATAAATAAAATAATAAATTAATTTTTATTTATCTATCCGATCAAGCCCATGGTAGTGACTAGTTTTATATAAGCACATTTTCATAAAATTTATTGCGGACCCAAGAAGGGCCCAATTTACAAGAGCTTCATTTATATTGATTTAGAATTACGAAAACTGACTAAAGCAAAATTTGAAAAATAAGACCCCAAAAAAAAAAAAATGGAGAAATCATATATGCAAACTAAACTTTTTTTAATAATATAACTAAAAATAAATAATAAAATAGACCATAAAAATAAAGAACAAAAACCATTGTAAATTTAATGACAAATGCAAATATGAAGTTGAATCTTCTAAAAACTTTGGGTAGTGCAAATTTAATCAGTGTAGTAGAGTTTCATTCAAAGAAATATAATAATAATTTTAATATTTTAAAGTGCCTCATATGACATAAGGAGCATGAATGAAACAACTTTTTTATATGGTATATACTATAACTTGGACATCCTTATCAAGAAAATAAATAATATAATTTGGACATTAGCTTATATAAAACTAGTCACTACCATGTGCTTCATCGGATAGTTAAATAAAAATTTATTTATTTATTTTATCTTGAAGTATAATCAATCTCATGTAATTCATTTAAAAATAAAAACGTTAGAACAAATAAGGAACTACCTAAAGATTACATTTTTTTTTTTTTGGAGAAACACCTAAAGATTAAATTTATATGTTCATAGTAACTACCCAAGATAGGTCCAAGCCTATCCAATGGACGATTCCTACTTCCTGTAATATGTACCTTCAACCAAACCCAAGCCCAAGAGTACAGATACCTTCTTCTTTTTTTATTATTTATTTTTTAGGTTACATAATGAATTCACAATATCTTCACTATATTTAATGTTCATTGTTTTACCCAAAAAAAAAAAATCCTAAAATTAAATTCCTCAAAGGCCCAACTCAGAACCTTAAACCCACAGATCTCATCTCTTGGACCTTCACCTACTGTTGGTTGGACCCAATTGAACATGGATGGGATTTTCCTCTCACATGAGACAAGGGCAATCACTCAATAGTCCCTTGAAAAGGTATGCATAAAAAAGATGAAAAAAAAAAAAAAAAAAAAAAAAAAAAAAAACATAGTCCACTGATCATAGTGGAAAAGAACATGGCCTGCCTTCCAGATAATTATGCCTTTTATGCGTATCTGCACCAACAGATTGCTTGTCAATGAAGGAAAAAAAAAGCTTGTCTTTGAATTTTATAGTGTCATGTATCACTTGTTAGATTTCATTATATATTTGTACAGATTATATAATTGGTAAAAAGGTATATATATATTTTTTGGAAATATTAAATTGCGTCAATATAGGTCAATAACTAATAATTCAGTCAATTTACTTCCTAAACTTTTAATAAAAAATAAATTTTATCTTTATATCTTCTCTCTATTTAAATTTTAACACATTAGTTTCTGAAAATAAAAGTTTACCTTAAAAGGTTATTATGAAGAATAAAAAATTGAAATCAAGTCAATTACAATTTTCAATGCCACTAAAATTTTTTTTTGGGGGAAATGCCACTAAAATTTAAATGATGAGGAGGTGTAATGATAAAATTGACTTGATTTTTAAAAATTGAGAAATTAAATTAATATCATTAATAGTTGACAGATGAAAAAATATAATCATTCTTCAATAGTCACGTTTTCTGAAATATAATCATAAAAATTTGCATAAGAAGTTTTAGAAAATGATTGGGTTGGTAGACAAAATAAAAATACATCTCCTCCTTTTTTTTCTTTATTTATTTATTTTTTATTTTTGGGTTAAAAAACAAAATAAGTATTACTGAAACTGGGGCCACTACAAGCAAAGTATACATAATACATCCCACCTATCAAAAGGGACAAAGTAAGAAAGAATATTGGCCCAGTAGATTAATTGTGTGCTTCTTCTGAATAGCCCACAAAATCTAATCCAAACAACGAATATGTTTAATTGTCGTTTTTTGTTTTTGGTTTTGTTTTTAGCATTTACTTCTTTTGTTTTTCCATACAGTTCAATATATGTACGTTACAAATCAGTCTATACTGTTTGAAATATTTCATTACTAAATCTAGAGCAATATGTTCTGGGCCAATATATATGTAATACAAATTTCTTTAAATGCCATCTTATGAAATGATATTGATTCCTTTCAAGGAAATAATTATGATATTTGTCCTAATTGCTCAAAAATCTACTTCAAAAACTCAAAGCTCATTATTTATTTATTTTTTGTTAATAATTTAATAATTGGGGGTAGGACCATGGGAGAATTTGAACTACAAATGTCTTGAAAACATCAAGATGCACCAACTAGTTGAGTTATAATATTCTTGACAAGCTTATTGTTTTATTGGTAGACTATTGAAATCTACCAACTTAAATAAAGATTTAAATTATACTCAGATTCTATACTTTCTCGACGCGATATAAGCATATATTATATACACAAACAAATTTGTCTGAAGGGATAAAGTTTCATTTAGGGGTGGAAGGATTCATGTCATGTAAAAACATGACAAAGGGGGCTCACACTGATACAAGGATCCTAAGGGGGATGTATCCCATGGGGAGGTCTGCACATGGGGTTTCTAATAGCTTGCTTGACTTTTCTTGTTTTGTTTTTTTCCCTTTCTTTTTAAGATAGGTCATTAACATTTTAAAACTTCGTTTTAAATCTTCTAGATTGAATTAGATTAGTTATGTTGGATGGCCCCTCACAAACAGAGGGAAACATTGCATAAAAGGGGATGCTTGGCTTCCCTTCATATAAATATATGGATTAAGGTCTTTTAGAGTGTTTTAGGGTAACTCTTGTATTCTACAGTAAAGTTTTAAGTCACATCTATCTATTTTGAAATGACTAGATTGGATATTTGGATTTTGCTTTGTAATAGTAATATCTGTATCTTTTTAGACCCCTTAACACAAGTTGTTTAACCTAATATTAAGCCAAGTTGATTAACAAGTTTGTTAATAAGATCTAGGTTAAACCAACTTGTGTAAAACAGATATAATGCGGAAAAATAAAGAACATAAAGATACGATGACTCAAAAAAACCTAACTGGTAAAAAACTTAGGGAGGATTTAACTTAGCTATCCTCAAAGTAAAAACAGATTCACTATGAAAGAATTGAAGTTTTTACAATAAGATTTAGACCATTAACATCCTATTGCTACCTTAAGTAGAAAACTTACTACCACGACCACGTGACAGCTCTGAGTCCATAAACTACTTCTTTTTTTGATCTGCAGCAACCATAAGTTCTCCTACTTGTGACTTTGAGACTCCACTTAAAAGTTTCAGATCTTCTTTATAGTTCTTTATACAGCAACTGAAGAGATCATCAAGTTCTTGACGCAAATCTTGATCTTGATAACTCTATGTGTGTGTATAAAAGTAAACACCTCTCAAATCTCACAGAAAATTCAACACACAACACAACAAAGACTTTAGAGAGCTTTTGGATACAAAACCCTAGATCTATAAAAGAGGAACACTCTTCTCTCTCTGAAAAGTTTTATAAAAACGTGCTTAGGGTTTCCTTTATACACTAGGAGTAAAACACTTAACCCTACACGTGTGTTGGGCTTGGGCTGGTTTGAAAATTCTGCAGAAAATTCTTGATCCACGATTCTCGATCGATCTAGTCTATTCTTCGATCGATCGATCCTTGCAGAAATAGAACAGTAATTTCCTACAATTACTCGATTCCAAACTTACATTAAACCAAATTTTGAGCAAGCCTAAACCTAGACTCATTATTTTTGAAAGTTCAATTAGTGTGTAAAATACCAATGAACATTTAGACTCCTAATTTCAAAATTACCAACACAAGCTTATACACAAATAATATATGTGCGGAATGATGAATATAAGCTAAACCCAAATTAGTAAAACACTGTAAACCATAATTAATCACAAACATAGCAGCAATTAAAAGGTAAAGAGTAAGGGAAGAGAGATGCAAACACAAAAATAATACCGGCACGTGTTATCGAAGAGGAAACCGAAGAACTCGGTGAAAAACCTCTCCGCCGCCCTCTAAGCGGTGAAATAATCCACTAAAGAATAAAGTTGGAGTACATGAATAACAAAAGACCCTCCAAGCCTAATCTACCCAATGTACTTGAGCTCTCCAAGCTCCTGCTACCAACTAGTTAAGCGTGCCCGTGTCTTCTCTAGCTTTCCGGATCCTGCAATAAGCTCATTGTATCAACCAAACGAATTGGTCCTCTTTGAACTGCTTTCCAAGCACCAAAATACCTCCTCACTGACATAGGTATGGTGAGATAAAGATTTGGCTAATGAACCTCTCAAGGGTATGTCAATGGAGAGGGTGAGAGTAGAAAAATTTGGAGAATCAAAAGGCAAAGATTGTGGATGAGTCAATCTTGATTTTTTTTAGGGTTTCTCTCTCAAAATTCTTTCTAGAAGCTCTCTACATTTCGTGGGTACAAGGGTATTTATAGTAGTGTACGTGAGAAATGTGAAATGTCATTTTTTCTGCATAACAGGGCATTCTAGCGACTCAGTCTCGGGAGTGGGATGAGTCACGAGTTTAAGTTGCGAGATAACTGTCAGGCCAAACTATACTTTTTGTCCTGTAGTGCTCCAGCTGTCGTGACCCTTCAGCTTCCTGCATGCTTCACACATGTGGCATTTTGGCGAGTTGCCAATCACGAGTCACTCGCGAGATCCAGTCACGAGAATCCTCCAATGCACACACATTTGAATTTCTTCACACTCTCTCACACACAACCCTTACATTATTCTCACCTAAATACAGAGTATCTAATTGCTAAATTACAAGCAAATTTAACACGGAATAAATTCAACACATGATTGAATAAATTCAACCTTACAATTTTGATCATGGTTTGCCAACATATACAAAGTGAAGTTTTAATACATTTAGTTCCTAAAGTCTTATAATCTAACAATATCTAAACAAACATGGACTATTACCATTTTGGTATGTATTTAAGATATTAAAAAAATTTAATCAATTTATTTTAACATAGATAGATAGAATTTTAAAATTTTCATGATATAGTTACTCTAAGAAGTAAGAACTATGAAGAATAGGATTCCGGAGTATATAGCATTAAAAGATAAAGTTAAAATTTTAAATAGAAAAAGTCATAGATAAGATTTAATTATTCCTAATCTAACATTAAAAAAAATAATTAAAAAAACCCTTCATTCTTATTCTATGCAACAAAATAAAACTTTTTAAGTTTTTATTTTTTATTTTTAAGAAGAACTTATTCTTAATCTAACTTAAGAAACTCAACAATTTATTCTCATCCTTATCAATCTACCAAATGCTATTAAGTAATAACACGGAAACAACCTTAAATTAAAGTCTTTAAAAAGAGATAAACGTAACTTGTGCCTCACAACCCACCTTGTATTACACTTTCTCTTCCAAAATCCAAAGTACTAGCTCTTAAGCAACTTAGCTAATCTCACAGTCCATCTTGTCATCAAGCAACTTTGCTAATCTCTCTGGCTTGCAGTAGATGCACTCTCTTTTACTAAAACAAAATGAGTAGTGGCAGTTTTTTGGTAAGCACAAGCTGATTGCATTCAAATCCCTCAATTGATGTTCCACTTTTGTTTTGTCAACCTTCATATCATAAAGACAGAGATAAAACATAACTAGAAACCTCACATCCCCACCTTGTATTGCACTTTCTCTGCACATCTAGTTCTTTGAGCAACTTTGCTATTTTTTCTAGCAAAGGAGCCGGTGTTAGTCGCACTTGATTCACCTATTAGTCATTGCTTATCCAGGCATGATAAGAAAGACCATCTGGGTTCCAAGTCTCATGTGGAATTGTTAGAGTTTCAGAACTTTTTGTATTTGGTAACGTTATTGAATTAAAGTCATCTTATTTTTTATTAGTTTAAAATTTTACGACAACTATGAATTTATTATGATATCATAGTAGGTGATTTGAGTTTGAAAACAATATTTAATGGAAGATATATCCTACACCATATATATGCAAAACAAGAACATACATCACATGTTAAAGTCCTGATGATGTTCACATGCAAACTTTTATTAATTGTACAAAATGTAGTACTACTATAACTATTCATGATTCTGCTTTGAACCTTTAATAAAGCTAATACTAAATGTATTATTAATGACATTTCCTACTTTTGTACTCATACTATTACTCTCTAAAATTTGAAGGACGATCCTCAATGTGATACGGATCCGGGCGGTGCAGACTTCTCAGTAATGGAAAAACCAGGTTGCTGGGCCTTTAAGAGAAGCTTCAATACCTACTTGCTTTAACTCAAGAGGCTGTGCATGGTTGCTGTGTTGCTAATTAACCAGGCTACAGACTCAGCTTCACAGACTAATGAGTGGCTCCTAACACTGCACCAGCTACTTATGAACCTTGTAAGCTTTTTGTTTTTTCATGTTAAACTTGGTTATTTGGTTTTATTTTTAAAACTATTTTCAATTTAAATGAAATGAATGACTAATTATTTATTTTTTTGTTTTGTAATTTGTTCATGTACAACATCGTCACTTTAAAAATAAAAAAGAGAATAATGTAAAGGCTTACTTTTTAAGCAAAATAGGCTTATGAAAATAAGTTGTACCAAATTGTTGCATCAAACACAGTTTTGAATGTGCACGGGATGAAGTCCAAATATGTTAATTATATATAAATATATATATATATATATATATATATATTTATTTATTTATTTATTTAGTAGTACTACGAGTGTATATGCAAATGAAAATTTTAAATAATGTGATTTATGTTCTTGTTTTGTAGATGATGAGAATTATCTCCCATCCTTAGCAAATATTGTTGGTGCTGAAACTTGACATGTGTTCCAGTCCCCAGATGGTCTTCCTATACCCGAAGACGGCGACCTTATCATGGTTGGCTTAGCAACGATGATGAGGTGCATCTAGTGCCACTAACACCAGCTCCTTTGCCAGAAAAAAATAGCTTGCTCAATGAGGTGTATGACCAGAGAGATTAGCAAAGTTGCTAAAGAGCTATGTGTGCAGAGAAAGTGCAATACAGGGTGGGATGTGAGGCCTCTAGTTATGTTTTATCTCTTTGAAGGTTGACAAAATAAAAGAAGAACATCAATTGAGGGATTTGAATGTACTTAGCTTGTGCTTAGCAAATAACTTCTATTTTATTATTATTTTTTTTTAATAAAGACTAAGGAATTAGTAGTAGTTATTATTATTAGAGAAGTGTTACACCTATAACACTTTCACAATATATAAAGTCTAGATGGTAAATTGTTACTAGTTCTAATTTAAATCCACCACTAAAATTACTTTTTTGTCTATTAGTAACAACCAATAATAGCCTATCACTTAATATTTATTGTGTAAATGTTATAAATATAACATTTCCTGTATTATTTATATAATATTTTTATTGAAATTTTAGCTGACACCATCAGCATATATTTGTTGATTTTGTGAATTGATGTCCCAGACCGTAGTCTGTAAATTGATGTCCAAGACCGTAGTCTAAAATATTCAGGGGTTACAGTGGAAATATTTAGAATCTGTTACCTATCCATCTCCATAAAGAATTTGAAATTGTCAAGGAGCTCATCTATTTTAGTTCAATTTTTTTAAAATAATTATAAATTTTATCACAAAAGGCTTATAAATTGATGAGATTTATGTGATTCTTACCCACTCAAAATATAAGAAATAAATCTTTTAAAAACAAAGTTTAGTTATAAAATTGGTTGTATCCTAAAACTACAACCTTACTCAATAAAATAAAGAATTCCTATATATTTGTAAAATCTAACCATTGAGTTACATGTTCTTTATGCTTTCAATACACATGTCAAATTTTATGTCAATCAAATATTATTTACTATATCATCTATAAGTTTATATTTTATATATAATTTTAAATTACAAAAACTTGCAACTTAAACAATTTATTGATGACATGACTATTAATCTATAATTTTCTAAAAATTTTGCAAGTATGGAGGATATAAGAAGAAAATGTAATTTAATGGTGGATTTATCAAAATTTATCTCCAATAAAAAGATATTGAACAAGGTTGTAACCTTAATCTACAACCAATTTTATAGCAAAACTTTGTCCATATTTTAATGATTATTTTATGATTTGTGATGCGTCAATTTATAAGGTTTATATAATAAAATTATTTGTATGCTACACAATTCTTAGTGAGTTGTTGAGTCCAAATTTGTTATAGTTTGCTATGGTGTAGTAGTACGTGGTCTTTATTTTCTAGCTTGTGTGAGTTAAAATGTCTGTACTATATTCTTACATTTATTGTTGTTCAAGTTGTACAAAAGGGCAACAAAACTGAATAAAATGTATAATTTTATATTATTCTTAAAATAAGAGTGTAGGTGGTTATTACTCTCTCGAGGTAATCTAACGCGTTTGCAAGACATTATTTATCACTAAAGAGAAAAGAAGAAAAGTTGACAAAAGTAAAATGAACTTTTACTTTGTGCTTGCCATTTATAATGCGGGACATAATTTATTGCATCAAAATTATATATCATAGATGTTCTTTTTTTCTTTCTTCTTCCTGTTTTAGTGTTCTCAAACATTTCTGATTTATCTTCGCTTGATCGCTTCAAGTTAAGTTAAAAGCAAAACTGGGGAGTTGTTTCTCCTGCATCATTGATCAGATAATAAATAAAGTCTAATTACTATAAAATATGCCATGCATGTTAAGCACAAAGACAACATGTAATCTAATGGTTTGATTTTTGTAGTGGGCCTTTTTGCAACTGCGGGCTGGGTTGCCTCCTGCCACGCTAAGGCCCAAATGTTCTTAGTAGGAGAGTCAGGACCGGCTTGACTGCAACACACCCCAAACTGGCTTGTGCGCAAACTAAGGCCATTTTGCTAAAACTTCGGCGACATGCCCATGGTAGAGGAAACTGTTACAAAAGGGTTGTGGCAGGTAGATATAATATAGCAACAATAAAAGGGAGTATACTTAGGGTCCGTTTGGATACAGCTGAAAACTGAAAACTGAAACTGAAAACTGAAAAATACTGTAGCAAAATAATTTTTAAACGTGTAAATAGTATCGTGGGACCCATTTTTAATGAAAAAGTTACTGAAAAGTGAAATTTGTGGGTCCGTGAACAGTATACGATATGCTGTGATTGGCTGAAACAAATTGGAAAAGTCAAAATTTGCGGTTACTGTTCATTAAACAGTACATGAACAGTAACCACAGCACTCAAAAAGCTAAAAAACGCGTGAAAAAAAAGAAAAAAAAAAGAAAAAAAAAAGGGAAAACGCAGACGCTGAGACGCAAACGCCCTATCCAAACACCCTCTTAGTGTCAGCCAAAAAGCAGAAAATATTGAATGAAATAAAAGGTAAAGCAATGCAGCAGTATAAATGCAATATAAATAAGATGATAATAACAAGAGAGAAATAACACCAATGCTTAATCAATAAAAAGAAAGAAGAAATGGTTAGTCTGTCATGCTTGGTTGGGGAGATCCTGCCATGGAAATTACCCACTTTGAGAGAATGGGCCTAAATGACTTATGCTCAAATTCCTTAATCTTTAATAAAGGGTAGGTTTTTAGAGGGAGAGAAGGAATTAGCCTATTGATACATGCATGTTATCACACTCTTGCCTACTCTCTATTGTTTCTTTCTAACTCCTTCTTTTTCTTTCTAAGTTTTCTACTCCATTTTTCTCTATTTTTCTTGTTCCCTTGTGGGGTTGTTATGTTCACTCTTGCTTTTCTCTCTTGTTGCTCTGTTCTTCCCTTTTTTTCTATCCCCCTCTCTCCTTGTACACGGCAGAGGGCCCTTTTATACTGCCTGACGTGAAAGGTTTTTACTGTTTTACCCCTTAACTGCTTTTCTCTGGATGTGGGTGTCCTTCCAAACCACCCACTGGTTTGTTAGCTACTCAACCATCACCACTTACCTATGCTGGCTGTGCCACACCCCATTACCAGACAAAGAGTCTTATTTTGTTTGCTTGCTCACGTTGGCATTCCCATCCAGATAAGGGTGGACATTCTCTCAAACTATCTCTCATGGCATGCACCTAGTGATTCTAACTCATCTTTCCCTCTTTTGGGTGGTATGTCATCACAGCAGGACATTTCCCCCAAAAGAGTTTGAGCGGGAACCCCAGAATAGGCTCTCCCCTTCTCCCCACCGCCAGACCATACCTTCTTTTACTTTTGACCCATGACCCACCACCCCTGTATTGGCTAGGTACAGGTTAGTGGTGCCTGAGTCTTGTGTGTGCTCCACTTCCATGTGTGTCCATGGCTTGTCTGCTGCTCATACGTTTGCCATGACTTGAAGACTTGTTTGTACATTCTGCTGCTTGTTCTTGACTTCTTGTGGCGTGAATGTTTTCCTGAGTCTTCGTTCTTCATGTCTTACTTCCTTCCTGGGCTGGGCCTTGCTTGATTGTGGCTTATTTTTTCTCTAATCCAACTTTGGCCCCTTTCGTAGGTCTGCTGGCACTTTTGTCATGCCATTCTATCATTCTTGCTGTGCTATTGTATGACCCGTGCTATTGTATGACCCATGCTTGTTGGGCTCCTTTTGGGCCTATTGTATATTGTCCCTTTGCTTAATTCCCGTGGCCCAGTATTACCGTTGGGCTAGTAGTCATACTATTTTGGGCTTTTTTGACCCATTCCATTACTTTTGGACTTCCTTGGCCCATCTCACCCTTTTGAGCATCCTCGGCCCATTTCCTTCCCTTGGGCATCCTAGGCCCATTTCCTTTTCTTGGGCATTCTTGGCCCATTTTTACTCCCATGGGCCTTTGCTAAGTCTTTTGGGTTTTCCCGGCCCAAATTACCATATCCTTTACTTTTGGGGTTCATGAGCTTTCCACCAACCCCTTACTCACTTAATTCATTACTTCGGGCATCTTTGGCCCATTCTTGCTTGCTTTCTATTTCATATAATGCCCATGAGTTTACTACTTCTTTTCTTTAGACTCCTTTATGCCCACTTGTTTTCTTTGAGGCCTATTTATTATTTTCTAGGCCTATGATCCATTATTCATGCCATTAAGACGTAATGGTTTTCTTCTCAATTTACTAACTCTTTTCCTCCCACATTGTTGAGCTTCTTCTCGCTATTTGGCCTCTCTGCCAAAGTGGGCATCAACAATTTTAAAAATATTAACATTGTCAAATCATTTATTTATATTTATAATTGTTACAACATGTATGAGAGGGAAAATTTGAATTCTAACTCTCCTCCTATGGAAAATGATATTTTTATTTGAAATCAATTTATTTGATGAATGTTTAAAAGTGTACAAATTACTAATTGTTACATAATTAGATTTAGAATGTAAATTTTTAGCCTTGAAATGAATAAAATGGAAAAAAAAAAAAAAAAAAAAAAAGCATCCTAACCTGTTAGATCAATTTGTCAAGTTAAAAAAAAGTAATGTTTTAGTCTCAAACTATTTTATAATATTTTTATAAATTGTTATTATAGTAAACTCTTACTAAACCTATCATTAGTATTACTTTTTTATTTACTAATAATTATTCATCATATTAGTAGTAGTAGTATGTAAAAAGAAAAATGGTAGCGGTAAGAAAAAAAAACCATTAATTTGGAATGTACAACGTGGACAGCCACGTAAGAAGGAGAGAGATCCAAATAGGTTGACCATGCAGATTGAGATCACGTGTTAGTTAACGAAAACGACGTCATTGCCGAAACCCAATCGTAAAAGGACCACCGAAATGTCAGACTTTCACGTGTATTTCTCTTGTATTCCCTTTTGGGATTGGTCTTCAGTCTTCTCACTTCTGCATCTTTCCCTTATTGAATGTGAATACAGATACACTCACCCAATAATGCATCAAATTTTTCTTGCCCTTTATTTCAACTACTCGGTCTTCTAGACAGACGTGTAATCATTACACAGAGCTGTAACCAACACGTGTAATTCCCTGTTCTTCAATTAGTTCATTTCAAAGTTCATCACCACAATTTTTACCATAATTTTGACATATACATATAATTGTGAGTAGTGAGTGGCGGAAAAAAAAAAAAAGCAGTGACTTTTCGATCATAGACATATATGGTTAAGTTGTGACAAATATATAGTATGGTTCAGAACCAAAACCAAAGGCTTGAAATTTCCATGTACTAAGTACTAACTAGTCCCAACACACTGGTCCCCCAATATAGCTATTTCTAGACTCCCTAGCTAGATTTTTCTCCATCGGCATAAATGAATGATCTGCTGCATAGTCTATCAACCCACCAACATTATCATTTTCTGAATTACAACAATAAAAATATTATAATGAGATAATATTCTTAGGGATAACACAATCAGTTGGAGGTCACATCTTATGAAATAGAGATTATTATGTTAAGTCTTCTTCTTCTTCTTCTTTTTCTTGAAAATAAACTCACACATCATACCAATAGCTTTTAGATCAAATAAAGTTTTGAATCTTATCCTCTGTCTCCAACTTAAAATGTATAGAATAGAGAACGCACACATTCTACTATAAAAATATAAATATAAATAAAAAGTTAGAAGAATTCTTTGTTAATGTTCAATTTTAAAACGAATTTTTCTATAACAGGATTGGATTGGATACCTTTAAAGATATGAAAGAGGAAAGAAAGATTCTCTGGCAAATTTGGGAAATGGGCTATCTCTTCAGCGAGTTTTATTGTTATATAACATGGCATACAAGTCTAAAGATAAAAAGAGAATATCAACCTTGCATTGCATGGCCCCGCTCTACAACCTTACAAATCATCATCAATAATCATTAGACAAAATCAATATTCTGAAGCTAAAAAATCATCTTCTTCAGCTAATTAAGCATCTTCATAAGGCTGAACATTTTGAGCATGAGGAGCTTGGTAAGCTTTTGCCATAGGAAGATAACTACTATATATTACTCCCACTAGACATAGCCACAGGGAACCCAATCCCAGTTGGCCTATTAGCCGCAGCTCTTTCCAAGGATTGCACTTGTGTCTTCAAGAATTTCACATAGTGAATTGCTTCATCTAACATAGAAGCAGTGTCCATTTTAGTACCTCCTGGGACAAGTCTTTGCAAAATCCTTATCTTCTCACTTATCCTTTCTCTTCTATGGCGTGCAGCTACACTTTGGGGATCCTTTGAAATCTTCACGTTCCTTCTCTTTGGTGGCTTCACTGATTCAGGGTCTATGTGTATTGGTTGCATTGCCGCTATCCGAAATATCATTTCTCTCATTGCCGCCATTGAATTCCTCTTCTGTGTTGCTGTAGAAACTGCCCTTGCACCTGATAAGAATGATGGAGTTGAAGCTTGTTGAATTGGGTTGGTGTTAGGGAATGAGATAGTGGATGGTAGGTTTAGAAATAAGGGTGAAGGTGGTGAAGCTATTTGTGGGTTATTCATGTAATGCGACATATTGCTAATATTGTTGTTATTGCTAGTACTACTAGGACCAGAAAACTCCTGGGTTTGCAACTCATTGACATCATTGTATGCACCACAAAACTCAGGAAGTTTGTCCATTTCCAACATCATCATCATCTCCATTTGGTCCTCTGATGCCTTTAACTGCTCCATATGATCCATGACTTATAGAACTCTCTATAGAAAAAGAGTCCTAAAAGGAAGAGCAATTTGAGAGAGAAGTATTTAAAGGTTGAGAACTGAGAATTAAGCAGAAAGACAGAGGGATGGGGAAGATAAAAGAGAAGAATGGAAGACTTGGAGTTTTATCAGGGTGTGCAGTGAAGGAAAAGAAGTGCAAGGGTAAGAAAGAAGAAATTGAAGGGAAACGAATAAAATAGTGATATCAGGAACAGACCCTTATCAATCTAGTTGCAAAGACTATATATATATATATATATATATATAACAAGTGGCTGAATATTATATAGTATAAAAATGCTTCACTATTTTTGGCCCTATTGCTACTGCAAAGTTGTTTGTTTGTTTTTGATTTTATTTTTTCCACAGAGTTGTTGAGCTCACTTTTTCTTTTCATCCATGATTTTTTCTTTTATCCTTCTTTTTTATGTGACAAACTCCTTTTTATGGTTTGAGATTAAAAGTTCAAAACGAGTGCATGATTGTCTCTCTACCTCGAAGAGCATCATAAAGCATGCTCACTGGCTTCTGTTGATCTGTACCATTAAACTTGTGGGCCAAAGTCTTCAAGATATAAGAAAAATAATCGTTAGATCTGACCAAGACCAAGACCAAGACCATATAGAAATTTAATTACATTCCTAATTAAAAATTCTTATTCCAGATTAAGAGATTTCAAATTTTTTTATTTTTTTTTAATATAAGGTGACTTAGACTTCTAAGCACTTGATTATTTTGTAAGAACGTGTTATCTCATTCTATATACACCAAATTACAGTGAGGGATTACATATAAGTAGCTACAAAATATTAGAAAGGAAACTTATAATCAAAATTTCATGGATATCATAAGGACTTGGGAACCACAAACCTAACCTCATAGGATGATATAATTTATGAGTGGTTGCTTATGTAACATAACAATAGGATAATAAAACAGAGCTATTAACAAACAACAATTTGGAAGAAAATAAACAAAATATAGGGATATAGCACCCTATTGTTGAAAGATTTTACAATGTGGCCCACCAATGGAAAGTTCAGATCTACCAACTATTCCAGGACTAAGCACTAAGTACTTTTTGATGGTGCATGCATCATTTTTCAATGATGTTTGATAGCAATAAGCTTAGATATGCAAAAACTAAAAATGATATTAGAATTAGAGTGGATTCATATGGGTCTTGTTCAATTTATCACCTTAACTATAAGAAAAATTAATATAAGGTACAGAGTACTATTCTAGTACTAGTAGTAGTATAAAGATGTGTCCCCTAACTTAATTACCACCCACCGTATGGTACTTGTATTATTTAATTCAGCTAAGGAAAAACACTATGCATTGAGTGGAAGTCAGTCTTAAAACTGTTGGAGTCTAACTTCGCCTTTAAATTCACTTTTTTTTAGAAACCTAAAAGCCCCGCTCACATGACAGGTGTCAGAAATCTCACCAGCCTCTTTTAAATGAGATGCTATTACTTTACCGGTTTGGCGGTGGGAATCCGGTGCCATTTGGTCCATCGGAAATCGCTACAGGTGGCAATGGTCAAATTGGTAGGACCCAATCTTACCCAACTTGTTCTATTATTGTTATCCTATATTCAGTTCACAATATTTTTATAATAATAATTTTGGGGTTGTTTATTATAGGTTCTTATCTCAGCCTATAATTTATATAATTTTTTTACCAAGCTAACGGGTGTCTATAAAGTATTTATTAATAAACAATTTAAATAAAGTTTTGATATTTTGAAAAATGCTAACGAGGGTCCTTAGGGTACTGGTTAAGAATCCAATTAAAAAAAAATTTTATAGGAAAATAAAAAAAAGTAATTAATGTTTTGATAGTTTTTTTCATTTCTTATAAAAGTGATGTCAAAACTTTTTTTAACTGAATTCTTAACCAGATACTTGTTAGCATGACTCATTACCTTTTATATATATATATATATATATATATATATAAAAAGCTGAAAAAATTGCTTTTTTCAATAAAAATTTTCTAAATGAACTTCTCAAACCAATAACCTTTTATAACTAATAGTTTGTCTGGCACAAAATCTGTTACGAAGATACTGTGAATTTGACATTATTAGCATGAATAAAAGCCTAAGCTAAGCTACCTCGTGTAGTCTTGTTACTCCATAGGGAACGCTTTTCGAGATGGATCAGGTTCTGTGCAACCTGCTTCATGTGCTGGCTGGAATTGCCAACGAAATTACCAAGGGGGGGAGGAAACTTGAACTCAGAAAGTGGCTTGTAATGTAAGAGCCTTCACCTACTACCAAATTTGGCTCCGCAGCCCTTTTGTCATCAATTTCTACCTAGTTTCCTATGGTGAAATTGGTTAAAGTTAAACGTATAATAAATGAAGTGTAAAGTGTAGGATAAATAATTTCATAAAATTTTATCTATATTGTTATTTACTTATTTTACTGTCTGAGTTAATCAAGATCTCAATTCAAAACTCATATTATACAGAAAATTATTCAATTCACCTAATGTATTATATATTCTTTTCATATAAAGATGAATCTTACATATGAGTCATTCACATAAAATTTTTATTTATATGATATTATAAAAATATTTGTATGAAAATAAGATATAATACAGCGGTTGCATGGAATAATTTTTCCAAATTACAAGCCAAAAAACATAACGTATCAATCTTTTTGTGAAACTTTTGTGTGTGAAGAGTTCTTGATGAATGAATCACCTCTGTTACCCTTTGTAATCCTTCTTCCTTCGCAATACTTGTGTGTTTAGGTTAGTTTATTTTCTTAAACTTATGTTGTTTAAAAGATAAACTTAAAGACTAAATTACATTTTTGGCATTTTATGTTTAGGGTTAACTCTAAATTACTCGACAACTAATTCTGACAGGTGATATTAGTTATCTGTACTCTAATTGTTGTCATTATGATAAGGTGGGTATGAATTTTTTTTTCTTTTTTTTTTTAGAAAAGTAAAATAGCAGTATATAGACCTCTTTTATGCAAAAGAAATTTAGGGGAAGAAAAAAGGATTGAAGAGAGTAGGTCAGGTGGAAGGAAACATAATCAAGTGGCGAGTCATAGAGAAGTACATGGTCAAGTAAATGTAGTTTAATACAAATTTCAAATTCCAAGGTCCAATTTCTATTTTTCCATTTGTTGAATATGTTAGCATCACGATGTGTTATATCATGTTGTGTATGCTAGAATGGATGCGGAAGAGGAAGCATAGAATAGGAACACCGAGAACACGAAGGTTACGTGGTTCAGCCTTGACGGCCTACATCCACGGAGGAATCCCTTAGGGCTACATTTTTATTATGTATGAGAGTGTAGTACAACAACCTGTGTTACAATGAACCCTAACATGAGTATATATAGGCGACTAAACCCTAGACTACTAGTACAAGCAGGAGTGGGATTGGGCTTATTACATTGGGCTAATATGTCTAATATATATCTCTAACACCCTCCCTCAAACTCAAGGCGGAAGCTCGATAAAGGCTTGAGGTTGGATAAGCATTAGAAGATCACTTGGAGATGCCTTGAAGAATGCCTTTGAAGAAACCACAATGAAGAATGTGCTAATTGACCAATTTCGGAGTCTCAAATGCAGAAACGGAGCCCAAAATTGGAATCTACGCGAAAAACTGAGCAAGATAGGCCCTTTTGGAAATTTTGACTTTTGGTCAAAGGTCAATGCAAAAAGTCAAAGTCAACTGGTCCAAAGTCAAAGTCAACAGTCAAAGTGCTCACGAGTCAGATCCGGGTGGTCCGGGTCGGGTCGGTCCGGGTCAACGGTCAGCTAGGTGACGTGGTGCTGACGAGACGACACTGCTGACGTGGCTAATGACGTGTCGCTGACGTGGACTAGGGCTGATGTGGAGGTGCTTGCATGGCTGCTGACGTGGAGTGATGACGTCATCCAGTGACGTCAGATGACATCAGCAGGAGTTGCCGGCGCCTGGCAGGAGCGTGCGCTGTTCACCGGCGCGTGGAGGAGATGCCGGAAACTTAGGAGGCGCGTGGAGGCGCGTGTAAGCTCGATTGAGGCCCGTAATTTCAGGTTTCGTAGATCGGCGGACGAGGAGGCCGACAGGGCGGCGCGTGCGACCAGAAGACGATCTAGAAGTCAGGGATCTATGGCGGCGCGTGGGCGATTTTCCAGAGGCTACTGCGGCGCGTGGAGGCCCGTGAGAGCTCGTATGATTACCAGGTTCTCAGGCCAAGTGGATCGGTGGACGACAAGGCCGGCTTGGCGGCGCGTGTGACTGAGATCCGAGCTGGCAGTCGAGAATCTTCGGCGGCGCGTGTGAGAATTCCAGGAGCCATTGGTCGCGCGTGGTGGCGCTTGCGGCTGCCGTTGGAGGTCGGGTTTCTAGGTTTTGGTCTCGATATGCCGTGGAGCACGTATGTGTTGTTGGTTTCATCAGGCGAAGGCTTGATGTGCACAGATCTGATAGGTTAAGTCACGGCTTTGCTTAAGTTTGTGGATCTTGGACACAGCACTGCGCTACGGTGGCTGCGAGATGCCATGGATTCTAGATCCAGCAAAGAAACATGTGTGACTTTAGATGGTGGTATGCACGTGAGAATCTTCTTTGCTGTGTAGAGATGTTTGTTTGATGCCAAGAACGAAGTTTGGCTCTGATACCATGTTGAATATGTTAGCATCGCGATGTGTTATATCATGTTGTGTATGCTAGAATGGATGCGGAAGAGGAAGCATAGAATAGGAACACCGAGAACACGAAAGTTACGTGGTTCAGCCTTGACGGCCTACATCCACGGAGGAATCCCTTAGGGCTACATCTTTATTATGTATGAGAGTATAGTACAACAACCTGTGTTACAATGAACCCTAACATGAGTATATATAGGCGACTAAACCCTAGACTATTAGTACAAGCAGAAGTGGGCTTGGGCCTATTACATTGGGCTAATATGTCTAATATATATCTCTAACACCATTAAAGAAACCAACTATTTCAGGAGGGACAAAGTAGCCAGCAAAGCCAATGCCCGACATAAATACAGAAACGTTCTTCTCTTAAGGTTTGCAGTAATTTTTCATTTCAGAATTCAGACTCTATCACCTACATATATAAATTGGTATTCAATATTGTAAGTTGTAACTATTTGTTTCTTCTTCCTCAACCTCTGATCATCACCCATGGCATTTAGGCAGTGGGGCCTAGCTGTTGTGGACCCCACTTGATATGATTAATCGATGATGATATGATGTAGACGTCGATAAGGAAACATATAGGGTCGTTTTGAGAAGGCTAGCTAGCTAGCTACACATGCAGTTCAGTCCTTCATGAAACGACAAGATTCTTTTTTGGTAGAGAGAAACATTGTTTTAAATTTTTAATTGAGTTGGCTGTATTCGTGAGGAAGAAAATAATAGGTTAAAAAAAAAAATTTAAACCATATATTTTAAAAGGTGTAACAAATTAAAACCTAAATTTTTTTAAAAAATAATAAATTAAATTTTACTAATGATTTAATTTTTTAATTTTTGAAACCCTTTGTTATTTTTGAAAGTATAGGATTTAATTTGTCACAATCCTAAACTACAAGGATCAAAATGTAGTTTAAACTAAAAAATAAAAAAGAAAGAAAAGGGATTTAATTACGTTTTTGGTTTTGGTCCTTTGATCTTTTATCATTATTTCAAGGTTGTGTTTTTAATTTTATATATATAAAGGTTATTATCGTCATTTGATTAATGATAAATACTAAAATAATAAATAGAATTCGTAAAACCGAAGTCACTTTGAGCTAGTGCTATGACATGATATGAATTCGTTTTCTCATATCAATATTTTCCATCCATGAAATGATCATAATAACTTTTTTGATTGTATAGGAATTGCGATTAAACATTTTTAAAGTATAAAAATGACTTTAAAATAAAGAGAAAATGTTGAGCACCAAATATACAATTTAACTCAGAGAGAAAGAGAGAGAGAGAAATTTGTCATTACCATGCTAGCTAGCTAGTAAAATGCTATGAGAGAGAGAAGAAGGTGTAGTAGAAAACTGCACAATATATACATGTAAAGCACTACATGCAACATAAATGTAAAGAAAAATAGCATTACACACATTGTGTGTTTCAATAACGAAAATTGTGAATTTAACTCACGATTTTAGTTCATGAAAACAAACTATGTGCCTAATAAAAATCCCCCCTAAATGTATAAAAGTTTGATATGTACACATAACAAACCCACACCTTATATTTAATGTGGAGCATGAATAGCGCAATTAATGGCTCAGTTGTACTATATCTCTTTTTTGATGAACAGTACTAGATCTCTTTTACATCCAAAGGTTAAGGACATTCGAAGGAGTACAGTTACCTGTCTTTAGAGCAACCGCATCAGTAAGTGTAAAAGTTTTCTTCTATTTTACACTAAAAACCTATTTTTTCTATTTTACACACCCATTTTTACAAAACACTGACATCAGTCTATCTATTTTACACATTTATTCAATAAAATATTCATTCTTTTACAATTTTTTATTATTTCCTCACTCACTACCCCTATCTCTCACATACCCAACACTACCAAAAAAAATATTAAAATATTATATGCACGAGCTACAGTAACCGTGCATATATGCACCGTTACTGTAGCACTTGTGCATTTATGCACAATTTTATACCCACTGATGTGGGTGTTTTTTTGTCAAAATGCGCATATCTCAACACTTTTTCTATTTTGCACTATTTTACACTTACTGATGCAAGTGCTCTTATAGCAACAAATGTAATATAAATGAACATATTACACATTATCGATTAAGATAGTAAACCAATTGAAGCATCAACTAGGTTTACATGGACTTCCAACTTCTATTACGTCACACAAAGGAGTTCAAATCTTCTGTCTCACACTTTCTGCTCTACTATATATTCCACAAATAAAAACATGGCACATGTCCATCTAATTTATTTAATGCTAAATTTATGCTTTCTATTATTTCAATTTCCTAAAATAAATAAATAAATAACCCATCATATTTAGGTAATTGAAATAATAGAAGTCATAAATTTAGCATTTAATAAATTAGATGGACATGTGGCATATTTTTATTTGTGGAGTATATAGTGGAGCAGGAAGTGTGGGACAAAAGATTTAGACTCCACACAAAATTACCTGGAATTAGTATAATTCCAGACCCTAACAATGAATGCCATTTCAATCTGAGAAAAAAAAAATCTAGTAATAAAATATATGTATGTTATAAAAAAATTTGGTTACAAAACTAACGTGATTTGCAAACCTTCATATATACTAATTACATTAAAGTCGGAGTACAATCAAAATCCACGTCGAATCTAAACTTCTAATAGTGTTATTGTGTACCAAGTGTCTATTTTAATTTCTTTAATTGTAGTGTCTAGTAACTTATTTATAATAGTCAACTTGTAAGTCAAGATGACCACCTTACTCATAAAAACCACTTTATTATCACTATTAGTGAATGTTTCCATGCATAAACACGAGTTACAACCTAAATTTGAAGAATAGCTGAGCATGTTTTTACGGCACCTACCTAACTTGAAAACGGAAGTGGTGTTGGCAGTTGGGTGTTGCATGTTATTTTCCCAAAACCACAAACACATTATTTTGAAAATAGCAAAATTCAATTTTTTTTATTTATTTTAATCTTAAAAAATATATTTTAAATGTTATTTCTTTCAGAACAATTTTTAAAAATACCCTGATTTCAAAGCACTCCCAAATCATGAAATCAGTGGCTATAACTACCTGATTTCTTTCCCTTTCATATCCATAATATAATAGGTTTAATATATATATATATATATATTGTATTTAAAATTCAAGAAGTAATGAATAAAGGAACATGTTTTTTTTTTTTTTTTTTAAGAAAGGAACATGTTCTCTGAGAAGAGGTTCGATTGGATAAAAAGAAGGCAGAGGAGAGAGACATCAAGATGTTGTTGGGTGGGATTTTATTTACTCAATATTATCATGTACGGTTACACCACCTTATCCCCTCTTCCCCACAGCATATTTTAAAAAACTAGTAGATAATATTACAATACAGCAAACAAAGCAAAACAAACATATTATAATAATTCTTGCTTCTCCAACTTTCACTATCCCTCTTCCTCGGGAACTGCAGAGAGAGAAAAAGAAAGCCCTTTTATAATAATAATGTTTTTTTTTACAATCAGTATTCAGAAATGGTCCCATCTCTGATCTCCTCTCTCTTTCTATCTCTCTACGTGATTTTCAATACTTTAATCTTGGATGATCATTTTCTTCTTGCCTAATTGAACAAGCCAGAGAGTAAAAGCATATTTGTTGCCACTTGTTTGGTTTGATTCGTTGAACCTTTGGTACCACTACAGTCCTTGATAGAAAATAGTGTAGGGGTGGGGTTTGGTTGTCCCGACTCTTTTGCCGGCAGCCGGGTGGTGTTTTTTTCGCACTGTTTTTTCATGTTTTCAGTTATAAAAACACATCGAGTAAAAGAGTTTTTACCCTTTTTTTCTATGCTGGTGGTGTTTCCATGAAACATTTGTGATCACACTGACTTTTTTCTGTGTGACAAAAGCAAATATTGAGCTTTGCACATCTTGATTAATCTCGTTTAAATTAATGGCTTGCATCCATGCACGTGATTCATTTACAAGTTAGAAAGGAATTCCCTCTTCTTAAACGCATAGACCAAGGAACACAATGAACAGAGATAGAAGATGACCCCTAGCCTAAATAATAATAAAATCTGAAGTATCAAATATTTCAGAGCAAATCTCAGATCCCACCTAGTTGGGGAGTTCAGGGTACGAGTTGGCCACCTCGTGTTTCTGATAAATAGTTGAAGGGAAAAGAAGCTAAACCAAATTAAGAGCCAATCACATATTTATGTTAAAGTATTGGCGAAAAAAATTGGTTCCCAACATACAAAAACTCTCATTTTTATGAGGTTTTTAAAAAGTGATTAATAATCAATCTTACCCCCTAATAATTATTAGGAAAGTTAGATTCCCAAACTTGAACCCGTGACACTTGCTATCAAACCAAAGCACATCTTGTTCAGAGATTGAAAAATACCTTTATAATCTCAAATTCATCACCAGCCAATGAAGTGAGGAAATTGTATAAACGCTGACCCCCCATATATGGACCATGGAGTATGAATTTAACTACCAAAAAAATGGGTGGCCCTTTATACATTTTACTTGTACAAGTGAGACAATCACCAATAAGGTAAAAGAGCCCAGTTCCATGTTTTTGGGATAATCATGTGAAACCACAAGTCTTGGATTTACAAGGGAACCCCTATTGTACTCGATTCCTATTGGTCATGGATGCAGGTTTTGGGTTCTGTGTGGATTTTAATGAGAGGAATCATTCATTCTCTCCAGAATATTTTCATATTAATAAGCCATAAATCTTTTCAAATAGGCTATGAACTAAAAAAGCATGAATATAATTTATGTGCGCGCGCGCGCAAGGTCTTAAACTCTGATCCTAATTCTCACGTAATTTCCAGGAAAAATAAAAAGTAAGATAATCGTATAAACTCATATATCAGTTTATACATCAAATGCGGAAAGTCTTTCAAAGCATTCAAGATCTTAATCAAACCTGTAATAGCAAAATCATGCTACAAAATTACAAATAAGTTGGTCTCCAAAGACATTTCCGTCAACCAAACATGACTGAAAGGTTTTATGAGGTCGAAGTATTTAATGATGCCTTTTCTGGCCATGTAACACATTTTTATATTTTAAAAAAATATATATATTTATAGAATTTGCTCAGTATTGAAATTATTTTGAAGGGTAAAACTTCCTTGTTACTCTATAATAACCATAGCATGTAAGCAATAGAGAGTTTGCCATCTATCAGACCCAGCAGAAGTTAAATGCAACTAATGTACTAAATAATCATCAGAACTACAAATTCATATTCAAAGGATATGGTAATCTCTGCAGTATAACTTTAAAAACAGAATTAAAGTTCATCCCCTACAGAAGAGAGAGAGAGAGAGAGAGAGAGAGAGTCAAATTCAAGACTAATTACCCTAAATAATAATTAATCAAAATTTCAAAAATGAAAATAAAAAATGGAAAAAATAATACCAAACAAAAAATATATCCTTCGTATCAGAATAACCATATACTAATTGTACCTTTAAACTGGGCAACTGTTAGGAGAGAAGAACATCTACATCTTAGGTGGAGTTTCCATTGGAGATTCCTGCTTGATCACTGTCCAAAAGTTCATTTACACAGAATTGATGCAAGTTTTCGTACATTTTCTTCCACTGCTGAACCATTTGCATAGATCTTGTACACTCAAGCTTTAGTCTTTCCGCCTCCATTTCAGCAGCAGCAGAAGAACCTTGTTGCTGAATACATCAAAAGAATGGTTAGACAGGATTTCAGATGCATGTAAGATCATGCTATTTGCATAGTCAGATGACTAAAAAGCATAACTAGGAACAAAACATGCGCATACAACCATACACACACAAACACATGCATGACAATGAAGTGGTCAAAGAACATTCACTGAGATTTTAAGAAACCTGAAGTTCTTTAATTTGATTATTTATCACATGCGAACTGAAATATGAAGGATCTATTGATTTCCTGCAAGTAGACTGGAGACCAATGACAGTTGTAGTGTCTGCATCTTCATCTGTTGGATTCCTATATTTATCCAGCGCAGGTGGTAACAATGAACCATGCCTTCTTGAGGAAGCTTGTGAATTTGGCCGAAAATTAAAGCTGAGCTCTGGTCTAACAACAAGAATATTGTTTACAGGACCTGCACATCATGAAAGGGAACAGCAAAACATGGGTTAGATAACCACATTTTTTTGGGAGTCAAAATCAGATAAAGGGAAAGTGTGTGAAGGCAGGGAGAGGTTATTGATAACTTGCACTTAATGTTGCTTACATAAAAACACTAATATGCAAAATTTTAATAGAAATACCCAATTGAAAAGCACCCAAAAAGGTTTTTGAGATACATACTTTTAGATAGAAAAAATACTATAATAGGTAAAATGCCACTTAGAAACCAGCTTAGGAAACAAAACTAGATTTAGAATATATGCCTTCAAATCTACTATATAGGAAACATGACCAGACACAGTGATTTGGTAACTACACTTTTTGTAAGGATTCTAGTATACACCAACTCAAATACATTGTAACATTTCTATTAGAAGCTGTATGTTTAAGTTTTCAATCATAAGTAAACAATGCAGATCATGAATGATGTCATTTGCTTCAAGATCATATATAATAGTTTAATGATTAACTTAAGTCCTTAATCAAAACTACAGATTTAAAAATAAAAATAGTGTCTATATATAGAGCACAATGTTTATTACATGAAAAATTTCTGTGAGGGGATGGTACAAGCATAGTAGAGAAAAAAAAAACATACACTGAAGTGTTTAAGAAACAAACAAATAAATAAGGACTAAAACATAATAAATGATTCTTTTTCCTTTGTCGTGAACATACACCCTATGCACACAAGAAAGCAGCAATTATTTATATAGCTTGGGCAAAACCTTTTGCATGCTTGAACACACGAACAATGTTGTGAGTTTTAGCATCCCAAACTCGTACCATACCATCATCCGATCCAGAAAGTAAAAGATTTCCACGTGCACAATATGCTAAGCAAGTAACAGCCTTGCTGGAAGAGAGAGAGAGAGAGAGAGAAAAAGAATGAATTATGAATTCAGAGATCTTAGAGGCCAACACTACAAGAATGCAAAGTCTGCTGACACAACTTAATGAAGGATCACAGTCTTATCTAAAACAATCAACAATCTCCCAGTGATATAGTTTGAGATAATGCAATAGTAAATAACTAAATATATATTTGCAGATAAATATATTAACAATGAAGCATTAATGATAATCAATGAAGCACAGATTACACCTAAAAGGCCCATAATCAAGAGATTGCTCCAAAAAAAAAAAAAAATTTCCCATGACATTCATATAGGGAATATTTGGTACAATTGTATTGTGACTATTGTCATAAAAGGTGATAGAATCACAAAACTAGTGAGTTACAAATCCATAGTAACCACACTGTCGGACTGTAACAAACCAAATTACAGCGATGAAGTTCAGAGAGACCATGAAATCCATAATCAATATAGAACATGACTCAGAGGGCTTGAGGTAAAACAAAAATAACATTATTAAATTGTTAACTGATAAGAGCTGCATCTCAAAAAGGTTGGAGGCCAAATCATGGAAAACTTATGAGGGTAATAGCCACCCACTGCCATATCTAATTCAATCCCACCTCTAACACTAATATTTCAACCTCAACATGATTCCAATTAAGTAAGCTTATCTCAACAAACTTATTGGAAAGAGAAATGCTATGTAACATTTTTACAGAAACCATTCCCCAATTATGGAATAAAGAGAAATTAATGTTAAAACATGGCTGCTCAAATAGAGTCATGTAAACCATATGCATGATGAAAACATAAATTGTAACTTCCATGTAGGTAATATTTACAATCACCAAAACTTATCCCCAACAATGCAACAAACAGATATATTTAGAATTTAGCAAAAGAAAGTCCCACAATCAAACCAGATGATAGCAATTATAAAAGCTTGTGAGTAGCAAAGATAACTCATTTTTTTCTGCAACTTCGTGAAACTTCATATAACAACAAAAGAGACAAACCTGTGATTTGATAATGAATTTATGATATGCAACCCATAGTTGCTTTTAGAGGTGCTTTCAGCACTAAGTGCAGCAATGTATATCTTGCCATCTCTACTGCCAGCATAGAAGACGTGTTCGCCAGGGTCAAGTACAATTGCATCAATTATTGAAGGGAATACAATATTTCTTAATAATTTTCCCTTTGATAAGCTCCACACCTGAGAAAAGGTACATCATATAAGTTATATACTGAACCAAATTTCAAATTAATTATTGAAACTACAATAATAAAGAAAGAAAAGCCTTCAAGGACACTATAAAATAAAGAATGAAAAGTAACTCTTCAGAAGCTGAACTCAGGTCACTAATAAAATAAGTCCTAGAGAGGAGAGATATAACTTCTGTTAGTCTTGTTCGAAATTGGACTTGCCAGCTGACAAACATATTCAAGAGTGTGAATCATCCACATTCTAAGATACAATAATCAGTAGATTGATAGGGACTGTTGTTTGATTCCACTTATTCACAGGGTGAGTGCAGGTCCAAACCACCCCCCACCACCCCCCCCCCCCCCCCTTCCCCCTTCCCCCTTTCCTCTCTTTAAACACATCAATTATGTTCAGAAGGATTACAGAAATCTCAACAAGAACAACTTATGCCCATTTATTTTACAAAAGGGTTCTTGTTTTTTAAACTAGTAGCTTATAAAAAGTATGATTTGCAAATAATAAATATCTGATTTATAACTTAAGCGTGGGTGAACCTCACTTGACAGTTGCAGTTAATTTCCACCTTAACATCACAAGCCATAAAAAAGCAGCACATGTCATAATACTACATTAACAAAATACTGTAGACAGTATAATTCATTCGAGAGCACATCAAACCTTACAAGTTCGATCCGCGGAAGCTGATACTATAATGGCATTGCTTCCTCCATATCCGACTACAATATCAGTTACACGCAAAGTGTGCTCTGAAAAATTGTGCTCATATAGATGATCAGATCGCTGACGTCTCAAATCATCGAATATCCTAAATCATTAGTCAATGAAAGCAAAAATAAAGCATGAGTATATAATTAGAAATGTAATAATCAAACTAAATATAGTAAACATATATATATATATATATAGAGAGAGAGAGAGAGAGAGAGAGAGAGAGAGAGAGAGAGAGGTACATGAAGAGGGACCAAACTTTAACAGATCCATCCTCCGAACCAGAAATTAGCAGTGAGTCATCGTCGGAAAATACCAAGCAAGTAACAGCCCTATAATGAGCATTCCATTTCCTAAGTTGTCTACCAGTGGCAACCTAAAGCATCAAATAGGTAGTCTTCAGATAAATAGAAAAGAAAAAATAGAAATCCAACTATGCTAATGATTTTGTTTTTGTTTATTTGATACCCTAGGGAACCTTTCTAAAGAAGAGTCCTTTAAACCCACCCGCCAAAACCATTGACGAGCTAAGCTATGCTAATGTTAATAGTTCTAATTTATCTGAAACCAATTCAACAATTATAATATAAAGGAAATTCACCTCCCACAAGTAAATATCACCAGATACGCCTCCACCAACAATGTACGTGCCTTCGCGGTTAGCAGCGACTGGCTGTATTGGTTCCGAAGGAAAGCTCTTAACTTCTACTTGAGGCTATACACACAAATAAGACATGTATTTAGTTTGAGCGTTCATTGAGGCATATTGTCGAACAGGTTGTGTGCATAGTTTGAAGCGAAGTGTACCTTGGACCAAGACCAGTAGAGGATGCAACCGGAGCTGGCGGAGGGATCACGGAGCTGAGAAGAGGCGAGGAAGCGTTGGCCAACGCAGGCGAGGCCATGAGGCGGAGAGACGCAAGTCTTGTAACGGAGTTGCTCCGCGCCGGTATGGACGTCCCAGCAGCCGATGCCGCCGTCGATGGAAGAGGAAGCCACCACTACTTCCATTGCTTGTGATTGTGGAATTAGGGCTTGGAAGGTCTTGGAGCTTGCGTTTTGAGTGTAGGGAAGGGATTTTGCTAGGGTTTTAGGAGTTTCGCGCACGAAGAATTAGCATACGACGTCGTTGTAAGAGAGGAAGGAACAAATAAAGAACTTGTTTGTAATAGGCCTTTTACTGTTAGTCCACTCTTACATTTGATAATAGGCTATTTTAATTAAGGCTTTATATAATTTTTATGAGAAATATAAAAAATTATTTAAAAAATTATGTTGATTTTTTTTTTTTCACATAAATTTTTTTTAGAAATATTACCTGAACTAATGTTCATGAGTCATCCATTAACTTCTCCTTTTACAATTCTATGGCAATCTTTACATTTTAAATCTTATCATTTCAAAATCTTTAAAATTAAATCCTACATTTTTTTATAATTTTTTTTTTTTGAGAATCAAATTATACTAATTAAAATTGGAATCTTTCATGATTAAATTAATATGATTTTAAAAGTTTCTTAAAACTTCTTCCCAAAAAAAAAAAAAAAAAAAATCTTAAAACTAATGAAATTATATCTGTGATAGTTTTAACACATCAATGTTGAATTTAAAACTATTTAAAGTAGGATAAGCATTAACATATGGTGTCCAAAAAAAAAAAAAAATTGATGCATACAGCCAATATACTTATTAGTTCTTTCTTAAAAAAAAAATTGTGGGGTCATAGAATCCAGTGATACACATTCACCTTTTGTACTGGGCCTAAGGCCCATATCGAGGCCCATAATCGCATATGAAGAAGACAGTGGTGATCATGGCAACCCAAGAAACCGTGCCGAGGACAGCTCTATCCTCGGCTAGCCAAAGTCGAGGATGAAGAAAAGTGATTTACCGACAAAGACAATCTTCCAAAAGCACTCTAAAGAAAAAGATAAGTACAGCAAGTGAGCACACTGGAGCATGGTGGTAGAGCAATTCCAAGAAAAGCTGCTGCCTCCACATTAAATGTTTCTCAACTAACACTCTGCCCGCATTAATGTGGAAATGATACCTGAGCAGTGGCTTTTCAGACTTACAGCTACTACCTAAGAGTTTTGGGAGGAGGTTGATGTGACAAAGACCAACAACATCAGATCCGACCTGCACGTGTACGGTGAAGATGAAGAAGGAAAGTAGTATATAAGGAAGAAGGAGCCTTGAGAAAATGGGATCGGAGATTTTACCTAAAGACACACTGTAGCAATCTGAACTAACTTTGTAACCATTGCCATTGTCACTCTAGAAATAATAAGTTGAAGCTCCTCGAATTAGTGCCGAGGATTGAATTGCTTGCTTAAGTCCATATTCGTTTTACTTGTTCATTCTTTAAATCATCTTCAACTGCTGTTACACTCATTAAAACCCAGTTCTTTTACCCACTCTCTACAAATTTATTGTATTGGGCTTGCTGGGCTTGAATTCACTTATCCCTTAGGAATAGTGCTCAAACCCAATCCCTACAAAAATATATACTTATTACTTATTAGATAATTTTTTTTTAGAATCAGTTATTAGAAAATTTTTGAGAATAATTCAAATATATTGACACAGTTTTAATTATTACACATGATAAGTGATCTAAAAATTGGATTTTTTTTTTTTGGAGAATGTAAAAATTGGATGGTGTATGCATAAGATGATAAGATTTAATGAAATTATAAAATTATCACATGCTCAATTGATTGATAATTATTATTGTCTAGTTAAGGAAAATATTTCTTAAAATGTATTAGAATTTTGCTCCAATAAATTTTTAAACAATAAAAAAAAAAAAATCAAATAATTAATATGCTTCTCCTCAGACCATGTAACTTATAACTAACTAAATAATCAAGTCAAATATTTCTATTGAATTTGTAAAATAGTTTGTATCTCTAGCATTATTCTTTTTTTTCTCTTCACTTATATTCTTTCTCTTACTAAATTTTCTCTTTTTATATTTGTCTATAAATATAATTTGGATCCTGGGCAATCTCTTTTCTACTAGGGTAGGCTAGCAGCCCAAGCCCATAACTTTATAAAATTGAATCCTACCAGAGCCACTTCGGCCCAAAACAGTTTTCATGCTTACTCGTTGCTAGGGAAACGTTCATAGAAGCCCATATAAACCCAAACCAAGTTTAATTTAGTGCTTCTTCTAAAAAAAAAGAAAGTTTAATTTAGTGCTTTTTTTTTTTTTTCCTTTTTTTCTTTTTCAATGTTTAGTGGTTATAGTATCTACATAAAATTAACCACTTCTTCAGTTTAATCTCACTGAACTTAGAAAAGGAATGTTTGTCTTTTTACCATTGATTCGAAAATTCCCTTATCCTTTTTAAGCATGCACGAAGTTTGAACAAATAGCCAATACAAAATAGAAGTTTAACATTACGCATGCTTCAAATTTTTGCTAAGTTTATTGCAAAGTTTTTGTTGCTTCTTAAAAACAAAAGTCCCTTTTTGATTGCGGAAAGCAAATATGGCTACGAACACTTTCTTTTGTGTTTATGTATGTTTCTCTCTTTTCTCAGCCATGCCAACGATAGATTGTCGTCTAAACCACGTGTTACAGGAATCAAACTTTATATGCAAAATTCTTGTTGGTGGAGGTTGTTGAGCAATGTTGGATGATTGTGACGGAGAGTCATCATATATTTATATAGAGGTTAGTCATCTATGGCTAAGGCTACTGTCTAGTATTTTTAGGGATTTAGATACGAGACAAACATATAATCACTTTTTGATGTGTCATATCTATGTAACATTCAATGGACGGAAGTACAGAACATAAATCAAATCCATCATGTATATTAAATATTCAGTTGTGATCATTTTAGAGCAATATATTTATGTTTCGACATGTGTCATATCTGTGTCACATTCAATGCACTGAAGCACAGGACGCAAATCAAATCCATTTTCTATATTAAGTATTCATTTGTGATCACTTTAGAGCAAAGTATCTATGTAGGTGTACCAATAAGGTTTCTCATTTTCGTCTTATATGGTATTTGATCTGATGCTTCATTAATGTAGTTTTTTTTTTTTTTTTTTTCCTGGAAATACGATAGGATTTGAACTCTTGACGTTCGCTCCAAACATTTGTTCATTATACAAGCCAAGTCACAAATTAGATTTTGGTATAGATGAGATTAAAACATAGATTCTTTATTCAATGACAAGATTGAGACTTTACTAAAAACTAGAAGAAAAAAAAAGGCTAATTAATGAAGCTAAACATATATTTACTTCATAATTTTAATAATCCAAATGAAAGTTAAAATGTTTCTTTCCCTCTTAAATGTTCCTCATCTTCTAGCGTTCATGTATAGTTTTACAATAATAAGTAAATAACATTAGAAGAATGCTTTCTTCTTCTTTTTTGTTGGGAGGTGGGGGTGTGGAAGTGTGTTTGAGCCAAGATATCAAAATTATATTGTTACGTCTGTTAAACATACATTGCCTACATACGTGGACATCAACAATATATCCTGAGCTAAAAGGTTGAATTGTAATAGCTGTTTAGGAGTGTGCATTCAATTCACCAACATAATCCAAGCTAACCCAACTCCCATGACGCCCCAAGTTTTTTGTAGGTTGTTGAGTTTGGTTGTATTCTAAATTTTTTTATTCAAAACTTGGGTTGAGTTGGGTTTGTGTTGGTAAAATTTTTAATCCAAGTAACTTCATCTAATAATGCATATTAATAGTTTAGAAAATATATGTACTTTACTTTTGTTTGATTTATTTTGGATTTTGGGACTTGGTTTAAATTTTGTTAATTCAGTTATTTTTGTATTATAAAACTTAATTTTTGATGTTAAGGAAATTTAGTACCCAATTATATAAGTTATAATTATTTGTTAAATAATGGGCTTTAATATATCTAAATGAAAATTCAATTTGTAATTAGACCTTACAAAATGCTTTGGCCATAGATTCTTATTAATTCATTAAGTACCAACTTTTCAATAGATATGACAACGTTGGCCAGATCCTTAGATATTTTTTGCCCCCTTTTCAGGTGAAGAAGAAATTAAGGATATAATTACCTCTACCCTCTAGGTTGTAAGGTCTGTTTTTTCAGGTAAACAGATTAAGGATATAATTACCACCAGGTTGCAGGATCAATGAAATCATCCAAAACAATGTGTACCAAATGGCCCAAACATTTCCAAAACTTTCACATCTATTAAAAATGTGTGTACCTGTACCAACTATACCATGTAGCAGTAGACTTATAATCTTCCTATTATGCATGTACCATTATTTTATATAATTGTCAATAAAGTGTGTGCTACCAAAAGAAATGAGAGGACGAAAATGTCAACAAAGAAACATTCAAAAAAGAGTACCTAGCAAACATGTCTTTTTAAAAATCCAACATCATCTTTTTCTCTCACTTTCTTTAAGCTACTCTCGAAAAACTGGATTCAATACGGCTTATTCTTCTTCAGCAACACACAAATGCGTCTTCCTAAAGCATCTTTACCAAGATGATCCGTATCCACTTTTGAAAGCCCATCTCTCTCACACACACACTTTTTCTACCTCCTTCGATTGGACCAAACAAACGTATCTTGCTTCACTATATGTGCATATTCTAATCACGTGCGACTCTCTATAAAGACCAAAAGTTTATTGGGGTACCCTTTGCCATGTCAAACTAGGGTTTTGGGGTTCTTTTTTCCTCCTTTATACATAAAAACTTTCACCTTCTTTTACATAACTATTAAGGTGAAATGTGATTAGTGTTAAACTAATAGTGAATGTTGCAAAGAAGATGATTATGAAAAATTTCAGTAAGTTTCAAGGTATAACATTTTTTTCAACTGCAAATATAACTTGTCGTGATTGGTGTATAATAAATATTAGTTATGAAATTGAAAAAAAAAAAATTACAATCATAACAAGCTATGTGAACCATAATTGTAAAAAAATATTGTGTTTCTAAGTTCTAACCTTTTTATCTCTTTTTGTTTTTTTAGAAAGATTAGAGCACTTTGTGTCTTTTTTTATTTTTTTTTATTACTACTATTATTTATTATTTTGGGTGGGGGCGCCTAACACAAATGAGACGAAATCATTGCACAAAAAGTATATTCTAATTCTATTATATTCCTAACTTTATTTTATCTCATCACTATAGAGGCTTGAAATAGAGCTTTCTTAGCTTGCTTTCATCTGCGTCTCACACAGTTTTCTCTGTCTTGGATTTTAATACCAGTATGAAAATACATTAAAAAATACATTGGGGTCAAGAAAAGCAAAAATGCCTAGTCAAACTTTATGTGAAACTTTACTAGTATAGGGATGTAGGACAAATGGTCAAGCAAAGCCATTTACGTAGATGAGGTTTTTTGGGCAAATTTTTTTTTTTTTTTATATCTAGCTACCATTCAATATTCTCTCTCTCTCTTCTTTCTTTTTTTTGCTTAGGAAGAAGGAAAAAAAAGTGCTTGGAAATAGTGAAAGAGATGTAAGGGAAACAGGAGGGGTAGGATCCAAAGAGAGTTTTGAAGATATTGATCAGGTTCTTAAAGTAGAAAAAGGCAAAGGTTTCTGGTCCTCAGAAGAAGAAGAAGAAGGAAGAAGAACAAGAACAAGTATAGAAGCTTTGATATAAACATTACAAACCACGTTTTTAGTCAGTTCTCTCTTATATTTCGCTTTCATCGAACGAACCGCTCTTTTAGTTTATTCAATTTCTCTCTCTCTTTCTTGTGCGACTGACAGTTCATGGAAACGAGAAATAGAGATTATAACCTTCATCATAGAAAATGACAGCCTTCTTTTTCTAGAAAATCATGGTATACTTCCTTTTTAACAATAATGGAGATCATAAAAACAATAATGACACTGCTAATATGGGATTTTGAGGAACGAATTGTCATTTGGTGTCAGCTACTTTTATTTTAGTTACAAGACCATCATTTTGTATCGGTTTTTGAATTTAAGCGAGTTGGGTATTTTGTGTCACATATATACTTGTACGTATCAACCATTAATGTACTAATAAGAGAGAAAGCCCTAGAGGAAATTGTCAATGAACTAGCCTGTAAAGCTGTAACTTCCTCAGTCTTTTTTTTCCCAATAAAACTGAGGGAAAAGGAAACAAACCCATCAATATAATACCCTCTCTCTCTCTCTCTCTTTCACATTAATGAAACTGAAACATTCAGATACTAAAATCAGAAAAAGAAAGAGAAGGAGAAGAAAGATGAGCATGTCCATAATCAAAAGCAATAAATTGCACCACTACAAAGAATAAATAAAGCTTAAAGAAAAAGATGGTATTGGCGATTTAATACGCTTTGCTTTGATCTTCTTCACTCTAACCAAAACCCACCTGCATTCATGCCTGGGGGGAACAAAGATAATACTGGCTGGCACTAAAGTTATATACACAGACTCACATAGAGTCACTCACAAACACACACGCACGCGCACACACATATTGTCAACAATATCATTAAACTCTCTCAAGACTCAAAAAGAAAAAGAAACAAAAAAATTGGACAAGAAAATCAAAAAAGAACTTAATTTTCTAAATGGATTCAGGGAAAACTAACACGTAGGAGGCATAAGATTTAAGCCTAAGTCATCCTTTTCCAAGACCAAACGAGCTTTGGTAGTCTCCATGTTGATGGGATTAGTAGAACCGTACTCAGGGTGCAACCTTTTCTTTGAATATTGTAGTGGCACTCCAAAAAGCTTGGTCTTGCAGCTATTGCTGTTGGGTTCATCAAGAATTGTCAAAGAACTAGTCTTTGATGTAGTAGTAGTAGTTGGAGAGTTCATAACATGGGTGTTTTGAAAAGCTTGCTTAGGGTTATTACTCTGACAGTATCCAAAAAGCTGGTTCAATGGCTTTTGCACCATTGGATTATTAGAACCAATAGGTGTGGTAGCCGTTGCTTGTGGGCTACAAAGAAGTAGAGAAGAAGGGTAAGTATTGCTTGGAGCCACAGGTTTCACATGGTTTTGAACAAAGTATATTATATCATTGTAAAGCTTCCTCATGTGTGCTAGCTCAGACATTAGCATCGAGTTGCTTCTTCTTAGTCTTTCATTGTCCTCTGAAAGCGCAGTCACTGAGTTATTGTAGTTGCCTGCAAGTCCACCTCTTGGGGATGAGACTAGTGAGGGTGAATCACACCAATTAGCTTGCTCATCAGAGTCAGATGGAGATATGCTGACTCGATTTGAAAAGGGAAAGAAACTCGGGCAACTCGGGCCATTGACACCCAGTGGAGAATGTGGGTGGTGGTGATGATGGTGTTGGTTTATAGCCACTTGTGGCTGCGCGGTTTTCCTTCTATGGATCTCACAAAGCAAGTGCTTCTCTCCCTTTTTGAAGAACTCGTTCGCAAACTCCCATCTATCCGGTACAATCTTTCTAAAACCCTAGTGAACATATCAAAAAACACAAAATAGAGATAACCCATTTAGTAAAAACACAAACTTTAAGCTTAGAACATTGAGTCTTAGTATATTAATCAAGGTGTATATGCTCATGTATAACTATATATACGTACATATGTGTTAAGCTGGCGAACGAAGCTAGAGAAATTGTTGTGCTTGAAATAGTTGGGAAGGAGATCACGAGCAAACTCAGGAGGTCTCCAAACAACGAAGGTACTGTCATCTTCACCCCAAGAAACTATGTGGTCTGTGGCTGGATCGTCTACAAGTTGATAGGTTTTGGTGAGAAATGGTGCTGGGACTGATTTGTGTGAGTCTAAAGAGAGTAATATGCCCTCACAATTGTCAAGCATAAGAGCCATTTTTTTTTTGAAAGATCAAAGGCACAAGCTTTTGATGAGTAGGAGGAGGAGAAGATCTGAGTGATGAGTGAGAGAAATATGGTGGGGTTAGTTGGGAGTGAGAATATGAGAGTGAGAGTGAGAGTGAGTGAGAATGAGAGAGTGCTGATGGATAAAAATGTTTGATGGATGTGTGGGGGTGTGTGGTACAATGGTACTGTGTAATGCGGTTATTCTTTTTTGATTTTTTTTCGAAAAAATAGTTGTATAGTATATGGTTTTTTGTTTTTGCGATAAAATATATGTGTTTTTTGTTATGTGAGTATTATATTTTTGTTTCCCTCCTCGGTTATGTAGTGAGAGAGAATATGTGTCTGTCTGTCTAGGACTGTGAAATAAGGGCCTTTCAAGACAAACCCGTGACTTTCTCTCTCTCTCTTTCAAAGAGAGAGGTACTGACATTGATCCCGCGCACACCCACTTAAAATCACGCACAGGAGGATGGTGCAGTGTAGCAGACTAGCCTGTTTTGTTAAATTTACATTGCCATCCTTCTTCTTTCTTAGCCTTTTTCCTTTGTTCTAGCATAGTAAATTTAGTCAGAGTCTTCATTACTAGTTTACTATTATTCCATACATGTAAAAACTATATAAAAGCTTTCCTTTTCTGCTCCCACTCTCTCTTTTCTGGTTCTTTTTCAAAACTCTGCGTCTCAATTATCCATGTAGCTTCTTTTAGTATATCTGTTCCTCAAGAACCTAGCATTAATTGCAATGTTGGATAGGATAATTATAATCTTTTAGGTGAATCACAAATTGTTTAAGACAAGTTCTTTATAGAATGAGCAGTTGATTCATATGAAAGTAAAAGTACAATGGCTTAAATTAAGAGAAAAAGAACAAGCATAAATGTCTAATTTTTATTATTAAAAAAAAGCTAGCCTTTGATTACTTCTTCAACTTTGTAAAGTAGAAGTTAAAGTCAATTTCTTGCTAAGCAAGCTGCATATATTTAGGGGGGAAAAAAACCCCATGGAAGGGTGTTTCTGTCAAGCAAAACATTATGTCTTTTTAAACAAAAGAAAAAAAAAAGTTAAGAAATGAGAGGAAGGTGGTTTCACTTCACGTCAAACGAGTGTCCTCTTTCTAATTTGTAGCTTTCCCTTTGTTGTTTAATGTCACCAACCAAACACAGTCTCCAATTTCGAATCCCCATCATTTTCTACTACCTCTAGCAGATATAAGGTAAAGGATACATCGAACTACGTGATGGGATTTAAAGCCTGTTGTTAAGTGACGACATTTCTTCCTTCTTAATGCTTCTCTTCCATTTGCTTCTCTCTCTCTCTCTCTCTCTCTCTCTCCAACTTTCTTCTTTTTCTCTTCCTTCTACTTCTTCTTTGGTTCATAATATTCCAAACTTCAATATCATAGGGCTAGGGGGTCATGCTCTCTCTGCCAACACTATTATTCTCTATTTTATTTTTTTGGGGGAGTAAAACTAAAAGCCCACTACTACCTTTACTCACTAACTTACAATGACTCTTTCTAGCCCTTTGAACTCTGCCTACTTTGAGAGCCTCCAACTTTGGCTCTTCCTCGGCTCGGCTTCTTTTTGCTGATGTGTCCAGGTGATTGAATTATTGGTCCCAAAAGTTTCTACGAATAACTGGAAAAAAAAATTATTTTTTACAGCTTTTCCCTTTGTAATGCCCCAAGAAATATTTGTTTTTATATACGTTTTTTTTTTGAGAGATTGTTTTTATATACGTACATGCTCATGACTCATCCCTCCCTTCTCTCATAATGTTCCTTGGAGGCATGGTATTTCATGCCCCTCTAATGAAATAATGACATTTGTGAAAGAAAATTGTTGCCTAAGCTTCAAGTTTGATTTTATTTCAATCAATATCAAACTGAACAGAGTATTGGAAGGATTATAAGGTCAAGTTTCCTATATATGGTCCCTATTTTGAAGGTAGTAAAATGCCACAGGTGTCACAATTAGAACAAGATTGCATGAAAACCATTGCAATAAGTGGTTAATGAGGGATCCAATAAAAGTAAACAGAGATGGTTTTATTAAGTGATGAGTAAGTGACAGTGAAGGGTAGGGACACAAAGCAGTGCCAAAGTGAAAGAATAAGAAAATGATTACTAATTATTTCATATAGATACTCAACTGATTATTTTGATAATGTCTATGATTCTCATTATTGGAAAAACAAAGTTAAACTGTCCTGGTTCCCCACCTATATAATTTCTCACTTTTACATGTTCTTTTAGCTCTTTTTCATATTCAAAATCAAAATTATAAGCTTGATATTAATAATATCTCCAAAGTGATCGATTGCCATTTTAAAAAATGTTAGTCTTACTGAACAAGCCAACAAATTTCTTTTCCTAAAAAATAGGTTAAAGAAACGCTAACCAATTTTTTTGAAGAGAGAGAGGTTTATGTATTGGATACACTTTTAATAGTGGTGTACAAAAAAGTTAACTTTTTGCTTATTTGTTGGGTGGCTTATATATACGTTTTGGGATTAAAGTTTTGTTGTTGTATATAATAGACCTCTAAAAACAATTTGGAAATGTATAAGAGGAAAATAAAATGAAAAATGATGATAAGTTATTTGTTTACCACCCCATAGCAACATTGTTATCTCATTTTCTCATGCTTGTGAAAATAACAACCATGAATAAAAATCTTTAGTCTATGACTCTATAGTCTTATTTTGAGTGTTATAGTCTAGCATACTTTTTTTTTCTCTCTTATAAAGCAATCAAAGTATAATTAAAAAAAAATATAAATATAAATATATATATATATATATTCATGACATACTGCAGTCACTAGAACATAAAATAAAATACTTAAAATTAATGGGACTAATACAATCAAGTGCATCAAAAGTAAACTCACTTTTAAACCATTAGCAAAATTCCAAAGCAATCCATGTGTAGAACTAATAATAAGCCAAAGCACTGCAAGTATCCACAAAATATCACAGGTTGAAACTTTGAATTAAGATTAAGATTATTTTAAAATAAGTGTTTGCATGTGACATTCAAATATTTTGCGTGACTTTTGTCTTTGGATAATTTTAAAAAAAAAAAAAAGATTTTTTTTTTAATTTTATTTTTTCAAATAAAAATGAAGCAAGAAGCTAGCACTGTCAGCTTCAATTCCCGATATTCAATTATAATGGGAAATGGTCTGTGTGTTATGAAAGAAGATGACCTTCTAATTCAACTTCCATTGCTTGCTTTCTTTGTTTCTCTCTCTCTCTATCTCTCTTATCTTCTCCTTCTCTTCCTAATTCCCCGTTCACACACACACCCTTACCCCCATCTGCAATCTCTGAGCAATTGCAGCGGCTGTCGTGGAGACAGTAGTCCTTTTAATATGTATTGGTTCTGTGTACTGTGTATACTGTGGAGTATGCCATTCTCGTGATTCCTGTTTTGTTTTCTTCCTTATACCATATATTTTTTTCCCCACCACCCCATTTCCTTATTCATGTTACATGCATATTCTTGGGATATTTCCCATGTAGTTTCTGTTCACACATTAATTTTTCAAATGTGTTTTCAGGTTAGTGTAGAGGAACTTATTCAATTTATTTGGTTTTTGTATGATACTCTTAATTTTTACAAAAGTAAGATAAAGTACATCATTTAAATTACCCGATTAAGTAAATCATTTAAACAAGTTAGTTAATTGTTAAATAAATCATGTAAGTATATAAAGAAATTTTTTTGAATTGCTAGATGAATTTGGTCCAAACTATATGCATATCTTTTTGCTTCAACTTATTTTTTAAATCCAATAACTCAATAAAAATAAGCTATCCCAACTGAGCATCAACAAAAACACAAAATAGAAAAAAGAGTGGTAAAGAAAAAAGGCCTTCTGCTTCATAATTAGATACCAAAGTAACAACTCAAAAATTTTGATCTTGTAACAAAATTATGGCTGATGATGGGCTTGAACAAGACTAATTATTGAATTAACTGATTATCCAAAGCTGAACCATTATGGAAATGTACATGGTTAGATATATCCATTAATCATAAGAAGGATCTAACTCTTTTTTTTTCTTTTTCTTTTTTTTTTGAGAATATAAGAAGGATCTAACTCATTGATGTAAAATAAGTAGTTTTTATAGGAAATGTAAATGAAGCATGAAATAATTGATGAGTAAGAAGAGGGACTAGTGATTATATGGAAGTTTTTTTTTTTTTGCCTGAATAATGTAATGCAATGCAAGACATCCGTGTGAGAGAGAGAGAGAGAGAGTGAGGAAGAGGGTCCACCAAAAGTATGGAAAACTAGAAGCAAAGGCTGAATTTTCCCACACAAGTTGTCAGCAACTCAGACAGATCCTACCGAGCCCACCACCATCTATGACTAGCAAAAAATCACCCAAAACACACTCACAAACACACACAAAAACCTTCCTGTTTTCTCTTTCTACACGTTGAGAGCCAAGAAGATTCTATTCTAATTTCTAAAACGCAGTGAAAGTGAAAACCAACCCCACTTCCCCTCACATGACCACCGCCGGTATCTTTCAAAATATTTTTATATATACACTAAAACATTTGTTTTGTAATAGTAATATAAACTAATATAAAATAAACCCACACCAAGTTTTTTTTACAAACTATTTGTATAATCTAATAAAAATGAGAATTTCAAGGAGAGACAACTTAAAACATAGAGCGAATACGGATAAAACCCCAATATTTTAGGCACTTTTATATTACCTAATATTATATTTATAAACACCTTTCTTTATCTCCATCACTCTTTCTAAAGTGAAAGAATCAAAATCTGTATTCTATACGACAAGCTACAAGGTTCTTTCTTCTGTCTCTTCTTGCACTCTCTTTTGTCCGATTCATTGGACCCTTCTGTGCACGGCGAGAAACACAACCATCTTATGCTCTGTTTAACATGTTATTTTAAACTGACCCAAAGAAAAAAAAAAAAAAAAAAAAAAAAAAGCAAAGCAAAGCAATGCTATATCATATCAATATCATTGTAATGGTCCTAGCTATATAGCTAATTGAGTTAGCTAGTCAAAGAGAGTTCAATCTCTTCAGGAGCCAAGGTGTATCTATCTGAGAGAGAGAGAGAGAGAGAGAGAGAGAAGAAATTGAAGAAGTCACGAGGGGATATGGATCCCACGAGGAAATGGCACTCTGATAATAATGGACCAGACAAGATACCCGTTTGTCTTTCTAGTGCACTAATGTACCCAGTCCTAGGCTTTGTCCTCTGTGCATGAGATTGACATCTCTGTCCTTCTAGATCACCTCCTCTTCCCAATCACATTGTACACTTATTTAATACATGCAAAAATCTTCAAAAATGCTGCATTATCTTCTTTCTTCTCTCCACATTATTTTTGCCTTCTCTTTTAGTGGTGAAAAAACAATGAACAATAACAGCAGTTATATCGCCATAAATTTTGTCATGTATTATAAAAAGTTTCTTAAAATAGTTTTATTAATGTATGTGCATGCAATAGTAAAACTCAAATTTAAAGGATACGGTTAATGTGTGTCCTTAGAACATACATTAAGCATCTATTTTAAGAATTTTTTAATGAAAAATTTAAAAAGCTGTAAAAAAATAGTTGGTCATTTTTTAATTTTCCTATAAAAAGTTTTATTAAATAATTTTACTAATGTATGTCCTAAAAACATACAATAATAAGGGTTTAACTTACTTTCAGTACTTTTTTAATTGAACATGTCCTTTATTTTAAATATATAACGGCAAGTGGCAATGAGTATCTCTACCTTTTATTTAGTTAGTATACGATGTTACAATTTCTCATTAAAATAAAAGAAAATTCCAGCTAAAAAAGTATTAGAGGTAAGTCAAACCCCGATAATAAAACCCAAACTTAAATTCAAGTTCTTTTGTTGTTTTACTTTGACTTTCCTAATTAAATTTAGGGTAAATTGCAAATTACACCCCTAAAGTTTGGGATGATTGGATTTTACACCCCAAAGTTTCAATATTTGTATTTTACCTCCTGAAGTTTGGTGATGTTTGAATTTTACACCCTGACATTTCAAAATTTAGATTTTACCCCTTATATTTTGAGAGTGATTGGATTTTACTCCCGAAAGTTTTGGAGTGTTTGGATTTTACACCCTAAAGTTTTAGAATTTAGGAGGTAAAATCGAAGTTCTGAAATGTTAGGATGTAAAATCCAAACACCCCAAATTTTAGGGGGTAAAATCTAAATTCTGAAACTTCAGGGTGAAATTCAATCACCCCCAAACTTTAGGGGTGTAATTTGTAATATACCCTTAAACTTATATACATTATTTTATTTATATTAATAAATTCTAAAAAAGATAATATTGCATTGCATTTAATTAAAAAACCTAAGATACATCTCATATATATATATATATATATATAGGGCAAAACTTAAGTATAGTACCTTAGATGCAGTACCTTAAGTTCCCCTCTTAAAATTCTGACACGTGGCTATTTAATAATCACGGCTAAATGGCGTTAATCACAACAACAACAACAACAAAAAAAAAAGAAAAAGAAAATACTCTATTCCCCTAAAATCAAAGAAACACAGAATGCCAAAGCTCTTTCAGCCCACCATGGACAACTTCTCAAGCTCTTCTCTCTGCAAACCAAATCACCACAACTGAGCAACGGCAGCACTGGAGTTAAAGAGAGGGTTTTCGGCGACCTCCCTCTCACTTTGGCAGCCTTGGCTCTCGTCCTCCAATGGCCCACCACCAGCTAAGCCCCACCTGGGTCCCACCAATAGCGAACCTCCTCCCTCTCACCCTTGTTGCACTCCCCCTTCATTTCCTTACTATCTTTGGTGACATGTCCAATCTCAAGCCCAAGGTTCAGTTTTGTGTGAAATTCTTGGCTTTTGAGGTTGATTTATTTTGATTTTGTTTTACTTTATTTTATGAGTTGGATCGAAGAGAGATTTGGGTAGATTAAAGAGAAAAAAATCAAAGAACTCGAGGGGGTTTTAGAGAGAAAGAAGCAAAGACAAATCAAGATGAGAGAAAATGAAAGAGAAACTTTGGGGTGGCAATGGCAAGCGGCTGTGGCAGTGAAGGATGGTCTCAATTTTGGGTCTGGGCTAAGAGAGAAGCTTGAGGGAGCTAGCCATGGCGGATCAGCTACTCTTTCATTCTCTCATCTTGATCTATCTCCACTTCATTCTCTCTCTCTAACCCTCTTAGATCCTGTAATCACTCTCTTTGATCTATCTTTTCTATGCTAAATTTTCTTTCAATAATTTAATGGGTCTACCGTCTATGTTTGGGTTTCAATAATTCAATGGGTTTATGCTGGGTCCTGTGCAAATTGGTTTGTGCTTTAGATGAATTTTCTAACTGGAGATAGTTGGTCTCTAACGCCGAATGTTAATGAGACATGTGGCAGAGTTTTAAAAATGGAACCTAAGGTATTGCACCTAAGGTACGGTACCTAAGTTTTGCCCATATTTATATTTATATTTATATATATATATATATATATATATATATATATATAGAGAGAGAGAGAGAGAGAGATGGGTTCAAGTTACACCTGGTGTAACTCTAAAGAGTTACAATTTTTTTAACTGTTGGATTTAAGTAGATCCAACGGTTAAAAAAAGACCCTCATTATTACAAATATTCTTATTAGGATATGATTAATTACCCTCATTTATTACATTCTAAACTTATCTCTAAACCCAAAAACGTTTGACATTTGACTCTCTCTCTCTCTCTACGTTTCTCTCTCTCTCTGTCTCCTCCACCATTGTTCCACCTCTATAGGTTGCCAGCAGAAGGAAAAAAAAAAAAAACCAAGCCGAACACTAACAATAGAGGTTTGTGAGTGCTCTGTTTCTATTTCGAGTTTGAATGAGTTGTTAGGGTTCAATAACATGAAGTTTTTAGAACTATATTGAGTTCACTAAAAAAATAGTCATTAAATTTATAGAATGCTTCCAAATGGTTTCTAGATCGAAAATCATGTGGTATAAGCATGCAGTCTATTAAGTCACCAAATACCATTATCGAAGGCATTGCTTACCCATCAAGCTTTTCCTATGAACATCTAAAGGGTTGTAGTGCTCAAAATTTATTTTCCCTTGTTTGTAATTGTAAGTAAAAGGGTATTCGAGTCTCAAAACTAAACCCAAAAAATAAAAAATAAAAAATAAAAAGCGGATGCCATTGGAGGCTTAAACCCTATTTTTTTTTCTTCTGTTGGCAACCTGTAGAGGTGGAACAATGGTGGAGGAGCAATGGTGGAGGAGAGAGAGAGAGAGAGAGAGAGAGAGAGAGAGTCAGACGTCAAACATTTTTAGGTTTAAAGATAGGTTTAGAATGTAATAAATGAGGGTAATTAATGAGATCCTAATAAGAATATTTGTAATAATGAGGGTCTTTTTTTAACCGTTAGATCTACTTAAATCCATCGGTTTAAAAAAGGTGTAACTCTAAAGAGTTACACCAGGTGTAACTTGAACTCATCCCATATATATATATATAACTTTATTTAAATTCTACTTATGTGGGGAGTGGAACAGTCACCACTCCAACCTTAAACCCAAGAAGTAATTGGGCCAAGCCTATGTATTGAAATGAATGCTCAAGGGGTAATAAATCATGAAAGGAAGAAAACTAGGTCATCCCAAGTATTACGGAAAAGATGAGTGGCACAGGAAATCAGTTCCCGTGGAAAAGGTAAGGTGCCAACTTACCTGAGGTATGGTGCACGGATAATCCACGTGTAATTTTCAGGAGATTCTTGGAACCACGGGAAACTTTCGGAACATGCAAGAAGGTTGAAGATCTTTACCTTCGCATTAATGATGGGGTTCTTACCTTACCTCTGCCGCATTAAATACAAGAAAGACAGCCTGAACAGTACAAACAACCACCAAAATTCATAATTCCAGGATAAACCGATAACACCGCGGGAACGTGAGAGTTATCTATTGTAATATCTAGGTTGAAATGGTAATATTTGAGTTTAGAGAAATCAATTGCTTGAGTTTTCCATTGTGGAGTGTTTTTCCTTGTTGTTTACTTATTTGTTGGTTGATTGAATAATTTGAGTGTGGATCCATGAAGGACTCCACGGGGGCTAGTTTTTGTGTCCCCACAACTTATGTTCACAATTTTTTTATATAACTATTTCTATAATTGTGATTGATATATAATAAAAGTGATATTTATGGTGAATTCTTGTATGTATCTTCAATTACAATTTTTTCTTAGTGTTGCTTTAAAGAGAATTACCTCCTCATTCTTTTTGTATGGTTTATTTATTTTCTAACTTAAAGTAAATATTTTAGGTTGATAAAGGTGAGTTCATACAAATAATAAGCTCTTAAATTCATGAACTCGTTCCAATTTCTTGTCTAAATATAGGGTCAAGGATTTGAATGGTCTTTGAATTAGAGTCAAGGACATTTCTTAATACAATGATTGTACACAGAGAGAGGGAGAGAGAGAGAGAGAGAGAGAGTTGTCATCAAAGGGAGAAACTGAGTGTTGACTGATAAAGATGGGTGGTTTCCCAACTAAAATTACCTTCAATTCAGAGCAAAAAAGTTATTTTTCCATCAAAACCGAAAGAAGAATCAGGAATCCACTACTCCGAGTTCGAGTCCTAGGTAGACCACTCATTAATTTACTAACATAGTATGAGTGCTAACCTAACTCCCAACTTCTCTAAAGAAAAGCCTTTCAACACATCTAATAATTAAGATAGGACTAATGGGGGTCACTGCTAACTCCTACTATTATATATATATATATATATATATATAGAAGTACTGTATAAAAATCAAAGGGAGAGAATAGTAGTAAATGTTATTGGTCTATTCTAAAAAACATTTTCTGGCTACCAGTCTCCCCAATCTCAATAAAGCTATAGTGTCAAGCTGTGCTTGAGCTCTTTATTTAAACCTGGTCTATGGAAGAATCTCCCAGTTTTTGTACTTGTCAGGCGATCTACAACATATTTAATGGGCAAAAATATTATATTCAAACCATTCTGCATTTTGAGGCAACTACTTAACAAGATAATCAAGAGTTTGAATCAATTCACTTGATAAAGTACTTTATTCTTGCCGTTAAATAAGAAATTAAGTTCAAATTTTGCCTATACTGAAAAGAGAAAATCATTGGTGTCTTAACTAATAGTAATAACATTCATGATTGAACGAACACTATAAATTTAAAACCTTGTTGTATAAAAAAATAAATAAGTGGTAATATAAAGTTTAGTAAAAAGAAAAAGGATTTCAAAGGAAATTTAGTAGTTTACTAAATTAGAAATTGTGCTGTCTGTGCAATGAATTTAACTATGGATTATATATTCTTAGAACTTGCAATTTGATTTATTTACTGGCCAAAAAGACTTCTTTTATTTTTTGTTCCTTATGTTCGATTTGATTCAACCAACATGCCCATAGTCCGAAATAAATAGAACCGATAATACAAAAGATTGTTTTCATTTTTTTTTCAAATTTATTATAAAGCCTGCAGAACAAGATTCCATGTCTTCAACTACCCTTCAACGTAAAAAAGTTGGATTTAAAGCAAATTGTGGGATACAATCATTAGGGAGCCAAGCTTTATTCTGATAATAATTATAAATGTCAACAATATCCAACATTAATTAATTTAGATTATGGTTACACCAATCATAGTGTCCACACTTGTGAGCAGTTTTAATCAAGAAACCCATTATGAGGTTTTGCACATATATACGTATATCCTTAAAACACGACCATCTATGTATATATGTACTTCTTCTTCCTAGAAAATGGTTTAGGATGTTTAATTAGCACCAATAAATTTCATTGTGTTAAATCGTAGTTGGAAATTACATATTTTATCAAAATTGACAAAGACATATATCGTCTCAAATGAAGCTCTTTATATAGATAGATTGATTTAATTGGAAGGGGACCTATTGAGATTAGAATAATGGAGTGGTGTTGCATCCATGCAAAAGTTTATTTTTTTCTTAAAAAAGACGTTAAAAGCAGCTTCTTCCAAGAATAATCTATACCCCAAATCTTAGGTCCAAAAGGGTTTCCATATTAAAAATGTAGACTTGCATGGCATATTGTTTCATATCAATAAAAGAAAGCTAATTTTAACTCACTTTAGAGTTACATTAAAAGGAGAGAACAACAAGAGATGTCTTTCCTCCATTATCTTTTTCTCCCTTTCTTTCTTCTTTCCTATCTCTTTTCTTCTTTTCCCTCTTTCTTTTTTTCTCTTTGTTAAAGACACACCCAATTCAACTTCTACGTGAAAAAGGATATCCTTCCATAAACGTCACAAACTTTGCCAATTTATACAGTATATTCTACACCAAACTAATAAAGATGGTTTTTTTAGATACAAATCCCTCTTTGATGTGATATTGGGCCTTTTGAATTCCACTAATAACTTGCTTTTTGATTGTTTTATGGTTATATTATATGAACAAAGACCATGGCCGACCTCGCATGTCAAAAGAGATGGGCCCAAAATTGAAGTTTTTAGTACAAAAACATAGACATCTATTATCTATATATGACCTAAATATGATTAACCAAAAAAGTTGTGTATTAGTCCCACCGAATGTCAAAAAAGACACAGAAGAAGAATGGTGGTTTTGTGTATTTGGTTAGAAACTTAGAAGATGAAGGGGAACATAAAGGCTGTTGGATCACATGCACATCACATTCCTTTTCTCCTTCTCTTCTCTTCTTTTTATACTGTGGCTGATGAACGTTAAAGAAAAGGTGTTTTTTTTTTTTTTTTTTTAATTATAATTTTATTTATAAAATTAAAATTAAAATTTAGGGCCCCACAAATTCAAGGCTGCTATAGCTATAACTATTTCCTCAATCCAAGGGATTCCGTGTTATGATCAAAACAATTTGGGTCCCTCCATCATCTTCACCATCATTTTATGCATATATATGAAGACCCACCTCTCATGTCCATTACTCACAAAGCAAATTCTTAAAGTGGCATTTTTTTCTGATGACAGCCAATAATGCATGATATAAAAATGGCAATTGAGAGAGAGAGAGAGCCTCATCGAAATTCGGTGAAAAAAAATTATTATCACTATATGGTTGATAAATCTGTTTTACAATTATGCCTCTTTATCTTAAAAATCATTTGCATTGTTTGGTTGATCCGGACTGTCCAAGTTTTTCACTCAATAGTAGATTTTTACATATTTCCATAATCATACTAATATTATTGCCACCTAATTATCCACTAACAAAAACCCTTTTGGCTACTCAATCATGTCAAACATAAAGTTTGCAAGTGAATTTTTTTTTGATGCTGATCATTCAACTAGCCAGGGCACAAAAAATTGGCGGTCCACAATCCTGGTCCAATTGTGAAAAATGTTCTATTCTCACGCGCACCTTAACAGGGAAGTTCTAAGGATGCCCCAATTATGGGGGAACAATCATCATTATTAGTTTTTCCCCCAATCTTCTTTTTCTTCTGGATAGAATTGACAGGTTCATATTGCAATAGGATTTGCAAGTTGAAACTTATGTTTTGTTTATTGATAACTGTTCTGTATATATATATATATATATATTTTTTTTTTTTTTTTTTAAGTTATGATAGTTATTCTTTAGTATCGGCTCAAAATATCGAGACTTTTTTGTTTTTTTTGGGTAAGATTATGTCTCTTTTTGGTTGATAAGAGATATTACCAATAAAAGGTCTATTTGGATATTCCGTAATTTTCGATAGTTAATTTGCATAGGCCCATTTGGGTATTCTGTAATTTGCGATAGTTAATTTGCATAGTTTTTGTCAAAAAATATATTTTACTTGTAGTTATTATGTTAAATGTATGATAAAAAGTGAAAAATCAGTTTTCTTTTTTATTAAAAAAAATCAAGTTAAAAAAACAAATAAAAAGCAAAATATTTTTTCCAACTTATTTTTGAATAAAATCAGTAGAAATTTATTGTTAAAAAAAAAAAAATTAACAACAATATATGTTGGGAGATACGACTGTACAACCAAGAAAACAAATCTCCATTCCTCTCCACCTCAAAGCCATCAGAGCCGCACAAGGAAAACTTTAGATTTATAAAGAAACGCCTACTCTCTTGCCGTGAAAACACCATTGCTCAGAAGCCAAGAAGAGAAAACCATATGGTACTAGAGCTCGAGCTATGAAATCCAGCCATTTTTGTGTGAAGGAGCTTAGATCCAAACCAAAACCACCCATTCTAGATACAACTCTCAAGGCTAGCGCAAGACACCCACCTGAGGGAAAAAGTCGCTAGTAAAGGCCGAGAAAACCCACAAAGAGGGGCTTAAAAAGCCCTCTGATGAGAAGAGACATACGCACGCTAAAAACAAAGCTCAAATTTTTTTGCCAAACTAGCTAATACTAAATTTACTGGAACTCACTATTTTTTCTTCAATAATATTAAACAATCTGCATGAATTTCATTAACTGTTATTACGCTGCTAATTATTAAAGCCCATTTACCCTCTTCCTAATTAATTTTAGAGAAAAAAAAAAATACTAGCCTAAAGATGATCGGAGAGGAACAAATTAGCCATTCTAGAGGACGGTACGAGCATTAGCTCTGAAGATACTACACTTTTCTTTCACATAAAAATAGGTTCATATATGGGTCTTTTATATATATATGAGATCCACATTTATATTAGAGGAGAATGTACGAGTATACATAACAATATAAAGGTGGACTAGAACACTGCAGCCAACAGTGTAACGAGGAAGCAACAATGGCTAATGCTTCTCTGCCGTTGGCTTTATTCACAGAAGAAAGGTGAAGCTGTTTTCACGTCCCACGTTGTAGCATGGATACGTACTAGCTAGACTAACAAAAGGAAAAGAAAAGAAAAAAAAAAAGAACAGAAAAATACAAGCATATAAGACAAACCGTCCAAGTTAAAAATTAACGTGTGGGACAATATAGGACAGTTTGCTTCGTGGATTATTGATTATTCAATTAGTTGAATCAAAATTTATGAGATTAGATAATTTTCCCCCACTTTTTTGAATGAAATTTGATTGAACAATACCATTGGTCTTTGATCATTTTTAGTTCTCAAATATATAAAGCAAAAAAGTGTTCTATACGTTAATTAATGTAATTAGTACTTTTGGGACTACATGTAATTGCATACTAATAAATTTAAAGCTTTGGACACTTATGTTTACGTTACACTGAATCAAAAAAATGACTGCAGAATTATCGGGAAAAAAAAAGTTATTCATTAATTATTTATTGAACTAACCTTTATATTTTTTAATTTAATTAGATTCATAGCACTTTTGAATTTGTGTACTCTCTATATATTAGTTCCAAGTCTTATCTGTACTCTCAAATATATAATACATACAATACTCCATAAATTGTGAGAGTGAAAATTCATTCAAAGCTATAGTGTGTATTTTGTAGTAGAAAGGAACTAATTAATGGCGGAGGAGAAAGGAAACGAAATAGGATTGGGACTAGTAGGATTTGCATGTGGAGTTGGGGTTTTAGGGATGGAGACAAGTGATGATTCAAAGGGTTCCAAATTTTTTTTGAGGAATTAAGATCAATAACAAGAGGTAAGACCTCGTGAGACAAGGAGGAAACGAGTCCAAGAAAGGAGGGCATGAGTAATGAGTTGGGGCTCAAGTGTTGTCCACAAAAATTGTGGAGGGAGGGCATAGGTTAGATCCATCAACGAAGTTGAGAAGGCCTTGACCTTTAAGGTATGGGATGAGTTGAGTTTTTGTCAATGAGCTTGATGGATAAAAAATGATGAGCAATATTCGACAGAGAACATGGGCGATTAGGGAAGTTTAGATTAGGTTGTCAATAAAAAAATATTATAAAATAGTTTGTAATTTTAACATTTTCCTTTTGTTTATGATAAAGTTGCCTATCGTACGCCCTTGAAGTTTATTTAATTTAAATTAAGAATCAGTTGGCTTACATCATGACCAAAGGCGTCTCTTCTTTGAGGTTAATATTCCTACAAGAGAAGTTGAAGTTTTCCTCACGAGGCCCTTCAACAATTGAGAGGACGTATTGAACTATATATCCTTGTCTTTTGTATTTAATTTCTTAGCACTTTTGAATTTTTTTACACTTTATTTGTTCCAATACGTATTTCATAGTACTCTCAAATTTATAAATATAATACATACAATACTCTATAAAGTGAGAGTGTGACTCTTTGTAGTTCAATTACTTTTATTTGTTAGCTTGTAACAATGACTCAAAATTCTTATAATAAATCCATCAAGATTTATTTTATGATGCATTTGAAGTGGAAAAAAAAATTTTGAATTTCAGATGTCTTTGTTGGATCACTAAGAAATGTCACTTGATTTAAAAGTCATTGGCAATTCCATCAAGGTTATCAATACCATTAACAGAGATTTTCTAAAAGTCTTTTTGTTTTATAATTTTTTTTTTTTTTTTTTTTTTTGGGCTAGATACAACATTTTAAAATCTTTTATCTCCAAAGTGTTTCTATACTTTCACAAGACCTATCTTTTGGTCAAAATAAACAATAAAAATAAATCATATAAATAAATCTGAAGGAAATATAAAATGCCCTCCTCTCAAAGTGATATGAGAAAACAGAAAACTTGAAAATCATGTAAGCACCCAACATTTTCTACTTATACATGCTTCCCCCACCCCCCCCAACCCCCCAAAAAAAATCAATTTTAATCGAGTTTCATGTTCTAAAAACCATTTCATTTTTTTTTTTTAGTTTCAATGGTGTCCCAAAAGACTGTCAATACAAAATGATCCAACTACCTAGAAACTAGGTGAAACTACTTTTTAAACAATGTAATACAAGCATTCCATTATTCGTAACCAAAAAACATTTGACCTAATTATATTTTGGAACTCCTGTCATGCATCTGAGCAACACTGCAACAGTACCCATCGAAAGCAGAAGTTGTAGGGATTACAGGTTACATGTTAAAACTTAAAAGAAAGGGTAAAGATTTGGTTGCAAAAAAGAATACATATTGAGAGTCCTAAATTATTTATTTATTTTTTTGGTAAGAGAGAGTCCCAAATTAACCCACTTGAATACTTACTCATGTATGATATCTCTGAAAAGAAAAAGAAAAGAAAAGGGTATGGAGATACAAAGTGGAAGGAAGCCTTATAGATGGGGGGCCAGAAGACCCCACAAAGAGAAAGAAAGAAAAAGAAAGTAGAAGACAGCTTTATAGGGAATATGGAGGCGAGTTGGATGATTGAACTGAAGTAAAGTTACATTCTTCTTTCATTGAATTTTCATTATTCAAAAGATATATATGCACATACAGATTCCGGTTATTATAATGCCCACAGAACATACGTTAATCATCAATTTTTGTCAATTTTTTATGAAAAATTAAAAAAATTGTCAAAAAAGTTATTCATTTTTTCATTTTCCTATAAATAAAAAATTTTTAAATGGTTTACTAATGTATGTCCTAAAAGCATACGAGCAGTAAAATCCACATATATATATATATATATATATATGTATGTTAGTTTTGATGATTCCTTTTAAGAAAAATGAAAAAGAGAAAAGAAGAAAAAGGCAAAGGGTATGAATGAGTATGACAGGACTTATAGATCGGCTGGGGTTTGCGGTGAAAGTGGAGCTAGGTGGTGGGAATAATAATAAGAATAATGGATTACAAGATAGTTCATAATCATGGGGGAAGCATATTCACTTTCCTCTTTGTCATCACTTTCTAGGGCATGATTAGAAAAAAGTTCATCAATCTTCTCTCCCTCCCCTTAAAGAAAAAGCATTTTTTTTCCTTCTCTTACTACCACTCCAATTTGTCCAATTAATATAACACCAAAACAAAAGTCTTGCTTCCCAAGGCTTCTACAATACTAAATAGAATATATGAATAGGAGAAAAAGTTCGTGGTTAATATTATTAATTATTATAAACTAGGTTAATTGATTAGTCCATGTATATATATTCTTTGTCTTTGTTCAAGCCCATGAATTTTGACGAAGGCACTACCTTAAAAATTTTAGTTTTTTAAGTGCGGGCCATAGAGATATGGCTAGGTAATTGATAAACTCATCACCTATAGCTTAGGGTGGACCCTCACTATCTGATTTAAAACATTTTAATTAGTTACTGTAAAAGTAAAATTAAATTCTCCAAAGTTTTGTTATATTACTGTGTTCCCTCCTTTTTGAATTAGACAACAATAAATTTTTTTTTAATTTGTTAAAATATTATACACCAAACATATCCACAGACAAAAAATTTTGCAACTCAACTGACATTTTTTCTTTTTTTTTTCAATAGAAACATGCAATGTCAATATTTCTACCCAACTATTAATTTAAAAATTAAAATCTCACACACTAATTTTGAGTAAATGGATTAATTAAATTTCCTTGTCAAATAAAAAATATTATTATTGATTGGTCAAAACGCGTACCATGTTATTTTTGTCTTAAGAAATGCAAGCTACGAACTTTATGCATAGTAACCATTGAACTAATCAATAGGGGCTTGTTTCTTAAAAAAATAATAATAATCAATAGCGGGCTTATATTATTCAAGAAAATTTGCTACCAATCGGTTTGACAATTACACTTATCTCTCATGAACTCATTGTTCATCATTCAGTAATTAAGTTTTGGTTTTTTGTTATATTAAAAGTAAACTCAGTTTTTGAAGCACCCTACTTCCTATAAGAGAGAACATAATTTTTTTAAAATTTGAAAAAATAGAAAATAAGGATAACAACTCTTATGAAAAAAAAAAAAAAAACAGACATTTTATTTAATTTTTTTATAAGTAACTCGTTAAAATAATTTCAAGGCATTGATTTTTAGTGCATTGAGGGTGATTAGTCAATAATAATTTTCAATTCAAAGGATATTGATCAATTTGAAATAAGAAGGAATATTATGTAATTTTTTTTTAAAAAAAAAACCTTAAGGGAGATCATGTAATTTTTTAATGTAGATGATGCTAGAAATTTTATATAGTTATTTGAATGCGACATAAATGCATCTCACTTAACAAAATGTTATGATTTCCTTATGTTAAGGGCCTTTGATTGTAATGACCGACCTGCATAAGTTTTGTGAAATCGAATTTAAAAGTGAGCTCAGTAGTCAGTAGAGTATGACTCGGGCTTGACTTTGATTAATTACAGCCCAGTCCAGTTTGTTGGTCTAAAAGCCCAGTCTAGTAAGTGATTGGTTTCACTTTGATTTTCTCTGTTGATTTCAGTCTCTCTAATGATCTCATGGGCCACTCCAGTATTGGGCTTAAGTCCTCGTAGCTCACAGCGGATCAAGGTCTGCCTAGAGCCCAAGAGGGTAGATTGAAATTTTATTTTATTTTTTGGTTGAGAGACAAGGGTAGATTGAACTTGAATTTTCATTTTAAAGTGGGTAGATAAATATTTAAGAACATTATGATGAAATTACATTAAACTATAGAGGATCCTAATCTGTAATTTTATAAAAATTATGGATCCACATAGTAATTGAGCTAAATTCCACATAGTAATTGAGCTAAATTCTCAGATAGAAGATTCTCAAAAATAAATAAATAAATAAATTCTCATATAGAAAGTTAGAATAAATTCTCATAAATCAAAACTTGAATTTAATTTGATCACGATGATTTCCCCCTCAAAAAAGAAAAAAGAAAAAAATTGACCATGATTGTGTAAATTACTGCTAATTAATTATATTAGTCCTTAGTTGAGTCAATAAAAGTCAACCAAATGTTCGGTTTGTATAAGTTCACCAAAAGATTTATCTAACCAATTTTTTTTTTTTTTTGAGATAAATATTTGGATAGATAATTCAAGAGACCTAATCTCATCTACAATTAGGTCTAAAAATATAAAAAATTAAAATTAAAAACACACACACTAATTTTGAGTCAATGGATTAATGAAAATTTCTTGTCAAATAAAAAATATTAATTATTGAATTTCAAAATGTGTAATATGTTATTTTTGTCTTAAGAAATGCAACAGCTATAAAATTTATGCTTAGTAACCATTGTACTAATCAATAGGGGCTTATATTATTCAAGAAAAAATTACTACCAGCCGCTTTGACTATTGCACTTCTCTCACAAACTCATTGTGCGATGGTCACTGCACAAGTATAAGTGTTTATGAGGTGTGGGGACAAGGGCCGAGGTTCAAGTCTCCAAGAGAGAGCTTTACACACATATACACTTAAATTAGGTTAGAGTAGAATTTCTATCTTGTATAAAATATATATATATATATATCAAAGTTTTATTTATTTATTTATTAATATTAAACTCAAAGTTTTTGAAGCGCTCTACTTTGTGTAAGAGAGAACATAATTAGAAAAATCAGAAAATAGCAAACATTTTTCTTTAATTTTTTATAAGTAACTCATTAAAACAATTTTAAAAGCATTGATTTTTAGTGCTTTGAGGGTGACTAATCTGTACTATCTATAAGAGGATTTCTCTCTTTGAACTGGACTTTTATGTGGTTCAAAAATATCATCATTAATGAAGGGTAACTTCTCTTAGAAATAGGGTCATAAATATCAACTAACAAATTGTATTTTGAATTGAAAAATAGAACTCCTAAAATTTAGGACTTTTTTCCCTTCACGTTCATATTTTTATTCCCTAAAATTTAGCCATTTTTTTATTCCTTTTTCATCCAAATAAAAGTAAAACACCCCCAATTTAAAAAATTAAAAATTAAGAGAACTCCTCAAATTTAGCCTTCTTTCCCCTCACTTTAATCTTTTTTTTTTTTTTCTTTTTTTGAGGAAAAGGTAAATGAATTTTATTACTGGAAAAAAACAAACTAAACTACATCATCCAAATCCCGTGGAAGTTCTTCTATCCACACATTAGTATCAGCAGATAAAACTGCTCGTCTAGCAAGGGCATGAGCTAGCTTATTGCCCTTCTGATTACACATGCAAAAAACTACAATTAATTGAAGAAGATAAAAGTCTAATCTTATCAATAATATGTCCATACAAAGTCTGCATCGGCCTAGTGTCAATAATGGCTTGAATAACTCGCAAAGACTCCCCTTCAATCACCAAATGATGGAGACTAAGTTCCAGAGCAAAGCAAATGGCCCTACGAGCTACCAAAGCCTCCACCACATCAACCGAACCCGAGAGCCTTACTCTCTAACTTAAAGCAGCTATAACAAGCCCAGCTGAGTCCCTAACAACCACCCCTAAGCCGGCGCATCTCTGATCCAGAAATAAGGCACCATCAAAGTTTACTTTATAAAAACCCGAATTAGGTGGCTTCCAACATAGGTCCACACTCTAAACAGCCATTCGATGAGACATCATCTGCACATCCCGATACTCCTGCAGTAGCTCTGAAGCTCAAAGCAACACCACCTCAGTACCCCAAGTTTTCTGCCCTTCCCTCAACCTGTTTCGCCTCTCCCAAGTACCCTACGCAACCATGGTGAATAGAGCAATCAGATTAGATGATCCATGCAAGCATAAAAATTGAAACAAGTCTCCAAAATTGGAGAATTGATGAGCACAAAGAAAGGAAAACCGAGCATCTGACATCCAAATAGGCTTCACAGCATCACAAGCCACAAAGCGTGAATTCCATCCTCAGCACAGTCACCACAAGCATCACAAATTCCAGAACGCAGCACCTGACGCCTTTACAAATTAAATTTAGTGGGTAGAGACTCATGGACAGCACTCTAAAGGAAATGTCTCACTTTGTTAAGGACCTTCAACTTCCAAATGCCATTCCACAAACCCTTTCTAGCCTCCACATCCGACGAACTAGGCTGATCCTGATGCTGTGTTACTGCCAAAAGTGATACGCGCTCCATACTGAATACACACCATCAGACGTGTAAGGCCAAATCAAAGCATCAGCTACCTCAATTTGGTTGACATGAATACTTTTGATGGCCTCAGCTTCCCACGGATAGAAGTTCAAATCAAGGAGCTCTTCATTCCAAAGATTAGTACCAGGCAGAAACAAATCACGGACCACGTTCAAAGAAAGGTCCATCCGCGGAGATAAAATCCTACCCCCACCATCAGAAGGCAGCCAACAATCACTCCAGATATTAATATCTTATCCATCCCCCACCCTCCATTGAGCGCCCCTAAAAACACCTTCTCTAACTTGTAAAATGCTTCACCAAGCAAAGGAGCAGCTAGGAGAGACTACTGCATCAAAAATATTACCAAAAGGAAAATACTTAGACCGGAACACCTTGTAAACCAACGAGTTCCTATCATGAAATAATCGCCAGACTTGCTTTCCCAACATGGCATCATTAAACACGCGTAAGTCATGAAAACCCATACCTCCAATCGACTTTGAAGAACAAAGAGTCTCCCATTTAACCCAGTGGATCTTTCTAGAATTCTTAGAGCACCCCCACCAAAACTTACGAATCATAGCTTCTATATCTTTAAGAAAACCAATAGGAAGCCGAAAGACACTCATAGAGTATGTTGGGATTGATTGGACCATCGCTTTAATCATTATTTCCTTGCCAACCTGGGACAAAAATTTCTCCTTCCACCCTTGCATTTTAGCCCAAATCCGTTCCTTTATATGATTGAAACATGCTTTCTTCTCTCGACCCACAAAGGAAGGAAGCCCCAAGTACTTCTCATAGTTTTTAATAATCGGCACCCCTAGTAAAACTTTTAATTCTTCATGAACCTCCACAGAAGTGTTTCGACTAAAGAATAACGTTGTCTTGTCCGAATTCACTTGCTGACTAGAAGCAGCCCTATACCAAGCAAGGATAGATTGGATTTTAGCACATTCATCAGAAGTTGCTCTACAAAATAACAAACAATCATCGGCAAAGAAGAGATGAGTAATTTTTGGACCTACTCTACAAATAGAATATCCTTTAATCTCCCCAGTACTTGCGGCTTGACAAAGAAGGGCATTTAATCCTTCTGCACAAAATAGAAATAGGAACGGTGACAAAGGATCACCTTGTCTCAGACCTCTCAAAGGATAAATAAGGCCTTGTAGGCTCACCATTTACCAGAATCGAATAAGACACCTTTGTGATGCATTGCATAATCATGGCCACCCAGGTATCCTGGAAACCCATTTGCAACAAAATTTTCTCTAGAAAGACCCACTCCACTCTATCATAAGCTTTGCTCATATCAAGTTTTAAAGCCATAAAACCTGTCTTTCTTGAACATTGAGTTTTCATATGATGCAAAGACTCAAAGGCAATAAGAATGTTATCTATAATAAGCCTATTAGCAACAAAGGCACTCTGGGCTTCAGAAATAATGGACTTTAAAATAGGTTTTAACCTATTGACAATGACTATGTTATTTTTCCTGCCTAAACTTTTCTCTATATCACTATACCACTTTCAAACACAAGTTCAAAAAATAAATTCGGTTCATGCCGTAGAGCTCTGGAGTTTGCTGTCGACATTGGATTCTCTGAACTGGTTATCGAAGGAGATAGCGTGCAGGTGATGAATGCAATCAAGTCTAGCAATGCAAACTTGTCTCGACTGGGCCATGTCTTTGAAGATATCCAGGTGCTTATTTCTGGACTAAGCTGGGCTGAGGTAGAATGGTTGAAACGGAGTGCAAATTCGTTGCCCATAACTTAGCACATTATGCAAAAAACATTTTAGATGATATAATTTGGTTGGAAGATTCTCTGCCACCAGTTTTGGAAGTATTGTATCATGATTCTCTATCTATATATGAATGAAGTATCGTTCTGTTTTCAAAAAAAAAAAAAAAAAAACATATTTCCAAATTATAATAGATACAAATTATTAATTTTTACCAAAAAAAAAGAAAAGAAAAAGAAGAGTCTCTAAGCAATCGCATACCCAAAAAAATAGAAGAGCTTCTAAGCACGAGCAACGCACATACTTAAAGGCTAGTATATAATAATTTTCAATCCAAAGGATATTGATCAATTTGAAATAAGGAGGAACATCATGTAATTTCAAAAAACCTTAAGGGAGATCATTTTTTTTTTTTTTTTTTTTTACGTAGATGATGCTAGAAAATTTTATATATTTATTAAAATGTGACATAAATGCATATCACTTAACAAAATATTATGAATGAGAATACCTTTCATCATGTTTAGGGGCTTTGATCGTAATGATCGACCTGCATTAGTTTTGTGAAATTGAATTGAATAGTGAGTTCAGTAGAGCATGACTCGGGCTTGACTTCGCTTAATTACAGCCCAGCCCAGTTTATTGGGCTAAAAGCCCAGTGATCCAGTCTAGTAAGTTGTTAGCTCCAGTTTTATTTTCTCCGTTGATTTCACTCAATAAAGATGTCTTGGGCGACTCCAGTATTGGGCTTCAAGTCCTCGTAGCCCACAGCGGATCAAGGTCTGCCTAGAGCCCAAGAGGGTAGATTGAACTTGAACTATAGGGGATCCTAATCCGTAATTTTATATGTTTATAAAATTTTGGATCCACAGTAATTAGTTATCATTAAAAAAAAAAATTCTAGGACAAAATTATCGTTTTCCAAAATGGGAGTCAGACTATCATATTCATAGTTCTTGAGCTAAATCATCTCTTCTTTTTTTCTTTTTTCTTTTTTCTTTTTTGATAGAAAGATAGAATAAATTCTCACAAATCAAAACTTGATTTTAACTTGACCTTGATTGCGTAAATTACTGCTAATTAATTAGATTGGTCCGTAGATGAGTCAATTAAACGTCAACCAAATGTTTGGTTTATATTGGTTCACCAAAAGATTTATCATGACTTCTTCTTTTTTGAGCAAAAGATTTATCATGACTTAAGCACACATATGATACCCCTATGGATAGAGATAAAGTCGTAAAACTGAAATTTATTTTTTTCAAGAGATATATAGTTGGGTGGATAATTCAAGAGAGACCTAATCTCATCTACAATTACTGACATCATTATTGAAGCCTAACCACTTCAAAATATCATAGGATCGTCAATATGGGTCCCTTTCTGGTCCAATGTACATAGTGCTAAAGAAGATCCTGCTTTTGCCAAACCAAATCAAAAGAGAGTTATAGAGTACCATTTGGACTATCTAACGGACCAAACCAAAGAGGGCTGAACAACTCTTGGTAGCTCAGCTTTCAGAATGTTTTTTAAATTTGTATGTCCAGATTTTTGTGAGACTAAACACTTATTTCCTCATCTGAAAATGAGTCTTCAAACCCAAAAATTTCTCTATAAATAGAGGGGAGAGGACAGATCAGGAAAAAATTGCTCTTCTTCCAACACAAAACACTCTGCCAAAGCTTTGTTGGAACACTCCTCAACCGGAGGATACTCTCTGAGAGTTGAGACAACTAAAATACGAAAATCCCTTGTTTTATTTGACATTAACCACAGTCTTGGAGATGGAAGCCAAACCAAGACAGAGAGGATGGCTCATATGTACAGCTTGTTCACTCACGTGAGTTAATGTGAGCTTGTGGGGAGAGTTTTTACCCAATACAAAAACTAATAATTGGATTTTTATGCAAAGAACAAGGGGTTTGAATCAAAGTAGGAATGATTGACTTCATACTAATTGGATTTCTAGAAATTGATTTGACTATTCCATAGCCAGTGATCCCAAAAGTAAACAAAGAAGTCAATGCAGGCTATCAAAATTCATGACTTCCATTGAAAAACCAATTCTAGAATCTTTGGAAGCTAAATGAACTAATCAGAAAATGTCAAATACCAGAAGCCAGGATCTTCCTTGGCTCACAGAATATATGATCATAAACTAAAAAAGGAATACTTCCATTCCAACAGCATAACTTAAAAACACCATTGTCTGTTTAGGTACTAGTATCCCTAATGAGTTTCATATTCATGGCCGCCACATCCTATGTATGACTTACAAAATGCTGACTCGCAAGTTTAGTGATGTTATTATCAAAAGACTTGCTAGCCCCAGCTGGATCCATCAACAAAATTTCACACACAAATCATTGACAGGGAATCCTGATTCTTGATACTGCAGCAGACTAATGCAACAGCAAGCTTCAGTCATCAATAATGTACAGATAATTTCAATTTAGTACAATATCCATCTATATCAAATCTAAGCTTGTGTGGTTATTTGCAATTGGCACTTTTAATGAATCTAGTAATAATCCAATGATGATCCTTAATCTAACACAAGACTTCCTAGATATACTGGTAAAATGTCATCCCATTCTGCTATTTCATTTAACTTTTGCTATGGCATGCTTATGCCTGATTGTCCACAAATAAGTATAGTGCATTGTCTTGTGGACTAAACTTATTCAAGTAATAAATATAAAGCTTTGACTAGGTACAATTCATCTCGTACCTGTGTGGACAATTCCCTCGTGTAAGCCAAACAAAACGGGTCAATTGCACACAACTGGTTGCACAACCTTGAATAGAATAGTTCAAGATGTGACCAGATGAAGTGAACACAATACTATGTGGTTGCCACTTGCCACTTATGTAGATTTAAAAGGAAAATAAAATATCTTCTCACAACCAAAATGGGATGAAAAGATCTGTGCAAGTTATGCATCATCTAATACATAAAGCTTTTGCTCCATTTTATTGAACACCTGCCCTTTTTACCTTACATATATTGCATATCTAGACATTAATTTATTCTTTTGGATAAAAAAGGCGTAGATATTAAACTAGCTACTTTAAGTATCAGCAACTAAAGGTCTAGAGCGAATAAGGACTAAAATGCATGCCTGCTTTACCATAATTATCACATCAAATTGCTCCCTGCCACAGGGAAGAAAAGGAGGGGTGGGGGTCTGCCATAACCCACCTCCATAAAGTATTCCCTGAGCCAAGGCCCAACACTCCACTCTCAATCTTGACAAGTAGTCGAGTACCACAAAGACTGAAAGAGTCATCCTCACAACAAGGCTAAGGATTGTAAGAATGATATGTCAACATCTGTAAAACTGTTTCCACAAAACATACAGGCCAGACAAAGAGTCACAAAGTCTCACTGGGCACTCAAATTTCAGCAACAAGTTGATTATCATATCCATCCTAATTCTCCAGCTTTTCTAACTGACTCCAAGCAGAGTTTTCCTTCTCACCTCTTTCTTGCTAAAACCTGAATCTAGTACCCACCCAAATCACAGTAGGTATGATATTTTTTTATTTACTAGACAATTTTCAAAAAGGGATGTGCAAAAAACTTAATGTGCTAGAAATATGAAAAAAGAATTTTAAAAAAAAATACAGAAGAACCAAAAAGGAAGACATAAGAACAGAACAATAAAGCAATCAACAAAACGACAAGAGCAATGCATATAACATTAACATAACATTAGAGCTTTCACACGTATCTGTTACATATAGACCTCCATGCCAATAAACTTAGAAGCCTGACACAGGGGACAAAAACTAAGCTTACTTTCACATTCTTTACATAGGCAGAGATGCTTACAAGGCAACAAAAGCATGCAAACTTCATTGACTCTACAAGCCTTACAAGTCATAATCTCTTTCATGTCATTGTTCTCCTTGCATAACAGGTGAAAATCAATGGAACGGCCATTGCAGCAAGAAGCCGTATCATCTACTTCACTATCACCACATCCCTCTTTACTGTCTCTACTTTGAGCATACACTTGCTGAAGATTAACTTTAAGAGCTGAGATCATGTTTTCATTGTATCTAGCTCGCTGTTGCCAAGCACCTGCTTCAACAGTTAACTGTTCCATTCGCTCTTCAAGTTCCTCATTCTTCCTGTTAATGCTCTCCATCTCAGCCTCTTTCTCACGGAGTTTCTGAAGGACCTTTTCTTCTACAAAAGAGAGAGTTTGAAGTTGGGTGGCCTGTACCTTTTCTAAAATATTTTGCTGCAACCGGTCACCCTATTAATTTATTTTCAAAAAAAAAAAAAAAAAATCAGTTAGAAACACTTCACAAAAAATAAGCAATAAACTTACAAAATGCTTATTTTCTAGTAAGTGATGCTAAATAGAAAGCAATTCTAGTGCAGTAAACTCCCTCCACCCAGGTGGGAGTGAACAAAAGCATAAACAGTTTTTAACTTTCCCATCTAGTTTGATTTGATTTTAATCTTCTAGTTATTACTTCATAGTTGGTGAATAAAAGCAGCAAAGAAAATAACACCCACAAGAAGTACAAAGCAAAGGGTGCTCATTGGAAGTCAACCAGAAATGGAAAAACTAAAAAAGAATCTGAGAAGATTCTAGGTAAAAACAAAAGCATTGAAAATTTAGATGTGTTGACTAAAAAAGGAAGGTGCCAAAGTCCATTAAACAACCACATGCGATGCACTGTTAAAGACCATATGTATAATGGATCTCATCAGCCTACCAAACTACACCCCCTCCCCCCCAAACAAAAAAAGAAGGAAAAAGGAAAAAAGACATACAACATTCTAGACACCATAAAGAGGAACAAATAAATCAACCAACTAGCACATCTCTCATACATTAAACTAAACAAATTTCTAGAAAGGTATTTAGGAGGAAGTAACACCCTGTTAACCTCTTAATTGGACACCACCACCTCCAACGACAAACCTGATAAACATAACAGGAAACATCCAAACAGCACTCTTCCATCACAAGACATCACCTCCACTACCAGCCCCTTAACCTTGAAAAGAAACAAACATATTTCCAACTCCTAATAATTCCAGTGCAACTCTCTATGTCATACCACATCCTCCAGCGAGAATTAGATTCCCAGCAATAAAAGATAACCTAAAGATCCCCCTTAAGAGGAACAAATAGGAATTATATTTCACCAAAATAGCAATTTTAAGTTATTCATATTTAGTCCATTTGAAGGGGGTTGTGATCCAAAACTAACTAAATGCTAATGCCATGATCATTCTCTTCAAAAACAATCAAAGAATCAACAACCTCATTTCTAAGCCTAGGAAACAAACTACGAACTTAGCAACTTCCATGGGGAATGCAAACATTTCATATGCTATGGATATCCTTTTCCTTACTATTTGAGTTGAAATATGTTTTATCAATATCACTAACCCAAGTTAACACAAATAGCAACCACAACACATTTATATCTATAATTTACAAATGCCATAGAAATTGGTTTAATCAACGTTTATGCAATCATGACCAATGCATGAACATACATAATTATAAAAACACAAACAATACCCCGCAACAACAACAACAAGCACATGCATTCTTTTCCGCAATGCTATTCAATCCAAAGTCATAAGTCTCTATTATCTCCAAATTGACAACAACCGAAGCCTTAGTCCCAAAGTTTTGGGGTTGGCTATGGATTCTCGACAAATTACTTAGGGTCGGCTATATGTATTCTTTTCCACCATTCTACTTTATCTCCTTCATTGATGTCATTTTTTTTATTACTTCTACTAATGTGATTCTACTCTATCTCCTTAATTGACACGTTCCAAAATATTTCCCACACCGCTCATCAAATATGCGACATCAACAACTTAAAACTTTCCCAATAAAAACAATAAATCCAATTTATATTATCAACACAAAAGTAGAAACTAATACACAATTAACCATAACTCAAAATAACCAGCGAGAATGATAATTGATAAGTCTTTGAACAAAACAAAGGACCTGGACTTTGAGGAATCTATCAATCTCAGCATCATGCCGCTGCAGCTCGCGGTCAATATCGTCCCCAATGAGTGACAGCAAGGCAGAGTCTCCGGTGGAAGCCATTCGGGTATTATTGTCAAGAGACAAGCCCAAACCCGTGGACACCGATCTCGGTTGAAAGAAATCAACAGACGATATCTGAGAATTGTTCTCCAAGAAATCCTGCTCCTTCAACCTCTTCTTCCTGGGCTCCACCCCATAATTCCATTGCAACTCGGCCCCGCCGTCACTGCCATCGTTCGCAGCGACCGGACCAGGAGCTAACCCTACCACATGGACTACACAAAAACAACAAAAAAATTTTGAATTTTAGGGTTTATATTTTTAAGGCTCTGTTTGGCTACTCAGGAAATGGCAAATTCCAGCTCAAAATTTACTCATCAAAGAAGGCAAAAAAAAAACCCTAACTAAGCTTGGAAATGGAAAGTTTCAGCTCAAATTAATCATTTCCCGGAAATTCAATCAACAAGTATCTGCTTCACAAAGAACAATTTATGAGCAACCAAACAGAGCGTAAACAAATGCATTTTTTATATAATTTATTTAAAGAAGCTAAAAAAGAAGAAGAAAGTAATTACATGAAGGAATATAAGGGGGATGTTGAGATTGATCTTGAAGATGAGTAGTGGGGTTGTAATAGGACACTGGCTGTGATATCTGACCGTCGATTGTGTACAAGTTCCTGAAATTCAAAAATCAAAGCGAATGATTAATTAAAAAAAAAAAAAAAAAAAAAAACATATATAGAGAGAGAAAATAAAATGGTTTTATGTTATGAGTTTTGAAGAGGAAATTAATTACCTGAAGGATTTGGATTGTTGTTGTTGATGGTGTTGTTGTTGGGGTTGGTAGTGTGGTTGAAACTGGTGTTGAGGAAAAGAAGCCATTTTGAAAGAGAGAGAGAGAGAAATGAGAAAAGAGGTCTGAACGAAATATAGAGAGAGAGAAAGAGGGGCTGGCGAGGTAGCCGATGGGGGAAGATTCTTCCTATTTTGCTATTTGGTCCTCTGTGTTTTTGGAATTTGTGGTGAATAGGGGCTTTTTCGTTGATGGGCTGGTATCTTTTGTTTTGGGGTAGGTGTGGACTGGAAAAGTGTGAATTTTGGGCCGGCTTGGTTGGACCCAGGCCGAGCCTGGCTTGCTAGTTGCCGCTGTTTACTGCTTGCGCCTTGCTGTGAGTGAGTGTGCAAAGGCCCAGAGCATTTGCATCCCTTTTTAAAAATATTTAGTCCAATTCGGTCTATTTTGATTCATTTCGGTCTAATTTGGTTTATTTTGGCCTAATTAGGCCTTAAATGGATTCTTTTTGTAAGTTGTCTTCTCAATTTTTAGCTCAAAAATTCATTTTTATCTTAATTTTTGGGTTAAAAAGTAAGAAATTTTATTCTATTTGGGCCAAACATTTTTTTTTTTTGAGAAACTATTTAGTTTTGGGCTATAAAATACAAACAAAATAGATATTAGAAATTAATAAATTATAAATGACTTAACACTATATGCACGCTTAAATTTGTAATACTTAGTTTTTATATAAAGTGAGTTTTGGGCTAAATGTTTCCCCCTCATGAGCTCACGAGGCTGCAAGTGGGGGCATGAAACTGGCTAGATGTTGTGCTTCACGGAATCACAGGGTCCATTTGAAAATAAAAAGAGCCTGGAATAAATAAACTTGATCTGGATCTGCCATGGTTTGATTCGTGGGCTTAGAGCGGGGTATTAATCATATAAGAATAACAGACTCAACAAGTTTGTAATGTTCATACAAATACAACAGCCGTGATGGCCTATTTGCAATAAGAATCACATAAAAGTTTCGCAGCAACAGTAATTAAAGCACTAAACAGGTGGAGATGTATGTTAAATTACTAATTGTCCCAATAATTTAAATTATTTGGAAATGATATATTTAATCAATTATAAGAATTTTATAATTGTGTACTTTTTTGCTAGTAAAACTCACAAATAAGCAGTATCTTTATAGTGTTCTACACTGTCTTATTCTGCTTCTCTTTGAATAAAATTTTGATGAGATTGTAGTATTTGTCACAAGAACAAAACATATAATATCAACTAACTAATTGTTGACAATAACATGTAGTGTTCGATTTATAGTCACGTATCCATTGTTACACTCACACTAGTCGGCAGAAACAGTCAATTTCCATGTGATTTCCTGAGTTCCTGTCCCCAAGTACCTCTAATGGTTACACTCACACTCACTTTGAGAACTGCTAGAAACACACAAACCACCCTCTTTGTTTTTGTTTAGCTGATCCAGGCTCAAGAGGATTCTTATTAATGACATTTTCACTTCTAAAGGCGATTCCATGCCCTCTATATGATTATTAGCATTGATGCTCAGGATGACCGCACTAGCTTTCAGCTTATATGAATGAAGCTCTTGAATGATCATGGACGATGTCTCTCAACAATGAGCTCAGTGGGGAAGAAGAGCAAAGGTAGTGGGTGTTGGGTCCCAAATTATATTATTAACAATATTAACAATCCAAAATAATAATCACACACAAAAACATAAATATTTACGTGGAAAACCTTTTCTTTTTAGAGGAAAAAATCACGGGACAAACTCCGAATAATTTTACTATTATCAAATCAATTACAATAATTTTTGTGTATATCTTACGGATAAAGAAAAAATCTCTCTTGTTTTTCTTTCCTCTCACACACACACTAATTATCTCTTTCAAAAGTGGCAATACTTTGCTCTTTCCTTTTTATTTTCTTCTCCACACACAGCTCTCTCTTGGATGTCTTCTTTTTCTCTAAGCGGCTCCCTCTTGGCTGCTCTCTCTTCTTTTTCTTTCTTATGCAACTTCCTCTTTCTTTGCTCTTGCACATACTCTCTTTATTTCTTCTCGAAAGCGGCAGTACCTTACTCTCTCCTTCCTCTTGCATTCCTTCGAAGCGAAAATCCATTTTCTCTCTCTTGGTTTCACGCTCTATTTTCTCTCGCCCCATTGAGAGGACCCTTGGGCCAAAGCCATCAAATTCTTTGTAGCATTGTCTATTTATAAGACTCTTTTGTTATTCCCTCTTGGACTAGGAATATATTACTTCTTTAATAAAGAGTCTATTTCCTCTTAGATTAGGAATACATTAACTCTTTAACCAGGAATAAACTTCCTTCCACACTAAGGAATAGTCTTTCCTTCTATAACAAGGAAACCCAAATTAATTTTTCCTTCTTCAACTAAGAAAGCTAATTGACTTTCCAAGTCACAATTAGAATTTGAGGCAATTTCCCAACAATGGGATTAACCAGGTCTTTATTTGGGAAATCAATGCATTGCCAGGGGTCCTGTTCACCCTTACACCAGAGGCTGCTCTAGAATCACCAACTGCAGGAGATAGATCTAATGCTTAGTTTCTTCTAAGATTCTGAGTCAAACTAATAAACCCATTTAACGTTTGCTCAAATTTGCATCCAATTTGTTGACTGTTAATGGAATTGTTATTTGAGTTGTTTGTGACTTTGTGTTTAGTTGGGCATGCAATAAAGTCTTGTGGGTCTGATCTAGTAGTAGTTGTTGTAATAACATTACAGACAATGAAGTGGACCCTCAAGTATTTATAGATTACCCTTTTTCTGGAGGTTTATTCACATGACTTATGTTATGCTACAATATTTTTACAGCTGCTAGCATAATCTGTTGTGATTTGGGGTAAATCGCCTTCATTGACACATGATCACCACATGTCAACATTTGTGAAAAATGTTGTGTTCTTAGACTTATTGTTATTCACATGTACTAATAAAATGGATGAAGCAGGGTTAATGTGAAAAGGTTGATAAAGTTTGGTCAATGAAAAATGACTTCTTTCTGATTTTTCTTGTCTTGATGCCTCTCTGGAATTCTTGAATTCATGAATCTCAGTCCACTGTCCATTAATTCCTCTTTCTTGTGCCTAAAAATCTTTCAGGACCTAGGCTGTTCAAATTCTTCAACTATTGAGCAGGTGATGATGCCTGTCTTTTCCCCTCTTCTTCAAAGTGTATGCTAGCAACATCTTGAGGTTGTCACAATGTACCGGCTTAAAAAAAGCTTGAATTTTTGAAAGTTGAGCTTAAGAAGTTTAATAAGAATCATTATGATGGTGAAGTTGATAGCTAAAATAGCTAAAGAATAATCTGGACCAAGCTCAAAATTTGCTTTGTGGAATCTAGGTGTTGCAGGATATGTTCAAGCAGAAAAACAGTGGTTTATGAGTATACAACCATTAGAAAACCAGAGGAGGATTTCATTAAGCAAAGCCAAGAATTCAATGGCTTAGAGCAGGTTATACGAATTCAGCTTATTTCCATTATATTCCAATAAGAACGAAAAGAGCTGAAAATACTGTCAAATGCCTTTATGATGAGTCTGGTTAAAAGCTTGAGGCTATTCATTTCTATTAAAAGTCTTATTGGGACTAATGCAATTCATCAAGATACAAACTTGATGAATAAACTAAATCAATTTCTTCAATAACAATTATTTTGCAAAACAAGTGTTGCTTAACTTGCAGAAAGCTGTACAGTGGATAAAATTAAGGATACTCTTTTCTATTTGCCTAGTGAAAAAGCTCCATGACCAGATGGCTACACCTATTATTTCTGTAAGAAAGCTTGGAGTATATTGTACTATTGTTGGCCAAGAAGTGAGGCAGTGATGTCTCTTTCTAGATAGGAACTAGGAAGTTACTTGGAGGTAAATGTCACTATCATCACACTGATTCCAAAGGGACTAGTCCTTCTCTTTTTTGGGACTTTTACCTTATATATAGTGTTTTTGTTCATTTGTTTTTGTTTTTGTTTTTGTTATCATGGAGATATATAACAGCTTAACATAGGAATGGACCCCAGGTAAAATACAACCTCGCTATTTGGGGTCTATTTCCATCTTTTTAATCCCTTTCTAGGTTTTGTTGGAGGGTGCTTTCCTTAAAACAATAATAATAATAAAATAAAAGGATGACGATGAAGAGCAGGTTATGCCACTGCTGCCGACAACATCTTGGCAGAGAGGCAACACATTACAGAATTTTAATAATGTTCTATGTTAGAATTATAATTAAATGATTCATTTTTGTTTAATTTTTTGAGAAAGTCAGTATTTTAATATAGTATCAAAATCGGTTTAAGCTTATAGAACACGATAATTTAATTCTATATATGCTTACAGAAACAATCGCTGTTTGCCATGTGGTAGGTGCATCATGCACAGGTTGTAAAGTGGGCATAGCGTAACTCCACACATGGAAAGCATGAAAGGTGCTTAATGTGGAATTTTAGAAAAACTTGATTATGAAATTATTGCCGCATTAGCTGATTCTTTTTGTGCCATTGTTTGTGTGGACTCTGGAGTCCCATTCACACTCATGATTAATAATAGAAGACAGAACTGATCATTAATGACTTTTACTACTCATAAGATCATTTTGATTATTGACAAATTCATTTCCTTGCAAGTCAGCGTGTGGACAAACCGTAGGCTGTTAGATGATCAATGGACAAGGAAATATGACACTTTTTTAGTCGCTTGGTGATCAAGTTATGCTTTTATTTCACCATATTTAACACCTACAAGAATCAAGGAGTAAAAAGAGAGTAACTCCCAATGGGATACAGTTGAAAACTTGAAATGACATTTCATCTCTAATGATGGTGTTAGACTGTGAGGTAATGGATTCAATAGTTCCTGAGGTATTTCTAGGTGAATGAGATCTTGGGTATGTTTAGCCAATATCTTGGAGCATTGTAAAACCTACAGGAAGAAAAATCTATATTAAAGGGCACCCGTATGGTACCGGCCTAAATTTCTTCGGTTCTTAAGTTTGAATTTCACTCAATTTAGGTGAAAAGTTAAAAGAAATAGAAAAAGTAGGTTTATCTCTCAAACCTTTGTAACAAGGATCATGTTGCCTTTATATAGATAGCCTAAGTGACTGTTGATTTCATAAGTATCTCATTCTACAGTTGGAATGTAGTTAGTATACTGATTATAACGATTATAGGATCATCGTGATACATAACCGTTAGGAACGGATATGACTTAATGACATATTAAATGTATTCTGGTAGTTATGCATCCAAATGGATGGGCCTGAGTGTAGATGTGTTATGAACATGATACTAACTAATTGTCCATAACAATTGTTAATTAAAGATACTATATTGCAAACATTTTGAAGGAACACTACATGTTTATAAGATACAATCAAAACATACAATTGATCTATAAAATACCAAACGAAAGAGACAGATTTGATCATGACTGAATTGAAAAATATTCTTTCAACTCATTCCATAGTTGTTCAAAATGACCAAAGACCATCAACATGTATTTTAGATTATATGATTAAAATATAATTGGATTTTTATTAAAATGTTCACATAATGAGGAAGTTCTTCCAAACTTGTTTGAAGGAAAAGCTGATCCATGACTAGAAAGGAAGGGAACCAATCACACATTTTAGACTATATTCAATTGCACGGAAGGGGGAAGAGAAATGATGTCTATTTTCTTTGTTCAATTTCAATGAAAAAGAGGACAGAAGAGAAAATTTGAGAGAGTTTTTATGGTACCAACCATTTTTCCACTCCCAGATTCCATAGGTCAAGGTGGTTCATTGTTTTAGGGAAGCAAACTACTATGCTGATGCACTGGCTAGATTAGGAACCCACTAGGATTCAGATTTGCTTTTTTATAACTCCCTCCCCCTTTGCTTTTGAATTTTTATCTTTCAAATCTCTTTGGTCTTGGTCATGTTAGGCTGTGTACTGACAATGATGTAGCTATTTCTGTTTCTTAGTTTGTTGAATGAAGTTTTCTTTTTACCCAAAAAAAAAAAAAAAAACAATTTTTCCATTCACAAAATCACTTCTATATCTTGGAAAGTTTTGACTTTGGTTTTTTTTATGAGATTAAATTTTGTAAGGATGTGATGTAAAACTCATGTTTTACCCCTTTAATCTTAACATGTCACATCTTCTTATCACATATTTAAAAATAAACATAATTATACCCAATCAATTTTAATACCCATATATAATTCCAACCAAATTAGGAGTTTATTAAGATGTTATTAGATGTGATAGGATATATTGAATTTTAAGTAAAATGCTAATGTGACAATCCTTTATTGTATGGTGTAAAATATGAGTTTTACACTCCATTTTTACCAAATTCGAACTTTTTTTATTTATTTATGTAAAACTGTTTTTACATCCACATAATAAATTATTAATTTATTATTGTTTTTTTTCATTTCCTTTATTTTCTTTCTCCTCCCCTTTACATCAAAACACACGCATATTTTCTTTCCCTTTCCCTTTCCCTTCACTTAACCTTTTTCTCTTCCCTCTCCTTCCGTATAACTAAACCTAGCCTTTAGGGATAATACTGAAAATGACTCTAATGAGTAATGAGTGTTAATTAGTAATTACCTTTGAATTTCAGCCAACAGTAAATTGGGAAATACGGAGTATCATATATTATTACCTTAAGAACTTGGGAATTCAATTCTAATTTTTGAATAAAAAGTGGTTATGATGATGTTTGGACACTCGTTCTTCGGCGATAGCAGTGAGCCATTGCCGGCCAACATAAAAAAATCTAAACATAATTAATTTATATTACATCTTACATCATCGTAAAAGTAAACTTAGCACTGTTCTGACGTTTCTAAAAAAAAAAGGTAAATTTAGCATTGCTAACAGTGACACATTACCTAAAAAAAATTATAAATTTACATTCCCAGCAAAACGATTGGAATTATTACATAATTGATGAGATAGAACAATGAATAAATTAAACTTTATTTCTTAATTTTACAATAAAATTATAAATTACTATAATAATAAAAAAATACACAAAAGGAAAGGTCGTCATCATCATCATCATCGCTCAAAGTTATACAGTGGAATCCAACCTGTTTTCCTCACTATTCAATGTACTCATGCATTTGGACACCCAACCAAAAAAAAGTCCAAAACCGCGTTCCTCACTTCTTTGCCCACACATGCTGAGCTGTCTTTCAGTCTCTCATTCCAGTTTCCACTTTTTCTTTAACAAAAAAAAAAAAAAGGAACATAGAAAACAATTCAAAAAGAGAACACAAACTATTCCCTTTTTTTTTTTTTTTTTTTTTGGGTTTCAATGCTTTGTGTTCCCACTATATTCAATTATATGTGCAATTATTCTTGCCGAGTGACATTGCAACGTTGAGCTTTTTGGGATCATAGGTCACAGAACAGTCAATCCTCTTGTAGAACTTGGGCTGCACCAATTTCCCCAAAACATTGGCTTTAGATCGAACCTCGAAGCTCAAACTCAGATGCACTGGCAATGTCGTTGTACCCGTTGCTGATATGCTCATTCCAGCTCCACTTCCGTACATTGGAATTTGATCACTCATTACTGTCACATTAACTAATCTTTGGCTCTTCCTTGATTGATAAAACTCCTTCATCTGCAATACCCAGTTCATCAAATTTTAGACCAAAATCTTAAATTTGAGACCTTTAAAATTTTGATATGTTCATTTTTGACCATCAATGTGATTTCTTGCTAATTCAGTCACCGATATAAACAAAAAAGACATTTAAAAAAAGAAATCAAAACAATCAAAATGAAAAATGAAAAATCTCATGCTAAATAATAACAATAAATCTATGGACATGTTTAAGTTGTTGACTTTGAGTGATCCATCATTTTTTTTTTCCAAACACTCGTGATTACATCAACAAACTGTGAAAACGAGTGACAATATGTGTCACCGTAATATTGACTGTAATAGACTAATATGATGTATTAGTCTAGAAAGTGAAAAATCTAAAGTCTTTTTTGTGACTTACGGTTCCAGAGGCTATGGTGAGTTGGGAATAAAGTAGATCTAGAGGTGTCGATGTGACATGAACCCCAAAGAATGTGCCGGTGTTTCGGTACGTGAATTTCACCGTTGAATTCACTGAGATCATATCAGTAGCCACTCCTGAAGAATCCGAACCAGCTTGAATCTTAAACTGCTCAAACGTTATACTCTGAGAAAACAAAACAAAAACACACAAATTAATCAAAATAATCAAAACCCATTTCACAATTTGCTTAGAAGAACCATAAAAACGTAATCTTTAATACCTTGATTGTGATCTCTGGCTTCATGGGCTTACTAGCACCCAACAAAATCAAAGAAAAAATAGTGAACAGAATGAAAAACCCAAGCACAAAAGCAAGAACATAGCAACGACGAGGAAGACCCTTTACACGCTCTTCATCATCAAGAAGTCCTTCTTCTTCAATCACATCACACTGGTCCTTCCATGGCTTCTGACCTTTTCTTTGGCCCCCTCCACGCGACCCGTCGTTTGGGGAGATCTTTCTGGATCCGGGTTTCAAAGACCCAGAAAAACGACTTGTCGAAGACTCACGGGAGTGGCGGCCCACGGAGGAGTGAGAATGAGGTGGAGATCCAACTGGGCTGAGAACTGGTGTGGAGTGAAACGACGTCGTTGTCTTCTCACCATCGTGGGAGTCACGGGATGGGCTCTGAACATAGTAGACTTGTCTTCGAGGAGATCTAGTTGGTGAAGATGGGGCTAAGCTTGTCACCTCTGAGTCTGTCTTTGCGTGCATTTTGGGTTTTTGTTTCAGACAATGATCAAAGTTTTGGGACACTGTTTTTTTAGGTTTTGGATTTGTTTCTGATCTCAAGGTACAAAGGAATGGAAGATTTTTTAGATGCTCTGACTTTATGGAGAGTTTGCTTGTCAACTTGGGAGTGTAATTAAGAAAATGGGTTAATCGGAGGGACACTGTAATTTGCAATTTTTTTTTTTTTTTTTGAGAAGATCTGTAATTTGCAACCCTGTAACGCTTAGAATATATTTATATTCATATTAACCTTATGACCATATGAGTGAGGCTACTACTATGAGAGTAGGAGTCCATGAGGAGTTCATCCAAGAAAAAAAATAAAAGAGCCTATGAGGTGCCTTCGTAGAACATGACATGAGCACTAAAATTTTGAGTGTTTCATGATAATTAAATTGAGCACCTTCCATAAATTGTTGATTTATTTTTTTAATTTTTGTAGCAAGTTAATTATTAGGTGAAAGGGTAAATTTCACAAACCTCTCTTGATGTTTGGGCTAATGTCAATAAAGTCTACAACATTTAAAAAGTGACCATCTTGGTCCTTATTCCCAAACGGTTTGTAACACCGTTAACTTTTTTTTTCTTGTTTCTTCTTTGTTCTTTACTCTCTCTCTCTCTCTCTCTCTCTTCCTTTGAATCCATAACCTCTGACCAAACCGAGCAACCCCAATCACTCGACCCGCCACTACTTCAAATTAACCATCCTCCGCTCAAATCCAGCAACGATCAACCCTCCTTCGCTCAGATCTGGCAACGATTTTTCTCAGATCTACTTAGATCCAGTGATTTTGGCTCAGATCTGAAGATATTTTTCAAAACTCCGCTTAGATTCGGCGATGTTTAAGCTTAGATCGGTAACGTTTCGCTCTCCTCCGCTTAGATCCAGCGACGTTTTAATCTCCTTTGCTCAAATTCGGTGTCGTGGTGGTGGGTTTGCAATTTCTCTTCTCTCTTCCTCTTTGCGGTGGCGCTGTGGTGCTGTGGTGGTGGGTTTTGTAGTGGGTCGGTTTTAGTTTGGATTGGTGATAGAGAATTTGGTTTTTTGTGGGTGTGTTGGATTTTTGTGGGTTTTGGTTTGTGTTTCTAGTTCTGGGTTTGTTGTGGGGTGGTCAGTATTGCTGATGGGTTTATGATTTTTGTTGGTGGTTGATGGTTTTGTGGGTTTTGCTGGTGGTTGATGGTTGGTGGTCGCTGGCTTTTTGTGGGTTTTGCTGGGTCAAGTCACTAGCTTTGTGGGTTCTGTTCTTCAATTTTTTCTTCTTCTCTGAATTAGAGAAAGGGAAGAGAGAAGACTAAAGAGAGGGGTGAGAGAGAAGACATAGGGTACGTAACGGTGTTACAAACCGTTTGGGAATAAGGACCAAAATAGTCACTTTTTAAATGTTGTGGACTTTATGGTATTAGTCCAAATCTCAAGGGAGGTTTGTGGAATTTATCCTAGATGAAAAAATCGAAGAGTTTAACTCTAATTAAATTCTAAATTATATATATAATTAATGAGAAACCATTACATATTTTCAAAATGTATGGTTTAAAAAAAGTGTAAGCTAATAACCTAATACTATATATAATTTGAATCATTTTTATAAAAATAAAATAAAAAAAGGTATAATCGTGACTGTTTTTAAACTCTAAATATTTCTATTTGAAATATTATGGAGTGTCAGTTGAGTTACAAGACTCTTAACTTTCTTAAAAAAAATTAAGAGAAATTATTGATACACTTTTTTTTTTAAGGAAAAATTATTGATACACTCGTTGTGTTACATTTCTCTTTACCATAAATGTGGATTTGCGAGACCTTTAAGTGAGAGGAAAATTTAGTGCATCAAGTACACGTAATAATTTCACATATTTAGGGGAGTCATGGCTCCTAGGTTAATCGAGTTTGAATTGAGTTTCAAATTTTCACTTGACTTGTTTTCTTTGGGTTAGGAATTCTCCCACCCAATATTGTTCACTATATCAAATGAAATCGTTTGTATCCCACTTTTTGGGTGGATGGTTAATGAGGTTTTGGGAAAACCTTAATGGTCCGTTTGGATTGAGGGAGAGGGAGGGGGAGTAAAGTAGATTTAGCACAAAATTAGCTTATTTTTAGCCAACTTTACTCTACTCCTCTCTACTCTCCCTCCTTCCCCCCCTCCATCCAAACAGGCCATAAGATATAAGGAATTGTGTACAAATTAGATTAAAATGAGAGGGACAAAACAAACTCAATGTGTAAGAAAGATGGTTTTTTTAAATCCCTCAAATTATTTTTATGTTTAGATTGGTTAAATTTTTTATACAAAAGTAACTAAGACTAATAAATCATTTGATTGCACGACTGACACAAACAATGAACAACTGCAAAAGAGAATGATTAGAAAAATGAACTTTTTCAATTCCCAATAAACTTTTTCCAAAAATGGATTTGTTAATGTGTGCCCTAAGGGCACATATTAGTAAAATCCTTAGAAAAATACCAATGTAGTGCCGACCTCAAATATTTTGATGCTTAAGTGAGGTTTTATTTATTTATTTAAAGAGTCAAATCTATGAGTATTACACTCCAGATAATAAATATGCATATTTTATAGTTGTTACTTCAGGTTTTTTTTTTTTGATAATTCAATAGCTAATCAATTGAGTTAGGCCCTTTTGGATATACACCACTGTGAGTTTCTTTAAAAAAAAAATTATCTTCTCTTCTCATGTGTACGTTAAAAATACTTAATATTCTCAAAAGAAAAAATAGTGGGTTAATCTCACATTGGAAAATGAGTATGAGTAAAAGATGTTTAAAGTTTGTACTATGTATCCAAGAGTTAGGTCATTTTGGATATACATCACTATAAGTTTCTTTAAAAAAAAAAACCTTCTCTGCTCTAGTATTCTCAAAATAGTCATAAGACTCTTTTGATATTTTCCTTTTCGAATTTCAAACTAAACCTACAAGAAGTGAGTGAGAGAGGTAGGATACCACTGCACTGTAAGAGCATCCACAACAGATGTTGTAAAAAAAATGCTATTTTGCCACATCAAAGACCTACTTTATTATTTTACCACATCATTTTACAATATCGCATTTATCAGATGTTTTATCATTCAATTCTATATATTAAAATAATATTTTCTACACATTAAAATAATATATCTAACACAATAAATAACAACCACAACACTGCTGCCGCCGCCGCCGCCGCCACCACCACCACCACCTTGGCAGCCACAATCCATTGCAAAACAAAAAACTAAAAACAAAACCACCACTACAACCCAGAAAATACTCCGATCAAGATCTCACCTCACCTCAACCCACGATCAAGATCTTGATCAACTCAATGTCGATACCCACTAGCACTTCGATCAACTCAAACCCAGAAAACACCCCGATCAACTCAAACCAAACCCAGAAAACACTCCGATCAACTCAAACCCACTAGCACCGGCGACCCACGATCAAGATCTCACCTCACCTCAACGTCGATGCCCACGATCAAGATCTCAGAGTCGATGCCCACGATTGTGACGAACACACCGATCTCACCTCAACGTCGATGCCCACGTCGATTCCAATCGGCGATGACAATGAGATGCCCGGAGAGATGGGCAATGACGATGCAAAATGCAACCGGTGAGAGATCGGCGATGATGGATTGGTGATGACAATCGGCGATGATGGATCGGCGATGACAGAGGTGAGAGAGAAGAGAAGAATAAACTGAAGAGAGAGGAGAGAGAGAAGAGAATAAAAAAATATTAATCAGTATACCATTTTCATTCGTACAGTGGTAAATATACAACGACACTGTTTATATGTTGCAAAAATTATGGCATTTGGAATATCTGATAAAGATGGTTTTTGGTGGTTGGTGTGGTAAATGTGCCAAATATTTGGCATTTGGCACATTTACCACATCTAGTGTGGATGCTCTAAGTCTATTACCGGCCAGATTATTTCTTCAAAATTTAATTATTAAAATGGTTTTCAAAATATGCTAAATAGTGGCTCTATTTTATTTGTGAAATAAGGGTTCAAGTAACACAAAGAAATGATTTTTTTTTTTAATTAGTATAAATCACCCAATTTACAACTACAGAGTAATAAGTAATGAGCTTAGAATCTCAGCCTCTTGGGCCATGGCAAGAATATCAAATTTTACATCTATATTTACATGCTTGCTGTAATAGTTAGAAACGTAAATTTAGTTTCGTAGTAAATTTGACCAGAAATCAAAGTTGATGGTTTCAGATAAACTCATCACATGGGGGGTTCCTAGCTAGTTCTGGTTTGATCTTACAACTGTACCTTACCAAATCCAAAGAACAATTATGCCCATCGGAAAGACAAAAGTGCTCTTGTCTGTTGGGTGTATTTTGTGTAGGTTAAGAAGCTAATAAGAACTTAATTACCTACAGCCACAACACAGTTGGCACCACGATTTTTTTAGTGGGGTGGGACTTATTATCAATCCAGTGTGTATATTAATTTAATGCTAAACAGCTAAAGCCTAAAGTAAAAGAGCAGCGTGTGTAACCAGCAGTCCTAGGCCCATGTGAAATAATATCAATTTGAACAGATTTTTTGAGTTTCTGAAAATGACTCTACAACTTCTCTATTGAATCCTTTTGTTTATAATAGTTTTTGTTTTATTTCTATAAATTGTTTAGTCAATGGAGTTGTCTATTGAATCGTTGTTAAGGTCTATTTTATCTTAATCTTTAATTAAGTTTCTTTGTCTCCTCAAGAACTAAAAAATTGATTTTCCAAGATAATTTTGATCTTCTCTTTTTTTTTTTTTCTTTTTTTTTTTTATTGTATCATTTAATTCAAAAAAGGGACATGCCTGGTAGGTAGTAAACTATTCAGTTCAAGAACATGGGTAGATTCTAGTTAACTCAATTGAAAAATTTTATATTCTCAAATAAAAGATTTGAAATTCGATCCCCGCCTACAGCAAAAAACCAACTGGTGTTTTGGTCTAATTGTTAGGAGCGGACTTTATAAGTTGAACTTTTATCTCTAAAAATAAAATCAAAAAATAGTAATCTAAAAATGATTTAAATTTTTATTAATATTTGTGGTCTAATCATTGTAACCCATCTATTCACGTAAAACTATTTTATGGAGTAATTTTTTTTGGATTTATAGTTTATCCTCCATTTTATTATTATTATTGAAAAGTTAAGTTTATTACTCCTATCATAGGAAACAATTATTGGTTAGATGATTAGGCGAAAGTTTTAGTAACTTTTACAAGTTAGAGAATAAAGAAAAAGCTTACGTCCAATTAGATTATTGTATTTCATTTTTATATGCAATTAGGCACATTATTGAGCATGGCGCAATAAAATTTTCACGAATCGTAACCTGCACAGAGCAACATATAAATGATATAATAAAGATGTTGTCTCCTGGAATAAAAAAAGAAAAAGATTTTTGTCACCTCTGGTGCATGTGAAGTTACTATTTCAACCAATGTACAAAGCCTTTATTTCTATGTATTTATTAGGTGGTAGAGGCCTAGAGGGTAAAATGGTAAAAGGCTAGAAGGCCAAGTTTTGACTTTTGAATCTTTGTAGAGGATAGAAATTAAAGGGAATGTGTGACATTTGGATTGAAGTGTTCAAGAAGTTAGAAAAGGATTCTCAAAAAAAAAAAAAAAAAAAAAAAAAAAAAAAAGAAGTTAGAAAAGAAAAAGACTTGCACATGTGTGAGAGAGCAAACAAATTAATGAGAGTTTCTTTAACGGCGAGACAAACACATTGAAGGAAATATTTAGGAATTTCTCCGGGGGAGATTTTTGAGGTGCTGAGACCATGGAGTGTTGTAGCTCGTAATATTCTAGGTAAAGATCTCATATTAGTTTGAATTAATTCCTAAAGAAGAATATAATTTTGATGTGAACCGAATGTTATTTACATGGGACAAAATTTAGGTATAATACCTTAACTACTATTTCTTAGATCTCTCTTAAAATTTAGCTACGTGGCTATTTAACTAAAAAAATACACTTTCATCTCGTGAGAAAAAAATCTACATGGCAGAATTTTAAAAGTAGAACCTAAGGAACATATATATATACTCCTTGGTCCTATGTGAAAATTGAGAATCTCAAAATATCATTAATAATAACCTTGTATGTTGACAAACAAGACAACTCACTAGTCCCATGCAAAAATTGAGAATCTCAAAATACTATTAACATTAACCTTGTCTATTGACACAACAAGACAACTCACTGGTCCCATGTAAAAATTGAGAATCTCAAAATATCATTAACAATAACCTTGTCTGTTGACATAACAAGACAATAATAGTGCATCATTCCACTGATACAAGACAAATAATAATGCATATTGTAATAGCATTTAATCAAGACAAATATTTATTATTTCCTGTGTGTGTGTGTATTGTAGTGTGTCGAGAACCGTGGGCCACTTCCTGAAGTTGTTTAGGCCCATGTTCATGGTAATCCTAACCCTGTTATGGCCCCATTATAGCCCATATAGTCGGGAGTCGAAAGGGAAGGAGCCAAGAAGCTTAGATAATGCCTTGGGAGAATCTGCCTGCCGAGCAAAAGTCTGGCATCAAGTGCAAGTTACTAGAAGGTCACTTTAAGTGCAAAAAGTGAGTCATCCCTCTGACGCAAGATTTGACGCTTGGGAATAGTGGCCTGGACTGAAGAAGTCGCTCATGCCCCCTAGGCGGTGGGCCCCACTAATACACAGAATCTTCACTTATCATAACGCTCCCACTTAGAGAAGAGTATGAATAGGAAGGAAGTAGGAGATGTTAGGGGTGTAATAAAAATCTGGGAAGAGACATATGAGGGAAAAGTGAGAAAACTCTACCTGGGGGAGAAGAAAGTCTTGTTCGAACTGTAGAGAGGGAACTCGACTGCTTAATAACTTCCACAGCCTAGCTAAATCTAAGGCCACTTGGAGCTGGAGCCTTATCGTAAGATCACCGTTGATACCATTTACTGTTCCTTGGACCTCCCATTGTGAGATTAGTCTAACCCAGGATACAAATAAATTGGGAGTCTAGGCCCAATTAGCCCAAGGTTATTGGGAACAAACCACCACACAGACGCACGCGTGCACACACACACACATTATTATAGTAAATTTATTCCTAGAGAGGAATATCATTTTGTGTGATTGATCTATTTCTTATTGATTTGTGATATTGACATGGTAATTTAGTTGGAATATCTTTTTGAGGGGATTTAATTCACAAAAAAATGAATTGTGGCCCAACATAAATTACATAGTATTCACTCAGTTATATGTTTATTTATTGTTATTTTCTTGAGAGAGTTTCAACCTATGATGTCTGCTTTTGATGATAGCTCTTTATCATCAGACCAAGATACTAATCGCTCCTGTTATATGTTTATTTGGTATGAGTATAATCTTATGACCAAATATATATATATATATATATATATACTAATCGCTCCTGTTATATGTTTATTTGGTATGAGTATAATCTTATGACCAAATATATATATATATATATATATTCGGTCATAGATTAGGATTAAAGTTCATAGAAATATAAAATATGTCGATCTATGCAAACATTGGAGCCTAAGAGCACTTGCAGCAGTGGAACTAAATAGCTATATAGCTATTTTAGCTCCACCAAAACACAAAAATCAACCTACAGCAATGGAGCTAAAGGTATTTTTTGTACCTTCATTGCTACAATGTATAGCTATCTATGGCTATGCACTGTAGTTGAGAGTTAAAAAAAAAAAAAAATTATTTTGCGTTCACATTACCTTTTTATTTTTTATTCTTTCTGCATTTCATTCTCCCGTGTCTCTCTCCTTATTGCCTCTCTGTCTCTTCTTTCTTCCTCCATAGACCCATCGCCGATCTGCAAAAGCCCAACCACCACAAACCCCTCTCTCCCTACTTTTCCTCTCTCACTTCTCAACCCCCGTTTCGTTTTCTCTCTCTCTCCATTTTTAGCACCAATCGGGTCCCACGTTACCCGACCCGCCTCAAATCGGAGCATTCCGTTTCGCTTTGCACTCATCCTTAAGCCACACCGTTGGCGGCGAAATTGGGCGGTCAATATCAGTTAGGGCTCAATTCGTCGGTGAAGACCGTGAAACCGTGCCCTTTGGTGCAGGTCTCGTCGGCCGGTACCGAATCAGACAGAGTATCGGGCATGGGTTTCGGTTTGGCTATGTTGATTTTTTTGGGTTTTTGCTTTGTTCTTCTTCACTAGTTTTGATGGGCACGGCAGGGTTGTGGTTGTGCAGTGATTTTTATGGGTTTGACGGTGGTTGTGGCTGTGTGTTGGTGGTTGAATGAAATATTATTTTATTGTAGTGTTTATATTATTTTATTGTGTTAAAAGCTAAAATAGCTCCACTGCTGTAGGATGTGAGAAAATAAAATAGATAAAGTGACTTTTTGTGTAGCTAAAAAGTTAAAAATTTAGCTCTACTACTGTGAATGCTCTAACACACCTCAAGGGGATTCTTTCTTATAATTATTTAATGTGTGTAGGACAAGAGATTACATATACAACAAATCAGGCGTTACAAGAGTTCTGAACATTTTCGAGAAAATAACATTAAGCCTAATGACAAATCATGTATAGGCTCATGGCACGAAATTGCAAGATCCTGGACACAATAACCCAGAAACCTATAAATGGACTCAGTACGGTGGGCTTATCATACCAGGGCCAATAATATCAGGTTAATGTCGTAACTCTCCAAGACTGAACTAGGATTGTAGCTAGCAATTCACTGATGAAAGTAAGGATTGAAGGCCTATCCATTGGACACCTGTAATTCTCTACTACTCTCAAATTGTCAAATAGTAACAAAGGCCCAAAACATTGGCCAGAACTTTCTATTCCTTTTAGTTAGAGCCCAACTATTTTGGGAAAGTAGCCCATAAATCAAATCCCAATTAGGGTCTATTTTCAATGAAAGATTAGTCTACCTCCGCAATCATAGGGTTAGATTTGTAGCTTGCTAAGGGGGACATGAATCAGCTGGCCCAACTTCCGAAATTGAAGGCAATCTATGGTGGCCCTGACTGGGTCAATTTTTTTTTTTTTTGAGAAAGATGACTGGGTCAACTTGGTTTAACCCTGGCCCATGAAAATAAAAGTTTTTTAGTTTCTACGATGTTTCCATGAAAGCAATACGACAAGATAAGTAAATTTTTGTACCAAATCCACGTTTGTAGCACATGCATATCTCATTATCTCTATAGTATGTGGAGCATATGATGTGCATGTTTTATTTTGTCTCAATAATGTTAGATTGTGAAGATAAATATTCTGGCGGAGGATGCAAGCTAGCTTTTTGGAAACGTTTTCTGATTGTCCTTTTTTTGTTTTCTGTAAATATGTATGGGTCTTTTTGTGTACAGAGACTCCACGTGAGGGTCCTTTAGTTCCTGTAACTAGACATCTTTCACAGGTGTCTATTGGACAAATCTAATGTACTAGCTTTTTTATATAAATAAAATCCCCTTCTTACCCCCCAAAAAAAAAAGAAGATAAATATTCTCGATACATGTGAGTCATATAATTTGATGATTGGTGAATAGGATGCGTAAATACTTACATTGTGCAGTTCATGATTACTTTATTTTAATTTTTGTTTTAAAAAAATATGGTAAGTTTTCATTACATTAAAAGAAATGTTATATTCACAACATTTTCACAACAAATTCTACGTGACAAATTGTTAGTTGCTGCTTTTGGTGGGCAAGAAAGTAATTTGCTGTGGTGGGTTTAGATTAAAAATATTGTAAAAATATTATGGACGTATCACTTCTCATTTATTAAGGATCGATATAGTCATCATGTAATTTAGTGCTCTACAATTTGAGTATGTGGTGTTGAGATTAATTCCCATCCCCACTTTACGAGAAATTTGTCCTTATGGTAGACCGTATTATTTATCCACTATTCCACTAAATTCATTTATAAAAGATCCTATTTATTTAAAATTGTTGAGTCAGTAGTTAGTTTCTGTTTAATTTTTTTTTGCTAATTTAGTAATTTTAAACAAGTGAGAATTTTTTAGTGGAATAGTGGACATATGACGTGGTCCATGAGGATATTATAATTTCTCCCACTTTACTCAAATGGTCTTTTATTTATTTATTTATTTTTTCATAATTCTTATTGTATTATACGATTTGATTGATCAAATATATATAAATATTAAAAACTTAGGATCTAATTTGAAATAAATTCTTTCTAAAAAAAAATTTAAATTTTAAACTTTTCTATGAATTTCCTTTTTCCACCAGCCAGTTGCTGGGCAAAAATAGCCAAATACCACTATTTTTTGAAATCATTAATATTTTATCATTGTTTGAGAATATTTAGTAATGTACCACTTTTTTAAAACTTGAGTTTTTGAAACTCAAGTTTAAAAAAATCAAATATTATAAAAATGCCACACGAAACTCGATTATGCGGAAGTCGAGTTCGGTGCAATATGTTACTCAGGTTTAAGACACTTTAGTACCATGCAAGAAACACTTCCCACTTTCCACAGCACTCACATAGTCAACAATGACACTCACATAGCCACAATTGTTGACTCCCTGCAGCACTCACACAGTCAACAATAGCACTCACATAACCACAATTGTTGACTCCCACAGCAGTGACAGCACGCCTTTCTATCTCTTTTAATTTTTAATTTTTTCAACTTCTATCTAATTTTTTTTTTCTCATTGGCTTCCAGTTTTGTTTCTTATGCTTCCAGGTGTGGGTTTCTCTTTTTTCTTTCTTTTTTCAAGGTCACGTGGAATGGAAGATATATCAACAATTGGGAAAAGGTAGTGAAAGTGTTTGAAACAGAGGCAAAAGGAACTCGAGTCATAAACTCGAGTTCCAAGTGGACTTTATGGAGATACCCGATTTTTGTAAGCTCGAGTTTCATGTCAAAATCGATTTAAAAAAGTGATATATTGTTAAATATTTCTCAAACAGTGGTAAAACACTAATAATTTCAAAAAATAATGATATTTGGCTATTTTTGCCCAGTTGCTGCATGACAAGGGGATATTGTTGAATCATTCAAGTTTACTAAAATCGATATGAAGATAAAGGAAGAAATGGCCAAATCTCATTAGACATCGGTCATCCCTAACTGGCAAAAGGGATGGCTCTCGTAGATTCTATTATTAATTTATTACAGCGCAATTTTCACTGCTGTCCACTTTCAAAAGGAAAAAAACAATGCATTTTGTTCTCTTTCTTATTTATTCGATTTTTTCTTCCTTATTATAAATTAATAGTTGTGAAGAGAGAAAGTCTAACACTCTAGAGTCTAGACGCACCAAAAATTTGACAAAATTTCTAACACTTACTATTGTGACGAATTGATAGTGATAGCCAAAAAACAAAAAAAAAAATTTAATAGTAAATCTAGATAAAAATCAATAAAAATTTATCAACTTAACAAATGTGAAAAATATTGTAAAAAATTTATTGTTTATGTATTTTTTTGAAAGAGAGTTTTTTTTTTTTTTTTTGTGTGTGTGTGAGAAAGTTTCAACCTATGGTATCCGCTCCTGATAATAATTCTTTATTATCAGACCAAGACACCAATCAGTTTTTGGTGTAGGTGGGGATTGAACCCCAGATCTCTTACATAACCATCAGAGACTTTACCAGTTGAGCTAACTGTCTACTTTTGATAATAGTTCTTTATTATCAGACCAAGACACCAATTGATTTTTGGTATAAACGGGAATTAAATCCCAAATCTTTTATTCAACCATCAGAGATTTTACCAGTTGAGTTAGCTGAAACCACTATTGTATATGTATGGTTACTTGTGACTTTGTAAAGATGAGGTCATTGCCTAGTAATTATTATTAACATTATTTTTTGAAAAGGAATACCGCATGTAATATTTGGTGGACCAGAATGTCAGAGACGTGGTGGAATTTCTTCATTTTATGGAGCATATATGGGAAGGAGGTCTGAGTTGGGACAGAAGCAAAGTGAAGTTCAATTTTAGAAAATGTTGACTTCAAAAAGGAAAGGATAAAGATGAAATAATTAAAAAAAATACTAATCCTCAAGTTAATCATTTTTGGTTAGTAAAAGTCCTCCTCTATGTTAGGTTATTATAAATTTGTATTTTTCTACCTTTAGAAGTCAAGAGTCAAGATTGATTAATAATTTAATATGATGGCAATTAGCAAAGCACCAAGGTGAGTGCACAAAGATAATCAAAGATGTAATGAATTATTCTATGATGCAATGAAAACATATTCTCATAAAAAAATACTAAAAAAGAAGAAGAAGAAGATAATCATATGATTATGATAATCTGTTCAAATGAGGCAAGTCATATCATATAAGCCAAATAAGGTCCATGATTAATTCATCACTCATCTGACAGGCTTAAGATATTAGATATTGGATCTAATTTTTGATTTATTAAAAGTGAAAGGTTTTAATTCATCATATATTCTTTCTTGGAACTCTATTATGTAACTCTACCGAGAAAAGAGGGGAAACAAAATATAGAAAGAAAAAAAAAAAATCCTTTAGAGCATCAAACAATGGGACAAGCTATGTCAGCCCAAAGTTGCAGGTGGTTTGGGTTTCAAAAAAACCAAAGAAGTTAATGCTGGCCTCCTTGCAAAGCTGGCATGGATGGTGGCATCAGGAAAGCAAAGCATTTGTATGGAGGTTCTTCGCACTAAATACAAAGTTAAAGAAGATTGGCTTAGAGCGGATCCAAAGAAAATAGCTTCCCCAACATGGAGAACAATTGAGGATGCAAAAAATCTGGTTGTGAAAGGTGCATGTTACTTACTAGGCGATGGCAAATCGATCAATGTTTGGGAGGATCCATGGATTCCATGGATTGAAGGATTCAAACCGCGGCCGAGGATTGAGGTCTACTCACAGCTTCCCTTCAAAGCACATCACCTCTTCGATCCTTCCTCGAAAACTTGGGATGAGAACATGATCAAGGAGATTTTTGATTCAGACTCTGCCTTTGCAATCCTCACCATCCCTATCCCAATCACCTCAAGGCAGGATAAGCTCATATGGCTCCCCAATCCTAAAGGAAACTTCTCAGTTAAGTCTGTCCATAAGGTGGCTTTTTAGTATTCTAACAGCAATGTTCAAGCTCAACCCCATTGGAAAAATTTATGGAAAGCTAAACTCCCTGAGCGCCTCAAAATGCTCTTATGGAGGATCGGTGCCAACATCTTGCCTACAAAGGTGAACCTTCAGCGCAGAATTCAGCAAGCTGACATAACCTGTAGCTTGTGCAAGTCGGATGAGGAGACTTATGTTCATTTGTTCTTCCTTTGTCCTTTTGCCAAAGCTATGTGGACCACTGTTGGTTGGGGCTTTAGATTTGACTCTACATCTCTGACGTCAAATGAAGACATCATTAAGTTGATCATAAACCCACCACATGCTCCCATCCCCACAGATCAACATTGGACTATAACGCTAAACATGGCTTTGATCATAGATGAGATTTGGAAGACCAGAAACCACCTTATCTTTCAAGGGGGCAAAGTTGATGTGAATAAAGCCATGAACAATGTTCGGATCAGGTTCCTAGAAGCATCAAAGGTGTACTCTCCTAGCAGCCGCCCATCTGTGGAACAATACGTAGATGTCTGGTCTCCTCCACCTCAAGGATGGATCAAAATCAACGTTGATGCCGCTCTAAGCAATTCAAAATCTGCATTCGCCGCTGTTGCTAGAAATCACTTGGGAATTGCCATTTCCATATAGGGTAAGGAGCATCACCTTTGTTCTTCGTCTCAAGCAGAGGCTGAAGCAATTCTATGGGCAGTGCAAATTGCCATTCAAGAGAGATGGAGCGGAGATGGAGCGCAGTCATTTTCGAAGGAGATGCAAAGCTGTGTTTTGACCCTCTTTCACAACTTGACCTCACTCCGAGTTGGCCCATCAGCACCTTAATTAGTAATATTCGTAGTCTGGTTTCTTGTTTTGAGTCTTGTGAGTTTAGGTGGGTCCAGCGTAAGTGCAATGTTGCAGCTCATGAAACCGCAAGGTTTGCACTGAGCTCTTACCGCCCCTTTTGTTTTTCTTTTGGTAATATTCCCCCCTCTCTTGAGGCTGTTTGTAAGGGAGATTACCCCTCTGTTTCCGTTGTTTAGTTTTAATGAAAATTGTAGATTATTAAATAAAAAAAAAATGCAAAATAGAAATATGTATCAATTTTACAAATTTAGGTTCCAAAATCACCCACATTAGTCAAGTTAAAAATGCGTAAATTTATAGAGTTACTACAATAACTGTGTAAATTTACACTGACATTATTCACTTTGCATTTAGTTTTTTATTTTTTCTTTACATACCCTGAGTATGAAGGAAGAAAATAGATAATAATTGTTGTATGTGAAAAAAAAAAGAAACAATTAAAAAAATTGATATTTTAATATAATGTAGTGTAAAATAGATAATCTGATGTGGAGTGTTTTAAAAAGTGAGTATGTAAAAAAAAAAAAGTACTTAATTTTTATATTTAAATAGACAGAATTTTTGCATAAGCTAGTGTAAATCCTCTTAGAGCATCTCCAATAGCATCAGCAAACACAAAATACTCTCTATTTTAGAGAGTATCACCACAAAATGCTGCTTCAATGGCCTCTCTATACATGAAATTTTTTTTGGCTCATGAACAGTAGCTCATCAAGTCTGATGAGCTACTGTTCATTCTTCAAATCATTTTTTACTATTATAATAATTAAGTGTTGAATAAAAAAATGTTGGAAGATGTGTAGTTATTAAAAAAAGAATAAATAATGAATGAAGAAATAATATTTGAATGAGATAGAGAGTCTGTTGGAAAGTGTATTTGAAAAAGTTGATAGATAAAGGTAAAAGTCACTGTTCATTCTCCAAACAGTACAAAAATTTGATGATTCTGCTGGAGATTCTCTATTGCTCTTATATGGATAACTTCGGTCAGTCGTTATTGGAAAAAGGAAAAGTATGTGATTTTTTTTTTTTTTTTTTTTGGAAAAATTCAAAATCTGTAGCAGAACTTTGAAAAAACCAATGAAATAAATTGTGTAAGACATTAAATACCCATTTGGAAACAGTTTATCAGCATTCGTGTCAGTGTCTGTGTTTGTGTTTTTTTTTTTTTTTGAAAAGCGCGTTTCAGCTTTTTCAGTGAGTCTGGTATACTGTTCATGAGACCTATAAACTTCTTTTTTTAACAAAACTTTCATTAAAAATGGGTTTCACGGTACTATTCACACATTTAAAAATTATTTTGCTACAGTATTTTCAGTTTTCAGCAAAATAAGCGGTATCCAAACACACCCTAAGTGTATATTTTGGATTGGGCATTTTGCCCAATAATGCCCAATCCTTGCGTTTTGCGTTTTGTTTGTGGGTCCATGGGTACTGTTTATGGACCCATAAAAGTCATCCAAACACATATTTCAATATAAATTTGGGTCCTACAGTACTATTCACACATTTAAAAATTATTTTGCTACAGTATTTTCAGCAATAAGTTTTCAGTTTTCAGCAAATAAGCAGTATCCAAACACACTATAAATTCTTTAAAGGGAATTGATGATTTTGGAAACTGAAAATTTTCGTACTCTCTAATCATTTTTAGCAGTTTTCGCTAAGTGCACTAGTATTGGTAGTGCTAAAAAGCTATATTGCTATTTTTAGCACCACCAAATACCAAAATATGGTTACATTGGTGGAGCCAAAACCATATTTTTTGGCTCCACAGCCACCGTGCATAGTTACTTTTGGCTATACACTATAACTCACGTGTAAAAAAAAAAAAAATAATAATAATAATAAAATTATTAAATTGTTGTGTTTACACTACTTTTTAATTTAAAAAAAAAAAAATCTCTTTTGTTTGTGTTCATACTGCTTTTTAATGAATTTTTTATATTATTTTAATCAAATAGCTAAAAATATAGATCCATTGATGTTAGGTATATTGTAAAGTGAAAATGTAAAATAGATAAAATAGCTTTTTTGTAAAACCATATTGCTAAATTTATGGCTCTACCAATATAAATGCTCTAAGAATTTACTCAATCTCCTCCGCAGAATTCTTTTTAAAGTCCTCGGCCAAAGATGGTGATTATGGTAAAGTGCGGGTTTTTTTTCTTAGTTGCTGCTATCCACTAACTAAACAAAGCTGAGTGAATTAACTATTGACAAAGACAATTGAACCTTAGACAAAAATCTTGGTCGACTTGGCTACCGACCTACAGATTTTTTTCCCCAATCGGTCAGTCATTGTATTCATCCTTAAAAGCAATGCCTGCTAGCTTCCTTCACATTAATATTTATGGTAACTCACAGTAGATCATAGCATTTATTGTTATTGAGCAATCTCATCTACTTATAGATTGAGAACTACTATTTTCATGCGTGATTAGCTGATAGTCTTGGGGGGAAATGGTTTCCCGCTAAAACGGATCCCTCATACACTTCTAAATATTCCCCTCATTTGTTGAACTAGGTATGGAAACCTTAGTAGGAGTAATTCTTAGATACTCTCAGAGGACGAAGAATGATGCTTCCTCCTTTCACATTCATAACGGGGTTCACTCATTAAATTTATAGTAGGGTCTACCATGAATATGAAAGGAGAGAACATCATTTATTTATGTTTCAGAAGTACCTAAGAATTCTCCCCTTAGTATTGATTCTTTGCCATTTTTATTCCCATTTTCTTCCACTAATTTACAAACTTAACCATCGGAGCTTACTTGGCCTACTCTCGGGGTTAGTCATACCAAATTGAGGTTTCTTTTCCTTAGTAAGGTACCCTTTAGATTGCAAGGATTTATCATTGTTTGGTCCCCGTCAAAATACTTCTACGGTTCTGTCTTTTCTTTGAAAATTTTACCCACCTACAGACAACTTGATTTCCTTAATGATATAAGATCCACCGTCTTGAATAAGGAGTATATATTTCTTGAATGAAAAATACTAAAAGCAATATAAATTTTATTTTAACTAATTTTTAAAATTGACAACAATAACTGTGATTGATGCTTGCTCTTCTTTTGATCTTGGTTTTCTTCATAAGATAGATCAGATTCACTGAACTATAAGACTTTTTGGCCCCTTCTCCCATTGATGTAACCATCACATTATTGAAAAGAAAAAAAAAATTGTAATTGATACCATATTCGTATATTTTTGGTTTTATATTCATCGGGCCAGAATCCAAATGATTCAATCAATAATTGAGCAATGTTACGTACATGGAAGTACCAACAACCCACGTCTCTCAAATTCTAGATCAGAAGGAATCTTTATGATGGATGATAATTGATGTTGAAACTTGAAAGTTTCTTTTATTTTTCTACTTTATTTTTCAAAAGAAAAAGAATCCAAGTCCCAAGATTTATATTGCGGAATTTGGTATCGTGAAGTAAAAGACAATGCGATGATGGATGTAATTTTCATACTAGGATCACAAAGTGTTGTTGCAACATCCATGGACTAAAAGCCTAGTTAGTGACAATATAAAGTTGCATTGTTTTTGTTTAAAAGCATAAGCAAGGCATGGTGATAAGTGACACCCAAAACCAAAAGCTTTTGTAAACATGAAGCTAGGCAAGACCAAGCAGGTGGGGCATGAAATTGAAAGATTAACTAACCAATGATTTGAATTTTAATCGATGGCCTAGGATGGATTAGACTGTAATGGCACACCAGAAGTTGGGAGCGTCCCTACATTGCAGCTAGGATTAGATTCGCTTTGAAAATTTTCCTTGCTTTTCATTATAAAAAGAAAGAAATTCATAAAAAGGTTACTAATAAAACGAAGTTATGACTAGGATATCCTGGATATAGATATAGAAATTATTGATTTGGATTTGAAAAATATAGAAATTAGGATTTTGATTTTGATTTTGATTTTGATTTTGATTTTGATATAAAAGTGATTGGATTGGATTGGATCCAAATTCTCTATTTTAACTCTTAATTTAGTGATGTCTCATCATGTATTTCATGCCTCAAATGAAAATTTTCACTCAGGAGTTTATCAAATGCTTAACTAGATTATAGTGGCCATAGTTGTTATCTTATGAGATCTTCTCAAAAAAAAAAAAAAATGTTATCTTATGAGAACATGAAGGCTCATATTTTGATTTACATAAAAAGAATCATTGTTTTATTTTATTTTTATTTAACTCCAAAGTGAAATTTAGGCTGAAAAGAGAACATAAGATATTTGAAGCATACTTGCTCTTTAATGTTTAATTCGAAACTCATACTACAAGGGTTTGTTGCTCTCTAGATTTAGAGGATCTCTTCAATTGAATTCTTCAATTTACTCTCATTTTAATCAGATGCACGACACATGATATTTATTTGATTTTTAAATGACATATATCTTAAATCTAAATAAAAACTACTATAAATTTGAGGATTCAATATGAAGGGATATCGTCAGTTTCCTCTTAGCATGTGGGAAACTATGGTAAACAATATTTGAGTTTAATATGTTAAATATCCATAATTTTTTTTTTTTTTGGTTGTAAAAGTGAGCGTTTGGATTCAACTTAATCCAGCGTTTTCAATCTGCGTTTGCGTTTTGCAGAAGCTGGGACCCACGCGCACTGGAGGAAACACAAGGCTGCTGAGAAACGCAAGTTTTCAGCCGTACTATTTGACCAAGTCAACCGTGAACAGTACATCCGTGCACTGTTTACAGACCTACAAATTCCACTTTTCAGCAACTTTTTTATTAAAAATGGGTCCCACGGCACTATTCACACATTTAAAAATTATTTTGCTCCAGTATTTTCAGTTTCAGTTTTCAATTTCAGCAAAAATAAGTTCAATTCAAACGGACCCAAAGAGTGTTGAAGCATTCAATAAAGATGATACTGAAATCTCAAGTAACAAAAGCAGGGGCTGTCAAGAATTAAAGGCAGATGAAAACGGCAGTGTTTTGATTAAAAAGAAGAAGAGCAGATTGAAGAAGCGGTGTCGTTAGACTGAATGTACAGCTGTCAATCATTTGTTTGTGTTGATGTAAATAGCTTACACGTGTTGACTCTGATTAACTAGTTTGTTTTTAATGGTTAGTTGGTTATTTTGTTTGCTTCGCTGCGTGTATATAAAGAAGGGAAGAGCTTGTATTTGCTGTGAGCTTCAGATTTTTCTCAAATCAATAAATTCCCATTTCTATTTAGAAAAGCTCTCATTTTTACAAAGAGTAAATTGTTTTTTTGTTAAAAAAAGACTTGTTTCTCTTCCCCTTTTAAAGAAAAGGTACATAGGGTAGCTGTTTTCTTGTAAACCACTGGGTCGGCCAATTAATACTCTTTTGACACATCATAGGATCAACATGAATTTCACGCGGAGGGTTTTCAAATTTCTGTCGTCAATTAGAAATAAATAAAAATTTTAAGGTGACTCCGTTACCGAAGTTTTGAAGAGATAATTATTAATTAACCAAGTTTGGATAAAGAATTCAAACGTAAGTCAAATGCTCAATCTACAGGAAAAGATGAAAAATCTGAGAGTTCACACTTAAGAATTTTAATGCTCAATCACCGGGGGCTTCTAGGCTTATAGCACCAAACTAATGTTACTAACGACAGTGGTTGCAATACACCTCACTTAGAGCATTAGCATCTGGGATTTAAAAAAAAAAAAAAATTATTTTGTATCATTAAACACTATTTTATCTATTTTACCAACTCACTCTACATCATAGTTTTTATTTTTATATACAATCTAATAAAATAATATATTATAAACTACTTAATAAAATAATAAAAAGTATTATCGTTTTTTCCCACTCACTTTTTCTCTTCACACACAACCACATATTAAAATACTATATTTTTTTTACAACTTATGAATAGTAAGGTCACTAGCATTGGGAGGTGTAAATACTCCCAGTTGCTATTTTATAACTTAAGACAGCAAAAATCCACTCCATCTAGATTTGTATACTTAAAAGAATTTGCAACCTATGACCAGCAAAGTTGCATATATATAAACTTACTAGTCATAGGTTGTAAAAAAAAAAAATTAGTGGTTGTGTGTGAAGAGAAAAAGATAGTGAGAGGAAAGAGAGAGAATAATACGTTTTATTATTTTATTAGCTAGTTTATATTATTTTATTAGGTTTTATATAAAAATAAAAAAGTGGGATGTAGGGTGAGTTGTAAAATGAGTTGGTAAAATAGATAAATTCGTGTTTAAAGATGCAAAATAGGTTTTTCTTTTGCATCCCTGGATGCTAGTGCTCTTACTATTCATAGGTTGCAAATTTTTTTAAGTTTACAAGCTGGGATGGAGTGGGTTTTGGGTGGCTAGGTTGTAAAATAGCAACTAGAAGGTGTTTACACCCCCTAATGCTAGTGCTCTTACAAACCCTACAATGTAAATAACATCATATTCTAGCTCTCTACTCTTGTTCGCAATTAATTATACAAATCTTTTCTCCTTACTAGTCACTGGTTCTACGAATTTTGAGCTGCCAATCGCAAGACCAACCTTGGTTGTTCCAAGGGCTCTTGAAGATTTTGGGATTGCTCCAATGACTCCTAGCATCAAACAACAACAAAGAAACGAGTGTGAATTATATGTTGAATCTCATGGTTTAGGGGTATATAAGAGAGCTTAATGCATGGGTACATAAGCGAGTGAATGTAGCAAACTTCTCTCAAGTTCGCAATCTCGCTCAACCGAGAGAGAAACGAGTGTCGGGCAACATCAATAGATAACTGTTTTTCAAAAATTGTACTTCCCTTGACATGCTGATTTTGCTCGACCAAGACTCTTACTTCAGCAATTTCCACTCCAGCTCTTTGACCTCTCACTAAGTATAATGAACCCACAAATGTACACATTACCACAAAAAAAATTAAGAAAAGAAAACAATAAATTTGGCATGGAATATGCTAACAAATACCAATATATATATATATATATATATATATATATTTAACTCAGCGGAAAAAGAAAGATTAAGCTTCAGTAGTGTGCACTGTGCAGTAGCAATTAAATCAAAAGCAGAGTATGTTGCATCACATAGAATCAGGAGGGATCGTTGCATATATACATGTGGAGACAAGAGAGCTAAAAAAAAGAAATAAAAAGAACTTTTAGAATAGTAGGAAATTATGTGGAAGTGGAACAATAAGTTAGAATTACCTCTCTCTCTCTCTCTATATATATATATATGTATTACAAAAAAAATTTCATAGTCACTAAATAGCGTGAGTTATAAATGATAGACAATAAAATAATGTTAAGTGGTCACAAATAAAAATTAATAACAACTTAATATCTCAAAGAAATTATACAAATTTGTTGGTCTAGTGCTCTACATGGAAACAACATCCAAGAGTAATGTTGCAAAAGGAGCGCGACTGTACCACAAAATTCTAGAATCTCTGTTCTGCTAAGTCACCATTCTTGTCATTTTTTCCAAGCATTATGAATGGCTCTCAAAAATTTGGGCTTTATTATTGTCAACTACAACTCAACTCTATGCAGATTCTCATCATGTCTTATTATTCTCAGTCACCGTTCTCTTGATTTTTACTAAGCATTATGGACGACTCTCAAAATCTTTATCTTTATTGTCGACTACGATTCAACGCTATACCGCCTATACATATTATTATGTTTGCCAGTATGCCTCTTATTGTTACTGTCTCGTTCAATGTTTCACACTCTCTTGTTTGTAAATTAATTTATTCGATTTCCATCAAATCAAAAATCTATTGATATCTTAGTCTGATATAAGAGCAAAAATTATCATGGAGCGAACACCATAATAATTTCCCGAATGAGATAAATTTTGATGGATGGATATCAAATGGTGTCTTGACCGTGCATGAATATTAAGAGATAACTAGTTGCAGACCCGTGTAATGCGCAGGAAAATTTGACATCATATTCTTTTTTGTTAAGTAAAGAATGAGAATAGTGGTTAAACCTTATAAGTAATAGTCCCAAACTCATCTTACAATAATGTGATTACATTGTAATATATATAATATGAGTAAGACTTAGGTACAATACTTAGGTGCTGTTCCATAGGTTCTCATTTTAAAATTCTGCCATGTGGATTTTTTCTCATAGAAAGAAAATGTATTTTTTAGTTAAGTAGCCACATGGCTAAATTTTAAGAGGGAAACCTAACAAACAACACCTAAAATATTATACTTAAGTTTTGTCCATATAATATATTTTATCTAAGTAAAGAAGTCTATATCTTGATTTTTTTGTATTCATATTCTTTTTGGCAAGGAAACATAATGCACTTATTTTTTTTAATCTTACTGCACTTTACTTTCAATTATTATATATGACATACATTATAATAGAGTGAGATATGCATCAAAACACAACAGAATTAGAAAATGGAAAATGTATAATTTTTATTAGAACATGAAAATGAATCTTGATAGTTTCATATGAAAGTTAACATTATTTTGCATTTTTGGAGAAGTTAGTGCGCAATTTATCCAAACTTTGTTTCCATTTTATCACATAAGAACTATTAAACAAAGTTATAACAATTTATATTTTGATAATCACTAAACTCATATATGAGAATCAACTATTACAAAAATTTCTCTCTAAAACATATACTGATTTCTGTGTTTCCTTTTCATACAATTTAAAAAAATGAGAAAAATTAAGGAAGCTAAATGTGTAGTTGATCTTAGTCAATCAATAAATAACATAAAAAAGGGGGGGGGGGGGGGGTAGGGGAAAGCAAACATATTCATGGTATAATTGTTTATATATGTCCATATTTGTTTTTGTATATGTTAATACTCTTGTTTTCTAAAATATTCATGTGGCAACTATATCTTGTTTGATCTCTCTTAGGTCTTCAATTTTAGCCCAACTCACAACATATAAACCAATGATCATGAAAAAAAGAACCTAGCAAGATGAAGCCAAACACAATTTCTAATTTTTCTAAATTTTAACAAATAGAAGATCAGTATTATAGAGAGAGAGAGAGAGAGAGAGAGAGAGAGAGAGAGAGGTACCTTTGATAGTAAATATAAAAAACAAACATGTAGTGATAATTAAAAAAAATACTATGCTTATTGGTTTTAAGAGAGATTAAAATACTATGCTTATTGGTATGGTGGTTACTCTACAAGTATAAATACTTATGGGGTGTGGGGGATAAGGGCCGGGGTTCAAGTCTCGAGGAGGGATCTTCACACATATATACACTTAGATTAAATTAAAGTAAAAATTCTATCTTGTATTAAAAAAAAAAAAATTAAAAGAGAACATATATAAATATAAATAAATAAAATATGCAGGGGGAAGGGAAAAAGGTATATACGATACATAATTGTTGAGGGAGAGGAAAGGTTGGGAAAGAGGAAGAGACCTTGTATGTTTTGGTAAATATGTGTTTATAACTGGTAAGTTGCATAGTTAATATATATTCTTAAAAAAAAGAAAAAAAAAGAAAAAAAAAAAAGAAACTCATCAAATCCAATGTGGTAAGATAAGTAGAAAGTCCGAATAGAGGACTTTTGGGGTACCATATAGGTTTTTGAGAAATTTGAGACTTTCCATATTATTATTTTTTTTCCCAAAACTTTTTATCGAAGAAAATAATTTCCTTCATAGATGAGAATTTTATGGGTTTTTTTTTTTTTTTTTTTTTTTTTTTTTTTTTTTTCAATTAGATAGAAGAAATATATAGGTAGGGAATGACTTCTTACCCCCAATTATACCAAAAGGGAAATTGTATATAGAAATTAATTATTTTAACTCTTTCCTTTTAGGTTACTCTTGCTCGCCCCCCCCCCCCCCCCCCCTCTTCCCCTCCCAAAAAAAAAAAAAAGTTGACTTTTTAGTTACTAATATATATATATATATATATATATATATATATATATATATGTCTTAGGAATAATTAAAGAGGAAAATTATACCCACTTTAGCGTAAAAAAAATTGATTGCGTATCTAAAAGAGCTAACAGTGAATATTTAAGTACATTTTTTTTTCTTCAAAAAAAAAAGTACATATTATTTAAGAATTATTATAATAGTGGAATTTATAGTATGCAATTAAGAATTTTTTTTAAGTACAAAAGAAATGCCTAGTTGATTTCCTATTGTATTTATCAATTGTATTTCTCATGTTATTTCTATTACATTTTTGTATATTTAAGGAGTATGATGGATTGAACCGCAACATATCATAGTCAAATTGAACTCAGAATAAGATATAAGATATAAGTTTAAGGCTTTTAATTTTTTTTTCTCTTGAGAATTAGATAAGTTTATTTAACCTAACTAAGGTAATATGATTAAATTCGTGTTGGACTATACAAAATCATTCTATTCATGTTGGATATGTATATATAAAATATCTATTGGTTAGCATGATTTAAATTAAGTTGCGGAATTTCCTAAGAATGAGATCACATCAAGGTATATGCTTCAATTGAGAAATTTTTTTATTCCAAAGTAATGGACATTAATATTACCATGGAAAACATAAAGCAATATTGCATGCATGTCCACAGTCATAAAATGGATGCAATAGTTCGACATTGTAAGCGTCTCAAAGTTATTTCCTTAAAAATTATAAGAATTTTTTTTTTGGGAGAAGATATATGGTAAGAATTAGAGATTAGATCTTCTTCTTCTTCTTTTTTTTTTCTTTTTTTTTTAATTTTATAAAAAGACTTTAGTATGTCTGACTTGCCATAATGTAATTTACATCATAATTTGTTGAGTAATTAATGAAAATAATTATATAAAGCTAATTTATAATCCCAAATACAAAGAAAAGGATGAACACCATACAATCCATACCTATCAATCATAATATATTGTTTCCTCTTCCAAGTTTTCCTAAGAAGTTAAAAATTAGCATAGATTTAGATGAAATTAAAAGAAAATTAGCAAGAATTTATGTAGTATTTAATTTAAAAATTACAAATCCATTCAGAAAATAAAATAAACAAATGGGAGGCAAATGATCGTGTACTAAATCAATAAAACACATTCCAATTCTTTAGGCATAAACAATTTTAATGGGTAAAACACAATTATGTAAAGAAAAATTGTAAACATGAATACAAAGAAATAGACTATCAATTGAAAATTGAAAAAAGAAAAAAGAAACATGGTATTTACAACCTTGGAAAAGAAAATCCAGTACAAACCATAACAATTGTAGTAGAAAGGCAAAGAAATTCAAGGGAAGAAAAAGAAAAACTGATCTCAAATTAACTTTCAAGTTCTAATTGTAATTTGGTGACTTCTGGTGTGGAAAGAAAGCAATTCAAAATCTATATTTAAAAAATTAAATTAGTGAGTTTTAAATCCAAAGGGAAGCAATTGAATGTTTTAATGGGGAGATAAGCGTTTTGTTTGATGAGGAGATGAAAAGTCACAGAGAGAGACATAGAGAGAGAGAAGGATTGATTGCTGAATTTAAGGAAATTTGGATTCAATGGAAATTCATTAATAGTATAAACATTAGTTGTTTGTTTGATGGGAAGATGATGAGTTGAGAGAGAGAAAATGGAATTGATTAAAGAGAATGTGTGAATTGGAAACCCCACTCCCCCCCCCCCTCCCCCAAAAAAAGGAAAAAAAAACTTTGTGACATTGTGATAATGTGGTTTAACTGGAGGGTAATAACAATAAATGCTACCCTTCAGCTTTTAAATAAATAAATAAATAAATATATATATATATATATATATATATATATATATATATATATATATATGGCTAGTATTGGCTTACAACACATAACTCCAACAGTCATATTTTAAACCAACTCAGTAAACCCAACTTAAAAATAATTATGCCAATTGATACCCCATTAATAACACCACTTAGCACAAAACAAATAATGTGATGATGTTAGTGACAGTGCGAATTTGACTTCATAAACCTTATCATGCATAATTAATCACATGATGAAGCCAAGAAAGAAAGAAAAAAAAGATGATCATTGCATAAAAATTTTCATTATGCAATATTCCGTCTTCCATGTGTCATTGGCTTTGCCCATACCTTCTTATTCCACATGGATGTTAGGTACTAATTCAATTGTCCCCCACAAGATATTACGAATAATTATAGTATTAGCTAGATGCTAAATGTATGAAACTTCTTTTGATTGATAGTTTTATGATGTAACAAGCTACAACTTAACAACCACACAAAACCCTATCCAATAAAAATAAACTAAAATGTTTTTATCACCAACTGGGTTTTGTTTTTTTCCTTGGCTTCACATTACCAACCGGTTAGAAATAGATTAACTTGAAACTAATTAATCAAGCTTTATTTAGCTAAAATATCACAAGCAATAAGAAAGACCATTAAAGTTTGGTCTATGACACAAATTCCGAGCTGTAACGTGTGGCCACTATGGGGCTTGAGACCATTTGTTTACTTGCACTATCCACCCAACGAAGATAACCGAAAACTGACTCCTCTTTCAGCCTTTGTGGACCTTCAATACTCAGCTTGAAACTTTGCTTCTCATTCTTGTTTTTGAACACCAATTTCTCTGGCGTGACACTGACTTTAATTTCTTTAATGGGTGTCACACTTGCAACATAGGTTGATTGTCCCTCTCCAACATTGGTCACTGTTCTATGAAATTCTCGTACACTTTTAAAACTAGAATGGGAGACCTTGGCATTGAAAAATGCAACGAAAGATGGGTAGTTAAGGTCCAAGGACTTGTTGGAACAATTATTTGAAGCTGATTTGGTGATGATTTGAATTTGTTGATTGGTATACTTTAGACCACATAGAACATTCACATAATCTTGTGCATTCACATCGTATATTAGACCAGGGTCTAATGCCTTGTTGGGATTAATGTGTCCAGCTCCAAAGGCAAAAGGACTGGCTGGATGGTTATCATCACCAAGGTCTGTGATTGGTTTGAGTGTGTTGTCGAATGCATCCGATGTGGTCATCATGGCAGATCTAATGGCTGCAGGACTCCAATCAGGGTGTGCTGATTTCAATAGCGCTGCCACTCCTGCTGCTTGTGGGCAAGACATGGATGTACCAGACAATAAATTGAACTTACTATATAGAAAGGAACCGCCGTCACTGGCAACTGGGATTTTTGGTGGCCATGAGGCTAAGACTAATGAACCAGGAGCCATTATGTCAGGCTTCAGCACAAATGGGCAGCTTATAGATGGCCCTTTAGAACTGTAGCTACTAACTCTTGGTGATGGTTTGGTACCAAGAGTTGTCTTTTTGAACACAAGGCTTGCTTTTGGGTTGGACTTGCTGGTTTTGATGTAGTCTTTGACAGTTTCTCCATTCTTCATGTTCAAGAAAATTGTTGGATATGAGGTTTGGATGTAGAACTCCAAGTCAGTGACGTTGGTTATAAAGACCGCAGCTACCACTTTTGCATCGTCAACATTTTGAACTTGGTCAGACAATGAGCCTTTCTTATCTTGGCACACAACAATCTTGTACCCAACTTTCTGCAATGCCTTGAGATTGTCACAAGCATCAAAGAAAACGATTGGGATTTTATTGGAAGATGAATTCCATTTCCCAATATACAAAGATGAGCCCAAGAGTTGAACTCCATTGCCAAGAGCAACAACTCCATTATAGTCACGGTCCATGGTACCAGCAGCAACGGTTAAAACCCATGGTATGCCATTGTGTAAGGTCTCAAGAAGAGGCCCTTGATTTCCTGCTGAAGTGGACACAAACACACCCTTTTTCAAGGCTCCAAATGTGGCTATGGCAATTGGGTCAGTATGCAGTGGTACACCATCAATGCCCAATGATATGGATATGACATCTACACCATCCAAAATTGCTTGATCAATGGCAGCCATAATATCGGATGAATAAGAACCCTCATCCCACAAGGCCTTGTACATGGCCACTCTGGCTTTTGGAGCTATGCCTCTAGCAGTTCCTGTGGCATAGCCAAAATATGATGCACCTTGCACATAATTCCCAGCAGCCGTGCTTGAAGTGTGGGTCCCATGACCATCTGTGTCTCGCGTGGAATTATTAATGGTCTTGGTCACGTTGGGCTCTTTGGCAATTAGACCTTTGTTAAAGAACCTTGCACCAATTAGCTTCTTGTTGCAAAAAGATGTGTTGAATTTGGTGCCAAATTCACATTGACCCTTCCACCTTGAAGGAACTTCGGACATGCCCTTGTCATTGTAACTTTCACTTTCTGGCCAAATTCCTGTATCTACCACTCCAATTATGACATCTTGGCCATAGTTTGTCACTGGCCATAAGCCCGAGTTGCTACTAAGGCCAAGAAAGTCAGGTGAGTGAGTTGTGTCAGCCTTCACAGGCAAGTCCTTGATTGAAGAAACAAAACCTGGAGACCTTTTTAAGGCCTCGAGCTCAGAAAGTGATAGACTTGCAGCAAAACCATCTATAACGTGAGTGTAGCTATAGATAAGTTTAGAAGTGGAGGTAGAAAATGTATTGGTGGTGCTAAGTTTAGAAGTTTCTAATGCAGAGGTTAGAGTGGACAAGTACCACTCTTGGTGGCTACCAAAGTCTTTGGGCTTCTCTGATACATCCATGTGAATGATGTAGTTATCAGATTCTGCTAAGGTGGAGACAAGGTGAGTGATTGAGAAAAAGATAAGGCACACATAGTAGGGAGTATGAGAAACCATGATCAATGGGGTTTGGTTTTAGAGCACAATAGCAAAGTTGGAGTACTTATATAGAGTCGAGTATGGGAACCCCGTGATACTCACTCTCTAACTACTTGTCTGTCCATAAAATATTAGTAGGGGACCTTGGCCTCCACTACGATTTTAACTCCAATGTTGTTGTGGATTTTTTTTTTTTTTTCTCTCTCTAATGATTTGATAGTTTGAGGTGTGGAATTTGAACCATAAACGTCTCTCTCTGCAACACTAAAAAAATGACAATTGAATTACAAGACACTTGGTTGGAATTTGTCTTTTAAAAATTTCTTATTTCACCAATTAACTCTTCCTAATTCCTAAACTGAATGTTAGACTAATGAGATCAATACGGTTAACTAAGGTATGTCATGAATACAAATTTTCTGTACCATTTGTTATGTTCAATGCATCACAACTTGTTATGTATTTATTTGATAGACTTGAGAAGTGAATATCATATAATATTATAAGATATCTATCAAATTGTTACATTTGGTAAATTAACATACCTATTACAAAATATACTTTATGGTGAGAAATATCCCATACTAAGGACTTCAACCCACTTCATACGCACTTTCGGCACTACACTAGTAATAAGAAACGCGTTTTTGATCTTTCACTCACCATTAAGCTGTAAGAGTGCAACGTACCTATCACGGTCACTAGACTCAGCTCCGCGTAGCGTGAACTCGCTTGGCCAACAATGGCCAAGACAAAAATAAAATTGCAGTGATTTGCGGCCTTAGAGGCTAGAGCCCACCATGTGCACTTAATTTGCATTTGTATTGTATCTACTCACTTCAGTTTTGACTAATGATCTTTTTTTTTTCTTTTTTTTTTGGAAAGAGAAAGGTAAAAGAAAGACTAATGATCATTTGGCAAGAGGTTTGGTCATTGCTTCCATGTTTCACAAGTCACAACGTTTCCTCTTCTTCACTCAGTTGTAGAAATTGAAGCCATGACAGCTGTCAAAGCTTTGGAATTCTCTCTCTAAAAATAGTGATTACTAAGGCAATACTTGAAGGAGATTCAGAAATCACTAATTAAGGAGATATTTCTAATCTCGTTTGGTCATTTGATTGTTGATGCTAGGTTTTTCGTAGATTCCTTTCGGTATATAAGTTTCTCACATGTTCGTCACCAAGGTAACACTGTTGCTTACAATCTTACTAGACATGATAAACATGTCAGATGTTTAGTATGGATGGAGGATAATCCTCCACACCTCTCCGATGTAATCCATATGTCGATATGACTTTTCTTTAATGGAATTGTCAACATTCTTCTAAAAAAAGAAGAAGTAAATTGTGGATTCTAGTTTGCTCAACTTCTTACCGTTAAATAAGATATTTGAAGTTCAAACTTCGCTTACACCAAAAATCAATTGATGTATTAATTTGATAATAAGAATAATCATCATTGAGTGGACGTCATAAGTTTAAATTCTACCCCACACACACATATATAGTAAATCATGATTTGTATGACCAAAACAAAATCATTTTGACTAATGAAAATGCAAATGAAGTGTCCTATGCAGGGGCAGGGTGACTCGAACAAAATTGCCATGAAAATCAATTTTTTTGGGTAAGTAATTTCACATATAACCATACATTAAAAACTAAGAGAAAAGAAAGAAATATTTTATAAAAAAAAAAGTTTCGTGCATATTGATATTGTTATAACTGAAAAGGCACGTCACAAACATTTTCATATGATCCTTTATGAGGTAAGAAATTGAATAATTGTTCACTTGTACAACTTTTTTTTCTTAAAAGCTTTGACACTTTTTATCTTCCAAAACGATAAGAATCCCGTTTAAAGTTGGTGTGGTTTAAACTTTAAAGCTTTTACAATCAAGAGGTGCCTAGCTGATATCCTAGTATACACTATAAAGTCTATAAGACATGGAATATCATCCCTCTAACCGTGATGTTGCACAAAAATGTAGGTTACTAGATTATATTGATATAGGGGAAGAGCCATTAGCTTTCTTGCAAATGTGGCAATTATACACATAACGTGGACCACCATTGGAGTTTGAATCCAAACAAAAAATTTTACAATTGGAGTCAAGATCATTGTAACTTAACCGGTTGGAACTTCCTAGTATATCCATGATATCTAGAATTCAAATTCTTCGTTCATGTTATAATCATAGGATTATCCCCCCAAAAAAAAAAAAAAAAAAAAAATTCTATAATTGAAAATCTTTATTCCATTTTTATTTGAAGCGGAGAGTATTAAAATTATTTTAAGAAAGAATATTGTGTATTGATATGGTTATGGATCACTTTAAATTTTGAAGTTTTTCTAATTTTTCTTTTAAAGCTATAAGAAGTAAAATGGGTAGTTTCCACGCAACAAGTGAAAATTCAAGATAGTTCCTATCACTATTAAGCTCTCAAATCATAATGTCGATTTTTATTTGAAATGGAAAGTATTCAAATTATTTTAAGAAAGAATATTATGTATTGATATGGTTATGGTTATGGATCACTTTTAATTTTTGGAGTTTTTCTCATTTTTCTTTTTAAAGCTATAAGATGTAAAATGGGTAGTTTCCGAACAAGTGAAAATTTAAGATAGTTCCTATCGTTATTAAAGCTCTCAAATCATAATGTCAATATAATTTCTTTTAATTTGAAATGGAGAGTATTCAAATTATTTTCAGAAAGAACATTATGCACCGAATAATCTTAAATGCTTGAAAAAGTTAGTGATTTGGTTATGGGTGACTTTTAATTCTTGACGTTTCTCTCATTTTCTTTCTAAAACTATAACATGTAAAATGCGTAGTTTTTGTGCAACAAGTGAAAATTCAAGATAGTTGCTATCATTATATATTAAAGCTCTCAAATCATAATTTTCTTTTTCTTGGGAGAAACCTCTCAAATCATAATTTAACTTCCGAGAATGACAGCTTGACAAACATATTTATCAAAAAATGACACATTAAATATGGAGAAATAATATTCTGAAGGCTCCTCATTCTGATCCAAATTCCAAACTAGACATGATGACGGCATTATTTCTCCTTATTTGTCAAACATGGAGAGCCCAAAAATTTCATTAACATTGTTGTTTACTAAATATTTTAACATATCTGTGGCTTCTTTGAAAGAACAATGTCATAAAGAACCCAATAATTTCATTAACATTGTTGTTGCGTACTTGTTTTAACATGTATGTGGCTTCTTTGAAACATCAATGTTATAATTGGGGATTTGAGGCTTTGATCCTCGTTATGACTACTATGTTTATTTTATCTTTTGAAGAAAGCAATGAGAAAAGGCTTTTTAGTTACCGTGCAATTTGCCATTATTAATTTTTTTTTCTATTTTAATAAATACAATAAGATTCAAAACTTATAATTTCACAAATGCTTCTTTTGAATAAAGCAATGCTTCTTTGAAAGAAAGCAATGAAAAAAAGCTTAGCCCAAGAATTTCACTAACTCCTATTGTATAGATGTTATGTGCTAATTGGAACCAAGTCCCTTATTTGAAGACAAGTAACTTTACCAATTGCTAGAACCCATACCATTATTAATTTCTAGAAAATGTTCTTTTGAAAAATTATTAAGGGAGAGAAGCCTGATATTGATGTGGTATTCATGATATTTTTGTGTTGGAAACATTACACATCAAATGGGTCCTTGGATGTCTTTGATCGATCATATCAACATTAATGAAAATGGATAGGAAAGTTCATTAACAAAAATCCAATATAGTAATTACCAAATATTACGATGCATTTGAACATGTTGCGTATATGATAAATGATTGGCATGTATCTATATATATCTCACTTTAGTTGAATAATTATTATGCATACAACAAAGCATCTCCTTTTTATTGGGTCCCAATTTACAAGTTCATTCATGAGCTCTCTGTTTATATTATGAAAGGGGGATTTTTTTAAAAGAAATTTCTCTATTTTATTAAAAAGAAACAAACTAAACTTATGTTAAATTTTAGAATTAAGAATTTAAAATCAAAGGTTTGAAAAATAATTATCAGTATAAATTCTTGATATTAATTTTGGTGAATGAGGTTTAAATATTTTTCTAAAAAAAAAAAATGTGTTATGAATTTGAAATATCTTTTACTTAATCATTCTAAACAATCAAGTTCAAATATTTTATCAATGAATTTAAATAATATATCAAAACAATATCTTGCACACTTTATTTAAGTCATTTAAACTAAAAATTAAAATCCAAATCATCAATAAAATACTTCCATCAAAGTTATTAAATAGCAAAAGTAGGTCTTTGAATTTTTTTTTTCTTTTCTTCTCCTTATTCCAAAAGTGTTGTAATTCAACTGAGACATTTGGTTTCTATGGTTATTTCTACCCTCTATCTGTCAAATCTCTCTTTCTTTCTTTTTTTTTCTTTTTTAAGTTCTTCTTTTTATGTTCCTAGGGACAATGTTATAGGGTTTGAGTAGCATTATTTCTGTATGTTACAAAGTATAACTAGGGCATTTCATTGCCATTATTCTATGCATTAATGAAGAAAAAAAAAGTTCACTTATGTATTTAGCTTCTATTTTTTTGACATTCACTTTTTCATTCTAAGCAAAACTTTCTCTCTTTAATCAAAATTTTCTCTCTTTCAATGACTGTCAAATTGATTTATAACCAAGCCTTAAGTGAGATAGAAAGTTTAATCAATGGTCTCATATTTTTCTCTACTTTATTACTACATAAAATAAAAGAATAAAAAATAACAGAAATGGACAAAGGTTTTAAATTAAAAAATTTTCATAAATTTGAGAATATAACTAATAAAATTAAAATCCTATTGACCAATATGAAACCGGGTGTATACTCTAAAGTCTAAACCTTTATTTTATTGTAATTTTTGAAAAAAAAAAAAAATTGTATTTTTTTTGGGTTTGGAATGTGTGCAACACACATGGGCTAAGTCTGTACTTAGGCATGGGCATGGCCTAGGATAAGATTTTGCTGAACTTTGAATAGGTAAAGTCCAAGATCTGTTTCAGTACTGACAATCGAGGGCCAAAATGGCCCATTAGCATTAATTTTTGAAATATTTAGCAACAGAACACTGTTTCGGAAATAATTAGGGAAATACCACTTTTTCCGGTACTCGAGCATGGTGAGCTCGAGTACCATCTTTTCATTGGTCAAACATGTTCTCAAAAAAAAAAACGCCGCTATAGGGCCCGAAAACGTCACTATAGGGCTTAAAAAACGCCACTATAGGGCCCCTTGAACCTGTTATGGGGACTTATAAAAAAATTTTGCAGGACAACGCCGCTATAGGGCCCAAAAACGTCACTATAGGGCTTAAAAACGCCACTATAGGGCCCCTTGAACCTGTTATGGGACTTATAAAAATTTTTTTGCAGTAAAACGCCGCTATAGGGCCCAAAAACGTCACTATAGGACTTAAAAACGCCACTATAGGGCCCCTTGAACCTGTTATGGGACTTATAAAAAATTTTGCAGGAAAACGCCGCTATAGGGCCCGAAAACGTCACTATAGGTCTTAAAAACGCCACTATAGGGCTCCTTGAATATGGGGCAATGGTGGATTAAAAAAACATGGTACTCGAGCTCACCAAGCTCGAGTACCAGAAAAAGTGGTATTTCCCTAATTATTTCCGAAACAGTGCTCTGTTGCTAAATATTTCAAAAATTAATGCTAATGGGCCATTTTGGCCGACAATCGAGTCTAAAACTGGAAACTGTGTCCATGGACTCCTGTCATTGTGCGAGACCCATCTGTGGCCACTGACCAACTACTGGGAATGATGACAAAACTGTTCTCTGTGGGCTGTGGCCCAAACATAGGGAATAGAAAAACCCATGCCAGTTCTCCAATCTTTTTCTGTGCTGGACTAAAGAATATGCTCACAATTTATGGTGGTGTTACTGCATAGATATCAAATATTGAAAATATCGAAAAATGCTAGAGTTACAAATTCTTTTACAAATTTTTGATATAGTGTGTATTTGGTTCCATCTTAAAAAGCTAACTTATTTTATTATTTAGTTTTTTTTGCTACTATTCATAGGTCCTACTGCACTTTTAGTATTATTCATGAGTCCCACTGTACTATTTCAGTTAACTTTTACATTTATCTATTATACTGTCAGCAAAAAGTTTTTAATTTCAGCAAAATAAACAGATTTCAAATAGACCCATAATGAGTGGTTATTAGTAAGTAAAAAAGTTATATAACATGTAAGTAATGAGTTTATACAAGAAATAATAAGAATTTACCATCTCAACAATTTATAAAAATATTGTAAAAAGGTTTGTGGATGAAGCTACAAGTGAAACAACAAAGATTTTGCATTGGCTGGGTGATTCTTTGAATGTTCGCTAACTTTTAAAATAATCTATACAACTGGGCTACAAATACTAATTTCTTAAAAAAAGAAAAAGAAAAAAAAGCGCTACAAATACTAATTAGGCCCAAATGGCGGGCCAAGGCCAAGAAATAGAGTCCAATTAATTTTAAGGCCGAGTTTAGGGCTGAAATTTCCTTTACCAAAAATATAAGCATGAAATATACAGAAATTTGTAAATCAGAGCTTAGTTCCTACGGCATTTGGTCTTGAGTCCTAGCTATGGCAATTATGATTGAGGCAGCGAGACAAAAGATTTCAAAAATAATGCTAGAAAGTGAAGAAGCTAGGGTGAGACAAATACAAACCAATGTTGTTAAATCTATTTTGGTTTGTCTATTGGAACAAAATATTTTGATAATAGTCAATTCTAGTATACCATTTTGGGATTACCGCAATACACACACAAAATTAACACTTATATCTACTCATCATTAATGAAATAATAAGAATCAAATAAAAAAAAAAAAACTTAGTTTTAGTTATTGTTCATTTGTTAAATATGTAACTTAGTTTTAGTTATTGTTCATTTGTTAAATATGTGTTACTCAACGATTTTCTGATAAGATATCAAGGGAGTATAATGTTGTTTTAGCAATTGCATGTGTCTCTAAATGATTTGAACAATAAAGAAGTACATGCATTGTTGTGCCACATCAATGAGGCCTAAAGGTTTGCTGAGTGAGTTACCTTCGCCCCTCTCTCCATGTGTGTGTTAAAAATACTTAGTATTCTCAACAACAACAAAAATTCAGAAAAAAAAGAAAAAAAAGAAAAAAAAAAACCATTATAATGGTACATCAAGCTCATCAAACTAGCCTGCAAAATTAACAAATGAACAGTAACTCAATACTTTATTGAGTTACTGTTTATCAACAAAATTTTAAGTAATTTATTTTTCTTATTGTGGATTTGGTTGCGTTGGGTTGTCGATTTTGGAATTACAAAAGTGCATGAATAAAGAAATAGAAAAGAAATAATCTTTAATAGGAATAATGATGCAGTATTGATGGTGATGTAAAAAAAAAATTAGATTCCTTAAACTAGAAAAAATAGAGTTTTTTTAGGTTAATTTAACTAAGAATGTGTAGAACATGATGTGAAAGCTCCATGATTTTCAATCTTAAGGAGAAAAGGGTCACGGGATGAGAAAACGATCATTGTCCACATGGTCCATTTGATGAGGGTGCAAGCAGAGGTAGAGAGAGAAAGCAAGTAGGAAAAGAAAAATAGGGATAGGCTTGTAAATAAACATGTCAAATGGTTGAATGTTAGTTTCTTGTGGAAAATCAAATTTTGCTTTGATAGGAAATAGGAAAATCAAATTTTGTTTGCGAACTGTGTTATTATATATTTAAGGTAGTTTTTACTTTTTACCATTCTTTCTCAATCTTCCATTTTCTAGATGCATTTTCCTTAACAAGCTGATATTTGCCCTCTTTGATATTTTTTTCCCTTTACAAAAAAAATAAAAATAAATGAAGAAGAAGAGAATTCCCATCACTTTTCCCAGACCTCGCAAGACTGAATTTTGTGCATTCGATACCACTTTTCCTTTTCCCGTTTTCTTTTTTCCCCTTTCTAAAAGCATACATTATGTACTAGGAGACTAGGGCCATGCCACTTTTATTATTCAGCAAAATTTTCATTTATCAAGAGAAATGGTAAAAGATTAGATTTCTGGAAAATGAAGCTTATATTATTTCTATGGTCATAGCTAATGCATTGTGGAAATTAATGTACAAAAGTTGGAATCTCATGTCAATGGCAAACAATGAACCATAACAATGTCATCATGGTAGTTAGAATTAGTTCTAGAACAATTATTAGGAATGGTTTAACTGGTCAATACATCAGATGCATACTGTGCAAATGAAATAGATCTATCATAAGCAGGTAAAAACTATGCCAGCAGTTGAACTTAATGAGCCAAAGGGATTGTCCTTGTGCGCTAGGGTAGGCCCTTATATAGTTAAATGTGTTTAAAGGGTCGGAAAAAATAGAGACATATAATTGATATCAAGAATTAAGACTAGTCAAAAATAAACATACTCAATGTTCAAAACCACCAAAAAAGGCAAAAAAAGAAAGAGAGAATGGTTGGTGTGAATCATAATTAGAGAGAAAAAGGCCAAAAGCAAAAAGCAGAAAGAGAGTTCTTACTTGCTGACTTTCAATTTCCAATTAAGACCAAAAGCAGCAAAACAAAATAGATGTGTCCCGATTAAGATCTCAAGCCTTTGTTTGTACATTCCTAGCTGTCCAGGTTTTCCCATCACAACCAAGCCCCCACACCTTTGAAAACTATGGGAAAATGCAATGGGGTTAGTGATGCCTGTGACTTGTAGGACCCATGATTTTCTAATCATCCCACCAAACTTTGCATGGGAAAAAGTATTTTGTGGTAGCCAACCTTAATCAAAGGGAACTTATATTGATACGTTTAGTACCCTCAATCAAGCTGATTTCATGGAACATAATGTAACAGGTTGAAATTTATCTGTCCTGTCCTTAATCACTTTTGAGTTTTGACTAACGAAAAATTATTCGGTAGCCTGGGAGCAATGCTCCCTCCTCACATGAGGGGTGGGCTCTACATGTGGGACCCATATGTGGAGACCACCCCTCTTGTGAGAGGAGGGAGCAATATAGTTCTTTGAATTGCCCTAAGGGACAGTAATAGGGAAATATGAATAAAGCAGGAAAAAAATGATGAGAATGTGAAAACCTTCTTCTAATGATGATACAAGTGATAGTGGTGTAGCTTCAGCAATGCCTCAATTATTATGGGTGAGTTTGCGATTTTCATTGCATGGAACTTACACAATTTATTCGAAGCATCTGAAATGAGTTGGTTTTGCTTTTCCATAGCATTAAACTTTGAACAAAGTTGTTTTAAGATGTGAACAAAATTTCAACTTTGTTGTAATTTTGATGATTTGGGTGACAAAGATGAGAAAAATATGAAGTAAATTGAAATCAGAGCAATTCCTCTACAAGATGTAGACAACCCATCGGGAATTCATAGTGTTTCAGACACTACATTACATGTGTCAATTGGCACAAAATACTACAAAATCTACTAACATTAAAAATTCACATATACAGGTGAAGTAAAATGAAGCTGCACAATCCAGCTCTGGATGGAAATAAAGAAACAAAAAGAGTCGTGTCAATTCACCTTATACACTAGTTTGGAAAGGCTACTGCTCTTCAGGTTCTTGCTTTCTCCACAAAGACCTATTGACTTGAGCACCACTTTCATAACCACTACTCTCACCAGATTCAGTAACATGCTTCTCCATCAACATATCCCTTGTACCATCACGCTGTAAGCGTCCAGCTCTTCGGTCCTAAAACCAAATGCCAAAAAATAAAAAATAAATAAAAAATGATAAGAAGTCCATACCAGGAAGCACTGCATAATACATACTGTAAAACATATCTTATCTTGATGTGCTTTCATGTGACAAAAAGATGAATTCAAAGATTGAAATTTTGCTGTCACTTTCTTTGAAACATATATGCAAACTGATAAACAGGTTTTATGGAAACCTAGACAATCCCATTCTTGGAAAATGTGTGCTACATGAGTTTCCATCCCTATAAAACATTAAAACCCCAAAGTGACAATAACTAGTAATCCTGTGTCTAATTTGAGTAGGAAATGCTTGTCTTTCTACATTTAAATTCAAATAATTGAAGTGCACGGCTGTTGGCAATTTACAAGTTCGTGTAGAAAACAAGAAAAGATGATAAATATAATTCTCAAACAAGGTCTAACCATTGTGAGAATAGACATAAAGAAACAACCATTGAGATCAATTAGGGGTCAAAGTAAATGCAAACTCACATCACGGAAGGGAAACTCATCAGCTTCAAGCATATGTATAACATGCCCCATCTTCGGCCTTTTCTGAGCATTTGGGTCCACACAGCGTAAAGCTACTAACAGAGCACGCTTCAGTGCCCTTGAAGAAGGCTTCTCTGGCAACCTAGGATCCAAAACTCCCTCCGCATTCCGATTTGTAACCATGGTTTTAAGCCACTCAACTAGGTTCACCTGAAAGATTGACTTACCCGTTTATATCAGATTGTAAAACTAATCTTGAACTGGTCATAAGACAATGCCATTAAGTAACTTTGGCTGATTATACATACCTCTCCAGCAGGGCGGCTATAGTCTACAGGGTTTCTCCCAGAAATGATCTCCATAAGAAGAATTCCAAAACTATACACATCACTTCTTTCATTCAACATGCCAGTACTGGCATATTCTGGAGCCACATATCTACAGAACAGAATCAGAAAAATGTCATTCCATTTTGCTCGGTTTTCATAAGTGTCAAAATAAGAAGTCATCATGATAGTTTTTAATTAAGAGAGGATCAACTGACCCAAATGTTCCCATCACACGAGTTGTCACATAACTCTTCTCCGAGCCCAAGAGCTTTGCTAGGCCAAAGTCAGACACCTTTGGATTCCACTGCTTATCAAGCAAAATATTGCTTGACTTAATATCACGGTGAACAACCTTGGGCTCAAGACCCTCATGTAGGTATGTCAATCTGTATTCGTAATCAAGCTTCAGTTATGGCAGAACCAAAACAATCCAAAGAAAAGAAACTTCATTAAATAAACTTATTTGACTCAAAACATACCCTTTTGCAGTTCCAAGTATTATATTCATACGAACCTCCCAGGTAAGAGGGCTGCAAGGTCCAACATCTCCATGAAGCCACTGTTCTAAGTTTCCATTGTCAACATACTCATAAACAAGCATCCTATAACAATTCAATTACATGAATGCACCCATGTAAGACAACAATTTTTCATCCTTTTCTCATGATAGATAAAATAATGTTATTAAAGATAAATTTAAAATATGAAAACACAGTTGATTGTAATATTTTAAGCAAGAGGAGAAAACCTCTAACCTGAAAGGTTATCCATAAACATTAAAGATAAGAGGGACAGGATGTAACTAAAGATCAAAATACCTATGAGCTCCTTCAGCACAATAACCGAGCAACCTCACTAAATTCTTATGCCGAACACGTCCAATTGCTTCAACTTCAACCTTAAACTCCTTCTCAGCTTGTCCTCTAAAGCAAAAACAACTAACCCAATTAAGCTTTCTCTGCCATAACCCCCACAACACAGAGCACAGGAAACACTTGTTCAACACACAATCCACACCTTAAACTCTCAAAGTTTAACAAATCAACAAACAAACATAGTAGTAAACATCCATCTGAACTAACAAATTAAATCCCCAACTGGGTTCATATCAACAAAAAGCAAAGAATTTAAAACTAACACCCCAAGTAACAAAAAGATTAAAAATTCATAAATATACTCAGTTTCATAAAAAAGCAACAACCAAACATAGAAACAAACATCCAACTGAACTAACACATCAATTTCCCAACTGGGTTCATAACAACACAAAGCAAAGTAATTAAAACTCACATCCCTAGTAATTAAAAGATTAAAAATTTATAACAAAGAAAGTAACAATCATCCAACTGAACTAACACATCAAATTCCCACCTGGGTTCATACCAACACAAAGCAAAGCAGTTAAATACCTTAAACCCCAAGTAACAAAAAGATTAAAAACTTTTTGAGAATGTTTTACAAAACATGCAACACTTTTTCAACACATGATCCACACCTTAACTCTCAAACTCATAACATGCAACAAATATTACCTATTATTGAGCAAATTCTTGACAGCAACGTTGGTATTATCCTCCATAAGACCACGGTAAACAATCCCATACCCACCTTCACCAATCACATTCTCATCAGCAAAACCATTAGTGGAAACCTCAAGCTCTCTGAGAGTATACCAATGGCCCCACCCCAAGTGCGAGACCTCTGGCCCGACAATCATAGCCTGGTCACCCGACCGGGTCTCCCCACTTCCATGACTCGACCCGGTAACCCGCTCCGGGTACGAAATCCGGTGGTCTTTACCAATTTCAATGTGAATTCTGTTCTTCCCAGTAGCTGGACTCTCTTCCTCTTGTTGCTGAAGAAGCAGGAGTTGGGGTCTGGCTGCTACTGGCTCCGATTCCGGTAATGGGTCGGGGTTGGATGTAGGTTTCGGTTTCGGGTCCGGGTCGATTCTGATTTCTTGGATTTCTTTGGACACGTTTGGAATTATAGTAAGGCTCTGAGACGACTTGTTGTTGTGCTTTGAAGTAGAAGAAGCTGAAGAAGAAGAAGCAGCTGAACTGTTACGCCTAGAGATGAACCAAAGAGATATAAGGAAAAGTACAAGAACTATTGCTGCTCCAACACACATTCCAAGTACTACCCATAAGCGTAAACCGAAAATTGAGGTTCGCTTTGAGAGCTGGTCGTTTAAGAAGTTGTACTCAGACATTGTACTTGAACTTTTTCTCCTTCTCCTTCTCCTTCTTGTTCTTTATATGAGAGACAAAATATCAAAGGCAGCCATGGAATTGAAGAAGAAGAAGAAGAGAGACAAAGAGTGTGAATGTGTGTAGCAGTGAGGTAATTTGGAAAATGGACTGCACAGAATGACAGTGGGGTTTTGAGACACATAGAGAGGAGCTGGCATGATGGGACTTCTAGAATGTAACCCCACTTTTTTTACTTTTTTGACTTTTTGTGAAATAGTGATTTAGGGGTCCAAGTTAAAAGGTATTTAATATAATTATTTAGGGGTGCGTTCAGTACGTTGTGACTTTCCATAAATTTTAGTAGATTTCTTTTTTAAGTTTTTTAAATATTATTAATTAAATAATAATTTTTTTTCAACAATTTTCTATATTTGTTTTTGTTTAAACAATTATTCTTTTTGTGAAGGGGTGATACAAAATTCATCTATATTTTTTTTTTCTTTTGAAAACATTAATATCATTCCTTAATTTTGGGATATTTTGGTGCAATTTTTTTTGGGAACTTAAACCTAAGGTTGACCTTGGCATCATTAGAGTATTTATACTTATTTTTTTTAATAAAAAAATATGTTTAAAAAAATATATATATATATATATATATACTTGTTAAAAATTTATCATTGGACAAAATTTAGTTACAAAATTTGTTGTAGTTTTAAATTATAAAATTGGTTTAAACTATAACCTTACTCAATATCTTTTCATTGGAAGTGAATTTTGACAAATCCATCATTAGATTACATCTTATTCTTATATTCTCTATACTTGCAAAATTTTAAAAAATTAAATATCAATAATTATGTGATCAATAAATTATTTAAATTGTAAGTTTTTATAGTTTATAATTATGTATAAAATATAAGCCTATAGATTATATAGTAAATAACATCTGATTGACATAAAATTTGACATATGTATTAAGAACGTAAAGAACATACAATTCAATAGTCATATTTTTAAAATATGTAGTAATATTTATTTTATTTAGTAAAGTTTGTCTGTTAGTTTATACACAAAGTTATTATCTTTGTATTATCTATTTTTTAATGCTTATGTACTATTCAACTTTATCTATCTGGAAAAGTCTATTTAAAAAAAAAAAAATCCATTAAATGCATCTTAATGACCTGAGGAAAAAAATCCTTAAAAAAACTTGTCAAAATAAAAATCATTATTAAGAGCATTCACATTGAAGATCCTATTTTAGCAAAAAAATTAGTTTAGCTCTCAAATGACCAAAAAAAAAAAAATCAATTTTTTATTTGATTTGCTATATTTAAAGTTTTTTTAGCAACCCGCTATAATAAACTACTATAAATAGCAACTACTTAAAAAATAAGCATCAATTTTGTATGCAACTCACACTCTCTCATCATCTAATAAAACATTCACTCATTTTTCAAAAATAATGAAAGCATATTTTAAATAAAATGGTAAAAAAATAGAGTATAAGATGTAGGGCGTATTGTAAAGTAATATGTTAAAATAAAGGCGAAAAACACCTTTTAGTCCCTACATTTTTTGGCGATTCTCATTTTAGTCCCTACATTTTACTTTTATTGCTTTTAGTCCCTATCCTGAAAAACGCTTCCCATTTTAGTTTCTGCCGTTACATCAGAAACGGAGAAAACTGACGTGGCAAACAGCAGGAATAAATAATACTAAATTAATGTCCACGTGGCCTAAATTAATAATAAAAAATGTTTTTTGGCATTAAAAAATACCACGTCAGCATTTAAATTAAAAAAAAATTATTAATTTTAACTAAATAAAAAAATTAAAAACAGAATTAAAAACTAAAAATCATATGAATTGAGATCTAAGTGTGTCTTGAACAAGAACAACAAGAACACAAACTCAGATCTAAGAATACAAACCCACGCCCCAAATCACAAACCCATGGCTGACCCGTGACTGCCCTCAAATCACAACCACAAATCCACCGAAATCCGCCACATAATCATCAACAATTCACCACAAATCCAAAACAATAAACCCATCCACTACCCACACAAACCCATCGGAGCAAACTACCCCACCCAAATCTGATTAAAAAAAAAAAAAAACTCAGCTAGTCCAGCCACCATTCCTTTCTGATCTGAGTACGAAACCCATCACCAAACTCCGATCTGTGAACGACCATCACTGAAACCCACCACCAAACTCCAATCTCAGCCACTAAAACCCACCACCAAACTTCAATCCAGCCATCGAATGATCATGCAACCCATCACCGACCGACCCAAACTCCAACCATAACCACCGACCCAAACTATGATCTGTGCCATCACCAAAACTCACCACCTAAAATCGTGAGGATCACAAGGGAGGGTTGAGAGAGAAAAGAGTTTCGGAGATTGAGGCCAGGGAGAAGTGTAGAGAGTTGAGAGATGAGAGTTTTGGAGTTTTGAGAGACCGGGAGAAGCGTAGTCAGAGAAAGCGTAGGATTGACTGATTATCGTTTCTGGGTTTGTGTTCTTGCATCTGGGTTTGTGTTCTTATTATTTTTGTTCAAGACACACTTAGATCTCAATTCATATGATTTTTAGTTTTTAATTTAGTTTTTAATTTTTTTTATTTAGTTAAAATTAATAAATTAATTTTTTTTTAATTTAAATGCTGATGTGGTATTTTTTAATGCCAAAAAATATTTTTTATTATTAATTTAGGCCACGTGGACATTAATTTAGTATTATTTATTCCTACCGTTTGCCACGTTAGCTTTCTCCGTTTCTGATATAACAGCAGGGACCAAAACGGGAAGCGTTTTTCAAGGTAGGGACTAAAAGTGGTAAAAATAAAATATAGGGACTAAAATGAGAATCGCTTGAAAATGTAGAGACTAAAAGGTGTTTTTTGCCTAAAATAAATAAAATAACTTTTTGAATTGCTAAAAGCTAAAATTTTAAGCACTACAAATGTGAATGCTCTTACACATTCTAGTTCAACCTATTAAACACCTAATGTAAGGTATATGTCTACATACAATACGCATTTATCCAATTCAATCAACTTAATATGAGATATTACTATCCCTTCACTTAAATTCCTAATGTTCTCGTTAAGTCTCACATTGTGTTATAGTGCCTTGAACCACATAGCATTACTAGGTTGGCTACAATACTATTTATATATTGTGATACCACAAATTGAAAAGAATTTGAACATATTAAATTGTATGAGTATGTGTTGTGCCGGTGTATGTTAAGTCTCATATCGAGTATTTATTAGATAAATCTTAGGTATATAAGCAGGGATGAACCCAATGGGGGGCCCAAGGGGGCTTAGGCCCCCCTTGGCTCAAAGAAAAAAAAAAAATTAGCCCCCTTGGTCCAAAGAAAGAAAGAAAAAATTATTGGTTATATTTTTTTATTCCTAGAGTTGCACCTCCCTCTTCCAAAAACTTAGACCCCCCCCCCCCCCCCTCTTTTTTTATTAGCCTAACCCAACTAGCAATTACTCAACTAAAAAACTTAACAAAAACAAAACTTAAAAAAAAAAAAAAAAAAAAAAAAAAATCCTAATCAACCCAATATAGAATACTAGCATCAAGTGTTCTAAATGCTAAACATTTAGTATTTAGAACACCAAATACCAAAAACACTATTAAACGGGACATTTTAAATGCTATATTAAAGTAGTAAAAGCAATTTTTGGTTTGTGAAAATAATTTTTTATTTTATATTTTTTGCAATAGCTAATGCTTTTAATAAACAATATTATTTTGTGCTTTTCTGTCATTGTTGGTAGATGATTACATCTTAATGTATTAAGAAACAAGGCGTAAATGCACTTTTAGTCCCTACATTTTGGCTTTTTTCCATTTTAGTCCCTACATTTTATTTTTTCCACTTTTAGTCCCTAAAACCAATTAACGCGTTCCATTTTGGTCCTTTCCGTCAGTCAACCGACGGAAATAGCTGAGGTGGCAGCCGGAGGAATAAAATATTATTAAAAATGCCACATCACCCATGACACATCAGCATATAAATTTAAAAAATTAATTTATTAATTTTAACAAAATTTAAAAACATAAAAACAAAATTTAAAACATAAAAATACATGAATTAAGATCTGAAAATTTCTTGAACAAAGAACACCAACCCAAAAATTTTAAAACCCAAAAAATTAACATTAGCTCCAAACCTGAGCACACCAAACTCAAACCGGCCACACACTTTCATCTCAAACTCAAACTCTATTCTCTCATCTCAAACTCAAACTACACAGCCACACACTATTCTCTCATCTCAAACTCTCTCTTCCATCTCAAACTCTCTCTTCTCTCATGGCTCATACCCGAGCTCTCTCTCCTCTCATGGCCGATCCATGGCCAAAGACCCATGGAGAAAAGCTTTAACACGGAAGCTGAAAACGGAAGAGAGCGAGGGATCTAGAAGAATCGAACCTGCGTATTGCACTTGACGAGATCGAGAAGAGTGACGGCCAGAACAAATACCCAAACCCAGAAAATCAAACCCGAAAATCAAATACCCAAACCCAAAAAATGAAACCAGAAAAATAAAAAAAAAAATCAAATCCAGATTACGGGGGCTTGTTGTTCATCTTCTTCTTCGTCGTCGGTGGTTCCGGATTCAGACAAGCCAAGCATTAAAGATAACAGCACCTCTCTCTCTTTGTCTCACAATGTTGAATCTGTTGGAGTTGTGGGATCTATGATAGCTGATTTGAGTTTAGATCTGTTATGGATTGGTTGGGCTTGCTGTTGTTGTGAGCCGAATTGGCTGGGTTTTTCTGGGTTTGTGTGTTTGTTTGATTCAATGAGCCGAGTTGGCCAGGTCGGTTGATTTTGTTGTTGATTGTTTGAAATAAACTGGGTTTTGTTTGAGTTTTTGGGTTTCTGGGTTTTTGAGTGTTTGAGATTTCTGGGTTTTCTTTGATTTTATGATTTTGGCTATGAATCTTTGGGGAAGAACGAGAAAAACTTATGGGCTTTCAGCATTGGTCTTTCAGCATGGGTCTTTCAATGGGTTTAATTTTGAATTCGTGTTCTTGGGTTTGATTTTCTGGGTTTATGTTCTTGTGTTCATAGGCATTTGATTTTTATGTTTTAAATTTTGTTTTTATGTTTTTAAATTTTTTTAAAATTAATAAATTAATTTTTTAAATTTATATGCTGATGTGTCATGGGTGATGTGGCATTTTTAATAATATTTTATTCCTCCGGCTGCCACCTCAGCTATTTCCGTCGGTTGACTGACGGAAAGGACCAAAATGGAACGCGTTAATTGGTTTTAGGGACTAAAAGTGGAAAAAATAAAATGTAGGGACTAAAATGGAAAAAAGCCAAAATGTAGGGACTAAAAGTGCATTTACGCCAAGAAACAATGATTTTGTGTATTTATCTTAGTTGATAGTTTGTTAATACTATATTGATACATATTTGGATTTTTTTTTTTTTTTTTTTACTTCGGACCCCTAGCTTGAAATCCTAGATCCGCCCCTCTATATAAATGATTAAAATAAGTCTCAATTACAACTTGGGTAAGTGATTTTGGAGTCTAAATGTAGACGTGGCTAACACATTTTTTGGACAATGGCCACAATGTGGCTTATAACGAGGACATCAAGAATTTAAGTAAAAGTTATACATAAGCAAATAATTTAAATAATCTTAAGAAAAGAAAGTTAAAAACTTAAAAAGCACACTATTTAATAAAACCAAGTTTGTTAGAACCAAGGTTTTTGTTTTTTTTTTGGACCATGAGACATTATTATTAAATGAGAATATAGTCAAATGTAACGATAGGATCTATGTGTAGTGTAAGGTTGTATTAATTTGTCATTATTATATGTTCGTACTGTGGGTTATTGTATTAATTTGTTATTGTGTTGTTATTGGCTGGATTTTGGGATGCGATTTTGTCATTGTTTTTAGTCGGTTTTGTTTGTTCTCTTGCAATTCATGTGAGTTGTGACTTAGTTAAGATTTTAATAATGACTGGAGGGAATAATTAAAAAGGATGGTGGTGTCTCGGTGATGGGTGCATTATGCTAGAATAGTGTTATACTCCGTAATAACTAGTTCATTCACCATTAATAATCCTTTTTTTCTCGTGCGTTTGAGAGAGCGTAGTTTGACCATGGTGGTGGACCTTAAGTTTTGATTGTTGTTTTTTATGCTTGCTTTTAATGAAGTGCTCAGTATCAGTCTTTATGGTATTATTCTTGTGGGGTCAAAGAGTTTGACAACCTCGGCCCACTTTATACTAAGCTCAAGGCCCACGCCGAGGAGGAAGAGATGGCCGAGGACGAAAAAAGAAATACCAAATAGCCTAGAAACTTTGCCGAGGACGATCATGTCCTCAGCATTCCAGACCCCAGAAGGAAAGAATGACACGCCGTCAAAAGCTGCCTCCCAGAGCGCCCCCAACAAAAGGGACAAGTACATTAGAACACCCATGGGAGCATTGTGTAGGAGCAGTTCAAAGGGAAACTGTCACCTCCGCATTAAATGCCCACAGCTAACATTCTGACCGCATTAATGAGGAAATGACCCCTGAACAGTGCAATCTTGGTTGCTGCAACTCACAGAAGGTTTGAGAAGGTGGCTGATGGGACAAACACTTGAGTAGTGACCTGCATGGTCAACAAATGTAGGGCCAAGATCAACTGAAAGGGGCTATATAATGTAAGAAACCCTCCATAAAAGGGGGATCAGAGAATTAGAAATAGATAATACGGTAGCAGTTTGTATCATCTCTGGAACCCTTATAACCAAGCACTAAAGAACTAATAAGAACAACAAGCTACTCGAACAAGAGCCGAGGACAGAGTTTCACATTTTAAGTCCGCTTCTTTGTTATTCAATTCACTCATAACCATGTTTAGTTGTTGTAACCCTCACTAAGGCCTAGTTCTTAAACTCATTTTCTATAAATTTATTGTATTGGGCTAGTTGGGCTTGAGTCCACTTATCTGATAGTAGAAGTGCTCAAACCCATTCCCTACAATTCCAATTCAAATTTGTAATATGATATAAAATGCCTTTTATTTTTCTTAGATTTTAAGGATTTGTTAATGAATTATTTTGAAAAAAAAAATTAAGAGAAAGTTTAGAAATTTTTTTATGTTATATTTGTGGGAAATAGAAAAAGTTGTTAGCCTCAAGAAGTTGGCTTAGTATTTGAAACCTTTTGCGTGCATCTTGGGACTATCTTCATAAGATTCCTCCTTATAATAACCTGGTGTGTGTAGAACGAGAGACAATAGAAAATAGTCAAATACTTGAAAAAATCTGGACGCCCCCATTTGTTAAAATAAAAAAATTGTCAAAAGTTAAAACATTAGTTTTATTTTTATTTTTTTTATTCCCATAAAAAAATTTTTAAAAATAGTTTACTATCAAATCCCCTGCATCTGTTAAGTCCTCCTTTTATTTTTTTAATGTTTTGTTTTTTTATTTGGTAAATCCCCTGCATCTGTTAACTCCTCCTTTTATTTTTTAATGTTTTGTTTCTTTATTTGGTAAAAGAGGAATTGATTAAACACTATAAAAAGGGGTTAGAGATTGTTTCAAAAAAAAAAAGGGGTTAGAGATAAAATCTTCTTGTTGGGTTCTTTACTATGGATATGATTTCATATATAAAAACCTTATTATTTTTCCAATAGGGTTTAACATCAAGATAGGCTTTTATGGGCCATGGGATACGGCCCCGAAAGAAACTTAAGAGGCGGCAAAAGTGGACCCATTTTCCAGGTCATCATCATTAGATTGGATAAATTAAAATCATGAAATTTAGGCATGGGTATTGAGTTTTGGCACTTTTCATGATGTTCACTTCAGCTCCCGACTTTAAAACATGAAAATGGCAATGCAGCCAACTTCAATTTCAATGAAGACTTCCAGAAAAAACATGAAGTTAGACACTGTTTGATTTCATTTTAAGAAACTTTTGACTTTTAGTTAAAAAGGGGGAAAAAAATATATCTTAGTAATCGACTAATTTCCATGTTGTTTCTTGTTGCCTTTTGTTTTTATTTTTTATAGTTTTATTTGCATGATTTTTTTTTTGATAAATTATGTAAATTATTTAAATAATACAAATAAATAGCCTTATAAATTATTATGTAATAAATTTGAGGAAATTTTTCTAAATTAGTTTGAAGTTATTTTCTATTATACTGCAAAAGCAAACAAAATTGACTTTCAATGCAATTTTGCATAGGAAAGCTCTTTTTTTTTTCTTTTCTTTTGTTAAAATATATTATTATTATTATATTTTAGGGTTGATAGTTTATTTCTTAGTAATTTTCATGTTGTCTTTTGTTTTTGATTTCGTATTTTTCTTCGCATGATTTTTTTAATAAATCATGTGAATTATTTAAACAATACAAATAAAAATAGTCTTGTAAATTATCACGTAGTGAATTGGAGGTGATTTCTCTAAACTGGTTTAAAACTAATCTCTATCATAATGCAAAAGCAAAATAAAATTGACTTTCAATGCAATTTTTGCACGCGAAGCTCTTTTTTTCTTTTGTTTTGTTAAAATATATTAATATTATTATAATATTTTGGGGTTGATAGTTTACTTCCCCATCAAATGTCGAATTTTGTAATTTTGTCATTTGGGTGATGATTAATTATATCATACAATGACAAACCGGTCATACTCATATGGACACAAATTGTCATAGTGGAACACGGTAGTTTGTTGTCCTAATCTAATCCAAAGTCATTGTAAGCATTTGTCATCATTTTTCACGCCCAATTGATGGTTTGGTTTGGCAGGAAATGAGAAGCACCGTTTGATTAATACAAAATAAAGTTGATTCTTCTTTGAATAATGTTAGGAATATACTAATATATTTTATCATTTTTTTTCATAATTATTAACATTATTATAAGCGTTTGTTATCATTTTTTTCAGAACTTTTTCATACTATTATATATGGAATATACTAATATTAGTATATTTACATAATTTTATAACAGTAACGGATAAGCACAATATGATTAAAAGTTAATAGATACGCTAAGACATTTGTTAGTAAATCATTTTAAGAAATATTTTGTGGGAAAAATAGTAAATCATTTTATGAAATATTTTGTGGAAAAAAAAAGCAACTGATTTTTTGACATCCTTTTTTATTTCCAATAAAAGTGATATAAATTTTTTTTCTAAAATGACTCATTAGTATTTTGCATTCGTTAACAGTACTATACATTTATTTATTGTAATTAAAACATCATTTTCACATGAATCAATCAATTAACCCAACTTGTATTATGCATCAATCAAACATAACATTTTCCCTCAAAAAAAGAATTTATTACATCCTTCACTCATTGTTCTTCCTTTGTGGTTTGAGCACACACCTCCAAGGCATCATTTCGGCATTTCCTCATTATATTGCAACAAAGGAAAGGGACAAAAATTATTTTGTACAGTGTTGGCCACTTTAGTTACCAGCAGCACAGACCCAAAACTAACAAGAAGAAATTAAAGCCATGCTGGACCCACTACAAAACGCGGGGGCCTTGGGCATTAATATGTCCAGAAGTTTGGGGGGAAAAAACCTGAAATTCTTTTATTGGTTTTGTTGGTTATGTAAAAATGGTACCTGCTTCTTCTTTTTTTCAGTTGTTGTTGGAGTACCTTTTATAATTCTGGACATTTGTTGGACTTTTGTTATTTGTTCAGTCCTTTTCCATTTAATGAAATAGCTTTTCTTAAAAGAAAAGAAGCGGGAATTTGTATCTTTGGACTTTAAACACAGTTTTCTTAGGATACTCTCGGTTTTCTTAGGATACTCTCCTCAGCAATAAATATGATTGGCTTTTTTTTGTTGTTGTTTTTTTTAGAAGAATAAATATGATTAACTGAGGATAGTGGTAAACTAGTAACGGTCCTAATGGATGATCCAAACCCATCAATGGTTCACCCATTTGGTACTTTTTTTAATTAGAAGATTGAAAAAACACTCAAATTAGTGCAGCTACCTTTAAAATGAACAAATTAAAGTTAGAATCTCTCAAATCACATGGGTTCCAATTAGCTCAACTGGTAAAATCTCTGATGGTTAAATAAGAAATTTGGAGTTCAATTTTCGCTTACACCAAAAATCGATTAATGTTTTAGTATGATGATAAAGAGTTATAAAAAGTAAAATATTTAAGTGTCCAAAAAAGATGTAAACTCTAGACTATGTAGTATTGATAATATTCTTGCATCAACGTGACAAGAGCCACAGGTTCATTTCACCTACTGCAAGTTTGAACATTTCCTCCACCGAGAATGCCTCTGAATATTCATCAGAAGCTCCACCAGCCTGATCATAAAAGCCCCAATAAGTAAGAATTGAATCTTTATATATGTTTTACATATAATAAATTTAATTACAAGCATTTTCATCCTAATAAAAAAAATGAAAAATGAGGGACATGATAATAGAAGCAAACTAGACGCAGACCCGTGCAATGCGCGGACAAAAAAATTATTTACTATAGTAAAAAATACTATTTCTCTTTTAAGAACTCAAATGATAAAGCTAAAAACTGTTCATTCCTAACTAATAGTTACAAAGAAAATCTTTCACAATAAGCATACATTAGACACTCTACCTCTCTCAAATAACAATAGCATTTAGTTTATTATGAGAGCACAAAAATTTTGGACAGGAAACTAATCAGACTACACAATATTATGGCAAATTCAAAGGCTGACATTCATTACCAGAAAATCGTGTTTTACTTTTAACTAAAAAAAAAAAAAAACTTGTTTTTGTAAAGAGAAAAGAAATTTAATATCTTCAATTTTCTGCCCTCTATTTTAATGTTCACTTCAACTTTTGAAATGATCACTCCAATAGAAACAATCTTAGTATCTTACTAATTGCCATCTCTTGTCTAGTCAGTTACATGTTTTGGTTCTTGTTTTGAATTTGAAAGCTATTTTAGGCATTTACATCTAACATTGTCATCTAATAATTATAGTTCTATCCCTTTGAAGTATGTAAAAAGAATGTGAGCTTGTCATTTGTTTCTAATACAATGCTTTTCTGGGTACATTCAATAATATCTACTAACCAGAAGATTCTAATAGCTTACAACCCAAAAGTACTTAACCACACCTCCATTATATGGTTAGGCTAAAAATAATTATGATTTGGATAATGTCTTCATGATCAGTCTAGGATGAAAAGACAACACCATCACATTAAGGATGTGGGATTTACGATGTCTCACCTTCAATTTGGTTTTTGTAGTGGCGCAGTGGGAGCAAATCAATAGCTTAGCACAATCCCTGCAACAAAGAAATCCAACTTAAATTATAACTTTTTTTTTTTTTTTTGGTAGAACAGATTGTATATAATAGATATAAACTATATGATTGTTACCTCTACGTTACCAATCATAGAAATACAAAGAGTAGTACAACCCCAACAACCATTATGTTTTTAATCAACAATATTGTACACTAACGCATCAAGCATAAACTGTCAATATGATTGGTTAGTATTAGGAAAAGAAGAAAACCTATAAACTAAACATTTCCTAGCTTTGTTTGATGTATGATACATTAAATCAAGGTAGCAAACTTAACAGGTGAACTTGAACTTTTATAAAGGATCTTATATGTAATATAATTGACTTGGGAAGAAAGAATAGTCCCCAAAAAATTACTTGTTTACTCAAAAGTAACAGAGTACTCCAAGCCACAAAGATAGCAATACCACCCAAACACCAAAGGCAAGTGCTAAACATAAATAAATTTAAGACAAACTTATTTTTCATGAGGATGAGATGCAAAATGCACTAAGAATTGGAAACATAAATCTAAAAAAAAGAAAAAAAAAGTATCAAAGATAACAAAAGATATACCAACCCAATGTGACACATTTCTTTGAAGATTGGAACTTCTCTGGGTGGGGTTGATTAGGGAATTGAAAAGGTAATTTCAAAATATATAGTAGATTGATACCTCAATGCATAAGACACTTTCTAGAATTTGTGTTGTCCTTAAAATATGCATGTTGACATAGAATGAAGAAGACCAAACTCAAATAAATCACATATAAGACAAAGAGAATCATTATTGAAAATTTAGAATATCAATCATTTGGGAATTTTTTGAATCCAGTTAATCATCATTTCTTCACCTGCCAAATCATTTTGGGAGCCTCAGGCCTCATTGGGGTCTAATACACCAAGAGAGGAAACTACAATGATGCAAGCTTGCTTTGAATAAAAAATGCATATGAAGTTAGTAGTTCAATTTTGGAAGGGATTAAAAAAGGCAAACTTTCAAATGTGCATTGTGTTGTTTTCCCTCCCAACACCATATATTCTCATCATTCATGGTCCTAAACCTAGATTTGAAATACCTTTCAAGAAATCTCAAAAACCATTTAGTCCACAAAAAGGGAGGCCAAGGCTACTCATGAATTTGGATTGCTAACCCTAAAGTGAACCACCAATGTTGTAGATGATTAACAAAAAATGCAACTTTGATATGTAGATCATTACTAAAATATTGATACCCTCTAAGGTATATTTACGTTTACATTTAAATTTATTTTATATGCTCATTATGCATCTTTCATTATCTTAAAGAAAATACAAAATCATTTTTAAAACTTAATGAGGTAAACCCCACATTGAATTTACAATTTATTTTTTGCAATGGAGCATAAAACTGCTCGATATAATTCAATGAAAATCAAGATACCTTTTATTAAGCATTGCGGCCACAAAACATAGATAAAAATTATGTGATATTATGCACCAGTCATGTTTTTCAAAAGAAAATATCTAATTTCTGAACATATTACAATCTTATCTAACGTTATCTCAAAATCTAAATATCAGTCCAATGGTACTGCAACATGGTGAAAAAAAAAAAAAAACCAACACCCAGAGTCCTACAATCCCAACAAAGAAATTTCAAATTCTACAGTTGATTCAAACTCCTAATTTGTTTTGCATCTAGCAATGGTGAATTACTTGTTCATCAAACTGTATTGTATTGTCAGTTGCACCTACGCCCATTTGTCACCAAGCCACCTCATGGGGTTCATCTAAATATCCAGTCTACCATTGGTTTTGAAATATCAACGAAGATTAAATTGATAAGTCTAGTTGCATAATCCAATTTGGGTGGTGGGACAGCAGGGAATATATACTTCAGCAAGATGCTTAAGAATTAGGAAAAAATCTACCAACCCATCTTAAAATAAAACTGCAGCATATAATCAAACTAAATCTGTTGAGTTTTAAATATATACTCATTCAGCTATTTTATCAAACAATTGGCATGCATCTAACAAAAGCAAAATTTAAAAGATAGAGGAAGAAGTAAAGAGAGAGAAGTAGGTAGTTTTCTAGAAAAGGACTCAAGGGCAGGAAAGAAAAGAAAAGAAATTAATGAATAAGAAGTAGAGAAGAAAATAAAAGATACCTTGAGCTTTGGGAAGGTAGGAAGTAGTGAAGCTCGACTGCGTGGAGCAGATTGCCATTGATGGTGGAATGAAGGTAATGGGGAGCTATATACATCCTAGAAACAAACGTTACACCGGTTCACTATCTGTGTTGTAACTTATAACGGCAAGGTGGGAAACGGAACGCTTAGGCTGAAAAAGAGAGAGGGAGAGATGGTAGTCTGATGTGGCACAAGAGGCCAGCCAACTGAATGGTTGAGGCACAAATGAATATTACCAAGTGCATCAACGGTTTTGTCCAATTTATCAATATTTAATTATATTTTGAAAAAGAGAGAAAATATAAAGAAAAGAAAGAGAGGAAAATATATAACATGTGATTGCTTCAACTTTTATATATATATATATATATATATATATAGATGGTGGAATTAAATTAATAAGAAGTGGGATTTATGGTGGAGATAAGGATGAGATTTATTAATTTTATATTTGTTAGTATTTTAAAATTGAAAAAAAATTAATTTTAAATTGTTGAACAATTACAAAAAATATGGTGGAAATGACATGGCTGCTGACGTGGCTCAACGTGAGCGTAGCAACATTAAATGCTACGCTTCAGCTTTTAGTAATATATTGATTTCAAACATATCGAAGTATATAATATATATCTTTTGAGAATTTTGGTCAAGGTTTCTTCTTTCTTCCACGAATTAGGGTGCACAAGAATTGGAAGGTCAGCCTTGGAGTTAAGATTTCTTGGGAAGCTTAAAGAAAAAGATGCTATGAACAATGTTATAGTATTGTGAATTTGACTAATTCAACTTAATTGATGCAAAAGCTTAGTAATAAATTAATCTGCCACATTATGCAATACATTTTTAACAAACCTTTACCAAATTAATTACAAAATTCACTCCCCCCGAAAAGGGGAAAAAAAAGTATTATTTGATATTTCTAACAGAAATATCCAGGGTTTAAATCTCTCATTCTTTGTTATAACTATTGAATTATTAAAAATAAAAACTCTTCGCTATGACTATATTCATCGCTTTGGTTCAATTAATTTATTTTTACTTTAAAAGAAAAGTACAACTTTTTAAAATAGATAAAGTTTTCTTCCAAACCAGTTTGGAGGAATCTCTTCGAACCCATTATATGACGACTCATAAAACAATCTACGTGTACTATTTAAATAAGCCATATAACTCATTAAATAAGTTATGTGACTAATTATTGAAAGTCTTACTTGCATTGAATCAATAAGGTTTAGAGTTCAGGTTTCTTTCACTTACATGGGCATGGATCATGTACAGACTACGACAATTATCCGAGGAAATGTGAGCAGACACCACATTCAGTTTATGCTTCTCTAGTATTTTAAAAATGGTGGCCGACAGCCCTGGCTTCCTCGGGGAACAAACACTGATTTGAGCATCATCTCCACACAAATTCAACACAACATTTGGCGAAAACCACGTCTGAAAGCAAGGAGGAATCAGACATGATTGACAGGTTTTTGTTGACATTAAGAAGTTCTTTGATGATTCCTTGTTAGCTAAAAATTCTTCCTTTAATTTGAGTTCTTCTGCTTGTGATGTAATCAAGAATGGTACCTCATATTCAACTATCATTCCATTTTGGAGCTTTTCAATCCTTTGCTTTTGCAATGTCTGGAGAGTGTGTTCAAGGGTCTTGATATAATTCACTGCCTCATTAACAATGGTGGACTTGTCTACCTGCACACATGATTGCAACTTATAAAGACATCAAATGGTAAAACTCGGAGAGTGAAATTTAAATCTATTGAATTTCATGAGATATAAACGCGTTGCATTTTTTTTTGGTTATGCATAATTTGTTCGTGATGAATGAGAGTCATTGGGAAAAAAAAAAGCTCCACATCATTAAAAGCATGTTCATATTCATGAAATCATAAAAGGGCCCAAATAAATACATATGGGGATGCTACAATTTTTTTAAAGTAGCCAATAGATTCTTTCTTATATAATACAAAATCATTTGAATTCTCAATAAGGCACAAAAGAAAGAACTAACGGTCATCATACAGATACCAAAAAAAAATAGTGTTAGAGATGGTGATTTATAATTTGTAGAAAAAGTAACACCAGTCTCTAGTTAAGGTGTTTCAAGGGCATAGCAAAGCAAAGCCGAGCCAGGGTAAATATATATTCAGAAATTCACTTTCGGGTTAGTGTTTAGACACATATAGGGGCAGACATACCGTATAAACATGTTGTAAATCCTAATCTTTCATATAATGGAATGATCAATTTCTTTTTCTGAGTAAACAAATTACCGAACCGCGTAAATGTATGATTAAATAGTTTGTCTTTCCAATTTTCGCTAAAATTTCCAATACAGAAATCTTCAAACAGATATGTTTACCTTGGCAGGAAGTTGAGGAAGCAAAGCATGAAGACTAGTGAACATGTTACTCATCTTTTTCCTCCTTTGTCTCTCCGTCCTTATGTGTGTCTTATGCTCCGATTCACCACCACCACCTTCAGCCTTTCCACTTCTTCTATTTCGCTTCCGACCCACCAATACTTCCTTCTCTTCTTCCATCACACTAGTATTAGAGCTTGAATTAGCTAGGCCGGTTTTTGTGTAACATTTTTTGACCACTACCACAACTCATAAAACTACATGAATTAGAAAAAGCCCACAATTTGGTCCTCTCTGAACTGTTATATTGGCTTTTCTCTACATGGGTGTCTGTGTCTTAACAGTAAGATTTAGGAGAGCAATGAAGAGTGTTATATAGAGATGGAAAAAAGGTGTGAGAACTGAGAAGTGGTGGGTAGGGGCAGGTGAGAACTGAGAAAGAGATCTGCATGATTCGGTTAACACCAATAAAAGAGAACAAAGAGTGAAGTACAATCATGAGACACTGCCGATATTTGGCTTCCAAACAAAAACGGACAGTAACCGCGTATCGGAAAAGATTTCTCAAGCAGGGGTCCTTGGCTCTTTGCACATCAGCTTCTTAGTTCTTACAAAAAATTGCGCTGACCTCCCCTCGAATTTTCTGTTACTACACTCCATTCCGTCTAGTTTAAAATAAAACACTTGCCTTTCTTAAAATGTAAAGAATAAGAATCTTTTATCTTATTTTTTATGTTTTATTTTATACTCTATCGATTATAGTATATCATATGTATAATCTTTCTTTTTTTAATTTTGTTATTTATTTTTTTTTTAAGAATGTAAAATGAATACTTGTCAAATTGAGATTAGTAGGAGTATAAAATGGAACACCAAAAATGAAATAGGCAATTTGTATTCCTAACCTCTCCTAAATGAATAGGAAAGAAAATTATTAATAATCTTGAATAACTTTTTCACCCATGATTTAAACTATCATCTACACTCCCTTTTAATAGGAAATTGAGTTTTTTTTTTTTTTTAAAGTCTTTTTTTGGGGATTGTTGAAACCTTTTATTTAATCATTTAGGAAATTGAGTGTTTTGTTCTAAACTAAAAGAGAACTAAGTGTAATAACAAAATCCCTTAGTGAGGTCAGTGCAATATTCCCTTTTACTTGATTCTCATAAGGAAAAAATAAAAATAAAAACCTTGGTTTTACTCTTTTATTATGATAATGACCATATCCTTAGGGATCAAGCTTCAAAATAAATTTAGATCCAATGCAATAACTAGGGTTCTTACAAAGTAAAAGGTAGATTAGAAAAAAAGTAACATTCTTTACTTTCAATCTTAGCCATTAAAAAAACCTATTGAATGGTGCAATATCCCTCGATACTTGCTATTGCACTTGATTCCAATATGTCAAATTGAATTATATTAATTAGTTTTCTACAATTCAAAGTGGTGATTGTGTTAATTAGGGATCAAGCTTCAAAATAAATTTAGATCCAATGCAATAACTAGGGTTCTTACAAAGTAAAAGGTAGATTAGAAAAAAAAGTAACATTCTTTACTTTCAATCTTAGCCATTAAAAAAACCTATTGAATGGTGCAATATCCCTCGATATTTGCTATTGCACTTGATTCCAATATGTCAAATTGAATTATATTAATTAGTTTTCTACAATTCAAAGTGGTGATTGTGTAAATTTAGTGATGTCGCGGAAGTCTAAAGAAAACACACATGATGCTCTCTTGATAAAACAGAAACTAAACTGTTAGTTCCTGGTAGTAAACCTCGAATTCACAAGGGGTTTCCTGAATCTACAAGAAGAAGAAAACTGAAATCCACTAGAGAAATAATTTGACAAAAGTCTGTGTTTATTGATAACAGTCTGATTTGCCTTTGATGACTACAAAACATATAAATACTAAGAAAAACGTCTAAAAACCCTAATTCACATTAATTACGTGATTAGGTGACAAAATACCGAAATTTACCAAAAATGGAAAAATTGAGTTAAATGCAGAATCATAAACTACTGACCTTAAGAATTGTCCCAAAACAGACGGGACCTTATTCTGACTTTTAAACTAAAAGTTATTAAGGAAAAACAAATATTACTATAAATAGCAAAAACACTGTTTTTGGGGCCTTAATGAAGGAATTCACCTAAATTTTGGCAACATTCATAATTATGAGTCTGGATCAGAATATCGTTTCCCTTCAACTTGCCAAATCTCATGCAATTCCGACACTATAACCCCGATAGCCTCTATTGGCACCTCCTTTTGATCTTGCGTTGTGACTTCCTGCGCCCTTGCTGCTCCAGGAAGGCATGTGCTATCTGTTCTACATCATTTAGGTAAAGTTGTGGGTGATAGAGAAGATCAGCTTCAAGTTTCAACCAAGAAACATAAATGTGTCAACTATAGAATAGCATAAGCCATGATATGGCTGTTATATATCACACATCAAAAGTAATCTGAGTCCCACTGAAATGTGCGGCCATATCAAACCATAATGTTTCCAGTTCATTTAAAAGAGAAAGTTACTTAGTCCCTAAGGTACTTACTAGCTTCACCATCTACTCTTTGTGATCACTCTAAAACAGAAAAAGTAGTTTCAGTTTCTGAAGCTTTTCCAGTCCTAAGTTGTTTTGCTATTCAAACTTTTTGAAGATTCTACAAAGAATGACGTCTGAATAAATTAAGCTTGACCTCTTGTCCTTATGTGTTGCATGAACATATCATCATTATTTTGTAACAAACACTTGCTGCTAAAAGAATCATTGGCCAATGTGTGCCGTTATCAAAATGGTTCGAGAGTCTCCTAGACTTAATTAGGTGCCTTCTAAACTCCATAAGAGAGAGATATGATTCAAGTAGTCTATGATCCTTTTGAGAAAGAAGATATCTCATGAGATGTTTCTCTCACAACATATGAGATCTATATGTGTGGGACTCACGCATGATGTAAGAGAAATGTCTCATGAAACCGTCTCATAAGATAATTTTTCTTCTTGAGGGGGGTTACAATATTTTGGCATTTGGTAGTTTTGGTCCTAACTCCTTAGAGTCTCCAACTCCCTTTCTGCAAAACTTATACTCAAAAAAATAGACTAGCTTTTAGAATTTGAAGCAAATAAGTCTCTAAGGCTTTGTTTGGTTGGGAGGATCTGAATATAGGAGGATAAAAAATGTGTTTTTTTTTTTTTTTTAATATAATAATAATAAATCATAGTTAGGGTAGAGAAATTTGAAACTTGGACTTCTCTATTAAAAACACCAAAAAATGCCAACGCTTTTGGCATATTTGTGCTTTTTACCCTATATGTGTTTGATAAAGAGGATGAAAAAGTGGAAAGATAAAAAGTAAATTATTATTATGTCATTATTAAAAGTAAAAGGATGGAAAAGTAAGGACAACTTTGTGCTTTCGTCCTCATTACCATTTTTACCTCCTATTTTCTACCAAATTTTGAAGAAAAAAATTGTGGTTATCTCTTATTTTTTACCAAATTTGGAAGAAAAAAATGGTGGGCCCGGGTGAAAAACTCCATCCACTCCATCATCCCATTTTTTTTCTTCTCAATTTTCACTCTAACAAAACAATAGAAAATTATATTTTCCTCTCCCTTTTTTTTACCCAATTTTCCATCCTCTCAATTTCACCCAACCAAACATAGGCTTTATAGATATACCATGATCAATGCCCTAATTTTTTATTTTTTATTTTTGATAGGGAAGGAGTTGTAAATTTTCATTCAACGTGGGTAAGACCCAAGGAAATTACATCAGATTGAATTTGAGATACAATGGGAGGGGGAGTATCTTCCACCCATATTAAACAGTCTACAATGTCTTTAGCGTGCCTAGCCATTAAATGGGCTGCCTTGTTACAATCTCGTTGAGCGAAAATTGCTTTCCATGATCTGAAGTTCGGCAGCCAGGTCTGAGCACCTGAGATGATTTGCTAGATTGGCAAGGGGGTATTGGTCCCATGGTTGAGTGCATGGATTACCACTTGTGATTCCCCTTCCACGATGACTTGTCTGAGTCCCAGCTCCCATGCAAAGATGATCCCGCATTCCACAGCCTTGGCCTCTGCTTCCATTGCTCCTAGCGGATACGGAAGCATTTTCAAAATCACTCCCATGAGTTGCCCACGGTCATTACGGATGACGACCCTAAGGCCACACTGTCCTGCTTCGGCGAACATCGCGGCATCAACATTTATTTTGTACCAGTCTGGGGGCGGAGGTTTCCAAAATTTGGGAGAGGTTACTGCTTGCATGGGCGTGGGTGGCTTGCTAATTTCCGATACTCAGTCATGTATCGGTGGGCATCATTAATGATTCCCAAAGCAGTTTTTGAAGTGGCTCCCTGCCTAATATTGTTCCTATTGTTCCAAATGCCCCATGCCGTGGTAATGACGATTTCCATGTCAACATGGGAGTGATGTTCCTGGAAAAGCCAGAGTATATCTATGAAATCACGAGGCTCCCAAGACTGATTGGGTGGGTGAATCTTGAGGGTAGTCCATACCTCTTTGGCTAAGTTGCATTTCCAGAAGACATGCCCTATGGTTTCAACCTCCTCACATAGATCACAGTCCACCTCAATTGAAATGGGGCGGTCTTGAAGTCGGGTCTTCGTTGGAAGTATGTTCATGCAAGCTCGCCAGGCGAAGTTTCGGATTTTGCTCGGGCATTTCAGTCCCCATATCAACTTCCATAAGGCTTTCATTGCTGAGTTGTCTGAGCACTGTCCTTCAGTTTGGTTGTCAAGAAGCTTTTTGGCCACGTGGTAAGCACTGCGAACAAAGAAGGCTCCATTTGGTGTTACGGCCCAGACTAGACGATCCTCAGTGAGGGGGGGGGAGCTAAGTGGGATGCCTAATATTACTTGGGCTTCATGTGGTAGGAAGGTACGGTGTACAACATCTGCTTTCCATGCATGCAGCTCTTGGTCAATTAGGCATGAAACATAATCTCCATTACTCAGGGTCATACAAGGGCTCACCACTTTGTAGGATGACGGGGTTGGCATCCATTTGTCTTCCCAAACTCGGACCTTCGTGCCATTGCCAATGTTCCACCGAGTGCCTTCAAGAATAACGTCTTTCGCAGCCATAATACTCCGCCATGCGAAGGAGGGCCATTTGCCAAGTTGTGCATCCAAAAATGTATCATTTGCAAAGTACTTGGCCTTGAAGACTTGGTGGAACAGGGAGTTTTGGTTCTGCATGAGGCGCCAGCCCTGTTTTGCCAAGAGAGCTAGGTTGAAAGCCTTTAAATCCCTAAAGCCCATGCCCCCTTCAACCTTCGGCTTGCAAAGCTTATCCCAAGCAATCCAAGGTATTTTCCTCTCTTCATTTTTCTGCCCCCTACTAATCATGGAGCCAAGTTCTCTACATAGTGATTTCGGCAATTTGAAACAACTCATCATATAGGTTGGAGACGCTTGGGCAACAGCTTTAATGAGTGTTTCTCAACCCGCATTTGAGAGAAGCTTCCCTTTCCATCCCACAATCTTTTTCCCCATGTGTCTTTTAGTTTGTTGAAAGCTTTCTTTTTACCTTTGCCGATTAGAGAGGGGAGCCCCAAGTATTGGTCATGCTGCTTGATAATTTGGGCTCCAAAGAGGCTTTTGATGGAGTTTTGAATTTCCATGCTTGTGTTTTTGCTGAAAATTAGAGAAGTTTTTTCTTCGTTCATTTGTTGACCCGAGGCTACCTCATAGTCTTTCAACACCTTCCAAACTTTGTTACACTCACTCATATTGGCCTTGCAGAATATTAAGCTGTTGTCCGCGAATAGGAGGTGCAAGATGGGTGGCGCTCTGCGGCAGACCGAGACACCTTTGATGTGACCTTGGAGTTCTTCCTTTTTAAGCATGGCCGAGGGTGCCCTAATTGTTTGTATATGTATGTTGTTCGCTAATAAGAAAAGAATTGCATGGTTAAATTATGGTGTGCCTTTGTTGGGCCTTGTTGGTATGGCCTATAAGATTTCTTTTACTTACTTATGGCCCATATTCTCAAGCCTACTGCGCACACGTGTACATAAAGACTAGGAAAACAAGAGAGAGAGAGAGAGACAGAGAGAGGGTTTTGGCCCTTTTGGGTGTGATTTCTTCTACTTCTTCCTCCTACCATGGTTATTGAAACCGATTGAAACAAGTGTCTCAAAGTTTTATGGGTTTTCTTTCAATAATTTGTTTGGAAGATTTCTTTGTGGTGAAGTTGGGTTTGTAAAACTCCTAATTTATATTAACCTTGTATTTTTTTCAAGTTTATTGTATAAGATCAAGTTGAGTGATAAATTGGAAAATAGACCTTGAATTTGAAATCTTCACAAAAATTTAACAGGGAAAGGGATTGGTTTGAGTAAAAGAGCATTTTTTATTTCATATACACTATCACACACATACATATTCACTAAAAATAAAGGAAAACACAATGATTTCAAAGCTTCACTTAACAAAAAGTCAAATATTGGACAACGCCAACCAATTTGTGGAGTAAGAGAGAATGGGGCAAGCAGAGAACATCAGGGGAAATGGGGAATGACATTTCCACCTACCATTTGTCCGTACAATGATTTTTTTTTTTTTTTTTTTAAAAAGGGGTAGAAAAACCATCTTGAGAACATATTGCTGTCCTTTAGGAGAATGGTTACAGTTACACAATGAGTAGTGTGGCTTTTGCAATAACTATATATGTACATCACATATGTGTTTTGAGAAAAACGTTTCCTAGGCAATCTAGCAAGTTTCAAGAGTAATTAGAGTGTTAAGGACATTGTCATAATGGTGCAGAAGATATTGATAGTCATTGATCCTTTGGAAATTTTAAATATTGAAATTCATATGATCAAAACAATGAGGTCTTACTCAAAGTATAAAAACTCTGGAGGTTGATTGCAAGATAGAATCCTGATATATTTTTTTTAATGATAATTACGGCTGAGGTATACTTTTAAGCAGCCACATATATGATTCTCAAAAAAAAGTCACATGTATAGCTTTTCTGAAATAATAGCATGAACATATTCATACATATATATAATATATATAAAAAAAAGAAGAAGAAAAACAGTTGGTTGAGCTGCCAACCTGCCATGATACTCCTCCACAAGTATGAAGGTTTATGACCCAACTTTGCCCTAAGAAAGTCACAATCCAGAAAATATTTTGCCATTCAGTCATTCTAAAGAATCGAAACAATCTGTTGTTGTAAAAAACGAGTTAGGAATAAATATAAGTAGTTTTGTTCTATAACTCCAGGACAAGCAATACCCTGATGTTAAAAAAAAATGGAAATAGAAAATCCAAAACGATCAAAACCAAGCTTATACAAGGGGTATCAACAGTTTGGATCCCACAATTGTGTTGTTACAACTTGTAAAGTAACCCACGGGTGTCAGCCATTTTCAGTATCATATGCAGTTTCTTTGGTATTTGCCAAAAGAAAATCTTTAAGGTGGAGGGCATCTCTTAAGAGTCTTGGCTAAGGCACATCTAACAAAGAGATCTTTCCAGTGTGGCTGGTATCTGATTGTAGCTTAAGTGTGCCATCACTTCTGATTTCCTTCAAATTGCCAAAAAGGAAGGAAATAATATAAAAAGAAAGACAGAATTAATACCAAAATTCAGATAACTTAGTTACATGTTCATAATAGAGTTACCTGGGAAGATGGAAGATTTAAGGTATTATAGTGAGCCTGAGCTGATTCATCAATTGATTGATTGGATTGAAGTACCAACGGGTTGATTGAACCAATTGAGGTTTCTGAAATGGTGATGTTTGTTGCTGAAGGTATGACAAATGGCTGACTGGGGAGAGTGCATTGGTTGGGAAGATTAGAAGCAGATTGCCTCAAGCTTTCCTCGTTCCCAAAAAATGTCCCCATGCCTCTGCTCGAATTCAGACATCCATTTCTCTCGTCAAAGCTCATTCCTGGCTGAGGCAACTGAATTGGCTGCAGTACTCCTGGTAAGCACATTGGGTGCAAACTCAATCCATTTCTCATTGATAACATCTGTAAGACCAATCACAATGAAGAAGTGTATTGAGGATCGCTACAAAAATTATTACAGTTTCCAATTTTTCTGCATTTTCTATTTGGTATAACAAGGATAAAGGAAGGTCAAAGAGAGAAAAGGCATTGAATAGTTCCAAAAAAAGCTGAATGAGGTGGTATTATGTGTAACATGTTACACAAAATAATAAATCAAGCTGAATAGTGAGCAAAATTTAGAGTAGTCAACTGCAGCTTGTCAGTAGTAACTAGCAATAATATCTAGGAATTTAGCTAGGTAACAATGTCAACCCCCTTGGCTATAGTGCTTTGCTCACAGGAACAAAGAGGGAAAACTTCTACAAAGTTCAAAGAAATTACTATGGATTAGCACAATATAGTAGATATAAGCTAAAAAGAAAGAAAAAAAAACCTAATAATAGCATGATCTGTGAATGGTGATTCCAATTGAAAATGACCCAGTCCCAATCATATAAAGAGGCACCAAGCCGTCAGTGAGATACCACTCAGGAAGAGACATAACGTGGTGATTTTAAAACCATGCTTCAACTGTTTTCAGAAAATTTGGCTTATATATACCTTTGATCAGAGTGATCATAAAGTTAACCGGCCAAGTAATACATGCAAAGAAACTGAGTGTCAAATTTTTAGTCACTTCAAAAATAAAAGCTTAATCACATTACACAATGATTTAAATGGTAAATTGTGTTGTTCCCCAAACTCTTTTCTCAATCATTTGTACCATTCCTTGGTAGTATTTGAATAACAAAGTAATAGTAATCCAAAAAGAAAATAAGGTACAATCTTCAATGGGAATGCAATTTGTGGTCTTAACATAGTTACAACTGACAATGTTGATAAAGTTCTTTCCTCTTGCTATAGAATACTGGTGATACCAAGTTCAAGTCATATATGATATGTTTTCTTGGTGAACATCTCCTTGCTAATATCTAAGCTGTTAAGACAGGGCAAGCATCTCCTGCTCTTGAGAAAGGTTTCAATGGATGTTTTCTATACAAAATGGCTAGTTTTAAAGTGCCTTAATTTTTTCTCTTTTCTTTTCAGGTAATCAACATGGAAAGTTTTGTGTAGACATGAGTGATGATTCGAAAATTTCGATTCTGGTTATCTACACTATAATTTTATTTTGGTAATTGTCAACGGTCAACTTGTTTTTTTTTTTTTTTTTTTAGCTTGGTTTTTACTTTCAATTGTTCATTTTCGTTACAGATGCATCCATGATCGATGTCTATTGTTGGCGTAATTTAATCCGCATCTATCTGCTACTTATTTTGTTTTAAAAAAGATCTTAATTGAGGCATCAAAATTTCCTTCTTATTTTGTATTGATAAATTACTAGTTGTTCCAAAGAGTTAAGTTGTTTAGAAATCATAAATCTAAACTCTAACACGCATCATCATATCATTCCAAAAAAAATTCATTGTCTGTCTTCTTTTTCTTTCCTTCTGTTTTTAAAATAAGTTTTGGCCCTAATAGACCATCTTCTCCTGTTCTGAGAGAGAGAAAGAGCCTTAACAAGTAGGGCTATTGAGTGAATCATATTATATGACTATGAAATGGTCATGTGACTACAAGACACATGTATTTAGCCATTAAGCTGCAACATTTTACTAATTTGACTACAAAAGGCTTATAAATTGACGTAACAATAAATGTGATTGATTCCCACTTCAACAACATTAAAAATAAATGTTTGAATTTTTTTTTTTTACAAGTGACACATAAGTCTATAAAATTTATGTGGTAAATTTGGTTGTAAAGCTTATGTAGTAAATTTATAGTATCATTAGCATTACTCTTTACCTATTAGGCTGAACTACATGTCTGGTCGGCTTCAAGTACATGAACATAGACCCAAAACAGCATTGACTCAAAGAGAAAACTCACCTGTACTTGAAGCTGAAGCTGCTTCAAATATTCAATTGCTTCATCTAGCATAGAAGCCTTATCAGTCTATCCAGAAAAAGTAAAAATCAACAAAAAAGAAGAAAAGTAATCATCAAAGCAATCATTTGAAAGATCAAGTTCAAATTCAGGGGTAAAGAATGAAAGATAAAGAATAAAGTGTACCTTGTTAGAATTTGGAATTAGATTCTGCAAAGCTTTCATTTTCTCATTAATCCTACTCCTCCTCCTCTGCCCACACCAATCAACCAAGTCAACACTACTCAGAAATCATAATTCACTACTTGTAAAATAAACACAAGCACACCCATACACACAAAAGAATGTAGCATTGAGAGGCTACCTTCTCTGACATATTATGAACCTCTGCAGCTCTGCTCCTCTTTGATGAAGAACGAGGTGGGACTGGTTTTTCTGGCACCTCAGACCCCTCGGGACCCTTCTAAGTCAAACAACAAAAATCCGCTAACTCAAAATTTTCCACGTTTAACAAGAAAAACAAACAAATTTAGAAAGTTTATGTCAATTTGGTAGTTTTGCTTTAAAATGGGAGACCCCGCATTGACATTTTGAATAATTCTATGGTACCTTCATGGCATTTTTTTTGGATTTGAAATTCAATGATCCTAACCAATCATTTGAAATGTTATAATGTTAACCATTTATGCTAAGAGTTCGTAGCTCAATTGGCCCTCCTGGTATTTTCAACAAGACATACACGGTTCAAATCCCCTGTCTTCCATTATTGTAACTATTGAATTATTGAAGAAAAAAAAAAGTTGTAATCTTTACTATTTTAATGTGTACAATCTCAACCATTCATGTATATGTACAAGGACAAACTAATTATCTCAATTAATAGTTAGCACACAAAAAAAATCAATTTCTGTTTCTTTCTCAGCCAATTTTCTCAGCAACCAAACAGAAATCCGTAAAAAAAAAAGAATTGAAAATTTCAAAAGTACCTCGCTGTCGCAACTGAAGTCACCGAGATTATTCTCCGACGTGTTCTCGTTACTCTCTTTCATGTCAGCTCCAGGATCTGAGAAAACGACACCGTACGAAGATTCCACAACGGCACCCGAGTTTCCATCTCTGACTGCTCGGCACTCCGACTCGGACCGATTCTCCGATCCTGCAGCTTTCAAAAACATTGATTGTGTATGTGATGGTTGTGAATACATGTATTTTGATTTATAGGCCATGCAAGAAGAAGAAGACGAATTGTGGTGCAAGAATTGGTTAAGAAAAGTAGATATTTCATCGGATTCCGGAGCAACCGATTGAACCGAAGAAGATGTAACTGTTGTTCCGTACAGATCCGCCATGGAAGAGGAAGAAGAAGAAGAATCACTTTCTCTTTTCTCTGTTTTACGTGTTGTTTTGAAACTTTGGAGCAATAAAAAGTGAGTTTAAGTTTAAGAAGTTTAAGATTAAGGATGTTTTTTTTTTTTTTTTGAATTTTGATAACGGAAACAACGTCACTCACAGTCATAGTGTTTCAAAGCTAAAAGCATTAGCTTTTTGCTAACCAATGTTTGATTACTCTCCCGCCTAATCATCCTTCTAGAAAAATGTTTGTTTATTTTTTTAAATTCCTTTTTTTTTACTATTACTAGTAATAATTTTGATGATTACTAAATTGTCTTTTTGCAATTTTAAGGAATGTGACAAAAGTCAAAGGTATCATGTCATTCACCGCCTTATCCAACCAAACATCATCTTAGCCTGCTATTGCAACGTAGATTTCATTTATTAAACTGCAAATCCCGAGGTCTGCTTTTAGTGACGTGTTGGTATTGATTTCACCGCCGGTACTCTTTGCTCGGTGGAGTAATTCTTGTGCGGCACAATATTGGTCACAATTCCCCTATGTTATGTGTTGTGGATGGTGGAAGGATGACAGTGGATCTATACGGAAATATCCTTTCACCAATTATAACTCGTCATATGGATGAGTTGTGGTTAATGTTATGCCACTTTATGTGATACAAGAATTTTTTCAAGTGCTTATAGGATATGGGGTCAAGAACTGGAATTCAAGTTTTCAAAAAAGAAGTTATTTTGATATCAAATGATACTATGTCAATGGTATCAAAATCTAATAAGAATCGGATGACGTGGTATCATCTGATATAAAATGCTTTTTTCTCTCAAAAAGAGTTTTTTGCACATGTATACTTAAATTAAGTTAGAATAAAATTTATTAAAAAATAATAAATAATAAATAATAAAAAGGGCTCCATTTGATTTATTTTTTATTTTATTTTTATTAAGGAAATTAATGTACATGTTTTAAACGACCCGAATAAAAGAAGACAAAAGAGACAGGGCCCTTAACCAACTCAATTGTTAGCCAAATGGACCGAGACTATAACGTGAGATGGGAATAAGACAAGACATACCCTATTACTAGTACAATCAAAAGCCCAACAACAAACAATTTTATGGGCCACTAAAACATAAACAGACCAACCACAAAAACGAGATTTTTAGTAGCAACTTTATCCTTTACGATTGTTGTGATCATCCATGGTGAAATGCGAAGGGGCTTCAACGCGTTCTCAAACCACCTTCCAAGGTAGAATTAGAAATATTTAGATCAACTGATAGCAAATAAAGAAGCCTTTACTTACCCCATAAAAGCCCTCACTTAGATCAATGATATCAGTCCAAATATATGTAAATTTTCCTTCTTTATCACTGCATCTGCATGTAACTGTAAGTAGGACAACACAAGACACAATAATAAATGCATTATAATAATGCCAGGATACGCCCCAACCCACACCCTGCTTTTATGTGACATCTTGATTAAATTTTAGTTTTTTTAAGTATAAATGGTAGACTCATGTGAAAGTGTTAAAATCCAATCCTGAGTTCACACATAAGCAAGGTATAGATTTGGGTGTGTCTCTACTCTCTAGCATTACTCGATGAGATAAATTTATCCCATTGAAGGGGGACCATTTGTTGTTGATATTATTGCATGTTCTTTTGGTCATCTAAGTTTTTTTTTTTTTTTTTTTTTTTTTTTTTTTAATTTTTTTTTTATGGCTGGAGATTACATTCTTGGCCTTCATTGTCAAATCTAGAGGACTTACCTTGCTAGTCTGGAATTCAAATATATTTCCATTTTCACAATATGATCACAGATGATAGCAGCAAAAAGAGTGTAGTCCTTGGCTTGCTCTGCATCCGAATTGGGCGGTTGTGTCGGGTTAAGGATCAACTTGACCCATTGAGCAGGAAAATAATAGGCATTGAACTCAAATGGAGGGGCCAAATGGAACATGCTTAGGCTTGCTAAGAGAAGGTGCATTCAAAGAAAACATGGACATTAGATTCAGCAAAACTCAGTACACAAGTCCACCAAGGCAATCTGAATATGCAAATTTGCATTAGCAGGAAGAATCTCCTAAGCAAATTTCCACAAAAAGATTTTCAATCTCTCATAGATTTTCAATCAGTTCCTCATGACTAGCTCCATATGGTTGGAGAAACAATTACCTCAATCTATGTAATATGCGACTTTAACTGAGAATTTATCATTAGAACTAGGGGTGCAAAATGTTTTAAACATTCCGGAAAGTGGGCTTCCAATGTGGGCCTCCAAAGTATCTAATTTGATTTTTCGATACTGTTACAATTCATTGGGCTCATTAGAGTAATGAATTCAACTTTTGATCATAAAAGAGAAGATTGTCATCATCAAAAGTATGAGAAGAAGGTTATGTTGCTTTATAGAGATAAATGCCAGAGACTATGGTTTTAAAAACCAGACTAGACCAGACGGTTCAATTGGGAACTGGACCTTAATTTGGTCTGGTTATCATCAAAAATCGAAAATTGAAGAAAAAGCAAGAAAAACCAGAAACCGTAGGTTCAACAGGAAAAATCAAGAACCAATGTGATTAAACTGGTTCTTGTAATTGAAGGGGAAAAAAAAACTAGAACCAAACTTGCCAAACTTCTTAAATCCACACTAAAATGAGATGGAGGAAAAAATTAGATGTGTTGGTGACAATAAAATGAAAGAGATACTTATGTGTTGGATGAAATGTATGAAAAATCTATGCATGCTATGAGCCTTTGACTGAAATTGGATGTTGAAGAAGAACTTGCCTTGAGAAAGATTGGAGACTTGAGGGAGAGAGTGAGTCTGAGAGAATATCTCACCGTGTGCCTGTGCCATGCGGAGGAAAGAAAACTGAAAAATGAAAAGAGTTTGAACTTTGAAAGGTTGAAACTTTAAATATAATAAGACTTCAGAGTATTGATTGATATAATGGAAGTAAGTGGTAACGTGTGGTGTTAGATTTTGGAGGTAAAAAAAAAGAAAAAAAGTAAACCGATGTAAACTGTGAAACTGTGTGACTGGAAAGTGAAAGGATAGTAAGTCTATGAATTGTCTTGTCATTATGACATTTGGGTTTTAGTTTTTTGTACTAAATAAATTGTTAAAAGTTAAACTATTAAACTATTATTTATAAAAATAAAATTACTAACTTAGCAAATTATAAGTTATGAAAAATAAAAATTCACATAAATATATTTAATTTATATTAATTATGACGTCATCTATCTGACCTTGGTCGAACCAGAAATTGATAACCAATCTCTTTTTCAGTTCTTTGTTTATATTAGTTTTCTTTTCCGGTTCTTTGTTTATAATAGGGTTTTGAATTAGGTCCAGTGTCACTGGACATTGGACCTGTTGAGATTATGACACGTGCCTATTCCTAGACACTTGTCATCATCTAACTAGGTCCAGTGCACTAAAAGCGCTAGACCCAAACCTCTCCCTTGTATCAATTTTTAAAACCATGCCAGACATAATTGTGGAAGTTGCAAATAGTGCATTTAGATTTTAGAAGCACTAGTTTCTCAAAAAAAAATAAGATTTTAGAAGCACTAAATAGACCCGAGTCTTTATATAGATCTTGGTGAAAAACCATCTCACAAATATAATACATTTTTTTTATCCATTTGGAGTTCAAAACTTAAGCATCATCAACAGCACCCTGGACAAGGAAGAATTATCTTATACATTGATTGCATGCAAGCGATAGACCACACGCTGACACGCCAATAGACTGTACTTCTTGTGAGGTACGAGACCACATACAGAAATACCAATTCTTTCTTTTTCTCTATTATCTCTATAATGAAAGATCTCTCCCGAAGCCCAATGGCTCCCATCAAAGAAATACCAACTAAGCGAAATGTGGCATATAGATTACAGGCTCCCATCAGGGAATGTAAGCAAATAATATGCACTGATGGGAGAGAGTTTTGCATGAATAGTTAGCTTGTTCATCAATCAAGCTCTGCAGAATGGTGGCATCCAAATCAGACATCTGCAAGATTGGTCATCGTTCTTAATTAAAAGAGAAATCAAAATCTGATATAATCATCTACATCTGTAATGCCAGAAGGCAATAAGCTGAATGTTTAATAAACATTGAAAATTAATCATTTGTTGATAAATGGAAAGTTTAAAACTTTGTTATGCTTTCCGAAGTCCCAAATCCACCGCCTCCACAAGGAGGTGCTGGCTTGAATAGAATTAAAAATTGAAAATTTTGCTCTGGCTCTTGGATGAGATGGTGCCATGGCCAGCTTCACATTGAAGAACAAGAAAGAAAGGTGTAGCAAGTGATAAGCACTGGAGTGTTGGATCACTAACCCAGAACAGACCAAAGCAATTTCATGGCTAGCCCTTTTTCCACTATGAGGAACTAATGGCCAGAAAATTAATGGTCATCTCTCTTCGCCAGCGCTGTTGTTTTACATATGGGGCACAAATTCTTGTGCGTCAGCCATTGTCTTATACAGTGGGTATGAAAATCATGCCCACATTCCAGTGTCCCAAGATTATCTCCATCTTTGTATTCCTCCTGCACATCATAATACACAATAATTCAGGCAAAGAGAATAAAACCAATACCTACCCCCCGCCCCCAACATGAGTCAAGTTGGTCACACTTACCTGACAGACACAGCAGGGTTCTCCCTCAAGTGGAGACCCTATTGCAATAGAATACTTTCGCTGTCTCAAATGATTTAATATTGTTTCTTCACTCAATCCCGTGCTAACATTTCCAATGCGCTCTTCCAGCGCCAATAACTCCTATAATTCCAATACACACCATATTACAAGAATAAGGATTTAAAAAAAAATAATAATAATAACCGAAATGTCTAGATCAATTTTTTGTAAAATTTACCTCATAAGACATGTTATCAACATCCAGCCGCATATCCCTATGTCGATCATGAATATCTGCCACCCCAAAAAACACTGACTGGTCAAGTATCATGACATCCTGACAAAAAGGTGGAAGCATGTGTCAGAAAAGTAGTCGTATGCCATTATTCTTAAATCATAAACAAGATAAGAAAATATTGCAAAACCTAACCTCAAATCGCAAGTTCTCACCCCTACGCATGAGACCCAAGACATTGCGAATCTGCTACAAACAAAACAACAAAGTAAGCTTTAGAAGGTCACTTTTTTGTCACGTCGACTTGGATATTGCAAATGAGTATTAAAGTAACACAGACATCGTCTGTTGGGAAACAATGAAATATAGTTTTAGAATACAGAAATTTTTGCTGGACATCAAGGTATGCATATGGTTGAGTCTATGTAAACCCCCCCCCCCCCCCCCCAAAAAAAAATAGAGTCAACATATTTGAATTTAAAAAGAAAACATCATAGCAAACCAGAGCTCTAGAACAGACCTCAGATACAAGCCTGCCACTTCCTTCACCGGCAGCAGCTGAACCTCGTAATAAATAGGGGATTCCAAGTCCAGCATCGCCATGTCTCTCCATCCACAATGCTGACCTTGGGTGTGACTGATGATGACCCTGACTGCCAGGTCCAGATGATGACCCTGACCTTGGGTTCACCGGTTCTGTTAAAACGAGCAGGAACAGCAGACCATGCACTATTTTCTGCCCTCTGAAAGTAGCTAGGACTTCCAGATACAGAAGACTGTCCAACAGTTCCATCAAGAGCTTTTCTTTTACAGGATACACGGCGACCCTCCATTGAACAACCTGGTCTGCCATCATTCTGTTCCACCAAAAATCCACCACTTCTGGAATGAAGTACATGATTATCAGAACCACTAGGCGGTGGGATCCACTGATTTTCTGAACCACTAGACTTGTGCATATTAGGACATTCCAAGACTTGACTATTATCATCCCCATTACCCACAAAACCTGTGTTTAAGTTGAGATTCTGGGTATGCACATCAGAATTGGAACTTTGCAAAAACAGTGGGTTCATATTGACATTTTCAACTGAAAATATATGAGTTGGTTCACAGCTCTGTTCTTCTAACCTTGAACCAGCCCCAGCACAACCACTTCCAGAAGATGGCCATCCAAGTTCTGCTTTCCGCTCTTCATGACTGACCTCACTCTGGGCATTGCCAGAACTAGGTTCACCTAAGCTCCATCCGCTAGACATCGGCCGTTCATGGTTCATAGAATTCAAATATGTGATGTTCATATCACTGGGTGATAGAATACAATCTGGCATTAGATTTCCTGCAGGATTTCGCATATTATTCCAGCAAATCTGCTGCTCTATAGCAGCATTACTCGATGTAGATCCATGGTCAAATTCCAAAGTCTCAGTCAAGGAACCAATTCTACCCCTCTGCCCTTGCATTGGGGCTAATAATAGCTTCCTTAGAAACAACAACAACAACAACAGTCAAGCCTTAGTCCCAAAATTTTATGTCGGCTATGGATCCTCAGCAGCTTCGTTATAAAGATACAGGTAAAAGTCTGAAAAAAAATTCCAATAGAAACTGTGAGTCAAGTACACTTTCAGTACACCTGATACAACAAAGCAACAAAGACATTGGATTAGGAAGTTAAGCGAGCTCCAAACTAATCTATCAATATAACAGTCTATTGTGTACGCATTATGTTGGTGTTCAAAGTTAGGGTGCCTAAATGAAGTTGCTGATGACAAGGTAATTCTGATGCCTGTTAGTGATGCCTTGTTTTTCTTATTTTTTCCCCCTTCCCAAAAAAAAGAAGAAAGATCCGTCTTTAACTCCCTTCGCTGCTGCTGTTGATGGTAGTGATGTGGTGGTGGTTAAAATTATCATACTTATGTATTTGCATTAGAATGTGTAAAAATGCCAACTTGACCTGAACACAAGGTGGAAATTAAGATTAGATCAATGATGTTGTTATGAACAAGTAATTATCTCATTTTCATTTAGTTATATTTTGACAGGTTAGTGTGGGACGTTGGTAGAGTGATTACTAAGTAGTCATGCACTGTAGTCTTATGTATGGCATAGTTAATTTGCTAACATTTCCATTCAATGAAACCTTAAATATTTTTTCTACAATTTCTTCTGCATTTAGTTACTTGATACACTGCTTGCCATTTCAACTCTCATGTGTTTTATGAAAGTATGATATTCTAAAACTGTAGTTGTTTTAAGCCATATATAGACCTATCAGATAGATCAATGGAAGTTTGGGACATATAACATGCATCAGAGTCAAGTACGAATTATTGGTTCTCTCTTTTGTGTTTTGACTAGGTGAAAATTTTGGCTGCATTGATGAAGTTTCTTGACACTTGAGAACCCAGAAGCTATTTATCTCTATTTAGTGTCAAGAGGAACAAAAATACAGGAACCATCCTTACATTACATTATGAACACAGAAATGATGGCCTTATCAAGTTTCTCAGATGGTCAGATGTCAAGAAGCTTCAGCAACAAAGCAAGATTCAGGACAAAAAAAGGGGAAGCAAACCATCTACAAACTCAAAAGTAACAATAATTGATGTTTCGTACTATTCAACTCACAATGGGTGTAAAATCATCCAAACATCAGTTGCTATTCTATATGTCAATATACTGATAACGACTGTAAGCTCATAATATCATGTCTACATGAAACATAGAAGGGTGACAAATACCACTAGAACACCAATGGTAGTAGATGATTAGCAATGGCAATCAAAGCAAAATTTACAGAAGCAAAAGGCAATAGCAAATCAACCCATATGCTATCTCGACCTGCTAACAGTAAATGAATAACAAATTGACTTATTCTTTACCATTTTGTATATATGGATGAAAATTAAGCTCAATGTGAGACACAAAATTACGCCAACCACGCATCATAACCTTAAGACACACAAGGGATACAAGCATTCCTGTAAAAATCACAATCTCCCCCACCCAAACCTCAGCCTACAAAGTAAATAAACAGGAAGCATCCATACTACACAGAACCCCCACCAGAGCATTTCAAAGCAATCACAATCACATATAATCAAACACCAACAAGGCAAGCAAAAACTAATGCTACAGAACCACCAAGTCAAAGTTACATGATTTCAAAGGCAAAACAGACACACAAAAAAGCATTCCCAGAAAACTTAAATTTACTATCTTTTTTTTTTTTCTTTCTATAAGGCACACACATACACACTGAATCAATCCCCAATAGAAATTTTTTTTTTTTTTTTTTTTAAATGAAAACTTTTTAGATCGGTTCAGCACTGACAGGGTCAAATATGAGCTAAATGTTATTCAAAACCAGCTTCATCAAAAATGATTTTACAAATCAAATAGCAGATGAAAACCCAAACTCAATTAACAGACTTTAAAACACAGAACCCCTCCTAGTTAAAATAGCATTAAAAGCTTTAAAAATAAAAACCCATATTTTTTTTTCAGCTAAATTTTGCTTTACAAAAGAAACCCAGAAAGCAAAAATAAGATATAAATAAAACATGACAATCAAAATCCGATCTTTGTCACCAACTGATCAATCAAAAAAAAAGTTGCAGGAAAAAAAAAAAAAAAAAAAAGCTTACCCAGGAGATGAAAATAGAAGAGGATGATCTATATGAAAAAATCTGGGCCAGAAAACAAAGAAACTAGCCCAGATAAAAGAAAGATGAGAGAAAAAGCTGTATTCTTGTTCGGCTGGCTTGGACTTTTCCAAAGAGAGAGGCCAGAAAACCAAACCCCAAGAAGCAAAATGAGAGAAAAAGAGAGAGATAGAGAGAGAGCCTTTAGGTGGAGGATTTGAGTAATGAGATAGAGAAAATGAGAAGTGTAAAAAAGAGAAGAAGAAAAAATAAAAATAATAAGGTGAGAGATTAAAGAGGACAATAATCTTTTTCAAATTTAATTTACAAAATAACCCAAAAGAAAGAGATAGAGTTAGAGAGAGAGAGAGAGTAATACTAGTCATAATAATAAATATTTGAATAAAATAAAAGGCCAAAAACAACTGGGTAGGGGCAAAGATGCACTACTATTTGGCTGCTTACCAAATGTGCTTAAGGTCCCCCTGTCTTTCCTCGTGATTTTTTCTTTCTTTCTTTCTCTTTGAAAACCATAATAATAAATATAAATTAAAAATAGCATAATAACCAATTTTTTTGACTCGGCTCCCAATGCAAAGTTAAAGCCCCACTCTTTCTCTCTCTCTCTCTAAATTAGTCTCTATCTTTCTCTCTCTATCTTTTTGTTGTTGTTGTTAGTTTTTGATGAATGATGATGATATTGTTGTGTTGTGTTGTTAACTTTGTTGTTATGGTATGTATACATCTCTCCTTCACGCCAAGCACCTGTCCTACTGCCCTGCCCTGCTTGCCTGCCTCCTTTACTGCTCTTTCTCTCCTTTGCCTTTTCCCCTTCCCTGTCTCCCTCCTTTTTTGAAGACTCCCTCTTGTGACTTGTTAATTTTAGCTCTGTTTTAGTTGTGATCCAAAACAAAAATAGAAATTATAAAAATTTCCAAATTCTTTATCCCTTTTTTATATTAGATCACAATTTCTTTTTGGTCAGTTTCTAAAAGCTTATAAATTTTTTTTTTTTTAATAAGAAGACGGTAACCATTATTAAGACGAAGACAACAACATTACATTATGAGTCACAGCAGACTCAACTATATAAGGAGTTTCTTCTATCTAAGTTACGTAATCAACAACATGCCTAACATATTGTGCCAATAAAAGCTTATGAAATTGATTCTATTTTAATTCTTTATCTATCTCTATTATTTATTTTTGTTGTTATGTACTATAATAGAGTAAAAAAAAAGGGGAAAATAATTGATAAAACGTTATATTTTATCGAAGTAACCGGTTTTAATTTCCTAGCAATCCTTTTTTTTTTCCTCTCTCTCTATCCTTCCGGTTTAATAATTGCTAAATTGATCTATGAACAAATTCAAGGTGAAATTTTAGATTTCATTAATGACTTCAAGTTCTTTCAACTAAGTTTACGTTTGGCACCTTTTGCTAATTATTTTTTACTAAAAGTGTACTAAAATATACGTGTATTTTGAAAAAATTAGAAAAATGAAATTTTAAAAAACTATACATAAAAGCTAAAAACTAACAAAGATGGTAAAGGCCTTAGGTTACAATCCAGAATAACATAAAGAAATAACAAAGATGGAATTAAATTGAAACGATTTCATAAATTTGGGATTTAATTGAAAAAATTTAGAACATTTGACTTAATTTGGAATATGATATAAATACTGGTTCTTTTTATGTAATTTCTAAATAAATTTTTTTTTTTTAAAAAAAAACAAATTAGTACCTGTATAAAAAGGTATATGTGGCATGGATTTAGTTATTATTTTAGGTCCCATTACTTAATGACCTTTAGATCTTCTTCAACACCCAAAAATCTGGGTGCTTGTGCAAAAAATTTGTGGTTGGGACTTTAGTTGCCATCACATGGGGTGGAAAGACTAAATCTTGTGGGCAATGGGTTCATTTAAGAGTCAATGTACCCAAAATTGAAATACCAATAGGTTACTTAAATATTTCTGTCGGTTACAATTGAGGGAGTGGTTTATCAAAAATTGGGTATGGTTGGTGACTTGGTGGTCATGGTTTTTATTATATGATTGGAGTTTTCCTCTGTATATGTGTGTTGGTAGTACAAATAGGCTGACATTACTATAACTTTGCTTAAAAGAGGTGTGAATAGATAGACCTAAAGTCTTATTTGGTATCTCTCTCCTCTCAGATTGTGCCCCCCCTTAATTTTCTTTTCCGTCCATTTCCGTTCATATCTCAATCGTGGGCCTTTTATATTCTTTATATTCTGATCATATTCCTCTCTCTTTTCTTTTTTATTTTTCCCTTCTCTCTCACTCACCTTTCCAAGGTGGTTGCTTTGTGCAATTTATATATATCTTTGTATTTTATGTGTTAATTTTAGGCCACAGAAATGAACTCCCATTCACCCATATGGATAGCTTATATAAGTAACCATAGCGTACAACTTATTTTTAACTATTATAGTACCATTAAGATAAGGGTGATGATTCCTCCATGCTCCACCAAAGAGAATATTAGAAATTTTTTTCTTGCTTTTGACAATGAAGAAAATTAGGCAAACCTAAGTTTTAGCCCAAGGAAAAGGCCACAGCTCAGCATATAAAAAATATTAACTCCTTTAGGTGCTCTGTCATACATTTAAGATCAATCATTTACCAAGTTGAAAACAATTTTGCATATTTGACTCTTGTATTAGAGAAAAATACCTATAACCATTGGTAAACATAGCAAGGTAGTGGGCTGTCTTGACAAAAAAGAGTGAGCCACTCATACGAGGGGGTGAGGTGGCCTTTTATTCTTATATCTTCTTTTTTTTTAATTTTTATAAAAGTTGGGTGGTGTAGTGATTAAATGAATTTATTCCAAGGGAGCAAAACTCATGACTTCTCACCTGGCCTGCAAAATTGCAGGGATTGAAATGACCCACTTGTATTATAGGAGGTGAGAGCATATTGGAGAGGTGGTGGTGGTTGCATCTATGATAATGATCATGCACATGACAACTAGTAAGTACTTATTTAAAGCCATACACATGAAAGGGTGACAAGGAAGGTTTAATGGTAAAAGAATTATAATTACATACAGAATGATAAAAACTTTGGGAGGGGTCAAGATTGCCTCATAGAAACGACAACCACCTCTAGGAATCACAACATTTTATTTTTATTTTTTTATATATATATGATGTAATTTTAACCACCTCCGCTCTATAATGATTATTTTATATTATCAGGTCAAAAAGTCAATCAATTTTTAATATGGGATGAATAAAAATCACAAATTTGATATACTCAAAATTCTGTCCTTACTCCAAATAGCAAAAGGAAATCACAACATTGGGCCTACAAAATTGCAGGGATTGAAATGTGACCCATTTGTTTTAGGAGGTGTGAGCATATGAGAGAGGGTGGTTGCACCTATGGTAATGATCATGCACATGACAACTAATATGTACTTATTTAAAGCACACACATGAAAGGGTTACAAGGAAGATTTAACGTTAAAAAAATTATAATCACATAAGAATGATAAAAACTTCAAAGAGTCAAGATTCTCAAAAAGTCTATGAAAATAAACTTTTTTGCTAAACTCTATGAACATAAACTTTGCCCCCACATTTGCCATAACTTGTATATGTGTCAAACCTTGGTTACTTTACTTTTCACCAAGTATAGTGAAACACAACTTCCGGTAGAAATCAGAACATAAATAGTTAAAATACACTCAAAATTCTGTCTCTACTCCAAAATAGCAAAAAGGATGAACTTTCTAATTTCTTTAAAGGAACCAGCCCACCAGGACATTAATAAGACACTACTTCACGCATGAGAGAAAAGCAAAGGGAAAGTGTACCCAGACAAAGTCAAACAGGACGAGCGGTAAATATATAGATATGTTTATTTAACACGCACAGCTTTTTATAATTGGGAACTAAAAATTTTCAAAAAATAATTCACTGTACTAGTACTACTTGTCAGCTTTTAAAAGTTCATCCAACATGCCACGCAAAATCATATTCATTGCTTCTTAATTGCAATTACTGAACTTACCAAACAACCCCGTGGTCTTTTTGGATTATCATTACTATACGACGAACCAAAACGTGGTGCTACGAAGGTCAAGCATAGCAGCCAAGAAGGCACAAATCTATTCACCAAATAATAAAGACATCATTACTTTGAAGGTACCTTTAAAAGCCACCAAATTAACAGAAGGGGGAAGATTGAAACGGACAGGAAACTTAATCGTAGGCCTCCTTTATTTCCCATCTGGGAAAAACTTATTCCATTGACAATAAGTTCACACAATCGGTATTTGAAAAAGTTAAGAGCCTTGAGAGTTGAGACATACATTTCATCAACCACCATTCAAGAATAGTCTCTTTTATTTTTATTTTTTTCTGGGTAAATTTGGACACGACAAGCATGCTCCTAGTCCTATAGGAAGGCTATGCTAGCCTTGAAGGTGCACCTAATGCTAGAAAAGAGGGGCTCTAGGAGCCAAACATAAACAAATCACAAGTCAAAAATTGTAGGCATTAGCATCAGATTTTAAAAATATATATATCATATTCATCTTAAGCATGTAGCATAAACTACAAACTCCCAATACAAGACAAATTTTGGGAGCATTCGATTTATGATCACATTAACCACAACAGCAGAAGTGACATCTCTACACTAATCTTCTCAATGTCACAGAAAGAAGAAAAATACATGTCCTAAAACTGTACACATTAAATGTTAGACTAATAGAGATTCCTTTTCTTTTAATAATTCGAGAATTAGAGAAGAAAAGATTTGAATCCAAAAATGTCTCTATTGAAAATACTAGAAGGTGTCAGTTGAGATTTCACGAATTGTTATATAAAAAACTAATTTCTTGATACTTCCCAAAAACAGACTACTAAGTAGTGAGTAAATTGTCGCTGGTCTTGAAATGTTGAGATTTCACAACTAATACTCTCCTGGGAGTTCCCAAAAAGACTACCAAATACACTGTTGCTAGACATTCCTGATAAAGTTACTGCATTAAATTTCTCTACCACTTCAACCAGACAAGAAGCCAAATGTTCATGAGCATACTTCCCAACCATACAAAACATCATAACATACCAAGAACCAAATTATCTCTTGCAAATTTCAGATGTTAACAAAAATAGGGTTCAGAATTCAGGTTGCAACTATTACCATTTAACCTTTGCGAAAGTTCTACACACAGCACTAAAAGACAAAACCAATTGAGTGGTACAAATGCACAAATCTCATACCAAGACATTGCATCAAGCAAATCAAATAAGCCAGTTTCACAATTTCTATTAAAGATAATGCTCCTCCAGCATCACATATTATAAAGCATTATTCCATTCACTAGTCAACTTAGAAACTATGAACCAGATCATACACAATTGTGTGATCCCAAACTTACTACAGTCAATTATGCAATCAAGTTCATCATTTAGTAATATAACAGTTTCATAAAGCTATTCAAGAAGAAACAAGAACGGTAACACTAGAAAGCACAGAATTTATAATAGCTCAATATCTTTGGCAATAGTTGAAAAAGAGATAAGCTAAAGGAAAAGAGGCCTTGCAACAGGAAGGCTTTGGAGAGGTAGTGGAAACTTTTAATTTTGCCACGAAAGCAATTGGAGTGAAAATGAACTCCACTCCAGCATCACAGGAACAAGCACAGCATGATCAAGCCAAGTGTAGCAGCCGATACTTATATAACCCACGTCGGATTTCCATCGTCAAATATATATACATAATAATCTTTTTCACTAGTCCTCTGGAGAAAAATAGCCTTCTATCAGGCAAAAGAACAAATCTGCATGCCAGACCAAAAGAAAAAAACAAAAAATTGCTGAATGTTTCTTCAAATGGGATGGGAAAAAAGAAATTACAAGTCAATAACGTAGTAACTACCTTACAATGCAAAGCGATCCAGCCGTGACATCTCTCTCAACTTCAAAACTGACACATGTCAACTTCATCTAATGTTTCTCAAGAGGCTTTCAATATTTAAAACGCTTCTCATTTTTTTCTGGGGTACATAAACCTGTTCTGAAAACAAGGTGATTCCAGCAATAGCCTGAGCATCAGGATTAGTATTCACATATATCTTTAAAACCAACTGCTTCAATGTCTCTAATGAATTGTCAGTCCATGAGATCGTTCAACTCAATGAAATCTTCCTCTACAATGGAAGATAATTGCCGGTCAGTCAGACCTTCAACAAACATCGAACCACTTCCAGGAAGCCCAGTCGAGCTCACCTGCACACCAACCACAACACAAAAAGGGATATAACCAACATGAAAAGAAAAACACTTGTATTTATAAAAGAAATGCCAAAAAACTAAATAAATCTTATATATACCAACTTCTTTTTTGGTACAACTAAATAGATTTTTTTTTACAAGTGGCTCAGTAGAAATCTCAAATTACCACTGTTTTTTACGCACTCCACCTTCAAAAGCGGAACAAACATTAGTAAAATATATTTCACCGTTACTTGAAAAGTTGATAGTAGATGTAATCAAGATTGTAATTTGTAAGGTGATACCAAGTGGGACCTTAACCACTAAACATAAGTTGGTGATACTAGATATGTATTTGAAGATGGAAAAGAGATATTAGACAGAAAAGCCTAAGAATTAGATGGTGACATTTGAAGGAAGAGAAAACAAGATGTTTTCAAAGATAAAATAACCAAAGAAGGCAAATTGGATCAAGACAAAAAAATTAATAAGATGTGGAATGAAATTGCTAGTTGTGTTAAAAAAGTGATAAAGAAGTATTTGGAGAATTAAAAGATGTGGGTGACTGACTATGGAGACTTGGTGATGGCATGAAAAAGTTCAAGCAGCTGTTAGATTAAAGAGGAGTTAAAAATGCCTACCTAGAAGAAATAAGATGAGGAATGAAATTATTAGTTTTTTCTGACTTTGCTGGGCTGTACTTTAACAGGCTTTGTCCTGATAAATTTGCTGTTCCTTAGTCTTTGAATGAATGCCATAGGTTTACCCACAAAAAATAAGTGGGAAAATACATTCAGGAAAATGTTTTCAACAAAAAGAAACAGTCTTGGTTTAGTAAAAGTAGAAACAAAGATGAAGGGGTTGTAAGACATGATTGTCAACAGATACCAAACAATGAGCTTCTGATACTGTGGATCACAAGGATGGAAAGATTAAAAATGATGTGAATCATAGAAAAGGAGCAAGATGGATGAAGTGGAGAAGCACATCAATAGTATTTTGTGATCGTAGAATAACTATTAAGTTAAAGGGTATATTTTATAAGATTGCTATAAGACCAACTATACTCGATGCATCTAAATGTTGGGCTGTTAAGAAACATGCCCACAAAATGAGTGTAGTTGAAATGGAAATGTTAAGATAGATAAATGGGAAAATTAGCTTAAAGTTGATAGAGGGTTGCTTGAGATGAGCGGCCCCTTATGGATCAAAAGATAAGGGAGAGTTGCTTGAGATGGTTTGATCATGTGCAAAGAAGAGCAATTAATGATCTAGTGAGGAAAACTGAGCTAATTCAAGTTGAGGGAAGGCAAAAATGTAGAGGAGAGCCTAAAATAAAATTAATATGAGTAGAAAAAAAATGGCATGTCCATTAAGGAGGTAACATAGAGTATGACTTTGGATATGATAGACTAGTGGAAAAGGATACATGTGGCTGACCCCAATTAATTTGCTAAAGATCCATAGCCAAGCCCAACATTTTAGGACTAAGGCTAAATTGTTGTTGTCGTCATTGTCTTTTGGCCCACTCTAGACAACAAAGGATTCACTAGAAAATTTTAAGAGTAACAAATGCAAAAAGAAACAAAGGTGGACTAAGGAAAAAATATCAAAGGTTACCAAAAACATAGTTCAAACTTCAAATCCCATTTTAAAAAATCAGACAGGCCTGATATGCTGTCTCTATCTGTGGAAGTATCTAAAACTTATATAGTTGACTACACCTCGCTTTTCACACACAATCATCACATAAACATCAGTAGAATGTGGGATGGCAAGAAAATATATTTCTGTCATCATGTTAGCAAGTTGTCGTTTTGAACAGTTGACACCAAATGTGGTGATGCAAATAATAAAGGTCCTCAAACAAAATTTTAAGAAATTTAGAAATAAAAGTAACTTGTAGCTCTGAACAAACTTGCAGGTAGTTGCTAAAGGAATAGCCGGTAATTGGTGGCAGGGGTAAAATTGTGGAAAATGTAATGTGGAAGAAATTCTTGACATTATGCAGTAAACATGGCTAAAAAAAATAACATAATCCTAAAGTGTAAGGTATATGTGCAGCCAATGAACATAGAATCCAACATAAAATATCAAAATGACAAGAAAATATTAGTAAAATAAACCATTACATAGTGAACTGAAGATATGCTTTAGCACCAAATATTATATACAGAGCATATGGATAAGAGTCATGTTTAGATATGTTACCAGCTCCCTTGGCTGCATGACCGAAGGAAATGGAAGACTGGCAACAGAAACAGGCCCAGTCATGATCTGATCCTCTAACTCACTACCCAATTGCATTGGATATCTTGGTATTTCATTATTTCCGTCAACAGAGTTATCACCTTGAATTTTAGCTTCGACAGTATCAGGTGTGAAGTACCCATCATGCTGAATGTCAATGTGACGCACTACTGAAATACTCTCTTCAGCACAAGAACTTAACCCATAGTCCGAGATGCTATTTCCAGCACGAGATTTAGAGAATACTCGACATACAACAAAAGAAGCCTGCAGATGGATAAACACATAAGGTCTAACAAGAAACATAAGAAAAACCAATAACACTAACCCCCACTTCTGTCCACCTTGATTTTGCAAAACTCAATCTAAAAAAGAAGAAATCCATCATTATCCACAGATGAGAACAAATAATAATTAAATCACTACATAGGAAACACGAAAACAAACAATGCCTCATTGATTGGAAGACTGAACAAGTAAAAGCCATTCATTGATCAATGCTTCATGACATATATGATCAAGGCCATACATTGATCAAAATGTTCCCAGATAGGTCGACCAAGAAATTACCAACACTATTCCTTACCTGGTCAATGTTAAACAAACAAGTTCCAGAGAGGTTGCAAATAAATATAAAGTTACAGGGTTTAAAGAATAAGCAGAGACAGAACAGAATAAAAATTCTCTCTTCTAATAAATATGCATCACCCAAACAGAGCAGAAAATTGTTGGTGCATGTTTGAAGTTAGATTTCATATGTTGCTAGGTTTAGGGACTTGTCTACATGGCTCAGCGAAGGTATCTCGTGCATCCCACATATACATCATTCCTCCCAAAGTGTGTAGGTCTCACATGGTTGTGGGGTCCACACAGTGCGACAAGGCGGATGCATATATTGTATGCATGAGATAACTATTGTTAAGGGGGGGGCTAAACAAAGTGAATGAATTATTTCACTAAAGAAAACAGAGGCACATAAATAAGTGATTAACCAGTTCTCCCAGATTTCTAAATTGTCCAAATTATCCACCATAAACTGTTTCATGATTTTGAGAGCACCTTATATATGATCCATTTTTTTCCCTAATTAAAAAACAGTAAGCAAATAGCCATTAAAAGAAACCAACCAATGGTATTACATCATGACCCTACACAAAGCATAGCTTTCTCTTATTATCAATTATGGAATAGAATAGTAGCACTTATATGTACTTTCGCTTTAAGGAATAATGACAACATGAAAACAAACCTCCTAACCTTTTCAACAAGTCACTTTTCATAAACCCAAACTCAACAATTCCAGCATCCACCACTTATCCACAAAAACAAATAAACAAAAACAAAAACCGAACTTTCACACCAGATTACTATAATTGGCATCAAATATCAAATTTAGCAATATCAAACTCTATAAATTAAGAAAACAAGATTGTTATTTTTTACCTTAGGATGATCAGCAAGAGCATACTCATACAAAACCCAACTGGTCCTGAACGCAGTCTCAGGTGAATTCCCCAAATAGAAAACGAAGCTCTTTCTGGACCCCACCTGGACCCTCCCACATGGTCCCACCACGTCTCTCACCTTTCCGTTTCTCTTCCAATACCCATTCTTCGTTTTCCTTCTGCTCCTAATTCTGCTGCTACTCGTGCAGCAGTAACAGTACCAGTGCCTTTTCCTTCCTCCGAAACCGTACGAAAAGCACGTATCGTCCGGTAGCTCAAATGGGTCGTAATCGAAAAGGTTCAGCTCCCTGATCAAATCGTAGCCGTTGAAAAAATTCTCATCCGGGTTCGGGTCCGGGTCACGGTTTTTGTTCGCGAGGTAGTAAGAGACGAGTTCTTGTTGAGATGGGTGGAATCGACAACCTGGTGGGAGTGAAAACGACGTCGTGGGTTTCAGTTTCTGAGTACTAGGAATAGGATCTCCCATTGAAAATGATTTGGAGAGAAACACGGAGACAGAGAGAGAGAGAGAGAGAGAGAGAGAGAGAGAGGGATAGGGTTTTAAGGTTTCGGAGAAACCAGAAATGGTGGGGGAGGGGTTTATGTGTTTGTTTACGATGAAAGCGTGTATGCGAAGCTACTATGTTTACGAGGTATGTTTTTGTTGCAACCATGTGGTACCAAAAGTGCATGTTTTCTTCGCTTGTGAGCCGTTGATTTGTTGCGTTTTTGTGGGTGCACAGAGTTTGAGTACACGTGGCGAAATATCAGATGGGTTGGATTGGGAAGGGGTGGTGCTTATGTGGAGGATTTTTAGTGGTGCAATGATGGGTGAGACATGGACTTTTTGTACCCTTTTGTGGAACCAAGAGAATGAGTTGTTGCCTAGCGGTTGAGTTTTTTTTTTTTTTTTTGGGATAAACCTAGCGGTTGAGTTTGATCGGCTATGATTGTAAAAGGCTGACATGGACATAGATTGACTGGTCTTTATTTAATTTTTTTTTTTTTTTTAATTTTAACTTTTAGCGTCCGTCCCTAATAATAATTATTAGATCAAAACACCAGTCAGTTTTTGATGTAGACGGAGATTGAACCTTAGATCTCTTATACAACTATCAGACTTTACCAGTTAAGTCAACATCAATGCTTTACGGTTTATTTAGAAAGGAGGCATAATTTTTTAATTTCTTTAAAAATCACTAGTTGTTTCAATTTATATATTAAAAAAAAAAAGATCTTTAAAGATTACTTAACTAGATTATAAAAAGAAAAAAAAAGATTTACTTACATAATCCTATTAGGTTATTCAAAAAAATAAATAATAATAATAAAAACTATTAGGGTTATTAGTGCCACAATTTGTATTATACATCAATAATTATAATATGTCAATCCAACTATGTAAGAAATATGAAAAAAAGCTTTTAAAGATTACTCTTAAAATAAATAAAAATAAAAAACACACACAAGAGAGGGATTAAAGCTATTCAACAAAAAATAAAAATTAAAACTTATAAGTGTTATTAGTGCCATAATCTGTACTGTACTATACATCAATTATAATATGTCAATTTAACCATATAAAAAATATAAAAAATACTATGTTAATAAACTTAGTGGTTAACAAAACCAAAGAAAACCAACAATGGGATGCAAAGAGGGAGGGGAAAAAACTGCACAACTGTCCTTGAACTAGAGTTTATTTCATGTTCAAATTTCAATAATTTGAAAATATATACAATGTTCTGTGATTAAAAAATATTTACGATTTCTTATGTATGAAAATAATTTTGAAATTGTATTTTAGCGTGCATGCGGCATGCCTTTAGTTCTTTAAAAATAAAATCCTGGTCATAAAATGTACTATTTGATTGTGTCCTCTAACCATACATACAGTGTATACTCAAAATATGCCATTGTATCATGTGTTCTTTGGCTTTTGTTCTTATATAAGGCAACTAGCTTTGCTTCTCTTAATGGCTTTGCTTGGGTTTTGCTTTGAACTTGCTTGAATTGGATCTTGTTTGTCTTGCATAAAATATATGTGAAGCTGCCGAGGTCTAGAATTTGTGTTTTTAAACTTTGGATTTAGACATTTTAGTTTTGTTTAGAGGAGGGACCAAAATGGGGTTCCAAAAGGGACTATAATATTATTGATTAAATTTTATTAATGAGTCACATGACAAAATTATAGCCTACAATTTATTGAACTTGCATTGGGTCATGACACGTCTTTGTGTAGAGCATTGATTTTGTCCCTTAACCATGCATACAAATGTTCTTTGGTTTTTGTCCCTATGTTCAGGGGGCTAAACTTGGGCATCAAGCCATCAAGCAAAGCCTACCGTATATGTGGCTACCTTTGTCTTGGGTTTAGTTTAGCTTGAGCTTGCTTTAATTTGGCATTGGCTATCGTGCATACAATATCTGTATAGTTGCAAAAGTCTAGAATTTGTGTTTTTGAACTTTGATTTGGGCATTTAAGGTCTTTTAGGCGAGGGACCAAAACGGGTTACCAATGGGGACTTCCATCTCCATCTCATATTAATTATTAAATTAAAAATATAAGAGCATTTGCATTAGACAATGCAATATATATATATATATATATATATATATATATATATATATATATATCTCAATTTTACACAACTAAATTCCAAAATTGTTCACATCAGTTAAGTTAAAACTGTGTAAATTATGTAATTCTTAGGTATTCCCGAATTATAGTAAAATGGTGTTCCCTCTTTTTACATTTCTGGTATGGTCTACTCATTAAATTCATGATGGGTCTACCACGAATGTAAGAGAAGAAAGCCCCATTACTATACTCTGGGAGTATCTATGAATTTTTTTGTGTAAATTAGCAAAGTTGCTACAATAATTATATAAATTTATACTGATACTATTTACTTTGCATTTAGTTTTTATTTTTTTATTTACATATCTCGATGATGAAGGAAGAAAGTGGATAATAGTTGTTATGAGTAAAGAAAGAGAAATAATTAAAAAAAAAATCAAGAAAATTGATATTTTAATGTAATATAGTGTAAAATAGATTATATAATGTGTGGTGTTTTGAGAAATGAGTATATACCCGAATCAAATAGTTTTGTATTAATTTGGTGCTATGCTTAAGTTCGATTTGTAAATTTGTTGTTATTTTATGTTGATAATCTTATAAATTTGTTGTTCTTATGCTTATCTCTCTTTTATTATTATTGTAAGGACCAAATTTGAGTCCCTAGCCTAAAAGACGGATGGACTTAGACCTAAAAAGTCCAAAACAATGAATTTGTAGAGAGTGGATTGGAAAACTGGGCTAAAATGAGTTGGACAACAAATAATGTGGATTCAAATGACAAAAACAAAAAGATAGATTGATTTAAACTAAAATAAATCGTCCTCGGCATAGTCTGAGAAGATCAGTTTTTATATATTTCTCACAAGTTTGATTACAAATTTGATTCCTGATTGCTATAGTGTTTCTCTCTTGATTTCCCCTCCTTTTGTCTCAGGGTCTTCTCTCTAATTTATACTACCTCTTTCTTCTCACCTTTACCCTACACGTGGACAATAGATTGTTAATGTTGATCCTTGTTCCATCAGCACCCTTCTAAAGTCTTTGGGGGTAGCTGTAAGGTTGAAAAATACTATTCAGAGATCACTTCCTTATTAATGAGGCCAAAGAGTTAGTTACAGAGTATTTAATGCGATGGCAGCAACTTTCTCTTAGATATTTCTGAGCTTCCAACCCTCCTGTACATTCATAATACACGTCCCTATCAGTGGAATTTCCTAGAAGGTTACCTTGAATGATAGGATATACATTTGATCTGTGCTTTGTCTATCAGAGGAGATACTCCTCCTTGGACCACCTTCCCTAACCTTTCCATTTGCATCTTGCTTATGGGACTCTAAGCTTAACACTATTTATTCGTCCTCGGATCAACCAACGTCTTTGGCTAAGGCCCAAGACCCAATATACAATTTTAGGCCCTTATCCCTACAATTATTATTTTTTTAAATTGTCCAATACATAGGTCCAACCCAATCCACGTGGGTTGGGTTGGACCCCTATGATGGGTTATGTTGGATTGAGTTTTTTTCAACCCGACCATTATGAGTTGAATTGAAAAATCCCCTCAACTTGACCTATGCACACCCGTACTCTCGTATGACTTTTCAACTACAAATATAATTTAAGTTAGAAGTTTTTAGAAAATTAGATTGATAATAATACTTTTTAAAGACTTTCAAGGAAACACTTTCCTTGAAATTGTTTTTATGGAATTGGAAACATTGAATTTAAGAAGGAAAAGATGGTGTTTAATTTATTTATTTATGTTAAAGCTATTGGAAATCAAAATTTGTAAAGCACTAAATGAAATTTCTTTTAAAATGTTACATTGACTATAACCAAATACAATCAATGGGAGGAAAATATGAGCCAAATTTAGTCATTGAGACATGGTGATGGTGTACATTTTTAGGGCATCCATATCAGTTCGTGCAAAATTTTTTCTTTATGTGTGTGTTTAGGTTAGCTGAAATTTATGAGGAGTGTAAAATCATTTGAAGGGAAAATAAAAGGGTAAATTCATTTACACTCCATTTATTTTCAGTTCGACTGTGTTTTTTGGTCCACCCAAACACGTTGTCGGGTGTAAAATATTTTCCTTATTTTGTTTTCACTTGAAACAAACATAGCCTAAATCACTAGGAGATGCGAATTGAGCTACAAGACTCTTAACAATGCTTAACTCTTCAAGGAGAAGATTCTTCCATCCAAGTCATACGTGCTAAAGTTTTTTTCATTTTTGGGCCCGTTTGGTAATGTTTTTCTAGTAACGTTGTTTGTATTTTTTAAAAATACGTGTAAGTGAAAAAGCATGTGAAAATACATGTAACGTTATTTAAATACTGAAAACTGTTATTTAAACAATGGTAACAAACGGGCCTTGTTTCCATAATGGCATAATTAAAACATAGGTTTTTTTGTCAACAAGTGCCTAAAAGCATCAATATTTAACAATTCAGTTTTTTAGAGTATTAATGCTCCAATAAAAATCAAGCAATCACAGCTTCTTATCGATATTTAACGGCATAATTAACCTTAAATTAAAAATAAAAAAATTTGTTCACCCTATGTTGCTATTCCAATCATTTTATAATACATGTACAAAAATACCAAAAAAAAGAAAAAAAAAAAGAAGGAAAACTGAGCAAGATCCATAGCTTGGTGAGTTTGCCTCTTTCCACGTCGTTATTAATTTTTGGTATGGTAGGAAATTGGCTTCTCATATATGTTTTTCTAATCTAGTTAAAAGATTAATTTTTACATGTAAAATAAAATATTTTACCTTTAAGTACGCAACTTGTATCTCAAATTCTCAATCTTACTGACCTCATGATTTTTTTTTGAATAACTTTTTACTTTCTTAACTTTTCTATCACATCATGGTAAAATTTCAAGAAACCAAGATCTTGGAAAGAAATTGTAAAGGCAGCAACCAAACGCATCTGCTTTACTTTATCCCTCTCAGGAGAGAGAGGTTTCGGTTTGTGTTTGTGCTCCTGCAGCAACAGTAAACGAGGATCATTTCCAAAAACTATGTTCAGCAAAACACCAAACCTTCCTCGCAGCAAGCAAGCAGTTTGTTCAAATTACTATCCATCGCTGGGTTCAGTTTCTCACACAATGTAAGCAGCTACATCTCCATGGTAATCTCAAATCACCACACCCACACCCACCTGAGCACAATCAAAATCAACCTTGTACCCATTAAAGGGCTGTCCATTTTGCTTGCTCCGGTAAAATTGTAGATAGTATTTAGTATTATATAGTATATCTGTTTCTCAATTTTGTGATTACAATGATTGTGATAGTTGATGCAATGGGTTTTTGGGTGATCACATGTATAATGAAATCTTTCCTGTGGCCATTTTTGATGGGAAAAATTAACAGATGCTCTGAGGGTACCCGTTATGGAAAAAGAAGCTAACATTTTTTTAAACTGATTAAAGTGCTATTAAAACTTTCCTAAAATGGTTTATTAACAATGCCCTTGGGACACCCGTTAACGGGATCCCTTTTTGATAAGCAACTCAATTTGGTTGAGGTTGGCTTGACTGCCTAATCTATAGCTATTTATGCCACGGGATAGCACAAATTGGGTGCATTGTGATTATTACCACCTTAATTCAATAATTGTTGCATGATTTTTTAGCAGCTTAGGATTTTGGAGTGATTGGTTATTAAAAAATAAATTGACAAGTTGTATTCTTCATTACCTCGTATATAGAGAATGGGGATTCTACACTGTATAAGGCGCTTATGTTATGTTAGTCTGCTATTATATGTTGTTATATTCCATTTTCAAAGTGGGAAAGTTTGTGTGAAGGGTCTACATTGTTAAAGATACACTTTGAATTGCCGAATGTTAATGTGAACAAGATTACTAACATCCATAATGTAAGAAATTAGGATTCACTTCACAATTATTAAAAAAGAAGCCAGTTGTTCCTTTTCTTTTTTCCTATGCTATGATACAGAACAAGATAGAAATGGAGTATGTTTATTGCTAATGCTGATATATTCATATTTTATTATAAGCCAATTTCAGAGTGGAAGAGCTCATAAGAAGGGAGTCTAATTGGTTAAAGATAAATGTGTGAGCGGTGACGTGACCCAAGTATTGAAATCCAGAATGTTTGAAGTTTACGTTTCACTTAGAGATTCTCAAAGAAGCTTGCTGTTTTCAGATTTTTGTTCTGTGCTACGGTTGATATAAGTTGAAGGCCTAATTTTACAAGGCGGAGCTTTAATCTTCCACATGGTATATAATTAGGTAGCTGCTATTATTTCCTTCCTCACTAGAGAAAGATTTGGTTTGGTCATCTGCAGGGTGGAGCTTTGGAAACTAGTGGGACAAAGAGATGGCATGTACAATCCATTGTTCATGTTTTATAAATCCATAATTTTAAATCACTATTCACTGCAATTTGGTAAATACTCAAAAACGCTAAAGAACTTTTCAGTTAAAGATTTACATCGCAAAAATTCTGCTACTAAAGCTCTACCTCCTAATAGCAATGTCGAACTCGCACAAATCTTCAATATGTAACTGCTATTTTACACTCAAACAGGAGTATGTGACATGTTCTGCAGATGAATATCAAGTACTCTTTTTATTTAGATATTTTTCTAATAACATCATATGCTTTGCAAATTAATTGCTGATATTACCAATATATTCTTGCATTTTGATGCCATTAGAATCAAAGCACAGGTTAACTGCAATGCTTAGACACTTACAAATATCTATTGCTTTCTTTCCCCACAAATGACAGATTTGACTTGGTCTTCTGCAGGGTAGACCTTTAGAAACTAGTGGAGCTGGTGGGGCAAGGAGACAGCATCCATGAACTCCTCATCAGACTCAAGAGCACTCATTGAATCCGGCTGAAGGCACACCTCCAAATCAATGCTTCCTCCTCCTTCATAACCTGGGTATGATGACACCTTTCCATCAAACTTGTTTGCATACCCACTGCGAAGTGCCACTGCTTTCCCCATTCCAAATTCATTCCCATACATGTTGAACCTGGGTGAACTACCCATCATTACACTGTATTTATCAAAAATCTTAGTAAGTTGATAAACGATAGGAGACTGCAGCCAGGTATCAACCCAGTCACGCACAACCTGGTCAGTGTGGTTGACCACAGCCTCGTGCAACTTCAATGCTGCCCACCCAAGATTATGTTCGAGCAATTCACCAGCTGTGGTTACTCCTCTCAATGCGTGAAGCGAGTTCCCAAAGTAATCATTAGACAAGGATGGCTCCATTCTCGACCTGTTATTGGTGGCCAAATTGCAATTTGTTATCTGATCATATGGTAGACGACGCACACGCGTAATGCACCTCCAAACAAGTGCAGACAAGGACTGAAAGGAGGAGATTTTGTTGGTGTTGGATTCTGCATTGGCTTTTGCTTTGAGTTTTGCTATGGATTCAGATGAGAAGTGGATCATTCTTTCTCTAAGTTTTGGTGCTTCAAATCTGGAAATGAACTCATCTTGGTGTGTGAAAGGGAGATTGATGATTGGATTAACGCCATCAGGAAACCATCGCTTGTGGATTGGTGGGCGTGTGATAGAAATATTATTTCCTTGTACCTGAAAGATCTCAGACCAAGTGTTAAAGAAATGCCAATAAGAGGTTCCATCGCCAAGGCAGTGGTTCACGGAACAGCCTATAAAGATACCATCTTTTAGTTCTGTCACTTGAATGGAAAGCAAAGGCCTGGTATGGCCATCATAGTTGACCGCCCTGTCATGATCAAAAAAGGATTGAACGATTGATGGTACATCAATCGGAGAAAGGATATCAGATATTGTCATGTCTAGATCTGCATAGATGAATTTAGCTCCAGGGCTGTTGCTGCAGTCAACAAAAATCAAGCTTGAAGGTGGGTTTTCATTTTTTTGTGTCACAAGGCAGCCTGCATGTGGGTAGAAATGGACAAGGGTGACAGAGAGGGAATGTTTAAGCCTGTCCAAGAGAGTTTTGATGAAGTCTTCTTGGGAATTTTCTGTCGGAGGTTTGGTAAAAAGAAGGCCCTTCTGGATATAGTTTGCAGAGAGCATGGCAAGATCCCATGGTGTCAGGTATAAGGGCCTCTTTGACTCTTCTAAAGCATCCTGTGGTTTGATAAAGCTCTCTGAGATGTATCTGATTTTGGGAGGATTAGTAGACATCAGAAATTGGTCACAGAATTGTTTGAAGGAGGCTAAAGGGCTAATTGATACTGTTCAAACTCCTGAATTTTGAATAGCTACTCTGGTTTATGTACTTGAGAATAAGCAGATGTTTTCCAGTTAAGCATTATTAAATTCTGATTTTTTTAAATATTTATATCTAAACACACAAAATACTGTTTTTAGATGATTACTCTATATCTAAATCCTATTGCAGTAAGAAGAAATTTTATTAGCTAAGACATTTAGAAATCAAATCCCTCTTAACTATCAAATTATTTATTAAAAAAATAATAAAAAAATGAATCCATTGGGGTTGGTAGTGAAAGCTGCACTCTAATCTAATATTAGAAATATATTTTAACATGCCCACTCGTGCGGTTGTGCCGAACGCGTAAGATGTATATATTGTAGTCCTATAAATGGAGACAAAGTTAAGAGAAATTTTATTTTATTTTATTTATTTTGGTGCTAAACATGGACCATATCGTAAATTAATAAATATTCATCCAACTATTCATTGTAGTAAATAATTTTAGTGATAATCAAAAACAAACAAAAAATTGTTACACATTGACCTCCATACAATATCTATTACTACGATGTTCTTGAAAGAAGAGAAGTAGAGAACTTATCTACATCCCCCTTCATCATTCTCTCTCTATGCGTCTCAGTCTTCTACTAACAAGTCTCACTAGATTATTTTCCTTCTTAATAGTCTTTGTGCCAGAAACGAAATCCAAGGACCGCATTAATAAGCTATGAAAAAAAGAATAAGATAGGACCACATTAATAACGTTCAGCTGTCATTACCAAAGTTGTAACTTTGTTTGGATACGGTGGAAGAGGTAGTATCAGTGCTTATCTATATAGGTGGAGATTCCTCGGCCCAAATCTTACAAGTGCCTTAAAAAATAAAATAAAATAAAAAATAATACTAAGGGTTTAGAAAAATTTAAAAAATTGTCAAAAAAATTAATTACTTTTTTCTATTGGCATCCGTTAACTTTTTCCATAATAATAATAAGGATAAAATATAGTTAACACCCATGAGGTTTGGGTTAATGTCAATTAGGTCCAAAACTATTCAAAACTAACCAATTTAGTCTATGATCACCGTGAAAAGGATGAGAAAATGAGTAACGGTTTAGGGATCAAGTTAGGTTTAGGGATGAAGATCCTAATAATAATAACAACAACGGAAAACTGAAATTTTGGACAGAAATTGAAATAGCAACAACCAAATGCATCAGCTTTAGTTCATCGACCAAGTGATCCACTCAGGACTCAGGAGTAGAGACTAGAAGAAGTTCCTGTGACAAAAACTCCAGCAACAATAAAGGAGTATCACCTACCAAAATTATGTGCTACATTTTCCATGGTAATCTCTAGTCACCCCTCCCACACCCACATTCAACTTAACATACCCCTTTCTTGCATCCAACGCAATTAAAATAAACCTTGTGTCCATTTTGATTGCTCTGCAAGAGGTGGAGATAGTATTTTGTATTATATACTATATTTGTTTCTCAATTATGTGACAACAATGCCCAAGATTATGATAGCTAATGCAATAGGTTCTTGATCCCCTGTCTGGCCACTAGTTGAAAAACAAACACAAGGAAATGCTGTGAGAGAGATTGTTCATTTTGGGGCATATTAATCACCATGAAAAAGACTAGCAGACATATAGTGGGAGAAATGGTAAGATAGGCCTATGCCCAACTACAAGACTTTGGTTGAGCATCAATGGAGATTAAGTAAAATGCGATGGTATAAAATCAACAAGTGGGAGCATATTAATCTTAAGTGCAAAAGCAAAAAGCTCCTCAAAATGCATCACCATATGAAAAGTATCAAACCAACAAAAATAGTACAAAACGGGGATGCTATATTGTATAAGGCGCAACGCTTGTGTTATGTTAGTCTGCTACATGGTTAAAGATACACTTTGAATTGCTCAATGTTGATATGAACTAGATTTTCTAAAATCCAGAATGTAAAAAGTTAAGATTTAGTTCACAATTCTTAAAAGAAGCCAATGCTATGATACAGACGAGATAGAAACTAAAAAGTATATTTATTGCTTAGGTTGAATTGTTCATATTTTGTTATATGCCATTTTCAGGGTGGAAGAGCTCATAAGAAGGGGGTCTAAATGGTTAAAGATAAACGAGTGAGTAGTAACATGACCCAGGTATTGGAAATAAAATATGTATGAAGTTGAGTTTCACTTGAGATTCTCAAATAAGCCTACTGTTTTTAGCTTTTTTTTTGTGCTACGGGTGATATAATCTGAGGGACTAATTTTAAAAGAGTAGAGCTTTAATCTTTCATTTGCTATATTAGTAGCTACTATTTTACACTTAAACAATACCTATTGCATGAGTATGTAGCATGTCATATAACATATTTGATACAGTTTGCAGATGAATATCACATACTCCTTTTATTTTGGTATCTTTCTAATAACATCATATACTATGCAAATTAATCTCTGATAGTACAACAAAAAATCATTATACCCATTCATTTCCTGCACTTCTGATGTCATTAGAATCATAACACAAATTAACTGCTACTAAAGCTCTACAATTAAAGCCCTACTTCCTACAACAATGACAAAGGGGTACTTAAATCTTCCATATGGTATATGAGTTGCTGCTATTTTACACTAAAATAGCACCTATTGCATTAGTATGTAGCATGTTATATGACATATATGATGTGGTCCGCAGACGAATATCACATACTATTTCTATTTAGGTATGTTTCTGACAACATCACGTGCTTTGTAAATTATGCTCACATAGTACCATTAAATTACTGCATTTTAAAGTCATTAGAATCATAGCACAAATCAACTGCAACATTTAGACACTCACTAACAAATATGCATTGCTTTCCTTCCTCACAAAAGAAAGATCTGGCTTGTTCATCTGGATGGTAGAGCATTGGAAACTAGGGCAGCTGGTGGGACAGAGAGACAGCATCCATGAACTCCTTATCAGACTCAAGAGAGCTCATTGAATCTGGTGGAAGGCACACCTCCAAATCAATGCTTCCACCTCCTTCGTAACCTGGGTGTGAGGACACTTTCCCATCAAACTTATTTGCATACCCACTGCGAAGTGCCACTGCTTTCCCCATTCCAAATTCATTCCCATACATGTTGAACCTGGGTGAACTCACCATCATTACACTGTATGGATCAGAAAACCGAGCAGGTTGGAAAACAATTGGAGACTGCAGCCAGGTATCAACCGAGTCACGCACAACTTTGTCAGTGTGGTTGATCACAGCCTCGTGCAAATTCCATGCCGCCCACCCAAGATTATGTTCAAGCAATTCACCAGCTGTCGTTACTCCTCCCACTACGCAAATCGAGTTCCCAAAGTAATCATCAGATAAGGATGGCTCCATTCTTGACCTTTCATTGGTGGCCAACCTGCAATGTGTTATCTGGTCATGTGGTAGACAACGTGCACGCGTTATGCACCTCCAGACAAGTGCAGACAAGGACTGAAAGGAAGAGATCTTGTTGGTATTGGATTCTGCATTGGCTTTTGCTTTGAGTTTTGCTATGGATTTGGAAGAGAAGTGGAACATTCTTTCTCTAAGTTTTGGTGCTTCACCTCTGGAAATGAACTCATCTTGGTGTGAGAAAGGGAGGTTGATAATCGGACTAACGCCATCAGGAAACCATCGCCTGTGGATTGGTGGGCGTGTGATAGAAATGTTGTTTCCCTGTGCCTGAAAGATCTCAGACCAAGTGTTAAAGAAATGCCAATAAGAGGTTCCATCGCCAATGCAGTGGTTCATGGAACAGCCTATAAAGATACCATCTTTTAGTTCTGTCACTTGAATGGAAAGCAAAGGCATGGTATGACCATCATAGTTGACCGCCCTGTCAAGATCAAAAAAGGATGGAACGATTGATGGTACATCAATCGGAGAAAGGATATCAGATATTGTCATGTCTAGATCTGCATAGATGAATTTAGCTCCAGGGCTGTTGCTGCAGTCAACAAAAATCAAGCTTGAAGGTGGGTTTTCATTTTTTTGTGTCACAAGGCGGCCTGCAAGTGGGTAGAAATGGACAAGGGTGACAGAGAGGGAATATTTAAGCCTGTCCAAGAGAGTTTTGATGAAGTCTTCTTGGGAACTTTCTGTTGGAAGTTTGGTAAAAAGAAGGCCCTTCTGGATATAGTTTGCAGAGAGCATGACAAGATCCCATGGTGTCAGGTATAAGGGCCTCTTTGACTCTTCTAAAGCATACTGTGGTTTGATAAAGCTCTCTGAGATGTATCGGATTTTTGGAGGATTAGTAGACATTAGAAATTGGTCACGGAATTGTTTCAAGGAAGCTAAAGGGAAGTGATTCTCTTCAATCTACTGAGTTTTGAATAGCTACTTGGGTTTATAAAGTTGAAGACTTGCAGATGTTTCACTCTAGCTCTCCCATTCATTAAAAAAAAAATTGACTATAGCTCTCCCATTTATTTTCCGTTAAGCATTATTAAATTCTAATACTCTTTTTTTGATCTGATTTTTTTTTTTTTTTTTTTTTTTTGAGAAACTTTTTTTTGATCTGATTAAATTCTAATACTCTTTGTACATACACACACACACGAAATACAATAAGATTTGAGTATTGTCTATTTTAGGAAGATTTATTTCTACCCAAGTCCTTAATGGGTAATAAGAAATATTCTTAATTAAGTTAACTGGAATCAATTTCTCCCCTCCCCATTTTGTTTATCTTATCCATATCTATACACACACACACACAAAAAAAAAAAAAAAAAAAAAAAAAAAAAAAAAAAAAAAAAAAAAAAAAAAAAAGGAATGAATTGGTGTAGGTGGTAAAGTTTGTACTCTCTCTCTCTCTCTCTATATATATATATATTAAATCTGCAATATTATTAGAAAGAGCCATATTGGCTAATATAATAGCATTGAGATGTGAAGCCATATGGGCTAATATATTACAAGCTACAGCTAGTATTTCCCCCCAGTGCTGATATATATTGTATAATGTATATAATCGAATTATAATTATATTAAAGCATTAGTCAAATGGCTTTCAAAAAAAGCATTAGTCAAATGAGGCGGTCAGAGCATCTCCAGCAAGCTCTTCAAATTTTTGTACTGTTTGGAGAATGGACAGTTCATTTTACCTTTTGCCTATCTATTTTTTCAAATACATTTTTCAACAGACTCTTTATCTTTTTCTCTATCCCATTTAAAAATATCTTCATTCTTTCTTTAATATTTCTTTTTCAATCTTCTTTCATTCATCTAATTTTAATGAGAAGTGCTACCTTCTTAACATTTTACAATATTTTCACAATAAATTATATGTAGTAAGTTATTATTGATTTTAATTTGAACACATCTCTTAAATATTTTTTTTTTCATCCGTATTAGTTAGTAACAACCCACCACTTAAGAATTATTGTGAAAATATTGTAGTAGCATTTCTCAATTTTAATTTCTTTTTTTTTTCCCTTATCTTTTTTTTTTTTCTTTTTCATTCACACGTTTCTTTTCTCTTATTTTTTTTCCTCTTTTTTTCTCCTCCACACCTTTCCCTTATCTCTATCTTCACTTTTCTTTTTTTCTTTTTATCTATAACACTTCGTCTGAAGCTCTATCCTCTTATCTTCACTTTTCTTTTTTCTTTTCTTCAACTTTTCTTCTCTAGCACTTTGTCTGGAGCCAGGGCCGGCTCAACAGGTGGTGCAATTGATACAATCGCCTAAAGCCCCCAAATAAAAGAAGGCCCCCACATGTAAAAAAAATATATATATATATATATATATATAATATTTATCTATATATTTTAATTAAAAAAAATTTTAAGTACTTTTATTGGCCAATAAAATGCATTAAAAATGCCCAATTATATCCTAAAATACAGAAAATTAAAAAGTAAAAAAAAAAAAAATAGTTAAGACAAGATTGCACACAGGCTGTGGGCTGTGTAGACAAGACCGCACAGTACACACAGCACTACACAGTTTTCACAAAGCCCACAACACATCACAGCTGGTCCCACCACATACTAATTAATAATTTATAACATTTGTTTTTAATACATACTCTTATTTTATCAGTTATTATAAATTATCACACCAATTAATAATTTGATGCGTATCATATCAACTCATTTATATTATAGTAATACTAATTTATTGAACCATGTAATAAATTAATTTTTATTTGTGCAGGTTTAGACTTTAGAGTGGTCACGGCTTTAGAAAAATTGCAATAACTAGGTTCTATTATTCTATACTTTAAATTTTATTTCTAGTAATTTTGCATCTCAAAAAGCAAGAGAAATAGATTTTAAATAAAAAATTTAATACATATTATTTAATTAATATTTAAATATAAAAAAGATCTCATTTAAAATTTTCGCCTAAGGCCCAAAGTTGTCGAGCCGGCCTTTTCTGGGCTCTATCTTCAATCTTCAATCTTCACTTTTCTTTTTTCTTTTCTTCTCTAGCACTACGTCAACTCCAGAGCATTCAAGAAGCACCACTGCATGTCCTCCTCCCATCGAGGCTTAGATGGGTCAGTTTTGCTCCTTTTTTTTTTTGTTCTAATTTGATTAGTTTTAAAATTGTGATTTGAGTTTGTATTTTGATTGAGAGCTACATCAATTTTGTATTTCACCGTTGTTTTCTGATGAGAAGCAAGAGAGAGAGGGAGTGCAGAAGAAACAGAAATGGGGGAAAGAGAAAAAAGTCTTTTTTTAATTCAACCGGTATTATTTTAAGGGGAAATATTCTTTAGATATGCTACAGTAATTGCTACCGTGCTCTCCAAGCCTGGAGAGCTACTGTAGCAAATCTATAAAAAAAAAAAAAGGAATTGGAGGTGTTTTTTTTATGTGTTTGGAGAGCAAATTAGACTTTAGAAAGTTTATTGGAGATGCTCTCATGAACTTATTAATTAAGAAACAATATGTAATTGCAACGTCAAAGCCGACAAATAGTCATATGCTTTCTTCTTTTTTTGGTTTCTTGACTTTCTTCCCCTCCCTTTCATTAGCCGGCCATCATTTTCTTTAATCGCCTCTCAGCACAGCTACTAGTCAAACTGTTTGAAGGTTTACAAATTTTTAATAGAAGAAAAGAGGTAAAGGGCATGTGACAAATTTCAAATTACTATAAATCATCCCTGAGTCTTGACATCCATAACATGTCTACTATGTGCCTCACCACCAGCAATATTTTTGACAATTTGGTGGTAGGTACTAATATCGTTTTTAAAAAAAAAAATATTATCAAGGGCCATTCTCGATTAGTCCAAATTGCCTTGTTAACTCATCAAGTAAAACATCTCAAATTTTGGGAAAAAAAAAAGTTTAATTACCTCTGTTTTACTCTTAACAATTGTCCTAGTCTTTAATATTTTCAAATGTTTATTTTATTCTTTATACTCATTTTGTGGGTTTCAGTTAGTTCAATTGGTAAAATCTCTGATGGTTGAATAAGAGATCTGAAATTCAATTCCTGCCTACATAAAAAATTGACTGGTGTTAAAACTCTTTATAAAAAAAGGTGTCAATTCTTAAAAAAAAAAAGTGTCAATAAGTTTCTGTTAACTGTTGGATGAAAAAAAAGGTGACATTGCAAATGGAAGGAGATTAGCTCAAATGACCAAGAATGTTTACTCAAACGAGATATGTTTTTCAGTCTTTTCTTATAGTTTATTTTTAGTTGGGAATCTTGAGATTTTTAGGGAATGTGAAAATAACAAAGTTGCAAAAAAATTGCTTGACTATGCAAGGAGGAGATTCCTCCTGCAACAATTAACAAGGATCACATTCCAAGATTATGTGCTGAAGACCCAAATCTTTACCAAAAGACAATGCCATCCTCACAGCAACAATGCAGCAGCTACATCTCTATGATGATCTCTAATCACCACACCCAGTCCACCCACCAGAGCACGCCCTTTGCATACCACTATCAAAATTAACCTTGTACACGTTAAAAGGCGAGGCTATCCATTTTGCTTGCTCCAATACAATTGGATATAGTATATGATAAGTAAAGTGATGTGATACTCCTCATCTATATCTATATCTATATCAATATATATATATATATATATATATTTTTTTTTTTTAAAAGTTGAAGCGTATAATTTATTATTGCTACACTTTAGTTAAGCTACATCAGCCCAATGTCGTCATTTATTATTTTTAGATTTAGCGGTTGACATATATTGAGCATCTCCTTAAATTTAGGTGTTACTCTATCTCCAATTCTATCATGTGTCTCTCCATTAACCCAAACTCTTCACATGCCACTATTATATGGAATTCTGACAGTCACCAATAGATTACAACCTCCTCACCTCCTCTATCAGTTGTAACTTCTTCCATTTATTAGGTATGATATGACAAATAATGCCATGTGGCAAACAATTATAGATACCTGTCAATCTTTTTATCATGTGTCAACAATATGCACTATAAGTTCCACCATTATAATTAATATCCACTATAAACTTAAATACTCCATTTTATTATTGCTACGCTTTAGTTAAGCTACATCAGCCCCATGTCATCATTTATTATTTTTAGATTTACCGGTTGACATATATTGAGCATCTCCTTAAATTTAGGTGTTACTCTATCTCCAATTCTATCATGTGTTTCTCCATTAACCCAAACTCTTCACATGCCACTATTATATGGATTTCTGACAGTCACCAATAGATTACAACCTCCTCACCTCCTCTATCAGTTGTAACTTCTTCCATTTATTAGGTATGATATGACAAATAATGCCATGTGGCAAACAATTATAGATACATGTCAATCTTTTTAGCATGTGTCAACAATATGCACTAGAAGTTCCACCATTATAATTAATATCCACTATAAACTTAAATACTCCATCAAATTTTTTTCCTTTTCTTTTTTCCCTTAGATCTTTTTTTAAGTAACCCAAAAGTCATGTTTTACCATAACTAAATCACCCCTAACAAAATCTATGTTTCTTAAGAAAAAACAAAACCACTCTTTCGTCTCTTTTAAAATTTTTTTTTTTCCTTTTTTTGGTTCCCCCCCCCCCCCCCCCTCTCACTCCTAAAACACAAATCTAATTATATATTATGAAATTTGGATTTAAATTAATTTATGTTTTTTTCCCCTTCCATAAACCTAAAGATATATCCTCTCTTTCCTCTCTTCTTCTTCTTCTTTTTTTTTTTTTTTCATTATCCTATTACCATAATATCTATACTCTCTTTCCTCTTCTTTCATTTTCCTATTACCATATATAATGACTCTTATTGTTCCAATTAAGCATATCTCTACACCCCCCCCCCCTCTCTCTCTCTCTATCAGCATATGAACTGATATTACCTTCTTCTTTTTTTTTGTTTCCATTAGAATGTTAAGCTGCCAATATTTTTCTCTGCCGTTTTCATTCAATATTTATTCATAATTCCTATTGCGTTGCCATGATAGACTCCATTTATATTATGGTCTGATGTTATACAACCTTTCATATGTTGATATATGATTGTTACCAAAAAAAATAATAAATCTTCTACATCCTTTCCTCTTCTTTCAATAAAACAGTCAAAAACTTCAACTCTATATATTTCTTATATTTGGATTGTCTCTTTCAATCTCTCTAATACATTTTTCTCTCTCCCCACCCCCACCCCCCCCCCCCCCCCCCCAAAAAAAAAAAAAAAAAAACTCTAATACATGAAGTTTAGGGGTTGCAGCAGGGATATTAATTTAACTTCACCACGCCAACAGTGCCTCTCTCTCTCTCTCTCTCTCTAACCTTATTCTTCATGTATTTGCATGTTCTCAATTCACATATTTCCTTCTTTGTATTTAGAATTTGTGGTTGAATTGTTATTTTGAGACCAAAGATTTATTTTTCCTAAAAGCTTGAAATGGTTGATATTATTTTAAGGTTAGTGTTAAAGTTTTGAATCTCGGTGCTTGGATGAGTTTACTTTAGATTAATGTTTGTATAACTTTAAGCATAAAATAGTTTTATAGGAATCAATAATTTGTTTGTACAATTTTACTTGTATCTTTAGTACAAAGCTTATATTTGGTTGGTATTCTTCTTTGTATGACATGTAGTACTGTTTCAGGTCTTTGTTCCAATGATGCTGCATTGATCAAAACATGTGAAATTTGGATGAGAAGCAATGTTCTATAAATACCTCTACTTCCAATGCACATAACCAAATACAATCAATGGGAGGCAAGTATGAGCCAAATTTAGTCATTGAGACATGGTAATGGTATGATAGTACATTCTTAGGGCATCCATATCAATTCGTGCAAAATTTTTTCTTTATGTGTGTGTTTAGGTTAGCTGAAATTTATGAGGAGTGTAAAATTATTTGAAGGGAAAACAAAAGGGTAAATTCATTTACACTCCATTTATTTTCAGTTCGGCTGTCGGGTGTAAAATATTTTCCTTATTTTGTTTTCACTTGAAACAAACATAGCCTAAATCATTAGGAGATGCGAATTGAGCTGCAAGACTCTTAACAGTGCTCGACTCTTCAAGGAGAAGATTCTTCCATCCAAGTCATACATGCTAAAGTTTTTTTCATTTTTGGGCCTGTTTGGTAATGTTCTTCTAGTAACGTTGTTTGTATTTTTTAGGAATACGTGTGAGTGAAAAAGTATGTAAAAATACGTGTGATGTTATTTAAATACTAAAATTGTTGTTTAAACAACGGCCATTTGTTTCCATAATGGCATAATTAAAACATAAATTTTTTTTGTCAACAAGTGCCTAAAAGCATCAATAATTAACGGCAAACAATCACAGCTTCTTTTTGATAATTATCGGCATAATTAACCTTAAATTAAAAAAAAAAAAAAAATTTGTTCACCCTATGTGGCCATTCCAATCATTTTATAATACATGTACAAAAATACCAAAAAAAAAAAAAAAAAAAGGAAAACTGAGCAAGATCCATAGCTTGGTGTGTTTGCCTCTTTCCACGTCGTTATTAATTTTTGGTATGGTAGGAATTGGCTTCTCATATATGTTTTTCTAAACTAGTTAAAAGATTGATTTTTACATGTAAAATTTTTACCTTTGCGTACGCAACTTAATCTCAATCTTACAGACCTCATGAAATTCTTTTTATTTATTTATTTATAACTTTTTACTTTCTTAACTTTTCTCTCACATTGTTTCTCAAAAAAAAAAAAAAAAACTTTTCTCTCACATCATGGTAAAATTCCAAGAAACCAAGATCTTGGAAAGAAATTGAAAAGGCAGCAACCAGACGCATCTGCTTTACTTCATCCCTCTCAAGAGAGAGAGGTTTCGGTTTGTGTCTGTGCTCCTGCAGCAACAGTAAACGAGGATCATTTCCAAAAACTATGTTCAGCAAAACACCAAACGTTCCTCGCAGCAAGCAAGCAGTTTGTTCAAATTACTATCCATCGCTGGGTTCAGTTTCTCACACAATGTAAGCAGCTACATCTCCATGGTAATCTCTAGCTATTTATGCCACGGGATAGCACAAATTGGGTGCATTGTGATTATTACTACCTCAAGTCAATAATTGTTGCATGATTTTTTAGCAGCTTAGGATTTTGGAGTGATTGGTTATTAAAAAATAAATTGACAAGTTGTATTCTTCATTACCTCGTATATAGAGAATGGGGATTCTACACTGTATAAGGCGCTTATGTTATGTTAGTCTGCTATTATATGTTGTTATATTCCATTTTCAAAGTGGGAAAGTTTGTGTGAAGGGTCTACATTGTTAAAGATACACTTTGAATTGCCGAATGTTAATGTGAACAAGATTACTAACATCCATAATGTAAGAAATTAGGATTCACTTCACAATTATTAAAAAAGAAGCCAGTTGTTCCTTTTCTTTTTTCCTATGCTATGATACAGAACAAGATAGAAATGGAGTATGTTTATTGCTAATGCTGATATATTTATATTTTATTATAAGCCAATTTCAGAGTGGAAGAGCTCATAAGAAGGGAGTCTAATTGGTTAAAGATAAATGTGTGAGCGGTGACGTGACCCAAGTATTGAAATCCAGAATGTTTGAAGTTTAAGTTTCACTTAGAGATTCTCAAAGAAGCTTGCTGTTTTCAGATTTTTGTTCTGTGCTACGGTTGATATAAGTTGAAGGCCTAATTTTACAAGGCGGGGCTTTAATCTTCCACATGGTATATAATTAGGTAGCTGCTATTATTTCCTTCCTCACTAGAGAAAGATTTGGTTTGGTCATCTGCAGGGTGGAGCTTTGGAAACTAGTGGGACAAAGAGATGGCATGTACAATCCATTGTTCATGTTTTATAAATCCGTAATTTTAAATCACTATTCACTGCAATTTGGTAAATACTCAAAAACGCTAAAGAACTTTTCAGTTAAAGATTTACATCGCAAAAATTCTGCTACTAAAGCTCTACCTCCTAATAGCAATGTCGAACTCGCACAAATCTTCAATATGTAACTGCTATTTTACACTCAAACAGGAGTATGTGACATGTTCTGCAGATAAATATCAAGTACTCTTTTTATTTAGATATTTTTCTAATAATATCATATGCTTTGCAAATTAATTGCTGATATTACCAATATATTCTTGCATTTTGATGCCATTAGAATCAAAGCACAGGTTAACTGCAATGCTTAGACACTTACAAATATCTATTGCTTTCTTTCCCCACAAATGACAGATTTGGCTTGGTCTTCTGCAGGGTAGACCTTTAGAAACTAGTGGAGCTGGTGGGGCAAGGAGACAGCATCCATGAACTCCTCATCAGACTCAAGAGCACTCATTGAATCCGGCTGAAGGCACACCTCCAAATCAATGCTTCCTCCTCCTTCGTAACCTGGGTATGATGACACCTTTCCATCAAAGTTGTTTGCATACCCACTGCGAAGTGCCACTGCTTTCCCCATTCCAAATTCATTCCCATACATGTTGAACCTGGGTGAACTACCCATCATTACACTGTATTTATCAAAAATCTTAGTAAGTTGATAAACGATAGGAGACTGCAGCCAGGTATCAACCCAGTCACGCACAACCTGGTCAGTGTGGTTGACCACAGCCTCGTGCAACTTCAATGCTGCCCACCCAAGATTATGTTCGAGCAATTCACCAGCTGTGGTTACTCCTCTCAATGCGTGAAGCGAGTTCCCCAAGTAATCATTAGACAAGGATGGCTCCATTCTCGACCTGTTATTGGTGGCCAAATTGCAATTTGTTATCTGATCATATGGTAGACGACGCACACGCATAATGCACCTCCAAACAAGTGCAGACAAGGACTGAAAGGAGGAGATTTTGTTGGTGTTCGATTCTGCATTGGCTTTTGCTTTGAGTTTTGCTATGGATTCAGATGAGAAGTGGAACATTCTTTCTCTAAGTTTTGGTGCTACAAATCTGGAAATGAACTCATCTTGGTGTGTGAAAGGGAGATTGATGATTGGATTAACGCCATCAGGAAACCATCGCTTGTGGATTGGTGGGCGTGTGATAGAAATATTATTTCCTTGTGCCTGAAAGATCTCAGACCAAGTGTTAAAGAAATGCCAATAAGAGGTTCCATCGCCAAGGCAGTGGTTCATGGAACAGCCTATAAAGATACCATCTTTTAGTTCTGTCACTTGAATGGAAAGCAAAGGCCTGGTATGGCCATCATAGTTGACCGCCCTGTCATGATCAAAAAAGGATTGAACGATTGATGGTACATCAATCGGAGAAAGCATATCAGATATTGTCATGTCTAGATCTGCATAGATGAATTTAGCTCCAGGGCTGTTGCAGCAGTCAACAAAAATCAAGCTTGAAGGTGGGTTTTCATTTTTTTGTGTCACAAGGCGGCCTGCAAGTGGGTAGAAATAGACAAGGGTTACAGAGAGGGAATACTTAAGCCTGTCCAAGAGAGACTTGATGAAGTCTTCATCGGCATTTGCTGTTGTAGGTTTGGTAAAAAGAAGGCCCTTCTGGATATAGTTTGCAGAGAGCATGGCAAGATCCCATGGTGACAGGTAGAAGGGCCTCTTTGATTCTTCTAAAGCATACTGTGGTTTGATAAAGCTCTCTGAGATGTATCGGATTTTTGGAGGATTAGTAGACATTAGAAATTGGTCACGGAATTGTTTCAAGGAAGCTAAAGGGAAGTGATTCTCTTCAATCTACTGAGTTCTGAATAGCTACTTTGGTTTTATACAATGTCATGAATACCGTTTCAGGACTCGTTTTTATTTGTTCATTGAGATGGAATATTTTGATTCTACCATTTCGAAAATAGTTTCGAAATTACTGCAAAAATATATATTTATATATTATTATTACTATTATCTAAAATAATAAATTTAATATAATTTTCTATAATTAAAAAAAAAGATTTATTAAAGTGTGCGGCATAATTTATAAACTATTTTAAAAATTTTTTTATATAAAAAGGAAAAAGTAATTAATAACTTTTTCAATTTTTTATAAAATTTTTTTTAAAATAGATAGTTAATATGTATCCTTAGACACACATTAACCGAACCTTAAAAAAAAAAAATTTTAAAAAAACATTTATTTATAATTAAAAAAAAAAAAAAAACTCACATTCTGAATAGTTACACACAAGTGAGCTTCCAAGAAGCTTCCTAATGATTACTTTTTCAGTTTTTCCAATTTCCCAACCCACCCACGTGACTAGTGACAACTGACAACACTATGGCCTGCTCCAATGCTACTTCTTTCATTATTGCTAGTTTTTCTTCATCATTTCACATTCTGAGCTATTTTCTCCTCCTCTCTTCTTCTTCTTCTTCTTCTCCCTTTTTGTTTCATAAGTCACACCATTTTTGCTTCATCTTGCTCTTCAATTTTATTTTCAACTTCTCTATCACGGTTGAGAGGGTCAGATAGTGAGAGATGATAGAGAGACAAGGAGCTACAAGTGCAAAAATGTGATACTGATAAGAGAATGAGAAGGATTTTTGGTGATCTAGTGAAAAAGATGCCGATCCAGTTCAGAATGGGAAAATAAGAAGCCAAAATTCATACCAGCCGGAAAATGAATCTCGACCGAGACTGGCCGGAATTGACCGGAACGGGCCGAAATGGGGCGAAATTTAATCTGAGGTGAAATGGAGGGTATTACCATTCCGTTTTACACACCGGTACGATATATTCCGGCTGGAACGGAACGGAATCCTAACATTACTTTTATAAAGTTGAAGATTTGCAGATGTTTGACTCTAGCTCGCCCATTTATTTTCCGTTAAGCATTATTAAATTCTAATACTCTTTGTACATATACACACACACGAAATGCAATAAGATTTAAATCTGTCTATTTTAGGAAGATTCATTTCTACCCTAGTCCTTAATGGGTAATAAGAAATATTATTAATTAAGTTAATTGGAATCAATTTCTCCCCTCCCCATTTTGTTTATCTTATCCATATCTATCCAAAAAAAAAAAGAAAAAAAGAAAAAAAAAAGGAATGAATTGGTGTCGGTGGTAAAGTTTGTACTCTCTCTCTCTCTCTATATATATATATATATATATATATATTAAATCTGCAATATTATTAAGAAAGAGCCAGATTGGCTAATATAATAGCATTGAGATGTGAAGCCATATGGGCTAATATTACAAGCTACAGCTAGTATTTCTCCCGGTGCTGATATATATTGTATAATGTATATAATCGAATTATAATTATATTAAAGCATTAGTCAAACTAGTGTTCATTTTACATATTAATGAACTTTCCAACCAACATAAACTTAGTTATTATACTTCCACTGCATACATTTAAACTTGAATAATGTAGTATATTTAAGCATATAGTGTCTCAAAAAAGAATTTGACTTTAAGCAATTAAAGCTTGACTTATTTTGAGCATCTTGTCAAGCTTCTACCATATAAAAACACATTTATAAAATTTATACTTGAATTATGGCTTGCATGGTGCACTCTGCACTATAGTGGAGTGTTCTACATTTTATTTTTAAAGCATTTACTAATTTGCTTCAAGCAAGAATCTACAAAAAATAATACATAGAAACAAATTAACCTAAGTAAAATAAAAAAATAATAAAAAATAATTTAAAAACCACATATAAGGTTGAAACACACCAATTTAAAACTTACATGACGATTTCAAATAAGAAATCTACTATTCCTAGGAACCGCAATGAATCAAATCGAACTAAAACTTGCATGACAATTTAAAATTCTATATCTACCATTCCTAGGAACCACAATGAATCAAACCATATTAGAGAAAATTTTACAACCAAAAAGTTCAAAAGAAAAAAATGGTTACAGGTTTATGGAATAGAAAGTCAAAAAAATATTAGTTAGAGCCCTTGAGTTATGTATCATAATTTGTGTGATGGTTTGAAGGAACATATAAAAGTTTGAAATAAAAGAGATATCTCTTAATGTTTATGTAGATTAAAATCAATTTATCATTACAGGTTTAATATTTTTCAAGTCTTAATTCCATATTTGCATTTGATCCTCTGCTATGTACTTAAAATGTATTTGTCCATTTGCTTATCATTATGTACATATATAATAGTTTGATGAATCATTTCATTCACACCCTTGTCATGGATATATATATATATATATATATCATGATTAGCAGAGATTGGTTCTCATTATTTTTTGGAGGTAATGTTAGTTAAAGATATATGTGCTAACTATTATTTGTTGATACAGGTTATGGGTTCAAATCTTCAGGAGGGAGCTTCACACACATATACACTTAGATTAAGTTAGAGTAGAAATTCTATCTTGTATTAAAAAAAAAAAAAAAAAAAAAAAAAAACCAAAATCAACACATAGGAATCTCTTAGGAAATTAATTTATGCCACAACCTAAAAAGTTATTAATTTTGTACAAAGAACATTATACTTTTAGATTTCACAATCAAAACATGCAAAATCTATGAAATATAAACTTTGTAAAAAGAACATTATATACTTTCAAATTTCGAAGTCCCACAATTTCAACCCCTCTTTAAAAATAAGAGAACAGGTAAGAGGGAAAACAAAAACCGAAAATTAAATAGAACCATGTAGAGTAAGGCATTGACAGATTTAAATCCTAAATACACAGTAAAAAAAAAAAAGAATTTCCAAAAAATATTCAATAAAAATCATTTAACACACGCAATACACAGGAACATTTTACATATTTAAAATACTATCAACTTAACATAAGAATATAATAAAATACATTAAATTTCATCCGAGTAATGTAGTACATCTATTGGTTATTTTTTTCTCTTCAAATTTTCTTCTTCTTCAATGCATTTTGTTTAGTAGCCGTGCTTAGTTTGTGAACCATTTGAATTGGTATGCTATCATCATCTGATTTTCCTCTTCAGCAGATATGGCAGTTGTAAATAGAGAACTACTTTCCTCCCTTGTTTTTCTTACAAATTTGTCTTTTGTGTCCTGCAATAATTTTCACTTAAATTAAAAGGTGCTTCAAGAATTCACAAACATTTAATAAATCCTTAAACAATAAGTTACAATTCTCTCATAAGCAAAATTTAGATTGCTTTCATTGTACTACATTGGCTTTGAAGGCATCATGAGAAGTTCTAATATATTATTTTTAATTTGATGAGAACTTCTTATGTACCAAGCAGGTGTGCATAGTAAATAATGTGCAAATTAGGAATTCCAAACAGAAATGCTGCAAAAAAAAGTGAGTGTGGCATAAATAATTTTAACTGAAACCATTCTAATTTTGTGAATCTCTAGAACATGTTTGGAAGTAATATTAGTTGCCAACTATATTCTGAATCTCCCTTGGTAGGACATTTACATCCAACTTCAATTTTTGTATACACAATCACAAATTTAGCTAAGTATACATACATACATCATGACCTGTACCATTAGTTTTTTTTTTTTGATACATCATGAGAAGTTCTAATATATTATTTTTAATTTGATGAGAACTTCTTATGTACCATGCAGGTGTGCATGGTAAATAATGTGCAAATTAGGAATTCCTAACAGAAATGTTGCAAAAAAAGTGAGTGTGCACAAATAATTTTAACTGAAACTATTCTAATTTTGTGAATCTCTAGAACATGTTTGGAAGTAATATTAGTTGCCAACTATATTTTGAATCTCCCTTGGTAGGACTTTTACATCCAACTTCAATTTTTGTATACACATAGTCACAAATTTAGCTAAGTATACATACATACATCATGACCTGTACCATTAGTTTTTTTTAAAATAAATTTATTGCATTCATAGTACTATATGGACCTTGCAAGCTAGAAATTGTCAAATATCTTGAGTATTCTAATGAAAATTTATCTAATTTTAAGAAATGTTCAAAATTGAAATTTCTTTCAACAATAAATAGTAATGTGCCAAATCAACCAAACCATGTGAACCTCAATTTTAAGATACAATAAATAAACCATATTGAATATATTATTGTCTTTAATAAAAAATAAGAATTTCTTTAACTCAGAATTTCAAGTAAATTTCTACATTCTCATTCACATTCATGTCTTCATTCTAATTAATAATTTACTTTAAGTTCTAACCATTCACTTTTGTAATTGTATTCTACTGTTAATCAAGCAATCATATCAAGATTATAATGGGCAGTCCTTTTTATCGAGTGTTTGTGAGGTTGAAATCTTATAGGATGCAATTACTGTGTTAGGAAAGACTACGTTGGAGAAATTTCACAATACAACATCCCAAGGTAACAACATTCATGAAAATCGTAAGAAAAACTAAAAAAATGCTAAAGACCACAAACCAAATATACAATTTTGTTTCGAAATTGTAATTAGTAATTATAGAATTCTTACATGATGAAGCTCGAGACAAAAAGAGGAAATATTAATAAAGATAAAGTATTAAGAGGAAAAGCTACTGAAAACATACAGCATACCTTTGTAATTTTTTTTTTTTTAAATGGTATATAATGATATGTATGTGTACAATATTGGTAAAGGTTTATAAAAGTTCAGCTCTCAAACAATAAAGAAATATAATTGACATTTCTATTTGAAATTGCCTTTGCTTGCATCTCTGCAAGTTCTTTTGCAGTCTCAGATACAATTTTCTCAACTCCCTTGTCAAACAAAATGAATGTTGTAACAGCTCATCAATAAGAGGAGGTACTTTCTTAAGCAAAGGCAACTTAACCTTACCCTCCATACTACACAGAGAGAATTTTAGGTTCTTAGGCCTCTTAGATTTTACTGTTCTCTCTTCATACCATAAAATTGAACCACAATACACGCATAAATAAGAAGGTGGACCGAAATTCCAAGGTTCAGTAGATTTTCCTATATGAATTTTAAAATATGGGAACAACATTAATGATGTGAACAAAATGAAAGTAAAGGTTTTTTTTTTTTTTTTTTTTCTTGTAAATTTAAGTCAATTACTTGGAAATTCTTCACAACCACTCTCATTATCTGATTCATGGATTCCTTGAAGAACATCACAACAACTGGACCTACCTTTTACCAAAGTATCATCTGTCCTTATGTTCATTTTAGTTTCTCCAAAGGAATGACCCATGTCAACGTCAATATCTAATAATCAAATGTGAATAGAAAGTTTTATTTTCAAATTTAGAAAAAAGGAATGTATAAAGAACTAATAAGTACAAAGTGGCAGAAAGAGAAGTGAACCTCTTAACGCATAAACGTTAGTACTTGTACTAGGTGAATGCAACAAAGAGCAGTCATGAATTAACACCATTCTATCCCTTTTTTTTTCACTTTTCTTTTTTTTTTTCCTTTTAGCAAGGACCATTCCCCTGTATTTCCTAGCTTGGGTAAGTTTATTTTGTAAACTATTTTTTCTTTCATGCCATTTTCTATTGGTTCGTTCCTCAAAAATTTGCAACCATCTTTTTAGGCGTGCTTCTCTTGCATTTTCCTCTTTTTTTCTTTTTTTTTTTTCTTTTCTGCTATCATATCATTTTATAGGAAAGAAATAAGTTTTAGCATTTATTTTTAGAATCAAAGAGTCCATATTTGATCATCTTTAAAACTATTTTAGTTCTATTTTTTTTTAATCAAGCATCAACAAAGGACAAAGAGTTACAAATTAAATAATAGCTACAAAGGGAAAATTAGGCTTTCCTAACCTTTCAATTTAATTTAGTAGCTCTTATCGAATAGTAGCCAAAAGTCTTATAAGTCAGGGATGAGTGATCTACATTAACATATGGGGGAAAATATGTCATTATAAATACAAAATTCCTAATAAGAGCCAATATAAATGAGGCACTAGAAACTGAGATCCTATTAGACGTGATTGTGTGCCATGTAATTAATTATAATTATTTAAAATTCAGAAAACATGGCAGGTTTATGTAAATGAACCATTACAAATTTTGAATCAATACCAAACTCAAATTTAACAACATAAAGTAATCCATATATAAAAACACCATTTGAAATTGAAACTCTCATTTACAGAGTCATCACCAATCACAACTGAAATCCTTCGAAATCAAGAAAACTTAATCTTTGGGGTAGACTGAAATCTGAAAACCATCTTAGGTCATATGCAAGGTTTGTTTCAAGAGGATCATAGATTAGTTCATGAATAAAGTGAAAGAGCTTTTGGTTGTTGGTCAATTTCTATACTAACTAAAGCAATTCAATACCATAGTTTTTTGGCTTTAAGAAATTTCCAAGTTTTACCAAGCGGGACAAAGAGTTTGAAAGGCTCTCTACAATCTTATAGGGAAGACTCTTTCCCATACATTTGATCATTTTGCAATTAACTAATCTGGGCTTACGTATGGGGTATGTCTCAATTAGTTTTTAGTTACAGCTCTACAACGATCTTTGCCATATAAAACACTTGGCTGTTTTGTAAGAAGAGTTGGTAGATCAAACTGACAGGTTAGGATGACTTGACTTACTTTGTATTTATCTGATATTTTAGTTTAGATTTGGTTAATTGACATATTTGGGTTTGTATTGGTTTTGTTTTGCATATTTTTGTCATTTTTTTAGAAGTATGTGGATTCAATTAGTTTTTGTTTTGGACTAAACAAAACAGAACAATAAAATTCTATTAGGTTTTTCCATCAATTTACAGTAACAAAATATATTGTTAGGATTCTCTTTTGTTTTGTTTTTTTTTTTTTAAACTATCTAATCAGTTTGCCTAATCTGTTGCAATTAACTAATCTGGCATAAAGTATAGGGTATGTCTTGGCTGTTACTTCTTAGGCTCTACAAAACCATCTCTCTTTTTTTCCTTTTTTTTTCTTTTTTTCTTCTTTCATAAGGATTTTGTAAGTAAAAATAGATGACTATATTTGCTAGGTATTCAACAAAAGGCCTCCAATAAGTTTTTTTTTTTTTTTTTGATAATTCAATAATAATCATGTATATTTAATTTGCTTGAAGCTACATTAATGATCGGTTTTCCAAAAAAAATGTAACTTAAATGCCATGACCACAATTGAGGAACAACAACAACAATAGAGATACTCTATAATGTGCCACATCAAGATTGATAGGAAAATCATACATTCTTATCCACTTCAATTGGTTTCTCTAACAACATAAATTATTCAATAGACTATGGATGTTATATATAAGTAACAACAACATCAAAATAGGAACTTAGTGCTTCTTTCCACATCATAAAACATAAATTATAAACGATAAAAACAAATTTTAGAATTAAAAACAACAGCAGAATTTTATCAAAAATTTGTGAGCATATTACTAAAATGTAGTTACTATTACCATTAGTGGAATCTTTCTAATGTGGAGACTATCAATTACATACAATTGGGTCAATGCTTGGGTAGGAAATGGCAGAGTTTTTTGGACTACCAACACATACTTATTTATCTTCAAAAGGCTAAAATTGAGTGATTTGTATGACTCAAGCTGTAATGAGCTTTCTCTTCTAATAATAAAGAATAACAGATACACCAGCTTTGTTGTCTTCCAAAACAGCAAGCATCATTATTTGATTTTAAAAAATCTAATGTTCGATAATCCAATATTGTCCATCAGAGAGATTATATAAGTCATTCATATACTGAATGTGATAGGCAGAGAATGTTCATTAGATTAGATAACTATAATTAAAATGGGCATAAGAAAAATGTTATCTTTTACCTTCAATGACTAATACATTCAAAGAATTTGAATTTGATGAGAACAGCAATATTAAACCCCAAAAAAAAAAAATCATACCAATAATAAACATGTCTATAAGACATTTATCAAACAGGTATGATGTACATAGTACAAATACTTTTTTTGTTGTTGTGATGATTGCAAACTCTCCAACATAAGCACTAACTTACTGGATATCTAAAACCATATTATATAAAAATTGGTATTATAGTATTATACTATAGAAGGCATTGTTAATGGAAGCCTAACACAAATAAAAAAATCTAAACCAATCCAACCAAGAAATTCAAACCTAAATCATATTCAATCCCCAGATTTATAAAATGAAAGCTAAAAAAAAAAAAAAAAAATTTACCGGTTACGGGTATACGGCTTGTTTCTCTGTGCCTGCGGTTTCGATAAACCTTAACCAAACAATAAACCTAAATAAATAAGATTGAAAAAGAAAAAACAAATATTAGCACAACACTCAATCCTACACTTACCTGATCCCAAGGATTTCGTTAAGATTAGTTACAGGAAACTGTTTTTAATTTCGTTTCTTTATAGTCAAAAACCAAAACTAAAATCATTTTTTTTTTTTGTAATTTCAGTAAGTTATAAAAAAGAAAAAAAAAAAAGGAAAAAAAAAAAAAAAAACCTATCCTATCAAAGAATTTAAAACAAAAAATCAAAAATCATACATAAATCTTATCAAAAAAAAAAAATTCATACCTAGATCTAAAAAGGGGGAAAGAATGTACCGGCAGCAGTTCCGATAATCTGATGGTGGTGCGTATATGGCCTTACGGTGTTGATGGTCCATAGATTTTTCTTCTATGGCGAGGCTACTGATGGTGGTAGGAAGCCGGATTGACGCTGGTGGTAGTGACATTCACGAACACTATCTCTGTATCCCTCTCAATCATTCTGTGTTTTAAAAACCCAAAACAAAAACAAATCAAATCTAAACCTACCCAACAGGAAAACTCAATTAAAAGTACAATTTCATACCCAAATCTAAAAAAATTTACCGGTGTTGATGGGTCATAGATTTTTCTTTCTATGTGCTTGTGGTTCCGGTGGTCTGATTCTTCCTCTTTCTCTATTTCTTTCTTCGTGTCTCTCTCAAGCCTCATCACCTCTCTCTATTTCTCTCTTGGTACCGTACAAACTCTGTCTCTCTTTGTGACTATATCTTTCTCAAGCCTTTCGTTTGTATTTTTACCACTCTGTCCTCTTCCTCTTTCTCCGTACAGCAAGCAAGCCTGTTTTTTTAATTGATTTATGCGGTTAATTCCTCTAAATCGGCTGTTGTTGCAGAGGACGAACAAAGATTTTCAGTTTTCACTATTACAGAGAACGAATAGAGGTTTTCATTGTTGTAGAGGTTTTTTTTTTTTTTTTTTTTTTTTTTCGTCTGTTTGATGGGTTGGAACACGCTAGTCTGATCTGTGTGTATATGGAGGTGCAGCAAAGAATCGCAAGTTTGAGTCTGAATTTTGATCGGGAAATACGGTTTGGGTTTTAGGGTTTACGTTTTTTTTTTTTTTTTTTTTTTTTTTTTTTTTTTTTGTGGATAAGCGGCTTGGTGTTTTTATAAGGGTTTGCGTTTTTCTTTTTCTTATTTTTTTTTTGGGACAAGCGGCTTGGTGTCTGAAAGAGAGTCTTTCAAACGCACCATATGGTTTTTTAAAGAATTAACTTATACATGGCAGCATTTTAAGTGACCCTTTTTTCCTAACGTGGCAGCACCTTCTAAAGGCTTCTACTATTATATATAGTATTAGATTAGATTAGATTAGATGAGGTGGTCATGAACTTATGGAAAATTATTAGGTACTCCCGGAGTACCATAAATGCGTACTCCCTCTTCTCACATGAATGGTGGGTCCCACCATGAATTTAATTAGTGGGACCCACCATTCATGTGAGAGGAGGGATTACGCATTTATGGTACTTCGGGAGTACACAATAATTTCCCTGAACTTATTGATTAAGAAACAATATGTAATTGCCCCAGAAGGGGTGGTCCAGTGGGTGAGATCTCGCATGCAAGCACAAGGTTCCTCATTCGAGTCATGGCTGGTACCATGTGGGGGTGGGCTCCTAGCTTGCATTGCGCCTCATCTACTGGCTCTCTTGGGGTGCTAGGGTGAGGTCTGTGGCACCCCGGTCACAGTAGCTATGACTCAATCCAACATTCCTTAGCGGGGGGTGCCTTATTAGGTCACACCCTTGGGGGTAAGCCACATATGGTCGCCCCCGTCTCCCCTTTTATTCAGCAAAAAAGAAGAAACAATATGTAATTGCAACGTCAAAGCCGACAAATAGTCATAGGCTTTCTTCTTTTTTTGGTTTCTTGACTTTCTTCCCCTCCCTTTCTTTAGCCCGCCATCATTTTCTATAATCTCCTCTCACCACAGTTGCTAGTCAAACTGTTTGAAGGTTTACAAATTTTTAATAGAAGAAAAGAGGTAAAGGGCATGTGACAAATTTCAAATTACTATAAATCATCCCTGAGTCTTGACATCCATAACATGTCTACTATGTGCCTCACTACAGCAATATTTTTGACAATTTGGTGGTAGGTACCAATATCCCCTTTTTTTTTTTAAGGGCCATTCTCGATTAGACCAAATTGCCTTGTTAACTCATCAAGTAAAACATCTCAAATTTTGGGGGAAAAAAGTTTAATTACCTCTGTTTTACTCTAAACAATTGTCCTTGTCTTTAATATTTTCAAATGTTTATTTTATTCTTTATACTTTTAACTTTGTGTCAATTTTGTGAGTTTCAGTTAGCTCAATTAGTAAAGTTTCTGATGGTTGAATAAGAGATCTGGAATTCAATTTCCGTCTACATAAAAAATTGATTGGTGTTGAAACTCTTTTTAAAAAAAAAGTGTCAATAAGTTTCTATTTAACTGTTGGATGAAAAAAAAAAGGTGACATCGCAAACGGAAGGAGATTGGCTCAAATGACCAAGAATGTTTAGTCAAACGAGATATGTTTTTCAGCATTCTCAAAAAAAAGAAAAAAAGAAATGTTTTTTAGCCTTTTCTTATAGTTTATTTTGAGTTGAGAATCTTGAGTTTATTAGGGAATGTGGAAATAACAAAGTTGCAGAAAAATTGCTTTACTATGCAAGGTGGAGATTCCTCCTGCAACAATTAACAAGGATCACATTCCAAGATTATGTGCTGAAGACCCAAATCTTTACCAAATGACAATGCCATCCTCGCAGCAACAATGCAGCAGCTACATCTCCATGGTGATCTCTAATCACCACACCCAGTCCACCCACCTGATCATACCCTTTGCGTACCATTATTCAAATTAACCTTGTACACGTTAAAAAGGTGAGGCTATCCATTTTGCTTGCTCTAATACAATGGATATAGTATATGATAAGGATAGTAATGTGATACTCCTCATCTATATCTATATCTATATCTATATATCATATACTACATATAATAGCAGAAGTCTTTTTCTACAATTAAGCAGATGTTGCCATGTAGGAAAAATGCCCATCTAAAATTCAGACACGTATAAGTTAAAAAGCGAAAAATTAACCACTCCTCCTTTAAAAACATCAACAATTGTGACTTTTCATTTTTTAATAGGTACTTTTTCGGTTAATAGACGCATTTTCATTCAATAGGCATCTTTGCGGCCAAGAGGAACCTTTTTGGTCAATAGGCACTGTGGGGTTAAGGGCTCAAATCATATATTGGGCTTTGGGCCTGGGCCGAGAACGTAATGGTCCGAGGAGAAATAAACAGTTATGGGTGATTCCATTTTAGAGTCTCATAAGTAAGGAATGAGTGGAAGGTGGTTCGAGGAGGAATTTCTCCTCGGCTATGACAAATACAGCTCAAATATGTATTCCAACAATCAGAGTGACCTTCCAAGAAACTCCAGTGATAGGGACGTGCATCATGGATGTACGAGAAGGAGGGGAACCCAAAATTATCTGAGGGAAAGCTGCTATCATTGCATTGAATGCACTGCAGCTATTTTTCTGGTCGCATTTATGTGGAGAAGACCCCTGAATAGTGCTACCTTGGCTACCATAACCCACAGAAAGCCAAAAAGGATATCTGATGAGATAGGCATTCAAGTAAGGGCTCAAATGATCAACAAGTGTAGGGTCAAGATGGCCCAAAAGGAGCTATATAATGTAAGAAACCCTCCATGAGGAAGGGATTGGGAAAAAAGGAGAGAAACACTGTAGCAATTAAGAATCAAACTTGCAATAGAGTTTCAAGAGCAACTGATAGGAACTAGTCTCCTCGGACGTTGTCGAGGATATTTTTCCTTAATGTAAATTTGTTATATTCCTTTTTTTGTTATCAAGATCTGTTTACTTGCCGCTTAATTCATTAAAACCCAGTTTTCCAACCCATTCTCTACAAATTTATTGTTTTTGGGTTTTTTGGGCCTAAGTTCATATACCTTTTGGGTTAGGAGTTCAAACTAGGTCCTTACAGACACCTTTTGATTTTTTGTTAATTGCTTCTTATTGCCCGTTAAATTTTAGTATCTACTCACTATTTCACATAAGATATATATAATAAAATAACAAGAAATTAATTTTATTTGCGTAGCATAAGTAGATTTGAGACATTTGTAGAATGGTTGACTTTGTGATTTTGTATTGAATAAAAACAAACGGAAACCCATCACATACCTGTTGGGTTTTTGTATTGAGTGGTTGCCACATTTCGCATGTCCTCTTCGGATATTAACAAAATGCAAAAAATGGACGATGATTTCAGTAATGCATGATGGTAGAGCAATGAAGAAAAGATTTGAGTTCATATCTGATGAATTTTATTTTGGTCGGTGGCCTCCTTGGTTCCTTTACACGTCCTCAATGACTTAGATTGCTTTTCAGTTTGTTTCCAAATTGAAGAAAATGAACGTATAAGGAGATGGAAGAAATGGTTACAGCAAGTAATGGCTAGAATTGGTAGTTTAAATTTATGCGTGATTGAAGGAATACAGGAGAGTTCAAAAACTAGGGGAGTGATCCAATTTTTTAGAATTTATGTGTGATATTGAAGGAATATAGGAGAGTTCAAAAACCAAGAGAGTGGTCCAATTTTTTAGACAATGTTTTACGGATTTTATTGATTCCTAGATCTTTTCACTATTTAACAAAAAAAAAAAAAAAAAATCTGATTTACAAATAGCAACTTTAGAGAAAATACACAGGTTTCTTGTCTTTCTAAGAAAAATGAAAGAGAAGTTGAAAAGAAGTTACCAAATGAATATGAATCACTATTTATACCCAAAGAATTATGACCCTTCAACGAACACCTTTTTTATTAAATAGGCACATTTTCGGTTAATAGACACAATTTTATTCAATAGTCACATTTTTGGTCAATAAACACATTTTCATTCAATAGGCACATTTTGGTCAATAGGTACCTTTTCATTCAATAGGTATTTTTTCATTCAATAGTTACATTTTCATTCAATAAGCACATTTTCGGTCAATAAGCACATTTTTGTTCAATAGGTGCCTTTTCGATTAATAGGCATTTTTTTGTTCAATAGATACATTTTCGGCCAATAGACACGTATTCGTTAAATAAACACATTTTCGGTTAATAGACACCTTTAATATATATTCAATATTATATATACAATACAAACTAAACTAGAGATACAACATTATGTCTCTTATTCCTTCACACAAAAAACTAATAAATAAAACAACATTGTTTTTTTTTTTTTTTTTCCTTAAACTCATCCAATAGCTATTTCATGTGCATTATATGGGTTAGCGACAAGTGTATATATATATATATATATATAATGCTGAAAGTTCTGCTGGACATATATGACCAATTCTTTGGCCGATTGTAAATCAATGACTAATCCAAATTTGGACCCACATGCATTTAGGTATTATTAACTTATCCGTGCTGAAAGTTCTGCTGGATATTTATGACCAAGTCTTTGGCCGATTGTAAATCAATGACTATTCCAAATTTGGACCCACATGCATTTAGGTGTTATTAACTTATCCGCATGTTAGTTAAGCTTTGTTCTCATTTGTCTATAAGTTTTGTATACTTTTATCCTCTCTATGTGCTAACAGCAGCCCACGTTTGCAAATTCTGTACGGATGATCTGTTTGGCCACTAAGTGGAGTGAATGAGTGTTAGATAATTCATACTTTGATAATTCTATAACTGTATCAGAGTGCGAGAAATGGTCTACAATACTTCACAAGATTTTTACAATAAATCTTAGGTAACAAACTATTATTCTATGATTTGTTATGAACATGTCGTAGATATTATCTATATAAACTACACTATTAAACTATCTTTCTTCAACACTTGATCAACAAATTCTCAATACCATGTCTAGAGAAGAAACTACAAAGCCACTTGATCCCTTTAAGTTTCACCATGTTGTCGAAAATGATGACGGTACGATCCAACGTGGTTTCGAATTCCCGAGGACAGCTGCCGCACCCGATGACAATGGTTTTGCCCCTGTGATCACCAAAGATGTCACTTTCAACCAAGAACACAAAACCTATGTCCGCATATTCCTACCCCGTCAAGCCCTAGACAAGAACAATACTAAAAAACTTCCTCTCATCATGTACTACCATGGTGGCGGCTTTATTATTCTGAATGTTGATTCCACACCTAATCATGACTTTTGTTACAACATAGCACATCAACTCTCCGTGGTGGTTGTCTCTGTCGACTACCGCTTTGCTCCCAAGCACCGCCTTCCCGCAGGGTACGATGATTTAGTGGAAGCGTTACATTGGATCAAGAGTACAATGCCCAAGATTATGATAGCTAATGCAATAGGTTCTTGATCCCCTGTCTGGCCACTAGTTGCAGACATATAGTGGGAGAAATGGTAACAGGGACGGAGCCAGAGCTTTGAGTTAAGGGGGCAGCTTTATTGCTGACTGTGTACATCGGTTTCAACTTTTAACTCTGTTATTACTTAGTTGCTGAGATTTTTTTTTTTTTTTTTTTTTTTTTTTTTTTTTTTTTGTCGGTAAGAACAAAATTACTTTTGTTTATAATTTTTTAAATGAGAGGGTTGTTTATTCTAAATAAAATTGGTTAATTGAGCTTAATTTTTTTTTAAGTTTTACTATTCATAATTTTTGTTGTTGATTTTTTTTTTTGGCTTGTATATTTTGTTTTAGATTTTAGATCAATAAATTTTTTTATAGTCACTAAAATGAGGAAAATACTAGCGTTACAAACTTTTTTATAAATTATTGATGTAATAAGTGGTTACTAGTAAATAAAAAAATAATGTGAGTGGTGGGTCCATGTGCAAGCCAATAAGAATTTGCTACCAAAACAGTTTGTAAAAATGTTGTAAAAAAGTTTGTGAGTATAACATTACTCTTAAAAGAATCAATGATATTGTTTAAGGGAAAAAATGTAATTTTATAGAACAAAAGCTAAAATTAGTACACACATATATATAATAATAATAATAATATTTTTTTAAAAAAATTTAGGGGGGGCCATTGCCCCCCTAGTCCAAAACTAGCTACGTCCCTGAATGGTAATGTTGATGTGGGCCGTGTGGCTTGAATTGCCAAAGCCCAAATTTAGTCTTCTAAATCAAATACAAGTAGTATTAGGAAACCGAATACAACTAGGAATATAATTCCTAGTAATAGCCGACCTATAATATAAATATATATATATATATTAGGTTTAGGTTGAATGAAAATACATAGAGAGAATTAGAGTAATTCCTAAAACCCTAGCAGCAGCCGCATAAGAAGAAGAATAGTGTTTTCTTGTCTTGTGTGTGAGAGAGAGTTAGGGTGTATTGGGATTTGGGTTTCTTGAGAGTGTCATTGTGCACTATTGTATCTCCCTATTTTTTATAGTGAAATTTCTCCGTCGTCTCTGTGGAGGTAGGCAGTTTGCCAAACCACGTAAATTCTTGTGTTCTTTATGTGTGCTTGTTATTTGATTTCCGCTTATTTACTGTTATTGATTTGAGTCCTGGGGTGCTATATGCACAACAAGTGGTATCAGAGCAAGGTTAGGATTCAATCCTTTGAATACAGTAAAGATGTCAAGCACAAAGTATGATGTAGAGAAGTTTTGTGGTAAGGGAAATTTTTCTCTTTGGCAAAGGCGGATGAAGGATCTCCTAATTCAACAAGGAGTTCACAAGGCCTTGCTTGGGAAGGAGAAGAAACCAGAAACGATGAAGGATGTAGAATGGGTAGAGATGGATGAGAAAGCAGCTAGCGCAATTCGTCTCAACCTAGGTGATGAGGTCATTCACAACATCCTAGAAGCAAAGACCGCAAAGGAGGTTTGGGAAAAACTAGAAGGTCTTTATATGAGAAAGAATCTAACGAACAAGTTGTACGTGAAGAAGCAACTGTATAGTTTGCATATGAAGGAAGGTTCAGATCTGTTGGAGCATCTCAACACGTTTAACATGTTGAACACCCAACTGTCAAGTTTTGGGGTGAATTATGAGGATGAAGATAAAGCGTTACCCTTATTAGCATCGCTTCCTACTTCTTTTGATCATCTAGTAACTACGTTGATGTACGGGAAAGAGACTATAGTACTCGAGGAGGTGACCAGTGCTCTTTTGTCACATATAAAGATGAAGCAAGATTGCGATGGTTCTCAGGCTGATGGACTTATTGTAAAGTCTGAGTCAAGCAATAGGGGTAGAAGCAGGTCAAGAGGACGGAACTCCAACAGAAACAGATCATAGTCTAAATCACGTGCAAAGAAAGACGTAAAGTGCTTTTATTGTCACAAGAAAGGGCACTATAAGAATCAGTGTAAAGAGTTGAAAGAGCATTTAGAGGAGAAGAAGAATGGAAAGAAGCCCCTAGAATCAGCTAGTGTTGCTGAAGAAACATCAGATGACAGTGAAGTTGGTGCAGATTTACTTTCAGTTTCATCAAGTAACAATGTTCTATTTGAATCTTGGGTTTTAGATTCAGCATGCTCATATCATATGACTCCAAAGAAAGATTGGTTTGACACGTATAAGTCTTACAACGGTGGTATGGTCCAAATGGGTAATGATGCTACATGCCCGGTTATTGGGATTGGTACCGTGAAGATCAAGATGTTTGATGGAGTTGTGAGAGTTCTTAATAATGTCAGACATGTTCCAGATCTTAGAAAGAATTTAATTTCTTTAGGAGTGTTGGATGATTTGGGCTATTCATACTCATCAAAGGGTGGAATCATGAAGATTACCAAAGGTGCTTTGATGGTAATGAATGGACAGAAAATAAGCACGCTTTACAGATTGATTGGGAACACAGTTGTAGGAAGAGTTACAGTCACCACTCCGGTGGAGTCACTGACGACACAAAATTATGGCATATGCGACTTGGCGATATTGGTGAACGTGGTATGTTAGAGTTGCACAAGAGAAATTTATTGAAAGGGGTGAAGACATGCAATCTAGACTTCTGCAAGTATTGTGTGTATGGGAAGCAGCATAGAGTCAGTTTCAAGACAGGCTCTCATACAAGTAAGGGTGTTCTTGACTACATTCATTCAGATGTTTGGGGTCCAGTATCAGTTTCTTTTCATAGTGGTGCTCAGTATTTCGTCAGTTTCATTGATGAATACTCTAGAAAGGTATGGATTTATTTTATGAAGCATAAGTCTGATGTGTTTGGCATATTTAAAAGGTGGAAAGCACAGGTTGAGAATCAGACTGGCAGGAAAATAAAATACCTTAGAACAGATAATGGACTAGAGTATAGAGATAAAGAATTCATAAGATTTTGTGAATTAGAAGGCATTACTCGTCACTTCACAGTTAAAGGAACTCCACAGCAGAATGGGGTTGCAGAGAGAATGAACAGAACCTTAGCAGAAAGAGCCAGATGCATGAGATTGAATGCAAGGTTGCCTAAGGTGTTTTGGGCAGAGACAGTTAACACAGCAAGCTTCATTATTAATAGATCTCCATCATCAGCCATTGATTTCAAGATTCCAGAAGAGGTTTGGTCAGGTAAACTAGTTGATTATTCGAGTCTAAAAATCTTTGGTTGTCCAGCTTATGTGCATGTGCAGAGTGGAGAGCGTTCTAAATTGGATTCAAAGTCAAGAAAATGTGTATTTCTTGGTTTTGAAAAAGGTGCTAAAGGCTACAGGCTTTGGGATCCAATCTTAAAGAAAACGGTGACCAGCAGAGATGTCATATTTGATGAAGCCTTTATGTTGAAACAGAATGAAGCAGAGACATGTGATGATAGTCCACAGGAGAAATTAACTGTTGAGGTGGAGCTTGACGAGAATAGTTCACCTAATGATAAGGGTGATGTTGAGATTGATCCACAGTAGCAACAAGAAGAGTCTTATTCAATTGCTAAAGGTAGAGAGAAGCGGGTTCACAAAGCACCACAGAGATATGGCTTTGAAGACATGGTTAGCTTTGCTCTCATAACTAGTAGTGGAGATCCATTGTCTTACAGGGATGTAGAAGAGATGGGGTCACTACAGAAAAATAAGACTTGGGAATCCTCTAGTATGTTAACAAAGCCAGTTCCAACAGACAAGTTCAAGAGTTACTTGGACTTGATTGGTGTTTGCAGCTTGTGAGCCCTAAAGGGCTAAGGTGGAGGCGATGGAGGAGTTTGCTCGTGTAGCTTGATCAATTCAAGCCAAGGTGGAGATTTGTTGATGTGGGCCGTGTGGCTTGAATTGCCAAAACCCAAATTTAGTCTTCTAAATCAAATACAAGTAGTATTAGGAAACCGAATACAACTAGGAATATAATTCCTAGTAATAGCCGACCTATAATATATATATATATATTAGCTTTGGGTTGAATGAAAATACATAGAGAGAATTAGAGTAATTCCTAAAACCCTAGCAGCAGCCGCATAAGAAGAAGAATAGTGTTTTCTTGTCTTGTGTGTGAGAGAGAGTTAGGGTGTATTGGGATTTGGGTTTCTTGAGAGTGTCATTGTGCACTATTGTATCTTCCTATTTTTTATAGTGAAATTTCTCCGTCGTCTCCGTGGAGGTAGGCAGTTTGCCGAACCACGAAAATTCTTGTGTTCTTTGTGTGTACTTGTTATTTGATTTCCGCTTATTTACTGTTATTGATTTGAGTCCTGGGGTGCTATCTGCACAACAGGTAAGATAGGCCTATGCCCAACTACAAGCCTTTGGTTGAGCATCAATGGAGATTAAGTAAAATGCGATGGTATAAAATCAACAAGTGGGAGCATATTAAGCTTAAGTACAAAAGCAAAAAGCTCCTCAAAATGCATCACCATTTGAAAAGTATCAAACCAACAAAAATAGTACAAAACGGGGATGCTATACTGTATAAGCTAGGCGCAAAGCTTGTGTTATGTTAGTCTGCTACATGGTTAAAGATACACTTTGAATTGCTCAATGTTGATATGAACTAGATTTTCTAAAATCCAGAATGTAAAAAGTTAAGATTCAGTTCACAATTCTTAAAAGAAGCCAATGCTATGATACAGACGAGATAGAAACTAAAAAGTATATTTATTGCTTAGGTTGAATTGTTCATATGTTGTTATATGCCATTTTCAGAGTGGAAGAGCTCATAAGAAGGGGGTCTAAATGGTTAAAGATAAATGAGTGAGCAGTAACATGACCCAGGTATTGGAAATAAAATATGTATGAAGTTGAGTTTCACTTGAGATTCTCAAATAAGCCTACTGTTTTTAGCTTCTTCTTTTTTGTGCTACGGGTGATCTAATCTGAGGGACTAATTTTAAAAGAGTAGAGCTTTAATCTTTCATTTGCTATATTAGTAGCTACTATTTTACACTAAAACAATACCTATTGCATGAGTATGTAGCATGTCATGTAGCATGTCATATAACATATTTGATATAGTCTGCAGATGAATATCACATACTCCTTTTATTTTGGTATCTTTCTAATAACATCATATACTTTGCAAATTAATCTCTGATAGTACAACAAAAAATCATTATATCCATTCATTTCCTGCACTTCTGATGTCATTAGAATCATAACACAAATTAACTGCTACTAAAGCTCTACAATTGAAGCCCTACTTCCTACAACAATGACAAAGGGGTACTTAAATCTTCCATATGGTATATGAGTTGCTGCTATTTTACACTAAAATAGCACCTATTGCATTAGTATGTAGCATGTTATATGACATATATGATGTGGTCCGCAGACGAATATCACATACTATTTTTATTTAGGTATGTTTCTGACAACATCGCATGCTTTGTAAATTATGCTAAGATATTACCATTAAATTACTGCATTTTGAAGTCATTAGAATCATAGCACAGATTAACTGCAACATTTACACGCTCACTAACAAATATGCATTGCTTTCCTTCCTCACAAAAGAAAGATTTGGCTTGTTCATCTGGGTGGTATAGAGCATTGGAAACTAGGGCAGCTGGTGGGACAGAGAGACAGCATCCATGAACTCCTTATCAGACTCAAGAGAGCTCATTGAATCTGGTGGAAGGCACACCTCCAAATCAATGCTTCCTCCTCCTTCGTAACCTGGGTATGAGGACACTTTCCCATCAAACTTGTTTGCATACCCAGTGCGAAGTGCCACTGCTTTCCCCATTCCAAATTCATTCCCATACATGTTGAACCTGGGTGAACTCCCCATCATTACACTGTATGGATCAAAAAGCCGAGCAGGTTGGAAAACAATTGGAGACTGCAGCCAGGTATCAACCGAGTCACGCACAACTTTGTCAGTGTGGTTGACCACAGCCTCGTGCAACTTCCATGCCACCCACCCAAGATTGTGTTCAAACAATTCACCAGCTGTCGTTACTCCTCCCACTACGGAAGCCAAGTTCCCAAAGTAATCATCAGATAAGGATGGCTCCATTCTTGACCTGTTATTGGTGGCCAACCTGCAATGTGTTATCTGGTCATGTGGTAGACAACGCGCACGCGTTATGCACCTCCAGACAAGTGCAGACAAGGACTGAAAGGAAGAGATCTTGTTGGTATTGGATTCTGCATTGGCTTTTGCTTTGAGTTTTGCTATGGATTCGGAAGAGAAGTGGAATATTCTTTCTCTAAGTTTTGGTGCTTCACCTCTGGAAATGAACTCATCTTGGTGTGAGAAAGGGAGGTTGATAATCGGACTAACACCATCAGGAAACCATCGCCTGTGGATTGGTGGGCGTGTGATAGAAATGTTGTTTCCCTGTGCCTGAAAGATCTCAGACCAAGTGTTACAGAAATGCCAATAAGAGGTTCCATCGCCAAGGCAGTGGTTCATGGAACAGCCTATAAAGATACCATCTTTTAGTTCTGTTACTTGAATGGATAGCAATGGCATGGTATGACCATCATAGTTGACCGCCCTGTCATGATCAAAAAAGGATTGAACGATTGATGGTACATCAATCGGAGAAAGGATATCAGATATTGCCATGTCTAGATCTGCATAGATGAATTTAGCTCCAGGGCTGTTACTGCAATCAACAAAAATCAAGCTTGAAGGTGGGTTTTCATTTTTTTGTGTCACAAGGTGGCCTGCAAGTGGGTAGAAATGGACAAGGGTTACAGAGAGGGAATACTTAAGCCTGTCCAAGAGAGACTTGATGAAGTCTTCATCGGCATTTGCTGTTGGAGGTTTGGTAAAAAGAAGGCCCTTCTGGATATAGTTTGCAGAGAGCATGATAAGATCCCATGGTGACAGGTAGAAGGGCCTCTTTGATTCTTCTAAAGCATACTGTGGTTTGATAAAGCTCTCTGAGATGTATCGGATTTTTGGAGGATTAGTAGACATTAGAAATTGGTCACGGAATTGTTTCAAGGAAGCTAAAGGGAAGTGATTCTCTTCAATCTACTGAGTTTTGAATAGCTACTTGGGTTTATAAAGTTGAAGACTTGCAGATGTTTGACTCTAGCTCTCCCATTTATTTTCCGTTAAGCATTATTAAATTCTAATACTCTTTTTTTGATCTGATTAAATTCTAATACTGTTTGTACATATGTACACACACACGAAATACAATAAGATTTAAATCTGTCTATTTTAGGAAGATTTATTTCTACCCAAGTCCTTAATGGGTAATAAGAAATATTATTAATTAAATCAATTTCTCCCCTCCCCATTTTGTTTATCTTATCCATATCTATCCAAAAAAAGAAAAAGAAAAAAGGAATGAATTGGGCTAATATTACAAGCTACAGCTAGTATTTCACCCCGGTGCTGATATATATTGTATAATGTATATAATCGAATTATAATTATATATTGTTACCCAAAAAAAAAAAAAAATTATATTAAAGCATCAGTCAAATGAGGCAGCCATGAACTTATTGACTAAGAAACAATATGTAATTGCAACGTCAAAGCCGACAAATAGTCAAATGCTTTTTTTTTTTTTTTTGGTTTCTTGACTTTGTTCCCATCCCTTTCATTAGCCCGCCATTATTTTCTTTAATCTCCTCTCACAACAGCTGCTAGTCAAACTGTTTGAAGGTTTACAAATTTTTAATAGAAGACTAGTCAGGGCAGCACGTGCTAGCCATGGAAAAAAAAAAAGTAATGATTAAGGTCAATTTTAGATTTTATTTGTATCATAAAATAAAGATATAAATCATTTGATTTTTTAAATACATAGAGATTTACATTAATCAAAAGAGACATTAATTTTAAAAATTTCGATAATTATGTTATAAAAAGCTAATCTCATTCGTATAAGATTATAACAGATCCCAGTCTAATATTTTATTATTTTATTTTGACCTATAACTTACGCCTCAATAGTTGTGAATATATTGTAATAACAACAAAATGTCACGAAATTTTTAGTTGTGCTAGATCTCGGTATAATATTTTATTTTATTTTATTTTGACCCATAAGGAATTGACACATGCGTCACAACATTTTTATAATATCTCTATGTATACACTGTACTTAATTACAATGTAAATTTATATTGTAGACACAAAAAAATTGGCAAATTTTGTACACATTTACAAAATTTGTACAATATTTTTTATTTTTTGTGCAAATGTGTATAATATTAACCACTTTTGTGTATTTACAATGTAAACTAGCACTGCAAGTACAAAGTAAACAAAAAAAAAAAAAAAAAAAAAAAGCTCAAACCAACTGGCATACTTGAAGGGGGAAAAAATGAAGTGCACCTCACTAATTGAATAAACCAAAAAAACACTATTCATGAGCCTTTGGCTCTTTTTATATAGTTAATAGATATGCCAGCTTACATAAATATTTAAAAGGAAAAAAAAAACGCAAACCGATAACTGGAAAAAAAAAAAAAAAACTTTAGGCACTGTAGAAATTAATGTTAAAATGTTGTGGACTTAGCATTTTTTATTTGATCTATAAGAAATTGAGATCTTAACAATTGTGAAAATATTGTGATAACAATAACTGTTGTAACATTTTCTCAAAACATTTATTTTTAGTTGTGGTTGGTCACAGTCTCATATTTTATTATTTTATTTCAACTTGTAAGAAATTGAAACGTCAATAATTGTGAAAATATTGTGAAATTTTTTGTGTTAGTATAACAATATATATACCAGCTTAGATACATATTTAAAAGGGGAAAAAAAAAAACACAAACCGATTACTGAAAAAAAAAAAAAAAAAAAAAAAAAAAAAACTTTAGGCACTGTAGCTACCGTGCCAGTTGAATAAACCAAAAACATTAAACAATAAGTGTTGTAACATTTTCTCAAAACATTTATTTTTAGTTTGGTTGGTCACAGTCTCATATTTTATTATTTTATTTTGACTTGTAAGAAATTGACACGTTAATAATTGTGAAAATATTGTGAAATTTGTTGTGTCAGTATAACAATATATATACCAGTTACATAAATATTTAAAAAAAAAAAAAACACAAACCGATTACTGTGAAAAAAAAAAAAAAACTACAAGCACTGCAGCTACCGTGCCAGTTGAATAAACCAAAAGCACTACACAATAAGTGTTGTAACATTTTCTCAAAACATTTATTTTTAGTTGTGGTTGGTCACAATCTCATATTTTATTATTTTATTTTGATTTGTAAGAAACTGACACGTCAATAATTGTGAAAATATTGTGAAATTTGTTGTGTCAGTATAACAATATATATATCAGCTTACATAAATATTTTAAAAAAAAAAAAACACAAATCGATTACTGGAAAAAAAAAAAATTTAAGCACTGTAGCTACCGTGCCAGTTGAATAAACCAAAAGCACTGCACAATAAGTGTTGTAACATTTTCTCAAAACATTTATTTTTGGTTGTAATTGGTCACAATCTCATATTTTATTATTTTATTTTGACTTGTAAGAAATTGACACGTCAATAATTGTGAAAATATTGTGAAATTTGTTGTGTTAGTATAATAATATATATACCAGCTTACATAAAAATTTAAAAGGAAAAAAAAAAAAACTATAACTATTGTATTTACAATGCCACTTGGCACTGTAGTTACTGTTCAAAACTTGGGAAAAAAAAAGTGGCTCACGAAACCAAAGCCCTGTAGCTACAGTGCTTTAGTGCATATGTGTACGTCAATAATTGTGAAAATATTGTAAAATTTTTGTTGTCAGTATAACAATATATATACCAACTTACGTAAATATTTTAAAGGAAAAAAAACACAAACCGATTACTAAAAAAAAAAAAAAAATTGTAGCTATTGTAGAAATGGCATTGTAGTTACTATTCAAAACTTGGAAAAAAAAAAAAAGTGGCTCACTAAACCAAATCAGTGTAGCTACACTAATTTAGCGCGTTCGCACTTTTATATATAGTAGCTACAGTGCCAGTTAACTAAACCAAAAGCACTGTAGCTACCGTGCATACACGCATTCGCGATAAAGCAAAAGCACTACACAATAAGTGTTGTAACATTTTCTCAAAATATTTATTTTTAATTGTGGTTAGTCATAGTCTCATATTTTATTATTTTATTTCGACTTGTAAGAAATTGACATGTCAATAATTGTGAAAAAATATTGTGAAATTTGTTATGTCAGTATAACAATATATATACCAGCTTACATAAATATTTAAAAGAAAAAAAAAAACACAAACTGATTACTAGAAAAAAAAAAAAAAAACTTTAGGCACTGTAGCTATAGTGCCGGTCAATAATTGTGAAAATATTGTGAAATTTGTTGCGTTAGTATAACAATATATATACCAGCTTACATAAATATAAATATTTAAAAGAAAAAAAAACCGATTACTGAAAAAAAAAATAAAAAAATTAGGCACTGCAACTACAGTGCCGGTAACTAAACCAAAAGCACTGTTGTAGCTATAGTACTACAGTGCATGCGCTTTGTTGTGTCAATATAACAATATATATACCAGCTTACATAAATATTTTTTTTTAAAAAACACACAAACCAATTACTGGGAAAAAAAAACTGTAGGCACCCGCACTGTAGCTACAGTTTCGGTCAATAATTGTGAGAATATTGTGAAATTTGTTGCGTCAGTATAACAATATATATACCAGCTTACATAAATATTTTTTTTTTAAAAAAAACTTTAGGGACGGTAGCTACAGTACTGATTAACTAAACCAAAAGCACTGTATATAAAGAAGAAGGAAAAGACAAAAAAACAAAAAGCACAAAAAAAACAGAAAAAAAAAAGGATTCATGAAACCAAAGCACTGTTGCCGCTACAGTGCTTGCATAGTGCAAACGCACTGAGTGCACAGTGCCGAAGTACTGTAGCGGCATAGCCGCTTTTTATATAGTTAATAGAAAAGAGGTAAAGGGCATGTGACAAATTTCAAATTACTATAAATCATCCCTGAGTCCTGACATCCATAACATGTCTACTATGTGCCTCACTACTGGCAATATTTTTGACAATTTGGTGGTAGGTACCGATATCGTTTTATTTATTATATATATATATATATATATATATATATATATATATAAATAATATCAAGGGCCATTCTTGATTAGTCCAAATTGCCTTGTTAACTCATCAAGTAAAACATCTCAAATTTTGGGGAAAAAAAGTTTAATTACTTATGTTTTACTCTTAACAATTGTCCTAGTCTTTAATATTTTCAAATGTTTATTTTATTTTTTATACTCATTTGTGGGTTTTAGTTAGCTCAATTGGTAAAGTTTCTGATGGTTGAATAAGAGATCTGGAATTCAATTCCCGCCTACATAAAAAATTGACTGGTTTTAAAACTCTTTATAAAAAAAAAAAAAAATGTGTCAATTTTATAAAAAAATAGTGTGTCAATAAGTATGCGTTTGGATCATGTTTGCATTTTTGGCTTTTTTTTTTTTTTGACCAGCGCCTCTTGCACTGTTCATGGGACATGAACAATGCATTAAGATAAATGAATAGTGATTTTTTGTGTGAATAGTAACCTGAAAATGATTTTTTTTTTAATTTTTTTTTCAGTTTTCAATTTTCAGCAAAATAAGCGGTATCCAAACGCACCCTAAGTTTCAATTAACTGTTGGATGAAGAAAAAAGGTGACATCGCAAATGGAAGGAGATTGGCACAAATGACCAAGAATGTTTACTCAAACGAGATATGTTTTTCAGTCTTTTCTTATAGTTTATTTTGAGTTGGGAATCTTGAGATTATTAGGGAATGTGGAAATAACAAAGTTGCAGAAAAATTGCTTGACTATGCAAGGAGGAGATTCCTCCTGCAACAATTAACAAGGATCACATTCCAAGATTATGTGCTGAAGACCCAAATCTTTACCAAAAGACAATGCCATCCTCGCAACAACAATGCAGTAGCCACATCTTCATGGTGATCTCTAATCACCACACCCAGTCCACCCACCTGAGCACGCCCTTTGCGTACCACTATCAAAATTAACCTTGTATATAGTATATGATAAGTAAAGTGATGTGATACTCCTCATCTATATCTATATCAATATATATATATATATATATAAGTTGAAGCGTATTGTGGGTTCTAGTTAGCTCAACTGGTAAAGTCTTTGATGATTGTATAAGAGATCTGGGGTTCAATCTCCGCCTACACCAAAAATTGATTGGTGTCTTGGTCTGATGATAAAGAGCTATTTCTCTCTCAAAAAAAAAAAGTTGAAGCATATCATTTATTATTGCAGTCACCAATAGATTACAACCTTCTCATCGCTCCAATTAAGCCACATCAGCGTTATGTCATCATTTATTTTCTTATTTTATTTTTTATTTTTAGACTTATTGGTTGACATTTATTGAGCATCTCCTTAAATTCAGGTGTTACTCTATCTCCAATTCTATCATGTGTATTTCCATTAACCCAAAATCTTCAAATGCCACTATTATATAGAATTCTAACAGTCACAAATAGATTACAACCTCCTCACCTCCTCTATCAAGGAAAATTATTATGTACTCCCGGAGTACCATAAATGCATACTCCCTCCTCTCACATGAATGGTAGGTCCCACTAATTAAATTCATAGTGGGACCCACCATTTATGTGAGAGGAGGGAGTATGCATTTATGGTACTCCGAGAGTACCTAATAATTTTCCCTCTATTAGTTGTAAGTTCTTTCATTTATTAGGTATGATATGACAAATAACGCCATGTGGCAAACAATTATGGAAACATGTCAATTTTTTAGCATGTGTCAACAATATGCACTATAAGTTCCACCATTATAATTAATATCCACTATAAACTTAAATACTCTTTTTTTTCCTTTTCTTTTTTCCCTTAGATTTTTTTTAAGTAACCCAAAAGTCATGTTTTACCATAACTAAATCACCCCTAACAAAATCTATGTTTCTTAAGAAAAAACAAAACCACTCTTTCCTCTCTTCTTCTTTTTTTTTCTTTTTTTTGGTCCCCCCCCCCCCCCCCCCCCCAATCACGCCTAAAACACAAATCTAATTATATATTATGAAATTTGGATTTAAAACAATTTATGTTTTTTTCCCCTTCCATAAACCTAAAGATCTATGCTCTCTTTCCTCTTCCTTTTTTTTTTTTTTTTTTTCATTATCCTATTACCATAATATCTATACTCTCTTTCCTTTTCTTTCATTTCCTATTACCATTTATAATGACTCTTATTGTTCCAATTAAGCATATCTCTACACCTCTCTCTCTCTCTCAGCATATGATTTTTTTGTTTCCATTAGAATGTTAAGCTGCCAATATTTTTCTTTGCCGTTTTCATTCAGCATTTATTCATACTTCCTATTGTGTTGCCATGATAGACTCCATTTATATTATGGTCTGATGTTATACAACCTTTCATATGTTGATATATGATTGTTACCAAAAAAATTAATAAATCTTCTACATCCTTTCCTCTTCTTTCGATAAAACAGTCAAAAACTTCAACTCTATATATTTCTTATATTTGGATTGTCTCTTTCAATCTCTCTAATACATTTCTCTCTCCCCCCCCCCCCCCCCCCAAAAAAAATTTCTCTAATACAAGAAGTTTAAGGGTTGCAGCAAGGATATTAATTTAACTTCACCATGGCAACAGTACCTCTCTCTCTCTCTCTCTCTAACCTTATTCTTCATGTATTTGCATGTTCTCAATTCACATATTTCCTTCTTTGTATTTAGAATTTGTGGTTGAATGGTTATTTTGTGACCAAAGATTTATTTTTCCTAAAAGCTTGAAATGGTTGATATTATTTTAAGGTTAGTGTTAAAGTTTTGAATCTCGGTGCCAGATGAGTTTACTTTAGATTAATGTTTGTATAACTTTGAGCATAAAATATTTTTATAGGAATCAATAATTTGTTTGTACAATTTTACTTGTATCTTTAGTACAAAACTTATATTTGGTTGGTATTCTTCTTTGTATGACATGTAGTACTGTTAAAGGTCTTTGTTCCAATGATGCTGCATTGATCAAAACATGTGAAATTTGTATGAGAAGCAATGTTCTATAAATACCTCTACTTCCGATGCACATAAAACACACGCAAACATACTTTTTTTTTTTGAGTTATATTTCATTTTGACCGTGCATTAATTTTTTTTATAATGATTTGCACATCATTAACTCAATTTCCTATTTTTAAATTTCATTTGATCTTATTATTAATAGCTTTCCCGTGCATTGCACGGGTTGGCGACTAGTAGCATATAATTAGGTAGCTGCTATTTTATACTAAAAAAGCACCTATTGCATGAGTATTTTTAATAATAACATGATATAAACTTGTGCCTTGTTGTATAACACTAGCCGATATCCTGTACGATGCACGGTGCATTTTGATAAATTATTTATGACCCATTGATTTCATGAATACTATTATTGTTAGTCACACTTAATTTACGAGGTTTTCTACTAAAACTAAATTCAAACTAAATACATTGGGGGGAAAATTCCTCTAATTCATGCAACCAAGAAACGTCACAAGATCATAGTGAAATTGTCACCTACAAACCTGTTGGTTCCTAGATGTCTTTCTTGTATTATTTATGTTTAATATATCAATTAGCTATAAAAACTTCTAGAATTTCGTGATACAACAATAGAAAAAATAATGTCATTGTGATGCAATAATATCACAATTTAACCTCCAAATTTTAATTGAACTAAAAGTAGCCAAAAATATATCCTTACTAGGTATACGCATCATACAGAAAATCAAAAATATAAATTGGCACATAATAAGAAAAAGTAAGCCTAAATAAATTACAATGCTACATAAGTAAAACAGTATACATAAAATTTAAACAAAATATTTAAGACGAACGTAATATTTTAAAAATTAACATACCTCTCAGAAAGTAAAAGAAAGATATTGTTAGAAAATTATGGAAGTTTAATTTTTAAATCCAATGGAAATGGAGATTTATACTGGACAAATGTGGAGACAAATAATATTTGCCCAATTCATTGAATTCGACTCTTGCAATTCTGCATTGAAGTTAGTCTTATGCTGAAAATTGAAAAGTTTTTTTGATTCCTACATTTCCCATGACTTTTTAGATCCATCCGTATCAATTCAAAGCATGTAAAGTTATAAATGTATACAAATTTTTTTAATTTTATTCCTACATTTCCCATGACTTGTTAAATCCATCCATATCAATTCAAAGCATGTAAAGTTATAAATGTATACAAATTTTTTGAATTTTATTAATACATTGAAATAAATGCATTTGCCATTACTTAATAGGTTGACATAAATGCTAAATTTAGATAAGGTGGAAGCCTAAATGAGAAGGATGTCATATACAATGTGCCACTTGACATAACGTCGTACTTTCCCACATAAGGTCTTTGCTTTTATATATATATATATATATATATATATATATATATATATATATTGATTGAATTTGACTCTTGCAATTCTGCATTGAAGTTAGTCTTATACTGAAAATTGAAAAGTTTTTTTGATTCCAACCTTACCCATAACTTTTTAGATCTATCTGTATTATTTCAAAGCATGTAAAATTATAAATGTATACAAATTTTTTGAATTTTATTCCTACATTTTCCATAACTTTTTAATTCCATCCATATCAATTCTTGGCATATTGTATGACATCCTTCTCATTTAGGCTTCCAACTCATCTAAATTGAGCATTTATGTCAAACTATTAAGTAATGGCAAATGCATTTATTTCAATGTATTAATAAAATTCAAAGAATTTGTATACATTTACAACTTTATATGCTTTGAATTGATATGGAAGGATTTAAAAAGTCATGGGAAATGTAGGAATAAAATTCAAAGATTGAAGTTAGTCTTATGCTGAAAATTGAAATTTTTTTTAATTCCTACTTTACCCATGACTGTTTAGATCTATTTGTATCAATTCAAAGCATGTAAAGTTATAAATGTATACAAATTCTTTGAATTTTATTCCTACATTTCCCATGACTTGTTATATCCATCCATATCAATTGAAAGCATGTAAAGTTATAAATGTATACAAATTCTTTGAATTTTATTAATACATTGAAATAAATGCATTTGCCATTACTTAATAGGTTGACATAAATGCTAAATTTAGATGAGGTGGAAGCCTAAATGAGAAGGATGTCATACAATGTGCCACTTGACATAACGTCATACTTTCCCACATGAGGTCTCTGCTTTTATATATATATATTGATTGAATTCGACTCTTGCAATTCTGCATTGAAATTAGTCTTATGCTGAAAATTGAAAAGTTTTTTTGATTCCTACCTTACCCATGACTTTTTAAATCTATCCGTATCAATTCAAAGCATGTAAAGTTATAAGTGTATACAAATTCTTTGAATTTTATTCCTATATTTCCCATGACTTTTTAAATCCATCCACATCAATTCTTGGCACATTGTATGACATCCTTCTCATTTAGGCTTCTACCTCATCTAAATTTAACATTTATGTCAAATTATTAAGTAATGGCAAATGCATTTATTTCAATGTATTAATAAAATTCAAAGAATTTGTATACATTTATAACTTTACATGCTTTGAATTGATATGAATGGATTTAAAAAGTCATGGGAAATGTTGGAATAAAATTCAAAGATTGAAGTTAGTCTTATGCTGAAAATTGAAAAGTTTTTTTGATTCCTACCTTACCCATGACTTTTTAGATCTATTCATATAAATTCAAAACATGTAAAGTTATAAATGTATACAAATTCTTTGAATTTTATTCCTACATTTCCCATGACTTGTTAAATCCATCCATATCAATTCAAAGCATGTAAAGTTATAAATGTATACAAATTCTTTGAATTTTCTTAATATATTGAAATAAATGCATTTGCTATTACTTAATAGGTTGACATAAATGCTAAATCTAGATGAGGTGGAAGCCTAAATGAGAAGGATGTCATACAATGTGCCACTTGGTAGAACGTCGTGCTTTCCCACATGAGGTCTCTGCTTTTATATATATATTGATGTGTGATATAGTCTGCAGATGAATGTCACATAATCCTTTTTATTTAGGTATCTTTATGATAACATGATATGCTTTGCAAATTACTCAACTTCTGATGTCAATAGAATCATAACACAGATTAACTGCAACATTTAGACACTGACAAATACATCTTTATTTCCTTCCTCACAAGAGTAAGATTTGGTTTGGTCATCTGCAGGGTGGAGCTTTGGAAACTACTGCAGCTAGTGGGACAAAGAGATGGTATGTACAATACATTGTTCATGTTTTATAAATCAATAATTTTAAAGCACTTTTCATTGTAATTTGGTAAATATACAAAACGCTAAAGAACTTTTGAGTTGAAAGATTTACATTGCAAAAATTTTGCTACTAAAGCTCTACCTTCTAATAGCAATGCCAAACTCGCACTAATCTTCAATGTGTAACTGCTATTTTAAACTCAAAACAGCACCTATCGCATGAGTGTGTAACATGCAATATGATAAAATCTGCAGATGAATATCAAGTACTCTTTTTATTTACGTATCTTTCTAATAACATCATATACTTTGCAAACTAATTGCTGATTTTACCAATATATTCTTGCATTTTGATGCCATTAGAATCAAAGCACGGGTTATCGTTTCTCAAAAAAAAAAAAGCACAGGTTATCTGCAATGCTTAGACACTTAAAAATATCTATTGCTTTCTTTCCCCACAAATGACAGATTTGGCTTGGTCTTCTGCAGGGTAGACCTTTAGAAACTAGTGGAGCTGGTGGGGCAAAGAGACAGCATCCATGAACTCCTCATCAGACTCAAGAGCACTCATTGAATCCGGCAGAAGGCACACCTCCAAATCAATGCTTCCTCCTCCTTCATAACCCGGGTATGATGACACCTTCCCATCAAACTTGTCTGCATACCCACTGCGAAGTGCCACTGCTTTCCCCATTCCAAATTCATTCCCATACATGTTGAACCTGGGTGAACTACCCATCATTACATTGTTTTTATTAAAAGGCTTAGTAAGTTGATAAACAATAGGAGACTGCAGCCAGGTATCAACCCAGTCACGCACAACCTGGTCAATGTGGTTAGCCACAGCCTCGCATAACTTCCATGCTGCCCACCCAAGATTATGTTCGAGCAATTCACCAGCTGTGGTTACTCCTCTCAATGCGTGAAGCGAGTTCCCAAAGTAATCATTAGACAAGGATGGCTCCATTCTTGGCCTGTTATTGGCGGCCAAATTGCAATTTGTTATCTGGTCACATGGTAGACGACGCACACGTGTAACGCACCTCCAAACAAATGCAGACAAGGACTGAAAGGAGGAGATTTTGTTGGTGTTGGATTCTGCATTGGCTTTTGCTTTGAGTTTTGCTATGGATTCAGATGAGAAGTGGAACATTCTAGCTCTAAGTTTTGGTTCTTCAAATCTGGAAATGAACTCATCTTGGTGTGTGAAAGGGAGATTGATGATTGGATTTACGCCATTAGGAAACCATCGCTTGTGGATTGGTGGGCGTGTGATAGAAATATTATTTCCCTGTGCCTGAAAGATCTCAGACCAAGTGTTAAAGAAATGCCAATAAGAGGTTCCATCGCCAATGCAGTGGTTCATGGAACAGCCTATAAAGATACCATCTTTTGGTTCTGTCACTTGAATGGAAAGCAAAGGCATGGTATGGCCATCATAGTTGACCGCCCTGTCAAGATCAAAAAAGGATTGAACAATTGATGGTACATCAATAGGAGAAAGGATATCAAATATTGTCATGTCTAGATTTGCATAGATGAATTTAGCTCCAGGGCTGTTGCTGCAGTCAACAAAAATCAAGCTTGAAGGTGGGTTTTCATTTTTTTGTGTCACAAGGCGGCCTGCAAGTGGGTAGAAATGGACAAGGGTGACACAGAGGGAATGTTTAAGCCTGTCCAAGAGAGTTTTAATGAAGTCTTCTTGGGAATTTTCTGTTGGAGGTTTGGTGAAAAGAAGGCCCTTCTGGATATAGTTTGCAGAGAGCATGGCAAGATCCCATGGTGTCAGGTATAAGGGCCTCTTTGACTCTTCTAAAGCATACTGTGGTTTGATAAAGCTCTCTGAGATGTATCTGATTTTGGGAGGATTAGTAGACATCAGAAATTGATCACAGAATTGTTTGAAGGAGGCTAAAGGGCTAATTGATACTGTTCAAACTCCTGAATTTTGAATAGCTACTCTGGTTTATGTACTTGAGAATTAGCAGATGTTTTCCAGTTAAGCATTATTAAATTCTGATTTTTTTAAATATTTATATCTACACACACAAAATACTGTTTTTGGATGATTACTCTTTATCTAAATCCTATTGCAATGATAAGAAATTTTATTAGCTAAGACATTTAGAAATCAAATCCATCTTAACTATCAAATTATTTATTAAAAAAATAATAATAAAATGAATCCATTGGGGTTGGTAGTGAAAGCTGCACTCTAATCTAATATTATAAATATATTTTAATATGCCCACTTGTGCGGTTGTACTGAAGGCATAAGATGTATATACTATAGTCTTATAAATGGAGCCAAAGTTAAGAGAAATTTTATTTTATTTATTTTGGTGCTAAACATGGGACCATATCATAAATTATAAATATTCATCCAACTATTCATTGTAATAAATAATTTTAGTGATTATCAAAAAAAAAAAAAAATTGTTACACTTTGATCTCCATACAATGTCTATGATTAAGATGTTCTTGAAAGAAGAGAAGTAGAGAACTTATCTACATCCCCCTTCATCACTCTTTCTCTCTATGTGTCTTAGTCTTCCACTGACAAGTCTCACTAGATTATTTCCTTCTTAGTCTTTGTGCCAGAAACGAAATCCAAGGACCGCATTACGATGGAGGAAATTAGAGCAAGTCTTTGGGCTCTCAAACCATTCAAAGCCCCAGGTCCTGATGGTCTACATGCGGGATTCTACCAACATTTTTGGATGGAGGTTAAAAATTCTGTTTGTGAGGAGATTAAAGGAATTTTTATGCATGGTGTTGTGCCGAGTTATCTAAATGAGACATTGATATCCTTGATTCCGAAATGCCAAAATCCAGAATCATTGAGCAACTATAGGCCCATCAGTTTGTGCAACTTGATTTATAAAGTTATTTCGAAGATCATTGTGGCCCGAATCAAACCCCATCTCAGTAACTTGATATCTCCTGTGCAGATTGCTTTTGTACCTGGCCGAAGAGGAACTGATAATGTTATCATTGCCCAAGAACTCTTTCATACCTTGGACAAAAAAGAAGAAGGGAAGAGTCGATTACATGGCTATTAAGTTGGACTTAGAAAAAGCCTATGATAGGCTTGAATGGAGTTTTGCGCATAAAGTTTTAGAAGCTTTCCATTAATGAGCTGTATTGTGATTACAAGCATATCCATTTTGGTTAATGGGGGTGCTTTACAATCCTTTGAGCCTTCAAGGGGTATTAGACAAGGAGACCCCTTATCCCCATACATTTTTATATTATGCATGGAGTGTTTGGATCACCTTATTGAGCAAAAGTGTGTTGAGGGAGGTTGGACCCCTTTGAAGGCGTCCAAGAATAATTTAGGAATCTCCTACCTTCTTTTTGCGGATGATATCTTATTGTTTGGAAAGGTTGATCCCGCTGCCTGTGAAGCAATATTGGAAGTGCTTGGGAAATTTTATGTTGAATCAGGCCAAAAAATCATTTTGGAAAAGTCCCGTGTTTATTTTTCTCCTAATGTTAGCGAAAGTTTAAAGGAGGAAGTCTGTGATAAATTGGGCATTAGGGTAAAACATGATATTGGAAAGTACCTTGGATTCCCGTTAAGGCACAGAGGGGTTGCTCATAATCCATATAAGTTCATAGTGGAAAAGACAGGGGCGGCGTTACGTGCTGGCCAGGGGGTTCAAATGAACCCCCTGGCTTGGCATTTTTATATATATATATATATATAATTTTAAAAAAATAAATAAAAATTGTTTTGACTCCCCTAAAATAAATATTTGAACTCACCCTCACCTTAAATTTTGTTTAAATTTAGCTAAAATAAACTTGAATATAATCATTTTAATACTACTTTCACAATATTTTTACAATAATTAATTTCATAATGGAGGTTAAGTGACAAGTTGTAACTAGTTTTTACTTTGACCCACAACTGACATCACTTTTTTACCTTTCTTTTTTTGCTAATATATCACTTTTTTTTTTACCTACCTTTAACAATTTGTCACCTATATTTTGTTGTGAAATTTTTGTGTAAGTGTTGTGTCAACAACATTACTCTTAAAATATTTAATTTTATAATAAAAAAATGTTTCAAATTTTTGCTCCTTTGTTAAAAAATAAATAAACCTCCTATCTGGGACTTTGGCTTACTTTTCCATTGATAGCAAAATAAAGCTATTTTTCCCTGAACTTTTCTTCCTCATCAGCAAAAAATTACACTATCGCTCCAACCATCATATCTATATTTATATATGTGATTATTTCCTCATTTTCTCTATCTCTCTTTCTCCGTTCTATGTTTTTTTAGCTTTTATCTTTGTTTGATCAAGTAGTTTTCTTAGCTTTTATATCTGTTTGCTCCAATTCCAAGAGAGTGACCACATGTATGGTTAAAAAGTCAGACACTTCAAAAGCAAAAATTTATATCAGTTTTTTTTTTCTTAGTTTCACATACTCCTAGTCCTACTCCTAGGTTTGTTATAATTCTCCTTTATCCACACGCATATACACTTACATTAAGTTAGAGTAGAATTTCTATTTTGTATCCCAAAAAAAAAAATTATTCTTCTTTATCATATATTTTTATTTAATTAATATTACATATAAATATAATAAGTTATTATGCATTTAATGGTTGTTGTCTTACTAATCTTTAAACTATTAATAAATTTTTTAGACTATTATACGATATAGCTATATTGTATACTAAATTGTATTTATTTTGGATTATTGTATATAATATGGAAGTTGTATATATATAAAAAAAAAAATTAATCATTTTATTTTTTAATCGCCCCATGACAAATTCCTAACTCCACCACTACTGACCCCTCTAGAAAAAAATCTTGGAGCCGCCACTGGGAAAAGATCATGAGTAAGCTTGCAGGGTGGAAGGCAAAGTATTTATACTTTGTCGGACAAACGACTTTAATTAAATCTATGATGTCCGCCATTCCCAACTATGTGATGCAAGAGGTGGCTCTACCATTCCATGTTTGTGATAAATTGGATAAAATTAACCGTGATTTTTTATGGGGTTCCACAAGTGAGAAAAGAAGGATGCACATGGTTGGGTGGAGCAAAGTTATAAAGTCCAAGGAAGAAGGGGGTTTAGGAATACAAGCGGCTAGGGAAAAAAATATTGCGTTGCTCTCTAAATTAAATTGAAGAATGTACCATGAACAAGACGCTTTATGGACCAAGGTGTTGCTTAAAAAGTATTGTTCCATTTTGAGAGCAAGGTCAAGGGATCCGAAAAAACTCCCTTCTTCTCCTAATTGGAAAGCCATAAACCTGGGGTTTCCTATCTTCAAGAAAGGTATTTGGTGGGGTATTGGAAATGGTCATGGAGTGAGAGTTTGGTTGGACAGCTGGATTAATAGTGAGTCTCTTCGTGGCATGATAGAGGGACCTTTAAAGCAAGAGGATGCTGAGTTGACTGTGGCTGCCTTGTGCCGTGATTATGATTGGAGATGAGAAATCCTATCCTTTGATCTACCAGATTCAATTAAGAATAAAGTTAAAACTATCCCACTTCAACTCTTTGGAAGTAGGGAAGACTCTATCATGTGGAAATATTCCAAAGATGGTGAATTCTCCACTAATTCAGCCTACCAATTAGCCAACCAACCTGATTCAGCAGAAAATCTTTTTACAGAGTAGTGGATTTGGAAATTGGATATGCTACCAAAGATAATAAGCTTTCTCTGGCTTTGTGTAGTTGGTAGCATACCTGTGAAGAGTGTTCTGGCAACTAGGGGTATTAATTGTGATAAGGTGTGTCCTATGTGCAAGCGGCATGAGGAAACTATTGTACATCTGCTACGAGATTGTGAGGTTGCGCGTGATTTGTGGTGTAAGTTGGGAGTTCCTTATTCTCATATAAACTCCTTTAATGAAAATTTTGCTAATTGGCTTAGAATTAATAGTTTAAGTACTGTTAGACACAACACACATATTCCTTGGTGCACGGTGTTTTTATATGCGGTTTGGTGTTTGTGGAAAAATAGGAATATTGTGATGTTTGAAAATGGTATTCCAAATCCTAATCTAGATAAAGTCTGCCTTGGTCAAGCTAGGGAATTTCACTTTTGTGTGAGTAAGATCAACCAAGTAACCTCCAAAATACCCTTCCCTGTCAGATGGAATAAACCATCATTTGGCTAGCACAAATTAAACATTGATGGTGCTTCCGTTGGAAATCTGGGTAAGGCGGGAGGTGGAGGAGTAATTAGGGACTGTCATGGTGATTGGGTCAAGGGGTACTCAAGATCAATTGGGTATACCACTAGTGTGCTAGCTGAATGGTGGGCATTGCGGGATGGGCTAATCTTGGCCATTCAATTGGGCATAAACTTGCTAGAGGTGGAACTTGATGCTAAGGTGATTGTAGAGTTGCTCAATGGTGCTGAATGTCCTAACCGGAGTTACTCTCCTTTGTTGAATGATTGCAGGTCCCTTATAGCAAGACTGGTGCAGGTTTGGGTGGGGCGAATCAATGTGCTGACTTTTTGGCTAAAAGGGGTTGTTCTACGATGGAAAATTTTGCTGTGTTTGATTTTCCCCCCACTGTTGATATGTATATTTTGATTGACTCTATTAAAAATGGGTTGTACTATTATAGGCATGTTGCCAATACTCTTGCCTCTGTGGGCAGTTTGTAATGTTTGTTACTGGTTGTTAATATAATATCTATCCTGTTAACCAAAAAAAAAAAAAAAAAAAAAAAAAAAAAAGAAAAGAAAAGAAAAGAAAAAAAGAATAAGAATAAGAAATAGGACCACATTAATAGCGTTTAGCTGTCATCACCAAAGTTGTAACTTTGTTTGGATATGGTGGAAGAGGTAATATCAGTGCTTATCTATGCAGGTGGAGATTCCTCGGCCCAAATCTTACAAGCAAGGTTATCGATTCTGTACCGTATCGGCCAGGAATCCGGTACGCTCGACCCCCCTGTTTCGTACCGGAAAAAATACCGACCGTACTGGCCAATTTCGGGCAATAACGACCGGTACAGAAAAAAGTTTTTTTTTTTTTTTTTTTTTTTTTTTTTTTTTTTTTTAAGTTTTGTAATTTTTGAATTTTTGTTAGAACAGAATGGTAACTTATTTGCATTAACTTGTTAGTATTATTTGTTTTCTTAGTATGCAATGGTAACTTTTAAGCTTTCTATTTTATTTTTTTATTTTTTATTTCCCTTTTAATTGATACTAAAGTCTAAAACCATGAATAATTAGTTCTGAATTGAGGAAATGTTTTATGGTAAACTTTTATATTTATTATAATATATATATACACAGACACATACATATATATATATATATATTTATATATTTATAAATATAAAAAATAGCGGTAAACCCGAAACGGTACACCGGTATTGACTGGTATCTGAAATATATCGTACCGGTGGCCAAACCGGTACGGCCTCCGGTACGGTATTGACATCCTTGCTTACAAGTGCCTTAAAAATAAAAAATAAATAAAAAAATACTACTAAGGGTTTAGAAAAATTTTGATATTATTTTAATGGAAAATTTAAAAAGTTGTCAAAAAAATTAATTAATTTTTTCTATTGGCATCCATTAACTTTTCCCCCAATAATAAGGAAAACATATAACACCCATGAGATTTGGGTTAATGTCAATCAGGTTCAAGACTCTTCAAAACTAACCAATTCACATTTGGTCCATGATCACCGTGAAAAATATGAGAAAATGAGCAACGGTTTAAAGATCAAGTTAGGTTTAGGGACGTAGATTCTAATAATAATAACAACAACGAAAAACTGAAATTTTGGACAGAAATTGAAATAGCAACAACCAAATGCAATCATTGACCAAGTGATCCACTTAGGACTCAGCACTTAGGAGTAGAGACTAGAAGAGGTTCCTGTGACAAAAACTCCAGCAACAATAAACGAGTATCACCTACCAAAATTATGTGCTACATTTTCCATGGTAATCTCTTATCGCCCCTCCCACACCCACATTCACCTTCACATACCCCTTTCTTGCATCCAACGCAATTAAAATAAACCTTGTGTCCATTTTGAATGCTCTGCTACAAGTGGAGATAGTATTTTGTATTATATACTATATTTGTTTCTCAATTATGTGACAACAATGCCCAAGATTATGATAGCTAATGCAATAGGTTCTTGATCCCCTGTCTGGCCACTAGTTGAAAAACAAACACAAGGAAATGCTGTGAGAGAGATTGTTCATTTAGGGGCATATTAATCACCATGAAAAAGACTAGCAGACATATAGTGGGAGAAATGGTAAGATAGGCCTATGCCCAACTACAAGACTTTGGTTGAGCATCAATGGGGATTAAGTAACATGCGATGCTATAAAATCAACAAGTGGGAGCATATTAAGCTTATGTACAAAAGCAAAAAGCTCTTCAAAATGCATCACCATTTGAAAAGTATCAAACCAACAAAAATAGTACAAAACGAGGATGCTATACTGTAATAGGCGCAACACTTGTGTTATGTTATCTGCTACATGGTTAAAGATACACTTTGAATTGCTCAATGTTGATATGAACTAGATTTTCTAAAATCCAGAATGTAAAAAATTAGGATTCAGTTCACAATTCTTAAAAGAAGCCAATTCTATGATACAGACGAGATAGAAACTAAAAAGAGAGTATATTTATTGCTTAGGTTGAATTGTTCATATTTTGTTATATGCCATTTTCAGAGTGGAAGAGCTCATAAGAAGGGGGTTTAAATAGTTAAAGATAAATGAGTGAGCAGTAACATAACCCAGGTATTGGAAATAAAAAATGTAAGAAGTTAAGTTTCACATGAGATTCTCAAATAAGCCTACTATTTTTTAGCTTTTTTTTTTTTTTTGGTGCTACGAGTGATATAATCTGAGGGCCTAATTTTAAAAGAGTGGAGCTTTAATCTTCCATATGCTATATTAGTTGCTACTATTTTACACTCAAACAATACCTATTGCATGAGTATATGGCATGTCATATAACATATTTGATACAGTCTGCAAATGAATATCACATACTCCTTTATTTTGGTATCTTTCTAATAACATCATATACTTTGCAAATTAATCTCTGATAGTACAACAAAAAATCATTATACCCATTTATTTCCTGCACTTCTGATGTCATTAGAATCATAACACAAATTAACTGATACTAATTGCCCGTTTGGATTCAGCGTTTTCTGCTGAATCCTGCGTTGCGTTTTTCCACTTTTTTTTTTTTCCCTCACTTCACGCGTTTTGCTTTAGGCCAGGGGACAAAAATCACTGTAGCAGTACTGTTTATGTACTGTAGCAGTACTGTTCATGTATTTAAAAATATTAAAAATGGATCCCATAACACTATTTACATATTTAAAAATTATTTTGCTACAGTGTTTTCAGTTTTCAGTTTCAGTTTCAGCAACAATAAGTTCAATCCAAACGGACCCTAAGGGTGCATTTGGATATCGCTTATTTTGCTGAAAATTGAAAACTGAAAAAAATAAAAAAATAATTTTCGAATTACTGTTCACACCAAAAACACTGTTCATTTGCCTATTTGTACTGTTCATGTAGCATGAATAGTGCAATAGGTGCTGGTTAAAAAAAAAAAAAAAAAAAGACTGAAACACAAAACGCAACCCCAATCCAAATGCTAACCAAAGCTCTAAAATTAAAGCCTTACTTCCTACAACAATGACAAAGGGGGTACTTAAATCTTCCATATGGTATATGAGTTGCTGCTATTTTACGCTAAAATAGCACCTATTGCATGAGTATGTAGACTGTTATTTTTTTTGATGAGTATGTAGCCTGTTATATGACATATATGATGTGGTTCACAGATGAATATCACATACTATTTTTATTTAGGTATGTTTTTGACAATATCACATGCTTTGTAAACTATGCTCAGATATTACCAATAAATTACTGCATTTTGAAGTCATTAGAATCATGGCACAGATTAACTGCAACATTTAGACACTCACTAACAAATATGCATTGCTTTCCTTCCTCACAAAAGAAAGATTTGGCTTGGTCATCTGGATGGTAGAGCATTGGAAACTAGTGCAGCTGATGGGACAGAGAGACAGCATCGATGAACTCCTTATCAGACTCAAGAGAGCTCATTGAATCTGGCGGAAGGCACACCTCCAAATCAATGCTTCCACCTCCTTCGTAACCTGGGTATGACGACACTTTCCCATCAAACTTGTTTGCATACCCACTGCGAAGTGCCACTGCTTTCCCCATTCCAAATTCATTCCCATACATGTTGAACCTAGGTGAACTCCCCATCATTACACTGTATGGATCAAAAAACCGAGCAGGTTGGAAAACAATTGGAGACTGCAGCCAGGTATCAACCGAGTCACGCACAACTTTGTCAGTGTGGTTGACCAAAGCCTCGTGCAAATTCCATGCTGCCCACCCAAGATTATGTTCAAGCAATTTACCAGCTGTCGTTACTCCTCCCACTATGTAAATCGAGTTCCCAAAGTAATCATCAGATAAGGATGGCTCCATTCTTGACCTGTTATTGGTGGCCAACCTGCAATGTGTTATCTGGTCATGTGGTAGACAACGTGCACGCGTTATGCACCTCCAGCCAAGTGCAGACAAGGACTGAAAGGAAGAGATCTTGTTGGTATTGGATTCTGCATTGGCTTTTGCTTTGAGTTTTGCTATGGATTCGGAAGAGAAGTGGAACATTCTTTCTTTAAGTTTTGGTGCTTCACCTCTGGAAATGAACTCATCTTGGTGTGAGAAAGGGAGGTTGATAATCGGACTAACACCATCAGGAAACCATCGCCTGTGGATTGGTGGGCGTGTGATAGAAATGTTGTTTCCCTGTGCCTGAAAGATCTCAGACCAAGTGTTACAGAAATGCCAATAAGAGGTTCCATCGCCAAGGCAGTGGTTCATGGAACAGCCTATAAAGATACCATCTTTTAGTTCTGTTACTTGAATGGATAGCAATGGCATGGTATGACCATCATAGTTGACCGCCCTGTCATGATCAAAAAAGGATTGAACGATTGATGGTACATCAATCGGAGAAAGAATATTAGATATTGTCATGTCTAGATCTGCATAGATGAATTTAGCTCCAGGGCTGTTACTGCAATCAACAAAAATCAAGCTTGAAGGTGGGTTTTCATTTTTTTGTGTCACAAGGCGGCCTGCAAGTGGGTAGAAATAGACAAGGGTTACAGAGAGGGAATACTTAAGCCTGTCCAAGAGAGACTTGATGAAGTCTTCATCGGCATTTGCTGTTGGAGGTTTGGTAAAAAGAAGGCCCTTCTGGATATAGTTTGCAGAGAGCATGGCAAGATCCCATGGTGACAGGTACAAGGGCCTCTTTGACTCTTCTAAAGCATACTGTGGTTTGATAAAGCTCTCTGAGATGTATCTGATTTTGGGAGGATTAGTAGACATCAGAAATTGATCACAGAATTGTTTGAAGGAGGCTAAAGGGCTAATTGATACTCTTCAAACTCCTGAATTTTGAATAGCTACTCTGGTTTATGTACTAGAGAATTAGCAGATGTTTGACTAGCTCTCTCTTTTGTTTTCCAGTTAAGTATTATTCAATTCTGATTATTTTTTAATATTATATTTACATATACCCACAGGAAATGCAATAAGATTTGAATATTGTGGTGCCTATCTTGGATGATTACTCTTTATACAAATCCCAGGTTTTAATATAAAAAAAATATATATATATATATTAGTTGAGTTAGCTTGAGTTTATACGTGCCAATAGTTTTGTATCTACTTCTTACTTTTTCAAATGAAAATATTCAAAGATCATGTCCCCTCTAACTATCAAATTATTTATTAAAAAAAAAAAAAAAAATCTATTGGCAGTGGAAGTTAAAGTTGCACTCTAATGTAATATTAGAAATATATTTTAATATGCCCACTTGTGCCGAAAGGTATATAGCAATATCATATATATAGAGCCAAAGTTTAAGAGAAACTTTTTCTTGTTTTGATGCTAGATATGGAAACATATCATAAATTATAAATATTCATCAAGTATCCAACTATTCATTGTTACACTCTGACAACATTTAGTCACCCACTTCAATCTCCATATAATATCTGTGACTAAGATGTTCTTGAAAGAAAAAACTTATCTACATCCCCCTTCATCACTATCTCTCTTGTCTCAGTCTAACAAGCCTCATAGATTATTTCCTTCTTATCTTCTAAAAAAAAAAAAAAGATTATTTCCTTCTTAAGTCTCTGTGCCAGAAACGAAATCCAAGACTACATTAATAAGCTATCAAAAAAAGAAAAAGAAAAAAGGACAACATGAATAAATAATAATAATATATCTGTGCTTATCTATGCAAGTAGAGGTTCCTCCGTCAAATCTTACAAGGGCCTTAAAAAATAATATAAAATAAATAATAATAATATATCTGTTTTTTTTTTTTTTTGCTAAATAATAATAATAATAATAATAATAATAATAATATATCTGTTACAAGTGGAGATAGTATTGAGTATTATGTACTATATCTGTTTCTCAATTATGCGACTACAATGCCCAAGAATATGATAGCTAATGCAATAGGTTCTTGATCCCGTCTGGCCACTCGTTGAAAAGCAACTCAATTTGGTTGGCTTAGTTGCCTAATCTATAGTTTTTCATTCTATTATGCCAAAGGATTGCACCAACTGGGTATGTTGTGAATTGTGATGCTATACACCTGGACTATTGATTGCTAAATCAACTCATTAAGCAGTTGCATGAATTTTTTTTATCAGCATAAGATTTTTGAGTGATCGGTTATTTAATCCTAAATTGATGATTTGTCTTCTTCTTTACAAAATGGGGTTGCTATACTGTACAAGGCGCGACGCTTGTGTTATGTTAGTCTGCGTCATGGTTAAAGATACACTTTGAATTGCTTAATGTTGATATGAACAAGATTTTCTAAAAACCAGAATGTAAGAAATTAGGATTCAGTTCACAATTCTTAAAAGAAGCCAATGCTATGATATAGATGAGATAGAACTAAAAAGAAAGTATGTTTATTGCTTATGCTGAATTGTTCATATTTTGTTATATGCCAATTTCAGAGTGGAAGAGCTCACAAGAAGGGGGTCTAAATGGTTAAAGATAAATGAGTGAGCAGTGACATGACCCAAGTATTGAAAAAAAAATGTATGAAGTTTTAGTTTCACTTTGAGATTCTCAAACAAGCCTGTTTGGGATGTGATGCAAGTTTTAGCCTATTTGAATTTTTAGCTTCTTTTTGTTATTATTTATGGGTTTTATTGCACTTTTAGTACTATTTATGGGTTACATTGTACTATTCAGCTAGTTTTGAACTTTTTTTCTACATTATTTTCAGTAAAAAAGATTTTAGTTTCAGCTAAATAAACTGTTCCTAAATGAATTTAATCTTCATATGGTATATTAGAAGCTACTATTTTACACTCAAAAAATATATGTTGCATGAGTATGTAGCATGTCATATAACATATTTGATACAGTATGCAGATGAATATCACATACTCCTTTTATTTTGGTATCTTTCTAATAACACCATATACTTTGCAAATTACTCTCTAATAGCAAAAAAAAAATCATTATACCCATCCATTTCCTGCACTTCTGATGTCATTAGAATGATAACAAAGATTAACTGCTACTAAAGCTCTACAACTAAAGCCCTGCTTCCTGCAACAATGACAAAGGGGTACTTCCATATGGTATATGAGCTGCTGCCATTTTACGCTAAAGTAGCACCTAGTGTGAATTAAAAAAAAAAAAAAAAAAAGTAGCACCTATTGCACGAGTATGTAGCATGTTATATGTCATAATCACATACTATTTTTATTTAATTATGTTTCGGACAGCATCATATGCTTTGTAAATTATGCTCACATATTACCAATAGATTCCTGCATTTTGATGTCATTAGAATCATAGCACAGATTAACTGCAACATTTAGACACTCACTAACAAATATGCATTGAAGATTTGGCTTGGTCATCTGCACGGTTGAACTTTGGAAACTAGTGCTGCTGGTGGGACAGAGAGACCGCATCCATGAACTCCTCATCAGACTCAAGAGCGCTCATTGTATCTGGCAGAAGGCACACCTCCAAATCAATGCTTCCTCCTCCTTCGTAACCCGGGTATGATGACACTTTCCCATCAAACTTGTTTGCATACCCACTGCGAAGTGCCACTGCTTTCCCCATTCCAAATTCATTCCCATACATATTGAACCTGGGTGAACTCCCCATCACTACATTGCATTGGTCAGAAAACTGAGCCGGTTTGAAAACAAAAGGAGACTGCAGCCAGGTATGAAGGAAGTCAAGCACAACTTTGTCAGTGTGGTTGATCACAGCCTCGTGCAACTTCCATGCTGCCCACCCAAGATTATGTTCAAGCAATTCACCAACTGTCGTTACTCCTTTGATTGTGTGAAGCGAGTTCCCAAAGTAATCGTTAGACAAGGATGGCTCCATTCTTGACCTGTTATTGGTGGCTAATCTGCAATTTGTTATTTGGTCACGTGGTAGACAACGTGCACGCGATATGCACCTCCAAACAAGTGCAGATAAGGACTGAAAGGAAGAGATTTCGTTGGTGTTGGATTCTGCATTGGCTTTTGCTTTGAATTTTGCTATGGATTCAGATGAGAAGTGGAACATTCTTGCTCTAAGTTTTGGTGCCTCAATTCTGGAAATGAATTCATCTTCTTGTGTGAAAGGGAGATTGATGATTGGATCAACGCCATCAGGAAACCATCGCTTGTGGATAGGTGGGCGTGTTATAGATACGTTATTTCCATGTGCCTGAAAGATCTCAGACCAAGTGTTCAAGAAATGCCAATAAGAGGTTCCGTCGCCAATGCAATGGTTCATGGAACAGCCTATAAAGATACCATCTTTTAGTTCTGTCACTTGAATGGAAAGTAGAGACATGGTATGACCATCATAATTGACTGCCGTGTTATGATCAAAGAAGGAGTGAACGATTGATGGTACATCAATAGGAGAAAGGATATCAGATACTGTCATGTTTAGAGATGCATGGATGAATTTAGCTCCAGGGCCGTTACCGCAATCAACAAAAATCAAGCTTGAAGGTGGGTTTTCATTTTTTTGTGTCACAAGCCGGCCTGCAAGTGGGTAGAAATGGACAAGGGTGACAGAGAGGGAATGCTTAAGCCTGTCCAAGAGAGTTTTGACGAAGTCTTCTTGGGCATTTGCAGCTGGAGGTTTGGTAAAAAGAAGGCCCCTCTGGATATAGTTTGAGGATAGAATGAGAAGATCCCATGGTGTTAGGTATAAGGGCCTCTTTGAGTCTTCTGTGGCATACTGTGGCTTGATAAAGCTCTCTGAGATGTATCTAATTTTGGGAGAATTGGTAGACATCAGAAATTGGTCACAGAATTGTTTCAAGGAGGCTAAAAGGCAAATTGATACTATTCAATCTCCTGCCTTTTGAATAGATACTCTGGTTTATATACTTTAAGAATTGGCATATATTTGACCAGCTGTCTCATTTGTTTTCTAGTTAATCATTATTAAATTCTGATATTCTTTATATTTTTATATATACACACAAAATAAGATAAGATTTGAATATTATGGTGTCTATTTTTGTTTGATTACACTTTATACAAATCCTATTGCAATATTAAGAAATTTTATTAGTTGGGTTAATTGGAATCCAAATATGCTAAGAGTCTTGTAACTCAATTTTCACTTTTTAGTATTTCAAATGGAGGTATCTAAAGATCAAATCTCCCTCTTTTAACTATCAAATTATTTAAAAAGACAAAAAAAAAAGGGGGAAAGGAATCCATTAGTGTTGGTAGTTATAACTGCACTTATATATATATATATATATATATAGAGAGAGAGAGAGAGAGAGAGAGAGAGAGAGAGAGAGAGAGAGAGAGAGAGAGAGAGAGAGAGAGAGAGAGAGAGAGAGAGAGAGAGAGAGAGAGAGATAAACTTAGTGTAACTTTAAGTAATATTACACCACTTAATAACTTTTTATTGAGTTAATCTTTAAAAAAACCAAACGTTGAATTGTATGTTTACTATGTTCTTAACACGCACATCAGGTTTGATGTTAATCAAATGCCATTTACCATTTGATCTAGAAGCCCATATTTTACGCACAATTTTAAATACAAAAACTTAAGATTCAAATACATGATCAATGACATAGTTATTGATCTTAGATTATTTTGAAATTTTGCAAGCATGTATAGTATGAAATATTGAGTGATGTAACATAACTTAGAATTACATCAGGTATAACTTGAACCTAACCCATATATATTATGTAGAACAGACAACACATGACTTCCAGGAGCAATGAGAGCACCAAAAATTACAGTGTAAGATCAAGCGAGGGTGTCAATAGAACCCATCAGGGCAATGGTGTTGGAATTGAGTGAAATTTGGAGGGTTAAAGGGAAATGGTCTTCTGATCAAGACTCAAGACACCTTGAGAGTTGCCATAATTTTGGTGAATTCCCCCATTAAGGCCTCGAAAATAGTGATTTTTATTTTATTTTTAGTAATATTTCTTTTTATTAATAACTTTTTGTTTAAAAATCAGAATAAGATGCCGTCTGTTTTGAAACGTCTCTTAGAGACATTAGTTTCAATTTTTGCAATTATCACAATTTTGCTATTTTGGTGAAATTTTCTATTTTGCCACCTAATTATGTGATTAGCACGAATTTATTAGGGTTTTTTGGGCGTATTCCTAGCTTCCTAGGTTTTCTTTTACTATTTAAACACATTTTAGCCTTAAAGGCAATTTAGTTATCAAATTAATAAAAATTCAGACTTTGTCTATTGTCTATTTTTGGTGGATTCCAGATCCCTATCACCTTGTGGATTTAGGAAACTCCTCATAGATTCAAGGTTATCATTCATAAGCTAATGTGTTTAATTTATTTTTCATTCAAAAATAACGTGTTTGTTTTCTTATAACTTCCGCAACATCATATATATATATATATATATATGTGTGTGTGTGTATATAGCCAAAGTTAAGAATTTTTTTTCTTCTTAATTTTGGTGCTAAATGTAACGACTTCATCATGAATATTCATTCAAATAACTATTGTAAATAAATAATTTTTGGTACACTCTGATAAGTCTATGACTAAGATGTTCTTTGTTAGGTTCTAAAGTTTAGGATTTTATGTATTTAGAACTCTAATGTGTATTGTTGGCAAACCATGATCAAAACAATGTGTTTAAAAGTGTTTAAAGCTAGCTCAAAATTGTGTGTCAATGTAAAGTTGGAATCGAGTTAAAGCAGGAAGCATTGTGCCTTTCGGCCTGGCTCGATCGATCGAACGACAGACTCGACCGATCGAAGCTCGGGCAGAATGCTTTTCTGCAGATTTGTCCAACTCAGCCCTATTTGTTTTAAAACGTTTTTAGGGTTTCTTATTTGTCCTAAGTATAAAAGGCAAACCCTAGCCACGTTTTAGTGCTGCTTATATTTGCGGTTTGTGTAAATCTCTTGTGAGATCTAGAGGAGCTTTCCTTTACACAAACTTAGAGTTTTCAAGGAGAAGATTTATCTATGCCTTGATGATCAATTCAGTTGCTGCCATTGAAGCTTAAAGAAAACACAAGCGGGTGTGCTTGTATCTGGTGGTGAATCGAAGAAAGAAGGAGTCTGTGGATTCGGAGTTTGCACGTGGTCGTGTCAGTAAGTTCTACTGGTTGGTAGCAATAAGAAGTCGAGCGTGGGGGCTTGTAAGTCTTATTGTATGAACTTCGATTCTTTCAAGATAGTGGATTCAAGTTTACCTTGAGGATAGTTAGGTCAAATCCTCCCCGGGTTTTTACCGGTTTGGTTTCCTGGGTGATCATATCTTGTGTTATTTATTTTCCGCTGCTTTGCATGATTTGATCTTTTATATTGTGATAACCTAGACTTATTTAATTGGACTAAGTAACAACTTGGCTAATCACCTAGCTTTAATCAATTGTTTAAGGGGTCTAAAAACTATCATTCTTGAAAGAAGAGAACTTACCTTATCTACATCCCCTTCATCACTCTCTATCTCTCTCTCTCTCCCTCCCTCCTTGGTTTCCACTTACAATCCTCATTAATTTTTCTATCCAAGCACCACATTATGATAGCTGATGCAATGGGTTCTTGATTCCATGTATATTGAAGTCTTTCCTGTCTAGCCATTTGTTGATAAGCAACTCAATTTGGTTGGCTTAGCTGCCTAATCTATAGCTTTTCATTCTATTATGCCAAGGGATAGCACCAATTGGGTGTGTTGTGATGCTATACACGTGGACTATTGATTGCTTCATCAACTCGTTAAGTTGTTGTATGATTTTTTATCAGCTTAAGATTTATGAGTGATTGGTTATTTAAAACTAAATTGACTATTGTCTTCTTCTTTTCCTCGTATATGCAAAACGGGGATGCTATACTTTATAAAAGGCGCTTGTGTTATGTTATTCTGCTATTATATGTTCTTATATTCCATTTTGAAAATGGGGAAGTTTTTGTGAAGGGGGTCTATATGGTTAAAGTCTTAAAGATACACTTTGAGTTGCTGAATGTTGATATATGAACAAGATTTCTAAAATCCAGAACGTAAGAAATTAGGATTCGCTTCACAATTCTTAAAAGAAGCCAATGCCATGATACAGGCGAGATAGAAACCAGAAAGAGAGTATATTTATTGCTTTTGCTGGATTGTTCATATTTTGTTATATGCCAATTTCAGAGTGGAAGAGCACGTAAGAAGGGGTCTAAATGGTTAAAGATAATTGAGTAAGCAGTGACATGTCCCAATATTGAAATAAAAAATGTGTAAAGTTAAGTTTCACTTCGAGATTCTCAAAGAAGCCTACTGTTTTTAGCCTTTTGTTTTGTGCTAAGGGTGATATTAGTTGAGGGCCTAATTTTAAAAGAGTGGAGCTTTTTTATCTTCTATATGGTATTTGACACTCAAACAATACCTATTGCATGAGTATGCAGCATGCCAGCATGTCATATAACATATTTGATACAGTAGGCAGATGAATATCACATACTCTTTTTTATTTTGGTTTTTTTCTAACAACATCATATACTTTGCAAAATTACTCTCTGATAGTACAATAAAAAATCATTATACCCATCCATTTCCTGCACTTCTGATGTCATTAGAATCATATCATAGATTACCGGACATTTAGACTATAACAAGTATATATGTGTTACTTTCCTTCCTCACGAAAGGAAGATTTGGCTCGGTCATCTGAAGGGTAGAGTTTTGGAAACTAGTGCAGCTTGTGGGACAAAGAGATGGCATCTACAATTCACTGTTCATTCTTAATAAATCTAGAACTTTAAAAAGCACTATTCACTGTAATTTTCCAAACACTCAAAATGCTAATTAAAGAGCTTTTCCGTTAAAGCTTTGTATTGCAAAAGTTTCTGCTACTAAGCTCTACGATTAAAGCCCTACTTCCTACAACAATGACAAATAGGGGTACTTAAATCTTCCATATGTAAATGAGTAGCTGCTATTTTACACTAAAATAGCACCTATTGTGAATCCAAAAAAGGAAAAAGAAATGTAGCACCAATTGCATGAGTATGTAGCATTGTTACATGACATAAATGATGTGGTCTGCAGACAATGATCATATACTATTTTTATTTATGCATCTTTCTGACAACATCATATGCTTTGTAAATTACGCTCACATATTATAAATTCCAGCATTTTATAGAATCATGCTGACTAGGTATTGCTTCATCAAGTCACTCTTAGGCCTGTCCAAGAGAGGCTTGATGAAGTCTTATTGGGGAATTTGCCGTTGGAGGTTTCGTAAAAAGAAGCCCTTCTGGATATAGTTTGCAGAGTAGATATCATGGTGTCAGGTATAAGGGCCTCTTTGACTCTTCTAAAGCATACTGTGGTTTGATAAAGCTCTTTGAGATGTATCAGATTTTGGGAGGATTAGTATACATCAGAAATTGGTCTCAGAATTGTTTCAAGGGGGCTAAAAGGAAGTGATGCGCTCTTCAATCTCCTGAGTTTGTATTAGCTACTTCGGTTTATATAGTTTAATACTCTAAGTTATGTCTCAGAAGTTAATACTCTAAGAAATTGGTCTCAGAAGTTATGTCTCTATCCTCCCATTTATTTTCTAAAGTTTAATACTCTTTATATATATACACAGTAAGACTGTATTCTAATATAATATTAGAGATTTACTCTAGGATGCCCAACTGGTGCTGATAAATTCCCTTGAATGTATATAGTAGTTAAATTATAATTATATTACAGCATTTGTCAATTGAGGGTGTCATAAACTTGTTGAAGATAGTTTGTTTCAATGGAAATTTTTTCGTGAAGATAGTTTTATGTGTTTTCCTATGTTTGGTAGCATAAAAAAAATATGTCAAAGGAAAATCATCTTTAGTTAATAGAAAATTCTATGAAAAAATATAACTTTTTTAAAGATTGTTTTGAACAAATTTTTTTCGGAAAATAACTCTATCTCATGCTATGCAAAATAAAGGAAATTAAGAGGCAATATGAAAACTATTGAAAAAAAATTATATTTCATTTTTAAGAATGCAACCAAGTATATGAAACGAGATAGTTTTTTTAAAAATTCTACCAAACATATGAAAATGAGATAATTTTCTTTTAAAAAAACTTCTAAACATAGGAAAATGAGATAATTTTCCAAAAATATACTTATTGTTAAAATTGGTTGTATGCCCTTCATCCATAACAATTAACTCCTCCTTAGGAGGTGGATTCGGGGTTTTGATTTATTGGAGAGGTAGATTTATAAACTCGAACCTATAACATGTCACTTTTGGTGGAGGCACTTGCCATTGTATCAAGGGTTGACCTCTTAGTGCTTATGCTGATCTGTTCACAACTTGTCATATGGAAAAGTTAATAGATGCCTTAAGGGCATTAGTTTAGGAAATAATTTTAGAATTTTTTTTATGGGAAAATAAAAAAAACAACAGACTTTTTTGATAGTTTTTTATATTTCCTATGAAAGTGGCATTAAAAATTTCTTATGAAAGTGGGCATTGATTTGCTGATGCTTGACTCTAGTTTTTTTTTTTTTTTTTTAGTTAAGCATTTCTATAGTCTAATATTTATATATATATATATATACATATTTGAAACACCATACGTTTTGAACCTATGGCATTTATTTCAAGATGATTGCTCTATACCCCAAGTCTTTAATCGATTCTAAGAAACTTTATTAGTTTTTTTTTTTTTTTGAGAAGTAACACTGTAATATTAATTAAATGAAAGCCGAATCAGCTTGGATTACAATAGTGAGGTGTGGAGGAACATCCTCCATCCACACCGAGATTTTGCTAACATGTCTTGCATGTCTAGCACTGTTGTGGGCTGCCTTAATTTCTTGTCTCCAGACATGACTATATTCTACCTCATCCAACTGGTCCCCATACTGCTTTGCCTCATTAATCAGATGCCCAATGTCTGCCAACGACACCTCCTCACTCAACAGAGCATCAATCGTAATTTTTGAGTCACTCAACTTTATTAGTTGAGTTAACTGAAATCTTTTGGTGTGGTGGTAAAAACTATACTCTAATCTAGTATTTTATTAGTTGAATTAACTAAAATCTATTGGTGTGGTGGCAAAGACTATACTCTAATCTAATATTTAGAGGTATACTTTAGGATGCCCCACTGGTGCTAATAATTACCCTATAATGTATATAGTCAAATTATAATTATTTTGCAGCTTTGGTCAACTGAGGTAGTCATAGAATTATTGATTAAGAAGCAATATGTAATTGCAACTTGTAAAAGCAGACAAATAGGTATCGCATGCTTTCTTTCTTTGTTTCTTCCCCTCCCCTTCGTTAACCTGCCATTGTATTCTTTATTAATCTCCACTCCCCAAAGCTGCTAGACAAATCATTTGGATGGATTCTTTTTGTGAGACTAACAAATTTTTAATAATCATCCCTTACATCAGTACGGATGTCAACTATGTGCGTCATTACCAGCAATATTCCTGAGTCTTGACAATTTGGTAGTAGGTACGAATATCTTTTTTGTTTTATTTAGGGCCATTCGAGATTAGACTAAGTGTCCATTTGGCATGATTAATTTTATCAATTTATTTTATTATTTAGCTTATTTTTGCTATTATTTATGGGTCTTACAGTACTTTTTGGTACTATTTATAGGTCTCACTATACTATTTCAGCTAACTTTAGAAAAAGTACTTTCAGCAAAAAGTTTTCAGTTTCAGCAAAATAAGTGGATTCCAAGCAGACCCTAAATTGTCACGTTAAAGTCATCAAGTAAAGCCTCTCAATTCTTGGGAAAAAAAAAAAGAGAGTATAATTACATTTATTAGTTATTACCCTTAACATTTGTCATGGTCTTTTAACATTTCAAATGTTTCATTTTATTCTTCATACTTTTTAAGTTTGTGTCAAAAAGTTTCTATGATTAACAGTTGAATGAAAAAAGATGACATAGCAAACGGAAGGTAAGATAGAAACTAGAAAGGGAGTACATTTTGTTGCTTATGCTGAATTGTTCATATTTTGTTATATGACAATTTCAGAGTGGGAGGAGCTCATAAAAAGGGGGTTTAAATGGTTAAAGATAAATGTGTGAGCAATGACATGACCCAAGTTTTGAAATCAAGAAGGTATGAAGTTAATAAATTTCACTTTGAAATTCTCAAAGAAGCCTACTGTTTTTAGCTTTTGTTTTGTGCTACGGGTGATATAAGTTGAGGGCCAAAAGGCTAAACATGAGTTCCATTATGAAAAAACTAAGAAAATAGGGGTAAGTGGGCGCTAATGAATTTTTGTATTATTTGGAACTTTACTTTGGGTTGATGTGATTAAGTTGTATTTTTAAGTTGTTATCTTTTTTCTTCTCTTTGATTTCATAGATGTTATCTTATTGTATTATAAAGATAGTATATAAGAATATAATGTTATTTTATTACATAATATAACAAGACTTGGATAATTTCGTATTTATTACTATTTTTTTCTTCTCATATTATTTTCAATAAATTTCTTATTATTCTTTCTCACATTCTCTCTTGAAAAAGTGGTTATTCTCTCTCTCTCTCTCTCTCTCTCTCTCTCTCTCTCTTGATTTTTTATTCTTTTTTGCAACTTTACTTTATATTGATGAATCATTGTGATTTTTAAAACTCTAATTTAGGATGATATGTTTTGGTGTTGTATTTTTTAGTTCCCCAATACAAGTAATATCTCTCTCTCTCTCTCTCTCTCTCTCTCTCTCTCTCTCTCTTGTAGTTTTGGTTTGATTTTTTTTTTTTTTGAGTTAATACTTGATTATTATGGAAGTAAGAATTTGAGTTAATATCAAAACACAATCTTGGCTATGCTAATTACAGAACGGCATTTCAGTCCATTTTGGTCCACTTCATCTATTTGGTTGGGTTCGGTCAACTTCAGTCCACTTCGGTCCAACTTGGTATATTCGGTCCAGTTCGCTCCATTTGGTTCACTTTGGTTAATTTGGTCCACTTTGGTCCATTACTTCCATCAGTCCATTTTGGTCTAATTGCTCCATTTGGTCCAAATCAGTTTCATTTGGTCCATTCAATCCAAATTGGTCCCATTTGGTTCATGCGGTCTAGTTTAGTCTATTCGGTCCATTTGGTCTATTTTAGATCACTTCGGTCCAATTTGGTGTACCTACTTAAGAATGGGAAAATAAAAGTTTGGGTTGAGTAATATCAATTGAATTATATGATAGTGGATTCTAGTTAGCTCAATTGATAAAGTCTTAGTTGGTTGAATAAGAGATTTGGGGTTTAATTCTCACTTACATCAAAAACTAATTGGTGTCTTGGTCTGATAATAAAGAGTGGACGCTATAGGTTGAAACTCTCTAAAAAAAAATTGAATTATATGATAAGTTTTTGTTATCATAATAATTTCCTTAAGAGAATGATAATTTGGATAATAACTTTGAAACTTAAAATTTCTAATTGTACCAAAAGAAACTAGGAAAATATAATGCATAATAACAATATTTAGAAGAATATGGACCATTAACAAAAAAAATAATATCAATCAAAAAGATTAAAAATGAAAAAATTATATATTTGTAAAAATAGAGTGATGGAAATTATTTTTTAAAATTGTTTAATTTTTAGGGAGAAAAAATTATGTACAATAAAATTTAGAAAATAAATTATTCATATTCAGTATAAGTTTGTTATGAGTTTTGATTATCATTGTAGTTGCACGATTTTCCTGGCCCAAATCTTATTGATCTGGCCTTGGCCCAAAGCGCAACCCACAATAGAAATTTGTAGAGGATGGGTCAAAGAACTTCGCCTCAGTGAGCCTGTTCGGTCTTGTACATGGACAATGTAGTTGCAGAAAATAAAAACACAAGAAAGGATCTCCACCTGTGATTCTATTTTTCCCGTTCTTCATACAATTTTTTCTCCCCGTCTTTGGGGGATTTCACTACATTATATAGTTCCCCTCCTCTCATCTCAACCTTACACTTGTCGATCATCTAAGCATCTACTTGAGCACCTGTCTCATCAGACTCCCCCATCTCTCCCTTTGTGAGTTGCAGAGGCCAAGGTGGTACTGTTCAGGGGTCTTTTCCTCATTAATGCGGCCAAGAGGATGGTTGGGGCGCAATTAATGTGGTGGTGGCAGCTTTCCATGAGATATTTTGGATTTTATTCATTTTATATGTTGGGAGGATGGACTGAAATGGATGGGGAGAGTTCCTCGTATGGACTTCGTGATGTCCGAGGAGGAGTTACTCCTCGGACAGGTTTCCGTGGCGTTATTGGGGTTGAGTAATGCTTCATATGTGGTTTCTTTTCGGCAAGGACGCTCCTCGGACGGGCCTGGATCTGGAATAGCCCATTATTTGTGGGCCGGGCCCCACAATAGCCCCTCAAAACTCCGGTTTTTATCTCCTTCCGAGGAGAAAAGCGGGGTTTTGATGTTAGTGAGAGGGTGGAAATAAGGAGAGCTTGGGGCGCGCGTGCGGACCGTTACTTTTGACGCGTTGCAATTTACGAGGCGTGGTCATTAACTTCCGGAGGCGTTATGTTCCCTCCATCCAACGGTGTGGCGTGGATCGAACGGCCATCGTTTCTTCTCGTATTTTTAGGCAGGAATGATATTTTCTCTCTCCTCCCGGCTATATAAGACGTCAGAGGGGTTCAGTTCTTTTTATCTGCATTTCGTAAACCTCAGAGGCTTCCAGAGAACTCCATCGAACCCCAGAGACATACGAATACTTGCGCCCGTTACGCCTCCGTAGCCGTCTTTCGTGAAGCGTTCCGTCCCGGAGAGATTTCCAGGCGTCCCACTGAGCGTTTTGCGAAGGTACCAGTACATTTCGTTCATTTCGCCGTTTCAATTCCCTCCTCGGACTCCACTTTTATTCTCAGTCCTTACTTTCGTTTCCCCAGTTCAGTTCAGATGGGTAGATTTGAGAAATTAGTAAACACTCCAGCCGCTATGGAGGCCTTTAGGGCTAAATACCACATTCCCCCGGGGGTTGGGTTGCAGTACTGTCCTCTTGAAGGAGTATTGACAGAGAGAGGTATGGGAGAAGTTGTTATCCCTATGATTGCTTTTATAGAGGGAGGGATGACACTTCCCATGCGTAGGATTACAAGGGACTACCTGTTCAACCATAGGTTGACGCCGTATCAGTGTGCCCCGAATATGTTCAAGATACTAGGCTGTGTAGATGTCTTAGACGAGCGGATGAATCTAGGCCTTACTTGGCACGATGTGGCTTATCTGTACGAATGTCACCGCCTCGGGGATGATGGGTATTATCTTAAATCCCGGAACGAGGATGTTAGGTTGATCTCTTGTCTCCCAGTATCCAATAAAACCGTGAAGAATGACTTCCGTATTGCTTCTGGGGAGTGGACCGACGGTATTCATTGTCCAACTCGGGCAGGAACCCCAGGTGCGACGTTTTTAGGATCGGTCCTTTTTGGGAAAGGATTTAGTGTTGAGGGTTTATCTTTCTTGCTTTCTTTGTAATTGGAAAATTTCATGAACTAACCCCACTTTTCTTGGTTGCTTGCAGATAAAGTTCACGTCGCTCCTCGGCTAAACTTTGTGAACGTGCCAGCGTTGAACTACCTTCTTAGGTCGGAGATTTACGTTTCCGAGGACAGACAGTTGCGTGCAGCCCATCTGGTTCTGGGCTATCAACCTCTGAGCACCTCTTTCCAGGCTATCGGCCACGCTATAAGGGCGGGCAGTCCGAGGTTGGCTAGGATTGACGTGTCCAAGGACGGGTTCCTAGCTAAACACGATCTGCCACCAGTTGTGTTGCCTGGTGTTAGAAATCCTTACTTAGCAGAGCAGCTACCTCCGCCAAACGAGCCTGGTGTTGCCGTTCAGGTTGAAGAGGAAACTGAATCATCTCGTCTTTCCCTTGAGGAAGAGATAGACGAGTTTTACTTTGAGGAGGAAGTTCAGCAAACCCCTTTGGTGGAACTTTCCGGTCCTGAAGGAGAGCGGGACCGTCATTCTGCAGTTGGCGCTCCTTCCATTGTTATCTGCTCGGACGATACTTCGGACGAAGAGACAGAGCCCATGACAGGAAAGGGAAAGTCTCTGAAGGAGCTGATGGCCTCCCGAGGGAAAGGCCAGTCATCGAAGGGACCACCTCCATCACAAGTCAAAACCCTTCCTCCTGTTGTCCCTCAGGGAGTTTCGAAACCTGGCCTTAAGGCTAATCCGGACCTGAAGAAGAAAAGGCCGGTTGATACCCCTGAGGAGGGTGAGGTGGCTACTCTGCCGACCAAGCAGCAAAAGACTGCTCGTGCACCGAGGAGCAGAAGGGGCAGCTCCTCGGAGAATCGGGACGAGGAGAGCCTTGCGGAGGTACGAGCTGCCCCGCGTGTATGGAGCCCCAAGTTGGAGCTGGATGGGGTGGCCATCCCCTATAATGCTTCGGTCCGAGAGTACAACCGAGGCCGGGCAGGGTATGTGGCCGAGGCTTTAGAGCAGCCCCTACTCCTTCCTCGGGATATGGAGGCTTATAGGCGGTTCTCTCAGCCCGAGATCTTCCTATCCCTCAAAAGGGACCTCGCGATGGTAAGTAACCCTTCTACTGTTTCATTAAAAATGACACCCCTTCCCTTCTTTTTTTTTTTTTTTAAAGCAATCTTGTTTCGTTCGTAGATCACTCAGCAGGTATTTGTGGCTGAGGAATTCTGCCGAGGTAATCGTAGTCGGGCTGAGGCTGAGACCCAGGCTCGGACGGAGATGGAGAAGGCCTTGGGGTCCCTTAAGCACGATCACCAAAAACTCACGGACGAGTTCAAGGAGTCGGAGAAACAGCGCAAAAGTGCAGAGGCTGGTCTGAAGAGTGCCGAGACCCAGGCGGAGGACCAGCGCAAAGAGCTGTACTCGACACAGATTAACCTCGCCACAGAGAGGCAGGCAGTGCAGGATCTCAAGACTGCCCTGCAAAAAGTCGAGGATGAGCTAAGGCGAGTCAAAGAGGAGGCCCAGCTGATCCGAGAGGCTGCAGAAGTTGAGAAGAATGCTGCTCGCCAGCTCGGGGCCGCAGAAACGGAGGTGAGGCTCTCCGAGGAGATCCCCGAGGTGTGCAGGGATTACTGCAGTATTTCATGGGCTCATGCTCTCGATGCTGCAGGAGTTCCTGCGGATTCGGCACTAAGACTGCCCGAGAACATCTTCTATCCTCCGGAGATTCGAGAGAATCCTGATGACGTCCAAGTGGCCTCAGAGCAGGACCTGGCGGCGCCTGATGCCGTCCTTGTGCCTGATATGGCGAAGGATTCCACCGCAGACTCTACCATCGAGGTTCCTCCCCCTCAGCCCGAGCAGAAAGAAGATCCTCCTGTTAAGGCTTAGCCCTTTAGGCTTTTGATCTCTGTACCCCCTTTTTTTTTTTTTTTTTTTTTTTGAATGTGAGTCGTCCTATTTTTCCATTCTTCTGTAAGGACGTCTCTTTCTAATGTACTCGGAATATTAATATAAGATGTTCGCTTTGCTTACTATGGATGTATGTCAGTAGCGCTCTTTTTTTTTTTTTTTTTTTTAAGTATTTGCAACGATGTAGATATAGGCAAATAGCCAAAATAAAAATGGGTTTTTGGGCTGCGCATTTGAGGGTTGCGATGGTGCCAGACTGCGCGCACGTATTAAAACGATTTCCTTTAAGTAATAATCTCCCAATCTATCATAAGTGATAATTTCCCCTAAGTCTGTGGTCCGAGGAGCCATGCAGGACTTAGGTTCTGTTTAAAACTATGAATAGTTGCCTCAAGTATTAATTTCCCCTAAGTCTGTGGTCCGAGAAGCCATGCAGGACTTAGGTTCTGTTTAAGACTTATAAAAATTGTCATGAGTAATAATTTCCCCTAAGTCTGTGGTCCGAGGAGCCATGCAGGACTTAGGTTCTGTTTAAAACTATGAATAGTTGTCATGAGTAATAATTTCCCCTAAGTCTGTGGTCCGAGGAGCCATGCAGGACTTAGGTTCTGTTTAAAACTATGAATAGTTGCCTTAAGTATTAATTTCCCCTAAGTCTGTGGTCTGAGGATCCATGCAGGACTTAGGTTCTGTTTAAGACTTATAAAAATTGTCATGAGTAATAATTTCCCCTAAGTCTGTGGTCCGAGGAGCCATGCAGGACTTAGGTTCTGTTTAAAACTATGAATAGTTGTCATGAGTAATAATTTCCCCTAAGTCTGTGGTCCGAGGAGCCATGCAGGACTTAGGTTCTGTTTAAAACTATGAATAGTTGCCTTAAGTATTAATTTCCCCTAAGTCTGTGGTCCGAGGAGCCATGCAGGACTTAGGTTCTGTTTAAAACTATGAATAGTTGCCTTAAGTATTAATTTCCCCTAAGTCTGTGGTCTGAGGATCCATGCAGGACTTAGGTTCTGTTTAAGACTTATAAAAATTGTCATGAGTAAAAATTTCCCCTAAGTCTGTGGTCCGAGGAGCCATGCAGGACTTAGGTTCTGTTTAAAACTATGAATAGTTGTCATGAGTAATAATTTCCCCTAAGTCTGTGGTCCGAGGAGCCATGCAGGACTTAGGTTCTGTTTAAAACTATGAATAGTTGCCTTAAGTATTAATTTCCCCTAAGTCTGTGGTCTGAGGATCCATGCAGGACTTAGGTTCTGTTTAAGACTTATAAAAATTGTCATGAGTAATAATTTCCCCTAAGTCTGTGGTCCGAGGAGCCATGCAGGACTTAGGTTCTGTTTAAAACTATGAATAGTTGTCATGAGTAATAATTTCCCCTAAGTCTGTGGTCCGAGGAGCCATGCAGGACTTAGGTTCTGTTTAAAACTATGAATAGTCATCAGGGGACCAGCAAGCAACGGATAGTCATGAAAGAAAACATATGCTAAGCCATTCTTATTAATAATAATATCTTCTGAGGTTATTTACATTCCATGGTCGAGGTACAGGCTTTTCATCCAAATCTTCTAGGTAGTAGGCGCCTATTCCGGCCACGGATGTGACACGGTATGGTCCCTCCCAATTGGGCCCCAACTTGCCCCAAGAGGGGTTCTTCGCGCTGCCAAGAATCTTCCTCATCACGAGGTCACCTGGACCCAGAGGCCGCAGCTTGACGTTAGCATCGTACCCTTGTCTCAGCTTCTGGTGATAATAGGCCATATGAATCATCGCTTTTTCTCTTCTTTCTTCGGCTAGGTCCAGACTCCGTTCCAATAAACCGTCGTTATCGTTTGGGGTAAACGATCTAGATCTCAGTGTGGGAAAGTTGTTCTCGATCGGGAGCACGGCCTCAGCCCCATAAGTCATCGAGAAGGGGGTCTCACCGGTCAATCGTCGCGGCGTCGTCCGATAAGTCCATAAGACGTGGGGGAGTTCCTCTACCCATCTCCCCTTTGCCTCGTCCAGTCTCTTCTTCAGTCCGTTCACTATGACCTTGTTCACGGCCTCGACCTGCCCATTTCCCTGAGGGTAGGCGGGGGTGGAATATCGGTTAATAATTCCGAACTCGCGGCAATACTCCCTAAAGTTCTTACTGTCGAACTGCAGACCATTGTCGGAAATGAGTGTCCGCGGAGTTCCGATGTGAGACGGCGGCTACCATACACTGCCTGGATATGGCCTGATCTCCTCGGATCTCATCTACTTGCCCTCTGGATGGGTATTTTACTTTTTGGTGAAGTGTGGAGGCCACGGCCTCTAGGGCATGGATCCACGGCCTTGCAACTATTGCGGTGTACGGTGAATAAGCGTCGACCACAATAAAATTTACCTCCACTATCTCCGCCCCAGTCTGCACGGGTAGTCGGATTTGCCCCTTTGGCGTAACAGTCCTTCCCTCGAAACTAAGGAGGGGAGAGTCGTAAGCTGTCAAATCTTCCGGCTTCAGGTTCAGCCCCTTGTATAGATCGGGGTACATTATCTCCACTGCACTTCCCGAATCCACCAACACCCTTTTCACGTCGAAGCCCCCAATCCTCAGCGTGACCACCAAGGCATCATCGTGAGGTTGAATAGTTCCTCTCTTATCCTCATCCGAGAATCCCAGTATCAAAGAGCTTCCCTTTTTTGACCTCTTGGGTTCCTTTTGCCTGCCCTCGGAGAGGAGCCGATCCACAGCTAACACCCTGGGGATGGGTGGCCCCGTTCTTCCTGGTGCAGCGAGAATGACATGAATCGTCCCGATGGGGGGTCTTAAGGACACGTCCCTTCGAGGCTCTTGTGTTGCTTGGCCGGGATGGCCACTCGATGGGTGCAGCAGGTGGCGCAATTTTCCTTCTCGGACCAACTGATCTAGGTGATTCCATAGATTCCTGCATTCCTCAGTAGTATGCCCGTTGTCCTGATGATAGTGGCAGTACAGGTTCTGGTTGCGTTTGGAAGAGTCTCCAGCCATCTTCCCCGGCCACTTGAAATAGGGCTCATTCCTTACTTTCTCCAGTACCTGTTGTACTGGTTCTCTGAATACGGCATTCACTGTTTGCGGGATGCTCTGCCCAGCCTGTCGCGAAAAATCTCTCCTCGGCTGACCAGGGTTGTGTCGTTCTGACCTGAAATCAGTCGCTTTGGGGGGAATAACCTTCTCCTTTCCCCTCCCTTGCAGCTGATCTTCCTCCACCCTTTTGTATTTGTCGATCCTATCCCTCAACTGATCAACATTGGCAACCGGTTTACCAGTGAGGGACTTCCTTAAGCCATGGTCGGTAGGGAGCCCACTTTTGAATGTGCTGATAGCGACAGCATCATGGTTGTCATCCAGGTCGTTATACACTTCCCAGTATCTATCCGAATATGCTTTCAGAGTCTCTCCCTCGTACATGGATAAGGACAACAGCGAACCGAGGGGCCTGGGGACTCTGGTGTTGGTGATATAGCGGGAGCAGAAATCCTGAGTGAGCTGCTTGTATGAGTTTACGGAATTTGTCTTCAGGCCGTTGAACCACCTCATCGGCATTGATCCCAAGCTGGACGGGAAGATTTTACACATAAGGGCTTCATTTTGCGAGTAGATTGCCATCTTTTGGTTAAATTGGCTCACATGCTCTACCGGGTCTGTTCGACCGTTATAGATGGCGAATGCCGGTTGGTTGAACCGTCGAGGCAGCTTAGCCCCTTCAATTCTGTACGTGAAGGGGGACCTTGAAACCTGGTCCAACGCCTTCTTCATGGCATCGTTTCCTGAACCCTTGCTGGATGTGCTCTCGTATTTCCGCACAGGGGGTGGTTCCTTTTCGTAGGAAAAGGTTTCACTTGGGGGGGTCCTTGATCTCCGGCGGTAACTCGCATCCTCCGCATTGGAAGACCCGTCTGAGTCTGAAGGAGATCGCTTTCGCTGTACCCGTCGTAGCTTCCTCTTCAGATCGTCTATCTCTCGCTGCATGGCCTGGTGACTATTTCGCCTTTGGGACACGTGACTACCTTTCTGAGCGTGACTCTGGCTTGTCCGGGTAGTATGCATACTTCCCTCATGATTTCCCCCGTGGCCTGGGTTGACGGGGTTATTTTGCCTCTGGGACTCGGCGGGTTGTGCCTGTTGGGGGTTAGCCTGGTGAGGATTCTCCTGGTGCGGACCTAGTTCTGCCATGCTTGACCGTTGTGCTAGCTGATGCCCTAGTTCTTCCCACAGACGGCGCCAATTGTAGTTGCACGATTTTCCTGGCCCAAATCTTATTGATCTGGCCTTGGCCCAAAGCGCAACCCACAATAGAAATTTGTAGAGGATGGGTCAAAGAACTTCGCCTCAGTGAGCCTGTTCGGTCTTGTACATGGACAATGTAGTTGCAGAAAATAAAAACACAAGAAAGGATCTCCACCTGTGATTCTATTTTTCCCATTCTTCATACAATTTTTTCTCCCCGTCTTTGGGGGATTTCACTACATTATATAGTTCCCCTCCTCTCATCTCAACCTTACACTTGTCGATCATCTAAGCATCTACTTGAGCACCTGTCCCATCAGACTCCCCCATCTCTCCCTTTGTGAGTTGCAGAGGCCAAGGTGGTACTGTTCAGGGGTCTTTTCCTCATTAATGCGGCCAAGAGGATGGTTGGGGCGCAATTAATGTGGTGGTGGCAGCTTTCCATGAGATATTTTGGATTTTATTCATTTTATATGTTGGGAGGATGGACTGAAATGGATGGGGAGAGTTCCTCGTATGGACTTCGTGATGTCCGAGGAGGAGTTACTCCTCGGACAGGTTTCCGTGGCGTTATTGGGGTTGAGTAATGCTTCATATGTGGTTTCTCTTCGGCAAGGACGCTCCTCGGACGGGCCTGGATCTGGAATAGCCCATTATTTTTGGGCCGGGCCCCACAATCATAATAATCTCTTTTAAGAAAACAAATAATTTGAATAATTTATTCAAATATGTAAAGTTGTGATTTACAACTATGTTTTATGTTGGCTTTATTCCATGACAAAAAGTGCTGTAATTACTTTAATTTTGTTCCTTGTATTTTGTGGGATTTTATTGTATTGGGTTTAGTATCAAGTTGGTGAAGAATTAAGCATGAAATGAAGAATCAGTGGATTTCGCGAGAAGCTCGCAAGAAGCTAACCTGCAAAAGAGCCACGTGAGGAGCACATGACTGGAAGCTGAAGAGTTGTGCCAGGCTATCGTTTTCTCGAGTGTCTTGCGGGTAAGGCCTTCCCGCGAGGTAGTCGCGAAACATTCTGCCTGGAAGATTTTTAAGTGTGACTTCTCTACCCTTCACCCATACTATATATACCCTCATTACCCACAAATGTAAAGGAGGGCATTCAGAGAGAAAAACCCTAGTTAGGTTTTCTACAACACACACACCCATCTTTTTGAGAGAGAGCTACTCATTCTTAGTGAGAAATCATTGTAGCCTCTTCTCCATCCCTCTTCCATTATCATACCTTAAGAGGAGATTTGGTTTTTGGTATTGCTAGGAAACATTGGAAAATGCCAAGGTTGGTAGATGCAACTTGGAACTTGTTACGAGATCTAGAAAGCTAGACAAGACACGATTCCGAGAAGCCTTGTTAGAGTAGGAGCTTGGAGGGCTTAGGTACAACGGGTAGATTAGGCTTGGAGGGTCTCTTGCTAATCCATGTATTCCAACTGATTGTCTAGTGGATCGATTATCGCTTGGAGGGCGGCGAAGAGGTTTTACGCCGAGTTCTTCAGTTTCCTCTTCGATAACACATCGGCGTGTTATCTTGTTCTCATGCTTATGCACTAAAGTAGTTTTATTGGTTTATTGCACTTCATTTACTCTTGTTCCGCACTTAGATAAGTTAGAGTAAAAGCAATCTAGCCGTAGTCTTTTAATTGGGGGTCTAAACAGCTATTGTGTTTTAACACATTTTCGAGCATTCTCAATAAAAAGTACACACACACACACATATATATTTATTTATTTTGCTTGAAGGTGTAATCAACCTCATGCAATTCATTTAAAAGTAATGACTTTAAAAAAAATGAGTAACTACCCTAAAGATTAGATTTGTATATTCATAGCCTTCATATTTAGAAAGAATTTCACTTAAATTTTGCTTGACAAAGTGTTCTAAAATGCTTTGTTAATGTGGCTTAACAAAAGTGTAGCAAAAATAAATGCTTTACTTAAAATTTTAGATATTATGAGTTTTAGATTTAAAATAGGGGAAATTACACTTTACCCACCTGTGGTTTGCTCAAAAAACACTTTGCCTCCCTGTAGTTTAAAAATTGGCATTTTACCCACCTAAGGTAAGCTCTGTTTGTCTCCAATTACCCACATCTGTTAAAAACATGGATAAATTTGTATTTTTGCTACCATTTTATGTCTCTCTCCTCTTAAAACATAAAAAAACTAAAAAATCAAGAGAAAAAAAAGATCTGAAAGCTAGGTTTTGGCAAGGACCCACATCTTCCTACTTCCATTCTTTCTTTTTTTTCATTAATTCTCCTTTATATCCATTATTTTTTTTCATTCACCTTTCAATGAAATGAAACCCCATTAAATATTAATTCTTCTCCACATAAATAAAATCTCTGTTTGGTAAAAAACTCATGGCAAAGCATGTCTTTAATGCCCATTTTGTAGGCCCAAGAATCTCATGGAGTAAGGAACAAGCCCAAGCAAAGAAAGGGCCATGTGGCCCAACTAAAAGTGTTGAAATGGAGCAAAGTTCCAGCCCAAAAAGGTCCCCAGCAAGAGGCTTGAAAGGGAGCGACCAGCCCTTGTTCATCCCTAACCAAAGTACAACTAGAGACCCCTACAAGAGAACCAAGCCTTTGAGGATGAATTAGAGGTTGTCCCATCAGTTTTCTGCCACCCTCTACCTGATGTGAACAGTGCCAGAGGGCTATCATATCAGTTGAAGTTTAAAGGATGATGGAGCTCCATCATCTTCCTCAAGACTGTACCTCCAACGGAAGGAGAGCTGAAAATAAGTTATCCAAACCTCAACAAATTGATGCTATAAATGTTAAAAACGTTCAAGACATGATTCATGTGCCAAGCCCATGAATCTTAAAGGGGAAAATTTGAGAACATGTGGTTTGGAGGGCATAAAGGGATCTCCAGCGGAACCCTCTGAAGTAGACTTAAACTTTGACACCTGGCTTGGGGTGTTGAATCCTACTTCCTAGGGTCCAAATCTCAGTTGCAGCACTAGGGTTCTTCCTTAATACTTGCCTTAATCCCATTGGCTGAACACAATTTCAGCAATCTTAGCATTCAATGCAAGATTACACCAAATACTACCCATGTGTGACATTGTCCAAAGAAGCAAAACAGCCCCAAAAGCAAATCTATCATTTTTAGGCCAAATCCAGGTTATTAATTCAGCTAACCTACTCCCTTGAATCAGACCTACGTTTTTTTGGATTCTTGTTCTAAACTCCATTATAAAAGCATAGGCACCTCAGCCCACAAGGGGAGACAACCATTCCCTTTGAAATGCTTGGTTTGTTTACTACTTTGCTTGTGGTTTAGCTTTCCTCAAACTTACCACTCATCATCTTTAGCCCATACTCATCTAATCTCAGATACTCTTTTCCCCTTTCACACAATCACAGCCCATAAATATCTCTCAACTAGTCACAAACAGCCCACCACTCACAAAAAGCCTTAACCTCAGTGTTAATCCCATTCCACTTACTCAAAACAGCCCACATTACCTCATTCATGCCTTATGCACACATACTCACCGAAATCTTAGTTTAATACTTGCTACACTGAGCTGGGATCTCTCTCTCCCTTCATTCCATCCTATTTTTCCTCTTTTATTTGTAACTATGAAGCCTTTAATCCTTGTTTATTATTATGATGAAGGCCATAATATTTTGGATACAATGGAAGTTTTCCCTTATGTTGACTTAATAATAATAAGGAAAACATATGATTTTTACCATGTAAACACACTTATTAACCTAAAATTACCCTACCGCTAGAGATAATACCGTACCGCTAGAAGACTGATTTGGACTATGATGTTGTAAAAGGACTAATAATATAACAAACAAACAGCAGTAACGTGTTTATTGTGTTTTATTGTTGTCTTCTTGTTAGGGTGCAGTCTCTATCTCTTGCTTAGACGGACTTACACAACACCGAAAGCCTTTGGGCTTTATTTCAAGGGTCCATCGTCGAGTTTCGGCTTGGCTACCCTATATTCTATTTAGGAACATCAAAATTTTCCCCTCAACAATTATAATATGATTTTTCCCTAAATCTGGTCGACTACATTAAAACTATTTTATGTCGTAAATAAAAAAATTAAAAAAAAATACTTGTATCAAGTAACACATATAAATTAGTTAATAATAAGACAATGGGAGTATAAACCTCATATAAAATTTAATAAAAAATGAAAAAAAAAATGAGAGAGAAGGCGAGAAATAACCTTTTTCGTGTGGGAAAAATATACATAAAATGGGAGAGAGTGACAAATTTATAGTAAGAAGATGAGAATAAGAAGAGCCAAAATAAATGAAGATTAAGGGATAAAATTATATGTAAAGTTAAAACTGCCTAAGATGAATATGTATAGACAATACTTAGTTATAACATCAAAATTAAAGTAGGTGAATATGTAAAGTTAAAATCACATCAGATGAATTTGTAAAGTCATTGTATTTATATATTTAATATTGTCAAAAAAATTAAAGGTAAAAAACAAATATGAAAAACAAAAATGATGTGGCAATGGCGTGGAGGATGAGATGGCTTAACAGGAACATAGTAATTGCTACGCTTCAGCTTTTAGATATATATATATATATATATATATATAAATGACTATATATATTAGGTAATACAAACGTATGACTTTATTAGTATGTTCTCTATTGTTTTAATTACTTTAAATTATAATGAATTGTCTTCTCCTCCATTCTATTACAAGTATGAGAGTAATATTCAACTGGGCAAAAATTTACACGAAGATTTGTCTTGTTTTCATTTTTCTACTTTTTTTATATTATTATTCTTAGTATGTCAACTTAAATTCATTGTTTTTTGTAAGACCAAGTTTACTCTACACTATTTAATTATGAAGTTTCTAGGGTATGTCTGATTTAAATGATTTCTTAACAAAATTTTGTTTGAATAATTTAATAAGTTATGTTATATATCTTTGGTTTTTTTTTTTTTTTTCCTTAATAATGGTAGTTTGTTAACTTATTTGGTAAGAATTTTCTTTTAGCGATTCACAAAATGATCTTTAACGAATTATTATTATAAATTTTTTACTTTAAAATAAGTTTAACCATAGAATGATCATTGATAATATGAGAAAACGTTCTGTCCGAAGCTGGCAGAAAAGAGAGGTTTTACGCCACCAATGAGGAGCTGCCACGTCAGATATTCAATGAGGCCTCAGTACACTCTATCACACAGGATTGTAGCTCAAATAAAACCAAAATCACCAAACAGAACGTGTTCAGAAGCCTTACCTGGAGAAAACAGCACCAGCACCAACGCCTCCTCTCCTCTGACCAATGGAGCTCCTCCCCGCCGCTGGAGCCGCCGCGACGTCATTCTGAGCCGGCGCCCACACACCTAAATCTTCGGTTTGTTCCGATTAACCCTTTATTGTTTGATTAGTTATCTCCCCAATATTTAGGTTTCAAAATTTTGATGGGTTTGGTTTTTTGGACGTTAATCACTTGCTTTGGTATGGGTTTTGCTGTATTTTGGTACCTTGGTGCGTTTTGATTGGATTCCAAAGTGGTTAAGTTCAACCCTAAACAAATCTGATTTGTCTATTATGAGAATCTTGTTTTCATGTTCCAGCTAATTTTGTTTGGGTTTCAAATCATGATTTTTTTTTAGGAAGAAACATTTTGGGGTTTTTCTTTGTATTTTATCCCCGGTCTTGGCTGCTGTGTTTGTTCTTTTGATAGGATTTATTTAGTTAGTATTTCAAGTTCTTACATGAATAAATTATATATTATGTTTGCATTAAGATCTTTGGTGATATTAACCATCAGAGTGACATACTTATTTTCTACATGTCCCTTAAAGCTTTTGGATTGTCAAGCTTCTATAGCTTCAGAAGAAAATGTCGTTGTTATTCTTCTTTTTGGGGTTTTTCTTTGTATTTTATCCCCGGTCTTGCACTGCTGTGTTTGTTCTTTTGCGCGCTGCTGTGCATTTTACAGCACTTCCTGCATCAGTTGTTAAGCTCACAGGGGCTGGTGATTGCTTGGTTGGTGGGATGCTTGCTTCCATTTGCGCAGGTTTAAATCTTATGCAGAGTGTGTCAGTTGGAATTGCGGCAGCCAAAGCTGCTGTTGAGGCAGAGACCAGTGTGCCTACTGCATTTAGTTTGGCCTCAATTGCAGGTATGTGTTCACATATTCCATTTACAACTATTTTGTCTAGATATATAAACTTTGCTTGATAAGTTCTGCTCATAAAGGGTTTTAGGCTTTCCTGGAATCAAATGAATCCATATCATACTCCATAGCATTTGGAGGCACCAGTCCATTATCAAAATAGGAGTAGCAGTCATCACAAAATAATTAATGTTCGCTATCATTTCCATTTCTTGTACCAAATTCTCATTAATTTTGAAATTTATAGTTAATGGTCCTTCCAAATGCTATGAGAAACAAAATGAATGTACTATTGGGGGGGTGGGGTGGGGATGGACTTCGCTATGTTCAATAGAGCAAAGCATTTGAACTCGTTCTAGGGGCTATCCAAATGCCATACTGATGAATTGGGCTTGAGAGAGATGTACTATTTTGAGCAGTAATGTGCACCTCTTTGTACTTTGTGAATTGACAACGGTCTTGCCTAAAGGGTAAATTACAATGACAACCCCTGTGCTTTGTCACTAAAACAATGGCATCTGCATTGGCAGATCTACATTAGGGCCAGGGGGCAAAATTCTAATAAAATCTTGTGTGTGTGTGTATTAAGTATGTATATATATATATTTTTTTTTTTTCGAAATTTTGGTGGCAAATACTTCTAACAGTTGCCAAAAATTTATCATATCCAAATTGATGTATTTGCTCTGTTTAACTTTCTTTTCGATCAAATTTTCCAAAGTCTGCATACCATATCCTTAGTATCCTATATTATCTTGAATTAACCATTGGTTGATTTCATATGTATAGTATGTCACTTTAATTAAGAAAAAGTGGTTCTGGCCTGAGTCAATTTGAATTTGAGTTTTAATTCAATCTAAACTTGATGTTCGTAATTAGATGTAAGTCCATTTCTAGACCCACTTTTGTTTATTAACTTGTGTTATTTCTTTATGCTGATTTGCAATAGGAAAGACTGAAGTTGTAGCAATTATTGGTGTTGCTGGAAAGGATTGATGATAGGATGCACAGAAAGCATTGTCATTGATTATGAACAATATACTTCTTCCCTTGTAATCAAATTTGCTGGGATGGACCATGATAAATTTAGTGTGATGTAGTTTGTATTTTTCTTCTGTTTATTATCAAATGCATGCTAATTATGTAATCACATGAAAGAGTTGTATAATAATATAATCTATCCTGGACAGATATTTCCTACCTTTTACCACATTGAAGTTATACGTGGTTGTAATTAGAAGAATAGAGAATATTTTAATGTAAAATTAAATTGCAATTTTCAAAATCTCACTTGATCAAGATTTAAATTTTCTCTAACAAAATTTAGTTTTGTTCTAGCGATTTAAGTTCCACTCCAGCAAAGGACAAGCAAACTTTCTATAAAGACCTCGTTGAATTTTTTTTTTTCTATTATTGAAGAATTTACTCGAGTAAGAAGGGTCGTTTGTTCAAGAAACAATTGCAAAAAAAAAACATGTTTACTAGAAAATTTTGTAGAACGACAAGAGAGCATTGGCAACATTTTAGAGTGTTAGTTTCAGCATAAATGACCTTTCAAATGTGTATTTTCTTTGGCAATGAAGGTATAAGTCACCTTTCAAATGTGTTTTTTATTATTATTATTACAACTCTTCATTCCTTATAAATAAAAAACCATATTTTGGGGAGGGGGGTGCCAAATTTTTCTCTCCATATAATGAAATTTACAAAATTCCCCAATTTTGTTATTTGTAGAATCTTGATTAGCTGTATTTAGGAGATGGTTTGCTTACAAACCCATTAGAAAACTTATTTGAGTGGAGACAGTTATGAACATTCACATAATCCGAATATCATACAATAGACCCTTTACAAAGTTTAAATTCTATTACACACATTTAGAGAAGTGAGGGAAAAAATATAGCAAAAAATTTTAGAATACAAAGATCAAAATTTTCTTGTTCATAGTGTTAATTAGCAAAACATTATTTTATTATATTTTATTATTATTATTTTTTTTTTGCATTAGTATCTTAGTATTCAAATGAATAGTTTTAAAATTTTCAAATTGGTTTTCAAGTTTCTAATTGACAATACATTCATCTAAAATAAAACCTATCATGATTCAAAATACAAAAAGAGAATCATAAGATTAAAAATACATCTGAAATTTAACCTATCGTAAATTTTTTTTTTTATTTTTTAAGTTTCTAATTGACAATACATTCAGCTGAAATAAAACCTGTCATGATTCAAAATACAAAAAGAGAATCATAAAATTACAAATGCATCCGAAATAAAACTTGTCACAATTTTTTTTTACTGTTTTTAATTGACAATACTTTCACCTTAAATAAAACCTGTCATGATTCAGAATACAAAAAGATAATCATAAGATTACAAATACATCTGAAATAAAACATGTCACAATTTGCAATAAAAGTTTCTAATTGATAATACATTCACGGATTCACCTGAAATAAAACATGTCATGATTCAGAATACAAAAAGAGAATCATATGATTGAAGATACATCTTAAAATAAAACTTGTCTCAATTCAAACTACAAGAAGATGGTTCTATCCACCAGAGTTAAAATATTGTATAGCAAAAAATATTTGCTTCCCAATGCATTTTCCAGGCAGTTTTTGTACCAAATTACAATGTATCTGTGGCAGAAATACTTATTCCAGGAAGTGAGCTGTCACAACATATTAGCACTGCAGGCATGGAGGCAAGCGGCACAAGCAACATGAAATTTGCACTCAATGGTTGCCTCATTATAGGTACACTGGATGGGGCTAATGTAGAAATCAGGGAGGAAATTGGGGAGGATAACTTTTTCCTCTTTGGTGCAACAGCAGATGAAGTCCCTAGGCTGCGCAAGGAAAGAGAGAATGGAAAGGTACAAAGTTTGCAATTTCTTTAAATTTGGTTAAAAAAAGGGTTTTATCTTAAAAAAGACAAGTCATCACACAAATTTTTATATCTTATCCTATTAGAGAAATAGCATTAGTTCTTCAGAGCTTAGAGTAGCTGAAAGACATGCCAAAGCCTAATTGATATAGATTCAAGCAAAGCGTTACAATGGTTAAGTAAAGCCAAACTTATGATAGGCTGAGTTCCATAAACAGATAATTACAGCAGGAACTGCACATTATTTCATGACATTTTCTTCTGAAGCTATAGAAGCTTGACAATCCAAAAGCTTTAAGGGACATGTAGAAAATAAGTATGTCACTCTGATGGTTAATATCACCAAAGATCTTAATGCAAACATAATATATAATTTATTCATGTAAGAACTTGAAATACTAACTAAATAAATCCTATCAAAAGAACAAACACAGCAGCCAAGACCGAGGATAAAATACAAAGAAAAACCCCAAAATGTTTCTTCCTAAAAAAAAAATCATGATTTGAAACCCAAACAAAATTAGTTGGAACATGAAAACAAGATTCTCATAATAGACAAATCAGATTTGTTTAGGGTTGAACTTAACCACTTTGGAATCCAATCAAAACGCACCAAGGTACCAAAATACAACAAAACCCATACCAAAGCAAGTGATTAACGTCCAAAAAACCAAACCCATCAAAATTTTGAAACCTAAATATTGGGGAGATAACTAATCAAACAATAAAGGGTTAATCGGAACAAACCGAAGCATTTGGGTGCGTGGGCGCCGGCTCAGAACGACGCCGCGGTGGCTCCAGCGACGGGGAGGAGCTCCGTTGGTCAGAGGAGAGGAGGCGTTGGTGTTGGTGCTGTTTTCTCTAGGTAAGGCTTCTAAACACGTTCTGTTTGGTGATTTTGGTTTTATTTGAGCTACAATCCTGTGTGATAGAGTGTACTGAGGCCTCATTGAATATCTGACGTGGCAGCTCCTCATTAGTGGCGTAAAACCTCTCTTTTCTGCCAGCTCCGGACAGAACGTTTTCTCTAATAATATTTCCAATTTCCCACACATTGCGTGGGTTTGTGGCTAGTAAAATTAATGTGTGAGCAGTGACACCAAGTATTTAAATCCAGAATGTATGAAGTTAAGTTTCACTTTGAGATTCTCAAAGAATCATGCTGTTTTCAGCCTTTTATGCTGAGCTACGGCTGATATAAGTTGAAGGCCTAAAATTACAAGGTGGAGCTTTAATCTTTCACATGGTACATGAGTAGGTAGTTGCAATTTTACACTCAAAAGAGTCAAAACAGAACCTGTTGCATTGGTAATTTGGTATGTAGAATGTCATATAACGTGTTTGATATATTCTGCAGATGAATGTCACAAAATCTTTTTATTTAGGTATCTTTATAATAACATCATATTCTTTGCAAATTACTCTTTGATATTACCAATAAAAGATCATTACAGCCATCCATTTCTAGTACTATTTGATGTCATTTGAATCACAGCACAGGTTAACTGCAACGCTTAGACACTTATAAAAATATGTATTGCTTTCTTTCCTCACAAATAACAGATTTGGCTTGGTTTTCTGCAGGGTAGAGCTTTGGAAACTAGTGCAGCTGGTGGGACAAAGAGACAGCATTCATGAACTCCTCATCAGACTCAAGAGCGCTCATTGAATCCGGCGGAAGGCACATCTCCAAATCAATGCTTCCTCCTTCTTTACCTGGGTATGATGAAACTTTCCCATCAAACTTGTGTGCATACCCACTGCGAAGTGCCACTGCTTTCCCCATTCCAAATTCATTTCCGTACTTGTTGAATCTGGGTGAACTTCCCATGTGTACACTGTATGGATCAAACAACCGATCAATTTGGTAAACAAAGGGAGACTTCAGCCAGTTATCAAGCCAGCCACGCACAACCTTGTCAGTGTGGTTAGCCACAAGCTCATGCAACTTCCACGCCGCCCATCCAAGACTATGTTCAAGCAATTCACCAGCTGTGGTTACTGCTGCCCCAGCGGAAATTGAGTTCCCAAAGTAATCATTAGGCAAGTGTGGCTCCATCCTTGCCCTGTTATTTATGGCCAACCTGCAATGAGTTATCTGATCATGTGGTAGATGGCGTGCACGCGTTATGCACCTCCAGACAAGTGCAGACAAGGACTGAAAGGAAGAGATTTTGTTGGTATTGGATTCTGCATTGGCTTTTGCTTTGAGTTTTGCTATGGATTCCGAAGAGAAGTGGAACATTCTCTCTCTGAGTTTTGGTGCTTCAAATCTGGAAATGAACTCATCTTGGTGTTTGAAAGGGAGGTTGAGGATTGGACCACCATCAGGAAACCATCGCTTATGGATAGGCAGGCGTGTTAGAGAAATGTTATTTCCCTGTGCCTGAAAAATCTCAGACCAAGCATTAAAGAAATGCCAATAAGAGGCTCCATCAACAATAGAATGGTTCATGGAACATCCTATAAAGATGCCATCTTTAAGTTCTGTTACTTGAACTGTAAGCAAAGGCCTGGTATGACCATCATGGTTGACCGCCCTGTCGTGATCAAAAAAGGATTGAACGATTGATGGTACATCAATGGGAGAAAGGACATCAGATATAGTCATGTCTAGAGCTGCATAGATGAATTTGGCTCCAGGGCTGTTACTGCAGTCAACAAAAACCAAGCTTGAAGGTGGGTTTTCATTTATTTGTGTCACAAGGCGGCCTGAAAGTGGGTAGAAATGGACAAGGGCCACAGAGAGGGACTGCTTAAGCTTGTCCAATAGAGACTTGATGAAGTCTTCTTGGGCATCTGCTGAAGGAGGTTTGTTGTAAAGAAGACCCTTCTGGATATAGTGTACAGAGAGCATGGTAAGATCCCATGGTGACAGGTAGAAGGGCCTCTTTGATTCTTCTAAAGCATACTGTGGTTTGATAAAGCACTCTGAGATGTATCGGATTTTAGGAGGAGTAGACATCAGAAATTGGTTACAAAATTCTTTAAAGGAGGCTAATGGGCTAAGTGGCACTCTTCAATCTCCTGAGTTTTGATTAGCTATTCTGGTTTATATAGTCGAGGCTTTGCAGATGTTTGACTGGGCTCTCCAATTTGTTTTCCAATTAAGCATTATTTTATATATTCTGTTATTCTTTATATTTTATAGACACACCAAATGCAATAAGATTTAAAAAGCCAATTTATATAGTATACTTTTTTATGGACAGTCTAGCTCTAGCCATTTTTTTAATAAACAAAATCCAATTTTTAATTAACGTATCTTTCTTTTGCATTTCTACTACTTATAGTTATGAGGGTATAGCCTCTAAAGAGTCTACTTATTTTTATAATCGACCTTCCCTTGACCTGAAATCTGATAGGTGAACTTGTTTTGTTCAATTCTTAGGAAGAAGAGTAGGTCATCATAAATTAATTGCAACAGGTAAAAGTGGACTTTTAGTTCTCGCATGCTTTCTATTTTGTTCCTTCACAACCTGCCATCATATAATTCATATTCTTTAATTTCCTCTCACCACAGCCGCGAGTTTAATTGTCTGTAAGGATTCATTCATCCAAAAAAAACGAAAATTCGTTAGGAAGGATTCTATTTTGTAAGGTTAAATTTTAATAGAAGAAAGAGATAAAGGGCAAGTGAAAAATAAGGAAATCCAATAAATCATCTCTTTCATCGGCTACATGCCATCCATGTGCCTCACTGACGGACAATTTGGGATAGGTACTAATATCTTTTTGCTTTATCAAGGGCCAAGTCAAGCCTCTCAAATTCATTGGGGGTAGGTATGAATATTGAATATCTTTTTTGACCTAGTTCCCTCTCCCCATATGTTTGCTTCTCCACCAACCCAAAAAAAAAAAATCAAGCCTCGAAAATTCTTTGGAAAAAAAGTGTACATTTTCTATTTTTTGTCCATGTTTCGAAGTACTAGTTTTTAACGTTTCAAATATTTCTTCTTCTTTTTTTTTTTTTTTTTGAGAAAAACGTTTCAAATATTTCAATTTAGTTATTTTACTTTTTAAGTTTATATCAAAAAGTTTATGTCATTAACTATTGGATGGTCATTCTACTTTTTAAGTTTGTATCAAAAATTTTATGTTGTTAATTATTGGATGGAAAAAGGTGACGTGATAATGGAAGAAGATTCGCTCCAGCATAGAGAAAGTTTTCTCAAGCAACAGAAATATATAAGACTTTTTTCTATATGATTTAAGTTGATTCAATAAAATCCTAGGGATTTGATAGCAACAAAAATGTGAAGAGATTAAAGCTGTGGACCATAAAATCTAACACAACTTAAATCATATGCCATGTCAAAGGAAAAATGGTTAATTTTGTTAAAGAGGCAATTGAATAAAATCCTTCATAAGTTCACTAGAAATAAGTAATATGAACAAAATAGGGATTGGGAGTTTGGGGGATTCAAACCTTGAGAAAATGTTAGTGAAGCTTGCATCAGCAAAGCTTCTTATGGGTGTGACTGTGTGACTGACTTCCCATTTGTAGGTAGATTCGCTTGTGGCTCTTAAACTTTTCCAAGTAATTGTATCTTTTATTTTTTTTTAAACACTGTAAAATTCGCTTGCTTAATTATCTCTATTTCCTAACAAACAAATTATTTAAATAACCAATCTCTTCCCTCTTTTGCTGCCATCCAAATTCTTTGGATTTTGCTGAACAATCACAATTCAGAATAAACAAAAGGGGAAAAAAAATACTAATAAATATATCTTGCTAGAGCGAATCTCCTACATTACCGTTTCCATTAAATAACTTACAACATATACTCTCTTTTTTTTTTGTGTACAGACATAAAAGTATAAGGACTAAACTGAAATATTTGAAAGGTTATGGACCATTAAACATGAGATAAAAGGTTAAGGATTAAACCCAAAAAAAAAAGTTACTCCTCTTAAACAAGTTTTCTAACCAATTAATGAAAAAAAAAAAAAAAAAGTTTATTTTTCAGATAAAAAAAATAGCTTGTGTTTCATTCCATTAAAGGCCAAAATGCAAAAAGATCTCTTGGGTTTGGGTCAGTTGCAAATTGCTGGTGTTTTATTCCATTAAAGCTTGACTTTCTGCCATATGTGGTCAATTTGCAACTGACCCAAACCTATGAATCAAGCCAGCTTTAATGGACTTTCCGCCTAATATTGAGCAGTTGAATTATTAGGAATTTAGGTGGAAGGTGCTCCATCCGCACTTGTAATGTGTCCAAGTGCAATAAGATTAGATACACAATACATTTTATATTTTATTTTTCAAACTATTGAGATAGTAAATTGTGATTGGTGTATAATAAAAATAATGTCAATAATAGTTCTATGTGAAAACGATATTGAACAGATCACAATCTGTCAACTTAGAAGTTGTGGTAATAGTTGTAAAATTTATTGTATTTATAATAAACCTACATAATAAAAAAACACAAATATTTTTTATTTAAATATTTCTTATCCTCTCAATTTTCATCTCTCTCAACTAACAGGTTATGAATACGTCAAGCACACCATATGGAGTTGGTGTGTCGTCTTGCATGTCCCTTTCAAACTCAACCATGCGTAAGATTGGGAAGTCTAATTTCCTTTTGCAACCAATTATGCCTTTTTTCCGTGCAATATCGTGTTGCTTATAACTGATCATACTTTTTGATTATTGAAGGTAAAAAAATATTCTAGCCAAATGAGGAAAAATTCTTGGGATAAGAATTGTGACAAATAAATACCAATACAGTAGCTATTTAGTCTTTGCCTCGTGCCTATGACTATATAAGTGGGGGCATAGGACGGTAGGTGAAACAATTCATATAAATTTTAATTTTGCACAAAACCCGTTTGACTGAACATAGAGAAAAGGTAAGCAACTTAATCCAGTAGCCAAATCTATTAGCATATTGGAGAATCTCAATATTATAAAAATAACACGAGTAATGCTAGGAACACACTCATTCTAATATAATCTGAACTGGTTGGTGGTAGTCTGTTAGGTAAAAGATTACTTGGTCTTTCGGATGATATTTATATTTAATTTGAGCCATATTGGTTTAATTATATGACAACGTCTCTTAACTTCAACCACACAGGACTTATGTTTGTCACTTTGCCATCTTTCCGCCAAGGGTAGTCATTAATGTTTTTTGTATTCTTCTTTTTAATGATTTGATAGTTAAGAGAGGAGAGGGATTTAAATGTCCCCTCCAAATCTGTCTGCATTACGAAATATCCAAGAAGGCTGAAAAAAAAAAAGAAAAAAAAAAAGGGTGAACAAGAGGCAACATTATGAGCAAAAAAATTAACATAACATAAGAATAAAGCCATAATATCATATGCTATATAGGAAGGAAAATGCTAAATGCAGTATTATTAGTTTTACTAAAGAATTTTATAAATTAATGTGACAATTTATGTGAATGGTATTTTATTAACTATATGATAAATTTTTATCATAATATAATATAATATATAAAATTTTATATCATTTGTACTTAGAATTGAAATAAAAATTTATATAATAAAATGTATAGTATCCTTATTATCATGCTAATGATAGTGGACATCTTTATCCTTAAATTAAGTGAAATATTATGGTTGGTTTCAATTCATTTAACTGAAATTCTCTTGTTATTGAATAAAAAATTTAGATTTGAATCCACCTAAACCAAAATGAAACTCATCAATACCAAAATCAAAAGTCATGGAAATCTTTTCCTCTCACCAAGGGTGAGCTTTTCCTTTCACCAAGGGTGAGCTTCTTCCTCTCCGTCCCTGTTCAGCGATACTACAAGGAAGCCGAGTAACTGGTTCAGCTCACTTTCCTTACTACACATCATCATAGATGGATTCAGACTTCATAGAACGAATCCAACGCATCACTCTCACACCTGAGGAGAATCAACCTATTACGGTTCGAGCGGTACACAAGGAGAAGATTCTTGAAGAATATTCCCTCAGCCTCATTGGAAAGTTCCTAACTACACGCCCTTGAACCTGAAAGCCGCGAAGAACCTCCTACGCTCAGTGTGGAAACTTGGAAGTGATCTAAAGATAGTTGACGTGGGGGACAAACTGCTTCAGTTTAAGTTCTCATTGGAGAGCCAACTGCGATGGGTTTGGGATAATGGCCCGTGGAGCTTTGACAGCAATATCCTGGCCTTACAGAGATGGGAGAAAGGCCTGACAGCTAGGACGGTAAGTTTCAGGAGCTTGCCGATGTGGGTTCAGGTGTGGGGCTTATCGTTTGACCTCATCAACGAAGAGGCGGGGTTGGACATCGGACGTGGGATCGGGTCTGTGGTGGAGGTGGACTGTAGAGCACTTGCATCAGACCAAGCTCGCTTCCTGCGCATCTGAGTAGAAGTCCCGCTTAACAAACCGATACGGAGAGGCGGTTAGATCATTAGTCCGGAAGGAGACCGGGTAAAGGTGGCGTACAAATATGAGAGACTTGTGGGCTTGTGCTTCCAGTGTGGTAGAATAGGCCATGAAGCAGCCCAATGCCCCCACCCGGTCGACGGCACCACAGATAGCAAACCTTATGGCGACTGGCTACGAACTGGTACCAAACACCCATCCAACGGCTTACCAGGGTGGATGGACAGCCCGCCTCATCGAACCCCAACACCACCGCCCCAAGCACAGTGTTCGGGAACCCCACCCTCCACAGGTGTCGACGTGGACCCCACTACCGAAATTTGCAGAGCGGACAAGACAGGACCTGCTATGGTCATCTCACAGCCGCAAATCACGGTAAAGATTTCAACAAGCACTGACACCTTGAAGCCCGACCCCATGACAACCCGCATCAGCATGAAAAGGAGCTTCTTTTTCCGGCGGGGAACCTGATAAGCGTGCCTATCTCGTATGGGCTGGACAGTGATGTATTAAATGAGGGTCACGTGACTGGACTTACTCCACCAGACACCTCACGTAGTTTTGCATGAGGCATGGGACCTAGTGGTATTAACACAAATATAGCAACTACGTGGAAAAGTCCTACGCTAACCTAAAGTACAAGTACAAGAAAAGAACTTTTAAACACACAGGATCAGGTTGGAACTAAAAGAGCAAGTCGGGACCACCAGGAGAATAAGCTCGAAACAAACATGGAGAAAACTAAACGGCGTAGGGTGTTGGCCGAAACTACTAAACCACCTCTCCCAACGGCAGCGGCTGCGTCCCAACCCCGCCGGTCACCATGATTATCATGAGCTGGAACTGTCGAGGGCTTAGGAACCGCCTAGCAGTTCAGGTACTTGTTGACTTGGTAAGAAAAAAAGGACCCACAATTTTGTTTCTAATGGAAACTAAGTTGTCAGTAAGTGAGATGCAACCCATAAAAGCTGAGCTAGACTTTCCCTCGATGCTGGTGGTTCCTAGTTTGAGGCGAAGTGGTAGGCTGGCGCTGCTTTGGAAGAACGATGTGGTGGTGGATACTCAAACATACTCCCCTAACCACATTGACGTTCATGTTTCTTCCCCCATGCAGGCATTATGGAGGCTAACTGGTGTGTGTGGCCACCCTGAAGAGAGGATGAAGATCGAGACATGGAGATTGCTTAAGCACCTACGAGCAAGGGCTTTACTCCCATGGGTGTGCCTAGGCGATTTCAATGAAATACTTTGCTCTGAGGAGAAAAACAACCGAATCCCGAAGCCAACCCAACCCATGCAGGACTTTCAAAGTACTCTTCTTCACTGTGGTTTAGTGGACTTAGGCTTTCAAGGTTACAGGTATACTTGGAGGAATGGGAGGCGGGGGGATGCTTTTGTAGAGCAATGGCTCGATAGGGCCTGTGCATCGAAGGAGTGGAGAAAGCTTTTCCCCGAGACCAAAGTGTTCCACACGTCAGCAGCCTACTTAGACCACAACCCCATTCTGCTGAACATTGAGCCCACTCTTACACGACACCGTCGAAGTAAGAAAATACAACGGTTTGAAGAAAAGTGGGTGGCTCACCCTGAGTGTATGGATCAGGTTAGGTCCTCTTGGGTTCAAACCCAACCTACTGGTAGCCCTATGTTCTGCTTGTTTGAGAAGATTAAACAATGTAGGATGGATTTGGTGATGTGGAGCAGAAACACTTTCGGTAACACCCGAGACCGTCTAAATGCTAAGCAGGGAGAGCTGAAGGAGCTGATGACAGCAAGGTACGGGGAAAATTTGGACAGGATACATGAAGTCATAAAAGAGATAAACGAACTAATGCACCATGAAGAAGTGTTCTGGCGTCAACGCTCGCGCTCCATCTGGCTTCCGGCCGGTGACAAGAACACGAAGTTTTTCCACCAGCGTGCAAGCCAAAGGCGGCGCAAGAATACTATTGAGGGCATGAATGATACTAGTGGGAGGTGGTGTACAGACACAGGGGAGATAGTAGGCATAGCTGAGGAATATTATAAGAGATTGTTCACTGCCTCGAACAACCTCAACATGGACGATGTGCTGGCCTCCGTGGACAGGGTTGTCACTGGAGAAATGGTAAGGAACCTAGTTCGGCCATACACGGCGGACGAAGTTCGGACAGCCCTTTTCCAAATGCACCCATCCAAGGCACCCGGCTCGGATGGCACGTCTCCTTTCTTCTTCCAAAGATTTTGGCACATTGTGGGTCATGATGTCACGGAGGCAGTATTGTCGTTTTTACACTCAGGGAGGTATTTGCATAAAATGAATTATACACACATAGTTCTTATTCCCAAAAAGAGTAACCAACAGAATATCACGGAGTATCGACCCATTAGTTTGGGGAATGTTGTATCAAGGCTAATCTCTAAAGTCCTAGCAAATCGGGTGAAGTCCATGCTACCTTGTGTTATCTCCGACTCCCAGAGCGCTTTTGTTCTGGGTAGGCTAATCACAGATAACACTTCGGTTGCTTTCGAAATAATACACAGTATACGGAATAGAAGATAGGGAAAAGTTGGGCACATGGTAGTCAAGCTTGACATCAGCAAAGCCTATGACAGAGTGGAATGGAATTTCCTAGAGAAAATCATGTTGAGCCTAGGTTTCCCCATGCAATGGGTGGATCTTGCAATGTCGACAGTGCATTCAGCCTCATATTCAGTCATCGTTAACGGTGAGCCGTGCGCGGTTATATTACTCCCTCCAGAGGCATTAAGCAAAGTGACCCGTTGTCACCGTACCTCTTCTTATTTTGCGCCGAGGGACTCTCATCCGTGCTACGGAGGGCAACCATAAACAATCACGTGAAGGGACTTCTATCTTGTCATGGAGGTGTACGTATATCACATCTTCTATTCGCCGATGACTCTCTACTCTTCTGTGAAGCCAAGCTAGAAGAAGGTCGCTGATTACTTGGCTTACTCACTCAATATGAAGCTGCTTCTAGGTAGGCTATCAATTGGCAGAAAACCACCTTGTTCTTTAGCCCGAACACTAGTCTTGAGGTACAAGAAGACATACAGACTTTGTTTAGAGCACAAATATTGACAAATTGTGAGAAGTACCTCGGCCTACCCATGGTGGGAGGGAGGTCTAAGGTGAGCACTTTTAGGGAGCTTTAAGAAAGAGTCTCTAAGAGGGTGGTGGGATGGAAGGAGAAGAATATCTCGAAAGTCAGGAGGGAAGTCCTGATCAAATCGGTGGCTCAAGCTATCCCGACCTACTCCATGAGTATCTTCAAGATACCTAGAGCGGTGTGTGATGGTATGAACTCTATTTTAGCTAAATACTGGTGGGGGCAGACTCGAAACAAGTGGAAGATACACTGGATCAACTGGGGCAGGTTGTGCACTCTGAAGGATAGAGGTGGAGTGTGGTTTCGAGACATTCATGCTTTTAATCTCGCAATGCTAGCCAAGCAGGCATGGCGGCTGACTCAGGAGACTCACTCCTTGTTTTACCTGGTGTACAAAGCTAGGTACTTCCCCTCGTGTTCCTTCATGGAGGCAGTATTGGGAAGCAATCCCTCTTTTGTCTGGCGCAGCCTTCTCAGTGCAAGGGATATGCTTAGGGAAGGGTCAATATGGAGCATTGAAGATGGAAGCATAGCTGGCATTAAGAGCCATAGGTGGCTCCCTCACCCCCCGACTTTTCATGATGGTGTGGACACGTCGCTAAAGGTGGGAGAATTCATTGACCCACACACCAAACAGTGGGACAGGGAAAAGGTCAACGCCTGGTTCTTGCCACCATCAAGGGACGAAGTGCTGGGGACACGGCTGGGGAGGGTAGACAAGACAAGCTGGTGTGGAACGAGAATAAATCATAGACCTTCTCAATGCATTCAGCGTACTAGGTAGCCCTTCGAATTCACCGGAGGTCGAGTGCAGAACACTCCAGAGCAGGGGACAACAAGAGGGTATGGAATAGGCTATGGAAGCTGCCCATCCCTCCTAAGGTGCATAACTTTGTGTGGAGGGCTTGCTCGGACATCCTACCAACCCGAGCAAACCTCTGCCGAAGGAAGGTCCACATGGACCCTAAGTGCGGGGTGTGTGGTGAGCATGACGAGACTGTTATCCACACCTTGTTGCAATGCCCTTTAGCACGGAATGTCTGGACACTTGTTCGCGGGAAGCTTCAGAAGTGTGTTTCCTCAGCTTAGCGCAGACCTCGGTGGAGAAATTGAGTAAGAAGGATCTCGAGACGTGGGCAATGGTGGCATGGTCAATTTGGAATGCACGAAACCGGGTCCAGTTTGAAGCGACTCAAACTCCACCGCAAGCTATTCTTAAGGGAGCAGTCTTGTTATTGGACGAGTACCAGCGCTTGGCTAGTAGCATGGCACGTTGCTGAGCTCATGCGTGGACTGTCTGCTCATTAGGAGGCCCAATGTACACTTTTCTTTATTTTTCTCTCTTTGGGTTTAGTCCCCCTGTTGGTTGCTAAGTTTGTTGGGCCGGGCCCATTGTACACTTTATTTTGAAGATTAATATACGTCTATCTTTTCCGTCAAAAAAAAAAAAAAAAGTCTTGGTGCGACTTGGTTTGGAGAAAGTTTTGGATTATCTCCATTTTTATTCTTTTTCGTTTTTCAAACTATTTTGTTAGAATTTTAAAATATTTATAGTGAGGGACTGAGGTGAATTTCTTAGAAGGTGTACATTTACAAATCTTGAAGGTGAAGCTGGTTCTTAATGTTAATTACTTAAAATTCTTCGGTCAAATATGGCAGGTTGAGGCAGTATCTGACTTTTCCTTTTCCTTTTCCTTTTTTGTTTGTTGAGAATCATTATTTTTGCTGACTTTTGTTCTGGACAAAGGACTCAAGAACTTGGTTTGTGCTCCTCTGCGAAGATTTGTTTTATATATACAATTTTAATTTTAATTGATTTGGTGAAAAATTCCTTTCAACTATTGTCAGTATTATGTAGAAATCAAAATGATTATTCCGTATAATTTTAATCACATAATTTATTTAAAAATGGGGTATGTTATCTATATAATCTATATCTATAATGTTCAATATAATAAATAATAACTGAAAACGTTTGAATATTAACTAACTTCTAATATTTTGACACATAAATTTTCACATTACCTATCTTTTTTTGCTTTTTTTTTTTAAATTTATTTATAAAAATGGCTATTAATTTGGTCATAATGTTGGAGCTCGTATATGGTGTACCCGGCATATATGCCAGGTACAAGATATAATTTTCGATAATGTTGACTAAGTCCTATTAGGACTCAAGATCGTTATCAACTTAAAGAGAAATTATAAGGTCCTCATGGTGGACAAGTGATGTGGTTCACTATTCCAGTAAAAGACTCCCACTTGTTTAAAATTTAGAATTTTAAATAAAAACTGAATACTGACTCAACAATTTGAAATAGGTGAAAGTCTTTTAATGGAATGGTGGATAAATGACATGGTCTACCATGAGAGCTGTATAATTTCTCCAACTTAAGGTACCCAAGTTATACTTGAATTTCCATTGTATGTAGACCACGGTAATTGTGGTGCAAGCTATTGCTGAAAGTTGTTTTTTAGTTGTCTTTGTTGTTGTTGTTATTGTTGTTTTTTTTTTTTTTTTTTTTTTTTTTGGTGACATGGTTCTACAGACATAATATTATAGAAATTAGAATTCAAACACCTTTTTTTTTTTTGTTGAGAAAGAGAATTCAAACACTTAAGTAACTACAACGCATACAACGGCCACTTTTTACAAAACAAGAGTTTCATATACATCAGGGTCCTGGGACTCCTAAAAGTCCTAACAACCTAAACCGCAACGATTGGCTTGAGAGAAACTTTTATTTTGGGTATTGAGTATTTTGTCGTCTAATTTTTTCAGTCCAATTATGCTTGGAGGAAAATATGAATTTGTTTCGTCTTATAAAAAGTTCATTCTCAAATATTATATTTGAAATGATTGCTGTATATAAGATTAATCTTTTTATATTTATTTTCAAATTTTATTTTGAACTAGAGTTATTGAATTTGCATCACACAAGTTAGCAACTAGTTTAAATAATTTAACAATTCATGAAATTAAAGTGCACTTATTTTTAAAGGTTTAAATTTTTTTTAAAGATTCTATTATTTTATTTTATGTTATTTTTATTATCTATTGTAATTTTGGGTTATGATAAAAAAAAATTATATAATACTGGACGTTAATCCAGAAAGTTCAGCAAAAAATTATATAATAAATTAATAAGGAGTATTAATTAATAAAAAATCAAATCAAATCAAAGAATTAGTAAAATGTGTAAAAATATATTAGATATTGTTTTCAAAAACCAAATATAATTTAATTTAAATTTCTTTATTTTATTATAATGGTGTGTTTAATTGGCTTCAACTTTTTTTTTTCTTTTTTGAAGAATCATGGCTTTAACTAATATATAACAATTTAACATCCTTCATAATTTTAAAATTAAAAACCAAGATAGAAAAATGTAAATTATAATTAGTTGCTAAATTGTGCAGTGCATGAAAATGTTTGCACAAAGTGCTGATATGAGCAAGATCAAGATTCTTCCTTAATTGCAACTAATCAATGATGCTTAAATCTTAAATTCTAAGTAGCGTAGTAATTTATTATATTTGTTATTATAATATTCTACTCAATCATTTATCATGCATAAATACATTTTACATGAGATAAGCTAGGAAAATTTAATGCTTAAATCTTAAATTTTATGTAGCGTATTAATTTATTATATTTGTCATTATAATACTCTACTTAATCATTTATCATGTATAAACACATTTACATGAGATAAAATAGGAAAATCAATGCTTAAATCATAAATCTTATGTACCGTAATAATTTATTATATTTGTTATTATAATATTCTACTCAATCATTTATCATGTATAAACACATTTTACATGAGATAAGTTAGGAAGTATGGACACTTCATTTGGGGTATTGTACGTGCATTATGCCTAGAACACTTCTAGTCAATGGCAGAGCCACATTGAGATCGAAGGGGGCCTTGGCCCCCCCAAAATTTTTGGAAAAAAATAAGGAAATATATATATTTTTGGAATTATCCTAATTAATTTGAAATTTTTTAAAGAACCCTTATCATTTTGGCCTCCCATACCTGATAATATGCATGTATAGATTTAAGAAAGTCTAAAAATAAATATAACTTTCATTTAAATAGAATACAATTTAATTAGTGATAAATATATATGTCAAAAAAATTACAATAATTAGACATTTTAGCATCTTTAAAATGAACACATAAGTATTTAAACAATTACCTCAACAAATAAAAGGGAAATTTTTTTTAATCTTCATCCCATTGCCTCAACACATTGCTTAACTTGCACCACAGTAGTATAAAATTGGAAGGTCAGAGGCTTTGTTGATCTACCGCACCACCAAGTCCACCACACAATTGCAAAACATTTTGATCAGTGCTCACACAAGTGACTCTCTCTCTCTCTCTCTCACTCTCTTGGTCTCTGTTTACCTTTCTTCTTCTTTTTTCTTTCCAATTCTTCTCTCCTTTAGGCTATACAGCTACAATTCCGTGATTTACAATGTAAAAATTAACAAAGCTTCCATGTGAATGTGTGAATAATAATGGCAAACTAGACTAGATAAGACAAACAGGGTTCCCCAAGCTTCCGTGTAGGCCCCTGTGTGACTATGCCCCTAACCCACTTTGTTACCCACTTTCCCAATTACCAGGTAATGCACTTTTCTTTTCATTTTTTTTCTTTTAATTTTCCTTATAATATATTATTTGATATTACAATAATAAATATTATATATATATATATATATATCTCATATGGCATTATAAATGTACTTGATTAAAATATACTACTATAAAACATTTAATTTATTGATAAAATAATATAATATGTATTAAGTTGTTGTTTATTAGATTTTTTTTAGGCGAAAAGCCTCTTTTAGTCCCTACATTTTCAGGTGATTACCATTTTAGTCCCTACATTTTATTTTTACCGCTTTTAGTCCCTATCCTAAAAAACGCCTCTCATTTTGGTCCCTACCGTTACATCAGAAATGAAAATTGCACAGCTGGCAAACGGCATGCACTGTTGGCCTGACGTGGCCATTAAAATAATAATAAAAAATGCCACGTCAGAATTTAAATTAAAAAAATTAATTTATTAATTTTAACTAAATAAAAAAAATTAAAAACAGAATTAAAAACTAAAAATCATATGAATTGAGATCTAAATGTGTCTTGAACAAGAACAACAAGAACACAAACTCAAATCCAAGAACACAAACCCAGAAATTAAAAAAACAAAGAAACAAAAGAAAAAGGTCACTATTTATCCACCTGACACTTCTTCTATTAACTAAAACTAGAACCGGATTATAAAAAAACTCTCCTTCCCCGAAAACTCATCTCTCAAAAACGTTAGTCCCCAAAAACCATCTCCCCTAACACTCTTGAAAAAACAATCATTAGCATAAAAGAAAAACCAAACTGAAAAACCCTTTTGAACCCATAGCTAACGCATCAATTTCTGGGTTTGGATCGTCAAATCCGTAGATCTCAGTCTCTCTATCCTTCCTCATTCTCAGATCGGAGCTTAGATTTTTTTTTTTTTTTTTTTTGTGGAGAACCAAACGGTCCTCACTCTCAGATCGGCATAGAGCTTAGATTAGTGTGGATTGTGAGATATCTCCATTGAGTGAAATGGAAAACAAATCAGTAAGTTGTGGTTTGGGTAAGTGATTGTTCTGATTTGGTATTTGTTGGGTGGTGGGTTTCTAGGTTGATCTGAGCGTGACCGGAGCTGGGTGTGTGCTGTGATGTGTTCGTGGGTTTGGATCGGTGGGTTTCTCGGTGGGTTTCTAGGTTGATATGGGCGTGACCGAAGCTGGGTGTGTGCTATGATGTGTGTGTGGGTTTGGATCGGCAGAGATCGGAGTGGGTTTGAACTAATGCTTTGATGGGTTTTTTTTTTTTTTTTTTTTTTTTTTTTTTTTTTTTTAATTTCTGGGTTTGTGTTCTTGGATTTGAGCTTGTGTTCTTGTTGTTCTTGTTCAAGACATACTTAGATCTTAATTCAAATAATTTTTAGTTTTAAATTTTGTTTTAAATTTTTTTTATTTAGTTAAAATTAATAAATTAATTTTTTAAATTTAAATGCTGAGGTATTTTTTTATTATTATTTTAATGGCCACGTCAGGTCAACAGTGCATGCCGTTTGCCAGTTGTGCAATTTCTGTTTCTGATGTAACGACATGGACCAAAACGAGAGACGTTTTTCAGGATAGGGACTAAAAGCGGTAAAAATAAAATGTAGGGACTAAAATGGTAATCGCCTGAAAATGTAGGAACTAAAAGAGGCTTTTCGCCTTTTTTTTATTATGGGTCGAAATTTGAATGATTGTTTGTCTTTTATTTAGCAATCTTTAAATTATTAGTATTTTTTTTAAATCTCAATCATTTTATTTAATGGGTGATAATTTATTTTGATAAATCTATGTTCATAGGTAAGTTTAGGACTATTGACACATTCTTGAAATGTATATTGATTATTAAATTATATCTTACATTACTATTCTAGATTTCATACACACACAAAATTAGTTGTCTAATTTTATGTATGGCCCCCAAAGATAAATTTATGGCTTCGCCACTGCTTCTAGTCATGTCCTTTTAAAATAAAATAAAAAACTAAATGCAGAACATGGTTGGAATACGAAAACGAGAGGAATTAAATACTCTTTTACAAAACTAAGATAACATTCATGCTCTGAATAGCAATAGTGCATTTGAAAATTAATAAATATCTGTATTCTTGGTTTGTATTCTATAATATTACTCTTAAATAGTTATTGATTTGCTTTATTATCCATTATTACTCTTAATTTGATATATATTTTATTTTATATTATATGAAAAATAGATATTTAATAATATATAAAAAATATAAATAAAAATATATTTAATAATTATTTAATAGACATGTCCTGCCTTACCCATGTCATATTCTTTTAGAAATTGTCGTGTACCCCATACTTGTGTCTGTGCTTCTTAGGAGATAAGTTAGTAATATTTTTTCAAAGTAAATTTTTTTTCAACCAATATTTACATTTTCTAAGCCCGGAATCTGATATAATAGCTATAGATGTTTTATATATATATATGTAAGGACACGATTTGGAACGACCCAAGAACGATACTGGATTCGCACGTAAATAGGCCCTAACAATATCATTTATAGAGCGTGGGTTTGAAAGGCTAGGCCTTGATCACGAGTCAGTGGTATTCCGGAGTGTTCATACATAAATAAATCGTGTTCGTACGTAAATAAATAAATCGTGTTCGTACGTAAATAAATCGTGTACGCTCTGGGAGTCTTTCTCCTAGAGGTGGGCTGGGAGACTCTGGTTTTGGCCATTTTTCCCAGCCTCTTCTATGGATTGCTTACTTTTCCTTTTATACTAGCCTGTGTTCCTTATCCTTCGTCCACGTGTAGGGTCGACTTTTCAGGACTGATACTTGTCCCATCAGCCCATACTCAAAGTCGTTGGAGGTGGTTGTAAAAGCTGGGGAGTATGGCTCTGTCAGGTGCAGAGTATTGAATGGCAGTAAGGGTAACTTTCCCTGGTCGTTGCACTTTCCAGCGTACCCTTTTCTATTGACTTAGATATTTTAGATTTTTATTCCCAAACTGTTCCTAGACCGCTTTTGCCCCTCCTTCTAGGGGGACCTCGGATATGCCGAGGACAGAGTCATCATCGGCCGTGTCCCAAGACTATTTCGTACTTGTATTACCGAGCCTGGGCTATAACCTTCCTCGGCTCGGGCCTTGGGCCCCAATGTAAAAAGAATGGGCTAGGGCCACAATTTATTGGACCCCATAATAGCCCGTCAAAATCCTGCTGTCCGACCTCTTGGTTGGAGATAAGGGTTTTGGTAACGCCAAGCCTTTATTACGGCTCGTTTAATTCTGTCTTTCATTAGTGCTAGTGTCCCTTCATCTACCCAGGAAACATACCGGGCTATGGGACATTCCTTTGAATTTATTTACAATGTGTTCCTGCCATTGGATTACCCAAAACGCGCCTTTAATGATTTCCCTTTATGAGACCATTTAAATTCGACGGTTATCGATGGTGTGGGGAAGTGGAACGGGTATATTCTCGTTTACCGCTTTCCCTGGAGATTCGGGCAGATTAAAGGCCTTCCGTTTCATCCCTCATATAAGAATGAAAGCAGGAGGTTACCTCTCTCTCACAGAGACCTTTCAACATTTTTAAAGTCTAAACACTCTTAGCCTCCCCCAGAATTTCCTATATCCGCCCGTTTGCACTTTGAATTATGATTCGTTCATGATAAGAGGGGGAATGAAGAGACCATACCCTTCTCAAAAATGCCACGTTCTTGTGAAGCTCAAACTGGCTCGGTCAGGGCAGGGATGGCAGAGACTCAAGATACCTCTTACCTTCCTTTCAGCCAAAATCCGAAGCAGGAGCTCGTCGCATCAACTTCTTGGCGCGGCTGAGCTGGGGTCACCCATTATTAGTACCAGCCGCTCTCTCATGAGCATAGCTAACATGGCATCAGCGTGTTAGGAATCAGGACTAACGCAGGGACAAAGTATCCCTGTTTCTTCCTTTCTTCCTTCACTGGTGCCTCCTTTTGCCTCCCCTTCTTCTTCTTTCTCATCACCAGATCCATCCTGGTGCTTTTACTTCTTCCTCTTCTTCTCCTCCTTCTCCTTATCCACCAAAGAAGGTCCTCCTCTCAATATGGGTGCTCCTGGGGCAGAATCTAGAGAGACTTCGGAGCAGAGTTTAAAAAGATTTCTGGTCATTTGTCTGTTTGTTTTTTTTTTTTTTTTTTTATTATTTTTTTTTTTATTATTGTTTTTGTAACTCATTTTCTATATAGGCTTTGTTTAAGCCCTTCATTGTATGCTATAACACCTCTTTACATTAATAAAGGTCGTCATTTCTTGATTTCGTATATTCTATTTCTTCTTTTGAAATAGTTATGCTGTGAATAGACGTACTATCCCGTAAAATTTTTTTTTTATACTATGAACGATGCTTGGGGCCGAAACTCCAGTTAATAAAAAGATCTTGCTCTATGCTTATTGGAACTATCTGGCATAATAATGCCGACTTCAATAAGCGGCATTTAGGGTAGAAACCTTTACTGAGAAAAAGATGTCTATAATGAACTTAACAAAACTGTTCGGCACAATAATGCCGACCTGAGAAAGCGATACTTAGGGCCAAAATGCCTTACCAAGATAAAAGATACTATTATGAACTTATTGGAGCTATCGTGTACAATAAAACTGACCTGAAAGTGGGTTGTATACCCCAAATTTGAACGAGGTATTCCGGGGTATACCCCAAATTTGTATACCCCACAGACGACGCCAATTGTAAGGACACGATTTGGAACGACCCAAGAACGATACTGGGTTCGCACGTAAATAGGCCCTAACAATATCATTTATAGAGCGTGGATTTGAAAGGCTAGGCCTTGATCACGAGTTGGTGGTATTCCGGGGTGTTCATACATAAATAAATTGTGTTCGTACGTAAATAAATCGTGTACGCTCTGGGAGTCTTTCTCCTAGAGGTGGGCTGGGAGACTCTGGTTTTGGCCATTTTTCCCAGCCTCTTCTATGGGTTGCTTACTTCTCCTTTTATACTAGCCTGTGTTCCTTATCCTTCGTCCACGTGTAGGGTCGACTTTTCAGGACTGATACTTGTCCCATCAGCCCATACTCAAAGTCGTTGGAGGTGGTTGTAAAAGCTGGGGAGTATGGCTCTGTCAGGTGCAGAGTATTGAATGGCAGTAAGGGCAGCTTTCCCTGGTCGTTGCACTTTCCAGCGTACCCTTTTCTATTGACTTAGATATTTTAGATTTTTATTCCCAAACTGTTCCTAGACCGCTTTTGCCCCTCCTTCCAGGGGGACCTCGGATATGCCAAGGACAGAGTCATCCTCGACCGTGTCCCAAGACTATTTCGTACTTGTATTACCGAGCCTAGGCTATAACCTTCCTCGGCTCGGGCCTTGGGCCCCGATGTAAAAAGAATGGACCAGGGCCACAATTTATTGGACCCCACAATATATATATAAATGCTACTCAATCACATCCTTTGACACCACAATATTTAAGCTCCAAAACACATTTAAACTGAAAAAAATAAGTAAAATGTTTTCTATGATCATGGTAAACCTACGTTACCTTCCCATGTATATTAAACAGTTATAATTGTCATTTTACAAGCCGGAGTAGCATTGGAAGTTCTTGTTTAAAATCCACCTTGAATTTGCTAACAACTGTTGTTGCAGCTATATCACTGTACTGCCTATTATCCTCACAAATCATATGCTGTTGCACTCTGTTACTTATCAATTGTAATATTATTTTTTTCCTTCTTTCCAAAAGTCTTGAAGATATATCTGACATAACAAACATTGAATTGTAAGAGGCTTTTTTTTTCTTCCTCTCTTTTAGATGTCAAAAAAATTTTACCCAGACTAGTAAACTAAAATAACCATTTCATTTATATATGAATCAGATCTAAACATATATTTTAATTTAAAAAATGGCTTAATACGAAATTTCAATGGATTTCTCTTCTCAAATATGAATCTTTGTTTCAAGAGAAACAATTTTTCTAAGAGTGATCAATGAATGTTTTAATTATAGGTGGTTTGATGCCTTATTTCAAGTTTCAAAGTGAAATAAGTTTCAAAGTGGTGGTTCAATGGATAATTTGACTTCGTAGATTAGGGATGGGGTTCAACTTAATTAAGAGGACATATAGAAGAAATGCAAATAACAATGAAAAATAAAGCAAGTAAAGAAATTCTAAATTATCAAGTACCAAGATTGAATTCTAATTAGGGTTTTTTTTTTTTTTTTTTAAAAAAATTAAGCCAACCCCTTGAATTCTAAGTTTAATGAATTCCATTGGATCTTGGTCATATTAAAGCCTATTATTACACTAACAACCAATAGATTTGAAATAAACATATTTCAAATCAAATGAGACTGACAACTAAGAACTTGACTCAAATTTCAATAAACATGATTAAAGTAAATTACAAAGTCCCAAAAGAGCACTTACAACTTACAAGTATAAATTATTCACAAAGCCCAATAAACTACGAGAATATCTCTACAATTATCTCTGTAATGATTTCAGTATGACAATATCTTTCTCTAGACTTTTCAAGATCCTTGCTTGTGGCTGCTACAATACTTGCAGCACGCAATGCAATTAATCTAAGAACTAAACAATGAAAATTATGAGTCCATCCAAAATCATGTATTGATTAATGTTTGATTTAAAAAAGAAAAAAGAAATACACTGTGCTTAATAACAAATTTCAATGAATCTCTTAACTAATAAGAATCCTAGTGGTCAACACTATATATTGAGGGTCAATTCTATGTATTTTGGATCAAGTGGACAATAGTCATTAACATAAGCATATCTTTCTCTAGATTTTTCAAGATCCTTGCCTGGCTGCAACAAAACATGCGACAACCAATGCTATCATATGTCCAGGATTATTCAATTGTTTTTATTTCAAAGTTAGAACATAAAATCAACTCTTACTCATCACCAAACTAGATTACATATTCAAGTTGAGTTCATTTTCTTGTCAACAAACTCAAGTTTGTTCTTTCCTCCAAAAAAAAAAAAAAAAAAAAAAAAAAAAAAAACTCAAGTTTGTTCAAAAATTATTTGATTAACTTGGCTTTTCCCTATATAGTAAAATCATGACTATCATACCCATTCACAAATATATGTTAATAATTAATACTAAACCTTAATTTTAATTAGTCGCAATATGTGGGAAAATGTAATATAATTATTTTTTAAGAATATAATATAAAATTTGTAGGGTAAATAATGCATGTGTTATTTAAAAGTATTTTCTATTTTTATAAGTTTTATGTAATGGAACATATATACTTTGCATTTAACAACAATGCATAGTGAGATATATATATATATAACCGTAATTTAATAAAAATATTTAAATTACATAATTATAATATTATTTTATATAAATGAAAAAGATGTTATTAAAAGGATTTTTTTTTTCTTAAATATATCATAATTAATTGACTAATTTGAATATATCCAAGATTTTTTTTTTTTTTTTTTTTGAGGAACATATCCAAGAATATCAATATATATATACACCATCATTCTATGCACATGTAACATTAAGTTTAAATTATTATAGAAGTTTAGAATTGTAGTTTTTTTTTTTTTTTTTCAAATATAAGTATAATAATGCCTATGTTAAATGATGTTTGTTTATAAATTTTTTTTTTTAAAAAAAAAATAGATTCATCAACTTATGTTAATAAAAATATATATAATTTTTGGTTTTACTACTACGAAGATACGAGATTGCAAAAGTTTTTCTATTTTTATATATAAACTTATTTATTTTCATATCTTTGGAGATTTTCCAATTCATGTCTCAAGAGTGTCTCCTATCAGGCTATCACCAATACATGCAATAGGCCGCTAACAATAGGTGAATCCCATACACTAGTCACCTGTGACTCCTATGTTGTGAAAGAACTCATTGTACGTATCCATAACATAACAGGTGATCCTTATTCATCTTAAGAGACTGTAATGTAATGGTACCTACACATTTTGACGCTGACAGAACTTATTCCACCAGTTTTCATAGCTTGTTGAGGCGAGTTGTAGACAATTGCTATCAAATCAATCCACTAATAAGCTACTTTAATTTCTCACCGCTCACAATTTGTCACTTCGGGAGTTATAAAAAATAAAATTTTTAAAAGGTGAAATAAGCTGTGTTTACCCAACTCTGCGAAACTTGAATATGTATGTTTGGATTGGAGGGAGATAGAAGAGAGTTAGGGAGAAGGTTGTTGGAATACTAAAATTTATCCCATTCTATATCTTTCATTCTCCTCCCCTTTCTCCCTCCATCCAAGCATAGGGAGTTTTCATGTGAAAATGAACTATTTTAAACCTTAAAAATTGAAGGGTGGCAATAAAAGGGCAACAATATCCAAAGTCCAAATCCTTAAATATTGAGTTTCACCAAAACCAAACACAAACTAGAAATCCTACACATAAAAAGGATCATAGCTAAGTATCAAACTTCAAGACCTCAGTGGTCACAATGCCAGTATACAACCCAATTTAAAGCCCAAATAATGAAAGACTATTTCAAAGTGTTGAAACCACATCAAATAAACCCCCTTTCAAGCAACACACTCAAGTGATAAGATTGTCATTCAAAGACAGTGCAGCTAGCTGATCAGCAGGGCCTTTTGCCTGTTGCTGTGCAACATTCCTCAGGACCTCCATAGCCTCTGCAACTTTCGCCTTCAAAGCATCGGGTGACTCAAGCAAATGCAGCACCTCAGTCTGGTCCATCTCCAGAAGCATACCAGTAACCTTAGCTGCTGATTCATGCTCCAGCTGATCCACTAGAGGGTATAAAGCTTCACCCAGCATCTGCCCATCCATGAAAAAGAGAGTTAACATCAGAATGCTAAATCCCAACCACAGAAATTTACAACCATGGCATCAGACACAGTGCAAACTAAAACAAATAAATAAATAAGGTCAGGACCCACCGTTCTCTGCTGCTCAGGTTTAGCATTTGCAAGAGCTGTAGCCAAAGCCTGAATGGGCATGGGCTGTCCCAGTGCAGCATCTCGCATTGGCACACCACTAATGTCGTAAGGAACTGATAGCATGCCTCCAGCCATACCTTGCATTGGAACATCTGGCATGTTGCGCCCTGGTGGATAACGATAGACACGTCCCCTAGGAATCATCTGGGCAAAGAAGCAGATTCATTTTTAATCAGGCATTTGCAACCCCCCAAAAAAAGTAAATAGTGTGCAATAATACATACAGCCAGCTCCAAATTTTTGGCACTAGGGCTTGGTTGTTATTTTTGTCACTAATGTGCAAGAAATCAAACACAAGTAAAATAATAATAATAACAATAATAATAAATAAGATATCAACCAAAAAAAAAAAAGAGATAGCGGAAAAATATCCTTTCAACTAACCTGCTGTTGCATCAGTGCCATAGGCTGTTGGGTTTGTTGCACAGGACCAGCTCCGCGTCGTCCACCTGGGCGCTGGCCCTGCTGACCCTGCTGAGGCATAGGAACAAAGAAATTTGGCATTGGAGCTCCTCCAGGCCTCATTCCAGGAACAAGTTGTTGCTGGTAACCAAACCCAGCCTATGAAAAAAATTGTTAGAAAACCATTATCAACACTCAGAAAAGCAGATGGAATACCAATATAGAAATCACTAACCAATAAAACATTCATAAATAAATTATTACTTCTTCGAGCCTTCGGAATAAGAAATTCTGTTCCTGATACATGCTCAAATGATTTCAAATGAACACTTCCCACAAACACCGTGAGACAGAATTTTTAAACTGCTTTTGACTAATATACATGCATCACAAACAAAGATTCTTTTTTGTGTGCTTTGGTTTGGAAGAGAGAGAGAGAGGGGGGGGGGGGGGGGGGGGGGGTCCAACTTTCATATGCAAATCTCATCTCCAAAGGCATTACAGTAATTTATCCATTTTGTCCGCAATTACTTTTCTTAATGAATTTTAATTACACTTAGAACTTATCAAAATTTCAATTACATTTGATATAAAAAGAATTTGCTGCTCAAGTTAAGTTTGAAAATGAAGAAACCAAAAAAAATCAAACTGAGAATGATTCATTTATACTCAAAATGAGTTAAAATCAAATCAACCTGGGGGTTCAAATTGATATTAAATCTTAGAGCATTAAAAACTAGGAAGCACGGGTGCGGATTAGGGTTCGGGTGCAGGTGCAGTGCGGCAACATGGTATTTTTTGAAAAAATAGGACACGGGTGCGGCGGGATACGTTTATTAATTAATTATTAAATATATTATTATTTATATTTTCTATATATTGCAGCTAAGCACTTTTTTTCCATATAATGGTAAACATATTCCAATTTAAGAGCAATAGTCGATAACAAAGTGAATACTAAATACATAACAATTACATGATGTTCAGAAATTAGAATACAAGATTGAAAGTCTGAAACTAAAACTAAATAAAAGATAAGTGTTCAAGACAATCAAAGAAGAGATGGAGGGAGTGAGCCGTGGGTCAATGAGGCAAGGGAGAGATGGAGGGAGTCTCAAGGAGAGCTGGAGCCTTGGGTTAGAGAGGAGACAGAGAGAGAATCGAGATGATTTTAGGGATTTTCCTTTAAAGTCAGCTGACAAAACAGTGTGTTTTTATCTAATATTTTACGATTTTTTTTTAACAAGAATTTCGGCCCATATCGGACCAATTCAGGTCTTATGTTGGACCAAATAGGGCCAAATTTGGAAGGAAAAAAAAAAAAACGTCCATGGTCGCATGGCACGTCCGTGCGAATCCGACTCGGGTGCACCGGCCAAATCGACACACCCATGCTTCCCACAATAAAAACTCCTATGAGCCAAAAGTGATGGCTAGCTTTAAAGAATTAATCAGTTTCAAATTAGGATTAAAAGCTTGGCTTGCTTATGAAACAAAATATAGAGAGTAAATCAATAATGAATGACTTCCATGCCCTCAAAAATTTCTTGACAACTGCTGCGGGAAGCTCATAAAGGAGAGTTTTGAGTAGGCAAATCCCCTGTAACTAGATGTTTAATTTTATGAATGATGTGTTGATTTTTATAAGATGATATTCTATTAATTTTAATTGATAATAAGTAATATTTTTGGGGTAAAATGCCCTAACGCCCCCTCAACTTTAAAGTAGTTGCTCTTGCACTCCTTAAACTTTTCTTTTGCCAATTTAGTAGATAAACTTTGATACAATAGCAATAAGACCCCCTTAATTTTTTTTTAGCCAATTTAGTATTTGAACTTTATAATTCTAACAAATAAACCCCTAAACTTTGATATTGTTGCCGTTAGACCCCTTCATTTTCATTTTTAAAATTTTCTTTGGTGCAAAAAGTGGTTAAATTGGCAAGAAAAGAAGAATTAAGGGGGTCTTATTGCACTTGTATCAAAGTTTATCTACTAAATTGGCAAAAGAAAAAGTTAAAGGAGTTTATTTGCTACAATACCAAAGTTTATGTACTAAATTGGCTAAAATAAAAGTTTAGGGGTGTAAGTACAACTACTCCAAAGTTCAAGGGGGCATCAGGGCATTTTTCCCAATAATTTTTTAATGATTACAAAGAAATTATTTATTATATTATGTACTAAGGACATAAAAGTAAATTTATACAAACTACATTTTCTATCCTCTCACTTTTCTACTCAACCAAACAAGAGAGTTTTCCATCCCTCCACTTTTCAACCCCCTCAACCAAACACACTAAAGGAAAACTAAAATCTCTTCTACACCCCCCCCCCCCCCACTTTTCCACCCTCTCCCGATTTTCTATCCTCCCACTTTTACATCCTCCCAACCAAAAGGACCCTTATAATTATCCCAACCAAGAAGTCCTCAAATCGGTGGGAATTCATTTGTATTGAATAAGCAGGGTCAACTTAAGGCTCCTATTGTTCTGCATTTTCCTATACGTGGTGTAATTGAAATTCTTAATGGTAAACCAAAATAAGGACCCAAAGTGGCAGAAAATGACTTAACCAAATAGCACTTAACTTATAATTTTCTAGGAGATCCTACGTATCTTAAGTTTTATTCTTTGAATCCAAGTTGTTCTTTTATTAGTTATCGTGTTTGGGGGCTATAAGAACAGTATCAATGCAAAGTAATACAAGAAAGGGAATAATGAAAAGGAGAAGAGAAAGGGAGAAAGAACACACGATGCCTCAATGTACGCAAAGAATAGATGGAGTTATATTGAGTGTTTTGAGCATAGAGGCATGTTGGCCTTTGTGCGTTCTTTTCTCCTTTCTCCTCTCTTTTTCATTATTCTCTTTCTTGAGCTACTGTTAACAGGTATTGTTCATATAACCCCCGAACATTATAAATTCATCTCTTGCCCTTCCTTACAAACCAAGCTCAAATCCTTGCACTTACCTATCAAAACCTAACACCTCATGTATTTTGTCTATCAAATTTCCATCAAACTCCAGCCAATTTTGAGCCCCAACCCTTTCTACAACTCTAAGCCCTTGATCAAATTTTCTCTTCCCTACAAAACCCCTTTAGATAGTTCATCTCTTGCCCTTCCTTACAAACCAAGCTCAAATCCTTCCAGTTACCTATCAAAACCTAACACCTCATGTACTTTGTCTATCAAATTTCCATCAAATTCCAGCTAATTTTGAGCCCCAACCCTTTCTTCTACAACCCTAAGCCCTTGATCAAATATTCTCTTCCCTACAAAGACCCTTTAGATAGTTCTAAACCTTGGATCCACAAATCTTACTAAACCTTTCTTGAAGATATTCTAGCTCTTCCACTTTCCCAATATAGTGGTTGTTGGGTAAGAAAACTAAATTTTGAAGCCCTTTCACGCTCATGAAAAATATTTCCTTCAAAACAAATATAGCCTAAGATACCGTAACTCACAAAGACATTTAAAATTTTAGTCTAAACAAGCTATACAAACATTTAACAAATGAGGGAGGAGGGTAGATATCCAACTACAAGAAAGCAAAATCCTTGATACTAGATAAATGGTTTTAACAAATCTACAAATAATCATGGAGTCCTAAAGGAGTGGAGATTGTTCGATATCATAATTAAAATTTTTTTTTTTGATAGGTAGATAAGATGATTTTTTTTTTTTTTTTTAAAGAATGAACTATTAAATATGTAAGAAATAATTAAGTGTAATTACTTGTGGAGGAATTAGAGCCGGAGGTGCTTGCCCATACAAAAATTGTTGACCAAGACCCGGAGCACCAGGAGGGTAAATTGGCACACGTGGAGCCATAGAAGGTGCTATAGCAATTGGCCTCATTTGTGAAAATTGTGCCTGCATAAGTAAAACAAAACAAATACATTTACAAAAGGAAGAAAAATTCATCTATAATCTGTTATTTAGAAGGCTTGGGTAAAAAGTACTCAATGAAATATTTATTGGTATAATAAGATAGGGCCTTTCTTTTGTTAGGTACATCATGGTTAAAGGCAAAGATCATGCTTGAGCTCTCTGGTTGATAAAGGTGGGCGTGGTTGATAAAGGTGGGCAGAAGGAGTAAGGGCCTAATCTTGTGGGCAACACCACCATCATGTAACATCCTTGCACACAGGATGTATACAAGAAAGCACACAAATTCAAGCAACATAAAGCATTATCTAAAAGAAAGGCCTAAGGTGGCGTATCAGGAATAAGCATGATATTAGAGGTTAAAGCCAATATACGTGCTTGTGCTATATGGTTGTAGAGGGTGGGCAGAAAGAGTAAGAAGGGTGCCTTGGGGGCAATACCACTATAGCACTATCCTAATAGTGGAGTATTGCTCTAAGCATGATATTAGGGCTTTTGAGGTGTAAAGATTCCCATTCTCAAGATCAAGCTGCTTCTCCTTGGTGTTTCAAAATGAAGTTCACATGCAATTGAGTTTGTCTTTGTACATTCATAGTCTTTGTATGCTCCTCATATGCATTTGTTCCTTAATTGCTAAAATCCTTTTGAAAAAACAAAAGGTGAAGCAACAAAAATGTACACTGAGATATGCATCTGCTCCTCATTAATCATACCTGCAACCTCGCCCTTCTCTCTTCTTTCCGCTGTGCAAGTGCAACATAGAGAGGTTTGCTGACAACCATTTTACCATTCATGGCATCAAGCTGCAGATAAAGAATAACTAATCAGTGTTCGGCTGCATATTCAAGACATCAAAGACCCACATATAGATATAGACTTACAGCTCGAGAAGCTTCTTCAGAAGTTGAGAAAGCAACAAATCCAGAACCTCTACTAATTCCATTGGGATCACGCATGACCTGCAAAGTCAGAACAAATTTGTTGCAATACATAGTGAGTGGGAAATCAGGATTTCAGGTTTTCAGCAACAAACATATTTACAAACCTTGCATGAAGTGATTGTACCAAACTCTGCGAACAAATCCTGTAGTTTTTCATCATTGATACTATCATCCAAATTCTTAACATACAGATTCAACCCTTGATATTTGTCAACCGTTTCCTTCATACTCTGCTCAAATCTTCCTTTCAATTCAAGCTCTCTCTCAGATTTTTTTTGTGCCTTTCCAACATACCATTCCTTGTCATCATGTTTCCTACCATTTAGTGCCTCAACCGCCTTAGCAGCATCATCTGCACTTTCAAAGTTTACAAAACCAAAGCACTTTGATCTTCCATCAGCATCCCTCATCACTACAGCACTGGTAATTGCTCCAAATTCACCAAAAATATTCTTCAAATCTTCATCAGCTGTCGCTTCCGATAGATTTTTCACAAAAACATTATTAAATTTGGTTGTATTAAAAGCACCATCTCTTTCCTGCTTACGAAGAAAGTGTCCAACATACACTTGTTTGTCATTGATCAGCATGCCATTTAACTTGTCTATGGCATTCTGTGCAGAATCTTCACTTTCAAATTGAACAAAACCGTAGCCTTTGGACTGGCCATTGGCATCAGTAGCTACCTTGCAAGAGAGAATACTTCCAAAAGAAGAAAAAGTATCATGTAATGCTTTGTGGTCAATTGCCTTGTCCAGATTCTGCACATACCATGTTACATGAAAGAACAAATATTAAACAGAAACACAACAACTCAGTCAAAGCTTTATTACCAAAAATATAAATACAGACAAATCAGTGCATGCTATGATATTCTCTCCAGATAGGATGGGGTGGGTTCAGTTTACGCATAATACTAGAATACATTCTTGGACTCCTTGAGTGGAATGCAGCAGAAGTAACAAAGATCTAAGGATCAATTCCTACAGCTCCACTGTATAAAGCTATGACATTACCATATATACAAGAGAGAGAGAGAGAGAGAGGTTATGACAATCCAAACCAGAAATGCATTATGCCAAACAAATTAGAATGATGGACACCTAAAAACTAGTGCAACCTAGATATTATTTTCCAGACTGATACACAAAATATCTAACTTCAGATGGAAAAAAAAATGTCCCAACCAGCCAAACAACCACAATTAGCTGTAAATGTATGCCTTTACAGAAATGGTATGAGAGAGCAGCCGATGTATAGATCAGCAAAAAATAAATACCTTGATAAATATATTTGCGGTACCACTCTTGCGTATGCTAGGGTCCCGATGAGAATACATGATTCTGATGGGCTTGTTGTTCAGTGGAGTGAAATTCAGTAAGTTCAATGACCTCGCCGCTGTAGGCAAGAAGACATTGTTATGAAAAATAAAATGTTGAATTCAAATATACCAGAGGTATTCGCTGCATGTTACTTTCACCACAGAAAAACATTTAAAATAAAAATACGTCAAACTTGAGAAACAAAGTAGAAAAAGGCCAATATAACCATGGAGTATATGTATATATATAGCAGATGAAATTGTTGCACTAAACCGTTATTGAGAATATTTAAGCTGTGCAAGTAGAAACTGTATGCAATTACCATGATAGTGACATAGCCATGATTAATTTGTTAAGACTTTGCAGGTTCATCTATTCAAACTTATTTTAAGAGGTCTATGTGTTAAGTCCAATTGAAGGATAAATCTTTCCATTTTAAAGGTCTACTTAATAGTTATATGTGTCCTAGGGGTAAAACAATTTCCAATTTAGGTTTTTATCTAACAAGTTATTGTCAACATTCAATTAAAGGAAGTAACAAAGGCCATGCATAATAGAATGGATGAAAATAATACATGTGACCAACCTTGACTAATCTTGTTAAGGATCCATAGCCAAACCCAAAAAAAAAAAAATTTGAAACTAAGACTTTGTAATTGTTGTTGTATGGCCAATTTGAATTCATGGGCAGTACTGTAATTTTTCCAATCCTAGCTAATTAAGGCTAGTTGTGCTAAACACTCCAATTTGGGTAAAACAATTTCCAATTTGGGTTTTTATCTAACAAGTTATTGTCAACATTCAATTAAAGGAAGAAACAAAGGCCATGACCTTGAACATAATAGAAAGGATGAAAATAATACATGTGACCAACTCTGACTAATCTTGTTAAGGATCCATAGCCAACCCCAAAAATAATTTGAAACTAAGACTTTGTTATTGTTGTTTTATGGTCAATTTGAATTCATGGGCAGTATTGTAATTTTTCCAATCCTTGCTAATTAAGGCTATTTGTGCTAAACACGCCAAGAGACTAGTAGCTCATCGGCATAGCTTGGTCTCTTTTATAAGGAGAACTAGGGTTTGAATTCTCTCTTCCCACTTAGGGCACGTTTAGTACACTAAACGAGGATTACAACAGGAATGGTAATCTTTATTACTAAGAATAAAATGTGTTATAATGGAATAACTAAAGCTATTCATAAGTTTGGTTGTGAGTGGTAACATTAGAATCAAACTTAAGATATATTTTAGGAAATATCTTAGTCACAATTATATTTCTTTGGGAGAGAGATTAGTTTTTTTTTAATTTTTTTTACTTTCATAATTGTTATTCACATATGGAAAATTTGTTTATTTAGAAATATATTAATTTTAGAAATTATTACACCTATTAAAAAATAGATATTACAACCCTTTTAGAGGAAAAATTCTTAGGTACTCTCGGAGTACGAAGAAATGGTGCTCCCTCCTCTCACATTTATCGTGGACCCCATCATAAATTTAATGAATGGACCCCACCATGAATGTGAGAGAATGGAGCACCATTCTCCGTGTTCCGGGAGTACCTAAGAATTACTCCTTTTAGAGAACTATTCATAAGGAATTACTATTCCCTGCAATAAAAACATAACCAAACAAATAGCTAAACCATTTAAATAATTATTACATTACTGAATCAAAAAACGGTATTTCTACTAAATGTATTCAAACAATAGCAATCAAACTAGAATTTCTAATGCTATTCACACAAGAATGGGTCCTTCTTACATACATTTGTGCTAAATGTACTCAAAATAATAGACAGGATTGATTAGGGGTGGCAATTCGTGTTTGCATGTAGGATTCATGTCGTGTCAACTCATGAGTATCCGACTATATGGATCAACACTCACCCAACATGTTTATTAAACGGGTCAAAATTCTTCAACTCTAACACGACTTATTTATTAAACGGATTAGTCATGTCAACCTGTTTATCAAATTTTATCAAAATGGAAAAAAAATTATGAAAAAACAAACAAATAAATATATTTAATATAAAATTCAAAAGTAACAAATAACTACATCACAAATAATCATTCAAAATTAAAGCATATCTCAATATCACAAATAATCAATCACAATATATTGGTAAAATGTCATTTAATTAAACGGGTCAAACAGGTCCCATGGGATGAACACTAACCCAACCCATTTATTAAACAAGTTGGTCATGTCAACCCGAATATGACACGAACCCATTAAACCTCAACCCTCAACCCATAACTTGCTAATTTCATGTCATGTCGGGTTCGCATGTCATGTACAATTTTTGCCACCCCTAGGATTGATTAATGAAAATAACTAGTGTTTTGAGCAAAGGGGGAATTTGAACAATGTCTCCGTTGCCAACCAATTGAGCTACATAGCTCTTGACTCAAGCCACGTTAGCCTTCGTGTGTTCTTTTCTCCCTGCCTCTTACGTACTGAAACCACTAAAACCCCAATTACTTTCTCTATCGAGAGACTAAACAACAACAAAATGCAATATCAATTTAATACTATATATATCAAAATCACATAGCTTCAGTACTCAATTCACAGATTAACACTGATCCAAAAATAGAAATACTAATGAAACATTAAAAACCCTAAAGGCACTCAATTTCTCTAATAGCACAACAAAATTTAATCAAATTTAGCCCAACGAATCCATGAAAAAAACCCTAACCCTAAGCAAGAGACTGACCGTCCTGAGGGTTGCTATAGTTAACGTAACCATAGCCAAGAGATCGCCGAGTGCTCAAGTCCCTACAGACCCGAACCGAAACGACCTGACCGACCTGGCTGAACAGATCGTAGAGCTGCGAGTCCGAGACGTTCACGTCAAGATCTCCAACGTAAAGCGACGTCGTAACGAACTGGTTCGCTCCGGCTCCAGCACCAGAAACGACACCGTTCTGACCCGACACAGGAACCTGAATCTGCGCCATCTCACCAATCTAGATCCTTCTCTTTTTTTTTTTCTTTTTTTTTCCCTCTCCTCTTTGTGCTTAAACCTAGAGAGAAAAAAGAACAAAACTGAAATTTCCAATAAACCCTAAAGACCTGGAATTTTTTTTTGGTTTTTTGAAGGAGGATAGAAGAGGAGGGGAGGGGTAATATGGGGATAAATTGTTCGGAGAACCGAACGGCAGACGACGGAGGAAAAGGACTGAGTTTTTTTTTTTTTTTTTGGGTTTTTTATTTATTTTGTGTTTTTTTGGTGGGAGGGCAGAACAAAACTGCACCGCATTTGGATGTGGGTAACTGTGAGGGTTATATAGTGACTTACTAGTGAGAGTCGGTGGGTTTGGATGTAAACCCTACTTTGATTTGGACCGTCTGATTTGATTTTGTTTTGAGGTTTGATGCCTCCACCTGGCAGTTTGGGTCTTTGACGGCTATAGAGCCGTACCGGTTTGATGATGAAGGTCTGGAACGAGAGAATGGGGGGATCAGGCGTGGCGTGACATTAAGGGCACTTGAGCACGTGTGGCGGGTAAATTAGTTCGGAAATTTATTTGGCGCTCCCGCGACATAGTACTCTCACATTTATAATAGACTATATCATGAATTTAATTAATGAAATTTATCATGATTATGAAGAATGGGAAAACATCATGTTACCGTGCTCCATGAGTAATTACTGATTAGTATTTGATTTTGTTTCTTTTTTTGGATTAATCGAGATCACATTTTCAGATTTTCTACCATGAGTGGATGATGATAAGGTGTCTTATGAGATTTCTCTCAACGCTTGAAACTTATACATGTAGAATCCCTATATATTGTGAGAGATGTCTCATTAGACCATTTTGTAAGATAACTCTCAAGGTAAAAATTTGTTGAGTTGAATAGGTGAGAGGTTCCCGGTTAAAAGTATGCAAACTTTTGTTGACCATGGGGAAATAGGTTGCATAGTTGACAACTAGGATTAAAAGATTGTGGAGGTGGTGACCATTGAAGGGGATTAAAGCCATTGAGAAAGGGGATGCAAATTAGAGGTAATGAAACGTATAAAGGAAATTTTGGGAGAGGGAAATTTTATAAAGAATTGTCAGTCGATGTGGTTTTGAAATAATGGCTTCCGACAATTGCATAAAAGTCATCGGCTTTGGAAAAATGGCTTCCAATAACCACTATTGATGTTCCCCAAAAAGGCACCCTTACTGGTTAGCTTGGCATGACAAGGTCAGCACCAGTTGGAGGTTGAACAACTGTAGTTGTAACCCTTAATGTTATGTCACTTATGTACCATTTTGATTGAATCCTTTCATGTATCCATAAATGCCAACTAAAAGCTGAAAATGGCATAGTTTAACGACATTAAAAACTATGCCTCATTGAACACACTTTTTATTTTCTATTTTCTTTTGGTTTTTCCTATTTTAGTCTCTCTCCCCACTACTTGATCTCCTCCTCCACGGCCATCTACCTCAATCTTCCTCATCTTTGCCCACCATATTCTCTTCATAACTACACCCAATTTGTCATTCAAAAAAAAAAAAAAAAAAAACCCTACACCCAATCTATTAGCACACCCAACACTTTCAAATGGGCCTAAATTACTTTTAATCTTCCTCATATTTGCCCATCATATTCTCTTCATAACTACACCCAATTTGTCAACACACCCAACACTTTGAAATGGGCCTAAATTTCTTTAAAATGGACTTTAAATATTTTTAAATTGAAGAAAAAATTAATCAAAATTAGAATAGATTTGAAATCTAACCTGGGACTTTTGACAAAAATTATAATAGATTATTCTAACCCTTTGTTGAATTTCCATGCTAATTTATTTAGTATATTAGTTGATGATGCAAAGAAAATTAGTAGGTTGAATGCTCTGGGCTTCATTGGGCTAGTGGTTGCTTGGAAGGCCTGAAAAGAAAGAAACACAAAATCAAAGATAACTGGGGTGAATTGGCCAAGAACCCTCTGATGCTTAAGTTAGTTTTCCCTCTAGAACTCAATAATTCCAACTTTAGGAGTAGTGGAAACTTACTTTCATTTGGTGTGGATGAGCCTTATATAGTAAGTTTTGAAGTGGTTACTTGTTTAGTAACTTCCTCAACATGTGTAGAAGTTGGAAGGTTCAAACTTAACTTCCACAACTAATATAGAAGTTAGAATGTTCAATCTTATCTTCTACAACTGCCATTGGAAGTTAAGTACTTAGTGGGAAGTTGTAGTGATGAACAAGGATTTGCTCATACTTCAAAATAGTAGAACGTGGTCCAAATTACAAGCTTTTGTACATAAATCCATTTCTGAAATTTTCTAAATGTTGAGGGGTCTTCCAGGTGTTTTCTTGATGAACGACCTCTTGACGATAGACGACCTTCGTATGTTGGGCTAACCTTTCTGGCTCTGGATGACTCTTATGGGTGAATTGGAGATGGTTCAATTTTTAGTTCACTATCATTAGTTATATACACAAGTTATCAATGTATCATCTTTAAATCCAACTATTACGGTCATTTGTAATGTACCTTTCACAATTTACGTGAGATATTATATTAGCTTACTTCATTTATCTATTCTATCATCTCTCTCCATCCAAGTATAATTCATAAACTCTTGATATTAAAATTATATATATAAAAAAAAAAAAAAAATTACTTATAATTATTAGAACATCCACATCAGTGGATGCAAAGTCTTGCACAATAGAAAAAACACCACATTTTACATATTTTGACCCAAAAAACACCTACATCAGTGGGTGTAAAATGTAAAATTGTAGCTCTTGTATTTGATATTTTACATTTTTTTCTCTCTCCTTGACCTCATTCTCTTAGCTTCTCACTCTCACCTCTCTCTCGTTCTATCTCAGTCCCTCAATCTACTGATCAGTCCAACCACTCTCACCGATCACTGATGGTTTGCTTCCCATACGTTTTGATTTTTTTCATTTTTTGTGAAGCAAATGGGTATCACATCTGCAAATGTTCTCCCTCTCTCTCAGATCAGCAATGTTGTGGATTCGGTGGTTTGCTCTCTTTCTCCCTCTCTATAAAATCGGTGGCTTGGTTTTGCTTCGTGGAGATCGACAGTGCCATGGTGGTGGGTTTGGTATGGGTTTTTTGCGTGGTGGGTCTATGGTGGTGCTGGTTTATTGGGTCTATGATTTTTTTTTTTTTTTTGTGTGGTGGGTTTACTGGTGGTGGTGGTGGTGGTGTGTAGTGTAGCGATGGTGGAGTGGGGTTACTGGGGTTTCCTTTTTTGCTTTGATTTTTTGTTGTGGGTATTGTGGTTGATTTTGATTTATGGCTGATTTTTTTCTTGTGGGATGTGTGGGTTTGGTGGTGGTGGTGGTGGTGGGGATGGGTTCGCTGTGGTGGAGGTGGCTATGGTTTTGGTCGAATTTGGGGTCTATGGGTCAGATTTGGGTGGTTTGGATCAGATTTGGTGGCGTTTGGGTGGTTGAGTTTAGAATATTTTATTGAATAAATGTGTAGAATAGACAAACTGATATAAGTGTTTTGTAAAAATGGGTGTGTAAAATAGAAAAAAACATGTTTTTTCTTGCAAAATGGACAGATATTATGCATCAACTAATGTAGATGCTCTTACATTAGATATATACAATTTCCTTAAAAAAAAAGAAAGAAAGATATATTACCTCAACTAACATGTAATCAACCCTATAGGCTATAGAGACTTCTCTAGTATAAGGCTAATTGTACTAACCAATGAGGTGGTGTTGATTCGTTGGGTAATACTTACAATCTTACATTATTTTATCACTCTCAAAAATTGTGAATCTTTTCTCAAAAAAAAAAAAAAAAAAACCTGTGAATCTTTTCTCTTAATTAATAATCTCACTTGTTTAGTCGCTGCATCAAAAAATCAAAAAATAATTGGTATGTAATAAATCGATTTTCACGAATATCATATGAAAAACCTTCTAGAGAGCTCATTACAGTTTGTTCACAAAAGAAGTTGTGGGGGGCTAATTTTGTCAGTCAACGGTGGGCCTTAGGACCCGGATGAAGCCCAGCCATAGCGGGAAGCGGAAACATGGTCGGAAGACTTTTAGCCCAATCCTGTTCGGGCCGGGCCGGGCTTGTTTAAGGGCCGTCCGAGGAGGAGTGTCTCCTCGGACGCACTAAATGGAGGTCCAGCGCGCGCCCTGTCCACGGTGAGGAATCATTCTAAATGGAAGGAAAATGCTAGACGGGAAGGGAGCAACCACAACTGCCGCATTAAATGCAAGGAAGCTACTTTTCCAGCTGCATTAATGTGGATTGGACGGGAAAATAGTATTATCTCGGCCATTGCAACTCACAGAAAAAGGAGGAGGATGTCCTTTGGGACAAGCACTCAAGTAGAGGCCTAGATGATCAACAAATGTAAGGTTATTATTAATTGAAGGAGGATATATAAGAGAAGAAAGTCCCCATAAGGAGGGGGGGAGTAAAAAGAAGGAAGAGGGCTTTCTAAAAAGAGAGCAGAAGGAAAACTAAAACAGCCCCACGGACTGTTATCTCATGAAACTTAACAAAACATTCCCACGTTCCATTGGCTGCATGGTTCACCAATAATCACGTTCACTCTGTCAAGACCTAGCTCTGAGACCCACACTCTACAAATTCATTGTCGAGGGTCTTTTGGGCCAGAATCGCTTACTTGTTGGGCCTGGGCCCCAAAAACCGCCCCTACAATTGGCGCCGTCTGTGGGAAGAACTTGTGTCTCGACAAGTGAAACCGCGAGAAATGGAAGGATCAGGTCCGCGCCAAATTGGACGTGCAGATTCCCAACGACAGGACAATTTTATGAATCTTGAACGAGAGAAGGACCAAAACAAACAGCGAGGGGGAAGTGTGAACACCTCTCACACGGGTGAAAGCCGTTCAAAGGGGAAGGGTCGCGCATCCCCTGAGCAAAACGATCGAAGGATCCTGCAGCAAGAGATTGACGACTTAAAGAAAGAGTTGCGCTGGGCGCAGCGAAAACGTCCTTTACTCCGCTCGGACAGTAGCAGTGATGGGGACAACGAATACAAGCAAACATCAAGAACTCCTCCGAGCGAAACCTTTTCCTACGAAGAAGAGCGGCCTTACAAGCGCAGCCACAAGAGTCCATCTTACCACGGCACAGCCAACGATGCCATGAGCCGTGCTTTGGATCGCATATCCCAGTCGCCTTTCACGCGAAGGATAGAGAGGGCAGTACTTCCTCGGCAGTTCAATCAACCGACATTCGCCATATACAATGGTCGGACCGATCCAGTAGAGCATGTAAGCCAATTTAATCAGAGGATGGCCGTCCATTCCAGGGATGAGGCGCTAATGTGTAAGGTGTTTCCATCCAGCTTGGGACCCATGGCCATGAGATGGTTCGATTCCCTCCCACCAAACTCCATTGACTCCTTTAAACAGCTGACACAGGCTTTTGGATCTCGCTTCATAACCAGCAGTAGAGTTCCTCGGCCCCTAGATTCCCTCTTGTCCTTGTCCATGCGAGAAGGAGAGACGTTGAAAGCCTACTCAGACAGGTACTGGGAGATGTATAACGAGATAGAAGGGAATTATGATGATGTCGCCATCAGCATGTTCAAGAGGGGCCTGCCGACAGATCATGGCCTAAGGAAGTCCCTCATTGGGAAGCCAGTCACCAGCGTGCGTCAACTGATGGACAGGATTGACAAGTACAAAAGGGTCGAGGAAGACCAGCAGATGGGGAAGGGTAAAGCAAAGGTTGTCCCTCAAGAGAGGAGGGACTTCAGGTCGGATCGATTTAACAATAGTAACAGGCCGAGAGGAGATTATATAGGGCATCCCGGATCTACTGGGGCTCAGGCGTTCCATGCTGTGTTCCGAGAACCGCTTCACAAAATCCTAGAGAAAGTGAAGTATGAACCTTTCTTTCAATGGCCAAACAAGATAGCAGGTGATCCTTTGAAACGCAATCAGAACCTGTATTGCGCATACCATCACGAGCCAGGTCACACCACTGACGATTGCAGGAGCCTGAAGAACCTTTTAGATCGGCTCGTCCGAGAGGGGAAGCTGAGGCATCTGCTGCATCGCCCTGAAGGAGGACAGGAAACGTCGAACAATGAAACCAGACAAAGTACGTTGAGGTCGCCCATCGGCACAATTAATGTCATTCTCGCCGCACCTGGAAGGACAGGTTCTGCCCCTTTCAGAGTAATGTCAGTGAGCAGTTTCCCAGCTGAGCCGGACAGCAGAGAATCTAAAAGGGCTAAGGTGGGTGCCACTCCCTTAATCGGGTTCTCGGAGGATGATAAGCGGGGTACCATTCAACCCCACGATGATGCCCTGGTCGTCACGCTCAGAATCGGAGGTTATGAAGTGAAAAGGGTGCTAGTTGATCAAGGTAGCGCTGTGGAAGTAATGTACCCCGACCTATATAAGGGGCTGAATTTAAGGCCGAAAGACCTTTCGCCGTACGATTCTCCTCTAGTCAGCTTTGAAGGAACAATCGTCACCCCAAAGGGCATGATCAGGTTGCCTGTGCAAACAGACTCGGACGTGGTGGAAGTGAACTTCATTGTAGTAGATGCGTACTCCCCCTACACAGCCATCGTGGCCCGGCCGTGGCTTCATGCATTAGGGGTTGTACCATCAACCCTGCACCAAAAAGTGAAATACCCGTCAAGAGGTCAAGTAAAAGAAATAATGGGGAACCAGGGCATGGCCAGACAATGCATGGTGTCGGCGATCTCACGACGGCAAAGTGGTGAGTCTTCCACATCAGCCGAGAAGGGATTATAGCAATTAATGAACTTGACCCCAACCGCGGGTGAGCGGAGTCCGTCCCCGGAGGTAAGTTGTGAGGATCTGGAGAAAGTACTCGTCGGATCAGACCCTGAGAGGTTCTTTCAAATTGGTTTAGAACTACCGCCCCAAGAGAGGTCAACACTGATTGCTTTTCTCCGATATAATGTAGATGTGTTTGCGTGGGACCCCTATGAGGCCCCCGGGGTCGACCCAGGTTTCATCTGCCATCACCTTAATGTGAATCCGGCTATAACACCTAAAAGGCAGCCTCCTCGACGACCGTCGAAGGAACATACCGACGCCGTAAGAGAAGAGGTCGCAAAACTGAAGAAAGCAGGGGCTATCAAAGAGGTCTTCTATCCCGAGTGGCTAGCCAACACGGTCGTGGTAAGAAAGAAGAGTGGGAAATGGCGGGTCTGCGTAGACTTTACAGACCTAAACAAGGCCTGCCCGAAAGATCCCTTCCCTATGCCCCGGATAGACTGGTTGGTAGATTCGACTGTTGGACACCCCAGAATGAGTTTTCTAGACGCCTTTCAGGGCTATCACCAAATACCATTGGCCGCTGAAGACCAGGAGAAGACTGCTTTCGTCACACCGGTTGGGAATTATCATTATAAGGTGATGCCTTTTGGTCTGAAGAATGCCGGCTCAACCTATCAAAGGATGATGACCAGGATGTTCGAACAGCAGATGGGCAAGAGCGTTGAAGTGTACATAGACGACATGGTGGTTAAAAGCAAGTTGGTGCCCTACCATATTGAAGACCTCGGCAATGTTTTTCAAATACTGAGAAAATACAAGCTACGGCTCAATGCAACTAAATGTTCATTTGGGGTGGGATCTGGGAAGTTCCTGGGTTATATGGTCACTCACAGAGGTATAGAGATTAACCCTGACCAGATAAGAGCCATCCATAGCTTGCAGCCTCCTCGGAATCCTAAAGAGGTCCAAAAGCTGACTGGTATGATAGCTGCTTTAAACCGTTTCATCTCGCGCTCAGCAAACAGATGCAGGCCATTCTTTCTCCTATTACACAAGTGGAAGGGATTTGAGTGGAATGAGGAGTGCGTTACAGCTTTCCAACAGCTAAAAGAATACCTCGCCCGACCACCTATTATGTCCAGCCCCGATGCCGACGAGGTCTTGTTCGCCTACATCGCCGTCGCCCCTCATGCTGTCAGCTTGGTGTTAATCCGAGAGGACAACGGCACGCAGCGACCAGTCTATTACGTGAGCAGATCACTGCAGGAGGCAGAAACCCGCTATCTTCCCCTCGAAAAAGCTGTCTTGGCCGTTGTACAAGCCACGCGAAAGCTTCCCCACTACTTTCAAGCACACACTGTAGTGGTGCTAACGCAACTCCCCTTAAAGGCCGTCCTACGCAGTGCGGATTACACCAGCCGAATTGCGAAATGGGGAACGATCCTGGGTGCTTTCGATATCCGATACATGCCTCGCACTGCTATAAAGGGCTAGGTCCTCGCCGACCTAGTAGCAGAGTTTGCGGAACCCACGCTAGAAGGACAAAGGGTGTCAGGATCGCTAGGGGTTGATGGGAAGATGATCGGCACAATTTCTCAACATGAACACACTTGCTGGAGAGCGCACGTCGATGGCGCAGCGAATCAAAGGGGCTCAGGGGTAGGACTCGTTCTGCTCTCACCCGAAGGCATAACCATAGAGAAGTCATTGAGACTCGAATTTCCAGCTACGAATAACGAAGCCGAGTATGAGGCGTTACTAGAGGGAATGTCGATGATTCTGAAAATGGGGGGGAAATCCGCGGACATACTCTCGGATTCGAGACTCATTGTGGGGCAAGTAAATGGAGATTTGGAAGCTAAGGACGAAAGGATGCAAAACTATTTGGTTCGGTTTAGGCACCTGCAGACCCACTTTCATCATTTCCGCTTGACGCACGTGCCCAGAAATGGAAACACTCATGCTGACTCCCTCGCGACGTTGGCTACCTCCTCGGCCCAACCCCTTCCTCGAGTCATTCTGGTAGAAGACCTCACCCATCCATTAACGGAGAAGGCCAGCGGTATTCGAGTACATACCGTCAGGACAGGACCGAGCTGGATGGATCCTCTAGTGCTGTACTTAAAGCACGACACCTTACCAGACGATAAGATGGAAGCCGACAAAATTAGGAGAAAAGCTACTCGATTTTGGTTGTCCGAGGACTCCAAGCTCTACAAACGCTCGTTTTCAGGGCCGTACTTACTGTGTGTGCACCCAGAGGCCACCGAACTCATCCTGGAAGAGTTACACGAGGGAATTTGTGGAAGTCATACAGGGGGTAGGTCTCTGTCCCACAGAGCCCTAACGCTCGGTTACTGGTGGCCGAGCATGCATAAGGAAGCCTTGGAGTATGTGAAGAAGTGCGACCAGTGCCAGAGGTTCGCCCCAAATATACACCAGCCTGGCGGAGAGTTGAACTCGTTGTCCAGTCCCTGGCCATTCGCACAATGGGGCCTAGACATACTTGGCCCGTTTCCCAAGGCAACAGGGAACAGGAGATTCCTCCTCGTCGGCACTGACTACTTCACCAAATGGGTGGAAGCTGAGGTGCTGGCGAACATTAGGGACGTCGATGTCAAGAAATTTCTTTGGAAGAACATTGTCACCAGGTTCGGTACCCCACACACCCTGGTGTTCGACAATGGACTCTAGTTTGACAGCAAAGCCTTCAGAAGGTACTGCAGTGAACTAAGGATTGTTAACCGGTATTCCACGCCAGCTTACCCACAGGGTAATGGACAAGCAGAAGCTATCAACAAAACCATATTGAACGGACTTAAAAAGAGATTAGATGACGCGAAGGGAAGGTGGGCCGAGGAGCTAGCCCATGTCCTATGGACATACCGCACCACACCCCGCAGGTCCACAGGGGAAACCCCTTTTTCTATGACCTATGGAGCCGAGGCTGTCATCCCACTGGAAGTGAACTTCCCTACCCAGAGAACTACCGCTTTCTGTCCCACTGCCAATGACAAACTTCTGGAAATGAGCTTGGATCTCATCGATGAAAGAAGGGAAGGCGCGTTGGTCCATCTAGCTTACTATCAGCAGAAACTCAAGCAAGGTTACGACACCAAGATAAAGCCCAGACCGCTGGCGCCTGGAGACCTAGTATTGAGGAAGGTCTTGGGCACCGCAAAGAACCCTGCGTGGGGAAAGCTCGGACCAAACTGGGAGGGACCATACCGTATCACTTCCGTAGCTAGCATAGGAGCCTACCTCTTGGAAGACTTGGATGAACGTGTAGTGCCCCGCCCTTGGAATGTAAATAACCTCAAAAGGTATTACTATTAATGAAAGCATCCTTTTCATTTGAGTTCTGAGCTCCTTGTGATTTTCTGCCTTGTATCCTATTTTTTCCTTTAAGTACTAGACAGAACCAAGGTCTTGCATGGTTCTCGGACTCAAGCCTATGGGGAAACTAGCTACGTTAAGAAAACCTAAGCGTTAAACAGAACCTAAGTCCTGCCTGGCTCTTCGGACCACAGACTTGGGGGAAATTAACCGCTTAGCCGTCCGCAATAAGCGTTAAACAGAACCTAAGTCCTGCCTGGCTCTTCGGACCACGGACTTGGGGGAAATAAACTGCTAAGCCGTTCTCAATAAGCGTTAAACAGAACCTAAGTCCTGCCTGGCTCTTCGGACCACAGACTTGGGGGAAATTAACCATGTCTATTTAAGTACTAGACAAAACCAAGGTCTTGCATGGTCCTCGGACTCAAGCCTATGGGGAAACTAGCTACGTTAAGAAAACATAAGCGTTAAACAGAACCTAAGTCCTGCCTGGCTCTTCGAACCACAGACTTGGGGGAAATTAACCATGTCTATTTAAGTACTAGACAGAACCAAGGTCTTGCATGGTCCTCGGACTCAAGCCTATGGGGAAACTAGCTACGACAAGAAAACCTAAGTGTTGAACAGAACCCAAGCGCTGTCCGGCTCCTCGAACCACAGACTTGGGGGAAATTAACCATGTCTACCTAAGTGTTGGAAGGTACCCAAGTCTTTCCTCCCCTCGGACCACAGCCTTGGTGAAATTAACTACTACTTCATTCGTTCATACTTAATCGCATTATTTAAGTTACGACTAATAGCTCATCCTCAGGAGTCTACTGACATAGTCAAGATTCATTCATAACAAAGGCAAAATGGATGCAGCAAAACAAAACGCAAATGAAGTTGTATCATTCATTAAATCCCAAGATATTTCGTTTTACACATATTAGCGAAGCCTAAGCAAACGAAAAGCAAAACCTACTACAAGCAAATCCCTATACTAATGCTTTAAACTTTGTCCTGGGCTGAGCTCTTCACGGGGACAACAGCCACGGGGATTTCCTCCTCGGCCGTGGGTTTGGGTCCGGCTTCCTTAGCCTGTGCAACAACGTCCCTTATCGTAAGGGCGTCCTCTGGCGATTTGTTCCTGGCTGGTGGCTGCATCTCCTCGTTTCCATTCTTGCACTCTGGGATGTCAGCGCTGAGAGGAACGGATTGGGCGGAGGCGAGATCCCCTGGGGGATCCGAGCTAGGGATCTCGCGAATATCCTCTGGGAAGAAGATACTCTCGAGCCTCCTAAGGTCGGAATCCGCAGGAACTGCTGCTTGGTCCATGGCAACTCCCCAGGACTCAGTAATGTAGTCCCTGCAAACCACAGCTACCTCTTCGGTCAGCCTGGCTTCAGTGTCCATCACTCCCCGTTCATAAGAGGCCACCACCGCAGCCTCAGCCGCCTCCCTGGCCAATCTGGCCCCTTCCTTCACTTGTAGCAGCTGCGCCTTAAGATCCAGGACCATTTGCCTCTCGGTCGCAAGGTTTATCTCCGATAGATGAAGCTGTTGGCGCATGTCCTCGGCCTGCTTCATTGTGCTCTCGAGGCCCGCGTTGGCGCTGTCCCGATCCCTCGTAGCCTCTTTAAGTTTTTCTTTCAGGCTCTCTTTTTCCAGCCTGAGGACAGCAGCAGTTTTCTCCGCGGCTACGCGGGATTGAATCTCACCAGTAACCTCGTCCTGTGCATTTTTCGCCCGCTCTTCGGTGACGTAGATTTGCTGGGTGATCTGCATGGAATTAATAAGAGTGTCATTAAAACGAAAACAACGGCTAGATGAAGGTGGAGCAAGGTGTCCGACCTAGCCAGGACTTGTGTTTACCATAGCGAGATCCCTCTTCAAAGACTTGAAGAGGTCTGGTTGCCCCGTTTTCCTGAGCCCGTCCATGTCGCAGGGCAGAAGCAGGGGTTGCTGCAGGGCCTCGGCGAGATGCGACGCCTGCCCCCGTTGGGACTCCCAAAGTGTGGCATCCCAGGGAATGGGGGCGCCGTCCAGTTCCAACCGCGGGCACCAGGTGCATTGCGCCCTCCTCAGCGCTGCTTCGTCTCGGCTGTCAGTGGACTTTGCCCGCTTATCCCTAGACTCCTTTCCTTTCTTTTGCTGCTTGGTTTGCTGAGGGCCGACTTCACCCTCCTCGAGTTCTTCCACTGGCCTCTTCCGCCTCAGATTGGGCATAGGCTGAAGTGGGGGGTCGGTGGATGAAGGAGGAGGAGGGGGAAGTCTAGCCGGAGCCTGCTCCTTGGGGGCGTCCTTAGAGGATTGTCCCTTGTTCCTGTTGGATAGAAGGCCCCTGAGGCCAGCCCTTGGCTTCAAGTCCATCCCTTCTTCCTCAGCCTCTTGACTAGTATCAACTTGTGCGATGACTAGACCGAGGGCAGGAGCAGCTGAAGCACGGTCTAAATCTGTGTCAGAGTCCGAGAGCTCTACAACTCTGGCCGACACCTCCCCTTCCTCGGCAAATTGGAATTGGTCTATTTGTTCCTCTAAAGATGAATGCGAAGAACCAGCTTCCTCCTCCGGGACAATCGCTGCAGGAAGGGGGCGCTGATCAGGCAGTTGAACAGGAGGCAAGTCTGTCGAAGTAAGAAACCCTGGTATGGAAACGTTTATACGTGCCAATCTCGGACTCCCAGCCCTGATAGCTTGACCGGCTTCCACCAAAGATCGAGAAAGGGGAACAAAATCCAAAATCAAAGGAGCCGACCGTAACTGTCCGTCCTCGCTTACGAAAATCTCAGACCTCAGGAGGTAATTTAGAGCGGGAACGTTGACCAAGCTCAGCCGAGGAGATGTGTGCTCTGTCTGCAAAAATCGTTAAATGGGTTATGTTAGTCCGAGGAGACAAGCAGCCATATATATATATATAAAAAAAAAAAAAACACAACACAAACAAAGCAAAACGGAGGGGGAGAGCTCAAAACTAAGGTCCTCTCCACGGAATCTAATTTTATGGCACCCCACCTGGCGTTCCTGCCCTGGTCGGACAGTGAATGCCGTCATGCCATGGTCCGGAGACGATCAAATGGTTGTCCTTCAAGCCTTTGCTGGACTTGGGAAGGCAGGATATCAACCTTACTTCATCAGACCTGGACTTTAAGTAGTATGAATCACCGAGCTTGTGGCATTCATAGAGATGAACCACGTCACGCCAAGATAGGCCGAGGTTCATCTGGTCGTTTAGTACGTCGGTGCACCCCAAGATCTGGAGCAGGTTCGCGGTGCACTGGTAGGGGGTCAATCTATGACCACGCAGGTAATCCCTAGTTATTCCCCCCATGGGAATCGTCATTCCTCCTTCCACGAAGGCTATCATTGGAATTACGACCTGCCCCGACTTCCTTTTGAAGAAAATTTCCTCCTCGTGGCAGTACTCTAAACCTACCTCCGGTGGAATACGATACTTCGCCCTGAAGCCCGCCATACCGGCCGGAGAGTCTACCAATTTTGAAAGCCTACCCATTCCCCCTAATCCTAGGTAATGCGAAGGCAGTTTGCCTTAAGAAGAGTAACGAAGAAGGAGCGCGCACTTACGGGTAAGAAACTCGACGGAACCTTCAAGAGAATGACGGCGAAGGTAAGGGCGTACTGAAGAAGAAGGCACTAAGATCTCCTGGGTACTGGAGTTTTTCGTCAAAAATGGAGAATGAACGCCTTCAAAACCTTATATACTCAGAGGAAGTTGGACAGACATACTCCCGCCTAGAACAAATAAAACGTTATCCCCCGTTGATCTGGTCTCCAACCGTTGGATTGAAAGAGCGTAAAACTCCAAAAGCTGCAGTTAAATCCCCCGGGGCATTAAATGCCTTCAGCATTAATGAGGCACGTGAGGACACACGCTCGCCCGGGTGAAGTAAGGATCCACAATGAACTGTTCAGCAGTGATCAAAATCCCGTTTTTCCTCCTCGGATCAAGAAGAAAGAACCGGAATTTTGAGGGGCTATTGTGGGGGGCTAATTTTGTCAGTCAACGGTGGGCCTTGGGACCCGGATGAAGCCCAGCCATAGCGGGAAGCGGAAACATGGTCGGAAGACTTTTAGCCCAATCCTGTTGGGCCGGGTCGGGCTTGTTTAAGGGCCGTCCGAGAAGGAGTGTCTCCTCGGACACACTAAATGGAGGTCTAGCGCGCGCCCTGTCCACGGTGAGGAATCATTCTAAATGGAAGGAAAATGCTAGACAGGAAGGGAGCAACCACAACTGCCGCATTAAATGCAAGGAAGCTACTTTTCCAGCCGCATTAATGTGGATTGGACGGGAAAATAGTATTATCTCGGCCATTGCAACTCACAGAAAAAGGAGGAGGATGTCCTTTGGGACAGGCACTTGAGTAGAGGCCTAGATGATCAACAAATGTAAGGTTATTATCAATTGAAGGAGGATATATAAGAGAAGAAAGTCCCCATAAGGAGGGGGGGAGAAAAAAGAAGGAAGAGGGCTTTCTAAAAAGAGAGCAGAAGGAAAACTAAAACAGCCCCACGGACTGTTATCTCATGAAACTTAACAAAACATTCCCACGTTCTATTGGCTGCATGGTTCACCAATAATCACGTTCACTCTGTCAAGACCTAGCTCTGAGACCCACACTCTACAAATTCATTGTCGAGGGTCTTTTGGGCCAGAATCGCTTGCTTGTTGGGCTTGGGCCCCAAAAACCGCCCCTACAGAAGTGATGTAAAAAAGAAAAACTATTATTTTTTAAATCAATATTTTCATTTAAATTCATAAGCAACATGTTGCACACATTTTTAGTATTATATAGAAGCATATGAATTCTAATTGAATATATATATATATATATATATATATATATATATATATATATATATATATATGTGTGTGTGTGTTTAGATCCATGAATTTATATGTACGGACACTTGTCAACAAATTAGAGTACAATTGAAAATATACTTTGGCACAAAATTAGAGTGCAATCTATATATACAAAACTAGTCGCTAACCCGTGCGATGCACGGGATTGTTTTAAATTAAATCAAACGCTAACATGTTTAGGTTTAATTATTTCTCAAATTTTAATTATTGAAAGCTAAATTGGTTCTAATATAGGATGAAACATGTAATATTATGAAGTAATATATTGCTATAATCATAATGTGCCCTTACATTTGGTTTAATAAGTATTACAAAAGACCTAGTAAATAGAATAAATATACAATTGTGCTTACATTTTCAAGTTTTATTCAATGCTTTTCAAGAATGTATTTCCTCCCTTTCTTAAGCTCTTCTCAACTTCTTTAAGCTACTTAATTTTTCACTAAAAAAATTTTCTAAAATAGTTTACTAATATATACCCTAAAAGTATATTTTAGTAAAACCCAATTTGTAATATCCCTGACAATTTTTGTTGTTACAATTATCTCATCTCAAGTACCACAGTACCTAACATTAAAAAAAAGGAAAGTACCGTAGTACCTAACATTTGACAGCCATTTTTTTTTTTTTTTAAACTAACGTTTTTTCACCTCCACTCATTCTTTGTTGCTTTTAGGTTTTATTTATTTTCTTAATCTTCATATTATCTCCTCCACATGTTCTCTTCCAATATGTACTTACGTTTCAAAATTTACAAAACAAAAGTCTTGGCAACAGAGAAAACCAATAGAGAGAAGCGGTAACCAACAGAGAAAGATCTGATAGAAAAAAACGAAGAAGACCGAGAGCAGAGGAAGTTAAGGAGTACCTAAAGGATCCTAGCAAGTTTGCTGTTGCCGCTGCCCCTGTTGCAGCAGCTGCTTCTGGTGGTGCCCCTGCTGCTGCTGCCGCCAAGGAGGAAGAGAAGAATGAGCCTGCAGAGGAATCTGACGATGACATGGGTTTTAGTTTATTTGACTAAAACTTGTGTTAGTGGTGTTTATTTTTTGATGGTTTTACTCTAAATATGTTATGTTTTTTGGAGATTTTAAGTTTAATATGCCATTTTACTTAGACTTGCAAAATATTTGCTCCGGTTGAGAGGAATTAGAGAAGCATCAGATTGGCAGATTTGGGATAATTCTAAGGAAGTATTTTTGGCTTCTGAAGTTGTCGAAGAGTTAAGAATTTATCAAAGAGCATAAGAGACGTTGGACAGGAAAAAGTCGGGGTTTTCAAAGCTTTCGTGTTTGTGGGTCTTTTGATGCGACGCGATGCGATGCTTGCTGTTGGTTTACCATGAGTTTGATCGAGGAGGAGCTGGTAGAGGAGGAGTTGGTAGAGAAAGGCAGGGAAGCGATGGCAGAGCATCGCGCAAGGGAAAGGCAGAGCATCGGGTTTTAGAGAAAACTTTTATTACGTTTTTTTTTTTTATATGTTTTTTTTAAATATTATGCTGATGTGGAAATTTGTGGGAGCTTCAAAAGCTTCGGTTTTATATGTATATATAGATTATAGTGAAGTTAGAATACAATTTAAATTATTGAGTTTCCACTTTAATTATTTTATATATAGAAATAGACTATAACTACATTCAAACTCTTGAATTCAAAATCATATAAAAAAGATGCCAAATCCTCTGAACACTGAATGTGCATATGAGGAGGTGACTTCAGTTATTAACGTCGGTGTTGAATCAATAATAGACTTCATTAACGTATGCTAGGATTTTTCCCCCCTTACAACAAATGAGAGAAGGGAAATAGGTATCTAAGTTGGAGATTTAAAAATACTACTGAAGCACAATTTTTTTAGCACAAAGACCAACTTTTTTTTTTATTATTTTATCAGAAGACCAACTTCTCATACAGGCCATAAGCTCATATTAAAGATGACACATAAAATGCTACTATTCCAAGGTGTTTCCGATTCCATTGTCACCTTCATAACAACTCGTGGACCAAAATTTAAAAGGTCGAGCCCAAAAGCCCATATCCACTTATATGAGGCAACAGTTTTCAAGCCCAAATTGAGTACATTGGGAGATATTAAAAAATATAATTTTTTTGGTTATTTTGATACTAAAATATTTTAAAATAAAAAGATTACATTGTGTAAATTTGATTTCCAAGGTATTAACAATGTTGATAAGGAAGTCACCATCATAAAAATAGTATAAAAGAATAGAAAAATGATGATTTGATTTTCAACTTTGAAGAGCTAAAATCCCACCTCCCCACAAAAAATAAAAAAGTGGGCCTGAATATAAGGTGTATATATATATATATATATATCACAATGCTCTACATTTGTAATGGACTATGGATTTGAGCATGCAATGCTATCTAACCCAATCCAAGCAGATCAGGACCTTTCGGCCTATTGGGCTCTGTTGATGTTCTTATGGGTCCAATGTCAACACATATTGTTCGGCTTTCATCTTATAGTTTGTACACAATGCTCTACCTTTGTAATGGACTATGGATTTGATCATGCAATGCTATCTAGCTCAATCCAAGCAGATCAGGACCGTTGGCCTATTGGGCTATGTCCATGTTCTCATGGGTCCAATGTCAACACACATTGTTTGGCTTGCATCTTATCATTTGTACATTATATTAAGTAAAATGATAGGTTCTAGTTAACTCAACTAATAAAGTATCTGATGGTTGAATAAGAGATCTAGAGTTCAATTCCTGCTTACATAAAAAACCGATTAGTGTCTTGAATTGATGATAAAGAACTATCATTAGGAGTTGATGCTATAGATTTAAACTCTCTTAAAAAAAAAAAAAAAAAAGTAAAACTTGTTCATATTTTACTCAATATAAAGTTACAAAGTTTCAAAAATGTGAATTTCGTGTCATTTTACTTTTCCTACTCTCAATTTAAAGTTACAATCATTCTCAAAAAAATATTTAAAGTTACAAAGTTTCAAAAATGTGAATTTCGTTTCATTTACTTCATCCTACAGTAGGAGAGGAGTGAATTTAAAAAGTGTCATGTGAAAGTGAAACTTCTTAAAGGTCATATCATCCGAGAGGACAATTATTCCTGTATTGTATCCATTATTTCACTCAGAAACTACTCAGCAAATTCCTTCATCATTTTTCTGGGTCCCATTTTATGTTAGTCTGAATAGCCAGATGCAGAAAACAATCATTTGAGCCCTTTCTATGACTACCAGAATAAAGTGGGAAAAAAAAAAAGTTCCACCAAAAAAAGAAAATAGTGCGTCCAATAGTTACTTTACCAGCCGCTATTGGCCAAATATGAAACAATATCCTCCCTTTCACTTTCATTTATTTTACTTTATTTTTAAATTTATAAATGCTAATATTTTCCCTATAAATGTTGGGAAATTAAGTTTTGAATCCAGGACCAGTATTCCATATTGTTTGTCTAGCTTATAACTTAAAATTAGGTAAAAGGTCTATTTGTCTTAGTCTAATACCCCAACTTATTTTTACAGTAGTACAGCCTCATAAAACCTCATTTTATTTAGAAGAAGAAGAAAAAAAAAAAACATTTTATACCCCTCCTTAAACTTGGCAAGTGGCAACCAATCTATGTGTCCTAGGTCTTGGTGAACAAATGGAATGTGTGTTAAAATATATGGTCTTCTTAATGAATGCCTTAAGGACACAAGTTAAACATTAATAAATGTTCAATTATGAGTTATAATGCATATTTTTCAAAAAATAAAATACACATGTTAATGATTCATTGGCTTACACACACTAATATATTGTGGTTATGTGTGCTTTTTTAGATTTTTTTTTTTTTTAGAGAGAGTTTCAACTTATGACGTCCGCTCCTGATGATAGCTCTTATTATCAGACCAAGACACTAATCAGTTTTTTGGTGTAGGCGGGAATTGAACCTCAGATCTCTTATACAACCATCAGAGATTTTACCAGTTGAGCTAACTGGAACCCACGTGCTTTTTTAGATATATGTGTACATTTTCACTTTTTTTTTTTTTGAAAAATGTATAAAAAAATTTAATAAAATATTAAATGCATTTTACCCATTTCCTTAAGGCATTTATTAACAAAATCCTAAAATATATAGGTGTTTGTTCATATATAGGTTCAAATATTCTTAAAAAAAAAGGATGAAAATAAAAAAAGCTCACGAGTTTGGGTCAATTTCAAACATAACATACATACTCTCAAATTTATGTCATTAATCCGTGAGATTTTTTTTAAAAAAAATTTTAAAAGTGATAAAATTTGCTCTGTCTCACTTTAGTCATTTGTGAATGATAGAAAGAAAATCATTTTAAAATTATAATTTGAAAAATATTTATTAAAATTAATTTTTTAAGTTGTTTTTGGCTAAAAATAAAATGAAGAAAACAAAGAATAAAGTCAAAAAAATAAAATTCCACAAGCAGCCCAAAAAAATAAAATTCCACAAGCAGCCGCACCAAACTTCTACCAAAAAAAAAAAAAGGAAACATTTCTTTTAAACTTTTCCGCATTTTTCCACCAACCAATCATAGAACTCCTCTCTCCCCACAGAGACAGAAAAAAGCAAAATTAAATTTTCTTTCACGTTCTCACACTTTCTTACAAGTCAAACATATAAAACTTTCTTTCTCAAAAAAAAAAAAAAAAAAAAAAAAAACATATAAAACTTTTGTTCGTGTCTAATGTTTTCAACAGTTAATGGAATTTTTATATAAAAAAAAAAGTTACACCAAAAGTGAAATATATAATGTAATGCAAAGCCAAAATGCAATCTCGACCTTTATATTGACTTTTCTAAGAAAAAAAAAAAAAAAGGCTAAAGTTGAATTCCTTTAGGGCTGTAAGCGAGTCAAGTAGTGCATGTTCAAGCTTGGCTCATTAGAAAAAATCAAAAGTTTAAGTTTGGCTTGAGCTCGTGACAAGCCTAAGAATGGTGTTTGAGCTTGAGCTCGTGGAAAAGCCAAAAACCTTGAGCTTGGCTTGGTTTGGCTTGACTAATCATAGTCCTACTTATGATTAGCCATTATTCAAATTAAAATTTTACATAATTAAATTCATTCATTCATCATTCCTTGTCTACAGTTTCAACAATTATTCAAAATACAATTTTTACATTCACGTTAGAATGTGAAGAACCAGAAAAATACTTGTTTGTAACTATTATGAATAAAAAAAATACTAATATGTTTCATAACTTTACTTTAGATAATTGATAGGGAAAGATCATATGTGGCTAGTTTAATTAATTAATTTATTTTTAAATGTAACTATAGTCTAAAGTGGTTCTTGGTCAGTTTAGAGGGAAGGAAAATATTAAGGTAATGGGTAGTGGTCCCATGTTGGTCATGTCATTCTTAAGATATGTGTAATGAGTATATTTAGTTAACACATATAAGCTTATAAATGAGTCTATACTTGAATTGTGTTGTATCAAGTCTAATAGCTTACGAGCTTGTTCATGAACAAATTTATTTGCTTAGGCTCGGCTTGTTTATTAAACAAGCCTAAAATTAAGGCTCAAGTTTGGCTTATTTATAAACAAACAAACATGAACAAGTTTTTCATCGAGCCGACTCAAGTTGTTCATGATCACCTTGTTTCATTTACAACCCTAAATTCCTTAAACCTTCATTAAATTCCACTTAAAGAATCCACCATATCTATGACAAAAAGAAGCCCTACAACAAAAAATGTTTATTATAACGAAAAAATTTGTTGTAATAACATATGTGTTATTGAAATAGTTGATGTGAGTTGTTGCAATAAAATTTGAGGTAATAGATTTGTGCAACAAAAAATTTCATTGCAAAAAACTCTAAATAATTTAATGACAATTTTGATACAATAATATATATATTGTTGCAGTAAACATTAAACAATTAATTTACTGCTTCAAATATCTTGTAGTAAGATGTTATTACTTCACAAATCCTATTTAGCAATAGATTGTAAATAATTGAAAAAAATAATTCAGATCAAAGTATTGGTATAATTATCCTTATAGTGCATGTGACCATTTTCTATTAATCAAAATTGATAGAAAGTGTTTACCCAAAGATGAAGGTGGACTGGGGTTCGGGATCTGAAGGTGTTCAACATGGCTTTGTTGGCAAAACATGGATGATGACTACAAAATTATACAAACACCCTTGTTCATAAAGTTTTTAAGGCTCAATATTTTCCAAATGGTGATTTTCTCTCTATTGAGTTGAGGCACCATCCTTCCTCTATTTGGCGAAGTATCTTATCAGCACAATTTACAGTACAGAGAGGGTGTCGTTGGCAAGTGGGTAATGAAGGCTTTGTTCGGGTTTGGCATGATAAATGGCTCCCTTAACCTTCCTTTTTCAAGTTAATGTCAGCTCCAATTGGAGTACCTTTGGATGCAAAGGTCAGTTCGCTTATAGACCCCTTAATTGGTACTTGGCAAACAGATTTGGTCCGACTTGCTTTCTCTCCTGATGATGCCAACTAGATCCTTAGTATCCCTTTGAGTTCCAGATTGCTAGAGGATCGTCTTATCTGGGCATACACAGCTAAAGGTAATTTCACGGTGAAAAGTGCGTACAAGGTAGCTCTATCTTCTTCTTTAGGTCCAGTTGCTGGGTCATCGGATGGGCATGATAAAAGGAGCTTTTGGAAATCTTTGTGGAGCCTCAATATTCCAAATAAGATTAAGTATTTTGCTTGGTGGGCAAGTAAAAATAGTATTCTCCCAACCAAGGTGAACTTGTGCCATCGAAAGGTTCTGACTGACCCGACTTGTGAGGCTTATGGTATAGAGGCAAAGAGTAGTGGACACCTTTTCTGGAACTTTCCGAGAGCCCAGGAGGTTTGGTCACGTTCTGGTCTTCCAATTGACTTGAATGGGCTGCATTTTCAGGAGTATGTGGATTTCATTTGGCACTTGAAGTTTATACAATGTGTGGGGGATGAAATATTAGAGCTCGCCATTACCATTGCTTGGAGCATTTGGTTTAATCGCAATGCAACTTGGCTTGGCAAGACTAGCCAAAATGCTAGCATGATTATCTGAAAGTTCAATTAGTGTAAAAACACCCTTGAACGTTTAGACCCCCAAATTACAAATTACCAGTTCAAGCTTAATACCAAACAATTTATATGCGGAATATGAACATAAGCTTAATACAGAATTGATAAACAATCTAAACCAAATAATATCACATCCACAGCAGAAATTAAATGGCAAAGATAAAGGGAAGAGAGATGCAAACACAAGGACAACACACGATGTGTTATCGAAGAGGAAACCGAAGCCCTCGGCGTAAAACCTTTCCGCCGCCCTTTAAGCGGTAAACAATCCACTAGAAAATGTAGTTGGGATACATGAACAGTAATAGACCCTCTAAGCCTAATCTACCCAGTGTACCTAAACCCTCCAAGCTTCTTGCTCCAGCGAGGTTGCACTGAACCTATTTCTTTTCTAGCTTTCCGGATTTCGCTACTTGACCATAGCATCAACCAATGTAAATTGGTTCATTCCTAACTGCTTCCCAGAACACCAAACAGCCCTCTCACAGTAATGGATATGATGAGAAAAGGTTTTGGTAAAATGCCTTTCAAGGATTTAACAATGGAGAGGAAGAAAGTTGAGGAATTTGAAGAGTCTCTTATGTAAAGATTGTGGATGAATTAATCTTGTTTTACTTTAAGGTTTCTCTCTCAAAATTCTCTCTGGAAGCTCTCATTCTTTCGTGGGTATAAGGGGTATTTATACTGGGGTGAGAATGGAATGTGAAGAGTCAGGTTTTTCAAAACAGTCTGGCTCGCGGCTTGGCCTCGTGGCTTGACTGAGTCGCGAGATCCAGCCGCGAGATAACAGAACGGCTAGTTGTCCTATTTTGTCCTGTAGTGCTTCAGCTAGCATGAGGCTTTAACTTCTGGCATGCTTGGCACGTGTGCATCTTCTGGCGGCTTGCAGCCGCGAGTCACCCGCGAGATCCAGCCGCGAGTCTCTGTTTTCTTGCACACTCTTGAGCATTTCAACACTCTATCTCACTCACTACCCTTACAACAATCCCACCTAAATACATGGTTACTAATACTGAAATACAAGCAAATTTGGCATGGAATAAAGCCAACAAGATGGTTGATTAAATTCAACCTTACATTATCCAGAAAGCACGAGTTTTGATTGATGAGTTTCAGGTAGTGAATTTTCAACCTTCTCGTCCCATCATAGAGAACAATCCCTTGTGGATTAGTCCAAAACCTCCTTGGTATACAAGATCAACAGCGACGCCGTAGTCTTCACACAGCAGCAGGCTTCAGGAGTGGAAGCAGTGATCTGTGATCATGAGGGCAGAGTTGTGGCTGCCTTAAGTACGAAGCTGTGGTATCCTTTTGTCTCTTTGGAGGTCGAAGCCATGGCTTTCATGGAGGCAATAGATTTCGCTTGGGATGTTGGTGTAAGGGATGCTCATTTTGAAAGTGATTCTCTTGTGGTATGTGATGCTTTGAGAGGTCTGAGTACTCCTCCAGTTGGTATTAGCAACATTGTTTATAGCATTGTGTCTTAGGCTACAAGATTTTTGCTCTATGCAAGTGTTGCATGTAAAGCGATTAGGAAATAAACCAGCACATATTTTAGCTCAATATGCTAGAGATCTAGATTCTTATGTAACTTGGGTAGAGAAAAATCTGGTATTCCTTGAGTCTGTTTTGACTCATGATGTCTTGAGTTTATCTTTAACTGAATAAAGTTACTCATCTTTTCATAAAAAAAATAAAAAAAATGATAGAAATGAGACAGAGGATCAAATTATTTTTATTTTATACCTTAGGGGTCAATACAACAAAATTGAGAATACACAAGGGCTATTTAAAATTGATGCAAATGTGACATAAGTTTTTTTGTATATGTATTTTTTTTAAAAAAATTATGAAAGTGTTAAAGAAACTTACAAATAAGCCAAGCTCCTGTGTTGAAGGTCCATTATTGCTTGATTTTGAGTTGGAGAGAGAATGTTGAATTGGATTTTGTCATGCAGACTAAGATTTTTATTTTATTTTATCACACCTTGATTATGATATCTTTAGAAATTATTTGGTTACTATCCTTTATGGTTGCATATGATGCATGCTTTCCAAACCAGTTGTCCTTATGTTTTGATTTATTTTTTTATTTTTAAGTTGTGATTTATGATCTTCTTGCCACTTGATCGACAATATGTCCAAGTTGAATCACAATCGGAAGGGCATTCACACGCCATGGATGGTTTCATCTATAGTTTTTTTTTTTTTTTTTTTTTTAAATTGTGGGCACAACCGCACAAGCAATAGATTGGAGGGCATTCACACAATATATAGTCGTCTATATTGACATGAAGTTGTCTGTACGTTTTTATTTTTACCTTTTTGAGAATCGAAAGTTGTCTGTACTACGTGAAAAAGATGATGCCTTTCAAGTTTCAACATGAATAATTGAAATTACATAAATTTGAATTTTCCATATTCCAAATGTGTCAACTATCAAGGCCACATAAAATTGTCAGAATATAGGAAATAAGAATAAAAGCACCACATAATATATTGATATTGTAGTTTCCAAATAATAATAAGTAATCCATGTTAATTTTTTGCATTTCATGAAATATTGAGACAAAAATTAAGAAAGACATATTCCATGCACCAATTTCCCAATATGCATCAAAATCGAATATGAGCTAGTTATTATAGGCTCATCTCATTACCTCAGTAGTCAGTACCTCTAGTTTTGTCTTTTATTTTTGTATTTTTAAGAGAGATATATATATATATATATTAAAAAGTGGCTCCCTCATAGGCATGGTTTTTATGGAGTCGTATACGTGTTGGTGTGCTTGTGTCGGATATGCTTGCTTTTCAAAGTTCCTCCATCAATTTCGGAGTACCTGCATGGTAACCATGTATATAGAGTACTCTTAAGTCGTATCTAACCATGTTATGTTCCTACGTTAATGTCATTTGAAAGGTCTACCAACACTGCTCATTGTTGACGAAAGAAGCCCTCATGCTATTTCAAATTTTTGTTACCTTGCTTTCCCTCCCTCCCAATCAAATCTCATAGTTATAATTAACGAGTGTCCCCACCAAACACTAGCTGTTATAAAAAAAAACTTGCATGTCAATGATGGAAAATGTTTTTTTTTTTTTAAAAGAAAAAAAAAATGCATGAATCTTCATAGTTGATATCCCACTTTATGAAAGTCTTACAAGAGGGTGAAATATATCATTTATTTTTTTTTGGGCATTAACGCTAGAGAACAATGTCTCTTTCAAACTTGGAACTGAAGCGATAGGCTTAAGAAGTAGGTGTGTGGACTTCAGTGTCCATCGGTTGCTCCTTTTAACCTAAAAGCTTCAATTCAACAAGTTCCTGTAGTCAAAAGGAAAGGCTCATCACAGTCACACCCACAACTACAAGGGCAGACTACTCATCGAATAAAGAGTGACATAAGGCGCTTTGATTACAAGTCAGGAATAAAATAAGCAGTAGGGTACAATGGGACAACTTTGTCTTTCTTCTTTCCCGAAACAAAGAAAGAAGAAAAAGAAAGCAAAGCACATCAAAGCAGATTACAATGGAACAAAAGCTTAAAGAAAAAAAAAAAAAAAAAGAGAAGAAGAAAAAAAATTTCAAACCCCTTCATCTGCTTTCCGGATGTAATGGGAACAGCTCTAGAGTTCTATCTCCCTCCTCTTTACATGATCTTCTTTCTTCTTCTTCTTCTTCTAAGGTTTCAAATCCCCAGCTCCTGCACTTTCTTTTGTATGGACTATCTTCCTCTCTTTCCAATTCCCCCTACAATATTTGAATTAACAAATGAATTCCTCACTCACTTGAAAGAAAATACTAAAGATACTACTAATTTTACTATAAAATGCTTACGAATTGAAACATGTGATAATGAATGTGCTCAGTGTCACTCCATTAACTTAATAAATAAATATTTAAATTACTTTTTCTTTTTGTGTTTGTAAGCCTTATGGATGAAAATGTATAATATCACTGTTATAAGTAACTGGAGTTGAAAGATTTGGAATTGAACTTATGGGCATACCCTGGTGTCCAAAGTAATGGTGGTAATGGCAGTCGGGGTTCTTGGACAATGACTAAGACCAAGACTGTTGCGCTTCTGCTTCTGCCTCTCGCGCGCTTTGTGATTTTGGAACCAATAAAACACATTTTTCCCTTCGATTTTGCCGTACTTCCCAAGCTGTGCAGTGATTTGTTCTATCTGCTGTGCGTTAGGAGTTCGCATTCCTCCCCTATACAGCATCTCCAATATCCCTATTTGTTCTTGTGTTGGATTCCATCGCGTCCCTCCTGGGTGTGTTTCCACCTGCATTAATTTTTAGGCAAACATTTTAACAATCATTAGGTCATAAACAAGTTTTAAAAAAGGGCATAAAATTATACGCAGGCTCAGACAGTTTGAAATTTGGACTATATCTAAAATTGCACTACTCAAAGGGCCATGGTATTCATTTTTAGTTGAAAAAACAACATGCATGAAGCAATGATATTGTATGATTGCATGAAGTATGGGAAGTGGATAAGTTAGTATAGCATTAATAAGCACCTGAGGTGGATCTCTCTTGTCTTTGTCTTCAGAGGAACCGAGTTTTCTGGGTCCACTTTCAGGTCTGATGAAGCTCTTGAGGTCGAAAGCAGTGACACCAGAAGTGTCTGTGTTGGCCAGCTTGGGAGCAAGAGGGCGTAAGCGCTTGCAGCCAAGCGTGAGGGATGGTTCGTGCTCCCAGAATCCACGTGCGAACTGATGCACCTTCATGCTTCCCATGGTGGAGAATTGGATGATAGGAATGCAGTAATTATATAGAAGGGATATGATATGAGAGAGTTAATTAAAGTGAAGAAAGTGGGAAATGAGGTGGTGCTCGTAAAGAAGCAAGACCAAATGATGAGGTGAGGTTGACTTGGGATTTTCCATGTATAAACAAAGGAAAAAGGACACGCACATAGAAAGAGAGAAAAGAGATCGAAATGGGGGGAAAAAAGAGTAAAAGACACACGCACATATAGACAGCAATAAGTCTTAGTGTGATACAATCAAAGTGATAGTAGGTACTATAAATTTCTGTATATAAACTTTTAAAAATGGCTAATACTTGTGTGTAAACACACATTGCCTGTAACTTAAAACGTGGCTTTTAAGCCAAGAATTTAAACTTGAAAACGTGACTTAAAGTGACACTTTTAATTATAATAGGTCTGTTTATTTATACCTAAGAGACGATTTGTTGCAACCTTGTATGCAGCAATTGTTGCATAAAGGGTAAGGTGATAGCCATTTGGGTCACTTTTCTTTGGCTGTCACTTTACCTTATATGCATCAATTGCTGCATATAAGGTTGCAGCAAATCCTTTTTCTTTATACACAATGTGTGTAATAAATACTATTCTTGAAAAATTAATATATTATTAATCACAATTATAATGCTGTTGATTGTAAGTGATCAAAAAAAAAGTAATAAGACCATGTGAAAATTAAAAGTTATTACTTATAATTAATTATATAATCAAATTGTGACAAAATGTATGATCATAGATAGAATTAAACTGATAGTGTATTTATTGTCTTTGTAACAATGTTACTTTAACCCCAACAAATAAATAAATAATTATAAAAATATTGTGTGTGTAAACATTTATGAAGAGAGAGAGAGAGAGAGATGAGATGAGGAACAGGAGAAACGCAAAGAGGGGGATAATTCATCATAATTGTATAAGCGTGTGGGTTAGTGTATGTGCGTGTGTGTTGGCCTGTCAAATCGGGTCGTTTTTTTCTTGCTTTCATGATAAGTTGTCCATGCTTTTCGGTGGCCTCTTTGGCTCTTCAAGCTTTTTTTCACTATAAAGTGAGGGAAGGGAATAAGAGAAAAGATTCCTCCAATCCCAAAACTTGAAAATGGAACTCTTTGTTTTTGCTTTTTTCAAGATACGGATACTGGGTGAGCGAGAATAACTGAATGCCGTCGTCTTTAAGTGGTAGATAGAGAATGTTGAAAAACACAAAAAACACGGCCAAATCTATATCTGAATGCCAGCTACCACCAATCTAGCCAATCCTCTTCTTTGGGAACTGTTGCTCCAATTTCCCAAACAGTACAAAAATAAATAAATTATAACCCTCAACTAAATCCATCTTTTCATTTTTTTAGCAATATATATCTTGACTCTAGCACCTCCCATTATATGTGTTGCTCATGTTATTATTAATATACCCACCACTATAAAACTAGTCACTTTGTATTATTAATATGAACTTAAAGACTTTTAGGAACTTATCTTTTTCGTTTCATGCATATCTCTTAATCTAGATAAGTTAAGATTCTTCTTTAAATATTACAGATTCCCTTTTATTTCTTAATTGACAATGAAATATATAAAAAAATATATTTGGTTGGAATGCAACTATGCAAGGAATATTTGATGCAAATAAGGAGACTGGGTGAATGATGATTCAGTGAACAACTTATATGATGAGTTTTGTGTGTAAAACTGGCACAACAGGTTCTGATTACTGCAATCACGGAAATTTTGCAGTGATTGAGAATGTCACGTGTGATTGGGTGTTTTAAGTGAGACATGTTCAGGTTAGGTGCTTCATTGAAGAACATACTATAAATTATGACAAACATACCTGTAAATTCACTTTATGATGTATGGATAATTATGTGCTTGCCTGAGGGACCAATCCCAACGTTCTAGAGTCTATTGTATTGACTACTATGGGTAAAAAATGAACATATCCAATTTTCTATTGGTGTTGGGTTTATTGGTATGGACTTTAGAGTGTAATGTAAATCTGACAGGCGGAAAATTTTAGATTCAATTCATCACACTATTAATCTATTAGATTTTTGATGTATCTTTTGAATAAATAGTAGAATGTTTGGTAAAAAAGTAGGACATCATTTTCTTTTAATTTATATACAAAAATATTGTTATCCTAGTAGATAAAAAATTAAAAAAGAAGAAGGAATTGTGTTATTTTTAGTGGTTTTATATTAATGAATTTGAAGAGAGAGACAGAGAGAGCATCGTTCTGTGATTCTTTTAAACTAGATTTTTTTAAGAGAAAATAATTATCTGAAAGGGAATTCTGAAATCATGTTTTGTAATGAATTTTTACAATGTTCTATGTTATGGTGACAACGTTTACAAAAACAAATTCAAACTTTTCTAGAATTTTTTAAACTAATAAGGCTGGTATTTCAAAACTCTTTGGTCTTGTGGGGAAGTAGCATTGATGCCATTCCACCGTTTTCCACTTTTCTAACAAAGTCCACTGTTTTCTAGAAGAAGTTAGAAATGAAAAGGGTCCATATTAATCGGCAAAACCACCTTCAATATCCTTTTCCTTTTGAAAGACATCTGAATTAGGCCACTTTCTATCATTACAGAAGCTAATTAATATAAAAAGTTACTCCTAAAATGGCAATGAAAGACACTCGTGAGTCGTGAGTAGTGAAAAACAAACAGCCAAAGCAGTACAGTACTACTCCAAAACATTGCATATTTGCATGACTGTAGTGTAGCTTTCATGCATCTGATCTGATTGCTATTCAATATTATTCATCATCTCCGGTTAATAAGGGGCCTATCATAAAGATTTGGTTGCCACACTCTGATGTGACACAATGCTCCTCTTCTTCTATCCTTAGATCTCACACTCGAATGTGTGTGTATGAGTCTGAGGGATCTTATGACAATGACAAAATATGACATAGTTGCGTGATATTTGGGTGTCAATCTGCTCAACAGCTCATTGTGTTTTTTTCTTCATGGGAATACTTGTGATGTTGCATTTTGTGATGGCAGTCTAAAAAGTCATATGGTGTAGAGAATTTGCTTCATTGGGTACAGATCAAAGGCGGTGTTAATTATACATATATCAGGGTATGTACAATTTCATTTGGGTCCCAGTACCAGAATGATTAGCTAGCTGGTCTTTGGTAAAATTCTATTGACACCTCCAATGATTTCTCATGACTTGAAGAACTCTCACCTAGATATTACTTTGCGTATGGATTATAATTTGTTGAAAATTGATCAAAGTATAATTGTACTTAAACAAAATTAAAGCCTTAAATACAAGTTAAAAGGAAAAGAAAAAAGACTAATCTAAACCTACATGAACTTATGGTTACTTCATAAATTCAAAGCTACTTATTTATCATTTATGAAATACTATGAAAATTTTTATTTTTTATTTTTTTTGGGTAATTGTATCTGTATGGTTCTCATACAGACACAGAGTTTGTCGAAGAAGTTGCACGCTGAACTGAGACAATTCCTATTACTCTGACACCTAAAAAAAGAGAGAGTGAGATATGAAATAACTTTTAAAAGGTGACTCTTTTTAGATTTAAATTCCATTGGCCAGATGTCATTCTAGCTTGACGTCAATACGTGGGGATAATGATAACATTGTTGACATTTGAGGTTATGAGCTTGAGCCCATGTTTTTTTGGCCTCTAACCAAAGCAAAATATCCCATATCTGATTTCACCAATAGGCAAGTAACACTTCCTCTTCCTTCAATCACGACAGCATTAAAAATTTCTCTTTCAGAAATCTTTTCCCTAGTTACCTAGGGACTCATGATTCTGTACCTAATCCTGGTTTGTCCATTATGGGATTAAGCTACCTTTATTGTGTCACAGAAATTAATCATTATACTTGGACGTACTCCTAGCTAGGGTGAAACCTATGTACATATGTGAGAGTGAGACACTAGGATAAGAAAAAAAGTCATGTACCTATATCTCTCTGTATCTCTACTACTCTTGAATGCATCTAACGCGGTGTTTGTTTCGGCGGGAAAAGGAATATGGACAATATCTTACACCATCGGACATATTTGAATTGGCCGAAAAATTCAGTCAAATGAAAAATAATTTATGTTGACCGTAAAATATCAATCCTTGAAGTGTAAAATGGTTTACACTTCAATTTTACCTTCAAACCAATTATACTAATTTTCAGCCTACCTCTGTGAGAGAGAGCTTGAACTTGAGACCTGAACTTTATTGTCACCTAAAGTCTGCCCCCGCTTGAAGCCTGTTGCCGCCGCCCTCTAGATCGAACTCTCATCGTCTTGATCTCGTCGTTGCTTGAAGCCTGCTGCTGCTTGATCGATCTCGTCGTTGCTTGAAGCCTGCTGCTGCTTGACTGATCTCGTCGTCTCGATCTCATCGCCCATGACCGATCTTGTCGTCTCAATCTCGTCGCCCATGACCCACCCATGACCGATCTGTCTCTTTCTCAATCTACCTCTCTCTTTCCCTCAGTTTTCGATCACTCTCTCTTCCTCCCTCTCTCAGTTTGACCAATTTTTTTTAGTTTAATGAATGGTTTTGTTTTCATTTTTGTTTCTTTAAGTATATATATATATTGAAATTTTCTATTATAAAATTTGTTTGGAAACTGAGAAAATATGAGAAATTAGTAGAAAAATAGCATTTTCAGAATGCAACCAAACACCTGAAAATATTTTCCAAAACAATTTTCAAAATGCAGCAAAACACTTGAAAATATTATATTTTCACCTAAAAATATTTTACATGTTGCCAAACCCAGCCTAAGACCTTAAAAAACCATTACACCAAGTGAAGACAGGAAGAAGAAGAAGAAGGCGCTCTCATGGGACATTGTTTCTGCCTTATATATGTATTCAAGGCCTCTTATACATTTATTGTCTTCCGTCAAAAAAAAAAAAAAGGCCTCTCATACAAAAGTTTATGGGTAAAAGTGCAGCTATAATTTGTAATATATAATAACAATATAACATACCAAATATGCATGTATGCATTTTACTCCATTCAATTTAGCTCCACATTAAAAAAAAAAAAAAAAAAAAAAGTTCTATTAATGGATGTAAAAATTTTAATAAAAAAGTTCTATTAATAGAAAATTTTAATACAATTTTTATAAAAAATATAAAAAGTTGTAAAAAATTTAGTTACTTTTTTCGTTTCCCATAAAAAGTTTCTAAATAGTTCATAGGTTAATACCCTTAGGACATATATTAACTGTAGGGATAAAGGGCCCAAAACCATATGTTGGGCATTAGACTTTGTCCGAGGACATTAATAGGTTCGAGGAGGAGCAAATAGTTGTTACATGTTCTTAGTTAAAGTCTCATAAGTAGGGAACGAATGAAAGGTGGTCCGAGGAGGAATTCCTCCTCGGATATTATGAATATAGTTCAAAGTACGTACTCCAGCAATTAGAGTGATCCAGCAATTAGGTTATCCCTCAAGAGAGGAGGGATTTCAGATTGGACCGATTTAATAACAACCGACCTCGGAGAGATTTTGCTGGACAATCAAGGTCTACCAACACCCAGACCGTTAATGCAGTATTCTGAGAGCCGATGCATCAGGTTCTAGAGAAGATTAAGAATGAGCAATTTTTCAAATGGCCAAATAAGATGGTTGGAAACCCCATGAGACGCAACCAGAGCCTTTATTACCAATATCATCAGGACGAGGGGCACACTACAGAAGATTGCAAGAATTTGTGGGGCCATTTGGACTAGTTGGTCCGAGAAGGGAAGTTGAAGCAGCTGCTGCACCATTCTAGTGGCCAAGCGGGGCAAACAGGTTCGGATCCCCGGAGAGATTCTTTTTCAAGACCTCCTTTGAGAACGATCAATGTCATTTTCGCTGCCCCCGATAGGACCGGTTCCTGCCCCTCTAGAGTGAGGTCTGTGGCTCGGCTATCAACTGAAGACAGCAATTCAGAGCCAAAAAGAGCCAGAATAGAAGCCCCGCTGGTTCTGGGCTTCTCGGCCGACGATAAGATCAGAACTATCCAACCTCATGACGATGCTTTGGTGGTCACACTCAGAATAGAGGGGTATGATGTGAAAAGAGTGTTGGTAGATCAAGGAAGTGCTGTCGAGATAATGTATCCCGACTTGTACCCGAGGACCTAATAATGTACGATTCCCCACTAGTAAGTTTTGAGGGGAAGACAGTTACTCCAAGAGGTCAGATTAGACTGCCCATACAGACCGGTTCAGATGTGGTGGAAGTGGACTTCATTATGGTGGATGTTTATTCACCTTATACAGCTATTGTGGCTAGACCTTGGCTTCATGCTTTAGAAGCCGTTTCTTCTACCCTGCACCAGAAAGTGAAGTATCCATCTAATGGCCAGGTTAAAGAGATTGTAGGGAATCAGTCCATGGCTAGGTAGTGCATGGTGGCTGCCATCTTACATAGGCCCAATGCGAATTCCTCGGCCTCTGCTGAAAGGGACTTATAGCAATCAAGAACTCTGGTATTTCCCGACAATGGATCAACAGAGGAAGCAAAGTGCGAAGATCTAGAAGAAGTTGTTGTTGGCGATGATCCGGAGAAGTTCTTTCAGGTCAGCTCCCAGCTGCCTCCCCAAGAAAGGGAAGAACTAATCGAATTCCTGAGGAAAAACGTGGATGTGTTTGCGTGGAGTGCTTATGAAGCTCTAGGGGTGGACCCAAATTTCATTTGCCACCATTTGAATGTCAATCCATCTGTTACCCCCAAAAAACAACCTCCTCAGCGCTCATCTAGAGATCATTCTGATGCTGTCAAAGATGAAGTGACGAAGCTTAAGTAGGAGGGGGCTATCAAAGAAGTTTTCTATCCTGAATAGCTGGCCAATACTGTGGTAGTAAAGAAAAAGAACGGAAAATGGAAAGTGTGTGTGGATTTCACGGATTTAAACAGGGCTTGCCCAAAAGATCCCTTTCCTATGCCTCGGATAGACCAGTTGGTAGATGCAACCGTAGGCCATCATTGGATGAGCTTCTTAGATGCCTTTCAAGGATACCATCAAATATCGCTAGCTCCAGATGATCAAAAGAAGACAGCTTTTGTTACTCCTACTGGAAACTACCATTACAAGGTAATGCCTTTCGGCTTGAAAAATGCGGGATCCACCTATCAAAGGATGATGACTATGATGTTTGAACCTCAGTTGGGCAAGAATATCGAAGTCTATATAGATGACATGGTGGTGAAGAGCAAGGTGGTGTCCGAGCATGTTGGAGACCTCGAAAATATTTTTGAAATATTGAGAAAATACAAGCTGCGCCTTAACGCCTCCAAGTGTTCTTTTGGCGTGGGATTAGGAAAATTCCTGGGCTATATGGTGACCCACCGGGGAATTGAGGTTAATCCCGACCAAGTTAAGGCGATAAACAATTTGCAACCACCTCGGAATCCCAAAGAAGTTCAGAAACTAACCAGAATGACTGCCGCTCTAAACTGGTTTATTTCTCGGTCCGCAGATAGATGCAGACCTTTCTTCCTATTGATGAATAAATGAAAGAGATTTGAGTGGACTGAGGAGTGTGCTTTGGCATTTCAGCAACTTAAAGAATATCTATCTTGGCCACCTATCATATCCAATCCTGGGATGGATGAGGTCTTGTTTTCTTACATTGCGGTGGCCCCTCATGCTGTAAGTTTGGTGTTGGTACGGGTTGACAATGGAGTACAACGACCAGTCTACTATGTGAGCAAATCACTACATGAGGCCGAGATTTGCTATCTATCGCTGGAGAAGGCCATCCTAGCAGTGGTGCATGGTACACGAAAGCTTCCCCATTACTTCCAAGCACATACAGTCATCGTCCTAACTCAACTTCCACTCAGGGCCATACTTCGAAGTGTTGATTACACGGGGAGGATTGCAAAGTGGGGCACAGTCCTAGGGGCTTTTGACATCAAATACATGCCTCGTACCTCTGTCAAGGGTCAGGTACTGGCAGACCTTGTGGCCGAGTTCACTGAACCCCTATTAGAAGAAACATCAACGACACAGAACATGGATGGAAAATCGGTTGGCACAATCTCCCTGCAAGAATCTTTATTCTAGAGGGTATACGTCGATGGTGCGGCAAATCAAAGGGGCTCTGGAGTGGGGCTAGTTCTAATCTCACCCGAGAAGCTCACAATTGAGAAGTCACTAAGATTGGGCTTCTTAGCCACGAATAATGAAGCTGAATATGAAGTCTTGTTGGAGGGAATGTCCATGGTTCAAAGAATGGGAGAAAAGGCAATAAAGATGTTCTCGAATTCGAGGCTGGTCGTCGGCTAGGTGAAGGGTGAACTAGAAGCAAGAGATGAGAGAATGCAAAGGTACTTAAGTCAGGTTAGGAATTTGCAATTAGGATTTGAATCTTTCACCCTATTGCACATCCCCAGGAGTGGAAACACACACGCCGACTCCCTAGCCATGCTTGCGACCTCCTCGGCATAGAGCCTACCTCGGGTTATCCTTATAGAAGACTTGTGCAAACCCATGGAGGTAAAGGGACAAGCGGTTCATGTTCACCAAATCAGAGTAGGGCCCAGTTGGATGGATCCTATAGTACTATATTTGAGAGAGGACATCTTGCCGGAAGACAAGTCAAAAGCTAATAAGATAAGGAGAAAAGCGCTTCGTTTCTGGCTGTCCGAGGACCAAAAATTGTACAAGCGCTTTTTTTCTGGGCCATATCTACTCTGTGTTCACCTTGAAGCGACAGAGCTACTTCTTGAGGAGCTACATGAAGGGATTTGTGGAAGCCACACAGGAGGCAGGTCTTTGTCTCACAGAGCCATCATTCAGGGCTACTAGTGGCCAAATATGCAGAAAGAAGCACAAGAGTATGTGAAGAAGTGTGATCAATGTGAGAGATTTGCACCAAACATACACCAGCCGAGAGGAGTTCTTAACCCCCTATCCAGCCCCTGGTCATTTGCTCAATGGGGCTTAGATATAGTTGGCATTTTCCCCAAAGCAGCAGGGAACAAGAGGTATTTGCTGGTCGACACTGATTATTTCACTAAATTGGTTAAAGCCGAACCTTTAGCAAATATTAGAGATGTGGACGCCAAGAAGTTTATTTGGAAAAACATTGTTACCCAGTTCGAGGTCTCTCATTCCCTCATCTCGGACAATGGTCTTCAGTTTGATAGTAAGTCCTTTAGGAGATACTACTGTGAATTGGGAATTACGAATAGATATTTTACCCCGGCCTATCCCCAGGGGAATGGACAAGCCAAGGCTGTTAATAAGGTCATAGTGAATGGATTCAAGAAAAGATTGGATGATGTGAAGGGAAGATGGGTGGAAGAACTACCACATGTCCTGTGGACGTATCGAACCACGCCTCGCAGATTAATAGGGGAGACCCCCTTTTCGATGATTTATGGAGCTGAGGCTGTTATTCCTTTAGAAACGGGCTTTCCAACACTAAAGACTAGCTCATTTAGTCCAAGCAGTAACAATGAGTTGCTAGAAAGGAGCTTGGATCTTATTGAAGAAAGAAGAGAAAGTGCAATGGTCCAATTGGCATACTACCAACACAAACTCAAGCAAGGTTATGATGCCAAGGTAAAGCTAAGGCCATTAGTGCCTGGTGACTTGGTATCAAGGAAAGTTCTGGACACTGCAAAAAACCCAGCATGAGTAAAGTTAGGACCTAATTGGGAAGGACCATATCACATCACCTCTATGGCTGGTATAGGGGCATATTTCCTAGAAGACTTAGATGAGCATGTAATACCGCACCTTTGGAATGTAAAAAACCTGAAAAAGTATTATTATTAATGAAAATCTCCTTTATCAATAAGTTCTTTTGTTGTGTAAAGGCATCGTGCTTACTGTTACTCAATGGCATCTATTAAAGTATTAAACAGAACCTAAGTCCTGCATGGCTCCTCCGACCACAGGCTTAGGGAAAATTAATTACTTTTGACATCTATCCAAGTATTAAACAGAACCTAAGTCCTACATGGCACCTCGGACCACAGGCTTAGGGGAAATTAATTACTTTTGACATTTATCTGAGTATTAAACAGAACCTAAGTCCTGCATGACACTTCGGACCATAGGTTTAGGGGAAATTAATTACTTTTGACATCTATTCGAGTATTAAACAGAACCTAAGTCCTGCATGGCACCTCGGACCACAGGCTGAGGGGAAATTAATACTCAATGGTATCTTTTTAAGTGTTAAACAGATCCTAAGTTATGCATGGTCTCTCGACCATATAATTTGGTGAAATTAACACTCAAGGGCATCCTTATAAATGTTAAAAAGAACTTGAAATACAAGGTATGTTACTTATTTCCTTCAGATTCAACACTCATTGTCTGAGAGTTAGTTCATAATACAAGTGGATAATAACTCTCTCTTGCTGATACTTAGTTAGATTTCTTGAAATGTCAATAATGATTTACTGTTAGAACACATTGGAAATGAAGCAACAACAGTTCAAACTTGTTTGCAATAATAATAAGTATGAAAAGCACAAAACGTAAAGACCCAGGGAATAGAAGAAAAAGTTCATTCATTAATTCTAAAGAAGATGTATTACAAGCGATGACATAAGTCTCAGGAAAAGAAAACAAAAGAAGGTATAAAAGAAAGTCCTACAACTACTTTTTCGTTGGCTGAGGATCCCCTTTAGTATCAGCGGTCTTGGACTTAGCATCCCCAGCCTTGGGCTTTTCAGCTACCTTAGCCTGGGAGACTACATCCCTGATCGTGAGGGTGTCCTCAAACTGAGCATCATTAGCTGGAGGAAGGCCCTCCTTACCCCTACCTAGCCCTGTAGAAGCCTCAGCATCAAGAGTAAGATCTTGAATGCTGGAAACCTGCTCAGGAGGGGGCAGGGGCAGGGCAGTGGAGGGGGGATCAGCTAGAACCTCTCTTATATGTTCAGGAAAGTACACATTCTCAGCCTTCCTCAGCTCGAAGTCCGCAGAGACCCCTGCATTGTTAAGAGCCTCCATCCAAGTTACAGTGCAGTAATCCCTGCACACTTTGGCTACTTCCTCGGCCAGCCTTTGCTCCGTCTCAAGCACCCCCCGCTCATAGGTTGCTTCCTCCGCGGCTTTAGCAGCTTCCTTGACCGCCTGGGCTTCAACTTTAGCTTTTTGCAGTTCAGCCTTCAGACTTAGAACCATCGCTTTCTCGGTGGCCAGGTTCAGCTCAGTTGTATAGAGAAGCTTGCGCTGGTCCTCAGCCTAGGCCTCAGTAGTTTTAAGCCCTGCCAAAGCGCTCAAACGCTCATGCTTTGAGGTTTTCAGCTTCTCGGCCAATTGTGTTTTTTCCTCCTTCACGGCCCCGAGCGCTTTCTCAACCTCACGCCGAGAATGGGACTCAGCTTCAGATTTGTTATGGGCATTTCGAACCCATTCCTCGGCCACGTAGACTTGTTGAGTGACCTGCATAAAAGCATCAAAGGGGTTACATATAAAAAAAATGCGAAAAACACATTTTCGTCCCTACATTTTCATATGATTCCCACTTTGGTCCTTATATTTTATTTTCACCGCTTTTAGTCCCTATTTAGAAAAACGCCTTCTATTTTAGTCCTTTTCGTTAGTGCCGTTAGGGCACTGACCTACGTGGCAAACGGAATTATTAAAATAATAATAAAAAATTCTATTTTGTCATTAAAAAATGCCAAGTCAACATTTAAATTTTAAAAAAAATAATTTATTAATTTTAACTAAAAAAATAAAAAATAAAAAACAGAAATAAAAATAAAAAATCACATTAATTGAGATCGAAGTGTGTCTTGAACAAGAACAACAAGAACACAAACTCAGATCTAAGAATACAAAATTAAAATCCAAAAATCACCAACCCAGAAAATAACAACAGAAAATTAACCTATAGCATTTTCTTGCCCTTTCTTGTCAACCAAACACAAATATGCAGTTATCCTAGCATACCAGAAAAGCTAAATCCTAGAGAGAGATTAAGATTCAGTGACGGTAGGAGAGTCATCCTCACTGGCAGCGGTGGCAGAAGCAGCCTCGAGAGACAGAGTCTGTGGCGCAGTTCCAGTGTCGACCACAGAAGAAGCGGCGGCGGAGGAGGCACGAGTCTTAATAGTGTCGAGCATTTTGCGGCTGATCTCGCGAGAGTAAACTTAGAGGATCTCGATGCCGTCGTCCTTGGTGGAGGCGGATGCGGCAGCGGTGGAGAAAGCCTCCGTCTCGATGAGGCGCATGGCGGAGGAGGCCTCGTTGCTCGGCAAGGTGCCGTAGCACTTGGAGAGAATGGACTGCTTGGAGAGCATCTAGACGAGGCACGCCACCACGGCGTTGCGCGTGCGCTGCGTCGGCGGCCATATGCTGAACACTAAGGAGTTGGTATTTGAGAGAGAAAGAGAGAGTCATGGATCTAAAAAGAAAGAAGAAAAACAAAGATACAAACACAAATAGAGCAAGTAATGGATCTGGAAAGAACGAAGAAAAAGAAGTATAAAATGAGAGTGGGAGTGTTGTGCTGGTTTTATTTTAATTTTTTGGGTTTGTGTTTTGTGTTTGTTTTCATGTTTAATTCCTTGTTCAGATTTAATTTGATGTTCTTATTTTTTGGGTTTGTGATTTTTGGATTTTAATTTTGTGTTCTTAGATCTGAGTTTATGTTCTTATTGTTCTTGCTCAAGACACACTTTGATCTCAATTAATGTGATTTTTTATTTTTATTTCTGTTTTTTATTTTTTTATTTAGTTAAAATTAATAATTTTTTTTTAAATTTAAATGCTGACTTGGCATTTTTTAATGACAAAATAAAATTTTTTATTATTATTTTAATAATTCTGTTTGCCACGTAGGTTAGTGCCCTAATGGCATTGACGGAAAGGACTAAAATAGAAGGCGTTTTTCTAAACAGGGACTAAAAGCGGTGAAAATAAAATATAAGGACCAAAGTGGGAATCGTGTGAAAATGTGCTTTTCGCCTAAAAAAAAATATGTGAATGAAAAATAGAATGAATTAAGGTACTGCTAGAACCATACTCACTATTGCAAGGTCTCTTTTTAGAGACATAAACAAGTCAGGTTGCCTCGTCCGCCTGAGGGCTTCCATGTCCCTAGGAAGGAGGAGAGGCTGCTCCAGAGCTTGGGCTAGATGCGTAGCGTGCCCTCTGCTGGATTCCCTTATGGTAGAATCATAAGGGATGGGGGCTTCGTCCATCTCTAGCACGGGAGCCCATGAACGCTGCTGTCGGCGCACCTCAGCGTCATCCCTGCTATCTACGAATTTAGCCCTCTTATCTTTAGGGTCTTTGGTCTTTTGCTGTTTGGTGCCCTTCTGAGGGAGCATCTCCCCCTCTTCTAGCTCCTGTAATGGTCTTTTTTTCTTTGGATCAGGATTGATGCGCGGACTGAGATCAGCAGGAGGAGGAGGAAGAAGAGGAAGAGGAAGATTAGCAGAAGCCTGGGTCTTGGGGACTTCGGTCGGAGTTGCCCCCTTGTTCCTATTAGCGATTAAACCCCTCAAGCTTGGCCTCTTCTTCTGGTCCATATTCTCTCCTTCTTCGAAGTTTGTATCAACTAGAGTAACTGTTTGTTCTAGTTGATGAGCTGTGGAAAGCTTGTCGGACTCAGTCTCAGAATCTGAAAGCTCCACGGGCTTCTCTGGGGTTCTCTCTTCCTCTGCAAAGTGAAATCTGTCTATCTCCTCCTCAAGTGACAAACGTGAGGAGGAGGTTATCTCTTCCGCTGCTGCTATTGCTTCGAACGGAACCTGTCGAAGTGGTATCGCGAACTGTGGGGGGTTTCGTTGAACGGGCAATACCACAGGTGGGAGATCCCGCCTCGCTAAGAACCCCGGTTTGGAGACGTCTATCCGAGCGAGCCTGGGGTTACCTGCTCTTAATGCTTGGCCTGCGTCTTGGTATATGCGCGACAAGGGCTCGTAACCTAAGATGAGGTGAGCAACCCACAACTGATTATCTTCGCTCACGAATATTTCCGACCTCAGTAAAAAGTTGAGCTCGGGAACGTTGACCAAACTAAGCTTCGGAGAGACGTGATCTTTATCTGCAAAAACATCCGAGAAGGTAATTGTGGTTAATTCAATAATGAACACTATCCAAGAAGACAAGTTGCCAAAAATAAGTAAAGGAAGAGCTCAGAAAACTAAGGTCCCGGCCGAGAGACCTGATCTTAGGGTACCTCACCTGGTGTTCCTACCCTAATTGGGTAATGAAGACCGTCGTGCTATTCCCCAGAGACGACCAGATAATCGTCCTTCAAGCCTTTGTTGGACTTAGGGAGGTAAGATATCAATCTCACCTCGTCGGATCGAGATTTGAGGTAATATCCCCCTGCAAAGGAATGGCACTCGTACAAATGAGCGACGTCGTGCCATGTAAGACCGAGGTTTATCTGGTCGTTTAGAGCGTCTACACACCCTAAGACTCTAAACATATTGGCGGCACACTGATGTGGGCATAATCTATGGTTGAGCAGATAATCCCTAGTTATCCTACCCATGGGAAGCGTCATTCCTCCATCTATAAAGGCGATCATTGGAATGACAACTTCGCCCACCTTTCTATTCGTGAGTACATGGTCTGGGGGATAGTATTGTAGGCCTACTCCTGGGGGGATATGGTACTTAGCCCTAAAGCTCTCCATATTAGCTGGAGAGTCCACTAAATACTTGAATCTACCTATTTAAATGAACGGAAATGATGTAGGAAGAAGTTTCTAAAAAAAGAAAGAAAGCCGAGGAAAAAGGCCGAGAATAAAAAGGAGAATATAAAGAAACAAGGACTTACGAGAGTGAGTATGTTTATTTCTGTAGCTTTTAAAAGATTTTCGAAGAAATCTTGAGGAAAAGGTTTGGGAAGCTTTGTAACTTGGGGAGTTCTGTGAGTTGGAGCGCTTGAAATCACTATAGAGCTTGAAGATTGGTAAAGTAAAAGGAAAACAAGTTCCCTTGAGGCTTTTTATAGGAAATGGAAATGAGTGGGAGTTATCCCGCTCAAATTTCCAAGAAAAGGCTTAACCGTTGGATCTGAGCTTCGCCATTGGATTTGGGGAACAACATGCCGCCTGGAGCAATTAATGATGCTTCGTGGGCCACGAAACATCAGAGATAATCATGAGGCACATAAAATGGCACTCCCACACGTACGAACAACAAAGTCAAATGGTGTTAACTCTTAAAAAAATCAAAACCCCACTTTTCTCCTCGAATAGGAGGAAAAAACCGGGATTTTGAGGGGCTATTGTAGGGATAAATGGTCTAAAACCATATGTTGGGCCTTAGGTTTTGTCCAAGGACATTAATAGGTCCAAGGAGGAGCAAATAGTTGTTACATGTTCCCAGTTAAAGTTTCATAAATAGAGAACGAATGAAAGGTGGTCCGAGGAGGAACTCTTCCTCGGATATGATGAATATAGTTCAAAGTTCGTACTCCAACAATTAGAGTGATTCTTCAAGAAGCTCCAATGATAGGGACATGCCTCATGAACATACGAAAAGGAAGGAAACCTAAAAATATCTAAGGGAAAGCTGCCACCACCGCATTAAATGCACTGCAGCTACTTTTTTGGCCGTATTTATGTGGAGAAGATCTCTGAACAGTGCTACCTTGGCTACCACAACTTACAGGAAGCCAAAGAGGGTGTCTGATGGGACAGGTACTCAAGTAAGGGCTCGGATGATCAACAAGTGTAGGATGAAGATGGTTCAAAGGAGGATATATAATGTGAAAGACTCTTCATGGAGGGGAGATCGGGGAAAATAGAGAAAAAACACCATAGCAATCTAAATTATCTTTGTAACCATTTGCGATTAATTTATACAAGAGGTACCTTCTCGGACTGAAAGGATATTAAGAACAAAATCTCTTATTTGTGTTTGACTGTCATTCAAATCAAAACTATCCGTTGTTCAATTCATTAGGGTCTAGTTCTTCGATCCACTCTCTACAAATTTATTGTATTAAGCTCATTGGGCCAATATCCCATACGTATTGGGCTTGGACTGTAAATCGAGACCCTACATTAACGTTTTCCTTAAAAAAAAAGCTTGAAAGATTTTTTTTTTCCTTCTGGGAGTAGTGTTTCTTTCTAACCCTACATCTTCTTCCAAATTCTTTCTTTATGTTACACAAATAGGTGTTTTTTAATCTATCTATCAGTGAAGATAGACGTAGACCTAAGTATTTTTCATGGCTACTGTTGGGTTTTGGATCCCTATTAACCAAGTTTTAAGTCCAAATATTCAGTTAATCCAATTATGCAAGATCTAGCTTGGTTAATATGATTAATCACTAACATTGTGCAAATAATAAAAACAAAGGGGAAAAAAGGACACACAAAGATATGGTGACTCAGGAAAAAATAACTGAATAGAAATTGCACGGTAAAAAACACATTGTGGGGCTTGGCCTAGTAACCCTCAAGGAAAAAATACATCCACTAATTGAATAGAAGTTTTACAATAGCTGAATAACCCTATTCCTAGTAAAACTTACTAGCATTATCCAATGTATCTTCGAGTCCAAAGACTTCTTCAATTATGGAGATATTACACGTGAGCTTCTGTCCAAGACTTCATGTATCCACTTAAAGATTCAAATTCATTACTTGGAAGAATTGGTATTGTAACAACTTTTACACCGTTGGTTCGAAGACATTGTTTTTTTATCATCGACAGAGACTTTTGAGAGAAGGAGGCACAAAACCTTCAAATCTACAATATGATGAGCTCCAAAAGCCTTTTTCACGTTCCCTAGGGTTTTGTTTATATAATTGAGGCTCAAAGACATGAAATTCTAGTGATTGAATGGATTGCAAGGGCTGAAACATGAATCATGTCTGCTGCACTTCAATTGATACTAAATTAGGTCGATTGATCCAAATTTAACTAGTTTGATCAATCGGAAGTTATCGAACACACATAACCGAGGCAGTGAATCGTAAAACCTGGTAGTTGTCTTGTCTTCAAACATTAGCAGTCTAAGGACACTTACAAGACACACATACAACTTTTGTTCACGGATTTGCCAACATTGCTAAAAACCTAACAACAACATAGACCTGAATTCCTAGTATGTTCATTGTTTCCCGTTTGTGCTCTTCTCTTGTATTTTTCTGAAAAAGAGTATGGTCCTATACTCTTATCTTTATTTAGCTCTGTCTTGATGACTTCTTCAAATTTCTTGAGGATGTTCAGTATTTTGTTGCACCCAACTACCATTGCTTGGAAAAACAAAATGCTATCATCCGTAAATAATAAGTGGGACATCTTGAGACATTATATACTGATTGAACTGTCATGAATGCAGCCATCTATCACTGCTTGTGCTGACATTCTTGAGAGATCTTCTGCACACAAGAAATAGGTATAGGGAGAGAAGGTCTTTCTATAGCGGAGACTCCTGGGAGGAATGATTTATCCTTTGGACTCTCTGTTTAACAAGACACAATATTATAGAAATGTTATACATTGTACATTATTTCTCTTATTGTATTCCAACTTAGTATAATTTGTATGATATCAACTAATTTTGGTGTTGTTTATTCTTATATAAATTACTCTTGTATGGTATTTATATTTAACGACAAATATTTGTTAATGTTACATTTGAATTACTTAATATTCATTAAATTAAACAAATAAAAAAATAAATTATATTTAAGTATTTTTATATAAAATTTTATGATTACTATAGGATACAATCTACATATTCTATGTTTCATTCATAGTTACAACTAAAAAAATATATAGGAAAATTAGTAATAATGATTCTTTTAATACATATTCTTATTCCTACTGTATTTTCATTCAACAGATATATCCTTAGCATGAGGTAGTTTTAGTATAAATTAAGTATTTTTCAAAATATTTAAATTTCTTTTGCTAAACTGACGTTACACTATTCAATAACTCTCTATGAGATTTGTTTTTTGATAAATTTATCGTTTGATTACATTAAGTCGTTATCTTCTTATGCCCTAAATGTACGTAAAATTTCAAAATAATCAAAAACTAATTACTATCTCATTTATAAAATTTTATAATATTAATTTTTTTTTGTTAACTTCATAATTATATACAAAATATGAGTTGTGGATAAAATTGTAAATAATATATGATTAACACAAAATTTGGTACATATTTTAAGAAAATAATTAAAGAACATGCAATCCATTAATAAGATTTTTAAAATATTAATCTAATAAAACACAATTAAAATAATTTTCCTTTAAACGGTTCCAAGTAAAGTTATTACAACCTACTATGTGACAAGTCAAATCAACATCCACTTGTTTCTTTAGTCAAATAACTTATGTTATGAACTGAATTTTTATCAATTGTTTAAACAGAAGTTTAGTCGAGGTGACTAATCTTAATTATAATGTTGAGTATCCTGTAGCTCCATGCAAGTGTCCTCCACACAAGAGCGAGTCACAACAACTTAAATGACATATAATTGGATTATATGATTTAATAAACAATGTGATAGTCTTAAGTCTTATGAGTTATCACGTAATGAGTTGGATAAGATTCTTTCAATATGGTTTATAGGAAAACTTTTTGAAAAAATTATTAAATGGTGTATCATTAATTAAGCAAGAGTTACACTATATTATATGATACATGAATTCTACTACTTAATAGCAGTCAAAGAACTGCGATTAAGACTATGTATTTATCACAGGATTAATGATATGCATGAATGATTCGCTATGTATTAGCAATTTACTGGCAATAAGTAGCTTCCTCCATTAATCAACAAAAGCATTTGTAATCATCTACAAATGTATCATTGGTGTACACGTAATTCTCCTTTTCAAAATGTATCATTGCCACTTTATTAGAAGCAGTGGTAATTATCTGCAGAACCACTGATAAACTGTCTATCACACAGTTCATGAGTTTTGACTATCCTAATCAAGTGCATTACAAGTGTGAAATGCGACAGCCAATAAGTGACAAAACTTTTCTGTGGACACTTTGTTGCAATTCACTTTGGATTTTCAGTAAAACCTTATTATTGCCTCAGTGCCAATACATATATTATTGTCATGTAGCATTTTCATCGATCAGCTAGTTTTAACAGGGATTGAAAAAAAAAAAAATTGAAATGATATGGGCATTTTGTCGGTCAAAGATAAAGAGGAGACACTCAGTGAAGTTGGGTAGCATGATAGGAGTGGATCCCACACAGTGGAAGAAGCGGTGGGAATCCATCATTATTCAGGAAGACAATGCCATCATTTGCACGTGTCCATGGACCACATTTCAGTCTGTACATGAAATTATAGCACTATATGAATAAACCAAACTGTAGCTTTAAAATCCTATATCTCATACACGTTTTTTTTTTTAAAAAAAAAATTTATTTAAAGTAAATAATTTATAAGTATGATTGAAATTAAACTTTTTGATGTCCATTTCATGACAATTGTTTTTTATTATTATGCTAAGATATTATTGGTTTTGTCTGTTTCATGACAATTGTTTTTTATTATTCGAGTAAATTGGAAATTACGTCCTTAAAGTTTGGAAATGATTGGATTTTACATCCTGAAATTTCAAAATTTGGATTTTATCCTCTAAAGTTTGTGGTGTTTGAATTTTACACCTTAACGTTTGAAAACTTGGATTTTACCCCCTATGTTGGGCAACCTAGCTATTATATCACCTTCGTGTGAGATGTAAAAGTTGATAGAGTAATTTTTATTTTTTAACAATTTTAACTTTTACATCTTACATGAAACTGGTAATTATATGATACAATGTCTTATTTATTTATTTAAAGTAAATAATTTATAAGTATGATTGAAATTGAACTTTTTGATGTCCGTTTCATGACAATTTTTTATTATTATTATGTTAAGATATTATTAGTTTTGAGTATAGGAATCAAGATTCGGAGTAATAGCTTGTTATAACACCTTTGTGTGAGATATAAAAGTTGATAGAGTAATTTTTATTTTTGTAACAATTGTAACTTTTACATCTTACATGAAACTGGTAATTATATGATAAAATGTCTTATTTAGTACGGTGTAACAACATTTTGGGTGTAAATAAGATTTAAATAGAAATCATTATTCAAAGGTAACAAAATTTATCAATTGAGTGAACTGAGTACGTCTGCCATATGCCAAGAACTGATTTGGGTGGTCACAACAATGTCTCTATGTTGGGCAACCTAGCTATTTGCCTATACTCAATTTGTTTTTTTGGTACAAATTTAGCTATAATCATTCAGCACTTGAATTATGACTCTGATCATAAGGGGTTGGTGAAGTAAATTGAGGTTAGTTTTGATCCAAATGAACAAGTGAAAGGAAAAAACAAAAAAGAATCATTCAATTTACATAAAAGGAAATACTTTCTTATAATGTTGAAGAGAGCGATATCTCCTTGTTTTGAACAAAATTTTAATGGGCCAGTCCGGGCCAGTCCACGCCCAAAAACAAATCCAACAAGTTGAAAAATAAGTTAGGGATAAAAAGAAAATGATACATCTTGAATTCAACACTATTTTTCTTTTTCTCTATTTTTTTGGGGAGAAAGAGACACCAAAAAAACAATGTATTGCACTACCAAAGGAAAAAAGAAATATTAACTTTTTTAATGCATTGAATTTCATTAGGGTTAGTTTAAGATAAGTTACTTTTAAATTTTTTTTAAGGGAAATCAAATTACCCACGTATTTAACGTCTTGATCGAACTTGTCTTATTATCGAGGTAATAGAAAGAATGGACACGTGGCATCCTTCCACAACACAAAATGTCCATCACAAAATCCATTTATGTAGACGGAGAAAGGTCCTCTTCACCTACCTTTTTTTTACGAGTGACTTTATATTTCTATACTCTAGTCCTCATTTTGCTTGGAAGCCTTTTTAGCTTGGAAATTGATGGAAAAGGATTGATGCCAATGTCACTGACCTTAAATATATCATGCCAAATAAAGTGAATGAAGATAGGGCATCATTGTTTGGATTGAAATATATTCCCAACTAGATTTAGATGGGCATCTTTATATACACTTAGCTAATGACTTTATGTTGTATAGTGTTAAATTCACTTTTCTTTTTCATCCCCCTTTTCCTTTTTTCTCGAGAAAGAGAAAGAAAGTTAAGATGGGGTTGAGAAGCATGATCGCATGGTGAGAAAATAGTCATTTCTTGTAAGGGAAAGTGGGTGCAAATGTGCAGGGAAAGGGATTTTGTTTGTGGGTAGTAAATGGATGACAGTCCAAGCACAATTAAGTGAATTGATGGCACTGAAAGATCCTCACTATACAAACTTTTCTTTCTTTTTCTTTTCTTTTCTTTTTTCTTCATATATTCTTTGTTGTTGTTGTGTGCTCCTTTCTTCCTTTTCGTTTTTCACTCCAATGTTCTTTTAACCCCTCCTTTGTGGCATTTTGCACAAACTCAAGGAGTTTTTAATCTTGACTAGCTCTTGCAAAAGTCTAAAATGTCTTTTTCTCATTTCTTCTTCTTCTTCTTCTTCTTGCTATAAAGCTTTGATATATGCAATTCTTTAAAAGTACTTACGCCATTCACAGCGCGTCAAAATCACTCTCCAATTACATGGCATTTAAGTCCCACATGTCTCACATGTATATGTTATTTGTATCCCAAATCCCAAATGAATCTGAGTTGTGTACTAGTGTTCTGGTTTCCCGCCAAAAGAATCATAAGAGAGATAAAAGAGAGAGAAGTCCAACTTCCATTTAGAATTTAAAACTACTTCAACCACATAACTCAATCTATGAAATAAGAGATATATATATATATATATATTTTTTTTTTTTTCACATAATTTGATATAAAAAAAATTGATTTTTGAGGGGTGATTTTTTTGAATTGGTGGGTCATTGACTATTCATTTCATCTGAAAGACTATTTAGAGAATTGAAAACATTTAAAATTTCTTGTACAATGTTGCACTAACACAGCACCAAGGGTAAATTTCATTTCACTCTCAAATCTTTTAACTTTCCATACAGGAATCCCATTTCACACATTTTTTAAAGGTTTCAAAATTGCAAAGGATGGGTCTTTGTTAATGAATCATTTTAGAAAAGTTTTGATACCACTTTTATAGGAAAAAAAAAAAAAACTATATAAAAAAATTAGCTCTTTTATTTATTTCTTTCTCTTTCTATAAAATTTTTTCTAAAATAGTTCACTAATAAATGCCTTTAGAGCACCTATCAAAATCCATAAAATAAAGTAAAGTCTCAACATTGAGGTGAAAGCATAAAATGAAGATGGTGCTTAATTTATATGGTTACTTCTTATAAATTACAGATTGTTACAAAAATTTGAGCTATAAGGAAATTATGAATTTAATTAACTAACCATAATTTTAACACTTCCTTTTCACATGTGGGCATAGACTCCTCCTTAGTTAGTGAAGTCTAACGCATGAGATTTTTAACATTAATTTAAAATGAGAGGTAATGTGGGGACAGAGATTGAACTAATGATCCCAAACTCTAATACCATGATAAATTACTAGTTGTTCCAAAAATTTAAGTCATTAGAAGATAGTGAGTTTAATCATTTAACCATAGTTCTAATAATCTCCTTCATGTGCCCAAATGTTTGGAATTATAACTAGGTTTAATACTCTAACATGTAATTTTTAAGGTTGATGTAAACAAGTTGATCTTTGCAAAAAAAAAAAAAAAAATTTAAAAATGTAGAATTGGTTCATTTAATCTTATTTTGACAGGATTTGACTTCAAGCTTATTATCAAATTAGATTACATATTTAAACTTGATTAATTTTCTTCTTGAATAATCTTGAACTTGTTCGTAAGTTATATGATTAACTTATTCTTTCCTATTATAATATAGTAATTATTGGGATTATAATTTTTAACCCCTTATAAAATTTATATTAATAATTTAGAATTAATTATACTTGAGATTAAATTATTAGATTTAATTAGCTAGGATAATTTTAATTTATATTATTTGAGGGAAACGCAAAATCCTTAGTTTCTCCACGGTTAATTAATTGAAAATTTTAAGTATTACTATTAATTATAAGAAAAAAAATACAAAATGTAATGATGCTCTTAAAACATAGCAAAAACTGGGGGAAAATTTTTTGAAAATACAATATTGTGACAAGAAATAATAATAAGTTTGAATCTGATTAAGCATCAGCTAATTCTTAAGTACTTTGCTTTTTGCTGAATAATTTCAAGTAATTTGCTTGTACGAGGAATATTCAAGCCACGAAAGTACAAACAAGAGGTCCGAAAGTACAAGTGTCCAATGAGCCCATCATTTCAGAGTTTTAATCTAAAGCCCATTAACTACTCATTTCAATAGGAATTATTTATATGGGCATCGGAAGTTGAAAGATTTGACAGTGCTGGACCCGATGAAAGCTATTTGAATAGTTATGCTTACTACCTGTTGTCCGTACTATTCCTGGGCCTGGAGTTGTTTGGGTTGGGCTGAAATACTGACCCATAATCCAATTGTCCCAAAGCTCATCCTCAGGCTTCCCAAAGCAAATGAACAAGTCTTTATAAGTTTGTGTAATTATTCAGTGATCCGAAAGCAAAATAAATGCATGCTCCCCCTAATATGAATAACCTCATGAATTTAATTAATTGAATTCATTATTACGTGGGGAGGGGAGGGAGTGAAGCACGCATTTAATGTGCTCTTTGAGTAATGAATATATATATATATTTTTTTTGCATAAGTTTATATTTCTCCACCTTAATTTTCCTTAGCCAACTAGCCAACGTGGGATTTAGGATACATCGTACAATATGTTTAGAGTATAAATTTAATATTAATGCATACTTTTGGTGTGATGGTCACTCCATAAGGGCTATGAGAGAGTTTCACACACATATACACTTAGATTACACTGGAGTAGAATTTCTATTTTGTATCAAAAAAAAAAAAATCATAATTCACATTAATTAAGATATTATCCTCCGGGATTGAGGTCGGTTCAGCTTGTTTGGTGGAGCACAAATAGCTCTTATTCTTGGTCTTCTTACTCCACTAGGCAAGATGAGATAGGGCAGACAAAATTCATTTAACATCGTCCCCTCGTCAAGGTGGGAAAGCCCACGTGATGTAGGCAAGACTGGTCAGGTCAAATCCGGTGGGGACATTTTGCCATTTCAAATTTTAATATGGTCAAACTTGTTATACATTTTAAAAGGAGTGTTTTTGAAATTATACATTTTGCAAATGGCCTAAATGCAAAAACACCATTTGGAGTTTGGATTAATAGCAAAAACACTCACTAAGCTTTAAATTATTCTTTATAACACCTTAAGGTTTCTATATTCGTCAAATTGACCTCTAAGATTAACTTATGTTAGCTTTTATGGAAAGAAAAATCATGTGAATATCATGCGACCAGTGGTGCGAATTAATTGGTAAGTTTTCTAAATGTACTCATGTAATGGTTGCAGGATTTTTTGGTCCATAAAAGCTAATAGAAGTTTGTTCAAGGAGTTAATTTGGCGAAATATGGAAACTTTAAAGAGTTACAAAGAAGAATAATTAAAATCCTATAGAGTGTTTTTGCAATTGAGCCAAACTCAAGGGTGTTATTGCATTTTGGCCTTTTGCAAATCGTACTACACAATTATGGGCGAATGAAATCATAAAGATCTGTTGGTAAAAATTTGAATGTTAACAACTGCATGTGCTGCTTTTAAATTTTTTGTTTTTTTTATTGGTGATTGTTGGTGCAAATTGTACAACACAATTATGGGCTCATGAAATCATATGATTTGGGGTACATATATAGAGACTTTTAAATCTCGATTGGAATACACGTTTAAGGTTGACCAGACTTGAGACTTCCTCCCTAGGTTTTGGAATATGTATTTTTTTTTTTAGCTAGGATATTTTTTGAATATATGAATCAGAAGTAGTCTATAATATAGAGTTACTTCTTTTTCTTTGCATCTATTGAATTTAGCCATCACTTTCTCTTGCTTGCTTGCAAAGTTAATCCTCAAAATTATGTTTTGAATAGTCCCTTTCGATTATTTTATCCTTAGATTTTTCCGTGGTGATGTGGTCCATTAACTTTACACGTTTTTGGAAATCTTCTTGTAGGACCCCTAATTTCTTATAGTTGTGTCAACTAATTAGCTTTATGTCGGTTATCCCCATTTCAGTATTTAATGCATTTTCAAAACTCTCTTTTTTGACATGAAAGAAAGGTGGTGTCACTGTTGTGTGTCTTTTCCATTTGCTACATAGATGAAGTAACAATGGTTTTGGGGTTCTTTGCTGTGATTATGTGAATGTAGGCAATCAGGTCGAATCACATTAAATATCTTATTACTTTTTCATTTTTTTATATATAGTTTATTTTTCTGTTCTTATTTCAATAGTTTGTTTGATTTAGTGAAATATCTCTTGAGGTGCACTTTCTGAATCTTAAATTTAGCGAAAACCTTAGCTTGGAGTAATCCTATTTCATCCTTCAATTTTTTAGTTTCTTTCCTAGTACTAATAGTAATAAAAATTTATTTCTCAACAAAAAGGAATCCAGGACACATATTAAGGTTTTTAAATATTTTTTTAAAAAGAAGCTAATCTTGACTCCAATACTACTACTACTACTACTACAACAACAACAACAACAACGGGCAGTAGCTTTAATTCCAAAATTTTGAGGTTGATTATAGATTTTCATTGAATTAGTTAGGGTTGACCATATAAATTCTTTTCCTCCATTCTATTACATTTAAAATCATATTTTCTACTACTTTCTTAATTAATAAGTTTTTGTGTATCTTCCTCTACTTTTTTAATTCTCTCAATTTGGATCAACTCACTTTTTCTTACCCAAACACTAATAGGAAGAAAATTTTATTTCTCAACAAAAAAGAATCCAGTACACATATTAAGTTGAGGTTCTTAAATAATTTTTTTTATTTTTTTATTTTTTTTTTATAAAAGAAGCTAATCTTGACTCCAATACAACAACAATAAGAAGCAGCCTTAATTCCAAATTTTTAGGGTTGGTTATAGATTTTCAAAAAATTAACTGGCAGGTCCATCACATAAATTCTTTTTCTCTATTTTATTACATTTAAAATCATATTCTTTGTTACTTTCTTAATTGATAAGTTTTTGTGAATCTTCCTCTATTTTTTTTAATTCTCTTAATTTGGATCAACTCACTTTTTTTTACTAATGTACTAATTGATCTTTTCTAAATATGATTAAATCATCTCAAACGATTCTGTTGTATCTTTTCATCAATAATATAAGCCACCTCTATCAATAAGCGGATTTCCATTCCAACTGTCCACCTCTACAGCATATAAATATTAATTAGGTACACATTATAGTGGGTTCGTAACACCACCCACATTTTACTCACATATTACGTCTGCCATGCTTGATAATATAATAAGTTAATAACCAGTTAATGTATGCACTGATTCTTCTGAGGAGTGGACATTTTCTGAACTATATAGAGGCAGAAGATGAAAGATTCTTTCGATCAACATAAAGAAACATGGCCTTTTGCAGCTTTCTTATCTTGGTCCCCTAGCTATGTGTCTATCTGTATCTGTACCTTTGATTTGGTTGAATGTTAAGGAGAACTTGATATTCAGGTTGATTTTTTCAGATTCTTTCGTATATGCTTTGGTAAATGGTATCTGTCAGATCATGGTTTCATACTCTGTGTAACAAATCTTTATATGTGCTGAATGGCTGTCTAGTTGCTATCGTAAGGAAAAAAAGGTTGTACCCGTGCACAAATTTTCACTTTTGAAAGAGTGCTTCATATATTATGGCAAACCACTTGATGCAACATTTCACCAAAAAAAGAAAAGGGTAATACAAGAATGCCCCTTGCATTAATTTCAGGTGAGTTAAGAGGCACTGCTCATTCCTAGCATGAGGCGCCATATATGCTTTGACTTTTGAAGAGGCTATTGAATAGTATATGCAGGATAAACAATTGCAAATTGATTTGTGTCATTTTGCCTTGTGACTCTTATATACACATACCTTTCTATGTGCATTCTAAGTTTTACTAGTTTTTTCTTAGCATATGCACACTGACTGCTTCCTGCTACAATGGGGTGTAGCCAGAAGATCTAATGGCATTGGACCTCACGTTTATCAGTTTCTCATAAACCTGTCCAAATAAGCATGGAGAAAACAAAGATCTATTAGTATTATGATATTATTTTTTCTCCATAAACTGAATTGTAATTGTCATATAAAATATTAGGTAACTTTTCTTTAAGGAATATAATGCAGTTGCAGCCTTGTGAAGATGTCATAATGTCTGAATTTTACTACAGCGATGACCTAACATTTGACTGTTTATTCATCTTCTATATTCAAACCAAACTGAAAAATATATAGTATATATTAAGGGTTTAATGATGAATAAGAAAATAAAAGAAACAAAAAATAAAATTAAAAGGAGAAGTTAAATGGTTAAGACAAGTGATAATTTCTCACATATCAGAATAAGTGGTCTTAAATTAGAACCTCGTTTTTACTGTACATTTATTATTAAAAAGTTGAAAATACAAAATCAATTCTTCAGCATTGTGATATGCTTTGTTGTCAAATAACAATGACAGGACAAAGACTTGAAACCATGTTAATTGTTATATATGTAAACTATGAAGTATGAACTATCATCCGTGTCACAAAATTCCTTAAAACCATGAATTATTTATTTATTTATTTATTTTTGTTCTTCTTGATGTAGACCTTCGCAGGTGGGGATGCATTACCAGCTTTTGCCACATCAGTGGAGTACTAAAAAACGATCTCAATACCATATGAGTAGAATTTTTAGTTGGCTCTTTACGACAATGACAACCTGGTGATAGTGCTTCCATGGGTTATTGTTTATTGCTTAATGTTGGCCTCGGAGAAGAGGTGGCACTCTCTATGTCAAATGAATTAAGCGGTGAAATGGAAGAAGGTATCTCGTACATTCCATGCATGTTTCATTATTTTCATAGTGTATGAATCTCATACAATCACAGATTGTGGAGCCCATAATATGCATATAATGAATATATAAGATATTTATGGGAGAAAGGCTTTCAACGATAGCTTTTTGATAGCTTTCTGAGTATGTGCTAACCAGGAGAAAGGCCTTCAATGATAGCTTTCTGAGTATGTGGTAACCAAGACACCAATTAGTTTTTGAGTGTAGATGGAAATTGAATTTCAAATCTCTTATTCAACGATAATAAATCTTACTAGTTGAGTTAACTGGGACTCACTGAGTATGTGGTAATAATAATATATCTTTGTATGTTTGTTGAAAATGGATTTGTGAATATAGACTGCGGAATATATTTTTCCATTCCTAAACAAATTTGATTATTTGTAAAGTTCCTATGCATACTTCCTTTCGCACACCTCTCATGTACATAATTAATATCTTATCTAATTGTCTCGTTTGTTAAACTTTAATTTAAAATGAAAATTGCAGGTGAGAGGTGTGCTAAAGAAATGTGCACAGGAAGTACATAAATAATAATTTTATTTTCCATTTTTTTTTAAATTTAATGCAAGTTTCTTTAAAAAAAACTTTTAATTGTCTACTGCTATTATCTAGTTATACTTCTATAATGAAGCTAAAAAGTTTTATCCACCGAGACTAATCATCTATACGACAAAATGCTTAATTTAGGTGTGTTCTAGTTAGCTTCGAAATTGGACCTTGGAAAAGTTTGAGATAAGATGATCCTATTCATTGACAGTAATTTGTCGGTTAGGATATATATCTTTGTCAGGAACTTAATTCTTCACCTGGTTAGAGATAAATAGGCTTTGATGGGAATACTAAAATTAATTAATGTGGCATGTTCTTGGCCCTGCAATTGAATGACTCTGAGTCCTTTGAATAGAGTTTTGTCATATCATTCGACAAAGATGAGACCATTGAAAATTTTCGAAGCCATTGTCACCAAGCGAATGTTAATATTTAGCTGAATTGTGGAGCAGTTTCATTATATATATATATATATATATATGAGTTTGGTTTAAGTTACACCTGGTGTAACTTTAAGCAATATTACACCACTTAATAACTTATTATTAGATGCGAATTTTGACAAATTTACCGTTGGATTACATTATATTCATATACTCTCTATGCTTGCAAAATTTCATGGTAATCAAAGATTAATAGTCATGTTATCAATCAATTATTAAAATTCAAGTTTTTGTAGTTTAAAATAATTCATAAAATATGAGTTTATGGATCACATGGTAAATAATATCCGATTGGCATAAATATTAAGCACATATAGAACATGTAATTTAACGATGAGATTCTTAAAATATGAATTTAATAATAAGTTATTGGGTGGTATAACATTGTTTAGAGTTACACCAAGTGTAACTTGAACCTAACTCTCTCTCTATATATATAGAACCACATACATTATTACAAATAAGCTAGGATTTCTCTTGTTATAAGGCACCGATTATGTCCATAAATAATAATAATAATAATAATAATAATAATAATAATAATATTAGATTCTTGTCATGTCGGTCATGCGTCCATTACCAACTATAATATTGTCTTTAAAGCCAGCAAAACAATGTCATATCACATTATGTTTTTGATTTTTAGATGTTAATAGACACAAGATGAACTTGAGAAAAATAGTAAAATTTTAGGACTAAAGAGACAAAAAAATAAACTTTGGAAAATGAGAATGACAATTTACCCAAACTTAAAGAGATAAAATTTGGATAAATTGTCATTCTCATTTTTATCTCTTTAAGTTTGTGTAAATTGTCATTCTCATTTTCAAAGTTTATTTTAGTCCTAAAATTTTCTCTCTTCATTTTTTGTCTCTCTCTTTGTTTTATATATATATATATATATATATTAATATCTGCATATATTAAGAGGATTTAGAAAGTTAGTTATTACTTTTTTTTGTCAAAAATACCCCTAAATTAATTAACCAACAATTTAAAAATGGGGTTAAAATAGTAAATTGGCAAAAGAAAGTTAGTTAGTACTTTTTTTATTGTCAAAAATACCCCTACCTAAAACTTAAAAATGGGGTTAAAATAGTAAATTGACAAAAATAATAAATTCCTATTTTTACGTTGAAATGTCTTCCTGTTTCTAATAAACTCCTACTTTTACGTTAATTTAAATTTCTACTTCTACTCACTAACTCTCTACAAAATAGGATTATTCTTTTGTTAGTTTTAAAACTCCTCCAATCTACAAAACTCACCCCATGTATTCATTTTTTTTTTTTTTTTTACTTCATCACGATGTATTTGTTTCTTTTGTCTCCTTTTTTTTTTTCAATTTTTTTTTTAAAAAATTTCATTACTCTAATCTCACTTTTTTATTTTCGCAAATCTCTTCTTCTTTATTAAAAAAGAAAAAGAAAAAAAGACTCCTACTATAAAACCAGTACTATAACTTATATCCATTATTATCCTCCCAACATCCCCACTAAAAAGCAGTTACTACTATGTAATTTCTCGCGCTTTTATTTTTGTTTTTCACTTTTTCACTCATGATCTCCTTATTATTACTAACCTCCATGTTTGTTAGTCAGTTTTATATTTATCTTATATTTGTGAAGGCCAAGTTTTATTTTCATTAATCTCATGTTTCTTTTTCTCTGTAATTTTTTTTTTGACAATTTGTTCAATTTGTGCTTTTCAATGGTTATTTTTTAAAATTAAGCCAAACTTTAGCAATTAATTGATTACTTCAATGGATTTGATATTAGGGACACATTTTACGGGGTTTGGAATTGAGATTGGCAAATACAATCAAGACTCAAACCATTCGTTGAGCAAACAGGTATCTTCTAAAATTCTTGGTAGTATTGATTTATGCATTTGTGGGGGAAATAATTTGTTCATCACCCTTAGGTTTTTTTTTTTTTTTTTTTTTTTTTTTTGTGATTGAAAAAAGTAGAAATCCCAAATTATAATAAATACAAATTATTAATTTTTACCCAAAAAATAGAAGAGTCTCTGAGTACGCACGGCACGTGCGTGCTCAGAGGCTAGTCTGTATATATTAAGAAGATTCAGAAAGTTAGTTATTGCATTTTCACTTCCAAAAATACTCCTAATTCAATTAATTTATCTTTATTCATAAAAATAAGAAACAAGGTTAAATCATAAATAGATAAAAAATTAAAAAAAAACCTACTTATTAACTCCCCACTAAATAGTCAACGTTGATTAAAAAAAAAATTTCCACTACCCATATTTGAAAGAAAATAACTATCCCTCCCAAAAAATAAGGAAAAACTATCCCACGTTAAAAAAAAAAAAAAAAAAAAAAAAAGTGTCCGACTAAACTATCCCACATTTCTTTTTTAAACTATTACATTATCATCTTTTTTGGATTTATTACATTATCAATTTTTTTTTTTTTATAACTATTACATTATCAATTTGGATTTGGACAAACACGCAAAAGCTTCTAATTGAAAAAGGAATCCTATTCTCTTCGAAAAAAAAAAAAAATCTTATCTATTTTTTCAAATTGTGATGAAAGAAAAATTATAAGTTAGTTACTACATTTTTCACTTCCAAAAATACCCCTAATTTAATTAATTTATCTTTATTCATAAAAATAAGAAATGAGGTTAAAATCATAAATAAATAAAAATTAAAAGAAAAAAACCTTGCCACTAGCCATGTTTGAAAGAAAATAACTACCCCAAAAAATAAAAATAAAAATAAAACTATCCCATGTTAAAAAAAAAAAGTGCCAGACTAAACTATCCAACATTTCCTTTTTAAACTATTACATTATCATCTTTTTTTTGGACTTATTACATTATCAAATTTTTTTTTTTTTTTTTATAACTATTACATTATCAATTTGGATTTGGATAAACACGCAAAAGCTTCTAATTGAAAAAAGAATCCTATTCTCTTCGAAAAGAAAATCTTATATATTTTTTCAAATTGTGATGAAAGAAAAATTATGATACTAAATCCCAAAAAAAGAGCCTCATCGTAGGTGTGAAGTGCGTGTGATAAGGGTAGTATATGTGTGTGTATATATATATATATATATATATATATTTAAGTTATGTGTGGTAACACATTAAATATGATCAAACTTTTATTTAAAATAAAGATAGTAATAGGTTATCAAAATAAATAATGAAACTCCTTTTCAAATGTCTTAAAATTTTGCTAATAAAATTGTAATATTATAAGTATTTTTATTTTAACTTTGACAATAGAGTAAATTATGTTAATAATTTCAATATATGCATAATACATCACATGGTATAAGGAGAAACCAATATATATATATATATATATAAAGAAAAAAAAAAGGGATAGGAAATTCACTTAACAAAACCACAATGCATAATGCAATTTTTATTATAGAGATTCTAATGTACTTATAGGGCAATAAGAACTCTTTTCTTAATGTAGTGTTAGCTAGGAGAGGACACTTGCTTAGCACAATCATAACGTGTATGAAACAATTTTTATTATATAAATATGCTACATGTATTTGAAAAATATTTATGAAATATGTAATATCTATCTATAAAAGAAAGACGATTCATAGAATTTGTCAAAAAAATGAAACATATATATATATATATATATTTATATAGAAGGTATCGAATTTCTCAAATAGAAAGTATGAACTATAAAGCGTAATGTTTTTTTATAGAATGTTTCATTTTAATAAAAACAACGGTTTTAATTTCTTTTAGATAACATAACATGTGACAAAAATAAATTATAATGATGATATGTAATTATGTGAGTTTTTATTTATGTGATAATATTAAATTAATCCAAATATATATATATATATATATTTGCAAAATGCATGCAACTAATCATTAAAAAAAATCGTTTAAACCCCATACTGCTGGCATTAGCAACTTTGGAAAAGTCTATAATCTCAACTAAGAAAAGTTGTTTACTTTGACATAATATGAAATATGGATCAATTCAATTGTATCGGTCCCATTGCCACCATAGTTATTCCATTAGCTGGACGTACAAACATCTTGCTAAATAAACGTAAATGTTTATACTTTATACTCACTTTATTCTATTGAGGGTGAAAATAACATTTATTTTTGTTCTAGACAAGCGTGATGGACAAGTAAAAAATGTTTTCAAAGATATATTATTATAAAATAACTCTATTTGGAGCATTTTAATCGTTGTTCTCGAATTGGCTACACTATTATCAATTGAGTGTTGAGCATCAAAACCTGAACTTTCGAAAGCATAGTATACACACACCAATTAGAGAAAGGAAATAAAATAAATGTAGCCGCATGTTATTTCAGTTGGTTAACATAACATAACATGATGACAATATATATTAATTAATAAAAGGACATAAGATCCATAAACCCCGTTGATTTACTTAATTTAAAGAGTAAATAATAGAAAGTCAAATTTTGATTCGAGTACAGTTGGGCAGCTGATTTTTTGCTAGAGAGAAATCCTCTATAAAAAATGAACCGTCGTCCCAATGGGAAAACAATTTAGCATGGCTCATTGTTGCCTTGTTGGTCACCATACAAATCACAGGCTAGCAGGTACAAACACACATGCCAACAAAACTGTTCTATTAAACAAACCCACATGACAAACATAATTGTTCTATTTTAATTAACTACAATAATTAATAGTAGTGGTACAATTAAGTAAGACTGTTCTGTATCATCTTAACAAGACACTAATTAATTTCTTTTTTGTACTGGCGTTAGATTAAATAAGACTGTTCTATATCATCTTAATAAGATACTGATTAGTTTCTTTTTTTATACTTGTGTCGGCTTTACGATGAATTTTGTGCAAATGAGATTTGATACCAAGTTTTTTATTTGATAATAAAAAAAATTAACAAATCAAACTAATAGTAACCATACTAAAGATACAGTAATTAAGACATAAAAACAAGTTTAACAATTAAAAATGGAAAAAAAAATATTAAAAAAAAAGGGTGTCACCGCCCATAACCCATCACACATCAATCTCTAGCAAACAAAGCTTTCGTAAGCTTCCACCATGTCATGACGGTGACAACCTCTCTGATTAAGGACCACTATAGACTATACTCTCTCTTTCTCTCTCATTTTAGTTTTCATAGTTTTTGTGGTGTCCACAGACACGCCATGAGTACCAGTTCTTGGTGCTCTCTACTCTGCCTTATCTCCTTATCTCCTTATTTTTTTAGTTCGGCAAACTGAGAAAAAGAATATAAAAGTTTTAATTGGTAGGCCATCGCTGTTCCCCTCATTAGACGGCCATTCTTCTTCGTTTTCATCAAATTTCCCAAACTTTATTACAAACATATTTAATATTAAAGAAGATTCATCCATAGAAAGAAAAAATAGAAAAAGAAAAAACATATGAAACTATTTAGAAACAAGTTCAAAAGAAGAAAAGAAAAGAAAAAACAAACTAATTTTATGACTAAAAACTATTGCTGATTAGTTCTTGTTACAACTGAGAATCTATACCTATCAAACAGAAACCGGGTAGTGATTCTATTTTCACACCCAACATCAACTTCGTCCTTCTTTCTTTCTTTCTTTCTCATCTTTTTACATCAGAAATACTTTTTTCCTGATACATAAAAAGCTTCCACCTTGGTGAAGTCTGGATAAAATGATTGATAGACAGTCTTACCCCCCAATTCTGAAACGTCTCTTCAATCGTCATCATCGGAGTTTTCTGGGTTCGGATACTCGTTTAAATCCGGCGGCTCCGAGGCACGACTAGACGGCTTTGATTGCGATGATGCATGGAGAGAAGTTTGTAGCGCGTCGACCCTAGCTCCAACTTCGGTGGCTTTCTTGCGTATAGAAGCCGCAGACATGTCTCGAACATCATCATCTTCCTCATGGAAAACTAAATCCGGGAAGTTAAGCCGAGCAGAAGGGCCACGGAGATAAAACACGGCGGTGTCATAAGCACGCGCCGCAGCAATAGGAGTAGTATAGGAACCAAGCCAAATTCTAGACCTCTTATTGGGTTCTCTAATCTCAGCCACCCACTTTCCCCACTTCCTCATCCTTATTCCTCTATACGGCTTCTCTTGCTGCTGTTGTTGCCTTTGCTTGCGCTTTTCAGTGCTTGTTGAAAAGTCTCCTTCCATATTAGAATATAAACTATAACTATTAATTACTAGGGAAACTATTTTTCTTTGTTACTATGTTTTCTGACCTAAAACGAAAACGAAAACAAAACCCAGGAAGATTCTGTTTTCAGTTTCCGAAAGTTGCACTACTAGACCTCCCATACCAGAAACAATAATTATGTATATATGTAGAGGGTGAATATATATATAGAGAGAAAAATACGGAGAGGGAAAGGCGCATTAGTTTTAGTTTCCTACTTGGCTGCTAGTCTGTCGTCTGGGTACGGCCGCCACGTTGATCTTCCTTAAAGATAAATCCAAAATTGGCCGACACAATCCATCATCTCCCATCTCTCTCTCTCTTTATATAATAGAATAGTACTATATATTGTTGCATGTTATATGATAAAACAGCACTGTATTATGTATGTATGTTATCAATATTCTATTAAAAAGAGAAAAAGAGAAAAACTATGCTATCACAATTGTTAAAATAGCTTACTATGAGTTGTGCAATAAAAAGTAATGTTAATGGTGAATTAATGTAAAAGTGATGTGGTTGCAATTATAATAGAAGATATTGAGTATTAATTATTATGAAAAAAGTTGTAAAAAATATAATATTCTTCACATTCTCTTTTATAGTTCAATTAGGGATGAAAATTAATGGTCGAATTATGGGTGTCTCATCCCTACCTTGTTTCCTCTTTCAGGAGTGAAAACTTGCACAAGGTAGGTAGGCTTTAGGGCAAGTTAGAGATGTTTTACTAATCATAAGAACACAAATGAGATAGAGATGAAATAAATAAATAAAAATGGCGACCATAATAGCACTAAAGGAGAATGAGAGACAAGTATTTTGAAAATGATAATGAAATATGAAATATAGAAATGATTAAATTATATGCATAGATAATTTAAATGTATATAAAAGAAACTATGTATATATAAATTTGGGGCAGGGAAAGGTAATATGGTAGGGTGAGCAAAACACATCTCCATCTGGTCACCTCTTTGGAGCAGGGAAAATCTGTACGAGATGAAACAGAACAAGGACAAGGCAAGTCAAGTGAGTGAGTTTCATCCATAAATTCAAATATTAAGAGATAATAGATTTAAGATCTGTATATCTTCATTGAAAATACAAAGCTCTAGGTATGTTTGACGTTACTCATATGTTATTATACAATGCGACAATTCTAAAAAACAACCAAAGTTATCTTTTTCACAAATTTGAAGTAGTGAATTATAATTAGTTTTATTATACATTAATCACGATCTATTACAATTATAAATAATAATAAAATTTGTTGTCATGAATTATTGAATATGTGGTGTATCTTTCGATGAGTCCGAAAGGGCATCTGCGAGTTTGTATAGAGGGTTTGTGGCCATGTGAGGGCCGACGTGGATGGTTACGCCTCTAGTACGCAAACACAAAATCCAAACCCCTTTGCCCTCGCTGCAAAGCTATTTGTCTATATTGGTTTGTCAAACTGTAATAACTAAATGTTAATTAATTAATTAATATAACGCTTTTGTGTGAGTGATAATGATGAGTTTGGTTTTGCGGACAAGTGGATGCAATTTTTTGTGAGAGAGAGGTCGGTGGTAGATGGATTGGGTTTTTGAGAATGACTTTCCGTCCACGCAATGAAGAACTCCAAGGTGGTGGAAATAGCAAAAGTAGCTATCTCTCTCTCTCTCTTTTTTTTTTTTTTTTTTTGAGAAGTAGCTATCTCTTTTGGTTCAAAGTTATTGAATGACTTTTATGGTTTCTTTCGTAATCTGTTTTTTAAATACAGTGTTGTGACTTGTGAGTGGTGCGTAGTGACGAAATTAACCCATGTCTGAAAATCATGTTTTAGTCGCCGACTTGAATAAACAATCATAAATTTTTATTTTTAATTAATAGACTAAACAATGATTCTGGACATGTGGCAAGTGTGTAATGGTTTGGCGATAAGGGGTTTTAGACTACCAGTTATATAGTTAGTGACTTTTTGACAACCTAAACATTCAACACAAAATTCACCGTCAAATGTATAAAATAAATGTTAAACTAAAGGGTGACAAAAATTTCCCAACCTATCTGCATCACTTTAATTTATCCCTTTATATTCCATGTTAATTTTTACAGTTTCAACGAGGTGATGGAGGCAAGGACGGGTTTTCCTCACATGTCTTGAACATGTGTATATATGTATATATTGTATTTAGCCTATCTTTTAATTAGCACTACATCTTATAATTTATTTTTTTTAATATAATTTTGTTAGGATTTTTAGACCCCAGTTTTATGAAATAACCAGTTTTAAGCCAAGTAATTAGTTAATTAAATTATGCTTGAGGCTTTGGTTAATGAAGACAACAACAATAATATGCAAAAGAAATAGTTGTGGAAATAAATGATGCATAATATAATTATACAGGGAAAACCAATAGTAGAACTGTAAAAATACTAAATGTCTGTTTGAAAACGACTTATCTAGTTTTTTTACTGAAAATATGCTAAAATATACTTGTATCTTGAAAAATTTTAAGAAAGTGAGAAAATGTAAAGTTTTAAAAAACTGTACATAAAAGTAAAATGCTTATGCTACAAGTTGTTTTCAAACACACTCTAAGGGAAAACCTTCCCAATGACTAGACAACTTACAAAGAAAATATTTCATTACACCATAATGATTGGACTTTTCAATTATATGAACCTCCTCCATTATGGATGACACATCCATGATCAGCAATCAAAACTTTCAACTAACTTCAAGAACCTATTGAAGGTATTATTTGATGTAGCAACTCTTAACATGGTGTCGAGGCTACTATATCAAGGTAGCTCTTTATTGATTGAGGTTGAGTTGAGCAAACATAAACTTCACTTTTGAGGCTTGACTGATCGAGTGGTGTCGAAACTAGAGTCAAGGTTGCTATAATATAATGTGATTGGTGTTATTAGCCGTAGTGTCATCAATAAATCACTATGAAATTAATATTATTTCAATTATATTATTTCAACCATTGTTAAAATATATATATATATATATATATATGTGTGTGAAATTATTTGTGTATATTAATAATAACATATTGACATTCCTCTTATTAAAATATGTAGCGGAATAGTAATAACACGTTTGTTTTTATTCTCTCTTCCTTATCCAGTTATCCTCTCCTCTCTTTCTCTTTCTCTTTTTCAACCTTCCATATCTAGAGTCTACACATAGTGTCGGCGGAACGTAAAAGAACTTAAATTTTAGTATTGAATGTTACATTTATATAGGGCCGGTCATCCTTCACTTACTCATAGCAAATTTTTGCGGCGCTTAGATCGGACGGATAGGTGCTGTCAGATGATTAGTCACTATTAATGTATCTACCTCTGCGGCAACTGGTAAATGATACTCCTATGCATGTCTGAAGTAGGACACACAAACTCTCTCTCCCTCTCTCTCGTGAGTGCCCGAGCATTAATTCATTTTAGGAAAGTTTTGACACTACTTTTATGAGAAATGAAAAAAACTGTCAAAACATTAATTATTTTTTAAAGTGTTTCAAATTAATTTTAGGTAAATATTTTTTCATGGATCATGCTAAAGGGTGCCTTTAAGGTAATGATTAACAATTTATTATAAGAAAGTCTTGACATCACTTTTATGGGAAATAAAAAAAACTGTCAAAATATTAATTGTTTTTTTTTTCCCATAAAACTTTCTTTAAATGTATTATTAACCATTACCCTAAGGGTATCGATCAGCATTTCCCTTTTTTCATTATAGAAAGTTGGGATAAGTTAATGAATGTTATAAGCGCATTAGTTTAAGAAATATTTTTAGAAATATTTTACGAAAAAAAACTAATTTTTTAAAATATATTTTTATATTTTTTTATAAAAGTGGTATTAAAACTTTCTTAAAATGATTTATTAATAAATTTCCTAATGACATTTGTTAATAAGAATCTTATGAATTTTACATCGAATTTATTGTAAAATAAATGCCTAATATCATGATGATGATGTAGTTATTTAAACTTTGGTATACTTTCGCTTTCATGCATGTTCTGCTCATCATTTAAGCTTTTTTTAAAGGCTTGTTCAAAGGTAGAAAAAAGATGTATAATTTGGAAACGAAAAGACGTGGAAGTTTGCCTAACTGTACTGTCCAACTTGGAGGTCAGTCGGCAGGACTAAATGTAATTAATAAATATGTATGGGTCAGTACACATAAGTCACTAAAAACTTGTTGCTTTTCAGGTTATCAACAAAGAAAAAAAAACTTGTTGCTTTGCAAACTTTGCGTCTGCCTGCAAAGCCCTGTCAGAGTCATACGCAAAAATCTCCAGCGGCTACAGAATTCTACTATATCCTATCATGGAATGGAAGCCGAAAAGGAAGTCATAATTTGACTCTAGCTAAAAAGACAAAATTTATATAAGCACACATGCTCGTTTGTGTCTATATATATATATATATATATATATATATATATATATATATATATATATATATATTTTGAGTAATACTAAAAAAAATTCATTAGAAGGTATGGTAAATATTATTTTAATAGAAGACAATTTATAAAACGATAGTATATTAATTATATTCTGTTTATATCTATTACGGAGTTTTTGTATTGATTAGTTACTTTTCGTTTTTCCTTTAATTCAAAATTTCACTTATGAATGAAAAGATTTTTAGTAGTTAGATGAAATCTAAGTACGATTTATGTAATTTTATATTATTATATAATTATCTCAAGATTTTGTTTCCCATTACACAAATTTGTATGAAATAGAATAAATCATCAATTAAAGAAATTAGAGGTTGTATTAATTCTTTTAATTAATTATAATAATTATCTCATGCAATCAATATATGAAAGCATGAGGTACCTTTTAAGGAGAAAAAATGTGAAATCTTGTGACAAGAATCACAAGGGTAATTGTCATAGCCTAACAAGTTCTCCATTTTCCGTCTTTTCTACACTATACTTGGTTTGGTGAAAGAGGAGAAGGAAATGGAAGGATTTTCATTATTTGATTGAGATGAATTGAAGTAAAAGAAAGGAAGATGAGATAATTTATTTCCAATTATGACCACATCATTTTCTTTCCTCCTGGATTCCAAATTGGTAGGAATGGGAGGAACGAGAGATGTTGAGGGCTAGACCAGCCAATTTGTTAATTTCCTTTCTTTTTCCTCCTTACGAACCAAACAAAAGGAAATAGTTTTTCTTTCTCTTCTTTACCCTTCTCCCCCCTCTTTCCTTTCCTTTCCTTTCTCTTCCTTTGTTTTTTTCCAAACATAGTATTAGTGACATGTTCGGAGTCCTTTTGTATTGGTCCAACGATTTTAGTTATTCGATTATAATTTGAATTATTGAACTGCCTAGAAAGCATTTGAGATACTCAGTTCCTAAGATAGACTTATTAGACTCCTCCACAACTTTCTTTATGTCATTTGTACTAAAGATAATTAGTGAAGGAGAGGAGGAGAGAACTTTCTTAAATTATTCATTACAAGTGGATGTCTTGTCTAATCTTTACCCTTTTCTTTTTGTTCTTTGAGTGTAGTATCATTTCCAGGCACAAACCGAGAGAGAAACAGACACAGGAATAGGAACTTCAAAAAATGAAGAAGGAAAATTCAATCTCAATGACACTTATTCAACAACTAACAAGTAAGCACTGTTACTAGTCAGAAATTAGGTACTTCAATAACTAAATCCTTGTGATACATCACCCTTTCAATCCATAAAAAATGAAACCAAGAATTACCACCGACCTTCTCATATGAGACTGCTACTAATACATGCATTATAGACTTATATCCACATTCAAGACACCTCCGGTGGCTTCCTATATCATGGAATTGGACCCAAGTTAATAACATTTCAAGACACCAAAAGTGATTTCTGACATTCAATGAACATAGTCTTCAGCTCCTAATCTTTTAATGAATCCCAAAATATTTGGTCAACAAACTATAGTGCAAGATGAACAAAACAATTTACATCCACAATTAAGACAAATACATGATATGATGAGAAATGCTAAATGAATATTTGGGGATTATGGGTTTGTAAATCCCACTATTTTCAATAATTTAATCATTGGGCCATTTCTAAAATATCGTAATAGACAGTGCACCCACCACAATTTGACGTGATGCACGCCATGATTGGTCTCAGGACCAAGCATAGAAGCAACCCATCTTTTCAGAATGGAACAGAGTAACTTGTGTGCTTGGAGTTTTGGCTGAATCATAGACCTCCTGACCCCAGGGAGCACAAGGTCGGAATTTCCCACTCGTGAAAAGGACTTTTGCAGGTCTGGGTCGCATTCACCTCTCCAGTGATCAAATCCTTCACCATAGAACTCCATGAAATAGTTCAGCACAATCTAAGTTGGATACTATAAATTGAATCCAATTTTTAGCTACAAATCAAGATTATAAACTTACAAGTGGAGCTTTATAACATTATATATCAGAGATCCTACAGGAGTACATCCTGTTTGTTTACAGCCTGTTGTTATAAAGCTACAAAACAGGTCATTTCATTTCAAAAAAAGCTACAATACAGGCAAAATCCAACTAGTAATTTGTGCTGCCTAGTGTGATGATAAATTAAACCAATAGTTATAGTATGCTCATATGACAATAGAGTGTGGAGTTCGCTAATTTTATATTAGAAAATGAGATTACAAACCGATAAACTTTCATAAGAAAGTGAGAGATTGAGTTGAAAATTATACAAACATATCAATCTGGTAGTATTTGCATAAGTCTAAATGATATCTGAAAGCTGAAGCATTTCGGTCCAGTTCGGTCTATTTTTGTCAACTTCAGTCTAATTCGGTCTACTTCAGTCCCCTTAAGTCCATTTCAGTTCAGTTCGGTCCATTTCATTCCCCTTCGGTCCAATTCGTTGCCTTCAGTCCAGTTTGGTCTAATTAGGCCTTAAATTTTTATTTTTGAGAAGAATTTGAGCCTTAAATTGAATTTTTTGTAGGTTTCTTTACATTTTTTTTCTTAATTTTTGGTTGAAAAATATGAAATGGATCGCAGTGGACCGAAGGGACATGCACAAATAAGACCAATAATAGCAGTGGCAAGAGGAAAATGTAAAAGAGATGAAGTAGAAGATTGTAACGGAGGAAGGGGAAGAGTTCGAGACTCGAGCTGGTACTTAAAAGTTTCATACTACAAATGAACACAAGATATTTGTTGACATGTTTCAAACTTGCTTTCTTTGCACCTGACACTAAGCCTGGGACCAATTATGATCTTTAGTACTATCTTACTAAGATTGTCGATTCAAAATTCTGAACCAATAAGCTTGATCGAAATTACAGATAAATAATCATGTATATAACAATTTGGGAGGGTCAGAAAGTCCGAAGGTCTGCATCACATAATGAAGTTTCATCAAAGAACTACATGAGAAGTACCATCATGACAAAGTAATCTGTTTTATGCAAGTCATTTAAGATTATTGATGAAAAAAAGTAATCTGAAGAAGAATTAAGCTTTATTGCCTCCATACATGACATGTACTTTAGAGGGAACAATGACAATGGCTAATGTTTTCTCTAAGGGCCTGTTTGGATTGAAGGGGAGTGGAGGAGAGTAGAGTAGAGTTGGCTGAAAATAGGTTAATTTTGGGCCAACTCTACTCTACTCCCCCTCAATCCAAATGGACCATAAATGATTCAATTCCATGATAGAGTTCAGATTGCCTAAAGACCAGAGAATCAGTCCACAAAAATGAAACTATAATATGTTCCAGAAAAGTCAAGTAAAATACTAATCATGCTCTCAGAACTCCAATAAAGTATTCAAAACATTATAAATGGTCACCAGATAAAGCATTGAATTTGCCTTGCCTTCCCACACACCCCCACCCCTGCATTTGGCTGGGGCTGGGGGCAGTACATAACTTTGTGCGTGTATCAGTGTACCTTAAGCAGACCCAACCAGGTTTTAGTCAATTTCAGAGGCTTGAACATCTGTTACTAAAGACAAAACAGTATTCTAGTTTCATCTAAACCTTTTCCACTACTATTTTTTAACATATAAATCTACAAATAATATTTGAACCTCACTATTAGTAATAGAAATGTAATAGTTTAAAGGTTTCAATTCCTTACATCTTGGTCTAAAACTCAACAAAGCCTTTATTCCATATCTAGTTAAAGTTTTCTAGACAAATCTTTCTACAAAATGCAGCTTCAGCCACGCCCTCATGTTCTAGAAAATCAGCGGTCCTGTCTTCCCTCAAAATATTTTTACTACATGTAGCTTCTTTTCAAGCTTTACACTTGGCATTGATTTTTTTCCCCTTTCATTTATCCATTCTTCATCCTTGCATGATTACAATCACCAAAAAATAGTTATCTGGGAAGATTTACATAATATTTTTGTATTATTAATTTTACAAGAAAATTTTATTTTTGATCAATTGTATTTTATTTTTAGGCCCTAGTATTTAACTAGGTTTTTTGGTATTTTATTTAAAGCCAATATTATTTTTGTAATTCAATAAGTAGGTTTTCTTAGATTAGTTAGAAATTAGAATTATCTTTTAGTACACCAATATAAGAAAAATATTGTACTCCTATCAAAAAGGAGATTATTTTGATGAATAAAGTTTCAATTGAAATTGTCTCCATGGTCTGGTGCCAACCCTAGGTGCTGACTCATATTTGTTTTTCTTAGCTCGGTGCTGATGCAAAGCAAACTTGGATACTAAGGGTGCGTTTGAATCGACTTCAAACCAATTTCGGAAATCAATTTCCGGAAAATTCTGCGTTTGGCTGTCACGGAAAATATTATTTTCCGGAAATTGATTTCCTGTTGACCGAAATTTGAAGCCTTGACCACGGAAATGAATTTCTGCCTTCATTTTCACTTCAATTCATTTCCGTGGCTTGCAAAACGCAGAGAGAGGGAGAAAAAAAACAGAAAACACAACACGAGAGCGAGAGAGAAAGAACAAAAAAAAAACAATCGAAGAAAGAACGAGCGAGAGGAAGAACGACGAGCGAGAGGAAGAACGATTTCCAGCCACCCAGAGCTCCGATCCGGCCAACGAGCGAGAGAACGAACGATTTCCAGCAACCAAACCGCGATCGATCCAGCCACCCAGAGCTCCGATCCGGCCAACCAAACTCACACCGATCCGCCACACACTCACCTCACCTCCGACCCACACATCCGATCCACTCACCTCACCGGTCCACACGTCCGATCCGCCACACCGATCTGTTTTTTTTTTTTTTTTTTTTTTTGAGAAAGCCCGATCCGATCTCTGAAATATATATATATATATATATATTTATTTATTTAGTTGTTTATTTATATAAATATTTATATAATTATTTACATGTTTTTATTTATTAATTTTTGTATTATACATTGTTTATAACTGTGTATTTGTGGGTAATGTATATCAAAATTTTGGGACTTTTCTGATTGCAGGTTATTTATTAATTTTTTTCAATTATCCATTGTCGATTAAACTGTGTATTTGTGGATTATGTATATGAAATTTTGGGGCTTTTTTGATTGCAGGTTATTTATCAATTTTTTTAATTATCCATTGTTTATGAAACTGTGTATGTAAAGTATTTTCCGTAAAATATTTGGACGAATCAAACACCGGAATTAAATTTCCGTAAAACGATTTTCGTAAAATATTTGGACGAATCAAACACCGGAATTGATTTTCCGTAAAACAATTTCCGAACCAGCCAAACACCCAAATACATTTTCCTTTTCCGGAAATTAGCATTTTCGGAAAATATGTATTTTCCGGAAAACGATTTCCAGCAACCAAACACAGCCTAACTCCTAGGGGTTTTATGTTTATTTTTCTATTCTTAATTTATATTGCTGCATCATTCTAGCTTGTCCTGCGTCACAATCAGATCCTGTCACAATCAGAACAGTGTTTAAAGAAGTGAAGCAACAAACATCTTCTAATCAGCCTATATAAGCCTCTTTTTTATTTTTGGCTGAATAGATATGCCTAATAGTATGCTTTACTCCCTATGGAAAATACAAATGCTAAGGTTGTTAATGTCAATTCTTGTGTAGACACATCTTAAACAAATGAGTTAACTTTCTGATACTGATTCAAATTTCAGGAAGTTGTAAACATGCATCATGAGATTTGTGTTAACAACATAGAAAAGCTGTACCAAGTCTCATTATTAATTACTTGCATAATTAATTAACACCAGCTCCAGAGAAGCATCTTTGCATAAATCAATACTAACTCCTCAGTCAGCAGATCTTCAGGCTTTAACTAATTAAATCTACACAAACAAAATAAACATACTTAAATGATTTGAAGCAGACAAATTCCATATATGCAGACCTGAAGTCCATGAGCATTAACCTTCCAGAGTTCTATGGTGAATATAAATAGTTTGTGATGGGAAGAACAAATCTGGACCTTCAATGCAAACAGCCAAACAAATAAATCCAGAACTAGACATGCTTCATGCTACAAATGAATACATATGATGTTAGACATGTGTCAAACATGCTTGACTTGTGGACCTGAGGTACATCCTGATCATCTGATAGGAATTGCAAATAAATGGTTTATTATTTTTTAAAACTTCAAGAAAGATCAACTGAACACCAATAAAAGTAGCAAACATTGTTGTTAGTATTTGTTTCTTTAACTGGTGTGTTTATGATGAAGACTATGGAAAATACAGGGAAAAGATTCCAATTAACTATATAATCATAATCCTGGCTTCAGGATAACTGGCACCAAGAGCAAAGTATTTTTTGATTGATAAGCCATACATGAACTCAATGGATATTAAACTTGCAACCATTGTTTTCAAACACAGGATCAGACCAATCAGTCCTGAGGTACAACTGTGACTGGGATCTATACTGGTCTGGTCCACATTCAAAAACTGGAATACTTAAAACCAGTCAAAACTGGCATTTCAACCTCCAAAACTGGGAACCGGAACTGGTTTTTACCCTTATTTTAAAGTGTTTGACATCCGAAGACATCCCCCCAAAAGAGTAAACTAACATGTATTACTTCTTTTATTAAGGGAGTAATGGGCAAAGTAACAAACCCAACATTGAACGAAAGAGTGTTATGCCCAAATAGAAGTTAGCTCATACATTCAATATTTGAAATTCTTAATGGAATGTGATATTTATAGAGTAAGAAGTATAACAATTTTTTTTATTTTTCCAATGCTACTAATTTAGCATTAAAATCTTTAGTTTTATTTTGTAACCTCTTTATAGTAGTAGAAATATAATAGTTTAGGGTTTCAATTCCTCACTTTAGTGTAGAACTCAACAATACCTTCAATTCTACCAAGTTAAGGTCATCAAGACCACTTTCTACAAATGCAACCTCATATAGGGCTGCATCTTATAGAAATCACTGGCTTGGTCTTCCCTCAAAACCTTTCTGCTACATGCACTTTCCATTCAATCTGTAGCATAGCCACCTAAGCACTAATTTCTTTTTCCTATTTACTTCTCCATTTTTTATCTTAATATGACTACAATCTCCTTTAAGTAATCAAGAAAAAACAATAGCAACAACATTCAAAACCAGCACATAATATTAGGACATCAAGACAGAACCGATCAAACCACAGTTTAAAAAAGTGAAGCAACAAATGATTCCTTCTATCAGTAATCAACCTAGATATGCATAATTGTATGAAAACTTTACTTCCTAGGCAAAACAAGGCTAGTTAACATCACTTCTTCCGCAGAAAATAGGAGACAAATAACGTGACAATAAACTAGACTGGAATAGAGTGCAGTATTGTACCAATTCTCATTACCAAATATCTATGAAAGTTCTAGCTTTTACTAAAACTGCACAAACAAAAGCAACATACATAGATTATGCGGGACAGAAAAATACCATTTCTCTACTCCTAATAACTTCAATCAGTGATGGGAATGACAGCTTTGCTCCTTCAAGTGCAAACAGCCAAACAAACATTCCAGTAGCACACATTGTGGTAATTTCTACAAAAATCCAGTATACTAACATGGAATCGCATCAGGGAGAACATGGAATCAGCAAGTATGCTTGAAAATTAAAAAGGAAAAAGAAAAAAAAAAAAAAAAAAAAAAAAAAAGCTCAGGGAGAACAAGAAATCAGCAAGTATATGCTATAACAGGGGGGAAATTCCTGAATTGAAAACATTCTTACTAAAAACTAGCATAATTGAAGGAGATGGCAAATAAAAATTAAATCTTCAAGCATTTTGCACTGTACCATAGGAATAAACTCCGACACAGCAAATGAATTATGCAAAGATATTAAAGCAAAGCAGGTGACATGCAATGTCCAAGAGGAACGAGCCACATCATGTGAAACGTCCTTCTTCAACTGCAATTTCACAATTTTGAGAGCTCCTTTGAAACTTCCCCAATTTCTCGCGAATAAGAAGCTTCAACTTTAAGCCTAGATAACTGGTAACAGTGATTTTCATTGACTTTAATACTTTTGCTGCCTTCAGGATTTGTCTAACAAGTTCCATCTCTTCCTCTTTCCCTTCAAATCCTTTATAATGACAGGTAGTAAGGTGTGATGACAGACATTCAGGAACATCCAGTGGCTCCTCCAAGCAAGTATTAGGTTTATAAATACTTAGGCCAAACGAGTGTTTCCATTCAAATGCAAGTATTTGTAGCTTTGGAGCCCGAAAAAGCAAGAGACGTACTTCACGCCACGCATACCACTCAGACGAAATGCCTCCAAATAATTTCAAGGAGGACAAATTATAAAATGTGGGACCATCTTCACGATTGAAATCATGGCAGAGGATCTGCACAACCACATAACAATCACAAATTTCACAAAGTCACAACTCACAACAATGTTATTTAGTATTTAGCAAATCAATTAATGATGGAGAGTTAGAACATGAAAAATATATAGTGTGATCTTACCTGTGCGGTAATTGTGCTAAATTCCATGGAAATAACATTACAGAGTGGTCCCATGAAGTCCCGTACTCTCTTTGCATAATCTTCAATATCCATCAAAACACATTGCTCAAATTGAAGGACACATTCAACCACACTGGGGAGGTTTTCCACCACATTATCCCCATTCAAAAAACCTCTAAAATTAAAGTACTCGAGAGCCGGGGTGTTTATCTGGAATTTGTATGATGAAGACTGAACATGCCAATGTAAATGTAATGTTTTAAGCGTAGGTACGAGTACAACGACATTGAACTCGTCCCAGTGTTCAAAATTTACATATACATTGTGAGGGACAAACTGAGGAGGGCCGGGCAGGCAGTGAGGAAGGTAGAGAGAGAGTCGCGGTTTGCGAATTTAACACGCGTAAGTACTAGAATCCTGAGGCATGGGAACACACAAGCAGGCGGAGAATTGAGAAGAATTGAAGCCATCAATATCAGAACCACTAATGTTGTAGAAAAATAGATACTACGGGGCAACTCCAAAGGTCGGTGAACATCATTAAATATGTAGAGATCGAGCTCTTGCAAATCACGCAGATTGGTGGCGCCAAGCCATGTGTTAACATTGGAGGGAAGACAATTTTGATACCAATAAATGATCAATTTGTGTAGGGGCATGGGATCGGAAATGGAGTCTCGAACAGTCCAGATTCCAGAAACTATATCTGCAAAACTGTAATTTCGATTCTGTGTAAGTTTTCTCTGGTCCAAGTGAAGAGCAGGGACGAGAGTCCAGAGAGGCCTCCATCTGCTCGACAAAATGCTTGTGGCGACAGAGTCTCGGGTTGGGAGAAAGGAGAGGATGTGGGAGAGGAGAGAGTCTGGTAGGTCGCTAATAATGTCAGTGTTAGTAGTGAAGGCATTTCGTCGAGCAGTTGAGAGGCGTTTTCTCTGTTTCTGATCTCTCCTTTTTGCTCTCTCAGGTCTCTCAATTCTCTGCCTCCGCTCCATTTTTGTTCAATATATGTGTGGTTCGCTTTATGGGAATTTTGAGCGACTGAGTGAAGAAGGGTTTCAATTTTGGGCGGGTACAGAAGAGAAGACTGTACAGTAATGATTTGATTAACAAGAATGAAAAGGAGTCTCTGACTCTCTCTAATGCGATGCGGCGCCGACAGAGCGATTGAAAATTCTAATTTAAAGGAGTCTCAGGTTGTTATGGGTGTTAAATTTGAATTCACAACTGCGCTCATAAAAATCTGCCCATAAGATTTGTCGTGAAACAGTGGAAGTATTGTGAAAACGTTGTATGCGTAGTATTTCTCAAATTAAGTGGCCTTTGGTTTTAATTAGCAATCCCAAATTAAGCGATTAGGCCATTAGCTCTTTTTTTTTTAATATATATATATATATATAATGGTTATTTATTATTATTATTATTTTTTTGAATTCATTTGATAAAATATTCATTATTAATTATTTCTAATCTTTTTATTTTATTTTTTATTTTTATAGAGAGTTTCAACCTATAGGTCTATTTATCATCAGACCAAGACACTAATTAATTTTTAGTATAAGCGAAGATTGAACTCCAGATCTTTTATTTATATCGGTACCAGTTTATATCGGTCTAGTTCGGTTTATTTAAATTCATTCGGTCTAATTTGGTCCATTTTTTGATTAATTGGGCCATAAATTAATTCTTTTTATAGATTGTCTTTTTTAGTTTTGGAAAAAAAAAAATTCTTTTGTTTTATATTAAATTTTGGGTTGAAAAATATGAAATGAACCAAAGTAGACCGGAGGGACATGCACAAATAAGACCATAATAACAGTGGTAAGAGACAAATGTATAAGTGATGAAGCAAGTAGAAGATTGTAATAGAGGAAGGGGAAAGAAAGAGTTCAAGACTCAAGCTGGTACTTAGAGTTTTCATACTACAAATAAATACATAAGATATTTGTTGACATGTTTCAAACTTGCTTTCTTTGCTCCTGACCCTAAGCCTTGGACCAAAGATGACCTTCAGCACTATCTTACTATGATTGTGGGTTCAAAATTCTGAACTAATAAGCTTGATTGAAATTACAGATAAATAATCATGTATTTAACAATTTGGGAGTGCAAGAAAGTCCGAAGGTAGGGTTTCTTAGATCAGTTAGAATTATGGTTTATTACACAAATTTAAGCAAAATATTGTACTCCTACCAAAAGGAGATTATTTTGATTAATAAAGTTTCAATTGAAATATAAAACTTCTTGTGGGGCCCAATAATTTGTAACCCTGGCCCACTTTACATTAGGGCCCAAGGCCCGAGCCGAGGAGAGCATTGCTAAGGACATGAAAATCCAAATTATCTTAAGACACAGCCGAGGAGGATTCCGTCCTCGGCATCCCGTAATACCCTAAAGGAAAAGACGAGCTTGGTACAGGAGCAGGGCAAATGAAAAGCTGCCAATACTACAATAAAGAACTCTGCGTCTGACAGATCCATGCTCTTGACCATGCTTTTTAGTTTTTACAACTACCCCCAACCACTAGAGATATGGGCCGATGGGACAAGTCTCAACCCCAAAAAGTGGAGTTTACACGTGGACACTGGAAGGAGGGTAAATGCTAGTATAAAAAGGGGAGGAGAACAAAAAGGGAGGGAGGGCTCCGGACCAAAGAGATCCAAAAGAAGGAGAATAAGAAGATCACCTAGTTCCTCGGATAAGATCTAAATACCGGAACCACTCAGGTTGCACCGGAAGAAGGCCTTGCTAGACATGCTCGATTCATCCCCGTGTGAATTGACATATAAACCACGACCAACCGCAGTCCGATGGTCAAGGCCTAGCCTTTCAAGCCCACGTTCTACAAATTCTATTGTTTGGGCCCTTAACGTGCGAACCCAATATCATCCTGGAGTCTCCACGAATTGTGTCCTTACAATTGGCGCCGTCTATGGGAAGGCTTGTGCATTAGCATAGACGCTGGATCGAACTCCTGTCAACCCAGGGCTTGCGAAAGCCCATCCATTACATCCAGCGGCCTGATTTTGTTGCCCTAGTATAAAGTTCTACTAGGGGCTATGCTTCGAAGCACTAGCGACAAGGACAATTCTAGGGGCTTCCACCATCAGTTTGACGCCCAATGCCTTGGCCGAGGGGCTAATTCTCGATAAAAACTACAAGTTTTGGACAGAACTAAGGTCTTGTATGGTCCTCGGACTCAAGCCTATGGGGAAACCAACTACTTAAAAGAAAAATTATAAGTTTTGGACAGAACCAAGGCCTTGTATGGTCCTCGGACTCAAGCCTATTGCGAAACCAACTACTTAAAAGAAAAACTACAAGTTTTGGACAGAACCAAGACCTTGTATGGTCCTCGGACTCAAGCCTATGGGGAAACCAACTACTTAAAAGAAAAACTACAAGTTTTGGACAGAACAAAGGCCTTGTATGGTCCTCGGACTCAAGCCTATGGGGAAACCAACTACTTAAAAGAAAAATTACAAGTTTTGGACAGAACCAAGGCCTTGTATGGTCCTCGGACTCAAGCCTATGGGGAAACCAACTACTTAAAAGAAAAACTACAAGTTTTGGACAGAACCAAGGCCTTGTATGGTCCTCGGACTCAAGCCTATGGGGAAACCAACTACTTAAAAGAAAAATTACAAGTTTTGGACAGAACCAAGGCCTTGTATGGTCCTCGGACTCAAGCCTATGGGGAAACCAACTACTTAAAAGAAAAACTACAAGTTTTGGACAGAACCAAGGCCTTGTATGGTCCTCGGACTCAAGCCTATGGGGAAACCAACTACTTAAAAGAAAAATTACAAGTTTTGGACAGAACCAAGACCTTGTATGGTCCTCGGACTCAAGCCTATGGGGAAACCAACTACTTAAAAGAAAAACTACAAGTCCGGGCAATGTAAGGTCCCTAGACTCTGTCCCATGAAGAGGTTAAGTCCTAGACCGAATGGAAGCCCCGGTCTATCCTCGGATCTTCAATTCTAAGGGAACTAATGCGAATAAGTGTTTGGGCCCGGTATGGCCATACCTCTGTCCTCGGATCAGATGCCAAAAAACGATTAAGGCCAGGTGTTATCAAAAACACGGTCAAAGTCCCCAACTATTCGGCAACCCTATCGGATGGTCTATTTTGGGTTACTCATTCTCGGATGACTGCCTCATGCGCACTACAAAGCATTCAACCGTTATCTCGGTTAGTCTCGTATATTTAAAATTACTGTATGTTGGTATTATTATGCTTGATAGTCTCAATATGTTCAAAATAATAACTTTTTGTTACAAGGTTTGATGCCCTAAGTATCGTTAAAAATATATATATATATATATATATATATATATATATATATATATATATATATACGCGTATGAAATACATCCATTCACAAAGTAATTACCGCAGGAAAGAAAAAATATTTAGAATGAAACAGAACCATCTTTTATTAAGACAAAGAAACAGTACAACGTACAATGAAGGGGCTCAGGTAAGCCTATACCAAAAGCTAACTACATAAGTAAAAAGAAAAGATACAAGGAAGAGAAAAATCCTTCAAAACTCCGCTCTGGTAGAGATTATGTATGACAGGATGGCCCCATAGGTGGAAGAGAAGAAGAAGCAGAGGAAGAAGAAGTAGAAACACCAAGATGACCCTAGTGATGGGAAAGAAGAAGAAGCGGAGATAGAAAGAGGCACCAGTGAAGGAAGAGAGGAAGAAGCAGGGATACTTAACCCCCGCATCAGCCCTGACTCCTAACACGAAGGTGCCATATTAGTAGCGCTCGGGATAGAGCGGATGGTGCTGACGACGAGAAATCCCACTGCTGTCGCACCAAAAATCTGACGCGACCAGCATCTGCTTCGGATTTTGACTGAAAGAGGTGGAGGCATCGCCCCCACCTTGCGAAAGTGGAGAACTGTCTTGAGTCTCTGTCTCCCCTGTCCTGACCGCGCCATCTTGAGTCTCGGAAGGACCCAGTTCCTCTGGAGCGGGCGTGGTTCCTTCACCCCCACTCGTGCCTCAAACATGTCACTCTTTAAGATTTTAGCTGCACTGGCAATAAAAATTTTGAGCACAGCTGAGGGATTAGGAGTTTGAAAGGATTGAAGGGTTTGTATGTGAAGGGAATGACCTCCTACCTTGTTTCTTATATGAAGGGTAAGTTGGCGGCGTTTAATCTACGTAGATTTCCAAGAAGTGCTGCGGACGAGACGGTTTCTATTCAACTCCCAACACCGTTTGAAACCATAGGATTTGTGTGGCCTCGTTAAGGGGACATATTAAAAACACGCCTCGGGAACTGAAACGGCCAAGACACGGCGTGAGCAAATCTAAAAGGAATGTCTCATAATCCAGCGCACCCCCTAGGCAAGTGAAGGGACACTGACATTAATGAAGAGCAAAACTGGGCAAGCCATGCTGCAGGCCCGACATCACCAAAACCCTCCTCCCCAACCAAAAGGTCGGGCAACAGGATTTTGAGGGGCTATTGTGGGGCCCAATAATTTGTGGCCCTGACCCACTTTACATTAGGGCCCAAGGCCCGAGCCGAGGAGAGCATTGCTAAGGACATGAAAGTCCAAATTATCTTAAGACACAGCCGAGGAGGATTCCGTCCTCGGCATCCCGTAATACCCTAAAGGAAAAGACGAGCTCGGTACAGGAGCAGGGCAAATGAAAAGCTGTCAATACTGCAATAAAGAACTCTGCGTCTGACAAGTCCATGCTCTTGACCATGCTTTTTAGTTTTTACAACTACCCCCCATCACTAGAGGTATGGGCCGATGGGATAAGTCTTAACCCCAGAAAGTGGAGTTTACACGTGGACACTGGAAGGAGGGTAAATGCTAGTATAAAAAGGGGAGGAGAACAAAAAGGGAGGGAGGGCTCCGGACCAAAGAGATCCAAAAGAAGGAGAATAAGAAGATTACCTAGTTCCTCGGATAAGATCTAAATACCAGAACCACTCAGGTTGCACCGGAAGAAGGCCTTGCTAGACATGCCCGGTTCATCCCCGTGTGAATTGACATATAAACCACGACCAACCGCAGTCCGATGGTCAAGGCCTAACCTTTCAAGCCCACGTTCTACAAATTCTATTGTTTGGGCCCTTAACGTGCGAACCCAATATCATTCAGGGGTCTCCACGAATTGTGTCCTTACACCTCTTTATAATAGTATAAATATAGAAGTTTAGGTTTCAATTCCTTACTGTAAAACTCAACAAAACCTCTAATTCCACCTAGCTAAGTTCATCAAGACCACTTTCTAAAAAATGCAACCTCATATAGGGCTGCATCTTATAGAAATCACTGGCCTGGTCTTCCTTCAAAACCTTTCTGCTACATACACTTGCCACTCAATCTGTAACATAGTTAACTAAGCACTAATTTCTTTTTTCCTATTTATTTCTCCATTCTTTATCTTAATATGACTACAATCACCTTAGGAGCTAGATAAATGGTTTTACATGAACTTTTAAGAAATCAAGAAAAAAAAATAGCAACAACATTCAAAACCAGCACATAATATCAGGACACCAAGACAGAACCATTCAAACCACTGTTTAAAAAAGTGAAGAAAAAAAAATTCCTCTTATCAGTTATCAGCCTAGATATGCATAAATGTACGATGAATAATTGTTCCAAACCTTTGCTTCTTATGGTAATCTAGTCTAGTTAACATCAATTCTTCTGCAGACAAATAGGAAATAAATAATGTGAGCATAAACTAGTCCTGAATAGATTGCATTATTGCACCAATTCTCATGATTAAATATCTACGAAATTTATAGCTTTTATTAACACTGCACAAACAAAAGCAACATGCATAGATTAGGCAGGACAGAAAAATACCATTTCTCTAATCCTGATTGCTACAATCAGTGATGGGAATAACAGCTATGCTTCTTCAAGTGCAAACAGCCAAGCAAACATTCCAGTAGCACACATGGTGCTAATTTCTACAAAAATCCAATATATTAAAACGGTATCGCAACAGGGAGAACATGGAATCAGCAAGTATGTTTGGAAATTATAATAAAATAAATTTTTAATAAAGCTCAGGGAGAACAAGAAATCAGTAAGTATAGCCTATACCAGGGGGGAAAATCCTGAATTGAAAACATTCTTAACTGGTATAACTGAAGGAGATGGCAAATACAAATTAAATCTTCAAGCATTTTGCACTGTACCATAGGAATAAACTCCGACATAGGAAAGGCAGCAAATGAATAACACAAAGATATTAAAGCAAAGCAGGTGACATGCAATATCCAAGAGGGACGAGATAAAATGCCACATCACGTGAAACGTCCTTCGTCAAATGCAATTTCACAATCCTGAGAGCTCCTTTGAAACTTCCTCAATTCCTTGCAAACACGAAGCTTCTTTGAGTCTAGATAACCGTTAACAGTGATTTTCATTGACTTTAATACTTTCGCTGCCTTCAGGATTTGTCTAACAAGTTCCATCTCTTCCTCTTTCCCATCGAATCCTTTATAATGACAGGTAGTAAGGTGTGATGACAGACATTCAGGAACATCCAGTGGCTCCTCCAAGCGTTTAGGTCTAAGATTTGAACCAAGCAAGTGTGCCTTTTCAAATGAAAGTGTTTGTAGCTTTGGAGCCCGATAAAGCACGAGTCGCACTCCATCCCACGCATACCACTCAGACGAAATGCCACCAAAAAATTTCAAGGAGGACAAATTATAAAATGTGAGACCATCTTCATGATTAGAATCATAGCAGAGGATCTGCACTACCACATAACAATTACAAATTTCACAAAGTCGCAACTAACTCACAACAATATTATTTAGTGTTTAGCGAATTAATTAATGATAGAGAGTTATTAGAGCATGAAAATGTAGCGTGACCTGTGCGGTAATTGTGCTCAATTCCATGGAAATAACATTACAGAGTGGTCTCATGAAGTCCCATGATTTCTTCGCGTAATCCTCAATACTCAACGAAGTGCGTTGCTCAAATTGAAGTACACATTCGACCACATTGTGGAGGTTTTCCAACACGTAATCCCCGTTCAAAAAACCTGTGAAACAAAAGTACTCGAGAGCCGGGGTGTTTATATGGAATTTGTACGAAGGGGACCTAACTTGCCAATCTAAATATAATATTTTCAGCGTAGGCACGAGTACAGTGACACTGAACTCGTCCAAATGTTCCAAATTTATACCAAACAATGTGAGGGACAAATCGTGGAGGACCGGGCAGGCAGTGAGGAAGGTAGAGAGAGAGTCTTGGTTTGCAAATATAACACCTCTAAGTCCTAGAATCCTGAGACATGGGAACGCACAACGGCACAAGCAGGAGGAGGATTTAGATTAATATCACCTGCAAATTTCAGAACCACTAGTTTTGTAGAAAAGTAGAGAGTACGGGGCAACTCGAAAGGTGTCTTAAAAGAAGTCAATATTGAGAGAAAGAGCTGTTGCAAATCACGCAGATTGGTGGCACGGAGCCATGTGTCGACGTAGAAGGGAAGACAATTGTGATGCCAACAAATGCACAATTTGCGTAGGGGCGTGGGATTGGAAATGGCGTTTCAAAGAGTCCAGATTCTGAACACTATATCCACAAACCTCAACTTTTGATCCCCCTCCTCCTTATTTGTAAGTTCTCTCTGGTCCAAGCAAAGAATAGGGACGAGAGTCCAGAGGGACCTCCATCTGTTCGACAAAATGCTTGTTGCAACCGAGTCTTGGATTGGGAGAAAAGAGAGGATGTGGGAGAGGAGAGTGTCCGGTAGGGTGCTAATAATGTCAGTGTCAGTGTTAGTAGTGAGGGCATTTTGTCGAGCAGATGAGAGGCATTTTCTCTGCGTCTGATCTCTCCTTGCTGCTCTCTCTGTTCTCTCAATTCTCTGCTTCTCTCTCCTCTGCTCCATTTGTTCAATATTATGTGTGTTTCACTTTGTGGAATTTTGAGTGACTGAGTGAAGGGTTCCAATACAGTGTCAGTAGTGATTTGATTAGCAAGAATGAAAATCAGTCTCTGTGACTCTCTCTCTCTCATGCGAAGCTGCCGAGCCAAGTGGATTGAAAATTTAAGTGGCCTTCGGTTTTAATTGGCAATCCCAAAACGACGTTGGTCATGGTGGAATGTTAAGGGGGGCGTTTGGTACTCAATTTTAAGCAAGATTTTACCATTTTTTAACAATATTATACATATTTTTATTGACTTTTTCACCTATACGTATTTTTAAAAAATACAAATAATATTACTAGAACAACGATATCAAATGACTCCTAAGCCATTTGGCCATTAGCTACTATTCATTTTTAAAAAAAATCTTTTTATTAATATATTTTTTATTGAATTCAATTGATTAAATCTCCTTTATTAATTATCTTCAATCCATTTGGTATTGCAGTTTGCCCTTGATATTACATTTCACTACAAGCTCTCATGGCTATTTGCTAATATTTCACTACAGGCTCTCATGGCTATTTGCTAATATTTCACTACAAGCTCTCGTGGCTATTTAGCAAATGACTATGACCCAATTGTGGCTGGGCAATCTTATTGCAGATGTCAGTCAAGTTCATGTCAAGTAGAATCGAATGTTATGAGATCTCTAGTGTCTCAAACGAGTGGCTAATGTGGCAGCTCATAATTGCTCATTGATGTATCTAGTTGAGTTTATACTTTATAGTAATAAAACTCATTTCTTTCATTAAAAAAAAAATAAATAAATAAAAAAGATAATTCTTCTGCGATATAGAATTTTACTTGAAACACTTTTTAACATTTTAAGTATTTGACAAATTTTTTAACATTTTAACTTTTTAAGTATTTTTTAACACTCTTAAATATAAGTATTTCTAGGGTATGGAGAGCAAGGGCCGGGATTTAAATTTTCAGGAAGAAGCTTCACACACATATACACTTAAATTATACTAAAGTAGAAATTCTATCTTGTATCAAAAAAGTATTTGACAAATTAAATGAATAAAGCTTTTAAAGTCCTGCATTTATAGAATATGAAGGGTGAATTATAGAATTTTTTCTTAAAAGCTCCAAATTTCAATTTTAAGGCCCTCTTAAAAGTTAACAGTTAAAAGTCTTTAGCAAATGACTAAAAAAAAAAAAACAGACTCTTTAGCAAAATTATCAAACATTTGACAATTTCTACTAAAAGAACTTTAAAAGGCTCCTAAATAACTTTTCTGATAGTGCCAATGCACTACTAAACACATCCTTTTAATTTACTTTCCAATCTAAAACAAAATCTTCATTTCATTTCGTAAATTAATGTTGTAAGTATATTTTTTTTACACTTTTAGAGATTGAAACCGAGGAAACTCCACCCTCCTAAGTATCGATGAAAAAAAATAGATTTACTGGCTTGATTTTGGATATAAAAACCATGAAGAAAAACTTTAAATGGAAAGCAACTTCTTGATATCATTGGACAGGTAACCCATAAAATGCTGGCAATGCAACTGCAATCTCACCCATAAAAGGACACCATCTAACTGGTTGGTAGTGTAGTCTCGGCTTTGAGGGAGAGTCATGAACCACCAAAAACTCCTGTAGCAGCTCCCTTGCCCCTGACATCACCTGTGAGAGGTCCCAAGAAGATTGATCCATCCTCACTCTGTTTCTCCTTTGCCAAAGACACCAAGCAACCATGGTGAAGAGTGCTGCACCAACACCAACCCCATCAGATCAGCAATAGACCCCGACCCTTCTTATCTTCAGTTGTCAAATCTAGGATCTGAACTCCACACTTGCTGAAGCTGATCACACCGGCACGGTGCACGTATACCATCTTCCACAATCTCAGGTTGGGAGAAAGGAGAGGATGTAATAGAATTTTACGTAGGCCCCTTAAGGTTTTAGTCAAATTCAGAGGCACTATAAATCTATACATCTATAGTATGTCACATAGGCTATTTTCATCTACACATTTTCTACAACTACTTTATCATTTACGTCTCTAGAAATTTTTTTTTTTTGCAACCCCTCATTATAGTAGTAGAAATATGATAGTTTAGGATTTCAATTCCTTATGGTCTGTTTGGATAGAGGGGGGGGGCGGGGGGGGGGGGGGGGGAAGGAGGGGGAGTAGAGTTGGCTAAAAATAAGCCAATTTTGTGCTAAATCTACTTTACTTTACTCTACTCTACTCCCCCTCCCTCCCCCTCAATCCAAACAGACCATTAGTCTATAACTCAACAATGTCTTCAATTCCACCAAGTTAAATCATCAAGACCACTTTCAACAAAATGCAACTTCATGTAGGGATGCATCCTAGAAAAAATCACTGCCCCAGTCTTCCCTCAAAACCTTTCTGCTACATGGACTTTCCATAGCCACTAGGCACTAATTTCCATTTTTCCATCTACTTCCTTATTCTTTATCTTAGCATGACTACAATCACCTTAGGAGCTAGTTTAAACATGAACTTTGTTTTTTAATCAGTATTTTTTACGTTAACTTCTAAGTCATTAAGAAATAAATAGTAGCAACAACATACAAAACAAGCAGGTGATATTATGAGATCAAGACAAAACCAATACAATCACTGTTTAAAAAAGTGAAGCAACAAAAAATTACTCTTATCTGCCTAGATATGCATAATTGTGGAAACCTTTTTCTTCTGCAGACAAATTGGAAACGACTAATGTGATGAAAACTACAAGCTTACACATTCAAATTTCACAGACTAAACAACAAACCAAGACGAATGCAAAGAAACCAGTCAAAACACAAACTAGTCCTGAATAGATTGTAGTAATGTACCAATTCCCATTATAAAATAACTAGTACAAAATTTATAGCTTGCACTAACTCTGCACAAACAAAAGCTACATAATTAAATTATGCGAGAGCGGAAAAATACCATTTCTGTATTCCTGATTGTAAATCAGGGATGGAAATTACAGCTTTGCTCCAAGTGCAAACAGCCAAGGTGCTAATTTCTACAAAAAAATCAATCTATAAAGACGGCACCGCATCATTGCTGCACATTAAGTTCTTCCACATTCAATCTCTTCCCATCAATCCCTACACATAATTGCTCTAATTCAAGCAAAAGAATCAATTGGCACATGCCTTGTATAAGTATAACCAACCAACCAACCACTAATAATACTCATCATCATCCTCCTCCTCTTCACTATCCCATAACAAATCCACCTCCCCATCCTCATCCTCCTCTTCCCCTTCATCAAAAGCAGAAATCCTCACCCCATTAATCTCCGCCCTCGCGCCAACAATCTCCTCCACAAGACTATCCAAACCACTCTCATTCCACCCCACATTCTCATCCAAGCTACTAACCGAAAACAACTCATCCTCCCTATCCAAAAACTCGCTCCCCGTCCTCTTCTCCTTCCTCAACAAATCCTTCTCTCCAACTTCCCCCTTCTCCACCCGAACCCACGGCACCCACAAATCCGCATGCCTCCCCAACGCCCTATCCCAATCACCAACAACCACAGTCCCCAACTTCGCCTCCCTAGCTTTCCTCAACATATCCGAAAAATCAGAATCATCAGATACCAAGAACAACCAATCCACCCCTCTACTCATCGAGTGCTGCATTTGCTTCTTCAATGCCCAATCCGCCGCTTGAGGCTTATCCTCAACGGTCTTAACGAACACGCCAGCTCTTCTCAGCTCCGAAGCTAAACCGTAACCGGCTTTCGGCGTAACCAAATCCCTAGCCGCCTCGTTGTACTTCTCGTTCCCATTTATAAACCTCTCCTTGAAACGCTGTCGTTTCTTCCCTTTCAAAGACCTCATTCGATTCAGCTTCTTCTGCCTCTCCCGCTCGTGGAGTTGCTTGAAGTGCTTCTTCAAGTCGAGATTGGTCTTGCATTTTCGACCGCAGACTTTACAGATGTAAGGATCGGACGGTGTGATGAAGCCTTTGCGCTCGAAGAAATCGACTTCCTTGCGGTCTCGGCGTTGCTGTACGACCCACTGGGGCAAGTGGATGAAGGCGTGGCGGTTAGCGTAGGCTGACATGTCGATGACGTCACCGAACCGTTGAGCTAACCGTTTTAACGACATCGCCGCATTGTACGGCGGGCCTCGCGGGGGTTTGTTATCGAGGTCCCATAGGACCACTACTTTCTTCTGTTTCGGCGTGTAGACGCCTTGCTTGTTCTTCACCATGTCGATTTCGTAAACGGCGCCGTTTGAGGTCGAGGTCGAGGCCGCTGAGCATTTCGTTTGGAAACGGCGTGGTGAGAGTTTTGGATTGTTGTTGAGATTGATTGGGTAAGTGAGGAATGGTTTGTGGAGGAAAAGTAGCAAGGGGGAAATGGTGTTCGTTGAATTGGCGAGAAGATTCATAGTTCATTTTATGATTTTTGAATTCTCTTTTTTGAGTTTGTGTGTTTCACTGTTTTGTTGTGTGTTCCCAGTTCTGATTTTTTTTGCTCGGTCTATCGGTATCGGATATTCGGATTGTAGGATAAGGATCCGAAGGGTGTGGATATCATCCGGTTTGTATGTATGTCAAACGGGTTCGGGTAAGGAAAGCCTGAGTAATGGGCTTGTGGGCTAATAATAGGATAGGTTCACTCTATGTTAATTACTCTTAGGTTCGGTCATATTGAGCTGAGCTCACTCGACCCATTTTCTTTTTTTTTTTGATAAACCTCGACCCATTTTCTTTCATACTGCCCAATCTCAAGCATTGTCTTTGCCTAATTTAGGTAAGGAGAAATTTTATTTCTAAACTGATTTAGAGGAATTTTGGTAGTTGAAAATGATCATCTATGTGTAGTTTTGGTCACAAAACATTTTTAATGAATTATGTGAATTATTTAAATAATACACATGGGTAGTTTTAAGAATTATCATCTAATTGGGATAGGCTTTCGGGTAACTGGAAAAGTCTAATGGGCTCATTGGCTTCCTTATCAACCTAGCCTTTCATATTGCCTGGTCCCAACTCCCAAGCATTATCTTGGCCTAATTTTGATAAGGAAAAAGTTTATTTCCAAACTGATTTGGAGGAATTTTTCTTTAATCCATTATTCGCTAGTTGAAAAAATCATCTATGTTAGTTCCTTCACCATTTTATTCAATCAAACACTACCATGAAATTAATCATGCATATTATTTTATATTTGAGGTTTAATTTTAGTTAGATATTATTGTTCTAGTTGTAGTTGGAATTAGGGTAAATCCTTAAATCGATTTGGGGATTTTTTGTTATAGTTATATTTTTTTTCCCATTGATTATTAAAGGGTGGAATTGAGGACCCAAATTGAAGATTTGAATAATCAATTCATCAAAATAGCAACTGGTTAACAAATTACTAGAGATTATAAATTCTAGGGTTAGGGTTTATACTAAAATGGGGGATTTTTTTTTTTTTTTGGCCTTTAATACATTAAATTGAATTCTCAAGAATGTTATTCTAAAAAAATATTAAAAAAAAAAAAAAACCTCAAGAATGTAATATTAAGGGTTCCAATTAAAGTTTTAAACTTCCAATAATGTATCACTTGTTCTAATTCTTGTTCTTGTTACTTATATATTGAAAAAACGAGTTGGAGATCTATATTTTTTCAATAAATTCATATTTAAAATAGGTACTCTAAACTCAAACTTGTGGACCGAATATACCAAGATAATCGAAAGGATCGAAATAGACCAAGTGGACCAAAAATAGATCGAATGGACTGAAATGTGCTGAAATGGACAGCATAGACCTAAGTAGACCGAAATGGACTGGAATAGACTAATGTGGACCAAATAGACTGAAATGGACCGAACTAGACCGAATAAACTGAAATGCTATAAATGTTACACTTCAGCTTTTAGATTGATTATATATATATATATATATATATATATATATATATATATATATATATATATACATTCTTTCATCTTGCATAATGATTATAAATATGTTGCGGGTTTCAATTAGCTCGTCTAGTAAAGTTTATTAACATTGGATCAATAAAAAGAATGATTATAATTATGTTGTGGCTTATTTTAAGTACATTTAATTCTGCTTGTGATTAGGGGTGGCAAAATCTGACACGACCCGCGAACCCGACACGACTAACCCGTTTATAAACAGGTCATGGGTTGAGGCTAAATGGGTTCGGGTCATATTCGGGTCGACACGACTGACCCGTTTAATAAATGGGTCGTGTTCGGGTTCACACATGTGAACCCGTTTGACCTGTTTGACCCGTTTAAATAATAAAGGCATTAAATTTTGTTATTATTGCTTAATTTTTTTGTTGTAATTATATGTTTATTACTATATTTATGGCTGTAATTGTATTTTAATTTTAGATATATAAAAATTGATAATAGATTATTTAGGTCATATATGACCTATTAATCAAACAGGTTATTAAACAGGTTATTTGTATTAACTTTTATATAACTTATTAATTAAACAGGTTAAACGTGTCGAGTTGGGTCAACCTGTTTAATAAACGGGTCGGGTTAGGGTTGAGGATTCTTGACACGTTTACTAAACAGGTCGGGTTCGGGTCAACCCATATAGCAGAGTACTTATGGCTCGACACGACACGAACCCGACCCGCGAACACGAATTGACACCCCTACTTGTGATGTGATGTATATGCGGTGTAGTAAAGGATGCAGTGGTGGTGGTGGTGGTGGTTATGGAAGTTTTACATCCCACAGGACATGGAATATTGCTCTTGCCTATGGTGCCCAAGACATGGTGCTGTTAATCATATCTTGAATCTGACTCTTATTATGATTCATAGTGTTGGATGCAAACTCTGTGCAATTTGGTTCACTTGATAAGTTACTCTTTTCTTCATAGGCACGAGTAAGGAACATTTCGTGACAATTCTAACTCATATTTATTTGGTCAGAATGTTCCTTACTCGTGCCTATTTTTGTTTGTTCAGAATATTCATTTTCAAACCTGTCTATTAATATGTGCGGACTGAGAGTCTTAAGACACGTAAATCAGGTTTTATTTAATTTGATTGGGATCCAAAATTGGTGGAGCCAGAAAGCTTGGAAATTTTTTTAGGCCATAATTTATAGATTTGAGACTTGAGAGGATGTTGTTTCATTGGATTAAGATATGGACTTTATTTATATATGAAATGTGAACCGTGTGCGAAACTGTCATGCATCCCACTAAAGCCATGAGTCACTGCTATTGCCTCTTGGAGACCAGAACCTTTGTTTATTGAACAACTTGAAGGTTGTTTAACATAAAAAGAAGTATAATGTTATGGAGGAGAGATGTTCTCTTGCCAGGAATGCATAGTTTGCAACTTTGAAAGTGCAATTGAAAGAAGGTATAGAGGAAACATACAGGAAAAATGGCATGATAAATGATGCCATGAGTCACTGCTATTGCCTCTTGGAGACCAGAACCTTTGTTTATTGAACAACTTGAAGGTTGTTTAACATAAAAAGAAGTATAATGTTATGGAGGAGAGATGTTCTCTTGCCAGGAATGCATAGTTTGCAACTTTGAAAGTGCAATTGAAAGAAGGTATAGAGGAAACATACAGGAAAAATGGCAAGATAAATGATGCCAAATAAGGTAAGACCAAACTTTCATCAAAACAGAAAATTTTAGCAGTTTATTAAATTTTTTATTTTTTATTTTAACTAGCCGCAGACCCACGCGATGCGTGGAAATATATAAATATTTTGTAATGGGGTGTAATATATAAAAATTAACAATTACTTCAAATATTATTTATTTTTAAAAAAACTTCTACAAGTATTAATTTTTCATCTTTTTATATCTACAAAGTACAAATATATCATACTATTATATTTTGTATGTTTGATTAATACTTTTTTAAGATGAACTATATTTTTCTAACTTTTGTTGTAGTGTGTTATATTTGATATACAACTAAACTTTATAAGTTTCAAATTTATTATTCAAAATTTTCATCTCTTAAGGAATAATGAGATTATCATAATAATAAAAATTCATCACAAAATTACAATGTTATCTTAACAAAAATTAAAATGAAACAAAAGGAATAAAAGACATACTTTATATAATTTATTACTCAAAATTGGTAAGTATATTCAAATTCATAGCCATGTAGAATGTGTTTTGACATAAACTCAAATTCCTATTTCTAAAAAACTAAGTATTAACCCAAATCAAAATTCAACCAAAGCTTTAAAAGGGAGAGAGAGGAATTTGTAATGGGAAATTAAAAAAAAAAAATACCAAAACACATTTTTAAAAATAAAAAACCATCAACCTTAATCAGAATTATAAGAAAGAACAAAAATCCACAAGAGAGGGAGAAAGAGAGTATTTACAATTTTTTTGTGGGGAAAATATGGATTGAATGGAAGAAATGATATCGAATTTATACAAAATAAAATGAGGAGAAGAAGAGTCAAAATATAATATAGAGAAAATGATGAAGGAAGTATGACAGTAAAGTAGAGAGTAGTGGGAAGATAAAGACAGTAAAGTAGAGAATAGTGGGGAGATAAAGAGGTAAAAATTTAATAGACCCTCACTTATACTAATTTCCATCAAAGACCAAATTCTCAAACACATGCCATTGATTCTACTCATGTCCACTACACACATTCATCAACGTGTCTATATACAAATCGGATCTTGCCATTACATTCATTTTATCAATGTTTTGAATTTCCACAAAGAATCAAAATAGTGCATATACAAATTGTAAGTGTGTGAGTCACTTATATTATCATGATGTTGTGGTCAAAGTTAGTGGCAAACTTATTGAACTCAACCAATTGTTTTTGCCTCAAAGAAGATAGCTATTAGCATTCCAAGTCATGAAGTTTAAATGGCTATGGGAAATTATCATAATGTATCAGCAGCTATGCCCCAAAAATAGCAGTTGCTCCTACCTTCATTGCATCACATCAGCTATATCATATTATGTTTAATAAGGAAAGAAATAGAAAAATATGAAATTTAAAACTCAAGTATAGGAGTATTGTTATGTTTTGTCTAAAACTCATGTACACAATATTCTAGACCTTCAATAGGAGACAATTCCAAAAAGAAAATCAAGTAGTTGAAAGAAAGTAGCATAATCCAAAATCTAAAACTAAAAACCCAGCTGTTGTTCATGTACACAATATTATAGATAGATATTCAAGAATCAAGAACCAATTAGTTTCTCCATTCGCATAACAATTAGCTTAAAGCTAGATATTAATGGAATATTAAAATAATTCAGTTCTTTGAATTTCCTCACTCCTAAAATCCCAAATAATTTCTCAAAATCTAAACAATCCCCAAAGTTGTTCGTCAACCAAATAGGCCAACTAAGGTCCAAAACACAAAAATTCCAGCCACAACACAACAATCTACTTAAGCTGGTGTGCTTTGAAGAATTAGAGTTTCATTTAAAAAAGTTAAGATAAAAAGATTTAAACTGTTACACCCCAAGTTCTATACAACAACAACAACAACAACAACAACAACAACAACAACAAAAAAAATTAGCTTCAAACTCTACTTTGTTTTCTCTTCCATTGGCCCACAATTTCTGGGACACCAAACAGTCCAATTAAATAATAAACAACAAATTATTAATATAAGGAAAGAGAAATCTTATATAGCTAATGTGTGTTGAACCATAAAGAGCAAATTATCAAGCACCACCCAAGAAAAACAAAAAATTTATTCCCCTTTCCTTCAAAAGGTTCTAAGAAAAAAAAAATAATTACCAATTGATTGGTATGAACTTCAATAGAATAAAAAGCTGCTTAATTGTTGATATCTGTCAAGAAATTGACAAACAAAACAAAGATAAAAATGAAATTTAGGTCAACATATAAAACGATAGGAAAAGGAGAACAATAACGATTTATCTTTGATAAAAATGAATAACACGCTTACTATAAAATAAAGACCAAAACGGAAAACATCACATTGAAGTTAATTATCAGACAGAAAAACATTATGGCAAACATATTGAAAGTAACATTCCTGCAATCTAGAGAAGGGCAACCATAAAGCAATTTATAACAAACATGATCAAATGCTCAATTCAAATCAATTTTGAAAAAGAAAAAACATATTTGAATAGTTTTGAGACCATGAAAACTCAAACTCATTCATTATGAAATCCCAAAATTGAATTACATTTTTTTTCTAGTATTGAGATGGAAATAAATAAATAATAAGAATAATACAGCAGTAACAAAAAGAACCATTAGTGGAAAAAAAAAAGTGGTTGAAACAATAAAAAAAAATCAACCAAAAGAGAAACAAAATTGGAGAAAGAGAGAGAGTATTGACCTTTTTGTTGTGGATAACTTGGAAAAAATAGGGGAGAGAGGTGTAAATGAAGTAAGAAGAAATTTATATGAAAATTAAGATGGAAGAGAAAGGGTGGAAGTAGATGAAAGGTTGAATGAAGTGAAACTATTGAATTTAAGAAGATATAATGGAAAATTTTTTAAAATCTAAAGAAAATCAAATGAAAATTTAAAAAAAATAAAATTATTGGAGGGGATGAAATATTGAACTAAAAAGACAATAATTGAAGAAGATGAAAAGTTGAACAAAGTAAGAATTGCAAATAAAAAAAAAAAGATGCTAAAGATGTAGTGCATAAAGAACTTTATAAAATTTATTACAAAACTCCATTATTATATATAGTATAGATATGTATAGACATTATTTTTGGTTTTTTTATTCTTCATTGATAATATTATTTAGTTATAACATCTAAATTAAAGTTGTACGGCACCGAGGTACCCTGATCCATTTGGGCTTTGGGATCAGGCCTAGTAGCATGGCCCACATCTCCAATCTCTTTCTAGTCTACCCTCACAAACTACAAGCCCAAGTTTCATCACTTGACCATTGCTCGGCATAATGTTCCCGAATAATACAGACTAAAATCCAAGCACACCATAACATGCTCGGCAGATCCCAGGAAACATCGCTATCGATCATTCCTACTTGAGTTGGAACCAAGTTCCAAGGCCACGTTCGCCACATTCCACCCCCACCTAACCACCCACCTACAACTGATGATATTGGACCCCCAATTGCACTAACCATGGTTGTAATCATAGTCTCCCCACTAATCTAGAGCTATAAATAGAAGAAGATGGAAAGGAAAGAGGGTTGGTTGAGAGTTCCACAAAAAATAAAGAGTAGAGAGAAACAGCGATTCAGAAAGAGAGAGGATAAACTACGTTGAGTCTCTGTGCTGAGAACGACCCAAAGTAGGAAATCCTAAGCCCACCTTATAAGTAAGTTGTGAGCCCAAGTGAGGTCAAGCCCAATAGCCTCATTTCCGGCTCGCACAAAAGTAGATAAATATGTAAAGTAAAATTATATATAATGTTAAACCACCAAAGATGAATATATAAAGTCAATAATCTATTTATATTTTTTTGTTAAACACGTCAGTAATACAAAAAATAGAAAGATTTTAAATATTTAAAAAAAAATTTTAGTAGATTGTAATATATAAAAAAAAAAAAACTCAATATTTTATGTAACTTTTCCCATAAAATCAATATTGTTGACATCCTTTATATTCAAAAAACACTGAAACACATAAACAAAGAGATTAATTGTGCAGAATTGCAAGAGTATATACGTGATATTAGTATTTCATTTACAACATATACATGATATATACATGATTCATGGTCAGTTGGTATGAACCGTAATAATTACATCATCTTCAATGATAGCAGTGGCAATTTCAGGTTGCATTAGTAACTTAATATCATCTTTAACAACGAGGCCATCTCTCCCCTATAGCCTTTAATTTCATGCACACTTCAAGCATCGTCAATTGCTATGAACTGTAACAATTACATCCTCTTCAATGATAGCAGCGGCAAATTTAGGTTGCATTAGTACCTCAAAATCTTCTTTAACAACGAGGCCATCTCTCTCTCTCCCCGATAGCCTTCGATTTCATGCACACTTTAAGCATCATTGGCCTTCTATAGGTACAAGGCTGAACACAGCTACAAGCAATCCTAGGGAACTAAAGTATTTCACCATCATATCCTTTCTACAACAAAGATTTATCAATGACATCATAGCGACCAAACGTTGATTCCAAAAAGTTATGAAAATTAGTTAAGAATTATAAACCTAAAGCAGAGATGCAAGTAAAATAAAAAAATCAACAGAGAGAGAGAGAGAGAGAGAAATAACCTTTTTTTATGAGAAAAAACTATGTAGAGAATGGAAGAGAATGACAAATTTATAGTGAAATAGTGTGAATAAGAAGAGACAAAATAAGAGAAGATGAAAGGAAAGATGAAGAGTGATATTAAAGTAGATGGTAGTGGGGAGATAAAAAGGTAAGGGAGGGGGGGGAGATGAAAAGGTAAATGAAGGAGAAAGGTTGGAGTAAGTGTAAATATTAAAAAAAATAAGTAAATGTTAAAAAAATTAGAGAAAAATTGGAAAGAAATAGGATAATGATGTGGTGGAAGTAAATAAATAAATAGTGGGCTGCATTTATAGGGCTAGGATTTATAGGGCTGAAAATTGTAAAAACCATTTTAAAATTGTAGGACAAATTATATTTAAAAAATAAAAAATAAAAAAAATAACGTGGCAGCTGATGTGGCACAACGTGAGAGCAGCAGCATTAAACGCTACGCTTCAGCTTTTAGTAATATATAGATATAGATTATAGCACTATTGAAACAACATTCAGGTAATCTCACAAACACATCAATGGCATGGCAAGGATGCTCATCTAATATAAACACAAACACAAACAAACGAAAAAAAAGGGTCTCATATTAATATAAACAGAGCATAAAAGTTTTGCAAAAAAAAAAAGAATTGAGATGTAGAGATACCTCAACCAAAGTAGGCAAGTTCTGTTAGTATTTATACACCATGTGGAAAGGAATAAAGGGAGGAAGGAAATCAGATAGGCAGCCGTTACTGTGAAACGGTAAAGCAGGAAGGTGGGTAGCTTTCAAACTCTCTGTTTTCTCATGCAATACCTGAAGGCTTCTACGTTTTTTTCTTCTTCTTTTTTCCTCCCTTTAAGCTTCCCTCTATGTTACAATCTTCAAACTCACTGTCTGCTCATGTTTCTGTTTGGTCACGCAAAACCCTAAACGCTTCCCTTTTTTTTTTTTTCTTTCTTCCTTTAAACTAGCTTGAACGTTTTTTATTTTTAATTTCTTTTTCCTTTAAGCTGAACTGAAAAGGCTTTGGGTTGGGCTTGATAGTGGAACTAAATAAATAAGAGGTGGGCTGGATTAATTATACAAATTGATTATAGAGTGATAGTGGAAGTAAATACATAAGTAGTGGACTGCATTTATAGGGCTGAAAATTGTAAAAACCATTTTAAAATTGAAGAGAATTTTTTTTTTTTAAATAACGTGGCAGCTAATGTGGCGCAACGTGAGAGCAGCAGCATTAAACGCTACGCTTCAGCTTTTAGTAATATATAGATAACGACTCTATTTGTATTTTTTGAAATAGTTTTTTAAATTTCTTTAAACTTTAATCATAGAATTTCACTTAGACTAATAGCAAACTATGTTAATAATTTCACTTAGACTAGTTCGGGCTAGTGACATGGCAACTCGGATTAGTGACATGTTAGGCCAACAAGGGCGCAAAAAGCCCCATCGGTGAGCCTCGACAAACAGAGTCATCTCTTCTCCATATGGAAGTTCTTTCATACTTACCTACCCTCATTGAAGTTCAGTGTACAATTGAACTAAGGGGGTGAATTAAATGGGATAATCACCAAAGTAGGTATGAAAAAATAACCTTAGAATTACATCTTTTTTTCCTCTCTACGTAAAGTCTCTTTAAATTATTTTTTGAGGGGAAAAGTCTCTTTACTGACTTAAGTATTGAAGAATTTCCCTTTAAATGGGATAATCACCAAAGCAGGTATGAAAAAATAACCTTAGAATTACATCTTTTTTCTCCTCTCTACATAAAGTCTCTTAAGATTTTATTTTTGAGGGGAAAAGTCTCTTTAATGACTTAAGTATTGGAGAATTTCCCTCCTACCCAATGCGACTAGACTCCCCCGTTATACTATGTCATATGACAAAAGCACATCATACGATATATAATGCTTACTTTAAGTTATATAATGTTAACACAACGTGTGACACCATGTTTATTATTAATGTAATAAATTGTTGTAAATGATTACAATATAAAATAAAAAATTATTTATAAATTTCTAAAGCTTTTGGTGTTAAGATTTTTAATTGGGCAGTATTTTAAATTTCTTGAAAACTTTTGGCTATAGAGTTTCACTTTTTTTTTTTGAGTAAACAGTAATACTTATTAGAATACATAAGAAAATAATAATACATTACATAATCAAAGTACAACTACAAAAGGGCTTAATTTCTGTAATTGTCCACATAAAATTGAGTGAAAAAATTAAGAGAGTGTCCATTTGGCACAACCGCAATGAGTGGAATGCAACTTTTTCTAGTCTTTATTTGGTTATTAGTACTCACTCAAAAATAATAAATAAATTTATTCCAAAATTTTTAAATAAATTAAGTATTGAAATGTCATTAGTCATAGGACTGTCCACGGGTTGGTCCAGGTCGGTTTTGGCCTCAACCCGGACTCGACTCGATCAGGTCGGATGGAACAAAAACACACCCACAACCGATCGCTGACCACCATGGGTCAAGTTGGCAAGGCTCAGGGGAGCGAATGGTCGGTTCAGTCGAGTCCGATGATGAGTGATGGCGAGCGGAGGAGAAGTTCTATCTTTGCCGATCAGAGTTGAAGGTGCTAAATCTAATGGAATATCGCCGGATTTGAGTAGATCGGAGCCTAATTTAGTCAGATTTGAGGAGATCTGAGTCAAATCTAACCAAATATTGCCGGATTTGAGCAAATTTGACGAAGTAGGAGAGTAGATCTTGGCCGGATTTGAGTGAATCTGAGCAAATGCCACTGGATCAGAATTGAGGAACACCAGAAAGTCGCCGGATCTAGGTAATTTTGGCTTCTTTTTTTTAGCATTTTTTGGTCAGATCGGGTGACTCAAGTTTTTGAGACCAAAACCCGCCACTCGACCTGCCAGAATCGGGTTTCAGAGGTTAGGACCCATCACCGATCGCCGAAGGTGTTGAATTTGGCCGTGACGGGTCGAGTCCGATCGGTTTGGTCGATTTGGCGGGGTCTCCGGGTTGCTTAGACCAAGGATGTCAATACCGTACCGGTTTGGCCACCGGTACGATATATTTCGGATACCGGTCAATACCGATGTACCGTTTCGGGTTTACCGCTATTTTTTATATTTATAAATAAATAAATATATATATATGTATGTATGTGTCTGTGTATATATATATTATAATAAATATAAAAGTTTACTATAAAACATTTCCTCAATTCAGAACTAATTATTCATGGTTTTAGACTTTAGTATCAATTAAAAGGGAAAAAAAATAAAAAAAATAAAATAGAAAACTTAAAAGTTACCATTGCATACTAAGAAAACAAATAATACTAATAAGTTAATGCAAATAAGTTACCATTCTATCCTAACAAAAATTCAAAAATTACAAAACTTAAAAAAAATAAAAATAAAAAAACTTTTTTCTGTACAGGCCGGTATTGCCCGAAATTGGCCGGTACGAGGCCGGTACTCCCGGTATTTTTTCCGGTACGAAACAGGGGGGTTGAGTGTACCGGATTGTTGGTCGGTACGGTATATTCTGGCCGTACCGGCCGATACGGTACGGAATCGATAACCTTGGCTTGGACAGCCCTAATCAGTCATGTGTGAATTTGCATTGTATTCAATTATATAAGAAAATAAATAAATTTACTTGCCACAATAAAAATTTATAGGCAAAAATTCAAAACTGACTTTTTAACTTTCAGCTTTTTTCATTTCAGTCTTTTAACTTTCGGTTTTGTCATTTTAGTCCTCTAACTAGAGCTCAATTAGAGGCTGCCGTTAAAGGTACTGAAACGACGCCGTTTTGCCGTCATTCCCCTTGCCTGAAATCAAAAACAGTACCGTATGATTCCAAAAACCATAGGATTCGTTCCTTCACTTTCTTTCTTTCTTTCTTTTTTTTTTTTTTTTTCCTCTCTTGGAACCTGATTGGGGATTAGGATTTTAGGGTTTCTTTGTTGATTTTCGATTCTGCCATTGAAGGCAAAGAAATCAAGTCCATCATAGTTCAACACAACTACAAATCTCAATGGGGAAGAATGAGTTCCTAACGCCAAAAGCGATCGCGAATCGGATCAAAGCGAAGGGGCTCCAGAAGCTCCGATGGTATTGCCAGATGTGCTAGAAGCAATGTCGCGACGAGAATGGTTTCAAGTGCCATTGTATGAGCGAGAGCCACCAGCGTTAGTTGGAGGTTTTCGGCCAAAACCCAACCCGAATCGTCGAAGGATACTCCGAAGAATTCGAACGCACTTTCTTGGACCACATGAAGTGTAGCCACCGGTTCAGTCACATCGCCGCCACTGTCGTTTACAACGAGTACATAAACTGTTGTATATATAGGTATATACAAGGATAGGTTGTAATAATGATGGTTGAGTTTGGAGAATATGATTTCATAAAGTGAAAATTCAAGTTCTGGAATTTTCTAGAATTTTCTGGTGACTATTTAGAAAGGTTGAAGAGGTTTCAATCTTTGATAACCGTATTATGAAAAAATAACTAACTCTCCATACGTGTCTTTTCATGAAACAGGCTTATGTTCACTTAAATAAATAACTAACTTTCCATACGTGCCTATTCATGAAACATAATCCTATGAGTATAAATAGAGGCTTATGTTCTCTTGAAAAACTAACTTCACAAAATCAAAAGTTGGAGAGAAACACAAGAAACACAAGAAATCCTGTGATGATTTTCCAAAATTGCTATCTGTAGAACCCAACATATTGGTTGTATCCTGGAGACAAATTTGCGATAACCCTTTAGCAACAAAAATGTGGGGGCAAATATTGTCTAAGGAAAATGATATAGTGACTCCAAGTTATCTACTTTCTTTTTGTCTTTTCTGTTAATCTTGTTCTTCCGTTATTACTTTGTGTAATATTCCCAACATAAACCATCTCCACCACGTCCACATGAACTCAACGTCGTCATTCCCCTTCACTTCTTTGTTTTTATTTCAGGGGAAGGGGGACATGTTTTCTTTTCTTTTTTTTTCAGATTTTTTTTTTTTTTAATTCTAAAATTTATAAAAAAATAAAGGGTAAATTCCACAAACCTACCCTGAGGTTTGTCATAATATCCAACTAGGTCCAACACAATTTAAAACCTACCAATTTCATCCTAAAAAGACCATTTTGTCCCTAATTTTTATTATCTCTTCTTTCTCTCTTCTGTCTCGTTGCTCTCCCTCTCTATCAACTCTCTTCTCTGAGTTCTCTTTCTTAGAACTCTCTCTCTAACCGGTGAAACCAATCGGACTTGGTCTCGTTCTCTTGGACCTTCGAGAAAATGAGACTCTCCTTGTAGTGAACATCAACGGCGGAGATTATCTCGGCCAGAAACGGACGGTTATGATGATGATGCTTCGGCACCAGGGAACGAGGAGATGATGTGGCGGACACGTGGGTCGTCGATGGAAGGCTACGTGGAGGAGCAGATTTCCCGCCAGAGCTGTTCTTCGGTGGAGAGAGCGTGCAAGTGAGAGGAGGCGCAGGAGGCGGAGGCGAGGGTGGCACCGTCGAGCCTGGTGAGGATGTGGGTCTTGATGACGTCCCGGTGGACGTCTGAGATTGCAGTGCCATCGCCGTGATTGTGATCATGATCATGATCGACGGTCGTGATTGTGGTTGTGGTTGTGCCAGATTCCATGAGGGTCAACCGGGAAAAAGGCCTTTTAGAGCTAAATTCAAAGTTATGAGGATTTTTGTTTAGGTTTTTCTGGAGATTTTAATGGGGTTTACAAGCGGATTAATGGGTTTTGAAAGAGTGATTTTTATGTGCTTTTTTGTAGCATTTTCAGGGGACCTTCAGTGGGATTTTGGTATTGTTCTTTTGGATTCAGAGATTTGGGATGGGTATTTTCGGTCAAAGAGAGGTTTGAGAGTGAGAGAGACGAGAGAGAATAGAGAGGTTGTATGTTTAAGGGCAAAGTTGTCTTTTTAGGACCAAATCGGTGAGTTTTAAAATGTTCTGGACCTAACTGGTATTATCACAAACCTCAGGTAGGTTTGTGGAATTTACCCAAAAATAAAAAAGAAGAAGAAGGCAAAACGGCATCATTTCAGTACCCTTAATGGCAGCCCCTAACTGAGCTTTAACGGAATCTTGCATCGATAAAAATTAAGAGTTCCAGGACTGAAATGACAAAATTGAAAGTTAGAGGATTAAAATGAAAAATGCTGAAAATTAGAGGGTTAATTTTGAATTTTTGACAAATTTATACTATGTGCCGACGCAACCTCCACGTTTAATGACATGTAAATTGCCTTTATCCGTTTACCAATGAACAAATAAAGGCTTTTAGGCAACTCAACAGCCAATAATTCCTTGTGAGGATTCTGTCTGCAAAATGAGGAACACATTAAGATGAATGAGCTCTTACTTAGATGGTTTTGCCTGGTGATTCTGCCATCAAATCCTTTAATATTTGCAGAGATGATAATCCCTCAATGGTGACTTTTTACTTTTTGCTCTTTCTTCACTTTCTCTTTTGCTTTGTTTAAAAGTCATTTTAACTGTTAGGAGGGGATGGGGGGTCATTATTTCCTAATTGACTTACTTTGCTAATCCATGGACATCTTTTTGTCATACATCTTATCTGGTTTTAGTGGTGCATTTTGTTTGTTCCTAAACAACTTGGATGGCATTAATTGTTACTGCATTGGGTACAAGTATAGAATATTAAGGCATTGAATAAGTTCCTTTTCAATTTCAGCCATTCATATCTCCATTACCATGGTTTGGTTTTCTTTAATTTCATCATTACTCACATATGACAAAAATTGAAACCTATACCTGAAACACCAGTGCTTCACCATTATATTAGGACAAATATGGAATCTTGTTTTTGTTGTGACCCATTTTTCTTTTGCATTTTTGTATAATTAAGAATCCTTTTCCTTCTGGTTTTATCTTTATAATGATATGCTCCTTGATTTATGGCAATTATCAATCAAATTATGAGACAGACTTTTCTTTTTCAACTACTACCAATACAAGGGCTGAATGGAGCATTTTAATTGTATGTATTATTTTTATCAAGATTATTGGTAATGGGATGATTGTTAATTATTTAGATGATTACTCTTTCTATTTTTTATTCCATACTTGATGATGAAAGATAAGAATTAAGTAACCAAATATGGTGGGCTATAGTTGAATTGCTCTTTTGAAATCTGAGTTGGCATGGATGCATCATATCCAATGACTAGGACCCCAGTATGTTTTTTAGTAAAATAAAGATTAAGTATATTTTATTTGTAAGAATTTGTATGCAGAAAACTTCCACTTTCTTTCCTAGTTTTATTTAGTCTCTGGAAGTTCCTTATCTAATAATTAGAGTGCTTCAATCCTGAAACAAAAAATCAGTTCATTCCAACTTAGATAGATGGAGACTGCCACTGCCACAATAAAGAAAAATCAGAACAAGTACATAGGTTGAATAAAAAATATTTGATCCAAACAAGTATTAATATAAAAAGAGAAAGAGGGGGTAGAGGGAGAGGAAGGAAAGAAAGAAAAGTTAGACTCTCTATGTTTGAATGTCCATGGGCAATGGATCCTTCTAATAATGTTGCTTAAAAAAAACACATGTTAAGTCATTGCTTTAGTAAAGTTATCACTACAGGTTAAATTGGATAGATATAAATAAACCCAAGTCACTAATTTAAACCTTTAAATAGCCTTATTGTTAACAAGATGACGCAGCTATACATGTCATAGTTTTATCCACTTCTCAGTTCTCAGTTCTCAGCTCTCACTCAACTTGGCTTGTCTAACCAGAGTTCATCTCTAATAAGACAAATCTCTTATATGGAATATATTTTGTTGATGTTTAATTTAAGAGATAAAGTGGACTCATTTCAAATCTCTAATTCATTGAAATGTTAATTGTTGATATTTTCTCGACTCATCCTAAATGCCCCTTTTTACTTCATGTTACAATTGCTTTATTTTCTACTTAAGGGTTTTGAACTTTGATAATTAGGCAGTCTATTATAAAACTAAATAGCGTATCAAAGTGTTGCGTTATTTAAAACCGATGTATCACTTTAAATTTAAATAAATAAAATCTTAACAACGAAATGGAGAGGATCTCGTGGGATAAACTATGACAAAGGAGCATATATTAAATCTTAATAACAAACTTTACCAGTTTAACTAATTGAAAATTTGGAACTGCCTACATGATATTCACTCGTTGACTTATAATCCAGGTGATTTTTATTATTTTTGAGAAGAACCTGAGTGATTAGTACCTCTGTTGCAAGCCATACTTTCTCACATTACCTGAGACCAACAATAAAGGTAATATAGCATTTGATTATGGTCAGTGAGACAAATAACTACCAGCACATACAACAAAAAGATTTCATGTTCCTCTGTTTTTCAACATCTCACTTCTTTTCACTTTTTAACAGCCTTCCTCTTTGCCGGCTTGGCGGTATTCCAAATGGTCTCATTGTCCCCTCATCAAACCCAACTGTCAGACAACAAAATAGGAAAGAAAAAAACAACATGAAAAGCCCCCAATTCGAATTTGACATTTTAGATTCTAGAATTGCTTATATATGAAACAAAAAATACCCCTCTTGTCTCTCTTACCTTCGAAACTAAAAATGAATAAAAAAACGCGTATTATAAATGAGGCAAGTCTGTCGGTTCAAGTATCACATCAAAAAGAATTAGACCCAATAAAAAGTCTTCTATTGTATTGAAAAACATTAATTCCATATCTCTTCAAACACAAAATTGCTATATCTTCTTTGCCATTGACACCTTTACCATTTTCTCACACCACGCTCTCCTGCCTTTCTTGAATCAGTCTTAGTCCACGCCTGCCTGTCTCTTAAACTTTTCATTCCCACGAAAATTCTCCAAACTCCTCTCTTCTTATCTAATCCAAACTAGTACCATTCAAAGCCTAAGAGAAGGAACAAAAAAGAGAAAAAAATTGGAGGAGCTAAAGTTGAGAGATGCTTGGATGGATACAAGTTACAGTGGTGGCTTTGTCCATCGTAGTTCTTACTTCCCTTCTTGTTCTTTTGGTTTGGAGGTGGTGTCGTTGCAGACAACGTAAAGAAGTTGTAGACACGTTAGGTGTTCCGAGTTTTCGAGCAACTGGGATTGGGAATAATGTTTCAAGAGCTAGTGTTCATCATCAACCCGATAATTCAGAAGCTAGAAGAAGAGGGAATCATGTTTTTCAACGTGGGGTTTCGGTGAAACCTTTGTTCAGTTGGGTTGATAATCCATCACTCATTACCGATGCTGTTGAGAATGGATGGTCTCAATTTGCTTTCATGGACAACAACACATCAACAAGATCAACATCATTGCTGGGTTTATGCACTGTTGGTGATCAAAGGAATGAAACTGAGGCTGAAATAAGCTGGGAAGTTTGTCCAGGATCAGTGGAATACATGCAAAAGATAAGGTTCAATTCAGGGTTAAAGAGAGTGAGTCTATGCCAACCTTCCACAACTGCTACAACTGTAATTAGAACAGCTTTGCCTTTACCAGGTCCTTCTTTGGGAAATAATATTGCTTTTCCTCAAGAAGCTTATTTTGAAATCACAATTTTGTTTTCTCATGGCGATGACAAAGAATCGGTAGGCAAGGCTAAAGAAGGTGAGAAGACTAAACTTATACAAGAGAATTTGAATGGAAAAGCTAATTATTCAGAATCTTTAGTCCATGTTACAAGCAGTAGTCATAGAGTTAACAAGGTTGAAGAATTGAAGGTTGACATTGAAGAAAGTGGTAAAGGTGGCGAATCAGTGAAGCTGTCTTTGGGGCTCACTGCAGGAGGCTCTCTTCCATCAAAACTTCCAGGCAGCTATCCAGGAAGCATTGGATTCAACTCCAATGGCTCTGTCTATCTTGAAGGTAAATTCTACTTTCTTGGTCTATGTTTGGTATTAAAGTACAGTAACAGAAATATAAGAAATATATAATTTTACTATTATACCATTCATCTTTTATTTGTCTTTTTTCATAATAGGATAAAATCTATATTTTGCATTCATTTCATTAAAGGAATGAGTATTCCTCCCACTGTTTAGAAAAGCCCTTAATAGGGAAGTAAATGGACGTTACTTTCTAACCATTCTATTTTTTCCTACTTAATTCTCAAACAGAAAAATAAATAAAATTTTCTTGAAAATCCCTTTCAATTTATTTCATTCCTTTGTCCCCTCCCAAACAAGCCTAATTTGTTGAACTTGCAGTTACAATATTTCAGAAAGCATACAACAAGGTTTTTGGGAATGTTCATGGATAGTGAACATAATAGCAACAAGGTTTATTTCACTATTAGCGATTAATTTGTTATCACACTGCATTAGAAATGGGAAAGCGGCCACCCACCAAGGAATACCTTAGACCTAAAATGTCAACAAAAAGAAAGGTCCACTATATGACATGGTCACATGATAATAAATTATATAAAATGGAATAATTGATGCTGCTTTTTCTAATCTTGGACCCACCTTATCGTGCCAACATTTTTCGTGTATATGAAGTAGTTTTTGAGCTGCTGAACAAAAAAAAGAAGGTTCCATTCATATTATTGCTATATTATTTTCTTGCCTAAATTTCTGAAATTAACAGTAATTCTCTTGTTTCTTTAGTCACTTTGCTATCTGACTTTTCTTTTAAAGAATAATAATAAGTTTAGTCGGTAATAGATTATCAATTGTCTCAGAAGCTTGAGCCATCAGGAAAGAGTGAATTTAATCATTTAATTATTATTCTAACAGTTCCTTTTTTCAGGAATCAAACTTGTGTTCGAATCCGAAGATGCAGAATGGGGAAGAACAGATAAGGTGATTGGTTGTGGGTTTCATCCTAAGCAGAAGAAGGTGTTTTTCACAGTAGATTCAGAGCTGGTCCATGTAGTCCATTGCAAGTCTGAGGAATTTGGGACTCCATTATATCCAATTCTAGCAGCAAACACTGACATTTTGGTTCTGGTTAATATGGGCCAAAGTGTCTTCAAATATGGGCCTGCAAATGCACAGAGGACACCAAATCCTTGCTTCATTCAACCTCCTCTAAATTCTCCAGCTAGTGGCATGGACTATGAAGATAGCACAGATCTTTTCTCAATGAAATTTGACTCAAATTACTTTAATGCATACACAATCAGAGGCAGTCAAAATGGAACTAGTAAACATACAAAAGATTCTGACCATGAGGGTGAGGTTGAACTTTTTGAGATTGTCTTAGAAGAAAGTGGAAGACCCTCAGATGCAATGCAGTGACAAGAAGACACATTGGGTTTTGGTGCATTAGATTATAGATGCATTGATTTTGTTAGTCACATGGGTTTGCAGAATATATATGAGTTCCAGAGAGATTCAAAAATCAACTTAAGTTGGAGTTTGACATTTTGCTGTTCATCGTCAAATAAGATCTTATGCAACCTCAAGTGGCCTCAAGTGGCTTGCTCATTTCCAGAGAGATTGCAGATAAATAACACAGCTTCATAGACTGCGGACACTTTTGTTTTGTTATTTTCTGTATTCAACTCGTTTTATACATTTTTTTTTCCCTACAATTCTTTTCTTGTGAATATCAAGATACTATTGTTTATTCAAGTTGTAATTTTTGCCTTATCACCAATATGCTAATCGAAAAGAGATAGTGATTGTATTGATGGTGTAGTGATATACAAGTACTTTTATGAGTTTAGGTCCCTCTTCAATTCATTGGTTAACTTGTTAGGAAGATAACACCTTGAGATGACTCTACTCGAGGTCACTTAACCTAAAAACTTAGACTTATAAGTTTAGGTCCAATTATGTTAAATTAGTTCCTCAACTTATTTATCATATGGGGCTTCTGCTCACAAGTGTATACCCAACACTTCCCCGATTTTTTTTTTTTTTTTCTTCTTCTTTTGGTGTCTAGTCTCTTTGGATCCATTGGAACCATGTTACGTTTCAACACTATGAGATTGATCAAAACCTTCATTCTCAATGTTTCAGAAATGTTGCTCAGTTATGCTGTATTGTGACCTATCAAAAGCCAATTCCCTGGATCAAATGGATAAAACGAACTAGTCAAACTCAATTCTTATGCTTCTTCATCAGTTACCCGGGGTTAGCAATAGGTATGAGGTTATTCCAGAGTTATTGGTGTCACTACTAGTGCTCTGGCAGAGTTACGGTCTCTCAGATGAGCTTCAATTGGCCTTTCAGATGGAGACCATAGCAATAGAAATTGATGCCAAAGTGGTGGTTAATTTTGTGGAAAATCAAAATACTAACAATAGGCAACATTGTGCTATCTATCATTGATGACAGGTGTTTCCTTGTGTTTTGAGGAGGAAAAGTGCAACACGTTTATGTGAAGTAAAAAAATGTGTAGATACCCTTGCAAGAGTTGATGCACCCAATTAGAGGACTTTAATATTCATGTTTCATGATGTCCCGCATGATGTCATTTTGCCATTTGCTTCTGATTTTTCTAATATGTTCTCAGAAGTTTGAATGTTCTGTAACCAGTACTCTTTCTGTTGAGTTTGTTGAAAGGAAATCTTTATTATCCATTATTTGCACATTGGCATTGATTATTGCACACTCTAAGTGTATAATTGTTGTACACTATCCATTTTATGTGTTGAAATGTGGATATACTTAAAAAAAAATATGGACAGCGTGTGTGAAATTATGAATATTATGTGTATAAAGTGAATAAGTGCCTAAAAGTTTTTCCCTTTACACGTAAAGAAGGGGAGGGAATTGTGATTCATAAATGAGAATGAGAAAAATAAATAAATAAAGCATTGACGTGTCTAAACTTTTTGCTAGAAATAGAAAGAGTCCAGAGATATAGATAAAATGATAAATAAGATGTTTCAATTCAATCTTTGACGCCTGCATGTTTCAAAATCATGCGGTTTGACTATAAAATGAAATCCAAAGGGGAGAACTTGGTGCATGCATCGACTCCAAATTCAATGTTTACTCCTATAGATGTCAATGATCACAAATTCAACCTTTGTTTATAACTTTGCTATGGTTGACGAAAGCACTCTCAACGACATATAGGAGTAATTTTTCATTTCTTTTGCCAAGTATGATACCTTTGCACCCTAGCAAACCAAATAAATAACTTTGTACATTTTTTTTGTTTGTTTTACTAAATCCTATATAAGATTTTATTCTATAAGGACGTGAGGTAAAACTCATGTTTATCCCCCAATCCCAACATACTACATCATCTTATCACATATTTAAGAATAAATACAATCACACTCAATCAATTCTAATACCCATATATAAATCCAACTAAATTGGGAATTTATTGAGATGTTATTAAGTGTGGTAGGATGTATTGAATTTTAAGTAAAATACTAATGTGGCAATCACTTATTGGATTGTGTAAAACATGGGTTTTACACCCCATCCTTATAGAATTTAATCTCATCTTTTATTTATTACTAAGACCAAGAGATTTGTAGTTCAATTGTTTGACATGTTTTTAGTATTTATTTATGGGGTGTTTTTTTTTTTTTTTTTTTTTTTTTTTTTTTTTTTTTTGAGGAAAATTTATGGGATGTGTTAACAGGCACCGATGCCTGTTAACAACAACCTTTTTGACTTTTTTTTAATCTTTTTTGCAATTTTATGTTATTTTTTTAGCTTTATAAATACTTTTATGTCTTTTTCTTTCATTTATCTCATTTTTTTATTACATAAGACCCATATTAGGGAAACTTTAGCAAACACCACACGATGCTCATTAACATTTCTCTTTATTTATTATTTTTGATTAGTTAATACTTACAATTGGGAAGAGATGATTTGAACCATAAACGTCTCAATTAAAAACATCCAGAAGTGTTAGTTGAACTATAAAATTATTGACAACATCTTTTAATTTTATACCATAGAATCGCGGGTTTCAAATTTCAAATCCAATGAGATTTGAAACCAAGCTTAGCTTCTGCAGGAGGTTTAGTAAATTGGAATAATCTTGTGCTAGCTATCCCAGAGTATTTTTCATGCCCCCTCTAATATAGTTATATACCGTACTAAGGGTACGTTCGGTACACTGAATGAGGATTACAATATGAATTGTAACCTTTATTACTAGGAATAAAATGTTTTGTAATGTAATAACTAAACATATTCATTAGTTTGGTTGTGAGTTATAATATTAGAATGAAACTTAAGATTTATTTTAGGAAATATCTTACTCATAAAATTATATCTCCTTAAAAATTATTATTTTTAAATTTAAGAGAGATATGTGTTATTTTTTATAATTTTTTATTTTTATAATTGTTAGATATATATGGAAAGTTTGTTTATTTGGAAATATATTAAGTTTTGAAATTATTGTACTTACTAAGGAATAGCTAATACAACTTGTGGGGGCCATTTAATTAGGAGGTATTGTTAAGGTTGTACTAGTTGGGCCTGTGGCCTAATCTGAGGACATTGGATCATCTGAGGACGTTCGAATGAAATTATAAGGAGGACGGAGTAAATAGAAGAATTGAGATGAGTCCACGTATGTCCGAGGACAAAAGCCATCTCGGTAACAAGTGTCCGAGGTGAGTAGGGCTGCCACATCATTATGGATCTTCTTCGAAGTTGCCTCACAACTAAGGGTTGGACATTGAACTTGGGGGTAAGGAACGAAAGGTAGACAAATATCTTCCAAAGTTGCTGCCTCCGCATTAAATGCCTCTCAACCAACTCTCTGGCCGCATTAATATGGAAATGATGCCTGAACAGTGATCAAGCAGCCTTACAGCTACTGGTTGATGGTTTTGGGAAGTTCAGGATGGGATAAGAAGGAGTTTTCCGAATCTAACCTACACATGTATGGTAAGGATGACACCAAGGTTGTAGTATATAACATGGAATGATGAACTAAGAATGGGAGATCGAAAGATAAAAAAAAAAAAAAATCTTTGGAGAAGAAGACAGGGCTTTCGGATATACTTTTCTATGTAAACCTGACAATATAATATAAACTCCTTGAGTTATTCCGATGACGGATTTTCTAATCCTACTTGTATCTAACAGTCTTAAATCACCAAACTTGATCGTTTTTCTTCTGGAATAGATCTAGTTCTTTTACCCACGCTCTACAAATTTATTGTTTGGGCCGCTTGGGTTTAAGCCCAATCCTATATTGGGTCTTATCTAATTTCAATCTCTACACAACCTTTTAAAGAGTAATAGTTATTCTTCATTTTGAAGAATAGTTATTCATAAGGAATGACTATTCCTTGTATAAAAACATAACTAAACTAAAGAATAACTAAACCATAGGAATAATTATTACATTACAACGCCTATTACAGTCTACCAAACATACCCTAATTATATACAGAATGAAGTGAAGCACCAATTTATCTGGTCTTTATTTTTTTTCTTTTTTCTTTTTTAAAGAAAATTTCTGTAGTTGATTTCCATTAATTATTGCTCGTTTGACTTAAAAGCGAAATGAATAGTCATTGACAGACATTGAATTAATCGGCCAGACGTACTAACACTAAGAAAATAATTATAAATCAGAATACATAGATTTTGAAATCATCAGCAAGAAAATTAAGACGCATGCGCAATTAACTGATAATTTAAACATTATAGGAAAACTCGTACTTGTACAAGGAAAGTTATGGAGAGCAAAAATGGTAAATACAGATCTTGGAAATTAGCAATTTTTTGAGGAGTCATTAGCAATTGTCTTTATTTTAAATGAATTTATAATGTGTTATATTAAATAATTTGATTTGATTATCGGATATATAGCATTAACATAAAGAGAAAGAGAAACAAACTAATTTGTAATTTTAGTGTCTTTAAAAGGAATAGAATAAACCAATTTTTATTCTTGTATATGTTTGAAATTATTTTATGATTGATTATAATATTATATTTATCGTGTATTTATTATAAGGAAATACAGTATATAGTATATAGTAAGTTTATAAATAAGTCAAAAAATTTGTTTATAATTTATTGATAACAAACATAATCTAAATTGTATATAATTTTTAACAATAAAAAAAGTTAAATAATCTAATTTTTATAAATTCATAAAAGAATAAAAAAATTTCATTCTATATAGTTAACTTGATAATATAATTTCAACTAGAATTTAATTAGTAATTATTAAAATACATGTGTGAATGAGTAAAAAAAGCTTGAACATGTAATCTTATTTGATAATAAGCATAATTTTCAAAGTAAAATTATATAAACAATCTTGAAAATTTTTGATAATCTTGACTCAACTCATTTACAACCCTAGTAAAGAGGGTGAATACAAAAATATGAGTATTGGACCATGGAAGTAGAGGCAAGTGACGCTTCAAAAGTGGTCCAAATTTCTTTTGATGAAGAGAAGCCAACATCTAGTAATGGTGTGATTTCATCCAATAGAAATGAGAAGGCTCATGAGAAGTTGGTCTTGCCTAGTCCAAGATGGGCATACCAGAGTTGGGATTGAAACATTGTTGACACAAACTGTGGATAGAGGGCATGGGTTGGAACCATCAATGAAACCAAGAAGATCATGACCTTTAAGATAGGGAAGTAATTGGGTTTTTCCAGTAGAGAGAATTACTGTTGGTATGATTGATGGATAGGGAATGATGAGAATTTGACAAGGAAGAGAAGAAGCGGGTAAGGGAGATGTGGTGGAGTTAATAGTGGAAGAAGGTGAAGAAGAAGATTAGTCTGAGGCCATGACACACACACACACAAGCACTAATACCTAATTGAAACAAACGTAATTTTTTTAATTGTTGTAACCCTCTCACATTGTATTGAGTTTTTTTGTTTTATATATATAGATCAATACACATGATAAGGAGTGTAGCAGATAAAGATTACAAGAATTCAAATATATAAATTGTTAAATACAAAATTGAAGCTGAAAAGAAGTAGAGATGCCACAAAGGAGAAGGCATATATATATTCAATGCACGAAATAATTATTCTATCTTATACCAACTTGACTGCATTGATCGAGGAGCTTAGGAGTTTTCATCACTAGTGAATAATTAAATTATGTGAATGAATGGTGCAATGAATGAATGAAATGCATCATAGAATATCTTCTCAAAAAAATAAAAATGCATCACAGAATAATTTCAGCATATATTGATTATTTTATGGATGAGCCAACAGCTAAAGCTTGGCAGATATATCTGTATTAGTTTAATCCCAAACACAATTTGACTGAACATATTTCAAAACAAAATTATATGATTATTTTTTGTCAAATTAAATAGAAAAAATTTGTCAACTTATTTTGGAGAGAACCTTTTCAACATAGATTAAGAAATTTTGTATTAAATTCTATAATCCTCACCCACATTTATCCCTCTTTTCAATACTTATTATCTTATATCGCAAGTGCAACACCACCTCTTTTACAGCTCCTGCATATCATTCACATGTACTCACCGTAAACATCCTCAAACTTGATCCGTCCCTGGAACATCATGGCTCCTCATATTCCTTACTGCATAAGACTACCAAAAGAGAATAACAACAATATTGCACAACAGTAACCATCTTGCTCTTTATAATTGGGTTATGCTAAGGACCACTTGCATAGCCATATCAAGAGAAGAATGGGGTCTTGCAACAAGCACATTGCCACTCAGCAGAGAGATACGGTTTACTGAAAAGACGCTTGAAACAGGCATGTTGCAGTCAATATTTGACATTCCTTCCAGCATAAGTAACCATAAATACAACCATATTTTATTATATCCACAGTGAACATGGTAACGACAAATCCACTCCTAACAAATTTATAGCCATGTTTGAAAAACAACTAAAATCCTGCCAATGATGCGGTCCAATCTTAAAAAGGCTTTAAGCATTTAATAATGGACAAGTTAAATAATTTGACCACATCCATCAAAATGCTAAACGAGAGGGGGATACTGCTTGGCCTGCTGCCGCACCCTTCTCCTGTACTCAGTTGGTTCCTGCACAACAGGGCCAGAGAAGTATTGTTAATACCATTAGCAAGACTTGGAAATTTAGACAAAGTCTAGGATTTAAGATGTGAGGGACTGCAAAAACCTGAATAAAAAGCTGGTAGCCATCAGTTTGTGCTGGATCAGCAGGGTTGGGTTGGTCTAGCAAGTCCTGAATGCCAACTAGAATTTGTTTTACAGTAATGGCTGGTCTCCACCCCTGCAAACAGTAACAAAAGGTCAAATAACAACTGCAAGTTTTGATAATCAATCATGTACACTCAGAAGCTCAATCTGCAAATCCATGTAATGGCAGTGTTGAGTACTTACACTGTCCTCATTGAGGATTGACAAACACACTGTCCCTGAGGGGTAGACATTTGGGTGGAAGAAACCTTGAGGAAACTTGCACTTTGGGGGTTTGCTAGGGTAATCCTCACTGAAGTGGAGCGTAAGTGGAAAGAAGCCACCATCCCAATCGGTCTGCAATGTTAAGAAGATAGATGCATTGCCATTAAATGAGGCACTGAATCAACGCAATTACACCAAAATGTTATATCAGCACTCCTACTTCCAGCAAAATTCATCATCTAGACCCTAAAAGCTAAAAGAAAACATCTTTAATTGGAAACTTAGCATTTGACATAACCTGTAACTTTATAAATATAGGAAAATTTTTAAATGAAATAGCATTAAAAAATAAAGTTCTGATAACAACCATTACCGGGGCAGTAATCAATGGAAACGTCTTCTCCCATACTCACCTCTAGTACCTCTGCAAAAAGCCCTCAAGTAACTTTCAATCATGTAATCAATAATCTCTAATAGTTCCATTACTTTGTTGAGGACCACCACGATGTCCATATTCCAAGTTCACACATCTCAATCAATATGTTATAGCTTCTGAAACAAAGCCAGTCCCATTTCTACCCTGACTACCTAGGGTTACTTTGGAAACCCTTCAGATTCTAACAGTGCCAATGTAAATGAATCATAAATCATATCTAAAGAAAAATGGAGTAAAAAAATTAGTCTCCATTATCATCAAACCAACAAATCCTTATTGAATTATTTAGGCCATCTTTGCAATTTCTGCTTTGCAAATCAACTCTTTCCAAAAGCATTGATTTTGCCACATCAGAGGTCATCACATTATCTAACACTCTCTCAATCCATGAACTTTTATCCTTTTGCAAGCCAAATAACATAAAGCACATCACTCCTTTGTTGTTGTTCTGTGCAGTTATTAGTCTTTGTTCCACAAGATCAATCCACTAACCCCACTCTTTTGTGATCATGTCAAACATGTAAATAAAATTAAGAAATAAAATGGAAAAGTATAGTTGGTGAATGTTCAAAAGCTAAGTCAACCAGAGAACAAAATTCCAATCTTGTATCATTAACATTTGATTTATTAAAAACAAAAAAAAAAATCAATCGTAATTATTAACATAACCAGCCAGAACAACAAAGGACTTTTTCAGCCCATTCTATATACCATAATTTGCAATATCTGGGGTACCTGTCAAACTTGCGAAGTTCCCAAATCACACTACTTGTCTTTAAGTTACATGATCTCAATGTATAACATAAGCACACTTCAAAGAGGACCTTCCCGATAGCTTTGTGTTAACAATACATGCTTAATACAATTGTGCATTTTGAAGGTGCAAATAAACAATATTTGAGTTAAACATATCCATGAACAAGTCAGCCATATTAAAACTTGCTTCTCCAAGTAATTCGAAGTAAGGAGCACTACAAAGAACAATGTTGCAATTAAATGTATGCACGACATGGAATAAGCACCATAGTTTCAATAAAGAAACACAATTTCCGTAAAAGGGCGGGCGCATTAACATTGTCATTGTATCTTTATGCTACACCAAGAACAACATCAATTGTTTACAAAAAAAAAGCATTGATCTCAAAACCAAACCCCAACACGAAAGGCGCTTTTACATTCATAGCTGAAATCCGCCCACTGCTGATGAAATGCACATTTACAGCATAAGACATCACTCCCATATCCACTGATAAAAACCATCTCCAAATCCAATTAAATTAAACCAAATTACACATAAAATATCATTTAATTGCCAATTGCTAGTAAATAAAAACTCCTCATCACATAAAAAAAACAGCCGCCTCCATGTTATACAAAAGCGTAAAATTCACATAACAAATGTGCACATAATGAACAAAATCCATACAGTAATAGTATAAAATAAAAAAAATTAAAAAAAAATTAAAAAGCTCCTAAATCAAAACCCTAATGGCAATTTTTAAATTCGTTAGTTACAATCTTAATTAAATTTTTTTTATAATCGGATCCTCAACAGACTATTCAGGGTCGATCACATGTATAAACGAGAAAAGTTTCCAATCGTATATATCAAAAAAAAAAAAAAAAAAAAAGAACTGACCCCAGGTTTGCCAGGAATGATGCACTGCCAGACCATCAAATTGACGGAGCCATCAGTACAGGTCTCGGGCTTAGCTACAAAACCCTAATTAAACAAAAATATAAAAATATAAACAAAAAGTAAGGAAGAAAAAAATTGAAGGATTGAAAATAAATAAAAATAGAGAGAGAAAGAGAGAGAGTACGGACATGAGGGTGATTCTTACGCCAGGCTTTTCGTTCCTCAGCGAGACGGCCACGCGCGATTCCTCCGGACATTTTTGTTTTCTCTCTCTCTAAATCTCTTCAAAGACTGGGTATGGGTTTTCTGATTTTCCAAGAATGGGACTCGCACGGCTTTAATCTAGTTTTGGAACTTTCTGTCTTTACTTTAAGCTTTATAATCAATCACACTCACACACACAGTCCCAATATATTTGTACTCCCCAATCCCCAAATTTTTTTTTTCTTTTTCAAGGACCCAATTCTGTTTTTGGTTTTTTTTTTTTTTTTTTTAGTGTTTCAAATGGCAAGTACACTGTACACAGATTTGGGTAAGTACACACGAATTTTCACAATGATTTGATAAGTTGTAATATTCACGCTACATCATTTTCGTTAAAAAAAAATTATTATTATTATTATTTGTTAGCCAACTAGAACATAATGGTATATATTTAGTTCAATTGGTAAAATCTTTTATGATTAAATAAAAAATTTATGATGTATCCCATTTATATCAAAAATCAATCGATATCTTAGTCTGATAATAAAAAACTATTATCAAGAACAGACATCATAAGTTGAAATTCTCTTTAAAAAAAATACAACATGACATCTTTATAAATATTGTGAAATAAAGTTATATTAATCTCGAGTAATGCTAGAGATATAAACTTTTTATAAATTTCTTTTACAAAATACTGATGTGATAAGTAGTTATGAATAAATAAAAAAGTAATGTTAATAGTGGATCTAGATGAAAACTATAAAAAACCGGTCACATTAACGATTTATAAAAATGTTGTAAAATAGTTTGTAACATTAATTGCAGTGTATCATTCAAAATGTTATGTCACTAGATTTATTGAATATTTAAAAGTCAAAATGTTTCTATTTTAATCTTTTTTTGTTACAATTTTTTTTATTAAAGGCTATTCCACCCATGGTTGTCAAAATCGCGATCCAGATCGTAAAATCGCACGATTTTACGATCTCACCTCACCAAAAAGTTTAAAATCATAGCAGAATCGCAAAAATGGTAGGATCGTATGTAGGAAAAATGGTAGGATCGTATGTAGGAAAAATGGTAGGATCGCATAGGATCGTAGGATCGTATGGGATCCTACCGATCCTACCATTTGGCTTGATTTTTTTTTTTTTTTTTTTTAAGTGGGATTCATTTGGATAAGATAATCCACCTAAACCCATAAGCCCAATGAGTTATTAGAAGCCCAATAATGAATTGAAGTCCTAAATTTACCCCTATGTCAACATAAAATCTCAAAAAAACCTATAGTACTTAAGTTTAACGTTTTCAAAAACAAAACCTAAAATACTTAGATGATGAAATGGAATATGGCAATGACAGTGATTAGATTAAAAGAATCTTAGAATGAGAATTCTCTTTTGGATTTCATATTTGTAATTAGCTAATTTACCTTAGATTGAGAATTCTCTTTTGGATTACATATTGTAAATTTGTAGTTAGCTAGTTTTTATATGCTAACTAGCCTAACTTATTTTGGATTTGAAACTTAGAATTTGGAAAACATTTTCCATATGTGTAGATAATATTTTGGTACTTAGTTGCTAATTAAACATGTACTGAACTTTTTAGATACATTATGTCAAAAGTTAAATATATTTTGTTTCGTTAGAATGATATAAGAACGATGTAGTGCGTGCAAATTACATTTTATGATGCAAATTTTTTTTTTTTAATGGATGGATTCATATTTTAAGTGATTATATAACATACAAAGTTACTATCAATAGGTTTTTTGCTTAAAATCTGAAAATAGGTAGGATCTTACGATTCACGATCCGATCCTACGATCTACGATCCTACCTACCTCCCACGATCTTACGTAGGATCCCGATTTTGACAACCTTGATTTCACCCAGGTAAGTGACACTATAAAAAATAATTTTTAAAAAAATAGTTTTTCTTCCATAAACAATTGTATCTTTAAAAAAAAAAAAAAAAAATTAGTTGTATATATATTTTTAATCAAAATAATTATTTGGAACAAAGAATATAAAATACAGATTTTTTTTTCCTTCTATTTGGCCAATTTTTAGTGACTTTCATTTCTCTTTCCTTAATTTTTTAAAGAAAATTATATTTTAAAACTTATTGTGGGGGGTACAAGACCGGGAAGTCCATGTCAACATCTACGTTGGGTCAAGGGCCCAACCCAAGGAAAAGACCCTCCTCGGCCACGGAAAAGATCCTCCTCGGCCATGAATGTAGCCGAGGACAAGAGGAGCAACCTGCTGCTGGTAATGACACCCCGGGTCATTTCGCGGAACAGGAAAAGTACTAGAACAGCAAAGGACATGGGAAATAATGGAAATATCTAAGAGAAAAGCTGTCATTACTGCATTAAGTACTCTACACCTGATAGAGCCATGCTTTTCAGCCTTTACAACCACTCCCAACCACTTTGGGTATGGGTTGATGGGACAAGTATCAGCCTTGTGAATCTAAACTTACACGTGGACGCTCAAGGGAGGGGGGAAGCTGATATAAAAGGAGGAAGAAGCAATCCGGGAGGGGGGGACTCTCACCATGTCCAAGAACAGGAGCTACCCAGACTGTGCCGAGGAGAAAATCTTCTTGGATAAACTCAGTTCACCTCTGTGCGATCGCTATGAACACCATGACTAATGATTGTTTGTCCACTAAAACCTAACTTTTTAGCCCACTCTCTACAAATTCATTGTATTGGGCCCGCTAGTCCAAGATCCCACACACCATGTAGTATTGGGTTGAAAAACGAGACCCTACACTTATAGTTTAGAAGTATTAAAATCATATAGTTCTAAAACTAAAAAATTAAATTATAATCCATTTAAATGAAATGAATTGTCTTGGAATTTCAATCAACTTAATTCATACTATTATTATACCCTGTTGCTTTCTTTTTTACTTGTTTGCCAATAATAATTTACCTAAATTTCTATACGTAACCTTTCTATTCATAGCATCTTTCAATCAATTATAAATAAATACTGTCATTATATTGTGTTGTTTTCTTTTTCTTTTTCTTTTTTTAAAACTTATTTGCCAATAATAATTTACATGAATTTCTACACATAACCTTTGTATTCATATTGTCATATTTATCTTTGCTTTAGCAAGTAGATAAGAATGTTTTACTATCCCCACACATGTTAGATTTTTTTTTTTCTTTTATTTCAATAATTCAATTATTACAATAAGTAGGAGAAGCGGGATTTAAACATGGTTCTCTTTATAAAGAAAACCAAATAATATCACAAAGTAATATCACAAACTTAGGAATTTACAAGAACCAAGTAATGTCGAACTACAAGACTCTTAGCATAATATTTTTATTTCTTACACATAATAAACTTCAAAAATTACATACATCTAAAATGGTGAAATTGCAATAGCAGGAGATCCTCAAAAGTCTTCCAGCTCAATCAGTTTTTAGATCGTTTATTGTTTATCACTATTAAAAACATATATTTTAAGGAGTTCTAAGTATTCAAACTCCCAAGTGAAAATTACCCCTCAAAATATGCTATTACTAATGAATTTTTGCACCATCCATTATAAGATTCAATCAACTTCAAACACTATATTAAGCCTAGTTGAATTTTTTTCTCGCCATGTATTGATTACCCAAAAAAGAAAAACGCCACCATCATACACAGGCCTTTCCTTTTCAGAACATCAGTGAAGTTGCTAATTTGTAACAAAGCATTCAGCCCCATAATGTAAAAGTGTTGCTCCCAGTATGACCCGTCTTCAAAATGCTTCCAGAGCAGTGACGCTTAAATCATCTTTTCCTTATCTTGAATAAAGCAGTTAGAGAGGTTCAGAAGAATAAATATTTAATCTCTACAATTTTTACATCCCAAAAATGTCCACAGTACAGTGAACAAACACTCAATTTTTTTTTTTTTCCCTTTGATAGGTAGATAATGGAGACAGGTGGAGTTTGAACCACAAACATGTGATAAGACACCCCAAAGGATGCTATTAAAACTATGGCTTATATTAAAAGTACTCAAAAAGTTGCATTAACAAAATTTGTCATTCTAAAAATAATTGCACAGGAATTACTACATAAATTATCAACAATGACAGGCCGTAGCCTACATTACAAAAATTGTCTTAAAATATGAAGGGCATCTAAAAGAAACCTGATGAGGTCCAGCAAGAGCGGACAGAGTAGAGATTTGACATGCACCACTCAGTTTTAACTAGTTTTAACTCTTGAGCACCAATGTTGTAACTCTTTTCAATGATTCAGCTGCCTTCTGCAGATCAGATTCTGAATGGGCCGCAGAAACAAACAATCTGATACCAACGGGCAAACGGCACTTATCAAGTGTTGATCTTTTGGAAGCCACCACAAATACGGAGTCTTCCTTCAACACCTGCAATCATACAACAATTAGGAAATAAAAATTGCAAAAGGTATGAATAGAAAATGGATAAAACTATTTTACTTACACGGTCAGCAATGTCCTCAAGAAGACTTAAGTCATTTTTCATTGATCCTGTTGACTTCTCTAATTTGAGAAAAACAATGGGCGATTCAGGATTACTTGCTATCGAGAGGCCAGGTATATCTGACAGTCCTGCAGTCACCAAATATATTTTGAACTAAACAGTATGAAGGCAGCTTTAAGCAAGCATATCTATATTAATTAATTTTTGGTTGACTTCATAAGTTTTAACAAGAAGGTAGGAACATAAAAAATTGGCTTTTGATAGATTAAACAATTATGTTTTCAATGGCTGGATGCAGCACCATGTATTCAAGGCATATATCTAAAGTAAGCAGACTTGTTTTAAAAGGTATAATTCAGAGGTAAATACATAAAAAGATTACACATGGCCATGCACCCTAAAGCAACCAACTTTAAACAACGGATAATAATGCCCTATCAATAGTTGTTTCTTGTACCTATGCCTATAATGATTAAAAAAAACGGATAAATGGTACTGTTATAAAGCATTACTGAACATAAAATTCTTCAGCTCCCAATGTATGGTATTTTTATTCTTTCCAAATACATCCAACATCAGTTAGCAGTGAGGTAGAATTTAGAACCAACCTTTCCATAAGAGAGCAGTGTTTGCCTTCAGCTTCTTTATCAGACCAGGATTTTCCTCCAGGACATCAATAGCAGTTATTGCAGCACTCGCAAGATATGGGGGCAAAGAAGCAGAAAAAACGTATCCGGAACTGCTCAATCGCTGCCAAAATTAGCGCGCACACAGACATTAGCACTTAAAACACTGAACAAGAAATCTATTACCATAAAATAAGCATTACCATCTAGAATAGAATAGTATAAAACTTTTGAATTGTGTTTCCATCCAATCAGCAAAATTGTTCATTTTACTAGGTCATTCTTATAATTTACTATTTACATACTTGGTGATCAATAACTCTAGCACTTCCAGTGCAGAATCCTCCTTCCGTGGCTAATGCATGTCCCATTGCAGCAGTTACAATATCTATCTTGTCAATCTGCATACCGTATCACCATCAATCACAAACAGAAACTGGGAAATTTATTTTAGAAGAAAAAGGGGTTTGGATAAGTTTGCATAACATACTGGAACCCCACAGTACTCAGTGAGACCTCTTCCAGAACTGCCAAGCACTCCAAATGAGTTGCTCTCATCCAATAAAACACGAAACCGATGTTTCTCCTTCAATCTAATGATCTCATCTAAGGGAGCAATTTGGCCAGAATTCTGCAAATTTTAGAAACAGATATCCAGTGTTTTATAAAAAAAGGTGGCAGTGGCAAATATGGCAAAATTAGTAGAAAGAATCAGTGTGGATACCATTAACAAAGCAAAGCCATCATGGTGTACCGTTAAAATTATCATAGTCAATTTTTTTTTTTTTTTATTATTATTATAAATTTGATAGTTACAATGTGGGGAGGCAATTTGAACCCGAGATGTTGAAAACACTAAAACGTGCCAGTTGAGCTAAAAGGCTCTTGGCCCAAATGTACAACCCTCTTCCCTGAGAAATAAATTAAACAAATCTATTACAACTCTCCCAATTCTCTGTGGAACTGGAGAAAAATGGCTAACACACCAATTAGAGAGATTGCAACACTTAAGAATATACTACTGTATTTGCAATTGCCCATCTTTCTTCTACTGACTACTGCCAGAATGTATAGCAGTAATTCATGGAGAAACTTAACAACTACTGCAACATGCAACATAAAGACAATAGTTCAGGGTGCCTCCTATGTTTGTTCACTATGTCTAAGCACATGAGCCAAGTTAATGTGTGAGATGTACACAAACGAAGCAAAGGTGAATTTTTTAAATATATAAAGCACAAAAATTTACCTGGTATACAGCTTCCACAACAATGTAGCGCCGCAATTTCTTAGCCCGTTGATTCTCTGCAGTGAATTTCTCCAGAGTATTTCTTAGAGATTCCACATCATTGTGTTTGAAATACACAATTGTGCTTCTAGAAAGGTAAAGGCCATTTTGTATTCCCCAGTGGACTCCCTCATCCCTGAACAGGAAGGACAAGAACCACATTAAAGTACAGATACAAATTTACAGCAGAAAACCTATTTTAACAGCCAAAACTCCTAATTTATGCTGAAATCTAGAAGGCACCAGGATATATGTCAAAATTGGCTAAGGTAGGCTAGCAAGCTAATAAGGCTGGTTGCATCAACGTTCTTACATCAACAAAAGAAGGCCAAGCAACGATCACATTTGTAGTTACCTTCTTTTGAAATTCTATCTCACTACAGTCATTTTTAATCATGATTTTTTTTTTTTTGGGAGGGGGGGGGGGGGGGGGGGGGGGGAGGGATGGGTAGGGGGGAATCCATTTAATTCAGAAGTAAAAATTTACACCCACCTTCATAAAATATCTCTTCAACAGAGTTGTGTTTCAATATAATTATATAAACTATATTTCTATTTCCAAAGTAGAAAAATAGTTTTTCCTCCAACAATTGTGCTTGGTTTGCTTATAAGGAAAAAGGAAAATTTATTTCTTTAAAAACACCATTTGATGCAGAAGCAAAAATTAAGCAATAATTGGACACATTCACTCTCCTCATTATGTTATTTACACCCACATTAGTGCTAACACTCTTGTCACCCAATTACTACCCCCAGTCATTGCTACTGTCTACAACATTCATCCCATCACAAGCAACTTGCCCCCTCTGAATCCAACCCAGCATCATTGATATTTTTCTCATCCCCACAAAGAAGAGCACCTTATGATTGCCCACATAGCCACCAACATGCCTTCAAAAGTGTCTCTTAACAAATTCGCAAACATGATTTTCCTCTTAGAGTTGATTTTAACACAGTATTATTATTTCCTTTGATTATAAATACATACACAGAAAGAAATCCTAAAGGAACCTAACTTTTATACTACAATCAAGATTACGTATACTCACACCACAACGATATCTCCTTTTTTGCAGAATGCTGGAATTGCACTGAACATGGTGGAGAGTCCATAAGAATAGAGAATTGAATCTGGAGTTCCCAAAAACTTTGCTATTCTTGCCTCACAATCAAGGTGTACATCTAGTAAGAGGGAAAAATATATAAGTAATCATCAAAAATAAAAATATTTTCCATGTGAAAACTGTTTTTTTGGAGAGGGGGGGAGGGGGGCGCTCTTGATGGTAGTTTCAAGATTAACTCTTACCAATTGTTCCATAGAACCCACGAGGACCACAAGACCCAACACCATATTTCTCCAATGCAGACGTACATGACTCCTAAGAAAAAATATTGTTATAAATGCTCTATCCCAACAAAGAATCATAAAAGAAAAAAACAAAATATATAATAGGAACCACATTTCCTTACAAGTAACTTCTCATGTCCTATCAATCCAAGATAATTTGCTGAAGCAAAATTGACAACTTCTTTGCCATTGATTATTGTATGCACCCCTGCAGCACTGCCAGAAGGAGAAGACACAACTCATGAGCAACAATACCTCTTTTTTGTGGTTGATAAGTGCTCATGAGTAACAATACTTTAGACTTTTTTAAAACACTTTTTAGTTCTTATTCAGAACCCTAATGTTTAACTTATGAATAATTAATAGTCCATAAACACAATTATTTGTCCATATAATAAAATACACAAAAACGAAAGAGAATAGCAATAAAATGTAGTGCTAGGGAAGAAACTTTCTATAGAGGAGAAAAAATATGCATGACACTCGTAACTAGAAAAATATTTCCTCTTAAAGTTCAAGTAAAAAAAAAAAAAAAAGGAAAAAGAAAAGAACAAAACATATAGGTAAAGGAATTATTCTGACAAAAATCAAGGAATCCTGGAATCCTCTACATAGATATCACAACTATACTCACCTTTCCAACACGGGAGGTTCGCTCTGCATCTCTTCTGTAATAGGAGGAATGAGAGATTCTGGGACCCACTCATCACATAGCTCATCTATTTCCTATCAACATCAGGAACAGCTTCAGTGCCAGCCCTCAGTGAAACAGAATTAAGTAAAATCACAAAAGCACACAATAGACATACAGAACCCGGTGAAAATTTCAATCCTATGCATTCAACTCTAACGATGATTTCATATGTCACCATAATTCAAAATTCAGCCAGGATTTCAAGCAGTGTCAAGAGTTAAGGTGTAAGTTTAATGAAAATGACTTTCCAACATTGACTGAATTGATATTTTTCCTTTTCTTTTTATGAAAAAAAAAATTCCTTATATACATAACATTAAGAGCACTACACATAGGCCCAATCCACTGCAGAAGCCATAATACCACCCTCCCTTCTCCCTTTCCCAACCCCTCCCCCCCCCCCCCCCCCCCAAAAAAAAAAAACCCCAAAACAATTAAAAAAAGAAGAAAAATAACACCCATATACACCCACCAATAGTTTTTTTTTTTTTTTTTTTTAAGTATCCAAAAGAGATTGCAAGACATTGGCAGAAAATTAAAAACCATTTTGGCAAACCAATCATCATTGGGGAGAAGTTCTCTACATTTGATACCAAAAATGTTCTGAAACACTCTGTTCCACAGAACATGATCAGCAGAATTTTTGTAACAAAAAATTTCTTTAAATTTGTAAAGCATACTGATGTGGGAGGTGCAAGAAGATTTTTATTTAGTATTATTTATGTTTGCACGTCAATTGTATTTTTATGTATTAGGTCCTAGTAGTTTATTAGGATAATAGTATTTTAATTTGGAAGCAAGGTTATTTTTGTAATAAGGCAATAAGGGCTTCCTAAGCCAATTAAAACTAGGGTTTAGCAATCCTTTATAAGCAACCTATTGTACTCCTTGAGAAGATAGTTGATATTTTGATGAATTAAAAAAATGGCCATTTAGTCTTTCTTTGGTCTGGTGCTTACTCCAGGTCCACCCTAAGTGCTGATTCTTAGTGCTTGGTGTTGACTCTAAACCAGGTCTAGGTGTTGACTCCTAGGTCATATCCACTTATTTTCCTATTGTTTTAATTGTGTTCTGGTTGTCCCGCGTCACATATGCTAGTAATATCACAGCCATCAACACTCAACACATCTCACTTAAGTATGTTAAAGAAACAAAAAGTTCAAGTATACATCAGAACTGTCACACAAACCTTCTTTGTTAAAGGCCTCTTAGGGGGCTTGTAACTTTTCTGGGAAAGTAGGAAAAGGATGACCACCAGAAGAAGAACTTCCACAAATAAATGCCCTTCAACCAGAAGATCAAGGGAAAAAAAAAAGAATCAGTTAACCAAACAATTATCAGACAGATGAGGACAAAGACATTTTGTTTTTAAGATTTAAGAAATTACCGCCAATATGCACTCCAAAAACAACAGCTCGAGCAGAAGGAGCATCTAAAGCCAAGGTCACCCAATCTAAAGTAGTATTAACTATTTTCAGAACAGCTGATGCCATTTTACTTGATATCTCAAATTGAGGGTTCATAGAGGCTTCATTCATCATTCACATAGACAAGGATACTAATGTAAGTACAATGCCTTGACACCCGTCACCGCAGCAAGTGGCTTAGAGACCAGAATCTGCATGTAGTTACGATTATTGTCCCATTGTTATGGCAGTAAAAAGTATTACACAATCAAAAGCAAAATATTATTAACAGAAAGAGATGAATAGTATTAAAATCAAAGATGCATACAATGCTACATGGGTATATCATATATGACTGCATATATTGCAACATTTTAGAAGTAACAATCATTTAAAGGTAGATATCTTATATCATCAAAAGTGGTCATGAAGAACCAGCAAACCTTAACAAGGGCGCCATCCAGTTCAAACAAATTTCAAATGATTCTATTCCTCATCCAAAATTCAAATTCCATTTCTTTATCATAAGACAATATTGATTAAAGTTAGAAAACGCAAACAAGTTCCAGTTTCCTAATTTCTGCACTATTAGACTGCTCAGTTTTCTGCTGGAATGAAAATATAAAGTATTTATTTCCCTTATTTAACAAATAACCTAATCATATCCACAATTATATATTTTCAAAAGAAACAATCAACAAGAAACTTGGCAAAATTTTAGACTCCAATTAAACATGCTTCCACAAATCAAAGCAGTATTGTTATAATCCTACAGTTCCTGCTTCTAACGGTTCAACTTTCAAGCAAAGTCAAATGTTCCTTGAATCAGATTAAACCAATATTGAGGTCTCTCAAAACCGCCCACTAATCACCCTTAATTAGCCAAGCCATCAAAATAATGTTTTAGAGGGATAAAAGCCTCCAACTGCTCCTATGGAACATCTTCGCAATCCTTAATTCCCTAAGCACAAGGGATAAGCCAAAACAATAAATCTAGAGATATAAGTTAAATAACATCTTTCATAACAACTTTTTTCACAATAGCTGTGCACAATAAAAATGGTGTCAGTGGTGGACCTAGATGAAAGTGATGTTGTTCCTATCAAAACATGCCAAAAATTGTATCCCTAGCATCATCATCATCATCATCAAAATCAAAAACAACAACATAACCTTAGTCTCGAATTTTTAGGGATCGGCTACAGATTCTCAACAAACTAGTTAATGTTTAACCACATATATTCTTTTCCTCCAATTTATTCTATCCAAAGTCATACTCTTTGCCACTTCCTTAATTGACAATTGTATCAATATCATGATTGACATGAACCTCACATCTTGAAACATTAGTCTCTAGAAATTCTAGTTCTCCTATGGAAAAACATCATGAAATAGTAATACAAATAAAACACTTACCAAAAAAGTAATACACATGAAACAGAAATCTGTACATATAAAAAAAAAAATTGTTATTCCCAAATCAAGCTGAGATTCTCAATTTAACATCCTTTTTTTTTTTCAATTTGTTTCGAAGTAAGTTTCTATATTAAGTTTTTGAATTACCAAAGATCTAAAAGACATAAACAACAATATAGTCGAAAGTTTGGGGATACGAACCAAATTCAATCGATTTTAACGCAAATCAATGTGATGGCACATGGAAATGAGTGAAGAGAGATTGAGATTGTGGAGAGAGAGAGAGTACCTGGTAATAGAGTCGGTTGGACACGGCACTGACTATTCAGAGCAGCTGATACTTCTTATTCTTCTACTTGTATTTTTTCCTTCATTGGTTTTTCTCAGATTCAGAAAAGAAAAAAAAAATTTTAAAAAAACGAGGGATAGGGTCAACCAAATCCCATTGACTCCTACAGAGGTAAATTTAATGGACACGGATTTCCTCCAAACGAAATCCTCCAAACAGGAACAGGTGTCACTTAAAAACAGAGACACTTAAGCTTGGAGTCATGTGCAACGCACATGACCCATTTAACTGAAGAGCTGTTAACCCTAACAGCGTTAGCCACAGTTTCTTCTCAAACACACGCAGCTCCACGCCTCTCTCTCATCTCCTCCACCTTTGTCTTGGTTTTCTCAGCAAACTCAGACCGGCAAGCTCTTGTGAGGCGGAATGGACGGCGGCCACACCTCTGTTTTTCTCAGAACCTCAGACCGGCAAGAGAATCCGGCCACCCACTGCACATGGCCAGCCTCTCTCTTTCTATTCAAACCCGCCTCTCTCCTCTCTCTTTCTCTCTTATCCCTCTTCCCAAACCAGCAAGAGAATCCGGCCACCCACTGCACACGCCGTTCCTCCGCCGATTCCGCCCCATCACTTCTCTCAATCCGTTATCAGCCTTCTCTCTCTTTGCCATTCCCATCCCCCACCCATCTCTTCGCCGCCAAGGACCACCGATCCTACCACCCATCTTTTCAAGGCTCCGATTTTTATAAGAGAGCAAATTGAAATCTCTTCTCCCACTTGACAACATCTGTTCTGCAATATCATCTTCACCCTTAATCGGTAAAGGTCCGATGTTCCTATATGAAATTTCTAAAGAGAGAGGCTGGCCATGCGCAGTGGGTGGCCGGATTCTCTTGCCGGTCTGAGGTTCTGAGAAAAACAGAGGTGTGGCCGCCGTCCATTCCGCCTCACAAGCTCTTGCCGGTCAGAACCTCAGAACCTCAGGTTGAGACGCGGGTTTGAGGAGCGAGAGAGAGAGGGGCTGTCCAGTTGGTTCGGTGAGATCGGCGGCTGCTGCACGTGGCCTCCGTCGATTCCGCCTCACAAGAGCTTGCCGGTCTGAGTTTGCTGAGAAAACCAAGACAAAGGTGGAGGAGATGAGAGAGAGGCGTGAGGCTGTGTGTGTTTGAGAAGAAACTGCGGCTAACGCTGTTAGGGTTAACAGCTCTTCAGTTAAATGGGTCATGTGCATTGCACATGACTCCAAGCTTAAGGGCCTGTTTGGTTTAGGTGTGTCTCAGTTTTCATATCTCAGTGCTCAATTTTCATAACTCAAACTCAAAACCCATAACTCCTTACCCAAACTCCACTGTCACTCAAAAATTCCAACACTTTTGTTTGGTCACAAAACTCAGTCATGTATCTCAGTTTTTAACTTTACTTTTTGCCAAAATGATGGACCCACTCACTGACACTACACAAAAGAATATGGTTGCTACCCGCGTCTTCAAACCCAGCTACACCGAAACCCAGCTCCACCACCACCAACGATAAATCCTTCATCCACCACCATCAACCAAGCTCCACCTCCACCACCACCAACGGCAAATCCAGAAATCCACAACCACAACCACCACCACCAACAGCCTTTAACATAACCATAACCTCCACCAAAAAATCCGAATGAATCAAAAATCCAAACCCACCAACAGCCCTCAACCAAATGTGTTTGATTGAAGAAGAAAAAAAGAAAAAGAAAAAAGAAGAAGCATCAGGTCTCACCGCGTTATAGCCATCACCACGTGAAGAAAAAAAAGAAAAAAAGATACCATTTATGAGCGGTGTTGAACTTATACCATTTATGGTCTTGATGAAGTAATCCAAACAGAGGCTCCTAGCTAAAGGTAGCTTGTCTCCACTGCACTAGATGCGCATGTAGTCGTAGCAGCAGTCCTGCTTTCTGGCTTTGTTTCGGAGATTATTAGTACTGCTATTCATTTGGCTGGATTGTTTTAGGAATGAAGCAAAATCGATACCATGCAGGAACAGCCTTCATTATACTTAGTAAGGGGTAGAGATGCCCATCTTTTGAGTGCGTAGGGGCAAGGATGGTAAGCAGGTAGGTACGGTCTGTAATAGAACGCGCACTGTACTTTTCTCTTTCGTGCCTTACTTTCGCTAGTTGGAGATTCTGGCTTTCCTGGGACTTGCCGGGCATAGGCAGCAGTTCTGTCGATTCCAAACCACAATGCTAGCAGATAGCTTGCAGAGCGGGATAAAGGCAGTCCCGAAACCAATTGAGCCTATAGCTTTGGAAATATAGGCTTCATGATCGTCCAAACAGGAATCATGATGAGCTTGAATCGGGATTTTGTAGCAGATTCAGGCTCGTCAGCCTCAACAGACAGGCTGGGAGAAAAAAAAAAGAGGGTTTGGTTGCGCGCGAGAGGAATGATTCTTCTTTGTTTCCTAAAGGCCTCCCCCTTCCCCTTTGGGGTACAAGTACTATGATTGAGTGAGACAGCAACAAGTCCTCCTTTCCTTCAGCTAGTCGTCTCAAGTCTCAAGTTGAAGTCTCCGTTGATCACTCTTCATCACATCTCCATAGGTCATTTCGGACTGTGAAGAAGGGGGTCCAACCCAGCAGCTTGAAGGCGAAGGCGTGGCGCGTCTGATGATAAAGAGGTTCCTTCTACCAATGCAAGTTGCCTAATAATAAATCGAAGTGAAAGGGGGTAGTAAGGATGGGACCTTCCATGCCAAGAACAGGCCAAAAAACGTCAAAACTTGGCCATATATAATTTATTTCCTCAATAGCCAAGGTTAGAAGTTGAGGTTGGTCGTAGATCAGGTCAACCAAGAGGTTTTGGTCTCCTTCCTAGGGTCAGAGAAAGCAAATGTAAAGTGTCAAGGAAGCGGGAAGGCTAGCTAGACGGCTACGATTATGAGAGGAAGTGTGCTTAAATGCGAGGTTTACTAATACGAAATCGACGTTCTCGAGGCCAATCAGGTGATCGTTGAAATGCCAAGAACGAGGCTTTTGGCTAGCTATAGAAAGATGGCCTTCCATTCAATGTTTCGAGTGAGGCCTTCATGATCTAATCAACAATTCCATTTGGTTTTGTTCCTCGGATCAGATAATCCAACCTTGAAGGGTTGCGCCCCTCTTCCCTTCCATGGTTGTGAGCTGCTGGCTCATGCAAGACTTGAATCCAATGAAGAAAATGCGGGTTCTAAAGGCCCAGATAAGGCATGTGATTCAAGCTCGTAAGATGGTGTAACCATCAAGCATCGAAGAAAGATCAATCAGTAAAGAACATGGCCTTAAATTGCATCTTGATGACATAGCCCCATGGTGGAAGTTGAGGATGAGAATGTAAAGGACTCGAATCAGCTCAACAAAAGGTTTGGGTAGAAAGCTCGAACAACACATAAAACAACACAAAATGTTCAAATAATGTGCTGCAAGATGTGCTGCTACTCGATCCCACTAGTAGCCCTTTTTCTCCTCCGATCCTAGCCTATCCGCCTTATCTGCGAGGGCCTTCTTCCTCTTTCACCCTTTCCTCTTTCGTTTCGAATTCGTCCTTCCGTTGGATTGAGTGAGACAGAAAGATGTGATCTTGCAATGGAGGAAGAGGACTTCGACTCCCAACTCTTTCTTGATCAGGGAATTACTACTCTTTGAATGTCAACAGCTTGTTGATTCCTTGCGAGAAGTAAGAAAACGTCAGTGGATGTCACCATCAGACATACTCCAAGACCATCTTGCCCTCTTTGTCATCCGGCATTATCACGAAAGCAGCCCCGGTGCCCTTTCTCATCATATGTGCGCAGTACCCCGCCAGTTCCGAAAGGTTAAAGATGACGCGCTTGACATCGTGACCGGGTACCGGAATGAATTGGTCAAAACAAAATTATCTTGCAAACTGGTGGGGATTTTACGGTTTTGCCCGAAGCACGTTGCCCTGCCGCAACGTCAGAATGCCGCATCGCATGGAGATCAGATCAGATACTATCTTTGATGCATTTTCACAACAGCAATAAGTAGCAAGGGCCTTTTTCATCGACCTTGTCGACCAATCATATAAGATTTAGGGATCTCTTAAATACCATGCTTGTAGGGTCGCCACATGAAGCTCTTCGGATGACAAATAAAGAGCCTGGCTATCTTCGCATCGAACTTCCCGGCTTCAATGTTCTCAATTGCAAGCATCTCCGGGACATAATCTTTTAGCTTCCCCAGGTCCAAAAGCGGCAATCTCATATACAGCTTAGGAAAATATTGGTCCAGCCATGCATAGAAGTAGTGGACCGGGGATTCCGCATTGCACTGGCCGGACCCACTTTCTCTTGGGCAACAGCGCCCAAACCGTAATAAATGCTGGCAAGGACGGCCACAAGGCCTAGCATCACTGGCAGATTTGGAAGGGGATTTCGGACCAACAGATGAGGTGGGATTGGCCCCAGAACTAGAGGGACAGGAGGAGCGAGAGAGCTGCTGGTCATACACTGCCAGAGAACCAGCCCCTCGACCACCAACAGCAGGGGGAGCTCTTGACTTCTTCATACTCACTTTCGAGGATTTTTTAAAACTTCCACGACCTCTTCTACCCGGATAAGAACTCAACTCACCAGAACTAGAAACACCACCCAGCCCTGAATCATGACATACATGACTTATCTTACTTCGATCTGATACCTCTCGATTCAGAGAGGAAATGCGCATTTGTATTATTTGGAGTCTCCCCATCTCGATCTCTACTAATTGGATATGGGACTGGGTGAAGGGAAGCTTTATGGGAGAAAGGAGGAAAAGGTTAGGCTAGTAGCTAAAGGCTTTACTCAAACATATGGAATAGATTACGAGGAAGCCTTTGCTCTGGTAGCCAAGATGAAGTCTGTGCGTCTCCTGCTCTCTATTGCTGCGAATCGAGATTGGCCTCTGTTCCAATTATATGTTCAAAATGCCTTCCTGAACGGGGACCTAAAGGAAGAAGTTTTACATGAGTCCTCCACCTGATTGTGTAAGGGGGAGGAGAACAAGAGAGGTAAACTGGAGTGGAAGCCAAACGACGGGGCCGAAAATTTGTGATCGATCCGAAGAACCACTGCCAGATATGATTCTGCTTTCCCTTCGTACTACCAAAAAATGAGATTCTTGCCCGGCTTTCTTTCAGCTTAAGAAGGCTGGGGTGAGAATGAGGATCACTTCGGAACTCTAGGAGAATGGGCGTTTTAGGGCGGGATCTAAAAGCTCTCCAACGTGTTTTGGAGCCTTCGGTCGTGAGAGGAGAGGGTTTTTTGGCTTCCTCAGGGCCGTGTGAAGCTTAGCTTGCTTTAGCAGCCACGTGATGATTCAAGTTCGTGGTAGGCGTAGAAGCTGGGCCAAGCGGTAGCGAAGCTTAGGTGGTGATGCAAATGCGCGGTGAGCGTAGTAGCCCCCTCTCGGGCATGCTCCTTGTACAACCAAGCGAAGAGCTAGTGAGGGCCGGAATGGAATATCATATGTAGTGTAGAAGTGAGTTTCGTCTCATTTTCCGGAAAGCCAATCATACTATTCCACTTTAGCTAAGCTAATGATGAAATAGGATCTGGATTTGTCTGCAGATGATGATGATGTCCACTCCTGGCTCGATGCGCTTAACGAAAGGGAACTTTCTAGATTAAGAAAGAATTTCCTTCGTAATTAAGAAGCATCCTTTAAGTGAGTAGGGGTGCGCCGGATCGCCGACGAATAATAGGTACCCCCACCCCAGGCAGAGTTAGTGAGCCGTGTAATAGGCGACCATTTCGCGCGATTCGGGGGGCACTTAAGTCAGCCACCGGCACCCGACTGCGTCTTGACCCCTATCCAATTTTTGGGCCAATTCCCCCTTTGTACTACCAAAAAATGAGATTCTTGCCGAATCCAAGTTTGCTGCTCCAACCATTACCAAACTAATACCTATTCTGTTTAGTACTTCAGGGGCTTCTGTTGCGTATAATGTAAATCCCGTAGCGGATCAATTCCAATGAACCTTTCAAACTAGTACTTTTTGTAATCGACTCTATAGCTTCTTCAATAAACGCTGGTTCTTCGATCAAGTTTTGAATGACTTTCTAGTCAGATCGTTCCTGCGTTTCGGATATGAAGTCTCATTCGAAGCTTTAGACAAAGGTGCTATTGAGATATTGGGCCCTTATGGTATCTCGTACACATTCCGACGATTGGCCGAGCGAATAAGTCAACTTCAAAGTGGCTTTGTTGTGCGAAGAGTGCGTTATGACCCGTGGTCGCCTGCCTGGTGGGGGCGGGTCCTCCGTTGTGGGTAAACGGGAAACCCGACTCTACGAACCCGAGGAAAGGCTGCACAGCAGTAGTCGGGGCGTTAAGACCGGAGCTTTTTGTAGTGCTAGCAGGAATGCAAGTGAATGAATCCCATCCCCTAGCGAGTGAAGTGCTTACGCCCCTTTAGAGATAGGGGCAAGCAAAAGAGCTAGTGCCACAAAAAGTTTATTAATTTTGGTCACAACTTGTCACATTCTCGTCAAAATTATCTTGAACACCTTGAAAATGCTTGGGCGTGTTTGAAAATGGTTGAAGAGTTGTGAGTGGTGGTGAAGAAAAATTGTGACAGTAGCATTTCCCATAATTATTAATAAGTGGTTTGAAGACTTTGAACAATTCGTGGACCATGTCATGTGATATCTTCGCCATGCAGTTATGTTTTGTTTTGTTTTTTCGTTTGTCGACTATGATGAATCATAAGCTTAGCTGGATAAAAGATCTGAAATAAGTGAATAACACCTAAACTATATGGACTCAAGCCCAACGAAATTTGCTGTTTGTCTAATATTGCTACTTGGGGCCAGCATTAGAGAAAACACATATCTGTTTGGGCCTGGCTCACTACAGACTTTTAACTTTAAGTTTTTGTTTGGAAAAATAGGATCACATACAAAATTAAGATCTTAGAAACCGAAAGATAATAAGTTCCTTCATGATTTACATACATTACACATTTTAGTTAGCTTAATTGGTAAAATTTACCATCACTATTATCTATTATAACGAAAATGTAAAGACAATTTTCATATTTCAAGTGACAGTTTCTTGAACCATATTCATCAATTTATTATTATTATCTTTTTATAATTTTTATTAGATAATTTTATAATCACGATGGTGTTGGTGTAATTTGAACATTAGACGTCTCTATAAGAAATATTAAGAGGTGCATGTTGAGCTACAAAGCTTAATGGTATAATAACTTCTGATGTGACAACACACTGCCATTAGACCCACCAATGCACCATAATAATAATTTTGTCATTGAAACTCAAATTTCATGACTCAAAAACACCAAAATGGTGTTCCTGGTTTTCATCACTCAGTTTGGAGTAATGAAAACATAACTAAAAAATTATGTCAAACATCCATTTTTGTTGTGAGTCTTACATGTTTTGAGTTTTGAGCGATGAAAACTAAGTTATATAACTCAGTTTTTACCGATTCAAACACCCTCTTAGTCATTAGATGTTGGGTCCAATCCCATAAGAAACCAAGAAAAGAGTTTGCACTTTGCATAGAGGGACTCATAAATCATAACTCGTAACCAAGTATCCCAAAACCCACCCATAAATATTCCTTTACTAATAAGACCACATTTGAGGCATGATCATGATGAACATTTGCAGTGATGCACATGTTCTGTCTCCGCTCTCCTAAGCTTTTAAGCTTAGAGCTCGGAATAAGGGATTGTAGCAGAGCTTTAGAGGGGCTTGCAGTTGTTATCCAAGACAGGATATGATGGAAGACAAAACTAAAAAGAAGCACAATTAGATTGCCTAGTGGACAGGAGGACCGCATTGATAATCATACCATCAGAATCATATCTCCTCTATGACACTATAATTTTATGTTTTAATGTTCTTAAAATGAGTGCACTGACTAAGAAAACTGCCGCTATTGGACCATAAGATAGTCCAAGTTAGTTATAATTATAGTATCAATAATTATGGTAAATAAAGAAGGATTTGCTTGAGAGAATGATAGAACAAAAGGGGACAGAAAGATGGGAGCTTGGATAAAGAGGACGATTGAGAATAATTTCGTGATGTAAAGGAGGTGGGAGCATGTGATGCAAAGCTACACATGGGTAAAAAGTGCTAGGGAAAAAGGTTGTGTGAGAGGGAGTGTTGGAGAGAATAAACCATGAAAGAAAAGCACTACCATCCACACAAGTAATAGCATCTCTGAACCTGAGGAATACTTATACAACATTACTTTAGAAATAATCTTTTTGCAAAATTTCATGGTTGCCCTCATGGTCTAATGAGAGTTTGTGTTGGATTACAGTGATTATAAGCAAGTATTGGATGGCCGAAAGCTGATTACACTGTTTCACCATACATTAAAATAAGACTAAAACTAAAAAAAGCATATATATAAAATGGGAAAAGTTGCCTTATCGATGAACATTGGCAGATTGAGTAATTGACTCGGCAACATAGAAGAAAAACCATTTTACTTTTAGTACGATTCTGTACAATAATGGCTGAAACTAGTTCAAGTTCCGTGCCACGGAGGACACAGGTTGGACATATGTAGAAGGAGCATTTTCAATTCGTTGGTTGGACATATTTACGGAACATAAGGCCATTTCCATCTTAGCACTTTAGTTAAACGACAAAATTTACACACAATCAAGATCTCAAAGAGCTGCCTTTGTAGTTTGTATTCAAAATCTTAATCATTATTTATTGAAACAACATATTAACATTGTTTTAGACCCTTTATTAAGGTTTTCTAAGGCAAGTTCAAAAGAAACAAATTCAAATTAACTACTCAATTATATACAGGGGGCAATCTTACCTAGTTCCTTAGGTGATTTTCCAATTGAATTCATCCATGTAGTTAGATCGACTGATTCCGTGTAAAAGTATTACATTTAAGGATAACCCAATTCAATCATATGGATGACAAATGTAGTCCATTGATTTGCCATATAGTTGAATTTGATTAGAAAACTAAATGCACAATGTTCAAATCTAAAGAACTGTAGCTATATTTTGTCTATTGCAAAACTGCATTGTCATAAGAAACTAAATATGGAAAATTATAAAGTGGGGCCTATCAGTGGTTGCTTGGCCTGCATCCAAGCTAACGGTCGGAACATTGAAATCCAATGAAGAGGGAGTTAGGTTGGGGAAAAGGGAACTTGGGGTTGGGATCATTTTTATTAGGTTTTCTTCTCATCTCCCAGCTCTTCCTTCTGACTGAAGGAGTAGTAGAATTGCAGAAAGAATTGGCATGTGGACTTGTGGAGCAGTTTGCTTAACTTGTAGTCTACCACTTCAAGAAAAAGATGCCTCAATAAAGGAATGTTTGTTTTTATGAAAATAAATAAAATTAAAAAAAAAAAAAAAAATGTCAATCACTTGTCCAATGGAAACCACAACTTGAAATAAGTCAGATTATTTTGATGGTCTCATTATTGTAAAATTATTAAATATTGATTATTGGGCTTTTCACCCTTGTCTTAAGAAAAAAAACAAAAACAATAACAGTATGATTTGATACGCATACAATGGTATTTGATAGGAAATGTTTTGTTTTTTATTTTTTTCCCTCAATTTTGGGGTGATGATAGTTTTCCATGGTTACTACAAAGTTGGCATTGTGACATGACATTCAGACCAAAACAAATAAGAACAATGATATTTCAGCTGTGACCCACTTAAAAAAGTTTGGCACGCTCCATAATATGGTGGAGTATTGGATTATTGAGTGGGTCTGATCTCCTATAGACATACACCTTTAGTCATGGATTTGTAATAAGTGGGGCTATCTTGCTTGAGCTCCTGTGTATACACCTTACTTTGTATAAATATGGATAGCAAAATTGTATGAAGTGAATAGCATGATTAAACTTTGTATGCTCCAATAGTCCTATGATTAGGACCTCCAACATGCAGCATGTAACCAAAGCAGGCTTGAAATGCAGGCCTACAATGACACAAGCTAATGACACAAAATTCACTCTACTTTAAACGTCATTGACAGACAGCGCTTGAGCCTACAGATAATGACATTTCGGGCAAAATGTGTTGATTCACACTCTTTACTTGAAATGCCACTGATGAAAGTCCTTGTTTAACCACTTTGCTCGATAGTCCTTGCTTATCTACTATGATCATTTCTTTGAATCCTCTTAATGATCCAACAACTCAACAACCAGCAACGGCTTGCCTTGCTCTAATAATATATGTACTTAGGGCTGTGGGCTATTACTCCAATGCCGACTTAACATACACCATGTGCTACTTAAGTTCAGAGTAACATGTGGAAGACTTTTACATTCAGTTGGGGACCTCTAGCTTCATTTAATTGGATAAGTTTCTTCTGGTGTGGATGTGTGTTGGTGTTGCTAGCTCTCTCGTCATTTTAAATAAAAGTAGGAGAATGGAAGTCTCGAACGGACGAAAAAAAATATATATGAAACTTAAGAAATTAATATAATATAATTAAGTCTATACTGATGAAACTTTTGAATTAAGTAATATCTAATATGGTATTAGAGTTAATGGTGGTGTGTGGTAAAGGTCATCAAGATCCTTTTGTAATCTGAGAGGCCCAAAAGATTAAGAGTTTGGCTTATCTTTAGCATTTTTTTAACTAAACATGTCATTTTGTTTTAAATATACAATAGTAAGTGGTAGTGAATTTTAAATCCTACATTTTATTTAATTAGTAAATGATGTAACAGTCTTTCATTAAAACAAAACAGTCTCTCATTAAAATAAAATGAGATTCTTTTTAAAAAAATACTGGAAATAAACCAAACTCAAAGATTAATTTTGCCATAGTGTTAGTGTTAGATACCCACCAAAGCCTCAATCGGAGGATGCCGGGTTCCTATGTGGATTAAATGGTATATTAAGAGCACCTTTGGTACGCTAGAATATATTTTGTAATAAAATAGGTATTTGTCCCATAAATTGAAAGATAACTATTCCTTTGTAAAATAATTGTAATAGTTATTTCCTAATGCACATAATAACTCTAAAAATTACAACATCTGAAAACATAAACACTCTTTAACTATGTACAGAATAATTATAAAAAATCCTCAAAACATAGTATCTCTCTCATGACAAATTATTATTATTTTTTAAAAACAATCTTTCACACTCTTGGATACTCAAATAGTTTTGATAAATTCAGTAGTTATAATAATTTGAAAGGGGGGAGGATTTGAACCATGGATGTTTTTGTTAAAAATACTAGAAGGTGCTCGCTAAACTACAAAACTCTTGGCTATACGTAAATAGTTATCATAATCCATCTCTAGTACACTCACGCTATCCATCTCCATCATAATTATGATTTATCCAACGATATCTACCCCCCAATCCATCTCTAAAGCTCCATCAGCAACCACAATTTTAACAACTATTTGAAACATCAACATTTTTTTTACCACTTGAAACCCTCCATTTTAGTTTCCAAATCACACACATCCACACACACATGCTCACTTACCAAAGGAGTTAATCTCCATTTCTCATACCGTCATATTGTCCCCCTCCATCATAATTATGATTTAAACAATGACATCTGCCCCTTAGACTGCCCCCATGTTATCCATCTCTCTAAACCTCCATCATCAATCACAATCTCAACGACTATCTAAAACATCAACCTTTCCTAATTTTGTTTTTATGCAATTGGGATACAAAAATTTTTTATGTCTTTTTTTTTTTTTTTTTTTTTTTTAATTTTATAAAGTTGATATACGTATTGGTTTAAAAAATGGACAATGTGGTAAAGATTAAAATTATTAAAATTTTAAGATAATTGAACCATACAACAAGAATAAATATAATTGCATAAGCAAGAATTTTAGAAATACAATTTATGAAATACGGATTTGATTTTTTATTTCAAGTTTACAATCAAATGTACGATTAGAAAAAGTTATTTCATTACAATTTTTTTTATTTGTTTGTTTATTTATGGGTTTATTACATGTTTAGTCCCTAACCTTTACGCTATATGTCGATTTGGTCCCTGGCCTTTAAAATGTGTAAATTTGGTCCCTAACCTTTTGGTATTGTGTCAAAATGATTCTTATTGTTAAGTGATAGATGGAAAATGATGATGTGTCTAACAGCCAAAATAAAATATTATGATTTTTGCCGCATAGACTACCATGTCAGCATAACCTTAAATAATCATTGAAATATAAAATAAAAACAATTCCCAAATAAGTGAGTAAAAGTAACACAGAACGTGAAGCGAAATTTGGGATAAAAAATTCAAAATCCCTAACCCACAATTGTAGAACAATTGGTTTGCTTTACGTTTTGGTCCAAAGATTAGATAACGGTCAGGCTCGACGGTATAATCTCTCTCTCTCTCTTGGTATAAGCTCTCTCCAAGGCTTTTATCTCTTCAGTTTGAGCTGGTATTCTGATTTTTGGTATAACTTTTTCAATTTTCTCAATCAAATGCTTTAATTTCCACTAATTCCTTTTTCTTCCTATTGGGTTTAGAGATTGTATAAACTTGGGCTAAACATGTCCCTGAATCATTATAATTTCTTTTACAGTCTCCTTTTTCTTGCCATTGACACAGAACGCCTTGGTATATTGTAAGTTATCATTGTTCTTATTATGTGATTCTTATAAATCTTAGTGCTAAAAATGGTTAAGCAATGTATAGGATGTAATTTGCGGTATAAACAAACTTCATTAACCCTTCACTGGTAGAACTTAACACGAGTAAAGATTAATGGTTGTTTATCATTAATCTTTACTTCTTGTGCGCCATGATTATTCTTCATAATGCGTGAAACCAATAAATCTGCAAAATTAATACTATAGATTTTCCTAGAAGTTTTAAACTACACCAAAAAACAATACCAGCTCAAACTGAGAGAGAGATATTACACTAGTATATCGGCAACATCGTCAACCCTTGGCTCCAATCTTCGCAATCGGTCATCACTATGAAGCATCACCCTCGGCGTCGTTGGTCACCATTGAGCCTCACTGTTATCACTAGACCAAAATGTAAAGCAAACCAGTTTTTCTATAATTGCAGGTTAGGGATTTTGAAATTTTTATCCCAAATTTTGCTTCACGTTCTGTGTTACTTTTCTCACTTAATTAACTGGGAATTGTTTTTCTTTTATCGTTCAATGATTATTTAAGGTTATGCTAACATGGCAGTCTATGTGGCAAAAATATTAATATTTTATTTTGGCTGTTAGACACATCAGTATTTTTCATCCATCATTTAACAGTAAGGACCATTTTGACATAATACCAAAAGGTTAGAGACCAAATCGACACATTTGAAAAGTTAAGGACCAAATCGATATATAGTGTAAAGGTTAGGGACTAAATATGTAGTTTATCCTTTATTTATTTATTGCTAAATAATTAAGGAGAATGATAGGAGTAGGAAACATTTCTCGCTTAATTTGGAGAGAAATTATTCAAATTCCTCATATATCTTTTTATTGGATGTGAACTTTGAAAATATAACCGTTAGATTGTAAGTTTTCTTGTAAAATTTCAAGAAGATCAAAGATCAATAACTATGTCATCAATCAAATATTTAAATTTTAAATTTTTTTGATCTAAAATCATGCATTAAAATTAAGTATATATTGATCGAATAGTAAATAACATCTGATTTGAACGAAATTTTACATGCGTGTTAAGAACATAAAGAACATGTCATCTAACGGTTAGATTTTCAAAATTTCACATCCAATAAAAAAGATATATAGAGAGTTTGAAGAATTTTCCTCCAAACTAATTTGGAGAAAAACCTTGTCTGATAGAAGTAGATGTAGTCTAAAAGATACCTAAGTGACCTCAAGAGTTTTGGGATGGGCTTGAGACTTACACGATTACACCTATAAAACCTTAATCTACTCCTCTCATTCTCCTTAATTACTTAGCAAAAGAAAATAAAAGCATTTTATAGAAAGTTTAATAGTGACTTTATAAATCTCTAAACAACCTCTTTTATGTTTATTTATTATTATTATTTTTTATAATCTCCTTTAAATCTAGTAATACATATTTTCATTCCTAACATATTTTTATTTAAGGACAAAATTTATGTACAGTACCTTAGATGCTGTTCCTTAGATTCCCCTCTTAAAATTCAACTATGTAACTATTTAACTAAAAAAAATACACTTTCATCTCATGAGAAAAAATTCATATAACAATATTTTAAGAAAGAACTTAAATAACAATACCTAAATATTTTCCATAAATTTTACTCTTTATGCGATGTATCAAAACTTGTCCCAAGGTGGACCAACGTAAGTCCTTTCATATTAAACGTATCTTTACATGTTAGTATGAAATGTTTGATACATTTAACGTGTGTAGACTTAGAGTCTCCCCACATGATGAGGTACTTGACTTCTGATTAAATTTATGTTACGCTACTGAAAGCTGCAAAATACAAGGAGCCTATTTATTATAACAGCCAGAATATCTGTAAAACGTGGGCCATCCAAAAGTTCTGACCGAGTTATTGTGGGGTCCACCTTGTTGTAGACACTAAAATGCCATGTGATGAGAAGAGACCACCAGCTGGCTATGTCTACTGTGTGGGTCTCTCTCTCTCTCTCTCTCGCTTTACTTCTCTTCCTCTAGCAGCTACCTTCCCCTCCTTTCACTTTACAATGCTACGCGATAGACATTCCCAAGTGCAAGGTAATGTGCCCCCAACCCAATTCCCTTTCCCACCACATCTACAACCATCTCTAAAACAATAATTTCTATATACTAAAATCTATTCTAAGGTGGTAATAAATACTTTTGATAACTAATATATCTTAGTGTTTTCAACGGGATTTCTAGATTTTAAATTTACTTTTTTCATGTGTGCATCACATAACTTATTCTTTTATTTAATACGCAAAGAATACAATATCTGTCATTTTTTTTTTCAATTATCAATATAATCTATTGTGATTGATGCATCAGAACAACAGTGATGAACTTTGATAAAAATAATATTACTAGGCAATTACAACAAATCTGCAAACTATTACGAGGAAAAATTGTGTTTTCATTATTTGATAATTCAATAGTTGAAAAATAGAAGATTTGTATCCGGACATTTCTACTAGAAACACCACCTATTGTCAATTGAACAGCCATACATTTGACAAAAAATATCATGTATTTGACATTTACTTGGAAGAATCACAAGAATTAATCATGACAGTGTATCTTGCTCGTGCCGTGAACATCTCTCCGTAATCCTATTCGATTCCTCATCACGTGCCTTATGTGCTGTGCTGCTAATCCTTCTTTATTTTATTTTATAAACTAATAAGCACCATTAAACCAAAAAAAGAGAGAAATGAAAAGGAAAGCGAAAGGGGTAAGATGGTAAAAACGGCGGGAAGGAGGGGTCAAGTGGGAAAGGGCAAGAGATAGAGAGAGCCGTTGTGAAAGGAAGGACAATTTCGGAAAGAGGTGTCATAAAAGTGACACAAACGCAACCGTCAGGGCTGGTGTGTAGTGAAGCTTAAGGAAAATGATAGTGGTTGTTGTCTTTGCAGTTACCTCCTAATTACCCCAACTACCCCTCTCTCTTTCTCTCTAACTATTTTTTTTACTCTCTCTCTACTCCTACTTCTACTAGCTTTGTAATGTAACAAACTCTCTCTCTTTCTCTCACTCTCTCTCATACACACAGTTTTCTCTTTCTCTTTCTCTCCTTCTCTTCCTTTATTATATTTCTTTACTTCTTTTCTTTCTTTCGCTCACTAGTTATGGCATCGCTTTCTGTTCTTTCTGAGAATTCAGAGAGAATTCTCAGACAATGAGAACGGTTTTCCACGGGAATTAAAATTCCTTCAGGAACTTTATTTATTTTTACTTCTTTTTCTCTCTCACTCATTTTTCCAAATTCTCTCTAAAATTTCTTTTTTTCTCTCTCTCTCTCGCTTAGCTTCCTATGGAAGCTGGAGGAGAAGATTGTTGCGTGAAAGTCGCGGTTCACATCAGACCGCTCATCGGCGATGAGAAACTCCAAGGCTGTAAAGACTGTGTCACTGTTGTGTCTAACAAACCACAGGTACACAGAGACACACTCACACATTCAGTGTGTTTTTCTCAGTTTAACTTGAAACGGTTGCGAATTCAGTGCTTGTCAATGAATATTGGTTATTTAGCAGAGAATTCAGGAGTAAATCTAGGGAGATCTGGATCCATATATAGTAGACTTTGCATGCGTGTCTTTGTGCTCTGTAATCCGATTTTGGATCGGAGCTAAAAAGTTAATTGAGTGGTACTTTACCATTGCAATTTGTTTGGATTTTCTGAAAGCTTTTGAGTAGTATCATGTTCTAGTGGCAATTTGGTAAATCAAGGTAGTGTCATGCGCACACTTTTTTTTTGCATTTTTGGCTTATTCTGGCTTAAGAGTTTGAGGTTGTAACTGGTAATGAATTTCTGTGAGGAACAGTGTGAATACAAGGAAAGTTAATTCTTTGATTTTATGGGGGGCTACATAGATTCTGCTCTGTTTGCTAGCTATGTCACTTGTGTATATTGCATTTAATAATTTCTCAATTTGGATAAAATTTGCAAATCTTTTCTTCTTCTGCTAATTCTGTAGTATAAGACAAGGCGAATGAGCTCTAGCTCAAATAGCATCTTCTTTCCTTGTTGGGTGAGGTTGTAGGTTCAAGACTTACTGGGTGCGTGTTTGACTTAGTAAAAAAAAATGCAAATCATATATTACAGATATGTATGTGAACAAAACTCCCATTGTTGAGGGGTCTGAGAGACGTGATTAGTAGGTAGCCTTACCCTCTTTTTTTTTTTTTTTTTTTTAAGAGGCTTGTTGCAAGAGTCGAACCTGCAACATATCGCATTTGGTGGAAGGCACCGTCACACCAAACCTAACCTCTAAATCGAATACTATGAATATCTCAGCTTATTATATTTAAAAATAAATAAATAAATAAAATGAACAGCAAAAACATACTATCTTGTTTCTTGTTCCTTGTGGAAATTTCTATTTGTTTGACATGCATTCTTTTGTATGATAAGTACGGACTTGATTGGTTGGATAAACAAAAGAATTTTAACTGTTGGTAAATGGGAAATTGCAAGGAAGATAATTGATAATTATGTAGTATGTTTTATCTACATGACTACCTGAGACATACATGGCTAATATAGGATGTGGTACATCTATGGTAAGATTGCACTTTTCAGAAATGTATTTTGACGCGGGATTAAATGCCGGTTGTGGATGTGGTGCAGGTACAGATTGGTACACATTCCTTTACCTTTGATCATGTCTATGGAAGCACGGGATCTCCCTCATCTGCCATGTTTGAAGAATGTATTGCTCCATTAGTTGATGGTCTGTTCCAAGGATATAATGCTACGGTTCTTGCTTATGGTCAGGTAAAGATTGCTCAAGCAACACTTAACATGCTTTTCCATCCCCTTTACTTTGCAGTTGACATTTTCAATCTGTTGCAGACGGGTTCTGGTAAAACATATACCATGGGCACAGGCTTCAGAGATGGTTGCCAAACAGGAATAATCCCTCAAGTTATGAATGTTCTGTTCAGCAAGATTGAAACTCTAAAGCATCAAACTGAATTTCAATTGCATGTTTCCTTTATTGAGGTCTGTTGAAGTACTTGTTTCCTTGCTTGTCTCAATTAATTTGAAATTCCATAAGTTATGATCAGTGACATTTCCTCTCTCTCTCTCTCTCTCTCTATATATATATATATATATTTTTTTTTTTTTCAATAAATATTTATATTAAGAATCATGTTAGTATGAGTCATGTAGTATATATATATATATATATATATATATGTGGCTTGAACAATAAGTTATTTCATCAAGGGTTAGGATGTATCAATCACATCATATATAGCACATGAATTTCTGGGTATTTTCTGCAGATGTATTTGTCCACTACTTGTGTTGTACTAGAAAACTATATGATATTAAAATAACAATAAAAGATTTCACATTATTGGGCTTAGTTTATGTAATGCACCAATGATATTCCACCTCTTTTTTTTTTTTTTTTCCAATTAGATAGGTTTTAAGGCCTCTTCTCTAATTTTCTATTCCCTTACGTCTTATAGTGCAACTTTCTCAAACAAGTTTCAAAGAACCTTATCAATTTTTTTTAAAAAAAATGCTATGAAATGGCCTATCATTTTCCTGAATGTAACTTCTGAAGCTATTCTGCCTTCTTAAAGCAAGCATCTGACTAAAAGATTTCAATGTGAAAAGATTCTAAAAGAAGAAGTACGAGACTTGCTGGATTCCACTTCTTTGAGCAAACCAGAGACTGCAAATGGGCATGCAGGGAAAGTACCTGTTCCTGGGAAACCACCCATACAAATTCGTGAATCATCAAATGGTGTGATTACACTGGCAGGTTCTACTGAACTCAGTGTAAGTACATTAAAGGAAATGGCTACTTGCCTCGAACAAGGATCATTGAGCAGGGCAACTGGGAGTACAAATATGAACAACCAGTCAAGGTTAGTTAAGCATCTCCCTTCTTTCTAAATTATGTTTTCACGAGTTCACCTGTATTTGAGGGGGAAACAGAAAACTGGTATGACCTTAAATGTTCATCAGTAAAACCTGTTACATGGCACAAGTTTCTCTGGACATCTTAATATAATAAAACATCAATTACAAAATATAGTTGGAGAAAAAAAATGCCTAGTTTCACTCAATGAAGTCTTATTCACAGGAGTCAGGAATTTAGGTATACTATACACATATTGGGACATATCTAGATCTTTTTTCCTCTTATATTTTACCCTTTTGGCCAACTATTCAATATTTCAATTCAGCCTACCAACCTGGATTTTAGGGTGGCATTGCATGTAAAACTCTTTTTGTTCAATCTGCAGTCTACACTATTGGTTTAGTGACCTTTTTTCATTATTTGGTTGTCTTTAAAGCCGTTCTCATGCCATCTTCACCATCACATTAGAGCAAATGCGCAAGTTCAATCCAGCTATCTCTAGTGATAGCAGTCTTGATGAGACTCTGAGTGAAGAATATCTATGTGCCAAATTGCATTTAGTAGATCTTGCTGGATCAGAGCGAGCTAAAAGAACCGGTTCTGATGGTCTACGTTTTAAGGAAGGTATGTGGCAATGTACTTGACATGTTTAATCGAAATGTGCCTTCTGGTCATCACAAAATCACATCAATACTTCCATCTTTCAAACAGGTGTTCACATTAACAAGGGCCTTCTTGCACTTGGTAATGTTATCAGTGCACTTGGTGATGAGAAAAAGCGCAAAGAAGGTGTTCATGTTCCATACAGGGACAGTAAGCTTACTCGGCTTTTGCAGGTTCGATGTGTTTAAATGTGCAACTGTCATGTTGTAAAGGGCAAACTTTCATTTATTATAATAAAGGACATTAAAGATGTGAATAATTGGACTTTGATGCCTTTGTTTTGCTAGATGAATCTCATAGCAACTCCTTAGTCTGATTGCTAGTCATTAATTTCGAAGAGAGCGTATGAGATCCATTGACTTATTGTGCTATTAGTTATCACCTTTGAAAATAAAATGTATGAATATGTATCTGAGTGAATGTGCAGCGTATTAGATCATTTCTGGTTTTATTATGCTTTGATTTTATATACGTTCTTTGTTTATTTCTTTTTATTTAATTTTTAAACTTAATTAATGCATTTTAACAGGATTCACTTGGTGGTAACAGCAGAACTGTTATGATAGGTAAGTTGCTTATTGTTCATTTATTTGATTTCTCATGGGCAATATCCCATGTTGCTTTTGGCAATGATGGTGACCTTATTCTCTTTCATAGCAGTTGCCTGAATGTGATTTTGTTTTATATGTATAAAAATAAAATGAAAGTATAAGGGTACAATATAAACATGATAAAATAATTTCTTTTTATTTTTGTTTCTTATGAAAGTTTCCCCTCAATAAAATCTGTATATTGGTGCAATAATTGGTCTTCGTATGTCAGTACATTATATTAACTCTCTCATCCTATTCCCAAAGTGTGACCTCCAAAACCTCACAGACATGTCATGTTTCCAAGTAGCTAGAAATAAAGATTTATCCTTCACATCTCTGGCATTGCTCATGCCCAAACAATCAATGACACCAGTTTAAAAATCTAGTGTGTGCACTCTGGCATCACTTTTGTTATGTCCAGAAAATGCTTTTCAGCATCTCTTAGATGGTTGTCAGGTTTTCAGCATCATTAATAAGATACTACAAAATAACTACTGTCTGTATGTTGCATTTTTGTGTGTTCTAGTTTTCTTATATCTCTTATATTTCCCTTCACTTTCCTTCCAAAACGGTATCTCTGGGTATCATGTTTTCCTCATATCATCAAAATTTCATCCTTTTTCAGCCTGCATTAGTCCTGCTGATATCAATGCTGAAGAAACCCTTAACACTTTAAAGTATGCAAATCGTGCTCGCAACATCCAAAATAAGCCTGTTGTAAGTCTTTCAGATTGATTCTTTCTTTCCTCGTTCTTTCTGTTTTTCCCCCTCTTTATGAAATTTAGATACATATTTGTTACCATTGCATAAGTGCAATCATTTCTCTTCTGTGTTTTATCATCGAGCAGATCAATAGAGATCCTATGTCCAATGAGATGCTAAAAATGCGTCAACAACTAGAGTATTTGCAGGCTGAGCTTTGTGCTCGTACAGGAGGATCTTCTTCTGATGAAGTACAGGTACTTTGCATCTTATATTTTGATTAATTGTTTATTACTACAATTCAATGACCACGTTTTGCAAATATATTCTCAAAGATAGTCGGTAATTAATGGAAATTAGTTCATAAAACTAATCATGAGGTTTTTAACAAAAAATGTTACTTGGCTTAGTTTGACTTATATTTGTGATCTCTTGTTGATCCTAGAATGAACTTTACTATTCTTTCTTCCATCTGCTCTCGGAGATAATGTATATTTCACTAAAGTAAAGTTACATTATTGTGTAGGTTCTCAAGGAAAGGATTACTTGGCTTGAAGCTGCTAATGAGGATCTCTGTCGGGAACTTCATGAATGCCGCAGCAGATGCACAGTTGGAGAACAATATGAAACAGATGTTCAAGTACGTTCTAGATACTCCTATTAAATTTTTTTGTGACTTCTATTCTTTCTCTACTGTCATTTATGTCTCTGAGATGTGACTATAATAATAATAATAATAATAATAATACTATTATTATTTACACTGCACCCTGATGTTTTGGTTATGAATAATTGTTACTACAAGACTGGGCTTTATATATCATCTGGATACATATGTGAACCTAAAACTTCATCTTCCAGGATGGTAATACTTGCCCTCTAAAAAGTGATGGTCTTAAAAGGGGCTTGCATAGCATGGAGTCATCTGATTATCAAATGGGTGAAACACTAACAGGTATGAGTCTTCTCTAGTGTGAGATCTTTTATCAGCTCAAATTAAGTTTAAACTTCATTTCTGGTTTGTTGTATTTGTTTTACTAGCTATTTTATCATCGATCTCTTCCCCTCTCCATCTTGTTCTCTCTTTCTTCTTTTTTGACATAGTTTAAGTTTGCTCAGTTGGAACCATTTCATCTAGGCTAAGTTGCCAATTATCAGGTGATTCAAGGGAAATTGATGAAGAAGTAGCAAAAGAATGGGAGCACACACTTCTGCAAAATACTATGGACAAAGAATTACATGAATTAAATAAACGTTTAGAACAGAAAGAGGTATGCATTTTGTTGTTATAGTTACATGTTCAGCATTAAAGTGTCCTCTGATTCTCCCATATGGATTCGTCTTTTATGGATAAGTGTAAAAGAGAGAAGAAAAACATGATTGTAGTATTCGTCTCTATTTTTTACTGGAAAATTTTATGCAGTGGAAAAGCATAGATGAAATTTCTCCCTTATATTGATTGGCATTCTCTTTTTATTAGATGAGATAAACACACACACTTACTACTACGAATCTGTGTCTATATTGCTTTATTTAAGCATGCAGATGGAACAGATTTCACATGACATGTTCTTGTAGTTTATGTGTCTCTTTGGGATCTATGTCTGTGCAGTCAGAGATGAAACTTTTTGGAGAGTTTGACACTGTGGCCCTCAAGCAGCACTTTGGAAAGAAAATCATGGAACTTGAGGATGAAAAGAAAACAGTGCAGGTTAAATATAACTTTTTAGAATATGCATGGTTTTTTGAGAAAACCAATATTTACTTGTTCACATGCTATATTACTGCAGAAAGAGAGGGATCGTTTGTTGGCTGAAGTTGAAAATCTTGCTGCTAATTCAGATGGACAAACACAGAAATTGCAAGATATCCATGCCCATAAATTAAAATCACTTGAGTCTCAGGTGAAGATCGATCTCTCTCTCACTAATGCCATTTCTTTTAGAAGGTACTCCTCATAACTAAAATTGTAAACATCTTTTTACAAATCATAAACACCAGATTCTGGATCTCAAGAAGAAACAGGAGAGCCAGGTTCAGCTTTTAAAGCAAAAGCAAAAAAGTGATGAAGCGGCAAAGCGATTGCAAGATGAAATTCAGTCCATAAAGGCACAAAAGGTTGAATCTCATTTTGGTCTTGATTAACTTTACATTCTTTATCCTATTATTTCTACTATATTGGGCTACTTTTTTAACTTCTAGGTTCAATTACAACAAAGGATAAAACAAGAGGCAGAACAATTTCGGCAGTGGAAGGCTTCTCGAGAAAAGGAGCTGCTGCAGGTACCTCTTCTTACCTTTTAAAAAATAAATGTGTTTAATTTATCAAAGAGACACGCTAGTCCACCAACTCTTATGCCGTTTCCAGAAAATTCTTTTTGGAGCCAGAGGTGTGGTCTATGAAGCTTTATTGTTGCTTTCAAGGAAGTAAAATTGAGCGTGTGGTATTTGAACTCATAGACAGAACTTGCAATTTTATTTGTGTTTTATGTCATAATTGAAATACAATTTATAACACACATGACAGTTTTTGCTACTGAATTGGTAGATGTGGCAGATTAAATGTGTTATTCTCATACTATTAAAGTCTACCAGCTAGTTATGAGCATAAGTTCTCATTCTAGATTCAGCTATTATAAACTTCATGTTCATGCAGCCTTGTTATTAGCCTGCAATTAAATACACTCATGATGATTAAGTGTGGATGGTTTCAGTTAAATGCTGCTAGAATTGAATTATAGAGTTACACCTCATCGTTGTTGGAAAATTTTATTTCTCTTATCGATGGCACAGATGATGACAACAAACTTGAAGCACACAATGCTGGCCTCCTTTGTGTGTGTGTGTGTTGCTTGGTGGGTGGGTAGCTTTTCATGAAAAACAGTGATGAAATGATAGTTCTTAATGTAAAGTAGATATATTTTGCTTACTTGTGGACTGTGGGAACCCTTAACAATTGAAAAGGGAAGAGTAAATCTTAGGTTGATGTGAGATGAGGGTTATTCTACTGTAAGATAAAAAAATTCTATGGCAATATCAATAAATAGAACTATTGGTTTAAGCATCCCCTTTTTTTAAACTGCTAATGAAGATTTTTTGGAAAATCCCAAATGACACCTCTACCTCCCATGAGCATGGGTTGTGGACAAGGTCATGGGTTCACAACCCATGGAGCGTGTGAGTTGCTTGCCAACTAAAGAATGATCCCTATAGTAGAATAGCAGTTTATATGAATTTTTCTACAATGCCTTCTTTATGACATTCTTTTCCCCTTTAAAGGTACAGGTTTCCATTTAAGTATGCTTTCAGATTGTAATGATATATAAATTTTATTGCATTGACTATGTTATTAATATTATATACATCCTTGTGCTTATGATACATTTGCAAATCAGTTACGTAAGGAGGGAAGGAGAAATGAGTATGAAAGGCATAAGCTTCAAGCTTTAAATCAGCGCCAGAAAATGGTGAGTATTTTGCTGTTGCTAGCTTGTTATTTATTTAATCATGCATCTCTAACAAAAAATCCCATTTATCATTTGGTAAAAAACTTCCATAAAATTGTGCTCCTATGGATGTCAATTAGTTCAAGTAGAGTCACTCACATAAGGGAAAAGGCAAATGTGAAACACCCACAAGTAGTTTTCCTATTGTGTCTGTAACATACATATGTAACAAAGTTAATTTCTTCTATTTCTATTTTTAAGGGTTGATAGAAACCTAATGCATGCGTGTCTGTTCAGGTTCTTCAAAGAAAGACGGAAGAGGCTGCCACGGCCACCAAGAGGCTAAAAGAATTACTAGAAGCTCGAAAGTCTTCTGTCCGTGACAGCTCAGGTATGTGGGGTTTTTAAACCATGGACCTTCCCTTTTTTATTCCAATTTTCTAATTGTGTATCTTCTTCCAGTTATTGCCAATGGAAATGGAACAAATGGGCAGGTAATGATCTTTGTTTTCTCTCTTCTTGGGATATGTATTTGAGGCTATCCTATGATATAAAACCATCCTAATATAAAGTTGCATCTTTAGAGCAATGAGAAAGCCTTGCAACGTTGGCTTGATCACGAGCTAGAAGTCATGGTGAATGTGCAAGAAGTTCGTTATGAGTATGAGAAGCAAAGTCAAGTGTAAGAAGAATATATATTTTCAGTTAATAATTATATGTGATGTGTAGTGATGGCCTATATAATAATTATGCTGCAATCTCCAGGCGAGCTGCACTGGCAGAAGAGTTAGCCATGCTGAAGCAAGTGGATGAGTTTGCCTCAAAAGGTCTTAGTCCTCCAAGAGGAAAGAATGGAATTGCTAGGTAAATTTTGTGCTACAAGTTAGTTTAATTACTCCTGAATTTTTTTTCTTTGGTATAGTATGGAATTTAATAAACAAGATAGTATCAAATAAATAGAATAGAAAACGCTTAAAATCTCTCTCTCTCTCTTCTGGTGTTTTTATTGCTCATTCTTTCTTGTTCAGAGCATCCTCCATGTCACCAAATGCAAGAATGGCCAGAATTTCTTCACTTGAGAACATGTTGAGTATATCCTCCAATTCACTTGTAGCTATGGCCTCGCAACTTTCAGAGGCAGAAGAGCGGGAGCGTGCCTTTACTAACCGTGGACGTTGGACTCAATTGCGCTCAATGGGAGATGCAAAGAATTTGCTTCAATATATGTTCAATTCTCTTGCAGACTCTAGGTACTTTCTTTAACCTAGTAATGTTCTCAATATTTTCAATTTATCATTACTCGCTCTAATTGTATAATGAATGTAATAATAATATGGGTAATTTTTTTGAATAATGGTGTTTAGGCAGAATTTCATTTCCTTATCTAAATTTTAAGTATAAGTTTGCACGTTTCTACAGGTGCCAATTATGGGAGAAGGATATGGAAATCAAGGAAATAAAAGAACAACTTAAAGAACTAGTAGGACTATTGCGGCAGAGTGAGACACGAAGAAAAGAAGTTGAGAAGGAACTAAAATTGAGAGAGCAAGCTGTTGCAATTGCATTGGCTACATCAGCTTCGGTGAGATTATCTGTTGTTGTGTCTAAGTTTTCTTCACGCATTAATGTAATGACTTTACAGCCTAATTGTTGCTTAGAACTGAAGTTTGAAAAGTGAATGATTTTGAATTTGTAATATTGACACCCATATGCATCATCATAAATTGACACCTAAGATTTCAGGTCCTTTCTACAGTTTATGAAGCTATTGCTGATGTTCTCATGGTTTCCTTAGCCTTTGCTGCCTACAGTTTATGAACCTAATCTTGAATGCTTTTTTTTTATTGATATAATCATTTTTATTATCTCTTCAGGCTGGGCTTGAACAGGTGAACTCACAGAATTCCTTGAAACAATTTGCTGATGACATGAGTGGTCCCTTGTCGCCAATGTCTGTGCCAGCACAGAAACAGCTCAAATATACACCAGGCATTGCTAATGGCCCGGTCAGAGAATCAGCAGCATTTATAGATCAGACGAGAAAGGTTAATGTTCTGACCCTTTAATTGTAAATTGCAATCTGCTTTCCTTTTGGCTAAGAAAGTTGAATTTGTTGTTAGTACAGATGGTACCAATTGGGCAGTTGTCAATGAAAAAATTGGCAGTTGTGGGACAAGCTGGGAGGCTCTGGAGGTGGAAGAGAAGTCATCACCAATGGCTAGTACAATTTAAATGGAAGTGGCAGAAGCCATGGAGACTTTCAGAATTGATTAGACACAGCGATGAAACAATCATAAGGTCAAGGCCTCGTCCCCAAGCTCTACAAGATACAATGTAATGCTCTAAGGTCACCGGCTTTTGGTTGCCAGTATTCATCTTTGACCTATAACTATGATCCAACACATAGCACGGGGATAGCATACAAATAAAGTGCAGGTAATCTTTCTCAAACTAGCACATCTTTGTGAAATATCTACAAATCCACATCTATAACATTTACCATTTTGGAAAAAATAAAAGTGATTAGAACAAATTATTCAAAAACACTAATACCTAAGTGTATAACACTTCTAGGTCCCAAAGACATAATTGTGTCATATTTTTTATAATAAAAAAAACACAATTATGTCCTTGGGACCTAGAAATCCTTGGGACATGATTGTGTTATTACAATAGTTAATAGTAACAAGCATGGTAGCTATGGTACTGATCACATCACTGTAGTTTTAAAAAGTGCCAATAAATATTAGTCTTAGCTGTCGAATTGGAGAATGGAGACCAGCTTGTTCAATGAAATGGCCAACTGGGAATTTAATATGCTTCCAGGAAAGGTTAGGTAGATTTCCAAATTAACTGCTGGTCATCAAAATGTGTGTCCAGGTCAAGTTTGAAGGAAGGTTGAAAGATTGTTTATATTTTATTTTTTTTGGATAAAGAAGTTGAAAGATGATGGCATCAATAAAGCTTACCATATTTTTTTTGGTGTCTATTGGTGCAGTGTGCTGTAAGTGGTTGTCAAGGGATATCTGCTTATAGCAAGTCTTGGATGAGTTGATTTTGAAAAAACCTAGCTTTGTAGTATTGAATTCTTTTGCGATGGGAGCATCTTGTAAAGCTGTGTTGATGCTACCAATAATACCCAGATAGTTAAAAAAGTAAAAGACACCAAAAGCTGAGATGGTCCAAATGTTTGACGCATTGGTGAAAGGGTCTTTTGCTCGAGGTGTCGCCAGTGTTTTGGTAAAAATTTCTCTACATAACAACCATACTTCAAGGAAGGAAGAATTCTTTGATCAAGTTATATAAATGTGTATTAAGGCTTTCTTTCTTTCTTTTTTCTTCTTTTTTTATTGTAATTTACTGGCTAATTTGTGTTAGTGCTTAACTGTTTAGTGTGTGTGTATGTAAGCACAATATTGATATTGTTGGAAAGAATTGAACTCCGTCGAATTTCTACTACATCACAGCAAAAGGAATTCTTTATACAGATTTTTTCCCAGTTCTCGTCTAAAGTTCATAGTCAATTTTATTAAAAGTCATTGAACCATCCACGCAATTTGTACTAGAAAAAGAGGAAATTATTAGATGAAATTATTATGCTTCTTTTGCCTTTTTGCTTAGGCTTTAAATTATTTAATTCGCTTTCTTTTCTTAATCAAATTTTGTGTGAGTTTATTAGTTCCCTTCAGCTGTTGGGGGCCGAAAACCCAAACTCAAATCAAACCCATCCTGCAGTAAGACCAATCTCAAATGTTGCATTCCATTAATTTATTGGCCAATGCACCTTCCATGTGTATAGTTTTCCAAGATCACATGATTAAATTTAATCCAAATATAAAATCCACAAACGAAGCTGTATTTAATTTAATTGAAGATTTCAAGATACAACATTTAAAGAAACATACATAAGTTTTGCCCTACCCACAGTCAACAGCACCGTCAAACTGAAGGCAAGATACACATGGGTTCAAAAGGCAAGATATGGGACCTGTTGCTATCCACAAAGTTGCATTTTTATTCTACACACACTTTAATATTCTTTTTCTGGAAAACACATCAAACCTGTAGACCCTGCTTGCAAAATCCAGGTCCTTAATTAATTGTCACTTCCTACCCGAAACAGATGTGCTACTCGGTTATTATAATTTCAGTTCTTCTCTGCATTAAATTGTATTGAGTTGTATAATCATTCTCCATCCTTCCAATTTGTGTAGACTGCAAAATTGAAAAGTTATTTCCTTTCTATTACAAAGTCCAAAAGACAAATGCACGTTGAAATGATTTAATTATCATTCGTTTTAATTTAGAGAGATACTCGAGGTATTATCAATTGTGAAACTAATATGCCAAATTTTAAACACAAAACAGAATACAACTAAAAAACCCTTAAGTTTAAGGAAACAATATTAACTCGGGCCAGACAGAGATTGGCCCTCGAGTTCAAAGGAATGAAGAAGACATATATGGTAGAATCGTAACCATAGAATATGGTCCAAATCATTGATACCAAAATTTACTTCTTAAGTTACCAATGTAGCACAGTTTTGATAACTTACCAAGTCGGTTTGAAACAAGGTTATTGATTTGTACTAGTAAGTTAACCGATATGAAACACCCCCCCCCCCCCCCCCCCCCCAACCCCCGCATGCGGCATGCCTAAATTTCGATCTATTCCAACCATTCCAGTCATTTTCGAGAAAGTTTGAGTAGTATTTAAGATTCTACTGGTGCGCATTTAAGGTCTACTTCACTTTCGTTCCTTTTTTTCCCCCTCTTTCAAATCTAATCTTTCTCTCTCTCTTCTCTCTCACTAGAGACTTGTGAGGAAGACCCATTGCCATTGCCCTTCACCGTCGTCATGAGGAAGACCTAGCCTTAAAGGCCCATTATGTCGTTGTGAGAACTCTCTCTCTCTATTGCAACTTGGTTTCTGGTGATTTTAGGAGGTACATTTCATATCCTAGTTTTGATTGAGCTATTGAGATTTGAGTGTTGATTAATATGTTATTGATTTATGGTTTGGATTTTGGGTTTTGATTTTTGAGCTTGATTCTATTGAGACTTGAGTGTTGATTAATGTGTTATTGATTTATGGTTTGGATTTTGGGTTTTGATTTTTGATTTTTTGAGCTTGATTCGAATGTTTTGTTAGGGTTTGGTATTTCACTATTTGTGGTTTTTCTCAAAATTTGGCCGTTTGGGACTTTGAGTAATTGTGTTTGTGGATTGTTGAGGTATAGTGTAATTTTGAATTTGTATTTGACTAATAGTTAACTAAATAGTCCATACAATGTGATGAAATATAGATGTTTTTTTTATAGTTAAAATTAATGATAACCTAAAACAACATGTTAAAATAAACTGGTATTGAAATATTCTGTTCTAATAGGCAAATCAAAACAGTAACTAAAACGAAATTGATAACTTAAATTTGAGAAACCTGTAGCAAAACTGACAGAATCCTTAACATTTTCCTTCAATTTACTGGCAGTAATTTAATTAGTAATTACAAACTTTTGGACTTTTGAAATCACTCAGCAGTGCACCAAACCATTCTAACAGCAGATATACCAGCTTCTAGTTCCTAGAAAAATTGGGACTCTAAAAACTGATCTCCCGCCCACCAAAGATGTTTCCCACCTCAATTCATGGAAATTAACTTGGATGGTACTTGGCTGGTACCATCCAAATAACATGAGTACAAGGGTCTCCAGATTTGAGAATTATAATTATCTAAGCTTGATTTGGTACGGTTCCTTTAGCAAAAAAAAAATAGTATGGTTCAGCAATGGGTTAATAATAACACGAGTTGAGATGAGTAGGAAGCAGAGACCAACTGCAGTGACAAGGATTTTGAGGAAATCTCGAAACAACATGGATCAATTTTTCTCCCAGGTGAAAAATATATATGATTCACTTAGTCAAGGCTAAAATTGTTGTACTAACTTTTTTTACTCGAATGCACAAATTAATAATCAGCTTACATATTAGCTAAGAGTCTTGTCGATCAATTGGTTGGTACCCCTTGTGTACGCCATGTGGGGTGGGGAATCCCCCAGCCCCTTTACTAGGATGGAGAAGAGAATCTTTTTTTGGGGGGGAGTAACTAGATGTACAAGCGATAATAAGACATTTGACAAATTTGCAATACTTAGTTTCAAGTAATTGTCATGTGTACTTGATAATTGGAATAACAAGTAAAATAATCACAACCAAAAAAGAGGAGAAAGTAGAACACTGCCAGCCCTTAAGGTTTGGCCATCGCTGCCCTTTATCTTAAATGTCAAAATACATATAGATACACTAGCCTCACATATCACCTTGGCCAAAATTATTTATAAAGGACAATTTAATGACTACAGAATTACAAGATTCTGGACAACTCTTACAGGGAAAGAAGTTTTAGCAATTCACTCATCAACTGATATATGACTTCTAAATCCTAGATCAGGCATTGAATGTTTTGCATGTAAATGACCACTGCCTAGCATATGCGGCCATCAAAAGAGCAGAGATCAAAACCAAATACAACATTAAGTACAAGAGAAGTAAGACACCCATATGGCATTCAGAGCATCAAATCGAATAAGCACAAAATACCCATTCCACATACCAGGGCATCAGGTTTGGCAACACCAATAGGCATAGTGCTCGTCTTTGCGATGGTTACTGACAAGACCCCCACATTGTAAACAAATGAAGCTGCTCCCATCTGAGAATGCATCCAGAACCACTTGCATTCTGCCACTTTCTGCCAGAATAGAAGTCCCATGAGCATCTGGAGAAATTGATGGCCCACCCATATTGGTTGTAGTTACTGATGGTTCAATTTTTAAAGGCTGGGCCTCAGCAATTGCACACTCGGCAAACAAACAAGCCAGTTGATCAGCGGCAGCATTTTCTTGCAGCCTATTTCTATAAAGTTCACGAGCACGATGCAGAGACTGAAATACAGCCTCATCACCCCCTTTGGTTCTCATTGCCATTATGACCTGTTCCAGAGACTAGATAAGTACTAAATACTGAAAATTATCTGAGGCCATTATTATGCCCGACATAAAAATACTTCTGTCTGCCTTTTATTGTATTAATTGCCATCATCAAATATTTTGACAGATAACACTAGGTATCAATTAAACAAGCAAAACAAATAAATAATAGCAACTGTACAAACTATCCAAGATAAGAACCATACAAGGCTATGAAAACAAGAGTCTCACCAACTTTCAAAAAGAATCAATATAGTATTGTGACAAAAAAATTGGATGCATTTATACAAAAATATATATTCCTTCTCCATATCATCCAGTTTGGTAATGCATGAAGTTTCTCACATACCCCAAACAAAGGTGAAAGAATTACTGTGCCACCTGATACACATGCACTGCACTTTAGACCTTTGCTGGCCACTGGCCCATAAGTGGCCAAGGTGAGAAATGAGTGAAGCATAACCAAGGAAATGATAGATCTTGACAAACTCCAGAATATTATCTTTGATAAGAAACATAAACAAGTAAACAACACCCCCCAACCACCACCACAACAAAACAAAAAAAAACCACATATTTTGACTTTGCCATTTTAAACAGTCTATTACAAGGTAATGTAACAAGAATGCTACTATCTTTTGTCACATCAAACGGCTCAGATGCAAGTTATCCGCGCTTAGTAATGTTTGGAGAGGCCCGAATCAGAAAATTCAGTATCCCACCAAGCATTGTGATTGATGTCTGTCTTCTGCCATGAAGTGGATGTAAAACATGGTTATAATTTCTTCATAATCAATTCACAGAGCGGATGAAAAACTTGCTGACTAAGTAATTTGGAAGAAACAAGTTAATTAAAAACTGCTGATTAATTGATTTGTTAGGAGACAACTGACAGATCAAGACGAGATCAAGATATACTCTTATCAACGATTTGATGGTCTTAAATAAAATTGTGAATTTGTGATCCTCTTGAAGTGATGGTTTATAGATTTATGCAGAAAAAAAAAAAATTTCTCCAAGATATTCATGGGACAAAGATGGTTGAAACCACATTTTAAAGAGAGGAAAGGGGAGGGGAAGTATGAAGAGTAAGATTGTAGCACCATCTTAGCATAGAAGCTCTTTGAGTTCTAAGATCTTTAGATGCCAAAATGAACTTGGCTGTTTTTAGACCTGAATGGTGGGGGACAAAGTGTTGACCCTCAAAGCTTTACCTTGGCAACCATCTAAGATTTCTGCAAACATCATGGAACCTATATTACCCCATAGTGTTGAACAAATTCATGCATCAAGGATAGATACAAAAAAAATCAACCTACAATGATTTAACCTTTAACGTTCACATTTATATGGTCCTTGACATGTAGTCATTGTAAGTGAATACAATAAAGGGCCTAACCACCAACATTGTAACCATAACCCTACCACTGCACAATTCACCATTGACCACTGAATATTTACTGTACCACATAGGAAAATTATTGCCAAATTGCACATAAATTTGTTTTAGTACGACACTCCTTTCAACCATTTATATAAGTGTCTTTTGCTAATGCAGTTGCTTCTTCTAGATGCATCTATTTTTAGGGCAAAGTGTGTTGGTGTGTGTTCCAAACAATTGGTTCTCCTTGGCTTCCACGTGTGCCCCTACTTGCCTTTATATATTCATGTGGGCTTTGACTGGTACCTTTAGATATACGGCCTAGTATGGAGCTTGGGCTTTATATCACACATGCATGTCCTGGCCCACCAAGTCTCGTCTTGTGCACATGAATCCAATTGAGCTTTGCTTTGGTCCACTTTATTTTCTTCCTTTTGAAAACCTTTTAGTTTGGGCCTATCATTCTTAGGTTTAACTAGCCACTTGTTACCATTGGAGGCCTTTGGCCCTGTTTAATATTTACTTGATCAATTCAATAGCTTCTCTAACACACTTCCAAACACACCATCAAACAACTTTACTCTGCCTTTCTCTACACAAACGTTCTGTTCTCCCCCAACAAATTCTTTCTCTCTCTTTCTTGTGGAAAGAAAAGGCTGCTATAAAAGGTTGATCTTGAATCTTTGTGTGTGAAAGTGCATCCAACACGAAGATAGACACTATAGTTTAATCCTAAAGGTTGTTTGGCCGAGAAAAATTGTTTCAAACTGAATTTTACTTCATAAAGTTGGTTGTTACCATGGGCGTCTGTGCATAACTAAAAAAAGCAATAAATGGGTGTACGCAGGGGTTTCCACTGGAGGCACGAATCAACCTTTAAAGACAATGCTTTTGCATGATTCTAGATTGTTCCAAAACTTTGACTTCGGTTTTTGTTCTTCTTGTTAATTTTTTTTAATTTAAATTCATTTCTTTGCTAAAGAATTTATGTGTTCTCAGAAAATATTTCAACAAATTGCACATTCCTCTTTAACTATGGTGCAGTTGCAAAGTCCTCGTAAACCATACGACAAAGAAATTTCCCCCTTTAAATATTGATAATTAGGACTGCTCAGGGACCTGGTCCACCCGACCAGACCAATCTAATCTGAAGGAATTTGGGCATTTTCGACCAAGAAAGAATAACAAGTGTGAGGGTTTAATTTTCTTGGGTTGCAAGTCAGACCTCACTCGGCTAACCCGACTTGCCCGACACCCATTACCAACCTCCCTCCAATTTCCAATTTTCCCCTTCTTCCTTGCTCTCGTCCAAGACCTCTAGTCCACCTCAACTCCTCACATTCACCATCAACAAACATAGGGAAATCTATGGTTTCTGTTTTTTCAAGTTTTATAATTCGTTTATTCTATTATTGATTTGATAGATTTATGCAATTTTTGTAACTGATTGTCTACCACAGTATATTTCCTGTATACTTGGGTGGCTCATTTTTTCTAATTAATATAATCTTATTACTTATCCAAAAAAACTAAATAAATAATTTGTTTAACCACCACCTGTTTGGCTCCTGATCACGTCAGAAACGAGTGCCGGACGGCTGTGACAGGGTTACCTGTCGACAATGGGTGAAAGAAAAGCTTGCCGAATAGTCAGGTCTAGCGGTGAGTTGACACCAACCCCAATCCTACTCAACCAATGAACACCCCTACAAAAAATTTTGATTTTTTATTGGAGTTGTTTTTCAATTTTTTTGTATTAAATTTCAAAAAAAAAAAAAAATCAATCTACGGATACATTGGTCAATTTTAAAGTCTACGGATACATTGCAACTGCACCATAGCTAAGCAAGGAAATTGCAATTAACCCCAATTTTTATTACATACATCCAGATTTTGTTATGGTACACTCTAAACTTGGACCTTTCATGCTTCAATCGATTAATGGATTACAGAATTGACATTCTGAATCTCAATTGCTAGATACACCACACAGAAACCTAAATAAAACCTAAGTTGAAAGATATATTTAAACTATCAGTATAATCACTCACAAACACAGTTAGTTCAAGGACAACTAATTAATCCAGAAAAATTAAAATAAAACCTAAATCAATCAGAGAAGAAAAAAGAAACAGCAAACAACAATTTAAAGCAAGTTCTGCTCTATAAATCTGAAATAGCTATAAAAAAATAAAAAAAAATAAAAATTATATTACCGCCTGGAGAGCCTGGGAAGGTTTTCCTTGATCGATGAGCTGGCGAGCCAATGTGAGAAAGTCTGTGACAGCGACGTCGTTTTGTGCAGTACTACTACTAGTGTTGGTGGTGCCGCTACTCTCTTCTGTTTCTGTTTCTGTTTCCATCATCTCTGTGTCCTTGCGCTCCATTGCGCTCGGCATTGAAAGAGTGAGATTTGGGGAATTTTAATTTTAATTTTAAATATAGATAGATAGATAGTAGACTAATAGACTATAGTCATTAATTATATAGTATGACTATCTGGATGATTCTAGGAATTTCTTTGCCCTTTACCTTTTCTGCTCTGTTTTCTTTTCTCTTTTTTAAATTCTTTTCTTTCTTTCTTTCTGGCAATTTCCTCAGCTTACCGATGAAACGTGGATTGTGCTGTTTGTTTGGGTTATCTGGGCTTGATTACCAGATTTCTAGTGGGCTTAAGGCTCAACCTATTACATCTTGATATCTGTTGTAGAAGGCTACTTTTGGGCTTTTCGGGTTATTCTATTCTGTTCCCTTTTTAAGATGAGTTGGAGCCCAATGGGCTTACAGCCCAATGGCCCGTTACCCTTCTTCTTCTTTTTTATCATTTATTTATTTATTTTTATGTATTGATTTACTCTATCATGGGTTTGGTTTTTCTCAATCACCATGAAAATTTAGCTTTCTTTTTTCACCAAAATAGAATTTTAAATAATAAGAGACGATATATAATTTAAATTTAAATTTAATATATATAATATATAAAAAAATTTACCTTCTTCATTTTAAATCTAATGGATAGTGTTTTTTTTTTCTTATTTGGCTCACAGCAAGTCACAATAGTGGATGGCTACAACCAGTATTAACGGCATTAGTGACCTCTTGATAGTATCGTCAGAGGTTGGTTGTGGTGGTGGGGAATGGGGATGTATTAAGGGTTTTAAATTTTATTTTAGATTAAAAATGCACGTAGAATCTATAATTTATATAAAACCGAAAATGCTAGACTTATAGTTGGCATCATAGTATTTTGCTAACTAAACTTTTAAGACCTCGGAATTTTACAAGTCATTCTCTCATATATATATATATATATATATAATTGGTTTTAAATTTTATTCTATATTTAAACTCTCCATTAAAATCTTGTCACACCATATTTTCTTTAAATAGTACTATATATAGTTTTATATACACACTACGATAGAATAGTAGTAGCAGAAAGATGGAGAGAGAAACTCTAGAACGCTCTAGAGAAGAAGAGGCAGAGCTGAAGCGCAGTACAAAAAAAAAGTTAAAGATTCACACCCTTCCTTCGGTGATGGATCATTCAAAGATAAGCTTCTCAAGGATTTGCCTGGTGCGTACGCACAGGCTTTTCGGTTCAACCCTCTGGAGGAGGATGAAACTTTTTCAGATGACGAAGTGGATGGTCTAACTGAGGGTGTTGCAGCTGTGTGCTTCTCAGGTGGCGATAAAGCCCGTCTTAGAGGTAGATGGGCTTTCACTCTTATCATTAAACCCTTTGGTAGGAATGTGGGTTTTCATTTCCTGCATAATAAGATACTGGCTTTATGGAAACCAGTGGGCCGTATGGAATGCATTGACCTTGAGTTTGGTTTCTACCTGATCAGATTTGGTTTAGCTGAGGACTATGACAAAGTCTTAAGGGAGGGACCTTGGTTTATTGGTGGTCAGTTCTTGTCTATCAGAGCTTGGGAACCTTACTTTAAACCGTCCACTGCCAAATGCTCGTCTGTTGCAGTATGGGTGAGATTCCAAGAATTACCGATTGAATTTTTCGAAATAATGGCTCTCAAGGAAATTGGACAAGCCATTGGCCCTGTGCTTAGGATAGACACACACACTGCCTCTAAGGCACGAGGTCGCTTTGCTCGCATCTGTGTCCAGGTTAATCTTGATAATCCGAACCATCATGATTGGTAAATTTGCCCAACCGGTCATCTATGAAGGTCTGAACACTCTCTGTTTTTCCTGTGGCAGAGTTGGTCACAAAAGGGAAGCTTGCCCTTTTTTGGTGCATGCAGGGGTGCATGTGGACTCAACGGAGATGAACACATCTACATCATCACCACCTTCCCCCACTCACAATGCTACGTCTGAGACCTACGGTAATTGGACCCTGGTTTCTAGAAGAAAGGACAAGTATCCTAAATCTCGGGCCTATCCCGTGACCAAAGATCAGCCCCCTAACCCGCGAAAAGGTGATTCAATAGCTACTCCCTCATCTCGGTCACCATCACGTGGGCCTAGGGATGCCAAAAGAAAGAACCCAGCTGTGCGTTGTGACACTATTCCTCACCCCAGGCCTTCCCATCCTTCCTGTGAGATGGGACATGACTCTGATGTGTCTGGCCATACATCACTTGAACAACCCCCACCGCCCATTACTTTCTCATTTGGTGAACCCCACTCCCCAAAAATCTCACTGAACCTCAAATTTTCTTCTTCGCCTAAACACGCGCCCAACCCTAAACTTACTCTGAACAAACATGGCCAATGTAACTAGCTCAAAGGGAAAGGAGAAGCCTCTTGTGAGCCCAGAAACACAGGAATGGGGAATATTCTACAAAGGGAAGATCATAGTCATCTCAAGCAACACGATCGCCGAAATCAAAGCAAGCCCAACTCACATCATGGGCTGGTTCGAGGAAGAACTGATGATGGCTTGGAGCCACATATTTCCACTCACGCCGAAGAGCCGGAGGAACGGCTATCTCCCTCTCTCGGACCCAGCCTGGTTCAACTGGCACAACCCTTGGTGGAACTTCCTAACAGACAGGCCGTCACGAAAGGAGAGTCAGATCCTGGGTTGGAGAGGGCTTCCCTCAAGATCAAGGGAGCTAATCTTGGGAGACTTAAGCCAACCAGACACCCTATTGGAGAGGAGAATGTTTGTGGACAGACCCATAACAATCAACATCATGGGCGACATGGAAGGAAGGAAGATTATTCAAGTCTTTGCCCCGATCCAAACTTTCAGATTGGTAGTCAGTCAACGGGAATGCATGATGGGAGTGATGGAACACGTGTTGGTGCTCAGGCAGGGAGAGGGGTTCAAGAAGACTCTTCTGAAGGAAATGGGATGGACCATGATGGACCAGATGAGGACTCTTCCTCAGATTGATAAGTGTCCCGACCCGAACCTCCATTTATCTATGAATATTATATTATGGAATTGCAGGGGTGCAATGAACCCCAACTTCCATCAATCGGTGGATAATATCATTAGTTGCCACTCTCCCTCAATGATGATCATCACTGAAACTCGAGTTGGTGGAAATAGGGCGAAAGAAATTACTAACAGGCTTTCCTTTGATGGAGCGGCCCATGCTGATACTGTAGGCTATGCTAGAGGTATTTGGGTTCTTCGGTACACCGACGTCATGGATGTCACCATTCTTGCATCTACAGAACAGGAGATACATGCAGTTATTAAGGTACATTCTTCAAACCTGTCTTGGCTCATTACTGCTATTTATGCAAGCCCTAGATATAGGGAAAGACGTATCTTGTGGGATAATTTAAACCAAGTTGCTACCATTCATAATCTGCCATGGCTAGTGTTAGGAGACTTTAATGAAATCCTTTCGAGTGAAGATATGCTTGGGGGGAGACCTATTAATATGTACAGAGCTATGGTATTTCAACAATGCCTAAATTCTTGTAATCTTCTGGACTTGGGTTTCCAGGGACCTAGGTTCACCTGGGTTAATAAGAGAGACTTCCTAGCCTTCATTTAAGAACGAATTGATCGATGCTTTGCTAACGCTAGTTGGCGAACTATGTTCCCTGAGGCCTCTGTTTATCATCTGACCAGGCTGCATTCTGACCACTGTCCTGTACTTCTTAGCCTCAACCCAAGCATTGGGAACCATACTGATAGACCGTTTAGATTCCAACCTATGTGGCTTTCTCACCCCCTATTCAAAAAACTTGTCGAGGATAATTGGAATGATTCCTTGTCTCTTCAAGCCAATAACTTAGCCTTCACTAATGCAGCCAGGGTGTGGAACAAAGAAGTTTTTGGCAATGTTTTTCATAAAAAGAGCAGACTGGAAGCTCGTATCAAAGGCATTCAGCATGCTCTAGCTAGTAACCCGAACCAATTCCTTATTAATCTGGAAAGGATTTTGTTAAAGGAATACAACCTTATCCTTCAACAGGAACATGATCTTTGGGCCACCAAATCGAGATACAATTGGGCTATTCTTGGCGATAGAAATACTTCCTTTTTTCATACCTCTACCATTGTTAGAAGGAAAAGAAATAGGATAGACAAAATCATTGATAGCTCGGGTAATTGGGTGCATGAGGCAAATGAGGTTGCAGATGTTGTTAGAAAAGGATTTATGAAGCTGTTCTGTACTGAGAAACATAGTGCTCCCAGATATTATTGGATGCTACCCAGTTGGTCCAATGTCCTGTCTGAGGAAGCCTTGTTTTCCCTCAACCACCCCATCTCTTCGGAGGAAATTAGGGACGCCCTGTGGTCTATTAAGCCTTTCAAAGCCCTTGGACCGGATGGTCTCCATGCAGGCTTTTATTAAAACTCTTGGGCCATTGTTCATGAATCCGTTGAAAAGGTGGTTTTTGAGGCTTTTCAGACTAGCTCCATCCCTGATTATCTTAATCAAACCTTGCTGGTCCTAATACCCAAATGCTAAGGTCCTGAATCCATTAATCACTTCCGTCCTATAAGCCTTTGCAACATAGCTTACAAAATTATATCCAAACTCATTGTCCAAAGACTTAGACCCTTTCTGGACCAAATTATCTCTCCCCTCCAATCTGCCTTTGTTCCTGGGAGACGAGGTATGGACAACATGATCATTGTTCAAGAACTAATCCACACCCTCAGTTTAAAGAAAGGAAAATCTGGTTTCATGGCAATCAAGATTGACTTAGAAAAAGTCTACGATAGGCTAGATTGGAACTTCATAAGAGATATGCTAAATCTGTTTAAATTTCCTCCTCACTTGATAAAGCTTATCTTAAGTTGTGTTTCGACTACATCCATCTCCGTTCTATTCAATGGAGGTAAGCTGGATCTGTTTCTACCCTCGAGAGGTATTAGACAGGGGGATCCCCTTTCCCCATATATTTTCATCCTTTGTATGGAAATGCTAAGTTTCTTCATTCATGAAAAATGTTCTAACAATCTGTGGGACCCTTTGAAGGTAGCTTGTGGCGAACCTGCCTTCTCCCATCTGTGTTATGCTGATGATTTAGTTCTCTTTGCCAAAGCTGACCTCAAAAATAGCCAAAGCATCAAAGATGTGTTAGAGTCGTTCTACGAGCTATCTGGTCTCAAAGTTAATTTGTTAAAATCCAAAATATTCTTCTCTCCCAATGTTTCCCAGATTTCCCGGGATTCTATTTGTGAAACCATCGGTTTTGAAGCCACCTCAAACTTAGGGAAGTATTTGGGGTTTCCCCTAAAGCAGCCGAGTTCCACTGGGCATGACTTTGACTTCATCATTGATAGGGTGAAAAGTAAGTTGGCTGGATGGAAATCTAACCTTCTCTCAATGGCTGGGAGATGTGTCCTCACTAACTCTGTTACCTCAGCCATTCCTGCCTATATTATGCAAGGCACAATCCTTCCTGCCAGAATTCATAATGCTCTTGATAAAATTAACAGAAATTTTATTTGGGGATCTACTGAGGTTAAAAGGAAAATTCACCTTGTTGGTTAGGATAAAGTGACTAGCCATAAAGATGAGGGAGGCTTAGGAATTAAAGCTGCGAAACAAAAAAATCTGTCTCTTACAACCAAGTTATGTTGGAGATTCAAAAATTGTAAAGGGGAGCTGTGGGCTGAAACTCTCAAAAGGAAATACTTGAATAGAAATCACCCTCGCAAACATGGGTTCTCTAGAACTTGGTCGGCCATCACCAAGAGTGAGGAACTATGCACCAAAGGATCTCACTGGATTATTGGCAACAACAGCAACTTGTCCTTTTGGTATGATAAGTGGACCACCTTTGGCCCTCTCAGGCAGTTGATACAGGGTCCACTCACCCTTGCTGAAGAAAATCTTATGGTAAAGAACACCATGGTTGATGGTCAATGGGATTGCTCCCAAATATCCTTTGTAATTCCTGATAGCTGGTTGTTGATATTGAAAGCCATTCCCCTTAGAAAAGCCTCTGTTGGCAAGGATATTCTCTGCTGGGATGGGAAAGCCAAAGGCCTTTTTGACTCTAAACATGCCTATAATCTGGCTTTTGGAGAGGTAGGTCCTACTTTCTCCTTTGATGGTAGATGGATTTGGAAACTCAAATGCTACCCTAAGATGCATTTATTCATTTGGAAATGTATTCATAATAGTCTCCCAGTTAAAAATACACTTCATCACAGAGGGCTCACGGAAAATCCCTCATGCATTCACTGCTCTCGGGTGGAAGACATTTCTCATGTCCTTAGGGATTGTCATGTGGCCAAAAGGTTCTGGATTGAGGTAGGGATTCCTGCTAATGACCCTGAATTTTTCTCTTCTCTCTGTAATAGATGGCTTAAATCTAATGCCCTCACTAGTAGCACCATTCCTAATAAATCCTTTACCTAGGACATCTTCTTCCTTTTTGGTATTTGGAACCTTTGGCTTCAAAGAAATAGATGCAACTTTCAACATTCTAATCTCAAACCTTCTCTGTTGAGTGATGTTGAAATCCTTGGATTTGAGTTCTCTTGTATTGTCATTCCCCAAAGGTCTGTCTTTGAAAAACACTTAATTCAGGTTAGATGGAAACTCCCAAGCCCAGGATGGTTTAAATTAAATACGGAAGGTTCAGCTCTGGGCTGCCCAGGCCCGGCAGGTGGGGGTGGACTCATCCGTGATGATCATGGCAAATGGATGAAGGGATTCCTTAGAAGAATCGGTAAGGTCAGTAGCCTTGAAGCCGAGCTATGGGCTATCCGGGATGGCCTCATTCTCTACAACCAGCTTCTAATCCAGGAGTTATTTATAGAACTTGATGCTAAAGTTGTTATTAGCCTTCTAACCTGCAATACAGAGTCCTTTGCTCAATATGCTCCTCTTATTGATGACTGCAGGAACATGCTACACCGACACCCTTTGTGGAAGATCCAGCACTGTTATAGGGAATCTAATGCTTGCGCCGATGCTTTGGCCAAGAAGGCAGTCTCTAGTCATCTAGATTTTTGTATATTAGACACTCCGCTTGTGGAGTTGTCCCAACTGCTGATGCAAGACCTTTCTAGTCTATTTTGTAATCGGGTTTGTAACCACACAGCCCCTATGGCTGTTGTTTAGCTTTTAATATATTCCATGTTTACAAAAAAAAAAAAAAAAAAAAAAAATATATATATATATATATATATATATATATATACACACTGTCATAATAGTTTCCTATTAATGATTACTATAATTAACAAAATTCATATTTACAAAATATATATAAAAAAAAGAAAAAAAAATTTATATTGTTTAACTTTCCCATGTATTGTACAGGTTACTGACTTGTTAGGATTAATTAAATAGATAGACATGCGGCAAGTTCTTATTTGTAAAGCATAACGTGGAGTAAAAAGAATGACATAGAGGATTTGGATTTATAATACTACAACCTCAATGAAAAAGAAAACAAAATCCTCAATTTCATTCCAAGTATTCCAATTTGTGCTCTATTAATCATATATATCATGCCATATAACTAATTTATTATTATTTTATTTTAAACTTCGGTTCGTTTATAAAGAAAGAAAAAATAGATGTATTATAAGTTATTATTAATTGAGTATAAAGTGGGATAAAAGATTTTTATTACAGTTAGATTTATGCATGATTGCAACTATGGTGGCATTTGGATAAGTGAGCGTTTGAGTTTGCTGCGTTTTTTTTTTTTTCAGCTGAGGGCCTCTTGCACCGTTCACTGTTCATGAACAGTGAATTTAGGAATGTGAACAGTAAAAATTTCGTGAACAGTATATATATATATATATTTTTTTCCAAAATAAGACGGTATCCAAATAGACCCTATGTTCTTTACCAAATCTTATTTTTTCTTCTTTTCAATTTTTTATTTTTATTTTTATTTTTTTCTTTAGAAGTAACAATAATGGAAGTAGTCTACGGAAGAAAAAACGAGCTCCTCAACAACGATGATTTGAAAAGCAAGATAGGGAAAGAACACAGAAAATAAGTAAGTATATGTGGAGGAAAAATGCAAGGAAAAGTAGCATTGCATTTGTTGTTATCTATATCTTTTATCTCTATGCATGACTCATCTATTGTACGTAGAAACAGTAAAACTAGGTCATGGCAGTAGGCGGGTCCAATAATTCACTATCCTCCATTAATACAGTCTCTTTAATCTCCTGTAACATCTTCAATACCTGCCACATAGTGGGCCTCTGCTCAGGCGAGGTTAGGCTACAAGCTATAGCCACCTCAAGAAGCATTTCCATACTATTGTCTTCCCCACCATCTTCTTCCCTTGTGGACCTAACCCAATTTACCATATCATTGGGCACCAAAAATGGATGCTGCGATGGAGGTTTGCCTGTGAGAAGCTCTAGCAACAAAATTCCAAACGAGTAGACATCGGATTTTGAGGTTGATTGGTGATTGGAATTGCGAGTTTCGGGGGCTTTATATGCAGTGTTTTCTTGGTCATCATCGGAGGCTGGGTTGGCAAGGATGGAGAGGCAGTAGTCCGTGACACATGCCTCGAAGTCAGGGCCAAGGAGGACATTGGAGGACTTGAGATTGCCATGGACAAGCCTCCATGCTTGGTGGATGTAGGAGAGGCCTTGTGCTACATCCTCTGCTATTTTTAAGCATGATGTCCAATGGAGTGGCTTTGCCCTAGTTGATTTTGAACCTGCACATGCAATTTTTAAACGTACTACATCAAAGAGGATTTTATTACTAAAAATAAAATCAAAGACGAGTTTACAAATTTTAATGCAATTCATAGTCTCAACTAACAACAACTCTATGCATTAATTCCAATTAGCTTAATTGATAAAATCTCTTATCACAAAACAAAGGACCTAAACCTGAATCCAATTATACAATAAAATCAGTTAGTGTCTTGATCTAACCACAAAGAGCAACCACCATAAAGCAAATGTTATAGATTGAAATTTTATACATATAATTTTAATCTCAGTTTCATATGTTGAAGTAACACAACATATACATAAAATTTTAAGTTGAACCAAAATTAAAAAATATTTCAAATTATAATAATATGAAAAATAAACATATGCTTTGTACATTGCTTGAAAGTCAGTTAAAATCTGAGAAAATATACACAAATTGCACAATATTTAATATCCCAAATTTGTTGCAATATCTTCTGAAATTATATTGATATGACATAACTATGCCATTCAGTTGGAACATAGTTTTTTTTTTAAAATCTAATATGTACAGCCATACCTTTTAGGTTTTTGTCCTCAATTTCTCAATGAATTTGTAATATATTTGTGCATATTTTTATTTATATTTTTTTTCATTTACATTTATTATGTTTAATCCGTTTTTTAAATCCTTAATCAAATGAATCTTATTTATAGTGCAAGTACATTTTTTTTTTTTTTTTTGAGGAACATTTATAGTGCAAGTAGTAAAACCTCGGCCGTAAATTATTCTAGTTTAGCCTATGGTTAGTTACTATATAAATCATGCATGGGCTTTATTGTAATATGAACAGTTCATATAGTACATATGTAACTGTCAAATGTTTTCTATTATGAGTATAGGTCATATCTCTCTCAAATATATATATATAGGTCATCTGTCCAAATAATGTTAATTCTTATACCAAACATTGTTAATTCTTATTTTTGCTCTTTATTCATACTCTATTCTATCTCACACATAATCACAATAACAATTTTAACACTCATGAAAGAGTGTTCCATCAACAGTTAAGATTGGCCTTCAATATTTAGAAAGCCTTATTTAGAAGAGATTAAATTTTGTAAGGATGTGGTATAAAACCCATGTTTTACCCTTTCAATTCCAACATACTATATCATCTTTTTTTTGAGAAACACATACTATATCATCTTATTACATATTCAATAATAAGCATAACCATACTCAATTAATTCTAATACACATATAAATCCAACCAAATTAGGAGTTTATTAAGATGTTAAAGTGTGGTAGAATGTAATGAATTTTAAGTAAAATGTTGATATGACAATCTCTTATTGAATGATGTGAAACATAAGTGTTACACCCTATCCTTACCAAATTTGGACTCAAAAAAAAGTTAGCTGTTCCACTAGGAACGGAGGGAGCCTATTATAGTATTATGGATCACCTAGATTATCAAATAAGATCGGCTTTGCTATATATAAATGTTACAGGAATCAGGTGGGCTGGGCTCCACTAGCTACGAATGGGTCCACTGGAATAGTAACAGCTAATACCTTCAGGCCCATCGAAGTTCATAATCGTATATTGAGGTGGGTCCCACAACGACAACTACCAAATATAATTCCTAAATTCCAGCTATGACTATTCCTCGTGCAACCCGACGCGAACAACTGCGCGTGGGACAAGCAAACTCAGACACTTTTTACTGGGGTCCTGTCAGAATTTCAAAACGGAGAAAATTCAAGAGGCTGTATCCGTAGGTCCCACTCCCATACCCTACCCCACAACCACCTAAGTCTTATCTCCACGCGCTCTACTTTAGAGCAGCTAGTTCTGGTAACATGCCAACACAGTGACCATGGTCTCAACGAGAAAGATACTTTTACAAAATCAAAATATTTTTTAAACGTCAAAATCGAAGTCCCAATGTAGTCATCAGCAAGATTCTCGGTTTTAAGATACCACCAAAATCTAGTCCTATCTACCATCGATTACAAATAATCATGTCGTTATATCTTAATCTCGTTCCTGCTAACTACTAATAATAATAAAGAGCAAATTTCAAAACAGAGGTCCCTACAGTCATTTTGGTCTCTAAAATAGTTGAGAAAAAAAAAGGACTAATGGGCTTATCAATGTTTAAAGACTAAGTTAACTTTAAGAACCAAATTAGTCAATAAAAACCTTAGTCATTGTTGGCGCATGACTAACCTACCTATCGGTGTCCTATCAATGTTTAGGGATTAAGATAGTTTAACGGCCTAAATTGGTCAGAAAACCTTTATCGATGTAAGTTCAAATTTCAAACTACGGTAATGAAAGTTTAAACAGTAATAATTTTAAAGATTCTCAATTAAGAAAATAAAAACAGACTTACCGTGAATGAGAGAGGAGAGACTGCCATTGGGCTGGTAATCATAAACCAAAAGCCTTTCTTCCTTGGCGTGAAAAAAGGCCCTAAGTGGAACCAAATTTGGATGTCTAAGCCCACCCACTGATTCCATGTGACGCTCAAATATTTCCTTACTTGTACCCGCTAATTTCCCAGCGTCCAATCTTTTAACACTGACAATCAGACGGTTATCAAGCACTGCCTTGTAAGTGGTCCCAATGGTCCCACGCCCAAGCAACTCAGCCGAGCCTCTCATAAGCTGGTCCAGCGAGTACAGCTGCGCCTCACCCGCACAGAATACTAAGCTCCCACTCTTCGCCACCTGCATCCCTTGCGCTCTCTTCACCTTCGCCTCCAACTCTTTCTCTTGCTCCATCGCGGCTCGCGCCGCCGCAGCATCCGCTTCCTCCGAAGCCGTCGCCGGAGCCGCCGTCAAAGCCGACGCCGAATACTCGCTCTTTTTCTGGCTCCTCTGTTTCTTAACGGTTATAACGAAGCAAACAACCGAGACGATCAGAACCGCCACGCCAACCGAGAAGCCGATGATCACTTTGGTTCTCTCGTGCTTTTTTTGTAACGGTTCGTGACTCAGCTCAACGCCGTGTACTTCCGCGCTCTCGCCTAACGAAATATGCGGCGGAGGCGCCGCGTTTGACGGAGACGGTTGTTGTGTGAAAAAGGGAGTGCCAGGCTGGCATTCCTTGTTTATAATCTCACCGCAGAGAGTAGGGTTTTGTGAGAACGAGGAGGAGCCGAACCGGACGAGAGTGACTGTAACCGGAATCGGTCCGGTCAGGTTGTTACCGGAGACGTTGAAGGTTTGGAGAGTGGTTTGGTTCAGTGGAGGAACGGAACCGTTAAACCGGTTCCAGTCGAGCCGTAGGTAGTACAGCCGGTCTAGTGTGGCTAACCAAGACGGTAACGCTCCGGTGAGGTTGTTGTATGATAAATCTACGGTTCTGATTCGATGGAGCTTCAGGATCGACGGTGGAAAAGTGCCTGAGAAAGAGTTGTGGTCGAGAAAGAGGGTTTTGAGGTTGACGAGTCCGGCGAGGTCAGGAATCGGACCAGTGAGCGAGTTGTTTTGCAAACTCAGGATTCGGAGCTGGTCAAGCCGAGTCAATGTGTCTGGAGCTAAAGTACCAACTAGATCTAAGTCCTCAAGGACGAGACGAATCACTCTCTGTTGCACGCATTTCACTCCTTGCCATTGACAGAAACGGAAGGTCGTGTTTGGAGAGAAGGAGTAAAGTTTGTTTTTCGAATCGGCTTTGGATTTGAAAGATAAAAGCGCTTGCACATCGTTTGGTTGTGAATAAGAAGAAGAAATTACTAAGGTGAAGATGAGTGAGAAGGAGATGAAGAAAAGTTTAAGGGGTTGAAAAGGAAGCATTGCCAGCATTATTGGAGAAACAGTTAGCAACAATGTGAAAATGGGAATGAAGAAGTCTGGGTGTTTTTTCTCTTTGCTATTTTTCTCAGTTGAAAAGCTAAAGAGTAGCACAAGCTGAGTGTGATTTGGCCATATTTTTCATTTGCCTATCAGACAAGGAGAGGGTTTAAGCAGAAGGTGACAAAAGCATGTAATAGCTGAGTAGCCGCTGTCGGACTCTGCAAAAATCAGAATCACGTGAAGGCTAAGGGAAACAACAGTGTGACTGTGTTGAGAGTACAGTAATTTTTTATATCTTCTCAACTGAACTATTTATGTATTATTAACTGTTGTACTGTTGAGATAATTTACTACCAACAGGTTCATCATTCATGGGCTTTGGCTGTCACGCCACGGAACTTATTTGCTTTTAACGTGAGAGAGAGTGTGAGTGTGTGAGATTGTTGTTGGCTTTTGAGGAGAGATTGTCTCCCTTTTTTTTTTCTTTTTTGGGTTTGGTTTGGTTTTTAAGGCCCTTTTCGTGTGCTTGGAACGGTGTTCTCTGTAGGTCTGTGACTTCACAGTTACGTGATTTTGAGAGATGCTTTGACCTGAAATTTAAGATGTAATATGATTGCATGTTTGATTAGCATGTCTTTTTTCTTGAAATTTGATTACATATTACAAACGTAATAGTGAAAGTATACCCAATACTATTCAAAAAAAAAAAAAAAAAGTATACCCAATAAGTCATAACTACAGAGTTTTAAAGATGCAAAAATAATCGAAGTGATTTTGTAGTCTGATCACTATATTAAATTTGAGCTGGTGTTCAGAGATTTATACGGGCTCAAGAATTTGATAAAGCCGGACTTCTGATTTGTTTATGATTTTCATATCAAACCCAAATCCACAAATAAATTAATAAAATGGGTAAGTTTCATTAACATACTATTAGGTCTTGATTTATACCAATCGGGTCCAAAACTTTGCAAAATTAACTAATTTGGTCCCTAAAGCTAACTTAGTTAGGAACTAAGTTGACTTTAAAGACTAAATTGGCTAATTTTAAAAAGTCTTGAATTTTTTTTTAAGGAAACAGTAATACTTATTAGAATACACAAACACGAAAGTAGTATATATAGTTTTTTAAACAGACTTATAATATATTACATAACCAGAGTATCACTACAAAATGGTCTAATCTTTGTAGCAATAGCCTAGGATTATAAAAATTGAAACTCTAACACATACAACTTAATTGACATTAGCTCAAATCTCAGGATATGTTAATAGACTTCACCTTAATAAAATTTGTACACATGTAGTTTATACAAATATCATTGCTCTTGTATACTTGGTAAGCTAGTCTATAATTAACCAGGATGCATGGCCCATAATTTAGCTCTTGTGCATAGAATCTCATTGCCTAGAATTTCTCACTGAAGCTAAGGTCGACTTTTACTATCAAAAAATGGGCTTAGAAAAATACTTGGATGAATACTAGAATCATCTGTGATCACACACCCCACTTCAAACCCACTCACATGAAAAAGAAAAAGAAAAGATGGGCTTAGTTTAGCCTGAACTTTGAGAATAATTTTCGGCGGAAGCCCAACACTGTAAATCCGTAGGCCTAATAGAATGTTTTCAGGCCTTGGGCCATCTTAGAACTACGAGATTTGGAGAAACAGTTGGCAACTGGGTCTAGTCTATACGTTGGACACGCATAAGTTGGCTTGTTCAAATTTTTTAAGAACAAAAGGGCGTTTGGAGATCAATCCCATTTTGCTTCATCCGATTCCTACAGTTAAAAGAGGTATAGTTGTTAGTTTGAATTGGTAAAAATATTGTACAATTGATTTCAAAAAGAGACTTTTTATAAATGTTCTTTTCTAACAGCTCTCAATTTCAGTGATTTTCCTAGAAGATGACAAAAGGAAAGAGATGGCTACTTGCATACCTACTCTGTTAAAGAATAAAAATTTTCTTAGTTCTTTGTCCTTTCCTTTTTTTTTTTTTTTAAATAAATAAATTTGATTACTGGCAGTCTTACATTTGAGTGAAAAAAGAAAAAAAAAAAGATTTTCTGTAATATTATCATTTTTTACCATATCCTAAACTTTTGACTACTGCCACAATATTTAATTATGACAAAATCTAAATGACAATCTTCTCAACAACACTCATTTAATAAAAATAGATTAAATGACTAATTTACGAATAAGATATTATCATTTAGCTAAACCCTTTCGCTCTCTCATTTTCTGTGCTTTCTAGAATTTATATTTTGTACACGTAACCTAAGTAGTGACATGTACGTATAGCAACATAAGCTATTGAAAAAAAAATGATCAAAAAATTAATCAAAGAGGGCTTATGATAAAAGATTTCACCTGAGTTGAATAAAAAGAGAACAAGTAGAAATGATAATGCGGTGGAGCGGTTAGACATTTTCACTTAACCAAAAAATAAGTATAGCAAATCTATTCCAAATTTCTAATACTTATAATACTACTGTCCTGATCAACTACTATTCTAGTATTTTTAGAGCAACTAAAGTATTTGACTGGTATTTATAGAGTACCTAAGTAAAGGAGAGAGGCTAACTTGCATTCTAACTTATTTCGCCAGATTTTTTGGGCCCCAAAAAAAGGTAGTAGATTGTTCAATTTCCTAAGATGCAAGGGACAAAATCTGGAAATTTTTTTAGTGTCTTAATCATGTACAAAAATTATATTAGTAAAGTTTTATGTCACGAATTTGGATTGAGCAAAGGTATATGTGTAGAATCCAAAAAAAAAAAAATGTATAACTGTCATTTATGTTATTAATTATTGGATTGAGAAAACGATCTTTTTCACTTTTTTACTCCAAAAAATATAAAAGAGTAAAAATACAACTATGTAAGAAATTAAACTCCATTAATAAGGCCAACTTAACTAGCTGGGGTATATAGTCAACTATATAGTCAATTTTGTTTCTGCTGATTTACCAGCCTCTTGATTAATATAATGATTGATTTTCTTCTCAAAAAAAAAAAAAAAAAAAAAAAAAAAAAAAAAAAAACTAGCTGGGGCATGTCCACTAATAAACGACTTGGTACAACTAGTACATAAAAAAAAAAGGAGTATTTGAAACTACATGCCAAATGTGCACTAAGCCAATTTTCCATTTAAATACATGATAATTGATAAGCAATGCACATTTGTGTCAGATTTTCAAGCTAAAATTCTATTATTGCCTATTAATTTGAAATTAGCCGCAGCCAAATGATTGCAAGGTAGGTTATTCAATTGATCATCTTCCAATTTTTTTTTTAATAGTTGTCTTTCTCTTGGTGACTGTTTCATAAAACATTGGTCCAAACCGTAACTTTGTAACTGGTAAGTTCGATCAATGAGGTTATGTAATTTTTTTTGTATACATCTTAATGTTTGTTTTCATTTCTTTAGGGAAAATTGAATTTGCTATGTCAATGAATGCATTCTCAAGCAAGACTAGTAGAATCAGTATTTCTCAAAAAAAAAAAAAAAAAAAAAAAGTAGAATCAGTAGATAACTTTATTGAACCTTCTGTAAAAATTTCCCATACTCTGATACTCACCATGGTATTCAAATTTCAAAAGCAGATGTGGATCCAATGATATAGACCCAACTGACGGAGTGGTATCAGACATTGACATGGGCAGCACAACAGTGCACGGATCCAATGATACAGTGAACTAAATGCTCTGGCTGGACTCGATCAGTCGCTACAAACATGTTGGACCTTGATTTATGATTGGGTTCTAACATAACCCAAGTTCAAAAAGGGGTTTAGAACCTTTTTTTTTTTTTTTACCAAAAATAAGAAAAAAACTTTCCATTCCATTACCGTGTGTGCGAATACATTAGGAGTGTCAAATGGGTAGGTTTGGGTAAGTTTGAGATGGGCATAATTGGATTGGGTATATAAAACTCATTCACTCATTAAAACCCATTTAGCTAATTGCTTCTAACCCAAACCTAACCTAACCTAATTATAATGGGTAAACCCTAACCCACCCAATTACCCAATTACCAAAATTACCAAAATGCCCATAAACACATTAATAGCTTAGCAACAGGAAAATGGTCCACTGTTTGGTTGCCGAGAAAAAAAGAAAAAATAAATAAAAGAAGACAAAACCTGTATTCTGTGTTTGGTTGCCGATAAAATGATAGAGAAAATGGGAAGAGAAATTAAAAAAAAATGAGAAATCCAGATCTCTCATTATTCAAATGCCAGTAAAACACCAACATTAAAATTAAGCAAACATCATTTTCCTTCCATTACCTCCACTTTCTCGGCAACCAAACAGAGGAGCGCGTGAGCGAAGAATGCGCCTACTCTCTGCGGCGAAGAAGCGTAGGGAGAGGAGAGCTCGGCGATTTCAGGGAGGAGATCGGTGGCGACGTCGAGATTTTCCATGGAGACGCACTTGACTCACTCTCATCGTGGTGTAGTTCTTCGACGAGTGCTTTCTTGCTGGTAACGAAGGCTTCGTCGGAGAGATTTCTATGCTTCGTTGCTGTGGTGGTTTCTTCGCCGGAGCTGTCGTCATGGTCCACGCGCTTTGGATTCATGTTAGATACTAGAGATTGCGGAACCAAGCTCTGAAGCATGATCAATCGACTAAACAGTGACCAGATCATTTCTCAGAGACCAAACAATGCAAAAGGTTTTTTTTTTTTAATTTTTATGGAGATGACTGGATTGAATTTGGGTATATTGTATTTGGGTTAAATGGGGTTAAATGAGTTTTTAGTTAAAATCCAATAATTATTGGGTCTAATTGGGTTGATGCCCATTTAACCCAACTAATAATTGGGTGAGTTTGGATTCAATTAGAGTGGGTGGGCAAATGGGTTTGGGCTTACTTTGCCACCCCTAGAATATATATATATATATATATATATATATATATATATATATATATAAAATAAATAAAAAGGTTATCTGGCTTATAGATGGGCTTCATGCAAACGGTGGTCCGTGGACTGAAGTAACATCCCTTCCTCTATGATTGAATCGACATTTATATTAGAATTCTTGCCGACAATCTATTTTATAACTAATGAAAAGGGAACCTTAATTTGTCTTTTTAAAGTGTTCAAGTGACCATAAATAGTTGGATTCATTTTGCTTCAGAAAAAAACATTTTCCTTCGAAACCAAACACAGCAATACCGTATTTTAAACACCCCAGTACTGTTGGGATGGCTGACTATTCGATCACTTCTTTAAAGATACTGGCCATGCCGTCATGGTCCTCCAATAATGTGCGGCAATTGGAGCCCATTAAGAAAGTCAGAAAGTAGGCATAGTTGGAGATAATTCTCACACAGAATTAGCATCACTTTCCATATATAGCTATGCCTGTACGTATATATTTGCAGCACTAAACAAATAAAGCATCTGAATTCTGAACTTCAAAGGCATGAAAAAGGTATAGCAAACCGGCCCACGAACTCTAATTAATCAATTTCTTAATAATAATCGTGTATAAATTATAAAACAACACACGATAATAATGGTATCTGCAGCTTTCCATTAACAATATAGAACGATGTATGGTGACCAGTGACACGGCTATTTGGTAAACGATACACTGTTGGTTACTTTTTTTTTTTTTTTTGTTGGTTAATTATGTTTTAGAATGATAAATGTTGGGTTATATATGTAGAGCTTAGTTTTGTATTTGATTTGGATTATGATCTGATCAAATATAAAAATGTTATGATTTTTAATTGAAGATGTTCTAAGACTTAGTTTATGGAGCGAAGGCCTATTTTTAACTTATTAATAATCTTCTGTGTAGGATATAAATATCTTTATTTCAGAATAGGATTTTGTATATTGTTTTAAGAAAGAAAAATTGTATTGCAACTTCGACAAAATTGTTGAACGACGTAATTTTTTGTATTATGGGATTATCTTGTGTGTTATTTTTTTCTATATGTTTTTGCCTCTTATAGATGTGAGAATTTGTGAATATTCTCAACAATAGGCTCTTTTGGTCTTTTTTGAGCTGGACCATATTGTTGCAGTCGGAGAATGTAGTGCGTTGGGGTAGTTGACACCTGAACTTGGGAGGTCGGCAGCAAAGAAAAGGCATTGTATGCACAAATTTCTGGACCAGATTCTTTGGAAAAGAACCTTTTCTTCATTGGTATGCTTATGAGATACCCCACTAGTTTCTGCCGTCTCATTATGTTCTTCTTTCCCTTTTTTCCAACCCTTTCCTGGGTCAGACAAACAAAGCGAATGACTCATTTGGGTTCTCTATAATAGTAAAATTGCAAAAGGACATCTTCTTATTAATTGGACTACGACCAAGTATACCCATTCATATTTACATGACTTAAACATATTCAGTATTTTTCATTAAATTACAGGAAGTAAATGATGATTTATCATCATTCACACAAATGAGAGTTCCATACTACAAAGAGCAATAAAATAAAATAAAAATTTAAAACAAGCGTTTCAATGAGCATTGACAATAACAAGCTCAAGGACTCATGGTCGTCGTACACAGTGCATATATAAACCTCTCACTTATTTGGGGTTTTAGGAAAGATAATTAGTAGGCGGAACTCTGAAATATTTTTGGAGAGACTAATTTCTGGCTCAAGGAGTACTCAAGGTGAAGGAGCAATTGAAGGAATTGGAGAGCCAAAGGGAGGAAGCTTACAGGGAAGGTAAGTATAAGTCCACATGTTGGGACACATCCTTGGGTTCATGAAGAAATTCGCACATTCACGTACTGATCTTTGAAATGGAAGACCAGGAATGCAATTGTTGCTAATATCAAGCACTCCTCTCTCAATTAAACTCCTACATAGTGGCCCAACAACTATAAAATAATTATTGGACAATGACAAACTTTCCAAATTCTCTAGCTTGCACACCACTTCAGGCACCATACCATACAAGAAGTTCCCAGCAAAATTCAACTGCTGCAACTTCTCAATGCAAGCCAAAGAGAATGGTAAAGGACCAGTCAATTGGTTGTTGCTAGCATCAAATAGTGTGGCCTCTTTTAAAATCCCTATCTCGTAAGGCAAACAACCTGTGAGCTCGTTGTTTGACAAAAGGACCTCAGTTAGAGAGCCCAAAGCTTTGGCAATGCCTTTTGGGATCGGACCAGTGAAATTGTTGTTGGCTAGAGTGAGTAAAAGAACATGGGAGCTGCCTAGATTATCAGGAAGTGCCTGCATGAAATTGTTGTTGTTGATAAAAAGGACGTCAAGGTTTTGTGTGAATATTTGAGGTGGGACTGACCCGGTAAAGAAATTGAACCGAAAGTCCAAGAATGTTAAGCCGTTCATGCCTAGAACAGCACTAGGAAATGGACCAGAGAATTGGTTGTTGCTTATGTCAAGCTCGTAGAGATAAGGGAGCTTGGAGATGTTTGAAGATAAAGTGCCTGAAAAGAAGTTGGAATTAGCATGGAAGAGAGCTATGTCAGGAAGCTGATCAAGAAAGCCATCAAGAGTAGGGGCGCTAAGTTGAAAGCCATTGAAGTCTATAGAAGCTACAGCTATTGCAGATTGGTTATCTGGGGGTTTGTCACAAAAGAAACCTTTGTAGTTGCATATATCTGAGCCTACCCAGGATTTAGTAACGCCTAGAGGATCTGAGGTGATTATGGACTTGAATCTTTGGATTATAGGATAGACCACAGCAAGCCTTTTGTCTGCAAATACCAAAGTTTCATTTTTTTTAGGTAAAGGCGGTTGTGCTTGAGAGGCTGTTGGTTTCTGACAATGTAATGAGCTGGATATACCGTGAAATTCATTGTTGCAGCCTTTGCTTTGGCTTCTATCTCTGCCAACAGTAAAGAAATCTAGTGTTTCTTTGTTGGTACTATGTGATAGTGATACTACAGTGTTGAGAATCAGAGAGGCAACAAGAATACAGAAGGTTGAAGCTGTTGCTTTGGTGGATATGCTGCTCATCTTTTCCTATTGATTTATTTGGGCTTTGTTTGAAGGTTTTAAGAGCAAAAGGTGAAGAGCATGGAAAAACTCTACAGAGAGAAAGAATAATGATAAGAAGAAAAGGAGGTAGCAACATAAGCCAATACAGAATCATCTTGAATTGCTTTTGTACATCCATGTTTATTTTTCTACAGAATATCACCTCCATCTAATGTACTATTCCAGAAGAGTGCGAGACTTTTTAAAACCCACTTTGCAAGTTACCGAAAGTAATCATACAAAAAGTAGTGGAATGTAAAAGAAATAATGAAGAGAAGATGCACATGCTGAGTATGATTACTCACTAGACTTGAGTAAGTATGGGTAATCATACTGAAAAGAACCTTACTGTATAAATATCATATTTCATGATAGTCCATGTTTTCTCATTTTCCTGATGTAGATTCAATCCTAACATGAACATTTTCCACCTTTCTATCTAACAAAATCTTTACCTGAACTTGCAAAATCAGCATTCATATTATTGTATTTGGTCCAACTGATTAAGTATTCTTAAAATAATTTTGTTCTTTTAATTTCCAGGACAAAAAGACAAGGGTACTTTTTTCTGATTAGTTATTTTTGTGTGTATGTCCTTAGTTTAGCTTATATTAATACTAATTTTGGGTTACAGAAAAGCAATTGTTATTTTTATTATAAGGTCGGCAGGCAATCCTTCCTTTCATATTCTATAGCCGCTTTTACTAAGTGGGTTCCCATTTCCATATCATTGTGATGACTACTGCATAATTGGGTCCAGCTGGTATCATTGTCTGGACCCTTTCGAATACACTAACAGTGAGGGCTTAAATACATTTCCTAAGAGCCAATGGAATGAAGGGCTGCATATTTTTCTAACCTAAGGCAATAAGGTCAGACTCAGGTGCAACATTTTCAATTGGAAGCCATGTGAATACCGGATCCAATAATATAGTTAGCTAGGTTACTATTTGTCATTATCCAAACAAGCATTAGTCAAGTTACAATTAGATGCTCGTAATTGTTTTTATAACTCTAGTTAACATGGCAAACAATAGATGTAAGATTTGATACACGTTCGCATAACACATACTTATCCAATCAGTTTACTTGATTCTAAATATCATACAATAGAAATAAAAAATTTTTCTATAAAACGAAAAAACAAATGATCGGCATTGTTTGCATATCACATGCATGCAAAAATTGGCTTTTCCCAAGGGACATTGGAGTGCATGATATCATCGTTGAAGGAGGCTTGCATTTTCTAATCTCGTCATTACTCATCATTGTTCGTTCTCTTTACATGAAGATATCAATGAATTCTTTTTAGGGTCCAGGTGGATTCAAATCCAAATAACTTATTTGAAAAGCAAAAACTTTGCTAGTTAAAGTTAAGGTGTTAAACTTGCATGTCACAAAATATTGTAATTAACAAAGTTGCTCATTCTCTAACTTTGCGTGCTTGATACATAAAAGTATTACTGAGGAGCTGTGATTCCCTAGGGTTGAAATGGCATGTACACTACTTAGACAGGGTAGTTATGCAATAAAACTATGGACATATCTAATTTCACACTCAATTTCAAACATGATGCTATGATCAATCTGAGTTGATTTGAGTTGTTGACAAAAAGCTGTGGTCATTTAAACAAGTTTAAACAAAAGTGTTCACCACTCACAATCAATCACACCAATATATTGTAAAATTGATTATGTCCCTAAAATTATTAGGTAGCTATACTCTCACTTTCACTTTTGTGTCCTTCCATTTTTCTACCTCCTATAAATAGTACAAGTTTGGAGCAAGGAAAACCCCTACCACTATAAAGAATATTCTTAAGAATATACAACTTATTCGGCAATGAGCCAATGACAAACTATTCAATCATTCTTATCAAAATTTTATCTACTTGTTGTACCTATTTGTAACTTTCAAATATGATTTAATAATGATAATAGTATCTAATCCAATAATTTGAATCTTTTACTTTTATTAATCCACCTTTAAGGGAGACATGATCCTAGGTTAGGTAAATCTCCACATCCAATAACCCAAAGATTAGGTCATAATTGATTGTTTAACAATCCTAAATCAAATTATATGTGAGAGTGCGATACGCAATATAAGAAAAGTAGAGTGAGCCTAAGACCTATTGGGCTTGTATGCTAATTACACTAACATTACAATCTAGTATGCCCATTGCCAGTAGTGGACTTAGCCCTTTAAAAGTTTAAGACACCATTCCAAAACCAGAAAACAAAGTGCGCTGCATCTCCTGCTCCGTTAACACAAATGCAAACAAAATCACGTACCAAAAGGATGGGAAAACACAAAAGTTTTATCAATTTTACTATAAAAAAATTTATGTTGATTTGATCCCCATTAAATGGGGCAGTTAAATTTAGCCCAAAAAACCAAGTCAGAATGAATTATCTGGCCCAACAAACTGATTCCGTCATCGCGTACTTTCAAAATTTGGAAACGGGCCTGGGAAACTGGGGTCAGGGGCCATCAAGTAAAAGAGAAATCTATAGATTAAGCCCAATACTTCAAAATTATCACGTTGGTTTTAATCTTCTTTTGGTTCAATGCAGGTACTAATTTATGTTCTTATTGCTTAGTGATGGTAAATTGGTAGCCATTATATCCCCGTTAAACCTTTATGTTTTAATCATATCCTTGCTTAACCTTAATACTACTATACTTTGTAATTCTACGAATGAAAACAACAGCACAGAGAGGTTATTCTTTTGAAGCTAAAACATGGGACTGCACGCAGGAATTGTGGTATCTATTATTGGGCTGTGCTTGAAATTGTTTTATGTGGTTATGTGTCCAACACCACTGTCTACAGACATTGAGACCATTTATAAAGAGGCCACGCCTAGACCTCCCTCCAGTCCATTAAACACACCAGGCCCAACCCAATCAACAACTTGCATTAACTGAACAACGGAGTAAAAAATCTTCTGACTAATTATAAACTTGAAAGATTAGGTTACATTAAACACTAATTTATGCGTGTTCCCCTTGAGCAAGACTTAGGTATAGTATTTAGGTGCTGTTCCTTAAGTTCATTTCTTAAGATTTTGCCATATGGCTTTTTTCTCATGCATGGAAGTGTATTTTTTAAGTTAAGTAGCCACATGACAAAATTTTAAGAGGGGAACCTAAGGAACAGTACCTAAAGTATTGTACATAAGTTTTATCCGTTCCACTTTATGCTCTTATAAAGCAAATAAAGTTTAAAATGAATATATAAAAAATTAGACACATGATATATTATCGTTGGTGGAGTATAAAATTGGTTAGAAGATTTTTATCCTTGAACAGGGACATCCTGACCGAACTAAATTAATTTGTCCCACTAAGAGTGTTTCACTTTATTTTTCATCGATTGTAGTATATCATGTCTAGTTTTTGGTCATTTTAAACTTTGATTGTGTTGAAATAGAAGAGAAAATGAATATATAATCTAATAAAAATAGAGTGCATTACAATTGATACGAAGAAGTATATCATGTTTCCGTAACATGAGTCATCCCCCTCACATGAGGGTGGACCCCATAACATGTGAGAGGGAGGAACGGAAACATGATGTATTTTCACAGTTGATTCAATTACCTTTTATGGTAAAGTAGAAGGATATGTTGTACTATTATATCTTTTTATTTTTTTTTTCATGGAATATATAGAGAATAAAACATAAAGATCCTCGTTTTATTTTCATAAAAAATATTTAGCACACCAACAAAAGGCCACAATGTTCTGAATTCGCAAAAAATAAGACCAAGAGAAAAATTAAGAAAAAAAAAGGACTTCTTGGAACGGAGAACATGAGTTCTCCAGCAACGCCCTTCAAAAAAAAAAAAAAAAAAAAAAAAAAGGGAAGGAAAGGAAAGAAGAAGAAGGTAATTACACTTTTACAAGCATTGACACTGATAATAGCCATAATTAACAAAGCAAATAAAAAACTCGGATAATCTTATTCTATGCTATCACAGAGTTCACGAACAGAGTCAATACAATATATACCTTCAAATCATCAATGGCGAGGCTTTGTAAGCGCACCATAGGTCGTAGGTGAAGGTGGAGTCATTTCATTTTCATCAATTGTAGGTGATGGGACTGACGAACTCACCTTCCTTGGATGACCTCATCAAATATACTCGTTCACCTTGGCACGATACGGACGAATACAGGAAAACCATTAATAAGAGCATTCAATGCCGTGGACAGTTACCAACCAGTGTGCATTGCTAAATCAAGTTGATTTAATGACAACTACAATTCAATTTTTCCAGCACAGCCAAAATGAAGTCCTAGCTAAGTCAATCATAAGCTCTATTCATATCAACTTTAAAAGCTACAAACCAAGTTTCTAGTTTTCACCTTCTTAGTCTATCTAATTTTTTGAATCAAGTCGTGCTTACAACAAATTATCACAAACCAATCTCCCTTTAACAAAACCATGGCTGACACCAAAAACTAGGAAGCAGTCCCCACAGGTTATACAGGCATGAACTTGAAGGTCTTGACTGAATACTAACTTTTTAACTGGAAGATAGAAGAATGTGTATGGGAATTCATGAAATGGTCTTTTGTATACCATCTTACAAGTTAATAGAAATCATTGAAAGAATAAAGTGTGAATAAGAGTAATGATACTGAACAGAAAATCTTAATCCTGACAGCAAAGTTTGGCAGCCTCCACAAAGATAGTGAGTTCAAAAACAAAAATCAGAATTTTATATATATACATCAAGCATTCTTGAAGATCAACAACTACAGAGAATGTAAAAATACAATTATTTTGATTGTCATGGCATTGAACTGCTCATTTTAGTAAAATAATTTTTACTATGGATTCTCTTATTATATTACTTATATTTGATTTAACACACATTTAATTAATACGACAAACCCATCAGGACAAATATCCATAATCCACCCAAGAGAAACCCACTAACAAAATAAAAGCTCAATTCTAATTACTGAAAAATATTTTGGTACCTTTAGCTTCTTCACTAAGAAAACTTTATTGTAGTATGGAAAAAGAATACATACTTGTACAGGGAGCCTCTCTATTCGCCGAGCCAAAGTACGAGCAAATGGATATTTGATTTTTCTCAACCTCCTTGTGAAGGAAGGATAAAAACCCACCACCAACCCTGGCACCAGTTTTACTGTACCAGTCAAAACCCTGAAGCTTCTACGTTTCTTTGTCTGGCTCAGGCCCATTGCTAGTGGTAGAGACCCCAACTTGACAGCTAACATGTTTTAGAATGCAAAGAAAAAAAAAATATTATGCAACTTTGCGGAAGCAAAAGAAATAAGGAGAAGAAAAAGTGAAGAAGTCACTTTTTCATGTCTTTGAGTCATACCTTCAATAGAGTATCAGGGAGTCTTGAATACGATCCCAATGCTCTGAATAGATGTGATGATTCGAATCAGAACTGAAACTTTGTATGGGACTAATCAAAATGAAAGTTTTGATTCAAACAAAGAAGAAAAACGCATAAATCTAGTAAAAAGGTCTGATTTTATTTTATTTTTCCGATTCAATGAGAAAAGGCAAGAAAAGTGCGTGCCTTTTGAATTAATTCGATTAAAAAAAATTGATTAATGAAATAAGTAAACGAAATAGTAGGTTTAGCCTTTAGATATATATAGATATTACCTGCTTGCATTTAAAGTGGGGATCGAAGATTTTGATTTTTGAACTCTGGAACTCATTGGTGCTATCGACAAATGCCTGCAAACCCAACTCAAAATCAATGAATCAAACCCATTGTCTATTATGGCATACAGAGACAATGCAAGAGAGAGAGAGAGAGAGAGAGAGAGAGAGAGAGAGAGAGAGAGAGAGAGAGAGAGAGAGAGAGAGAGAGAGAGAGAGAGAGAGAGAGAGAGAGAGAGTGTGTGTGTGTGTGTGTGTGTGTGTGTGTTACTAGTTCCAGATTTCGACCTTCAAAGGGTCAGACTTTTTGTAAGAACAAGACCCGAAGTTCTCGATTTTGGAAGAGAATCGATTGATGAGAAGGGAATGGAGAGGAGGGAAGAGCAGAGGGAGGGAGGGAGGGAGGAAGGGGATCTAAAGAGGGTGGAAGTGAGGGAAGGAGGGGAGTGTGTTGGATCGAGAGGTAGCTTGAGAGTTGAGAGTGGTCTGAGAGTTTTTTGAGATTGAGAGCTTAGGGTTTTTTTCAATTGTGTGGAGTTGAGGGATTTTTTTTAAAAAATATTTATACTAAATGTTTAAGCCGCGTTTACCCAAACACAGCTCCAGACATGTAGAAGCTGCGTTTAATCAAACACAGCTCTAAGCATACCTTAAGCTGCGTTTACTAAACGCAGCTCCAGACATATTGAAAAAAAAAAAAAAAAGGATAGGTCTGTAGCCGCGTTTTTAAAAACGCAGCTTAAGTCCTACCCAGCTAAACACAGCTTTAGCATCACAAAACGCGGCTTCAGAGCTAGTCTATAGCTGCGTTCACTAAACGCGGCTATACGTCCAGGGGTGGAGCTGCGTTTTTCATAAACGCGGCTCAAAGTTGTTTCGTAGCCGTGTTTTTGTAAAAGGCGGCTTAAAAACGTGTTTTTTGTAGTGCATGTTGGGTTAAGGTTGACCCATATAGTCGAATATTCATTAGTCGACATGACACGAATCTGATACGTGAACTCAAATTGCCACCCCTAGTTCATTTGAACCCTTGAATTATAAGTGCAGCCACCCCTGCACTGTACATATGATCATGATGAGCTGTTAGAGAGCACAAACAGAACTCTAACATAAATGGAATCCACAAATATAAACAGTAAGGCATGCTTTTGCATTGAAAACACCCTTATTAAACCTATCCACTCTGGCAATTGCTCTCCAATGCACTCTATCCCTTTGAAACCACTACAAGCCTCCGTCTGAATATCTTCATGGTAGATGCCTAGAGCTCTTAATTACAAATTTAGACCGGCAAATCTAAATCCCTTGCATGACCAACTTCTTGTTTCGATAGAAGCAGAACTTACAGTAGTGCTATCTTGGTAATATATCTTGCACAAATTCAGATTACGTAACTAGAAATCTGAACACATTGGATAATCTAATCTTATTAAACTCCTTTTTTAAACCCCCAACCCCCCAGAATATGGCATGACACGTCAATGCAAAAGTCAATTAAAGATATGATGTTGCAGCATCAAAAGAATCTGAAAACCAAAAGCATATACTTGCAAGCAAAGTAAATACACATCCACATCCAAAATAAAAAAAAACACCAAAAAAAAAAACACATATGACTATTCACTAAGAAAGAAATTTTCTCTCTTGACAAACTCAAACCAGGCCTTTATGCCTCCTCAGACTTGACGTTGCTTATGAACTCCAAAATCATATATCAAAACTTGAAGATTGCAAATAAGAGAATAAATCATATCAAGTCTACACCAACAAGTTGTCTTACAGCTAACCCAATTTCTATATATAATTTTGGTTTTTTAGTCAAAAAGTGACAATACTTAAGAATTAGATAAACACATAAAAGGTGGGTTCCATTTAAGTCAACTTGTAAAGTCTTTGATGGTTGTATAAGAAATATGGGGTTCAATCTCTGCCTACACCAAAAACTAATTGGTGTCTTGGTCTGATGATAAATAAGTATTATTAGGAGCAGACGCCATAGGTTGAAACTCTCTCTCAAAAAAAAAAGAAAAAAGATAAACACATAAAAGGAATGTAACCGTAGGTAAAGAAAACAACCAATACTCATGAACTAAACATTTTAGTATTCAACATTGTCAATTTCTATTTTTTAATTTAGGCTAAATAGAAGTTTGTCTTAATACAAAGTATTTGAATTTATTAAACATTATGTAATTCAATTTATCAAATCACTACAAAAAATCTGGGTTTAGGCGGCATTTTTTTTTAGCGACGTTTTTAAATTCGCCGCTATAAGTAGTATATTGTGACGTTTTTAAAAAACACCGCTAAAGAGTGAGCCTTTCGCAACGTTTTATTAAAAATGTAATTGTAACCTAAAACAATAGCAGCGTTTCTTAAAACGCCACAAAAAGTACAGTTTTAGTGGCGTATTTTTTGTTTATAGCGATGTTCGTCGCTATAGTTAGTAAAGAACAACCTAGCATATAGTCCAAAAAATTTTGGGAAAACATATAGTGACGTTCGTCGCTATATGTTTCCAAACAATTTTTGTCCTTTTCCCACTCAAAATTTCACTGAGCGGGAAAGTTCCCACCTTTTTTTTTTGGATTCCTTTTTGTCCTTTTCCCACTCAAAATATCACTGAGTGGGAAAGTTCCCACCTTTTTTTTTTTTTTTTTTATTTATTTTTATCTCCTTTCCCTACGCGTTTTTTCATTCCTTTTTCTTTCTTATCTTTTTTTTTTTTTTTCTCAGACAAACTTCCCTTCCTACTTCTATATTTTCTTCGCCCCCCCCCCCCCCCCCCCCCCCCCCCTTATCACTTCTTCACACTAGCCACTGCCCACCCACCAATCTACAAGCTCTTCCCTCTCTAGCCACCACCCACTGCCAGCACCATACCTTTTTCCCTCTTTTTTGGTGTTTAAGTTTCTTTAAAGTGTAAGTTTTTATGTTTTAGCTTATGGGTTTGCTTTGATTTGATTTTTTTTTTAATGGGTCATGGAGTTTTTGTGTTTTGGCTTATGGATTTGCTTTGATTTAGTTTTTCTTTAAATGGATATGGAACTTTTATGCTAATTTTTGTTATCTGCTTGTTTTGGTTGGATTTTTGTACAGAAAACTCTAATTCAAATTTGGATTTTTGAGCAAAAAGACCTCAGCATCAAAGGCTAAATCATTGTAAGTTTATGTACAAGTTTGTAAATCTTGTATTTTTTTTTTTCTACAATTTTTCTATAGTGTAGATTTTGAATTTTTCTATTGTACTTTCTTTTAATATTGCCAGAGTTTGGGTGGTTTTTTTTTTTTTTTTGGGGGGTATAAGTAGACAAGTGTTTTGTTACAACCACATTTATTTTGAAAGTATTGTACTTTGTTTAATATTGTCATAGTTTAGGTGGTTTTTTTTTTTTGGGTAGATAGACAAGTGTTTTGTTCAATTCAAGATGATACATGTATTGAATCTATGGTTAATGTGTTAGTGTGGATATTTGATATAGTGGAATATTGATGAGAGGTATATTTGATCTATTACAAGTTTATTGCAGGCTTATGTTGGTTATTGTTGAATTTTAAGTAGGTTTACATAGCATTTTTAATATTATAAAAGAAAAATAATGAGCAAGTTTTGCGACGTTTTAAAAATGTCACTAAAAAGTAAAAGAACAAATGCTTTTGCGACGTTTTTGAAACGTCGCTAAATGTATTTTCCTACGTTATGTACAAAAATGTTATATTATTTAGTGACGTTTTATAAAATGTCACTAAAAGTTTTTGAACGCTAGTAAAGAGTCACATATAGCGACGTTTTTTGAAACGTCACAAAGAAAAACGTCGCTGTAGACCATTTGTGTCTATAGCGACGTTTTTTGGGTTTTTAGTGACGTTTTACAAACGTCGCCTAAATCCAAATTTCTTGTAGTGAATGGCCAAAATCCCAAACGCTAACTCATTTTATTTCTCATCTCACAATACGAAAACCACAGTTAAACAAAGATTAAAGTTATGTACCTTCTTATTTGAAATTGAAGATGTAGATCACCAATTTAAAACTCGATATCATCAACATTGAGATCAGCCTTGAATTAACTTGGACAAATATGAGTGCTTTGCACCTTTTGATTGGATTTTCGGTGACCAGGAGGGCTGTGACGTCGTCTAAACAAAGAGAGGGCGAGCAAGGGAGAGTGAGAGTGATGGTGAGAGGGATAGATTCTGGTTGTGAGAGTGAGAGTGAGAGTGTCAGTAGAGGGATAGGCTTTAGTAGTGATGGTGAGAGTGAGAGTGGGAGTGACAGATTGGCCATATCACATGGTACTCGAGTTTTATCAACTTAGGTATGTACTTACATGGTACTCAAGTTTAAGGAAATCAAGTATTGTGTAGTTTACAAATTCAATTACTCGAGCTTCCAAACCTTCAGTTCAAGGTGGCATTTTATATTTACAAAAATCCAGCTCAGCCACTATGATGCAAGCCGAGACCCACTAGATAGGCTAAATAAAAAATTTAACCTAATGATAGGATGAATAGTTTAAGGATGCCACTAAACCGGAGATAGCGGATGTCACTCAACGCTACTAATTGCAGATGTCACTCAATGTGACTAGGGATGGCAATTTTGCCCCGCCCTGCCCCGCCCCACCCCACACGGGTTTTCCTCGCCCCACAAAGGTGGTGGGGCGGGGATGGGTTTAGTATTTTTATCCCCGCCCCACACTAATAAGGACTATAATTGTAAATTTAGTAAACCCTAAATCACTAATATTTAAAGTGAAACGCAAGACATTAGATAAAATATTTTTTATTCTAAACCTACTGCTATTGCCGCTGGCTCTTCTCCTTTCTCTATAGACTACACACGATTTTCAATTTTAAGCCAAACTCCACTCCAAATCCAAGACGTTGCTTTTTACTTTTTAGGTTCATCTCATTCCTTTTGTTTTAGTCTTTCTTAAATCTGTTTTTTTCAGTTTGAATTTTGGTTCTTTTTTTCTATCTAAAATTAGTATTTTTGTTTGTAGCTATTAAAGGAGCATAGTTTAAAGGAAAAAAAAGGCTGTTCACGTACTCGCTTAGTGCTTCCAGTAGGCAGTAGGTATGTTTCTTATCATGTTCCAAATGTTTCAATTTTTTTTTTTTTTGCACATTGTTTCATGTTTTTCAAACAAATGACTGTAATATATTTGTCTTTTAGTGTTGTTGATATATTCGGCCCCACAGTTGGATTTGATTGTGTATATTAGGTTAAATTTGTATTTTTATATTTTTATATCCAACTTATTTTTTTCTTTACTAATTACTATGTGATAGAGGCACAGTTTTTGAAAATTATTTAATTAATAATCTTAAAGACTTTATCTTTGTTAATGTGGTTAAATACTTATATCTATATCGTTCAATCCACATTATTTTTCCTTGAAATGTTTGAAAGCATCACACACAGTTTAATTTACTTGAATTTTTTAGTAAGTGATATAAGTTTATCTTTTACATTGTTCTACATTGTTTGTGTTGGAGACTTCTGGCTTAGGTTTTGGTGTATGTATATTACTTTTTTATGATTGCTAAGTTAATAAATTATCATAAACAATTTTTTTAGGAATGACTTCAAGTGAATCCAATGGTAGCTCCAATCCACCTATCACACCCATTGGCAGCCATCAATCTCCAATGATGGTAGATGAAGATAATACAACCACTTGTTCAACTCCGTTGGATAGGCCGGAAGATGCCCAAACCCAACCTAACAATGAGATAACTAAGGAACGAGGGAGGTTGAAATCAGTTGTGTGGAATCATTTTAAGAAAAGGAAAGTTGATGGGAAAGACAAAGCTGAGTGCAACCTTTGTACAAGATTGCTTGTAGGGGGGGTCTAAAAATGGTACTAGACATTTGCATGACCACTTAAAAATATGTCCTAGGAAAAAGTTTAAGGACATTAGGGATATGAAACAAAATATTTTGGTGAGGGATCAACATAATGTGGACTCAATGGCAGGTGTGAATGCTTATCATTTTGATCAAGATGAATCAAGAAAAGAACTTGCTCGTATGATCATCTTGCATGAGTATCCCCTTTCTATAGTTGATCACATTGGCTTTAGAAGATATTCAACTTCTCTTCAACCATTGTTCAAGATGGTTTGTAGGAACACAATCAAGAAGAACACTATGGGCATCTATGATCATGAAAGGGAGAAATCAATGCATGAAATAGAAAAGAATCGCAGTAGAATTGCTATTACCATTGATATGTGGAGTACACAAAACAAAAAGCGAGGGTTTATGGTTGTAACGGCACACTTCATTGATGATTTGTGGAGATTACAAAGCCGAGTTATGAGGTACATTTTAAGTATATATTAATTTTTTTTATTTAAATTCTTTTCAAATATTGTATGAACTTATTTCACTGTTAGTTATAATAATTTAAATTTCTTATTTTAGGTTTATTTATGTGCCATCTCCACATACAAAAGAAGTGCTTTCTGATGTCCTTTTACAAACCCTGTTGGAATAGAACTTTAATAGGAAGTTATCTACTATGACAGTGGACAATTGTAGTACCAATGATGCAGTTATAAATATTATACTAGACAAGCTTCAACGTAGTACACTTGTTATGCGTGGATCAATGTTGCATATGCGTTGTGCAACACATGTTCTTAATTTGATTGTTCAAGATGATTTGAATGTTATTGGATCATGCATTGAGAAGGTTCGTGAGAGTGTGGGATTTTGGACTGGATCAACAAAAAAAAGGCAACGGTTTACAGATACGGCTCGACAATTAAATGTTGAATGTACCAAAGAACTAGCCCTTGATTGTAAGACTCGCTGGAACTCTACCTATCTTATGCTTTCTACTGTTATAGAGTATCGAGATGTCTTTTTTCGATTGATCCAAAGGGAGTCATCTTATAAGTGCATTCCAAAAGAGGAAGAATGGGAGATGGCAAGTACTATATGTGAGAGACTGTCATTGTTTTACAAGGTTACAGAGCTATTCTCAGGTACCTCATATCTTACAGCTAATCTTTTTTTTTCCTAAGGTGTGTGAAATAAAAATAGCTTTGAATTCTTGGTTCACAAGCCCAAGTGATATGATTAGGAATATGACATTTAAAATGTTAGAAAAATTTGACTGTTATTGGAATGTGATTCATGGTGTTATGGCTGTGGCAATCATTTTAGACCCAAGATACAAGATTGAATTGTTGGAATATTATTTTCCTCTTATTTATGGTGATGAAGCTGAAAATGAAATTCAAAAGGTTAGAGATACTTGTTATGAAATGATTCGTGACTATACTTCTGGGAGAATGGATAAGGAAGGTACTCGTGGCATTTGTATAAGTGAGGATCCATAAGTTGATGACTCCCTTATGGACTTTGAAAGATATCTTAGTTAGAAAAAAAAAAAAGGGTGGGAATATTAAATTGGAGTTGGAGCATTACCTCGAGGATGATCTAATGCCAAGAACTTTGGAGTTTGATATTTTGGCATGGTGGAAATCTAATGGGCCTAAGTATCCTACTTTGCAACGTATTGCAAGGGATATCCTAGCCATTCCAGTGTCAACTGTTGCTTTGGAGTCAACATTTAGCACAAGTGGTAGGCTGCTAAGTCCACATCGTAGTAAACTTCATGCAAAGACCGTGGAGGCATTGATGTGTGCTCAAAATTGGTTATGGGCTGAAATCAAAGGTAATCAAATTTACTAGTTAATCTATTTAATGATTTATGTTGCTACATTCTTCATTGTATTTTTCAATTGTTTGATTGAATTTGTTTTACCTTTTTTAGGCCTTTCATCTATTGTAGATGGAATTGAAACTAATACATTCCAAAACATCCTTGATGATTCTAATGATGAAGAAGAAAGTTGTGTCACTACATTGGGAGAAAGCGAAAATCATTCTTAAAGAACTAGTCAATTTTTATTTTGTTATGAGACAATGTTTGTTTTGTTAAAGAACTAGTCAATTATCCTTGATGATTTTGTTCATGCAAAGACAATGTTTATTTTGTTATAAGAAATTTTGAATTATGTTGTTACGTATTAGACTATTTAAGTACTTGGTTTATTTAAATGCTTGGATTTTAAAACATTTTATTTTGTTGTGATTTATATTATTGTAGCAAAAAATTTATTTATTTATATATATAAAATTGTATTAGAGGCGGGGCGGGGCGGGGCGGGTCCCCGCGGGGCTCCAAGGGGCGGGGACAGGGAAGGGCAACAACCATGCAGGGCGGGGACGAAGATCCCATACTCCGGCCCCGCCCCGCTTCATTGCCATCCCTAAATGTGACCAAGTCATACACTTGATTGTTAGGAGGAATCACTCAACTCCAAAGCAGGGACACTTGCAAATGATTTTCTAAATAGAAACTTTCTTTTTTTCTTTTCTTAGGACTTCTTATTGATAGTTATAGGTGAATACATTGCATGTGAAATAAATGCCTACACTAAATGCTTGATAACTTCCAATGCAAATGACAACTCCCTAGATTGACTTCACATCACCCTGTGATCAGATTTATTAGGCTGGAACAACTACCAACAAGACTTATTATTTACTTTGACTAAATAATAAAAATAAATAAAAGACCAATGGACTTATAAATAAATGACACAAATCGCCTATGTGGCTGCCACATAAGTTGCCATTATGCTCCTGCATCACACTACCACAGTGGCAAATTTTAGTGGAACTCAAGTTCCATGGAAAACTCAAGTTCCAAAATAGTGGAAGATTGCCATATATTTTCGAAACAATGGTAGATGGCCATATATTTTACAAAAATGTGCTATTTGGCTATTTTGACCTCTTTATTGTACATATCAAAGAAGAAGCAACCAATCAATGTGATTTGGACGAAGAAAGCAAAGCTAAAGCAAGATTATTTTAGTATTGTTTAAAGACCACCTACACCATGAAAAGGGGCAAGTCTAAAAACAAAAGGCTGCACTGAGCTAGTGACTGCTGACAAAGGTTGTAGCCACTGGCGAGTTGAGAGGCTGCACTGGTCTCCATCACCTGTTTCAAGCTTGAAGTTGAAGAGTACTGCTCTTTATGTGTTACACACTTGGGAGTCTCGGATAATACTAGGAATAGGGCATGCAAAATTGAAAAAATTTGGTCCAATTTTGGAGAGAAATCAATGCTAGTTACATGATATTTAATTTTTGATATTATTTTTATAAATTATTGACATACACTCTCATTAATGTGGGTTCCAGTTAGTTCAGCTGATAAAATCTTTAATGGTTGAATAAAAGATCTGAAGTTCAATCTCTACCTATACAAAAAATTGATTAGTGTCTTAGTCTGATTATAAAAAGTTATTATCAGGAGTGGACTTCATAAGTTGAAACTACCTCAAAAAAAAAAAAAAAAACTCATTATTCATTAATTAATCACCCCACCTGAGTCCAATAATATTTTTATTATGAATTAATCACATAAATCATATAATAGTCGGTGAAAAATGTTTTATCCTTAATGTTGAGTAGAAGATCATTAATAGAGGTTCTTCAAAAAAAAATATATATATTATTAGTAATTAATGCATTAATTATTTTTCTATCTTAGGTTTTTAAGTCTTATGTGTATACCTTTGGTATGATAGTTACTCTATAAGTATAAGTATTTGTGAAGTGTGGGGGGCAATGATTTTGCAGCTGAATTGACACCTTCTCATACACAAAGTACTTGAAGATTTAGGAAGAAAATAATTCGAATTGCGGGATAAGCAACATATTGTAATTACCTCTAAAAAGAATTATATCATTTAATAGTCTTGATATAAAGACTACATTCATAAACCCTTTTTTAATTTACACTCCAAACAGCATTTTTAAAACAGCTTATCCAAACGTTTAATGTAGCTTTAAAAATAAAAAACGCATATTTTTACATTTTTACCAAACACTTATCTGTGGTTTTTAAAATGATGTTTTCAAAACACACGTTTTTAAAACGCTCGTTTTTAAAACGCACGTTTATAAACAGCCTATCCAAATAGGCCTTAAAGTTGAAAGCTTTTATTGCATATTTTAATGGATCCGAATATAAGTTGCTCAAAAAATTAAAGTAACCAACATATATTTTACAGCATTTCTTTTCCAAAGTCATATCTCTGAAGCACAAGGATAGAATTCGTGTAAGCTTCTTCTTCTTTTTTTTCTAATTAATAACAAACGTATTGTAACTTATTTTACATAAGTCGGATTAGTTTTCAACCTAACAGTACAAGTAAAGAATCATTCTTGTAATATCTAATGCATTATTACTTATTAGTGGATTGCACTACTATCAAATCATGAATTTGATAGGGGGGACAGCCGGTCACAAAGGTTGCTGACCAGAAGGAAAAGGAAGAAGAAAAAAAAAAGTTGAGGAGAATTTTCTTTTGGTTGTCTTATTTATGCATCCTTATTCATCTATCTAACTTTGTAATTAACGTGAAATTGATATATTAGGACTTCTTGACTTATTTTTTTCTTCTAAAAAAAAAAAAGACTTCTTGACTTTTGTCTTTCTCCAAGTCAGGAGGTTGGAATTCGTTTATGATATTTAATGCTATGTTTGATTGCCCCATTGGCTACCTTTTTCTAAAGGGAAGAAGCAAATTCCAACGTGCAATAAATCTTTGCTGTGACGAGGGAGGACATATGTCAGCAACCGACACAAATCATTGTTATCTATCATGATTCATGTAGGAGGAAAATTATACGGATTTGATATGAAATAAATAAAGGAAAATGCTAACGAGTGTCTATAGGGCACTGGTTAAGAATTCAGTTAAAAAAAGTTTTATGGAAAATAAATAATTAATATTTTAACAGCTTTTTTCATTTTCCATAAAAGTAATGTCAAAATTTTCCTAAAATGGATTATTAACAAATGTTCTAAAGACACTCGTTACTATAAATAAATTAACAACAATCTAAAGAGTAATAGCTCTTTTTATTTGGCAGGAAAATTGAAGACATAAATGTATGAATATTCAAAGGTAGGAAGAAATTTTTAATTTTTTTTCATGATATATACTTGATAGAAAAGTTTTTTTTTTTTTTTTTAAGTGAATGAATGAAAAAATCAATATAATTTTATCTTTATTGATATTTCTCAAAAAAAAAAAATTTATCTTTATTGATAGAAAAAGAAGGATTTGATCATTTGAGTTAAGGAAATATATATATATATATATATTATAATATAATTACAATTTTATAATTATAAAAATTATGTATAAAAATATACATTTATTAATATATTTATTTTATCTCCCATAAAAATTAAAAGGTCTAAGTTATTCCCCTTTCCTATGCTTTTTCATTCTAAAAGTATCAATCCTATTCTTTTTTTTCTTTCTTTTACAAGTGGGTTGAGGGATTTGAATAAAAGTCTCATCATAAAAGAGATAATATAATACTATTAAATTATAGGACCTTTGACAAGCCTATACTATTTTCTCTTTGCACCTTTTCTATTCTTGTCATCCTCCTCCCCTCCTAATAGTCAATAGACTCAATACTCAGTAACACATGAGTTTTACCCATTTGATTTCAACATTGTTTTGTTTTTGTAATCAAAATTGGTACCAATTATTGATTTCATAAAAAATAAGGTTGAAAGCCAAGATAATCAAATGAGGTTTTAGTTGCGTTTACCCAGGTTTAGATCTAATCCCAAAAGTGACACGTGGATAAGCATCAGCAAAAAGATGTACACAATCTCTTTTGACCAATTTATTATTTTCTGTAGAGGTTGCAATGATGCATTCAACATCATTTTTAACAGCACACATACAATATGGATGTTGTGTATTGATAGGCTACCAAGTGTCGGTGGGAAGCTAATGATGCTTAAGACACCACTTGAACAGCTAATTGGAGATTAGCTTGAGAATTTAGTCCTGTAACTGTTACATGAAAGGGAAGCTTAAAAAAATTATTAAAATAAACCTATCTTGACAATAAAAAAGAGACTATTTAGGAGGACTTGATGTTTAAAAGATAGGAAAACATTGACACAACAAACATCTTAAGAGCACTAGCACCAAGTGTACCAAATGTTAAATATTTAGCATTTGACACACCAAACATTAAAAATCAAACTTCATCACATGTACAATTTTTAAAAAAAATAATTTCTCTCTCCTCTTTACTAACTATTTTTCTTTTAGGGGCTTATGTCCAGTAACCAGTTCCACTAGACATGTTGAGATGTGAACATGTATTTAGTTTTGGAGATGTGTCCGTATTCTAGCGTAGTGGAATTGGCCACTAGACATAAGCCTCACTCTTCTCTTTTCTCTATCATATATCTCCCTCCTCTCTCCTCTCTCTTTATTACTTTTTTGTTTTTTAATAGATGGTGGATGTTATTTTAGATTATTTTAATTAATGATATAGTAAAATAAGATAGGTGACGTAGGATGTATTATAAAGTAGTGTGTTAAAATAAATAAAATAACTTTTTAGTGTGTCAAAATGATATATTTTTTTAACAAACCTGATGCTAATGCTCTTAGATCTACTCACCTGCAGGGGCGGAGCTACATGTTAGGGTGGGGGGGCCATGGCCCCCCCAAAATTTTTGAAATTTTTTTTTTACTATATAGAAATATTTAATATTTTAATAATTAGCCCTAAAAAATGGGACTTGGCCCCCCCCAATTATTTGAGTTGGTCCAATAATGTTCTTTAAAAAAATTGTCTAATTTGTCTAGTAGTTATAGAGAACGTATTGTTTCTCAAATTCATTTTTTATGGTAAAATGTGTTCTCATATTTTTTTAAGTTTTGGATTATTTATGTCTTTGAACACTTTATTAATTTAATTGAAATTTTTTTACTCACAATGGTAGACAATTTGGTAACTTATATTGAAAATGAAAATTGTAAAGATTTCATTATGGAAGATGGTGAAAGATTAATTTAATTCTATAAAACATTTAATTTTAAGGATTCATTATGAAATATACTAATTTTTTGCGTGTGTGTATAGATACATGTGTTTGTGTATGTGTATAAAAGTTTGTATAGACTAATAAATTAGTAACACAAATTGGCCCCCCCAAACAAAATTTTCTGGCTCCGCCCCTGCTCACCTGCGTAATTACTTTCTATTTGAATAGGTTTCCTATTGTAATCTCCTTCATTTTCCAGTAAAATCTATCCCTAGCTTTTGTAATCTTTCATTTAGCTTGAGACCTTCAATCTTCATTCCGTTGTTTAATTTCCTCATTTTCTCTTCGGATCAATTGAAGTTTTTCGCTATCATATTTTCCCTTGCTCAATTTAAATCTAAGTTCGATTTAAATCAAGGCCCAATTAGAGCATATCTAAACTTCAATTATTTTGTAGCTAAAACATGGAACTGCATGCAGAAATTGTGGTATTTTTTATTGGCTTGTGCCCTGAAATTATTTTATGTGGTTATGTGTCTAACCCCACTGTCTACAGACACTGAGACCATTTATAAAGAGGCCACGCCCAGTCCTCCCTCCAGTCCATTAAACACACCAGGCCCAACCCAATCAACAACTTGCATAAACTGAACAAGGGAGAAAAAAATCTTCTAACTAATTATAAACTTGAAAGATTAAGTTATATTAAACACTAATTTATGTGTGTTCCATTCTATGCTCTTATAAGGTAAATAGTGTTTAAAATGAATATATAAAAACTTAGACACATGATATATTACCGTCGGTGGAGTATAAAATGGGTTAGAAGATTATTATCCTTAAACAGGGACATTCTGATTGAACTAAATTAATTTATTCCACTAAAAGTGTTTCATTTTATTTTTCATCCATTGTAATATATCATGTCTAATTTTTGGTTATTTTAAACTTTAATTATGTTAAAATAGAAGGAAAAATGAATGTAAAATTGGATAAAAATAAAGTGCACTACAATTAATACAATGAGATATATCATATTTTTGTAACATGAGTCATCCCCCTCACACGAGATTGGACTCTGCAACATGTGAGGGAAAGGAAGGGAAACCTGATGTATTTTTTCAATTGATACCGTTGCATTTTATAAAAAAGGGTATACTGTACTATTATATCTTTTTTTCATGTTTCATGGGAATATATAGAGAATAAAACATAAAGATCCTCGTTTTATTTTCATATAAAATATTTAGCAAACCAAGTAAATGCGATAATGTTAGAAAAGACCACAATGTTCCGAATTCGCAAAAATAAGACCAAGAGAAAAATTAAGAAAGAAGAGGACTTCTAGCAGCAGCAGCAGAGAACATGATTCTCTAGCAACGTCCTTCACCCCAAAAAAAAAAAAAACGTAATTACACTTTTACAAACATTGACGCTGATAATAGCCATAATTAGCAAAGCAAATAAAAAACTCGGATAATCTTATTCTATCACAAAGTTCACGAACCGAGTCACTACAATATATATACCTTCCAATCATCAATGGTGAGGCTTTGTAAGCGCACCATAGGTCGTAGGTGAAGGTGGAGTCATTTCATCAATTGTAGGAATAACCTCAAATTCTTCTTCTTCCAAAGACTCACCAGTAGTAGTAAGCCTACAAGGAACAACGCTGAAAGTACTCTCTCTTGGGCAGCTTCTAGGCCTAGCAAAGAAACGTGTACACTCAGCTGCTGATTTCTGCTGTGGAAGCCCAGTAATGCAGTTTCTCCTCACATCAAGCCTCTTTGCTCTGATCAATCTCCTACACACAGGCCCTACTTGTGTGAAGAAATTGTAAGACAAAGAAAAATTGTACGCATTTGGTAACCTGCATAGTGATTCTGGAATAGTCCCATAGAACTGGTTGTGAGCCAAATTGAGTAACTCCATCTTGAACAAACACCCAAATGATTGTGGAATTGGACCCGTCAATAAATTGCCACCAACATCAAACACTGTGGACTTTTGCAAGTAACCAATTTCAAAAGGCAAACAACCGTTCAACCTGTTGTTCAAGAAGAGCACTTCGAGTAGTGTGTTCCAAGTTCGGCCAATACTACGTGGGATTTCACCAGTGAACTTGTTGTTGGCAAGTGTGAGGTACAAAGCTGGTGTGTTACCTAATGTGGCTGGAATTCTCTGATTGAACCCGTTGTTGTTGATAAACAACACGTTTGTGTCAATGTTGAATACCCTAGGTGGGATTATCCCAGCATAAGTGTTGAACCTAAGATCCACAAATGTTAAATTTGTAGCACCTAGGACACTAGATGGAAATCCTCCAAGGAACCTGTTGTTACTCAAATCCAGCTCGTATAAATAACGTAGTTGGTTAAGGTTTCTATTAATAACTCCACTAAAGTTGTTAGAATTGGCATGGAAGATAGCAATGTCTGGCAAATTTCGAATAAAGCGATAAAAGTTCAAGAAAGTACCACCAAATCTTGCGCCATTGAAGGTAATGCGAGCGAGCCCAGTGATGTTCAAGTCAGGGACAGTGTCACAAAAGAACCCTTTGAAAAGGCAATAGTTGTTTCCAACCCAAGTGCCAGTATAGTTTTGTGGGTCATAGGTGATGTTTCTTTTGAGTTCTTGGGTGATGAATAGAATTCTGGCTCTATTGGACAATGGTCCAGGATTGTTTGCTGGGCGACGAGGCATGAGACGACGTCCTGGTGGGTATAGTGGTGGTCGTGGTCGAGGGTACACTGGTGGTCGTGGTCGAGCTGGTGCTGATATTAAGGGACATCTAGGACATCCACCAGGTTGGGCTAGGCCATGCAGAGAATAGGAACAAAGGATGAGTAAAGCTGAAATAAGTGTTCGGAGCATCATTGTGTGAGTAGTGTTTGGAAGAAGAAGAAGAAGGTTTGTGTAAACAGACGTAGTTCACCCCTTCTTATAGTAGCAGATGTATCTTAGTGGAGAAGGTGGCTCGAGTATTAAAATATAATATTTGTTAGAATTTGGGACCCTTCTTTAACAGTTCCGGAGGAAAATGAACAGGAGGATCCTATGCTTTCTTTATCAACAAGGACAACAATAATGCAATAGATAACTTTTTTTTGTCACAACGTTTTTTGGCATTAATTATTATTGTACACGTAAAATAATACATTTTCAAGTAACTTGTATATTGTGTTTTCAGACAATTTTAGTTATAATTATAATACGGTACAATTCTGTTTTGGAAACATTTTATAATTATGATTGAAATTGGTTGTGTACTTTTCCTCGTACATACAATATATAATTTTTTTTTTTTTTTTTTTTGAGAAGCATACAATATATAATTATAACTTATTTTTTTATAATGAGAAATGATATGTCTACAACATTTTTACAACAAATCTTAAGTGGCAAGTTGTTACTGGTTGTTATTATTAGGGCAAAAAAGTAATTTTAGTGTTAGTTTCAAATTTGAACCAATAACAACTAAACATCTGTAATTTGTTGTAAAAATATTGTAGACGAAACATTTCTCTTTTATAATTGTTGAAGTGATTTGAACCGTAAACACTTTTTACACGTATGAACGTGAACTTACCATCTTGCCCACTACACAAAGTCAAAAACTTCTGTCAATTTTGAAAAATAATTTGAGCTATGTTTGTAGCATTATACGAGGTTAACCACACAACAATTATGAAGATCTATTTCACAACCGTTAACATAGAAAATGGTGACAATATATAATTATAATTATGATTGAAATTGGTTGTGTATTTATCCTCGTACATACGATATATAATTATAACTTATCTTTTTAAAATTGTTGAAGTGATTTGAACAGTAAACACTTTTTACACGTATGAATGCGAACTTACCACCTTGCCCACATCATCAATATAATTTTTTATCAACTTTAACCACAAAACATAACCTCATCAATTATAAAAAAAGATTATGCAAAGTTGTTGTCCTTAAATACTTATTATATCACCTATGCTAGCTACACTCTCTTTTTCTCTCTGGGCGTGCGACTTGGACCCATGCATGCATGCTTTTTCAAACATCAATCTTTAAATGAGATAGCGATCCTGGTCAGATATAGATAATTAGGTCCATTTGGTATACCAACTTAAACATATGTTTTGAATTTTTAAATTATATTACATATATTTTCACACACTTTTTCATCCACACATATTTCTACACATATTTTCAAATACATATTTTAATTTTTAAATGCATATACCAAACACGTTCTCATTAGTCTTATTTTACAAAAAGACTCTATACAGGTTATAGTGTTATACAACCAACAACTTAGAGGTCGAAAAGTATTGAAAGTGAGACCTTCATGCCTTTTACTAAAGGTTGAGAATACATCAAAACTTCAATACCACGAGACCCTATTGAGTTATTAATTATATACGGTGGTCAAATGATTTTTTTAATCCACTTCAATTACTCAGCGCATTATTTTTCAAATTTTTTTTATGGTAAATGTGTCTAATAAGATGATATTTCGGCATTTAGATTAGCCTATGAATCATATTTGATGGTTTTATATTATTTAAAAATCAATTTATTACTTGTGAAATTCAGATTCTACGGATGAGATTAAAAAATTGAACAAACTTTAAAAAACCAAATGTCAATATAATATTTATAATTATTAGCTTTTGGTACCCTTGTTAACACTTCACAGTAGCAAGGGATGGGGTCAAAGGAACATATACCACCAAGACTTTTTTCTTTTTCTTTTTCTTTTTCTTTTCCTTTTTTGTCTTCTCTCTTGGTCCCCCATGCTTTTTTCAATCCCACTCTACAATGTGGTTTCCGACTTCCTGTCACTGTAGTTCTCATGATTTGGGTAGATAAGTCCATAACTTCACACTTCAAAGTTCAAACAATACATGCATGAATACATGTAATCAATTGAACGTGTGACATGTATCATCTTTACGTGCACGAATACATGTAATGAATTGAACTTATGAAATGTATCATCTTGCAATTAGATGTCTAGATAAGTTACTAATGTTTAAAGTTCTGATCATATCTTTACACAAGCTTCAATCCTCTTGAAAAAATTTATTTGACTCTGTTCCTCCATGCTAGTGTATATATATTCGATCTTACACTCAAATCTTTTTATTTTCAGTCTCTTCAATTTTATTTTTGTTTTGGGTCTTAAAAGTTTATCCATTTAAAGCATTCCATCAATTCAAGATGTATTACCCGTATTAGTTTGATCTACAATCATTTCGGTCATATCTACACTTTTTTTGAGTAATAGTTATCTACGCTTAAGTAGTCAGTACAAGGTTTACTGTATTTTAGATTTTATAAGCTCTTCAATAATATGTGAGCATATGTAAGGTGCCATATAAAGTTAGGATTTACATACATACATACATATATATATATATATATATAAATTTTTGAGAAGAAACATTTTTATATTGAGTGTAGCAAGTGTAAAACCTAAAAGTTTAGGCCCTTCATGTATAATCATGTTTATGAATATTAGTTGTCGGTTGAAGGTTCAAGGTGTTATGATCTAAGATATCTAAATTCGATGTACACCCATTACACAGTAACTATATTTCTCAACAACAACAAAAATCATATTTGTGAAACAAGTACAAAAATTTTAGGGTTAGTCTAGAATTAACAATTATATATTCCAATATTTTGTCATAAAAATTTATATAGTAAATACATAATTATTAAGGACTTTTCATTGCAAACATGTTAATTCTACTTTCATAGAACAATAAATTTAACATTGACAAGTAGAATATATATACGATATATAGATAGGGCCAGCTCAACAATTTTGGGGGCCTTAAGTGAAAATTTTAAATGGATTTTTTAAAAAACTTTAAAGTCTAAACTTGCACGTATAAAAATTAATTTATTACATGATTCAATAAATTAGTATCACTATAATACAAATAAGTTGATATACATCAAATGATTAATTGGTGTGATAATTTATAATAATTGATAAAGTAAAAGTTTGTATTTAAAAAAAAAAAAGTGATAACTTATTCATTGTGGGGCCGGTGGGGGCCAACTTAGCTAAGGCCAATAGCCCTTGTGATGTGTTGGGCCTTGTGGACAAGAGTGCACAGTGCACATAATACTGTGCAGTCTTGTCCTATCAAGTTGTGTGCAGTATTCTGTATTGCGATTATTGTGTAATATTCTGCATTTTATGATACAATGTGACCTTTTTAATGCATTTTATTTATCAATAAAAGTACTTAATTTTTTTTTTGTAATTAAAATATATAGATAAATATTATATATATAATTTTTTTATACAAATGGGGTCTTAAGTGATTGCATCAATTGCATCTATTGTTCAGTCGGCCCTGTGTATAGATAGAATATTCATACATCATAGTTTCTTTAATAAATATTTAATAATGCTAAAATATATAGTTTTATATACAAACACAATCATAATAAACGTATATTTATAGCTATTATAATTATTAAATTTCATATTTAGACCCAAAAAATGGGAAAAAAAATATTATATTATATTTTTTGAGCATTACACTTACACGGGTTAGTGACTAACTATAATGAAAAGTAAAAAAAATACTTGTTTGTCATATCGTGTTGTATCATTCTAACAAACCTAATGATATTAAATGCATACCATTTATTTCGGTAAGTAAAATCCAATATATTATAATGCTTTGGAAATATACTTGGTAACATAATTAGTACCCTTTCATTTATGTTAAATAGTGTATTTTACATGGAAACATTATATAAATGCACCTTGAAATATTTATGGTAAGAAATCAAATTGGTGATTATCCATTCTTTATTTGCATGCCAACATTTGCGCAAGGCATGCTGTTGTGGTATATACATTTATAGACATAAACAATAATGAATCCTAAGCAATTTTAATTATAAATAGGCCTTCTCAAACCTTTCCTTTCATTAGAAAAAATTGATTGATGTAGTCTCATGAGAGAGTGTGTTAGATGACATCTATCTATCGGATTAATGATTTACCAGAGTTAAACATTATGTATAGGTTGAAGACTATCAGGGTAATGCATGAATATAGCCCAGTTTGTCTTCAATCAGGTTAGCTTATTGTCTTCATTTCTTCCCCTTTATGACAATTAATTAATAATAAGTTATGCCTTTCTTATTCCTTACTTTTGAAATTTTTGTTGCAGATTGTGTTAGATGATTGAAATAATCCATTGCGAAACTGTAGAATCTCCCATTTGTGCTACCAATTTCAAATACATATGCAGTGTACCAACCTTGCAAAGCATCAGAATGTTCATGATAAATTATTGATTGATTTGAAGTTTGTAGTAGAAACAAACTCTGTAATAACATTATATTGTTCATTTATCTTAAATGTTATATCACAATTTGTTTGAATAAACTAAAACAAAGAATACATAAGATAAAACAGAATGATCTAACATAGCTAACCTAACATAGGATGATATTTAGAACTTTCCAGGAGAGCAATTCACTATGAATGCTTTTTATTTTATTTTATATAGAATACTATGAATGCTTTTTCTTTTTTCTTTTTTGGAGAAACTAATGTTATGAATTTAAATAGACCATATGTAATTAAATATGCCGATTGCTGAGTCTATTTTAAAACTTTGGATCAATAATTTCTTTATTACTCGGTGGAACGGGTGAAAATATGACATAAACATTCATTTCATTCGATGATACGTGTGACGTAAATCAAATATATATCATACAAAAACAAAAGGCACACATCCATTTATTTCGATCATCACCATTTTTTTTCCTTAGTGCCATTTAAAATCTCGAAATCATATAATAAAAACCCTCCCACGTGATTTTGGTGGTTCAGTTCATTGGTTCTTTCTTTTTCCTTTTTTCTCTTTTTATATATAGTTTTGATTCATTCTTTTTTTTTTTTTTTTAATGAATTAGTTTTAATTCATTCTCAATCATATGAAAACCTACCCACGTGATTTTGGTAGTTCTTCTATGCCAATAAAGGAATGTATTGAGGGAAAAAAAAAAAGGCACAGGACCAATCCAAAAGGCACAGAATTATTGTAATCTTTTGCTGTCATCATTCGGAAAAATAATCAATTTTCTTATCAATAATTGCAAAGTGGAACTGTCAAAGAAAAAGCAACCAATCAATGTGATTTGGATGAAGAAAGCAAAGCTAAAGCAACAATATTTTGGTATTGTTTAAAGCCCACCGACACAATGAAAAGTGGCAAGTCTAAAAACAAAAGGCTGCATTGAGCTGGTGACTACTGACAAAGGTTGTACCCACTAGAGACTGTGGAGAGGCTGCATTGGTCTGCATCTCCTGTTTCAAGCTTGAAGTTGAAGAGTACTGCTCTTTACGTGTTCCACACTTTGGAATCTCGGATAATACTAGAAATAGGGCATGCAAAATTAAAAAATTTGGTTCAATTTTGGAGAGAAATTAATGCTAGTTACATGTTATTTTTCGTTATTATTTTTATAAATTTTTGACATACACCCTCATTAATTAATCACCCCACCGAAGTCCAATAATATTTTTATTATGAATTAATCACATAAATCATATAATAGTTATGAAAAAAAGTTATATCCTTAATGTTAAGTAAAAGATCATTATTAGTTGTTTCTTAAAAAAAAAAAGATAATTATTAATTGTTCCTCAAAAAAAAAAAATCATTATTCGTTATTAATGCATTAATTATTTTTCTTTCCTCGGTTTTATAGTCTTATGTGTATATGTCCTTAGCATGATAGTCACTTTACAAGTATAAGAGTTTGTAGAGTTGGGGGACATGAGTTTTGCAGCTAAATTGACACCTCCTCATGCACAAAGTACTTAAAAATTTAGGAAGAAAATAATTCAAACTATAAGATTAATAGTATATTGTAATTATCTCAAAAAAAAAAAAAAAAAAAAAAAACTACATCAGATTACTAATTTTGATATAAAAACTACATCCATATTCTCTTTTTTAATTTTTTTTTTTTTTTTTAAAGGAGAAGACTACATTCATAATGATTTAAAGTTGAAAGCTCTTATTGCATATTTTAATTAGGGGTGACAAAGTAAGCCTAAACTCATTTACCTACCCAAACTCATCTATTCTAATTGAACTCAAACCCACCTAATTATTAGTTGAGTTAAATGGGCATCAACCCAATTAGACCCAGTGATTATTGAGTTTTAACTAAAAATCCATTGAGCCTCATGTAACCCAAATTCAACCTAACCCTTCCCATAAAAAAAAAAAACAAAAAAAAAAAGCCCTCAGACGTTCCAGTGTTTCAAGGTTTTCATTTTCCTTCATTTTCTTGGCCTCCAAACACTTCTCTCTCTCTCTCTCTCTCTCTCTCTCTTAGAGAATGAGACACAACAAACACAGCACAGAGACCAATGGATTTCTCGATGTGGGGGTTTTGGCGTTTGTGTTTGTGTTTTAGAGTGGATTTCGGGGTGGGTTTTGGGTTGTGTTTTTATTTCGGTATGAGTTTCGGCATTTGTATTTGTGTTTCAGCGTGATTTCGGGCTGGGTTTCGGGTTTTGTTTGCGTTTCAAGTTTGTGTTTCAGGCGTGGGTTTCGGCCTCTCTCTGCGTTTCGGGCTGGTTGTTCTCGATCTGTTGGTTTCAATCTGGGTTGCTCATATTTCTGCTCTTTTTATGGTTTTTCTGATCTAGTTTTCTGCTCATTTTTGCTAATATTTCCGATTTGTTTGTTTTTTTGGTTTTTCTGATTTGGTTTCGATCTACGTTTTTTTTTTTTGGTCTCAAACCACCGAGTCTCAGTTCTTAGGAACCATATCCGCTTCTTACAATGCTTTTTTGTTTGTTTGGTTGTTGAGAAAGTGTAGGAAATGGAAGCTAAATGCTTAATAAATTAGGCCCCTTTTATGTTTTAAAAAAAAATAAATAAATTTTGTTGTTTAGATAATGTTGTTTGCATGCGGAGAAAGTGTGGGAAAATAAAAGGAGAATGATGATCCAATTTGAAGCGATTTTCTTTTCAAGCTTGTATCTTTTGTTTAATTTGTTTTTTTGGGAAAGTAGAGTGGGGACTAGAGAGTGGAAAAAGGAATCAAAGAAAGTGTTGTGGTTTTCACTTTAATGGCATTTTGGTAATTTTAATAATTTGGTAATTGGGTGAGTTGGGGTTTACCTATAATAATTGGATTGGGTTGGATTTGCGTTAAAAGCAATTAGTTAAATGAATTTTAATGGGTAAATGAATTTTATATACCCAATCTAATTATACTCACCCCAAACCTATCCAAACTCACCCATTTGACACCTCTAATTTTAATGGATCCGAATATAAGTTGCACAAAAAATTAAAGGAACCAACATATATTTTACAGCATTTTCTTTTCCAAAGCCTTATCTATGAAGCCAAGGATAGAATTAGTGTAAGCTTCTTCCTTTTTTGTCTTTTTTTTTTTTGGCTGGGTTTTTTGTCTTATTAATAACAACATATTTTAACTTATTTTAACATAAGCCGGATTTGTTTTCAACCTGACAGGACAAGTAAAGAATCATTCTTGTAATATCTAATGCATTATTACTTATTAGAGGATTTCACCGCTATTAGGGGGGACAGCCAAAAAAGTTGCTGAACAGAAGGAAAAAGAAGAAGAAGAAAAAAAGTTGAGGAGAATTTTTTTTTTTTTTTTTTTTTGAGAAACTAGGAGAATTTTCTTTTGGTTGTCTTATCTATCCATCCTCATTCATCTATCTAACTTTGTAATTGACGTGAAAGTGATATATTAGGACTTCTTGACTTTGTCTTTCCCCAAGTCAAGAGCTTGGAATTTGTTTATTATATATATATATATATATATAATATTATGTTTGTTGCCGCCAATGGATACCTTTTTCCAAAGGGAAGAAACAAATTCCAAAGTCCAATGAACCTTTGCTGTGACGTGGGAGGAAATATGTCAGCAACCAACTCAAATCTTTGTAATCTATTATGATTCGTGCAGAAGGAAAAAGAGTAACGCTACCTCCCCGTTAAATAGTATAACTTTTGTTAAAGTTTGTTTACGTGGTTAGTTGTGAATGATTGAAATGTATTTTTATATAATCTTATTATCATATTTCTATTATTTACATCTCACAACATGGACGAATTGTGATACAAATTGTGTCATTTTATATAATCCTAACATTACTCGAAGGAAAATGATATGGAGTTGATTAACAAAAATCTATTTAATAGCTCTTTTTGTTTGGCAGAAAAATTAGAGACAAAAATGTATGAATATCAAAAAGTATGAAGAAATTTAAATATGAAAAATTCCATGATATATACTTGATAGAAAAGATGAATGAATGAAAAAATCAATATAATTCTATCTTCATTGATAGAAAAAAGAAGGATTTGATCATTTGAGTAATGAAATATATATATATATATATATAGATAACAATATAATTACAATTTACAATTATAAAAACTATATATAAAAAATATACATTTATTAATATATTTATTTCATCTCCCATAAAAATAAAAAGAGCTAGGTTATTCTCCTTTCCTTTGCTTTTCCATTCAGAAAGTATGACTACAAAAAAAAGGTTCTATAGCCGCGTTTTAAAAACGCAGCTCTATAGCTCCTGAAAACGTGGCTATAGGACAATTGGCCTATAGCCGCGTTTTCAACTGTGGCCTAAAACCTGTAAATATAGGCCAAGACCTATGGCTGCGTTTTTAGAAATGTGGCTATAGGACATACTCTAGCCGTGTTTACAAGAAGTGGCTATAGGGGAAAGCTATAGCTACGTTTTAAAAACGCAGCTATAACCCTTTTGTTTTTTTGTTTTTCCTGGCCAAATGGCAAATGCCTGGAAGTAGTAATGCAAAATGATCTAAATCAATCAATTATATTCATGCTATTACTTTTCTCATACAGTTTATTCTCATAGGAACATAAATAATCCACAGAACAATCAGGTAACTAAGCTTCCACCATGCTCTTCCTTCCTATACTTAGATGATCAAAACAATAACAGCCAACCCAACATGCATAAACATGCATGGACACAATACCCACCTACATGTCTACATTCACTTGCGTGCTCACGCACAATTCAAACCAAGTAGTTTTTAGAAATGAGTAGCATCAAAAGAAGTACGGACAGAAGAGAAGGATATGGTTACAATGAAATGTGGATAGGTTGATACAGCAAAATTATTAAAAAGTAGCATAAAATGGCAGATATTTCATAGTTATACAATTTATTATGCCTTCCTATTTATTATTTACAATTATATGCCCATTCTACACTGAAGAGGAACATATCTAAGAGCTTAGGGTGTATTTGATGCATAAGTTTACAAACTTTAGATGATTTATCAAATTGCATTGGAAAGCATATGAGAAGTATCGTATCTAATACAAATATGACTCATTTTCCTAGAAGCATCTGTGCAATATAGGAAACACAAGTCTGAAAAAACCAAAGCCATTGGGTTATAAATTCACATACCCTCTTTGGCATAGTCATTGCCATCAAAGCCATTGGTTAATAAAACAAAATTAAACCACTAATCCCATGTCAAAATAAACCTTAAAAAAAGGAAGGAAAAAAAATCCAATTTTGTGAATTCCAACCAAATATCCAGATAAATAAAAAAATAAAAACTAAACAATTATATAATTTCGTCAATAAACAATTAGCAATTTCTGACTAAAACAATTAGCAAAATAATTACATAATTAAAAGGGAAGTATTTTATTGCATACAAGTATGTCGGGCACTCACAACTTTAAGCACTTCGAATGCTTGCAAGTGCAATGCTTTTTACGCTTTGGAGTATCATTGCTTCCATTGATATTAAGCTGTGGCCGTGATCTTGGGGACTCAGAGTTTCTGCATAAAATATAGTAAAGGAAAATAGTAAGACATCAAAATGACAATGCAGAACATTAGAATTGCCAAACATAAGTAATATTTTTTTTAATGAATTTACATAAGATTTTTACAATTTTGAGGGGCCCGACCCTGATGTAGTTTCGCCAAATTGTACTCTCTTGGATATAATAATCATTTTTTGTTTGGTTAAAATATAATAATCGTTTTAAGATCACTCCTAAAGCACATTAAAAAATACAAAATCCTACTTAGGTGTAACAACCAAGCCCAAAGAACATTTTTTATTATTTCTTTTTTGCTTGACAAGGCTCTAGAAACTTGGACTATATAGGTAAGTCTTTTGAAAGATAAGCAAAGGAGATTATAAAATTACACAAATGCGGAAAATGGCAAACTCATTCCCATTATAGAGAGATGAGAATGTCCCAAAGAAATTGTTTTCAAATGGGCCTCCTTTCCTCTCTCTATCTCTCATAACAAATTCAATGCCTTCATTCTGATTTGTTACCATTGAATTTCATATAGCTAGTGCTTTCTATGAGTACCCATAATACATATTAAAAATTGGTAGAGATCTTAGAAGGGTCGAGATAGAATTTGAATTTGTAAATGTGGCTAAAAAAGGGGAAACTATTTATGGAGAATTCAACAATTCTAGAAATGATAGCCATTTTTGCATTATATCTCAAAATGATAAATCAAGTTGAAACCAAGATTTCTAGCTCTTAATTACTTATAATCTACATGGTAAATACTAGATGTGATGACTCAACACACATCCACACAATACACATTCATTCAATCCACATAATTTTGGGTATCACAATTAATATTCACAATTTTGTACTTAAATTAGCCGAAATAATCAATTAATTAATTATGACTTCATGGAAACAATATGTACATTCTTAATATCAATTAAATATTACATTTTTCTTCACAATTTTATGTTTTGTGATTTTTTTCCTCATCATATATATAATTGAAACTAGTTCCCAAATGTTTTTAAAAAAAAAAAAACAAAATAGAAATTCTACTATAATCTAATCTAAGTGTATATGTGTGTGAAGCTCTTCTTGAAGACTTGAACCCTGACCTTTACCCCTCCAAGCACTTATACTTATAGAGTGAACGTTGCACCAAGGGTGTACAATGATATAAAACATCAATGAGTTTTATACTTTGTATTCCCAAATGTTAATGATATTATATACCATAAAATATTTATTGCACACGTGTTACATAAAACACTACCTATAAATTATTTCAAAATAAAATTATAGCCTATATGTTTGTGCATCGTGTAAAACATCAATTGGTAGTCAATAAATAATACAGAGTAATGATATAAAACATCAATGAGTTTTCTTCAAAAACTAAAATTTTTTATTATGTTCTGTCTCACCAAAATGGAGCCACATCATGTAGTTGTTAATAATTTATAAAGCAAAGAACTTAAACATCAATAAGTATGTTAATATGTCATTGCTTATCGAAATGTAGACCTGCCCACAAAGTCATATCATGCATATTGGACATATATAATCCATCCTAACTCTCAAAGGTATAATCAAAGAGTATGAATCAATTAAAAAGATGAAATTTCAGGGTTGTCTCCTTAACCTCCTTAATTTGTACGGGTCCTAATCAATCATACAACAACTATATCTTGATTGATTATTGCTTCCTATTATTGCAAAGTAAAAAGTACCTTATACAACAGGTGTATATAACACTCTCACTCATTGTGAATTTTACATCCATGTAAGAGTGAGATTGTATTATCTATTACATTACAAAACTTTAGTCTCAAAAAGTTAGAGTTGGTCACATATTCTTTTTTCTCATTCTCTTTTATCTAAAATCATACACTATGTAATTAACTTTGTCAAGTGAAAACCTTCGACTATTGACAATTTTAAAATGAACTATGATGGGGCAATTTTTGAAGAAACTAAAGAAGTTGGGATTGGGGTGATAGTTCGTAATGAAAATGGTGAAGTTCTAGCAGCTTTATCCAAGAGAATTTCCCTACCGTCATTAGTAGAAGTACTAGAAGCTCTAATAGCACGAATGACTGTTCAGTTTATTGTCGAACTAGGCATCCACCAATCAGATTTTGTAGGAGACTCAAAGGTGGTATACAAAGCCATCATAGTAGGTGATCCTCCATTGTCAGCCATTGGTCATATTTTTAAAGACATTGTGTCTATTTCGAGTTTTCTAAGAACTCATTCCTTCTTTCATACTAGGAGGCAGGGTAATTCTATAGCCCATGCTTTAGCTAAGAGAGCTAGATTTTCTTTTCTTTTATTAGTCTGAACGAAGTCTATTCCACAAAATATTTTCTGTTTTGTTGTTTGTGATATTCCTATTACTTGAATAATATTGCTCGATCTTTTACCTCACTAAAAACAAAAAAAAACTCTAGAAAAGATCTGATACTGTTTTGGTAATATCCTTAACATTTATTAATTAATCTTCAATTACACTAATTGATAAAATTTCTTATAATGTACAAAGAGAGTAACAAATAAAACCAATATGAAAGCAAATGACAATAATCATTCCTTTTGTTATAACATCCAATTTTTACAGTTAGGAGGGCATACTTATGACAAGAAACCACCAACGATTATTGGACATCATATCAATCTAATGTCATAATCAATAGAAAGCTATGAACTTTGTCACTTGAGGACCAAACATTGACATACATTAGATGGCTGTCACAATAAAATCATATCAAACATTAATCAATCGTCCACTATCTAATTCTTATCTAATCCAAATAATTCCTCATGAACTTCACAATAGTAGAACTGGGTAGACTAAATGCTCAAACATACACAAAAATCTGGTTGCGTTTTAAAAATGCGGCTAAAACTACTTATAAACGTGGCTATAGACTTAACCTATGGCCGCATTTTAAAAACGTAAAATGCAGCCATAGGTTAAGTCTATAGCCATGTTTCTTAGAAACGTGGCTATAAGTTAGCTATAGCCGTGTTTTTGTAAATGTGGCTAAAAAAACGCGGCTATAACCCACGTTTTTTGTAGTGATCAATCCTATTCCTTTTTTCTTTCTTTTACAAGGGGGACGGAGGGGTTGAAATATAATTCTCCTCATAAAAGATATAATATAATACTATTAAATTATAGGACCTTTGACAATCCAATACTATTTTCTCTTTGTACCTTTTCTATTCTTGTCATTCTCCTCCCCACCTAATAGTCAGTACTCAGTAGCACGAGTTTTACCTAACTGATTTAAACATTGTTTTGTATTTCTAATCAAAGTTTGTACCAATTATTGATTTTCATTAAAAATCAGGTTGAATGCCAAGGTCATCAAATGAGGTTATAGTTGCATTTACCAAGGTTAGAACGTAATCCCAAAATTGACACATGGATAAGCATGAACAAAAAGAAAGAATCTTTTTCGAATGATTTATTATTTTCTATAATGGTTGCATGCAATATCTCTATTACATGGGGTCGTTCTGACAAGCATGTGATGCACTCAATGTAAGAAAGATATTACATGTAACTATTATGCTTAAGGACAAAATTCAATTACAAAATTAGGACTACAACCTTACACAATAAAATAAATATTATTACATATTTTGAAAATTTAACTGTTGTCTATAAAAAAATAAAAATAAATAACTGTTGAATTGCATGTTCTTTACGTTTTTAATATACATGTCAAATTTTGTATCAATCGGATATTATTTACTATATGATCTATAAGCTTATATTTTATACATAATTTTTAACTACAAAAACTTAAAATTTAAACAATTTATTGATGGCATAACTATTGATCTTTAATTTTTTTAGAAATTTTGCAAGCATGGAGAATTTTTTGTCAAAATTTATCTCTAGTAAAAAGATATTGAGTAAGATTGTAACGTAAGGGTATAACTAATTTTATAGTTAAATTTTATCCTATATGTAATACCACATCATGCTATGTATTGATAAGCTACCGAGTGTCGGTGGGTAGCTAAATGATGCTTAAGACACCACTTGAACAGCTAATTGGAAATTAGCCCGAGGATTCAATCCTGTAACTATTCCATGAAAAGGAAGCTTAAAAATGAAATTAAAAATAAATCATATTTAAAAAAAAAAAACCTACTTTGACAATCAAAAAAAGACAAATTAAGGCCTGATGGATTGAGAACCAATGCAATTGCTAAATGCAATTGTACTATGCAATTCACCCAATTTCTTCAAAAAAAAATTTCCTGTTATTCATTTTTTATATTTAATGATGCAATACTCAGTATTGCGCCTGATCTCAAGACTTGATGTTTAAAAGAAATGACACACACTGACACACCAAACATTTTAGATCCACTCACTTGCATAATTACTTTCTATTTGAATAGGTTTCCAATTGTAATCTCCATTATTTTTCAGTAAAACCTATCCCTAGCTTTTGTAATCTTTAATTTAGTTTGAGAGCTTCAATCTTCATTTCGTTGTTTTATTTCCTCATTTCCTGTTCTTTTTTTTCTTTTTTTCTTTTTTTTGCTGGGTAATTTGTTCTTGAGGGGGATCGAACCCCCGAGCTTAACAAGGCTACAAGGCCCGGGTACCACTTAGGCACAAGGCCCGGTGGTCCTCATTTCCTGTTCGGATCAATTGGAGTTGTTCGCTATCATATTTTCCCTTGCTAGTTAAATCCAAGTTCGATTTAAATCAAGGCCCACTTAGAGCATATCTAAACTTCAATTAAAAGTTGTGGGATCCTTTTTTTTGTCTTGTCACAAGTCAAATTCCAATTGACATGTGGGAAAGGGAAAGTCTGAACATTACATGGGAAAATGTGATAAATTTTATGGGAAATTTTGTCCGTTATGTCGGCACAAGTGTGTATATTGTTAGAAAATTTGTACGGAAAGTCTGTTCATTTTGTGGAAATTTGTACATTTTGATGGAGAGTTTGTACTGAGAAAATTTATACACGTGGGAATGTTTATATATATTTCTCACAAATTTTTTAACTTTTTTAACTCTAATTTTTTAACTTTCAATCTCAGTAATTAATTATAATTGCATCAGATACAATATCTTAATCTCAATCCATGGTTTATGGGAGCATTTTATGAGAGTGTCAGTACATTTTGCATAAAAATCTGTATATTAAGTTTGTACATTACGTGAAAAAGTCTAAATATTATGTGAAAAAAATGTGTACATAATATTATTAAAAAGTCTGTACTTTTTTCTTAGTTTGTAAAAAATTAATTCTAAACAAAAGAAAGAAGAGTCCAATTAATTTATGCCTTTATCTAATTGGATTCTCGATCTTGAAAAAATTCCTATCTAGTTAGACATGGCCAACCAAATCAAACCAACAAGGCAACCACATGGGCTAGGGGTGTGCATGGGTCGGGTTGGGTCGAGTTGAGGGAATTTTTTGACCCAACCCACCATGGTGGGTCAAAAAAAATTCAACCCAACCCAACCCATCACATAAACCCAACCCAACCCAACCCACATGGGTCGGGTTGGGTCGGGTTGAATCCATGGGTTTGACAAATTTTTTATTATTATTATTATTAAATTGAGTAGAAAAAAATATAAATATTAATATATTAAAAAAACTCAAAGATTAGTATCAATGTAATTCCTTAAAGGCGAATAACACTAATGACTAAACAACAATAGTAATTTATTAGGGTTTGTGTGACCTAATTAGCTTTTATATAGGATAGGAAGAACTAGTTATTTTAAAAAATTTATTAATTATATAATATATTATATATATATATATATATATATATATATATATATTAAATTAGTATTAGTAGGAGGAACCGAGGAAGTGCTGCTCTACAGCTAGTTTTTTTTTAAATTATTATTATTATTATTATTATTATATATATAAAAGTGCCTTGGTTTTAAAAAAAATTTATTAAATATATAATATATTTTAAATATATATTAAATATGGGTGGGTCGGTGGGTCGGGTCGGGTTTGGCGGGTTTGTAATTTTATGACCCAAACCCAACCCGACTCGCTATAAAAAAAATTTTTGTAACCCAACCCAACCCACCAAGCCTGAAAAACCGACCCAACCCGACGGGTCGGGTTGGGTTGGGTTGGGTTTGGCGGGTCGGTGGGTTTTCTGCACACCCCTAACATGGGCGTTTCTGATCCTTTCTTCGCAATGATGTGCATGATATTATGGAGAAGCTAACAACACCAGGCTCTATAATTAATCGGAGTTTAGAGTTTAGGCCCACATACAAGCACACACGTTGGTAGGTAGCCATCGACAATACAAACCCTTGGACTTTTGAAATTTAATCGGCAATGGGCTTATATTTTATGGACTACATTGGGCTTGTAAATCGTGTGCTACGGATTCAAAAGAAACGAATAAATTCACGCCTTTAGGGCTTGGTCCCATAGAAGTCAAGAATAGGAATGACTGTTTCAACTCTCTAAGCCCAGAAAAGTTGGACCATCTTTTTTTTTCTTTTCCAGTTTTACGGTGTGTTATTTTCTACTTTTTTTTTTTTTTTTTGAGAGAGAGAGAGTTTATAAATATGCTCTTAATAATTGCTCTTTATTATCAGAATAAGACACCAATTAAAAGATTTTCTTCAAACTAATTTGAAAAAAACTTTATTCTTTTTGGTTTAGGTGGGGTTAAACCTCAAATTTTTTATTCAACCATAAGAAATTTTACCAATTAAACTAACTGGAACTTACCGGTGTGTTACTTAAATCCCTCTTATTTGCTGATTAAACATTCGACTGGCATCCTATGCAAAATACATTGTCAACGAATTCTATCAAGATTATTGTATATTGTGTGGTATTTTTTGATTTCTTTTGTAATAAAAAAAAAAAATAACATTGCGAATCTTATCTCTCTTATGCAATAACTAAATTATAAAAATAAATTAAATAAAAACTTGACTTATACCAATTTCATGATGTTCTCCACTAATCAGTGCTTTGATTTGGTATCCAATAATATGGAATTTAAATATTTTCAAACAATAATGCTAGTGACAACATTTTTTCACAACAATTTTTAACGTTAATTATTGTTATATATGCAAAATAATATATTGATCATGTATATTATAGTTAAAATTATGTTTTCAAACAATTTATTTATAATTATGAAATGGTAAAATCTTACTCTAAAAAAAATATTATAATTATAATTGGAATCGGTTGTGTATCTCGTACACACATTATATAGTTATTACCACTCTTTTTATAATTGTTGAAATGATTGTTAGTGGGGAACAACATTTTTATTTGTATGAACATGAACCTACCCATCTTGTCCACTTCACACAGTCAAAAACTTCTGTCAATTTTGAAAAAAAAAAATTTAAGTTATGTTTGTAGCATTGTACGAGGTTAACAACACAACAATTATTAAGATCTATTTCACAACCGTTAACATAGAAAATGGTGACAAATAGAAAACATTCTCAAATAGGGGCCGGCTCCCCTCCAGTCCAAAATTCTCCCATTGCCTCCCGTTTTAATCCGGATGCAAGACACGTGGCAAATGAAAAATCTAATGGTGAAAAACAAAGCCACCTTGAAATGTATTTTATTTCAATTTTACCCACACCTTCAGCGATCTCCCTTGCAAACCCACAACCCATACACCACCGTCCTTGGCAGCGGAGCCATCTAAAATTCTACCTAGAAACACGACAGTTGCATCCTTCACAGATAGTCAAGATGGATTATTCTATAGATTCTATACTGCATGACTATATGCAGATTCTTCAGAACCAGCTAATCAACGTCCCAATGGGGAATGAAATAACAAGGAGGCCAAGTTAAAACTTCTATGAGATAAGGTTTTGTATTGACACTGTCAAAGAGGAAATATCTTTTATTTGGGTAATTTGTTGTAAAAAATAGAATAGATGCTGGGTTTGATTACTTTGAAGTGAAATAGAGCAAAACCCACAAAAGTTATTCCTAGATCTGAGAGATCTAAAACCTAAGAAGTGAATTTTGGTGAAATTCATTAAGATTTTTGATGTTTGGAAGAGGATTGGAGCAAAACCCAAATGGTGAAATAGGGTTTTCAAGTATTGAATGAGAATTGGCTAGACCCATATGGAGTTTTTGTGGATTTGTGCAAAAATGGAGATAACCCAGAAAAGAATCGGAAGTTTATACATGATTTTTTTGAGAATTTTTTATTTTTTTAACTTGCAGAAGAGATGTAACACCAAGAGCTTTTCGGAATGATGCTAGTAACTCCAAGGTTTCCGGCGCTATTTCCGACGGCTTCTTGCCATATGCTACCAAGGGCAGTGATGTATGGTCTAAGGGTTTGCAAGGGAGGTAGCTAAAAGGTGTTTGAACAAAGCAATGAATTACATTTCGAGGTGGCTTTGTTTTTCACCGTAGATATTTCATTTGCCACGTGTCTGGCATCAGGATTAAAACAAGAGAGAATGGGAGAATTTTGGACTGGAGGTGAGCCCGACCCTCTCAAATAAGCACATCATCTATATAATTTTTTTTATTAACGCTAACAACAATACCTAACCTCATCAATTATTAAAAAAATTATTATGCAAAATTGTTGTCCTTAAATACTTATTATAATATTATATTACCTATGCCAGCAACACTCTCTTTTTCTCACTGGGCGTGTGACTTGGACCCATGCGTGCATGCTTTTTCAAACATCTTTCAATGAGATAATGATCGAGCCTAACTAAGTTTTGCTTTATTTAACTTCGGTTCACTCAAAGAATCAAAGCTCAATCTTGGGTCTTGACTAGAGAGCTCATTTTAAACTCATTCTTAAAAAACACTTATTTTAGAGTGTTCAAAATAGAGTTGATAATAAATAATAAGAGAAATTTATTTTCTTTCCTTTTGAAGATGTGGAAACTAATGGTTTTTTAGGAAATTTTTTAAAAAGTTATTACATAAGATGAAAGAATAGATCTTATAAAAAAAAAAAAAAATGAAGGAATAGATATTCAGTACTTTTGATAAAGATTAATTATTCCTCATTTTGAAGAATAACTATTCATAAGAAATAACTATTCATTGTAATAAATACATAACCAAACAACCGAATAGTTATGCCATAAGAATATCTATTACATTACAATGTTTATTACAGTCTACCAAATGTGCCCTTAATTATCCAATTTTTAAAATGGAAAGCTTAATTAGTCTTATTTTACAAAAACATTCAATATAACTATACAAGTTATACAAGAGATCGAAAACGACGAAAAGTATTGAAAGTGAGACCTTCGTGTCTTTAACTAAATGTTAAGAACATATATGCAAACGTCAATATATACCAGAAGAAATGTGTCTAAGAGCACCCACAGCAGATGTGCTAAATGTGCCAAATGCCAAATTTTTGGCACATTTAGCACACCAAACACAAAAACAGAGGTTTATCAGATGTTCCAAATGGTAAAAATTATACCACACATGAACAGTACCGTTGCAAATTTGCAACGGTACGGACAGATGTTGTAAAATTTTTATTATTTTATATTACGTTTTCTCTCTCCTCTCTCTCTTCATTTTCTTTCTTTTCTCCTCTCTCATTCTCCGGTTCCCTCTCTCTTCTTCATTTTTTTCTTTTCTCCTCTCTCACTCTCCGGTTCCCTCTCTCTTCGACCAGTCCGAAATGTTTACCGTCAGCGACGACGGCGTAGCTCCAACGACGACTGCGCGCTCCGCCAAGCTCGATCTCGCTCCAGCCACTCGATCTCACGCTCAGCCACGCTCCAGCTACGCTCGATCTCACCCACGCTCGATCTCACCGATCACACCCCGAGGCCGCCATCGATCTCACGCTCAGCCACTCTGCCTCTCTCTGGTTGTGGGTTTTTTTTTTTTTTTTTTTTTGCCGCAATTTGGGTATTTGTTTGTTTGAATCGGTGTTTGAATCGATGGGTATTTTTTTGTTTGAATCGGTGCTGAATTGGTGTTGAATCAGTGGTGGTTTGGCATTTGGGTGGTGGCTGTGCTTGGTGACTGGTATTTGCTGGTGTTTTTTTTTTTTTTTTTTTCCTGTTTTGTTGGTGGTTTCTACCTTGCTGGGTGTGTGATGGTGGGGTGGTGGTGGTGGTGGTTGCTACCTTGCTGGGAATGTGTGGTGGTGAAGTGGTGGTTGTGCCGGTGGTGGCTGGTTGGTGTTGTTGCGACAGTGATGGTTGGTGGATGTTGTTGCTTGGTGATTGGTATTTGTTTGTTGTTGGTGGTTGAGATAATATATTATTTTAATGAGTAGTATATATTATTTTAATGTATAGAATTGAATTATAAAACATCTGATAAATGTGATGTTGTAAAATGATGTGGTAAAATAATAAAGTAGGTGTTTGGTGTTGCAAAATAGCATTTTTTTTACAACATCTGCTGTGGATGCTCTAATAGATGGTATTTCGGCATTTCGATTTTAGTTTAGCCTATGAATCATATTTGATGGTTTTATATTATTTTAAAAAATCAATTTATTACTTGTGAAATTCTACGGATGAAATTAAAAAATTGAACAATCTTTAATAAACCAAATGTCAATATAATATTTATAATTATTAGCTTTTGGTACCCTTGTTAACAGTAGCAAGGGATGGGGCCAAAGGAACCTATAGCTATTCCACCAAGACTTTTCTTTTCTTTTTCTTTTCTTTTTCTTTTTTATCTTCTCTCTTGGCCCCCAATGCTTTTTTAAATCCCACTCCTACAATGTGGTTTCTGACTTCCTGTCACTGTTGTTCCCATGATTTGGGTAGGTAAGTCTATAATTTCACACTTCAAACAATAGTTACTATACATGTATTCAATTGAACGTGTGACACATGTATCATCTTTACATGAATGAATACATGTAACGAATTGAACTTATGAAATGTATCATCTTGCAATTAGATGTCTAGATTAGTTATTAATGTTAACAGTTCTTATATCTTTACACAAGCTTCAATCCTCTTGAAAACATTTCTTTGACTTCCTCCATGTTAATGTATATTGTATATATATATTCTTCAACTCAACTCTTTTTATTGTCAGTCTCTTCAATCTTATTTTTGTTTTGGGTCTTTAAAGTTGATTTATTTATTTAGAGTATTCCATTCAAGATGTATTACCCTTTTTAGTTTCATTTACAAACATTTCGATCGGTCATATAAACTGTTTTTATATCCAATTAATTAACATAGTTATCTACACTTAAATAGTCAGCACAAGGTTGACAGTATCATAGATTTTATAGGTTCTTCAATAATATGAGAGCATAAGTAAGGTTAGGATTTACAATTTTAAATTGAGTGTAACAAGAGTAAAACCTAAAAGTTTATGTCCTTCGTGTATAATATTAAATATTAGCTGTCGGTTGAAAATATTATAATCCAAGATATCTAAATTCGATGTACACCCATTAATCCATTATACAGTAACCATAATCCTATATATTTATAATGCAAGTACAACAATTTTGAAAAATTTTCCTTTTTGAGAAACATACGCAAGGAAGAGGAAATGAGATCAAAACATAAAAGCATACTACAAATTCTATTCAAAAGACATGGTAACTTTTAAGGGAGAGTCAGACAAATTATACTACTCACAACACATTCTTTTAAATAACATAATTTAGAAACACACACACACACACAAGGGAAAAGAAATTAGATTATAACACAAATGCATATTACAAACTCTATGGAACAGCAATTTAGGGTTAACAACTATATATTTCAATTTATCTTTAAACCCTACATTAGAATCTTGGTACATCATATTTTCTTTAAATGGTAAAACATATACTTCCATATAAAAATACAATCATAATAAATATCTTGGGATTTAGATCTTCTAGAATTCTTAGGGTACTCTATCAGGTAGAGTTTTTTTTAAATCTCCACCATTCTTTTAAAAATAAATGGTTGAGATTATACCACATCATCAATCCATTAATACATTCTTAAATTTGTCTTTCAAAAGACAAAAAAAAAAAGTACTACTCTCAATGTAGGATTACTAAACGAGTCTAATCAAATCTCCTTCTTTTTTTCTTTTTCTTTTTTTAATTTCATTTTATTTAAATCATCAAACACAAAAAAGCTCTCCTGCAATCCTACCTGAATTAAGGGCAAAATCAAATCATCCATTTATGTTTATTGGAAGAGCAAATAAACCATATAAGTAAAATCAAATCATCCATGGCTGTTTGTCAAAAGAGCAATGAAACCCATATGTGGGGGTTTTTGATTCATTTTCCCTTCTCTTGAAATCAACAGATGGAATTGTAACCATTATTTTTTTTTTTTTAAAGGTGGATTCTTGAGAGCCAGGTTGATCAAAGCAACAACTGCTTAACAACTATCCATGTACGATTTAATTTTGAAGAGATAAACTTTGATGAATCTGGATTCAAATAGGAGTGCTTAGGCATTGATGAATTTTGAGTTTTTGTGGCTTGGTAGTTTAACGTTAATAGGAGTTAATTTTTTTTTTCTTCTTGAAAGATAAATTTAGGGATTTATTAATGGATTAATGATGTGGTGACATCTTAGCCATTTATTTTTAAGAATGGTGGAGATTTAAAAAATTCTATTTGATAGAGTACCCTAAAAACTCTAAAAGATCTGAATTCTTGTGCTAAAATATATAGTTCTATATATAAACACAATCCTAATAAATAACTATTTATAATTATCATGATTATCAAATTTCATTTTTTTATAATATAAAATTATATATATATATATATATATATATATATATCTTATTATATTAAACTTTTCTTTTTAAAAAAATTTTATGTTCATTGTGCGAGTTAAAATCTAATTATTTTAAAAATTCAAAAATACTAGTCATTTCTTGTTGTATTGTTCAAATAAACTTAATGATATTAAATACATACAATTTATTTTTAGCAAGGAATCCGATTTAAGATAATGCTTTGGAAATGTACTTGGTAACATAATTAGAACCCTCTCATTTATGTTAAATAGTGTATATTACATGGAAACAATATATAAATACACCTTAAAATTATGGTAAGAAATTAAATTTACGATTATTCATTCTTTATTTGCATGCCAACATTTGCACAAGGCATGTTGTTGTGGTATATACGTTTATAGATGTTAAGACTCAAGAGTAATGATTACTAGGCAATTTTAATTATAAATAGATTCTCTTGAACCTTTCTTTTCATCAGAAAATTTATTAATCAAAATTTTGAAAGTGCGTTTTAGATGATATTGATCTATCGGATCAGTGACTTATTACCAGAGTTGAACATTATGTATGAGTTGAAGACTCTCAGGGTAATGCATGAATATAGACCAATTTGTCTTCATTGAGGTTAGCTTATTTCGATTTCTTTCTCCTTTATGACAATTAAAATTATGCTATGATCTTTCTTATTCTTTCTTTTTGAATATTGGATTGCAGATTGTGTTAGAAGATTTACATCATCCATTGTAAAACTCTAGAATCTCCGCTTTATGCTACCAATTTCAATTACATATGGAGTGTACCAACCTTGCAAAGTATCAAAATGTTCAAGAAGGATAAAATATTGAATTGATTTGAAGTTTGTAGTAGAAACAACCTCTGCAATAACGTCATATGACTCATATTGTTGATTTATCCCAATTGATATATCACATTCTGTTTGAATAAACTAAAGCAGAGAGTACATAAGATAAAATGATCTAACGCAGCTGACCTAACATAGGAGGAGATTCAGAACTTTCCAGCAGAGTAATTCGTTTCTATGAATTCTTAAAAAGAGTACATGTAATTTTGCCTACCGATTGCTGAGTCAATTTTAAAACTTAGATGGATCATTTATTTCTTTATTACTCAATGGAACAGGTGAAAAGATGACAACCATTTCATTTTATTTCAATGATTCGTGTGACGCAAATCAAATATCTATCCATTTAAATTTTCATTACCATTTTTTTTTCTTAGTGCCATTTAAAATCGCTCGATCATATAATATAAAAACCCTCCCTCGTGATTTTGGTTGTTCAGTTCATTGATTCATTCTTTTTTTATATTTTTATGAAAATTTTTATTCATTCTCAATCATATAAAAACCTACCCACGTGATTTTGATGGTTTTCCTATGCCAATAAAGGAAGGTCTTGAAAAAAAAAAAATATATATATATATATCAATCCAAAACCCTTACTTTTTTTATGGAACAAGATTATAGTGTCCATTTGGTTTAGCGTTTTCCAGGGAAAAAGCACTTTGTGATTTCAAAACGGGATATTTTTCAATTTTAGGCATTTGGTAAGATTTTCAAATTGCACCTTCTCAAAACGCAGACCACCAAAAAGCTCGATTCGGTATTGGACCATCTAAGGTGCAATTCCAAAACGTATGGTTGCTTTCCATGTTACCATTGAATATTTTGTAAATTGTCCCTATTTTACCCTTAGCCTTTTTTTTAATCCCAATTTTACCCAAATCTCTAACAAAAAATATAGTCAGAAAAGAGACTCACTAGCGGAGTGGGGAATTGGAAGTGGCGGTGTAGTGAAGAAGACCATTGAAGATGGAAGGTCAGATTGGAATTGTAAAGGATGAGGCTTGATTTGTGGGTTTGGTTTAGGATGTCATATGGTGGGGTTTGTCCGTTTATGTGTGAGAGTGAAAGCTAAGGTCTTTAACTATGGCATGGTGGAGCTTATGTGTTGGTGGCTTGGTGCTGCAATGATGCTCTTCATCTCGGGGCATAGAGAGAGCGAGAGGGAGACCAGTGTTGGCTGTTTGTTACGGAAGAAGAGAATGAGTGGATGAGAAAAAAGAAATAAAGAGATACGTGCATGGAAGACATGCATTCAGGTGAAAAAAATGTGGAAGACATGCACGGAAGGAAATAAAATTTTAAAGATAAAATTTTAAATTACAAAAATTTAAAAGAAAAAAAAATATAGCACTACAAATTATTTTACAAGTTTTTTGCCACAATTGTAATGTGACGGTGTGTGAGTGATAAAAAAAAAAAAAAAAGTATATGAGTGGTAGAGAAAAAATTGTGAGTTTATGTATAAGTGGTAAGCAACCAGCCACTGTCTACCACTAAATAATTACGACAAAAACATTGTGAAATAGTTTGTAGTATTAAAATCACTCATTTAAAACATAAATGTTGATAAAATATTATGAGTAATGTTACATACACAAACTATTATACAATATTTTTACAAACTGTTAATGTGACTTTAACATTTTCCAAATAATTATTGATAAGTAATAATGTAATATTAGTAGTGGGCCCAAACTAGAACTAGTAAAAATTTGCTACATCATCAGTAACAACAAATAATTATGACAAAAAAATAACACAAACATAATAATAATAATAATAATAATAATAATAATAATAATAATAATAATAATATTATTATTATTATTATTATTATTATATAAAATCGAAACCTTTGACTTTTTATTAACCTCTCCAGAACTTGCCACATCATTATTATTATCTTTATATAATTAAAAAAATTAACAATAATTCCTAATTTACATTTCTTTGACTTATATTAGAATTTAAAAAATAAAATGACTCACTTTAGGTTTCAAAAAAAAAGAAAAAAGACTCACTTAAAAAAATAAATTAAAAAACTTTGGGATTAAGAAAAAAAGACAGCTTCCCTCTTCAAAACCCTAGCAATTACCACCTTGAAACCCTAAACTTAACTTCACTTTAGGAATCAAAAAAAATAAAATAAAATGTTAGGATTGAGAAAAAAAGAAAGAGAGACTCCTATTAGGACTCTATTCCCTCCTCAAAACCCTAGCAATTACTACCTTGAAACCCTAAGCTTAACTTGGCAAGGCAATGTTCTTTCTTTGTTATTTGCTTTCATATGTGCCTAAGATTTTCTTTCATATTATCTATATATAATATAAAAAATAAAAATAAAAAAAAATAAAAACTTAACAATAATTCCTAATTTACTTTTCTTTAACTTACGTTAGAATTTTTAAAAAAAATGACTCACTTTAGGTTTCAAAAAAAAAAAAGGAAAGAAAGAAAGAAAGACTCATGTAAGAAAAAAAAAAAAAAAAAAAAAAAAACACTTTAGGATGAAGAGAGAGAGAGAGAGAGAGAGAGAGAGAGAGAGAGAGAGATTCCTGTTAGGGCTCTTTCTTCCCTCCTCAAAACCCTAGCAATTACGACCTCAAAACCCTAAACTTAACTTCACTTTAGGATTCAAAAAAAAAAAAAAAAGAGACTCACATAAAAATAAAATTAAAAAAATAACATTAGGATTGAGAAAAAAAAGAGAGAGAGACTCCTGTTAGGACCTATGTTTTAAAAAACGGACTGGACTGACCGGTTCAACAGGTTGAACTGGGAACTGGAGGCCAGTCTGGTCCGAAAAATGGCCAAAAACCGGTCCAAATCGGATTAAACTGGAAATTTTGAAAAATCGGTCTGGCTCTTGGTTCGATTTTTAAAACCATGGTTAGGACTCTCTTCCCTCCTCAAAACCCTAGCAATTACCACCTCAAAGCCCTAAACTTAACTTGGCAAGGCAACGTTCTTTCTTTTTAATTTGCTTTCATATGTGCCTGAGATTTCCTTTCTATCTTATTCTTTTGTTATGTTTAGAATTGATTTTCTTTTGAGTATTTGGTTTAATCTCCATATTTATATTGACATTGTTTTTGTGGCTTTGGTTTTTGGATTGAAATTTCTAATAATTATTTTATATTGTATATGGCAGATGAAGCATCTCTATTTTTTGGAGAAATATCAAAACTGCAACCTATGTCTTCCAGCCCAGGGAATGGTAAATTTTTATTTGGTATATTATATATAATTTTTTTTGAATTTGAAGGATTTTGTTTGGTTTTGAAGTAGAATTTGGGGATTCTATAAAATTTGGAAGTTTTAAGTCTCGGGGTTTTTGGTATTTGCGTCTCAGTAGGTTGATCTTTATTCCTCACCTTATATGCTTTTGCTTTATTGAGAATTTTTATTTGGGTTCATGTGATTTTTTGTTTTCTTAATTAAAGCTATGATTTTTGGTTGATTAATTATTTGGTTAGATTAATTTCAATTAATTATTTGTTTAGATTCAACATAAAAGATAATGGAATTAGGTGTTATAATTTTGATATTGTTCCATGTTTTGAATTGTCTATATTGTCATTACTAAGACTAAGTAAGATTGAGAAAGTCATATTGTTGCTCAAATTTGAAATTTGGTGTGTCTTCCTCATATCATGGTCTTTATTTATATCTTTGTAGTTTATATTAGTTTTAAGTGTGTGTGTGTATATATATAACTTTTGGGAGTTTTACTTTGCACCTATAGTGAGATGTTGACAACATAAGCATATATGTATGGTATTAACATTTTATAAAAATCTCTTTTACAACCCAATAATGTTCTATGTTAGACAGCACTTCTAAACTATAGAAAATCATAGAAGTTAAATATTTCTCCTCCCTTGTATTTTATTTAATTATGACAGTAATTTTTTTTTTTTTTTAATGATAACTAGCAAAATGTCTATAATATGCATATTATTGACCCAATTTTCTATTTCTAAATTTCTTAGATTTTATTTTATAAATAAATTTTTCGTGCATCGCATGGATTAGCGACTAGCACTTTACAAGTATAAATGCTTGTGCGGTGTGGGGGGCAAGAGTCAGGATTCAAGTCTCTAGGAGGGAGTTTCACACATATATACACTTATATTATGCTAGAGTAGAAATTCTATCTTGTAAAAAAAAAAAACAATATATGCATGAATACAAGTAATGAATTGAATGTGTAACGTACATCATCTTTACATGCATGAATACATGTAATGAACTTGACTTATGTAATGTATCATCTTGCCATTAGGTGCCTAGATAAGTTATTAATGTTAACACACTCTCTTTCTCTCTCTTCTATCTTGTATAAAAAAAATATATAACTCTCTCTCTATATACACACATACTCAACTCTCTCTAGTTAGAGGTCTTGCTGCCCATGTATATGGGCCTTGAGAATATTTTCATTAGGTTGTTGGGGGGTTTTCTCAAGTGTTGATTCAGCCCAAGCACGTGGGCCTTGTTGGCCGACTTTGTGGGTCTCAGCCCACGTTAATCTATTGTCCCAAAATTGTCTCTAACATCCCAGTAACACCCTACAATTTAAAGATGGTTCTACCAGAGCAAAAAAAAAAAAAATGGTTCTACTTATTGATAAGGGGAAAAAAATTCAAAAAGTGTTATCAATTTTACTATAAAAAATTTACAAACTAAAATAACAATTTATATAATTGGTGTTATATCAACAATAGAATATTTCTTCATTACAACAATTTTTTTTGCCTACAATGTAGACTCTACATTCCACTATTAATGTAAACTAATAAATTTTCATTAAAGAAAACTTATTATAATGCATTATCGGACCAAGTGTATGGAGTCACTGTCATCGCATACTTTCAATATTTGTATGTGTGTTAAAATACTTAGTATTCTCCGCACAAAAAAAAAAAAAAAAAAAAAAAAAGAAAAAAAAAAAAAGAAAAAAGAAAATGGGCATGGAATATTGGGGCCAGGGGCCATCTGGTTAAAGAGAAATGCCTAGATTAAGCCCAATTCTTCAAAATTATCACGTGCATAATCTTCTTTTCGCCGGTACTAATTGATGTGCTAATTGCTTAGTGATGGCACATTGGTAACCATCATCACACAAATCTCCTGACCTCAAATTAACAATCGAGCAAAAATTGATAAAATATTTGGAGATTTTTGTTGATTCAAACATATTTCTTTTGTACGCAGGAATTGTTGTATCTATTGTTGACTGTGCTTGAAATTGTCTTATGTAGTTATGTGTCCAACACCACTGTCAACAGAAATTGAGACCTTATAAATAAGCCATAACTAATTCTTCCTCCAACCCGTTAAACACACCAAGTTGAGTAGATGAAGGACATTATTTGGCTACAAATTTTGTTGTAGTCTAAGACCATAAATTTGGTTGCAGTAGGTGGAAGATGACATGTGTCCCCGTAATGTGTATATGACTTACTAAACCACGCTTAAGTTAATCAATAATTTTAAGTAAGTCATATGCACTGAACATAACATGAACACATATCATCTTCCTAATATTAGTTGTAGATTTAAGCTAAAACAAAGTTTGTAACCCAAACTTTGTCCAAGTAAATGATGAATCATGAAAGATTATATTCTGCCTAACCCAATATAAACAACTTGCATTAATCACTATTGTGCTGAACAAGGGAATAAAGATATTCTGTCTAATTCTTTGCATTCCATTTTAATAAGCTCTTATGAAGTAACAAAAAAAAAGAAAAACCACATGATATACTATATTTGATAAAGTATAAAATGGAACACAAGATTTTTATTTTTGAATGAAAACATTGAGACTAAAATTTTTTTTTTAAAAAGGAGTGTCTTACTTTATGCTTCATCAATTGTAGTATGTGATATTTGATTTTTGGTCATTTTAAATTTTGATTAAGTTAAAAAGGAAGAAAAAATAATATTGTGTTAGGATTGATGGAACTCTCTCAGGGTTTAAGTTGGTGTGGGTCAATAAACACATGCACATACAAGACCTCTTTTTGTTCATTAAAAAAAAAACATATATATAGTGGATTATTGGTTGATTTTTTATAAATTAAAAAAAATATATAGATTAAAAAAAGATCCTCGTTTTATTTTTGAATAAAGAAGTTAACAAACCAGACAAATGCGAACATGTTACACTTGCAATTTACAAAAGGCACAATGTACCGAATTCCACCACACAAAAAAAAAAAAGGACCATTTTACACACAGGACTAATTACACCATTTTTCAAACATTGACGCTGAAAATAGCCATAACTAACAAAGCAAATGATCAACTCGGAAAATCTTATTCTATCACAGAGTTCACAACCCGAGGCACTACTATATATACATATATACCTTCTCCAACATCAATGGTGAGGCTTCGTGAGGGCACCGTAGGTCACGGGTGAAGGTGGAGTCATTTCATCAATTGTAGGAAAAACCTCATCTTTTTCTTCTTCCAAAGAGTTACTGGTAGTACCAATCTTACAAGGAACAATACTGAAAGTACTCTCTCTTGGGCAGCTTCTTCTCTGCGTAGTAAAGAAACGGTTGCACTCAGCTGCAGATTTCTGCTCTCGAAGCCCAGAAATACAATTCTTCCTTACATCAAGCCTGGCTTTACTTATCAATTTCCTACACAAAGGCCCTACTTCTGTGAAGAAATTGTAAGATAATGAAAAATTGTACCCATTTTTTAACCGGCATAATGATTCTGGAATAGTCCCGTAAAACTGATTATGAGCCAAATTGAGCAACTCCATCTTAAACAAACACCCAAATGATTGTGGAATTGGACCCGTCAATAAATTCCCACCAACATCAAACACTGTGGCTTTTTGTAAGTACCCAATTTCAGAAGGCAAACAACCGCTCAACCTGTTGTTCAAGAAGAGTACTTCAAGCAGGGTGTTCCAAGCTTGGCCAATACTATGTGGGATTTCACCAGTGAAATGGTTGTTGGCAAGTGTGAGATACAAAGCTGGTGTGTTACCTAACGTAGCTGGAATTGTCTGATTGAACCCGTTGTTGTTAACAAACAACACGTTTGTGTCAAGGTCGAATAATCGACGTGGGACTATACCAGCATAAGTGTTGAACCTAAGGTCCACAAATGTTAAATTCGTGGCACCAAGTATATAAGCTGGAAATTGACCAAGGAATTTGTTGTTACTCAAATCCAGCTCGTATAGATAACGTAATTGTTTGAGGTTTTTATTAATAGGTCCACTAAAGTTGTTAGAATTGGCATGAAAGATAGCAATGTCCGGCAAATATCGAATAAAGCGATAAAAGTTCAAGAAAGTACCACCAAATCTTGCACCATTGAAGGTAATTCGAGCAAGTCCGGTAATGTTTAAGTCAGGGACAGTGTCACAATAGAACCCTTTGAAAAGGCAATAGTTGTTTCCAACCCAAGTGCGAGTATAGCCTTTTGGGTCGCAGGTAATGTTTCTTTTGAGTTCTTTGGTGATGAATAGAATTCTGGCTCTATTGGACAAGGGTCCAGGATCTGTTTTGTTGCGACGAGGCATGAGATGAAGTCCTGGTGGGTATAGTGGTGGTCGCGGCCGGGTACGATGGATCGTAGGGTTAGGATGAGGTGGTAGAGGACATCCAGCAGGTTGGGCAAGGCCATGCAGAGAATTGGAACATAGGAAAAATAAGGCTGAAATAAGTGTTCGGAACATCATTGCGTGAGTGAACAAAGAAGAAGGTTTTGTGCAAACATGTGAAGTAGCTGTAGTTCACCACTTCTTTATAGTACCAGATGTATCTTAGAGCATTCACATTGCCAATTGTATATGGCATATGTTAGTGTATTTTACCATCAATGCACAAAAAACCCATTTCATCCGGCCTTCTAAACTTGTAAACTTTTTTACAATACTGCTACAGTACCATCTTACTTTTATGACGGTACTGTAGCATCTTGCATAAGTATTATATTATTTCTCTCTCTCAGCCATTCAGTTGTCCTCTTCCTTCTTCTTTTTTCCTTTGATTCTCTCTTTCTTCATCTCAGTTCTCACTCCCTCTTTGATTCTCTCTCGTTCAAAGCATGCCACCAGAGCTAGGTCGCTGGGTCGGTGATCGATGTCGAGATGGGTCTGGGTCAACGATCAATGGAAGTGACGTGAGGTGGTCTCGATGGTGGCGGTGTGGGTCTAGGTCAGTGATCGATGGCGGTAACGTGGGGTGGTCTCGATGGTGGCAACATAGGTCTGGGTCGGTGATAGATGGCGGCAACATGGCGTGGTCTCAATGGTGGCGGCATGGGTCTGGGTCGGTGGGTTTGGGGTGGTCTGTGATGGTGGGTTAATCTGATGGGTTTGTATCAATGAGTTTGTATCTGATGGGTTTGTATCGGTGGGTTTTTTTTTTTTTTTTTGGTAAGTCTAGCAGTTATATATAATCTTCTCAGAAACATGAATATATATCGATGGTTTGTATCTGATGGGTTTGTATCGGTGAAAGTTTGTATCTGATGGGGTGGTCTAGGTTAGTGGGTTTGTATCTAATGGTGGGCCTGTATCTAATGGGTTTTTTCATGGTGGTAGTGCGGGGGGGGGGGGGGGGGGGATTCTTGTGGCAGAGGGGGTGGTGATGGGTGGCTGAAAGAGAGAGACAATGAGAAAGAGATAAACACTGATGGAGGAGAAGGGTGGGAGAGAGATTGGATTAGTATTAATTTATTGGGTAGTTATATTATTTTAATAAGTTGAATAGAAAAATAAAAATTGGGATGTTGAGAGTGTTGTAAAATGGTATGGTATAAATGATAAAGTAGGTTTTGAGATGGTAAAATAGAATAGTTAGAAGATTCCGAATACGAATGCTCTTAGTGCAGATGGGGTGGCGCTAGTTTAAAATTTTAAATATTTGTTACCTTTTTGTACATGTGGTAGCAGACTAGCAATTTAGGTGGGACAAGAATTACAGGATCCTATGATTTCTATCAACTGTAATAATAATTAATAACAATGTAGTAGAAACTTTCTTTACAACATTTGTCATAATTGTTTCTACACACTAGCTATCATTTTTGTTATTATTTGATGACATGTGTGAGTTTAATCCATGAATTCACCACTTTTTCTTTATTATTTGCAATTGTACGTGGTAAGATATATTGCGGTAAGAGTTATTAACACAGAAATTGTGTTTATATATTTTCTCTTTTTCTAATTAGTGATATAATCTGTTGTGAGTGGTGGGCACAAAAATAATGGATTCATTGAAAAATTGTACACCAATACTCATAATTAGGACGGAGGCATTCTATGGCATTGGAGGGCAATGGTCCCCCCAAATTCTTAAAAAATTTGGTCACTCATAATTGCACACTTATAACAACACATGCATGAATACATGTAATGAATTCAACTCGTGTGACATGTATCATATTTACATGCATGAAGACAGGTAATGAATTTAACTTATGAAATGTATTATCTTGCCATTAGATGTCTAGATAAGTTATTAATGTTAACAGTTTTTTTTAATGGAATATTAATGTTAACAGTTGTCAACTTTTTATATCATTACACGAGTTTCAATCCTCTTGAAAAAAAAGAAAAGGGAAATGCTAACGAGTGCCCTTAGGGCACTGGTTAAGAATCCATTTAAAGAAAGTTTTTATGGGAAAAGAAAAAAAAAACAATTAATGTTTTGACAACTTTTTTCATTTCCCATAAAAGTGATGTCAAAACTTTTTTAAAATTGATCGTTAATGAATGCCCTCAGGGCACTCGTTAGCTTCACTCTGTCCCTCTTTTATAGTGTATGTCAGAGTATATATGTTCTTATACTCAACTCTCTTTATTGTCAATGTCTTCAATAGCATCTATGTTTTGGGTCTTAAAAGTTTATCCATTTAAAGCATTCCATCGATTCAAGATGTCTATAATTTGATTTACAATCATTTCGGTCATGTCGCTTGTTTTTTTTAATCCAATTAAGATAGTTATCTACACTTAAATAGTCAGTACAAGGTTGACTATATTATAGATTTTATTGGTTCTTAAATAATATAAGAGCTTGGAACAGAGCTCAGAGTTTGAGTTAGTAAGGCCAATGATATGTGGTTTGAGGTTGTTTAAACTGATTTGTGATGTTTGGGTTAATAGGATAAAACTTAGGCACAATATCTTAAGTGTTGTTCTTTAGCTTCCCCTTTTAAGATTCAGTCATGTGGCTACTTAACTAAAAAATACACTTCTTTGAGTTCCTTCCCATGAGAAAAAATCCACATAGCAAAATCTTAAAAAGGAAACTTAAAGAATAACACCTAAGTACTATATCTAAGTCTTGCTAGGGTTAATATGTGGACGGGGGGCAAAATTTTGGAAAGTAGCAGGTGTCAAGTTTTATTTTTTTTGGGCCCAATTCAAATTAGGCCATAATATATCTTTTTTTTTTTAAAAAAAAAAAAATGCTGCTAGGAGGACCATGGCCCCCTTGGACTCCATCCCTAATTAATGAGAGTATGTATATGTAAGGAACCATATAAATATAAGGCTTAAAATTTTAAATTGAGCGGAAGAAGAGAAAACCTAAAAGTTATGCCATTCATGTATTGTGGGGAGTAGAAGAATTCTCGTCCAGGCCTTAAGCCCAATAATGGACTAGGCCACGAGAGCGAATTAGGCCAAGCCTTATACTTGAAGGAAGTCCCAGAGGGCAACGGGCTGTGAGAAAGAGGAAGTTAAGCCATCCCCCACACCCAAGGAAGGAAAACACCATGGAAAACGATTCCTATGGAGAAGGTGAAGGACAAACCTTACTTGAAGCGAGGTGCACGAATGATCCACATGTAGCTCACAGACGATGCCCAGGACTGCATGAAACTTCCTGAACACGCAAGAAGATTGAAGATTTTTACCTCTGCATCAATTTGGGAGCCTTTACCTAACGTCTACCGCATTAAATACATATGAGACAAACTAAACAGAGAAAATATCCCCCAGAAGACAGAGCTCAAGGATAAGGGGGGGGGGGGGGAGGAGGAAACCGATAAAGTAAGGAAAAATATCCCTGAGTGTTTAGCTGGCAACAAGACAGCTGTAAGGATAAGAATGAGAAGTGTGCCTATAAATAAGGAGGAAGAAGCAGAATTGAAGAGGTTCTTTTTTTGGGTTTGGTTTGAAAAAAGAAGTCAGACAACCTAGGAGAAAGAGAGAGAATGTATAACACCACAGGGACAAGTGAGGAACCAGGATGTAATACTTGTAATACCATGGTAACATGTATTTTGTCAATGAAATCAATTGTTTGAGCTTCCCATTATAGAGTGTTTATTTCCAGTTGTTCAATTATAAATAAATTGTGTGAGACTTGTTAGCTGTAATCTGTGGAAGTCCACGGGGACTAGTTTTGGTCTGCCCACATGTATAATTATAAATAATGGTTGTCCGTGGAAGATATCTAATATATCTAAATTTGATGCACACCCATTACATAATTTATAATTTTAAGGCTGATCTAGGGTTACCAACTATATATCCATACATTGGGTTGTAACAACTTATATAGTAAATATATATTTATATGAATGGTTTTTTTGTTGTGAAAGCTTATGGTCGGGTCATATTGATTCTTACTTTTAGTTCTTTCCTTCCTCTTTATCACTCTCAGCAATTAAGAAACTTAAATTATATAAAATCTAATAAAATAAAAAAAAGAACTTGAATCCTAAGCAATTTTGATTATAAATAGACCTTTTTTGACTTTTATTTTGATTAGAAAAATTTGATTGATGTAATATCACGAGAGTTTGTGTTAGATGACATTGATCTATATCATATTCGTGATTTACTATAGTTGAACATTATGTGTATAGGTTGAAGATTCTCTAGGTAATGCATGAATATAACCTAGTTTGTCTTCAATCAGGTCAGCTTAATTCTTTTGATTTCTACTCCTTTATGACAATCAATATTATGATCTGTCTTTCTTATTCTTTATTTTTGAATTTTTGGTTGCAGATTGTGTTAGACGATCACAAATCATCCATTTATAAACTCTAGAATCTCCACCTTGTGCTACCCTTCACAGTCAAATATGGAGTGTACCTGCCCTGCAAGGCATAAGAATGTTTGTGAACATTAAATTAAACAATTTTTGTACTTCGTAGTAGAAACCGCTTCTTAAAAAACATTAATCTTATTGTTAATCTCACGTTTGCTGATTGTTGTGTATATTTTAAAACTTAAGTGGATCAATAATGTCTTATCAATCAATGAAACCTGGTGAAAAGATGACATGACCATTTCAGTTCATTCAATGGTAAGTGTGATGCAAATCAAATATCTATCATACAAAAACAAAAAGCACATAGACTGATAGAAGTTTCATTTCATTACCATTTTCTTTTTTTCTGAGTGCCATTTAAAACTGGTCAATTATATAAAAACCCTCCCACTTGTTTGGTTGTATTCATTCTTTTATTTATTTTTTAATGAATAGTTCATTGATTCATTCAATCATATGAAAACCTTTACCTTCCCATGTGATTTTGGTGGTTCTCCCATGCCAATAAGCGAAGGTCTCGAGGAGAAAAATAAAGGCGCAAGACCAATCCAAACCGCTCACTTTTTTTATGGAAAGGGACTACAGGAATCTGTTGCTTTCATCATTCTTAAAAAAATAAATAAATAAATCAATTTTCTTATTATCAATAATTGAAAAGTGGTCTCTACCTTTTTCGATCAAAAAATAATTGAAAAGTGGAAGTGGAACTATGTGCGAGAAACAGAATGTTTCTTTTCTGGACAGATCAAAGATAAAGCAACCAATCAATGTTGTTTTGACAAAGAAAGAAAAGCTAAAGCAAGATTATTACAGTAGTATTTTTTTTCTAAAACAGGGACACGTCTAAATTGACAAAGGCTGCATTGAAATAGTTGCAACAGGCAAAGGTTTTGGTCACTGGATAGGCTGCAGTACTGATCTGCACCTGTTACAAGCTTGAAGGGGTACTGCTATTTACGTGTTATTTACGCTCGAAGTCTCGGATAATACTGAAAGGGCATGCAAGAGTAAAAAAAAAAAAAATTGGTCTACGTAGAGAAAAATGCCTTTTAGAAAAAAAAAATAATAATAAAAAAAATAAAAAAATGCTAGTTGCATGATATATATTTTTCGTTACTATTTTTATAACTTTTAAACATTCACTTTCAATTAAAGTCCAATATTGATATTATTTTTAGGTGAATCAATCACAATAAATTATATATCAATAATTCTAAAAAATATTGTATCCTTAAACTTATTATTAAGTAAAAACTCTTGGGCATAATGTTTTTTGTGAATGTTAATTAAGGTTTTTTTTTTTTTTTTATAGGAGTTAATTAAGGTATTAATATAACATAATAGTAATATTATGATTGTGCGATGCACAACTTAATTTAAAATATTTTTAAAATGTAATTAAATTGAAATTTTCTAACTTGTGAAGGATATTTTAACTCTTGGGGTAGTAATTCACTAATTCTACACAACACAAAAGGCACATTTAGTACATTTGGATAGCTATTGAATGGAAATATAAATCAGTATTTTAAGAATTATAGAAATTTGAAGGCAATTTGGAAAAAAGAAAATATTGATATGGTGGTTAATTATTTCTTATTATAAAATGGCATGGCAATCATCATGGGATTCATAATAATAATAAAACAATTGAAAATACACACACACACACACACATATATATATATATATATATATATACACTACAATGTTTCAATGCCGGCCATAGCCATATACACCATGTATAGAAATTAGAAACTCTAAGATTATTCACTTTTTTCCTTTTAAAAAAGAAGAAGAAATTGCAGCTAAAATAGTACTACTTGGTTCTTAGCACGAAGCATCATGGGTTTAATGGCAGTAACTAACAACTCCAAATGGCTAAATTAGTTGGAGCAAATCATTTTGACAAATCCAACAAAGAAAGATACATATAAACAATTTAACTGTAATCAATAATATGATACACATTATCTCAAAAAAAAAAAAAAAAAAAAAATATATATATATATATATATATATATATATATATATATATATATATATGATATACACATTATACAATATGAAAGTATAGACAAATTCCTTTGTAATGTGAGAGTTACCTCAATTATTTCATAATCCACATTTTGAACATGAAGAACTTTGGAAAGGTCCATTATCTTAGCCAATTACTATAACGAATCATAGAACCTGTTAAACTATATAAACTTATATATTAAAAAACAATTTAGCATTAGCTCTTTTTGTTATGAAGAAAAGAAAACCCTAGAAAAGGAGGAAAATTGACTTTATATCTTGCAGTTTCATTGTGTTTGGATTCGAACTTTATTTTCTTAGTTAATTTGAGACATGAAAGGCTCAATTTCTTATATATTTTCTCAGCAATCAAATTAATATTTTTACTAAAAAAATTAATACAAACAAAATAAAACAAAAGAACAGAAATTCAACGGATACAAAATGAAAATATTGTAAATTTGATAAAAATAAAAGGAAACCCCTAAAAGTTCAATGAGAACCGTATGAAAAGAAATACAAATTGAAGCCCCTTGTGCGTACCCTTTTTTTTTAGAGAGTTTTAACCTATGGCGTCCGCTCCTGATAATAGCTCTTTATCAACAGACCAAGACACCAATCAGTTTTTGGTGTAGGCGGGGATTGAATCCCAGATCTCTTATACAACCATCAGAGATTTTACCGATTGAGTTAACTGGAACCCACTACCCTTATAACCTTATAATTAGGATTTCTTTCCTTTTAATATATGGATTCAGATCATGGGGTGTTTGTCACACCAAACGGGAAAGGATAAGGCTGCACACGTATTGGCGCAAGGCACTACAAAAATGTAGTTTCTCATAGTTATTGGATTGAGGATTGTCCTTTTTTTGTGCAATATATTATCCATGGATTTATATTTTTTTCATTCACTAATGAAAGTTTCAAAGTTTTCTTTAATAAAAAATAAGTAAATAAAAAATTCATCCTTTATCTATCTGAACAGCATGTAGGTGTAGATGTCTATCAATTCCTCCCCTTTTCTTATTTATTTATTAATTACACATCTACCTTTTTAAAAAAATAATTATACTTTTACTTGTACACAGTACACACCCTTTTGCGCAGGACTATGCCACTTGCTCCAATATCTATTTTACCTTTTTTATTTTTTAATGAAATTGATAACAATAATTAAGTCTTAGTATCTATCCAAAGATTTTTTTTTTGATAACTATCTATCCAAAGAATTGATAAAGCAATAGAGGAAAAATTGATAAGAACAATTAAAATGTTGTTTCTATGTAATAAGTTGATACAATTTGATGCAATCACTTGGTAATTAAACTAAATATCTATTTAACACAATCACAACTACTAAACCAAACTTTTAAATATCTATTTAACACAATCACAACTACTAAACCAAACTTTTATTATATTAGCATATTAACATATGACAGGATATTAAACCAAGCAATTACTATTAATACACTTTTAAGATCAATCATGGATGGGTCCATGTGCCAAATTATTAGGGAGGTTTGAGCATTACAAAAAGGGGCCGCATATATTCTTGCAAAAAGAGGCCGCGTCCAATAATGGAATACAAATCTTCTGTACCACTTTTTGTATTCTACTTTATGTTCCACTAATTATAATTTATCGCAAGTTTTTTTTTTTTTCATTTTAAACTTTGACTAATTTATAAGGAAAGTTCAATAAATACATAGTAAGTTATAATTGGTCGGGAAAAAAAAAAGAGAAAAGTTATTAGAGGATTTGTATTCCCAATAATGGACTATAGTATTTCATTTCTTATGTTTACTCCTCCAGCTCATGTGTTGGGTGCTTTAAAATTTGACTGTGCTGAGACTTTTGTGTAATGGCATTGTTATTATTAGTTAATTGGTAGTGTTAACTGGCGCAGTAAGAAATAGCTTTATGTCAAATCCTTTTGCTTTATGTCCAATTTTTTATTAGTTTTATAGAATATAGAGCTAATAAAGTCAATTTTTGAGTTCTACTTATTACTTCAATTGTATTTTCATTCCTCTCATTAATTCATATCAATTTTTATTAGCTAAACCCTACAATAATTTATTCTTAACAAGTATCTAATGGTGCCCGATAACATTTATCATTAAAAAATTTGCAATTTATTTTACCTAAGCCAGATTTGTTTTCAACCTGAGAGTGACATTATTAGTGGATTGCACCACCGTTAAATCATGGATTTGATCAGGGACAGTCACAAAAATGGGAAAACTTAGATAGTCTCGGAGCAATGCTCCTAGCTCTCACAAAGTGGGTGGGCCCCACATGTGGGCCCCACCATGAGGCCCACCAACTTTGTGAGAGCCTACCTAAGTATTACCCCACAAAAGTTGTGAACAGATAGAAAAGTGGGAAAAAAGTTGAGGAGAATTTTCTTTTGGTTGTCATATTAGCACCTTGATTCAAGTATCACACTCTCTGATTTACACAAAAATTGGTATATTAAATTTTCTTCGCTTTGTCTTTCTCCCAGTCAAGACCTTAGAAATTTTTTATGACAATTAATATTATGTTTAGTTCCCCATAAGCTACCTTTTCTAAGGGAGGAAACAAATTCTAAAGTGCAATACACCTTTGTTGACGAGGGAGGATATATGTCAGCATCCAACTCAAATCATTGTTATCTATCATGATATATGTCAGCATCCAACTCAAATCATTGTTATCTATCATGATTAATGTAGAAGGCTAACATTTTTACAATAATTTTATGAAAACTTCTATGAGACAGGTAGTTGTTGGTGGGAATTTCAGTCTATCACTTATATTGCTTTTTTACCTATTAATAATTATTGATCACTTAGAATTTGTTGTGAAATTATTATAAAAATGTTATGAACATAACATTTTTCTTTTATAAACCTAACGAAAAATAACTCTAACAATATTTAATATTTTGTTTGGCAAGAAAATTGGAGACATAAATGTAAGAATATCAAAAGGTAGAAAGAAATAAAGAATTTTTATTTTTCATGATATATACTTGATATAAAAGATTAAAAAACAAAGTGAGTGAATGAAAAATGAATAAGATTTTATCTTCTTTGATAGAAAAAGAAGGATTTGATCATTTGAGTAAAGAAAAAAGAAATATCAGAATATATGTACAATTATAAAATTAACTAAAAAAAAATACATTTATGAATATATTTATTTCATCTATTCATTGATTCTTTTTTCTAATATTTTCTTTGAAAAATTATAACTCCAATGCTTCATCTTAATTAAAATTATATTTATTATTTTAAATAAATTAAGCAGCCATTTAAAAAAAAATTATATTTCAATTTATTTACACATTTGTAATTGTATGAAAATCCTTGTTGTATCAATTTTATATAGATAATGGTGCCAAAACAAAAAAAAAAAAATAACAATCATAATTATAATTTAACTTTAAGAGGCCAAATGGTATTTTTCATTCATTACTCTAGTCGAAGTCATTTTTCTTCCAGACTTGCACTGTTCATCTAATTCAATATGTCTAGAGTTACCATTTTTTTTTTTTTTTCACAAAAGTTTTCATAACACTAAGGTGGTGAATTGTAAATATTATATATATAGCATTACTCATTATAATTGGACAAATGGGAGCTTGTGGTTCCAAGATGATAACCTCTTTCTCTCTTTTCTTTCTTTTCCACTCTAGAACATCATTCCTATTATTATTCTTCTTCTTCTCCGTATTTTTTATTATTTTTTATACAACAAGTTTGACGAAGAATTTGAACCATAATTCTCCTCGTAAAAGATTAATATTATACTATTAAGTTATAGTATTCTTGACAATCCTATTCTTTTTCGCCCTTTGTGCCTTTTGTATACTTGCCATTCTACTCCCTACCTAATAGTCAGTAAAACATGAGTTTCACTCATCTAATTTTCAATATATATTGTTTTCTATTTATAATCAAAATGCATACCAATTATTGACAAATTAAATCAATTTAAATACGCAATGTCATCAAATTAGGTTATAGGTGTGTTTAGTGTTTACCAGGTTTAAATTTAATCTCAAAAGTGACCCGTGAATAAGCATCAATAGAAAGAAATAGTAATACATGATGTCTTTTGAATAATTTAATATTTTGTGTAATAGTTGTAGGTAGAATCCCTCTCACATGGGGTTAATTTCACGAGAAATTATTTGCTCCTCCCAGGTGGAGGAGTAGCGTGGTCCTCTCGGGTGGAGGAGTAACGTGATCCTCCTGGTGATATGGACCAATAAAAAGCAGCCATGTATTAAAAAAAAAGCTGAGTCAGCAACACACCTGCTGCAATACTACTTCAGCCTTTTAAAATAACAAAACTTGAAATACGCTTCTATAATCTTGCTTTAGCCGCTTCACCAAAAATTCTAAAACCCAAAAATTTCCAAACCGCCCAACTCTCTTCTCCCTCCCTCCCTGCATCATTGAAGAAATTTTTCTTTGCATGAACAAGCTCTATGAGATTTTGAGCTAACTTTGTTCTTGGGTCTAACTCTTTCTAGCTTGTTTCCCTCTTTTCCCCTATGACTGAAGTAGGAATGGCAACGGGTTGGGTTCGGGCCGGGTTTCTTTATACCCGAACCCGACCCGCAGGCCTGAATCCATTACCCGGATCCGACCTGTTTAATAAACAGATTTTTTTCCTAGATCCAAACTCGCCCCGTCCACTTTAAGGCCCAATCCTAATTCCTAAGGGCCTAAACCGTGGCTCAAATTTTTTTTTTTTTAAATTTCGGTAATTAATTTAATAAATCTCAGATTTCTACACTAATTTAATTTACAATAATTATTTTAGATTTCTACAATAATTTTAGATTTCAAATTTCACATAAATCTACAATAATTTACTTTTAGATTTCTCATTTTCCCTTTCAAAATCACAAACCCAAATACAGAAATCACAAACTCAAATACAGAAATCACAAGAAATAATACATAAAAATCACAAACCCATACATTAATCCTATATACATAACCCAAATACATAAAGAACATCCTTCCTTACAACAAGATTTGCCACAAGTTCAAATATATACAAAATAAATCCCCCAAATCCAAATCCGGGACCACTACATCAAGTTCAAAAATCTACAAAATAAATCCCACAAATGAACATACACAATAATACCCCTTTCAGGCACCAAGTAACGAACCTAAAAAAAAAAAAAAAAAAAAAAGGAGAGATCTTGGCGGTGGTAGATCTTGGTGGAGGGTCGTAGATCTTGATTGAGCTACACTTAGAGAAGACAGATTGGAGCTTAGAGAAGACAAATAAAGAGAGAAACAAACCTGTGACGATCTTGAGACCGGCGGTGACTGAGCTTGAGACTGACGGTGACTGTGCTTGAGGCTGGCGGTGAGAACGTGTGATGGCGGCGGTGACAGAGGTCAAAGCTTGAGGTTGAATCCATGAGTGAGAGAGGGAGAAGAGGGTGAGTCCGTGAGTGAGAGAGGGAGAGGAAAGTGAGGCTGTGAGTGAGGGAAGGAGTGGGACGGCTAAGTGTGGAATATGAGAGGAAGTAGGGTTTTTTTAGTTTATATATATATATAGTGGGTTTTTGGTAATTTTAAACTTAAATAGGTCAGGTCCGGGCCGAGTATGACAAAAACCTGGACCCAACCCGAACCCGCTTCGGGTTTTTTTTAAAAGACCCATACCCGACCCTATTATTTATCGGGCTGGGTAAAATTCGACCCATTAAGGTTGGGCTAGACCGGGTACCTGCGGGTCGGGCTTTTATTGCCATCCTTAGACTGAAGTGGTTGCTAGAATCCAATGCTCACCATTGTAACTGACATTGGCTGATCAAGGTATGTTACAAAGTCTCATTTCACTCTTCAAAGTCTTATTTTCTTGCTCTGTTCTGTCTCTATTTAGTTTTCCTAACTATGAGCCCTTGTTTTTAACTCTAGATTGCAAGTCTTTTATTTTAGAATGAGTCTTTAATTGAGACCTTAAGTTCAGTATTATAACATTGCTGGGTCCCTCTTTTTTTTTTCTTTCTTTTTTTGCATTTGATTGTTGCTGTTGCTGATGCATTTGAATGTTGTGGTGTTTTTAATCATAGATATTAGAGTCAATGAGGAAGGTGTTGAAGATATTGAAACTTTGCTTGGAATGGTGGTGCATAGTGAGGATGAAGCATATAAATTGAAACTTTGCTTGAAATGAGATTTTGCTTGTGTGGTTTTTTGGAATAGTTGTTTTGATTTGGAGTTGTAAATGCTTTAGAAGCTTTGTGGTACTTGCATTAGTTTGTTTGTCTGAGAGAGTGTGTTAGCTGTTAGTTATTGTATTTGTTTGTCTGAGAGAGTGTGTTATGATCTGTCATTGTTGGTCAATGGACAATACTCTTCTTGAATCTAGCATTGTTTTAGCTGATGTAACAATCTTATGTGCATTGAATTTGGGTAGAATGAGGCAGATTTTTGAAGTACATTTTGGAATAATGCTTTGTGTGAGCTGCTGCAAAACTGATACAAAGTGCTGGATTGGTGCTGTTGGATACGTGATTGGTGCTGTTGGATACGTGACTGGTGCATTGATTGCTTTGCGCTATAACTCCCCCCTCAAATTGACAAAGGAAGGAGGGTGTCACTCCCAACTTGTGTCAAAGGGATGAAAAAGAAGTCTTAGAGAAATTGCTTTGTAAACATACTTGCCAGTTTAGTGTTGCAAACAAACTTAGTATACCTTTTCACACGCAAAATGGTAATCAAGTTATGTTTTGCGTTAAGCATGAAATACAGGATTAGTAGACTGTGGCTGGCCATAGCTCAATACTCAGCCTTGACGCTGCATCGAGCAACAGGGGTTTGTTTCTAATATGTTAGAAAGTTTTGTTATTGTAATACCAAGGTATTACTAATTGGAAGAATGTTTTGGAGTATTATTGTGCTTCTACATTTTGTTCTTTAGTGTTTCATTTTTGTTTTCTGCTTGAAACTTTAATGTTTTTCTAAAGAGGCTTTATTGTATTTGATTACTAACATTTGAAATTGTATTTAGGAGCATACAAATTGGACCAATGAGGATACACTAAATGACAATCTTGGAGATGGGACATTTGTTGCTGGTGTTATCGTTGGTAGAGATGCAGAGTGTCTTGGTTTGCTGCTTTGTCTGAGAGAGTATGTTATTCGGGTTCAAGCTTGCACGTTTTTGGGCTATTGTTTACTATGTGATGAAGTAGAGATGTTTGTAGCAGATGTGTGAACTGTCAAGATGCTGAATCAGTGAATGCATTGACAAATGGAAAAAGCTACTTTGCTGAGACAGGATTAATTTTGGTTGATATTAGGAGACTTATGTTAAACTTTGAATCAATTTCCTTTCATGTAGTGTAAAAAAACTTGTAACTATGCAGCTAGTGAGTTGTAAAATTTTCTCAGGAAAAGGAAGAGCCTTTGGTGGGAATTAGAGAAATGTTCTTTCTTTTTGTTAGCCATTGAAGAGGAAAAATTATGCATGACGAAGCTATCTGGACAGAAGTGGCACGGACAGACGTGGCATGTACAGACCGAACGGCCACGTGGCATCCAGCCCATTATTATGTGGTCTCCAAGGAACCTTAAATGGAAAATACTTGCGACACACGATTAGCCCTGGTTTGTAGAATCCCAACATGAATAGAATTCTAGAATATACACGCATTAATGAGTATCTTCCCTATAAGGAAAAGATTTGTTCTGCAAGCAAAAGAGTCTGGCCCTACGTGACTATAAAAACCCAAAGACCCTCAAGAAAAAGGTACGCACAATTTCTCAAAAGCTTATACTCTCTAATATTGTTGAAGCTCTTTTCTGACTTAACCTTCGGAGGGTCTTTGGCCGGTACCACACCGGTACTCTCTGTAAGGTCTTTTTCTGTGTTGGGCAGGTCTGGTATCGAGCGTGTTGAAACCGTATGGCTTACTGGTGATTTTTTCGGCATCATCAGTTGGCGCCGTCTGTGGGAAATACGAGTAATCAGTCATTGCTTTAGCCCTGAGACAAAAGGTCGTACGGTCCAAACTCGATCGATTGCATCAGCCAACCAAGAAACTGGAAATCCCCCCACTGTTGTAGAATGGCAACTGCAGACACTCTCGGCTACGATCGAGTGACTTACTCAACAAAATAAAGCTCTTATGCTACAAAACCAAGTGTTGGAAGTGCAAATTAAGCATCCGCAAGAACATCAAGTCTTATCGCATGATCAATGTAGAAGTGGTCATAATCACGATCCACCCCTTCGAAATATTACAGAAGGGAACAACAAATAGAAGAGAAGACTGATGACTACAATACTGTAGGGCGACGAACGATTGGCCAAAGAGAAGGCAAGAGGCCTAGACACTCTAACAGCCGACCCATTCGCTCCACCCCACTAAACGCTCCTATCGACCATATACTTACACTTATCAAAGACGACCCCATGTTGGAATGGCGAGGAGGATGAATGGGGATCCAAGCAAGCAAACAATCAAAGCACCAAATATTGACATTACCACCATGAACATGGACATGACACAAAGGAGTGTTATGATCTGAAACAACAAATAGAGATCCTTGTAGGCCAAGGGAAGTTGCAGCGAACTGGAGCAACCACATTTTTTTTTCATGGACATGCATCTGTCCTTTTTTTTTTATGGACATGCATGTCCACTTTTCTGGACAAAAAAAAGGGTGGACGGATGCATGTCCATGAAAAAAAAGGTGGACCAAAAAAAAAAAAAAAAAAAAAAAAATTATGACAAGGTAACACTCTGTCACGTCGAAAAGTCCACAACCCAAAGTAGACGGACAAAACACCTTAAGAATGGGATGCTAATAGAGGACTACAACGCATCCCGAAGGTTGAAAGTTCGGGCATCACACGTCCCGGGGGTAGTGTATCAATGGCCTACCGTGCAGAAGGATGCCCAATCCTACGTATAAGCATACGACAAATGCCAACGCTGCAATAAGACCTCAAGGCTAAACACTAAAAAAGGAAGCCGACGGACACTTAATCCTCATCCTAATGGGATGGATCGACAACCAAGGGTACCGACGACCAAGGATGCCAACGGCACCTGATTCTCATTTAAAATTTAAGTCTTTCTACCTATGAGTGGAAGGACGAATCAAGTCACTCACAAGTGCCTTGGTCAAAATTTAAGTCTTCCTACCTTCGAGTGGAAGGACGAACCAAGCCACAACAAGTGCCTTGTTACAAAATTTAAGTCCTTCTACCTACGGGTGGAAGGACGAACCAAGTCACTCACGAGTACCTTGGTCAAAATTTAAGTCTCCCTACCTTCGGGTGGAAGGACGAACCAAGCCACCAGCAAGTGCCTTGGTACGAAATTTAAGTCCTTCTACCTACAGGTGGAAGGACAAACCAAGTCACTCACAAGTGTCTTGGTCGAAATTTAAGTCCTACCTACGGGTGAAAGGACGAACCGAGTCACCTACAGGTACCTTGGTCGAAGTTTAAAGTCCTACTACCTACGGGTGGAAGGACTAACCAAGCCACCAGCAAGTGCCTTGGTACAAAATTTAAGTCCTTCTACTTACGGGTGGAAGGACGAACCAAGTCACTCACGAATGTCTTGGTTGAAATTTAAGTCCTTCTACCTATGGGTGGAAGGACAAACCAAGTCACTCACGAGTGCCTTGGTAAAAATTTTAAGTCCTACTACTTACGGGTGGAAGGACCAACCAAGTCGCCCACGAGTGCCTTGGTGAAAATTCGAAGTCTTCCTACCTATAGGAGGACAGACGAGCCATGTCACCCAAAAGGGTCTTGGTCAAAATTTAAGTCCCCTGCGCCATAAATAATTTTAGGCCAGCCTTTCAAAGACTGACAAGTCTCTCAGGATCCAAATCAAATCGTCACCCCACGGGTCCTTCCACTCCGAGATCACGGACCCATAGGGTGAAGGGGGCAACTGAAGAGGAAAAATTATGCATGACGAAGCTATCTGGACAGAAGTGGCACGGACAGACGTGGCATGTACAGACCGAACGGCCACGTGGCATCCAGCCCATTATTATGTGGTCTCCAAGGAACCTTAAATGGAAAATACTTGCGACACACGATTAGCCCTGGTTTGTAGAATCCCAACATGAATAGAATTCTAGAATATACACGCATTAATGAGTATCTTCCCTATAAGGAAAAGATTTGTTCTGCAAGCAAAAGAGTCTGGCCCTACGTGACTATAAAAACCCAAAGACCCTCAAGAAAAAGGTACGCACAATTTCTCAAAAGCTTATACTCTCTAATATTGTTGAAGCTCTTTTCTGACTTAACCTTCGGAGGGTCTTTGGCCGGTACCACACCGGTACTCTCTGTAAGGTCTTTTTCTGTGTTGGGCAGGTCTGGTATCGAGCGTGTTGAAACCGTATGGCTTACTGGTGATTTTTTCGGCATCATCAGCCATTGTACTGAAAGATATTTCTCAATAAATCAAGTCTTTTGTTTTACAATGGTTATATTCTAATTGTCCACACCACGAGTTCACAAAAATTGCTTATAATCAACATTTGAATTGAAAATATTTTTCATTGCTATTGGTTATATTCAATTGGATAAATAACAAGTTGAACTATACAATTTTTTACTAGAGGATGAGAAGGCATAACAAAAGAAAATATACAAAAATGAATGGAATCTAACATTTCCTATAAATAGGCCTATTTTCATTGCCTTCGAAATACAAAAATAACTACTGCAGCTTTCAATCCTCTAATCATTAGTTACTTGATTAATCTTCCAACTTGAGAACTTGTCTAAAATCTTCCAAGTTGAATACTCATATGATAACTTCTGAGTCAAATCATTTTTGTCGAGGATTTAGTTGTGTAAAACCATTTGAGAAAGAATTCTGCACAAATAGAGATGGACTTTTTTCAGTTATTAGTAACAAGGTGATAACTATTGATACAAATATAAACAAAACTAATGAAGAATAAAAAAATAGAAACAGCAAGTATTTTACCTGACTTAAATGATTTAAGAAATCATTACTTTGAAGCATACTCGTGAAGCTGAAATTTGGAGAAGCACTGCTCTAATAGGAAAAGGGGTTCTACATTCAAATTAACTCAAGCTTAAATGTTAAATATTTTTTTAAATGAACATTCAATTACACAAATCAATTATTTATTTATTTTTATTTACTTTTACCTGATTTGGATGTTGAAAATGACTTGGACTAATGGTTGTTGGCATGGCTGGAGGAAGGAATACCTATCAAATATTAGAAGAGATTAATATGACATCATTAAAAAAATAAATAAAAATAAAGAAGAGGATGCAAGGGGCTTAGATCATACTTGATTATTATTACTCTCATCCATGGGTACACTAGTTGGGTGCTTTGGTTGGCAAAGACCTATACATTGTGGAGCATAGGTTGAGTTTTGTGAATTAATGACAACTGTTCTAAAGGCATATAGTTTCATAGGACAATTATTATTGATAAAGTTAGTAATATTGTTATTTTCATAGGACTTGTGTGCTGCATATGGTACATGAATGACAAATATTCCAAAGGCAATATAGCTAAGGTAATTGTTGGAAAAATAGATGTGCGCAGCGGGAAAAAAAAAAACGGATCTACTTCATTAGAAAATGATAACATGTGCTATGTAAGTTTCAGAATTAGAGAACAAGAATGCGTACCTTGGTGAGGTGAAATTCAAAACCAAAGATCAGAAGTTCTTGGGAAGACTTTTAATCTTCACTCTAATTCCACTTGATGCCCAAGATGTGTGGTCTCTTAATCAGTTTCCAAGGAGAGAATAAAGAGTGTCCAACACTCACATAAAAACATTTCATTCCTTATGAGAACTCTCATGAAAAGACTTAATGAAAAGTCTCATGAAAAAGCCTTATGAAAATCTGTATGTTTCTCTCCTTATATATATAACTGATTATCTAATTGAACTAGCCTTTTGGGCCTTCCCAATTGGGCTTTAGTGTGTGGCTTGGAGTGGGACCAAAAGGGACCAATAAGACACTAGCTCCAATGGGCCTTGGGCCTTTCTGTCAACTCTTGACAAGTCCAAAGTTACCATTAACTATATTTAATACCACTATATAAATATAGTTGCACTCTAGGCCTTATCTATAAATTATATCCCAAGACTTTATTGTACATGCAACCCCTTCATTAAAATATTCGTAGTAATACAAAGTCATGAATATTGACTGCCACTTTGAAGATTACTACATCTTAATCCTTGAATACTCGGTTTAATCCTTTATGTTATTCAATATATATTTATGAAATCCAATTTCATAAATATATATTGTGGGGCCCGAGAATTTGTAATCCCGGCCCACTTTATATTAAGGCCCAAGGCCCGAGCTGAGGAAAGGAATTGCCGAGGACATACAATGAAAGTCCAAATAGCATTGAGACATAGCCGAGGATGATTTTGTCCTCGACATCCCCAAGGCACTCCTGAAAGAAAGGGCAAGAACGGTATGGAAACAGTTTTGGGAAAAACCGAACACATCCACGTTGATGGAGAAAGGACCCCTGGACAATTTGGCGACAAAGAACAAAGGAAAGGCTGTCATTACTGCAATTAAATACACTGCGCCAGATAGAGCAATGTTTTTCAGTTTTTACAACCACCCCCAACCACTTTGGGTATGGGCTGATAGGACAAGTATCAGCCCTGGAAAGTTGGACCTACACGTGGACGGTGGAGGAAAGGTAAAGGCTAATATAAAAGGAGAAGTAAGCGATCTAGAAAAGGGGCTGGGAAAAAAGGCCAAGAACCAGAGCCTCCCAGGCCGTTCCAAAAGAGACTTCTCGAACGAACATGGTTCATTTTTGTATGAGTACCATGATTAACCATCGTCCGATGACCAAAACCTAGCCTTTCAGCCCACGCTCTACAAATCATATTGTTTGGGCCCTCAACATGCGAACCCAACATCATTTTGGGGTCGTTACAAATTGAGTCTTTACAATTGGTGTCGTCTGTGGGAAAGGCTTGTGCGTTGGCACAGGCGGTGGATCGAGAAAGCCCCACCATCACTTCCAGCAACCTGTTATTGTTGCCTCAATATAAAGTTCAACTAGGGGCTGCGCTTCGAAGCACCAGTGGCACGGGCAGTTCTAGGGGTTTCCAATGTCAGATCAACGTCCCACACCTTGGCCAAGGGGCTAATTCCCCTCAACTACTTAAAGAAAATTCTAAGTTTTGGACAGAACCAAGGTATTGCATGGTCCTCGGACTCAAACCTATGGGGAAACCAACTACTTAAAGAAATCTAAGTTTTGGACAGAACCAAGGTATTGCATGGTCCTCGGACTCAAACCTATGGGGAAACCAACTACTTAAAGAAATTCTAAGTTTTGGACAGAACTAAGGTATTACATGGTCCTCGGACCCAAACCTATGGGGAAACCAATTACTTAAAGAAATTCTAAGTTTTGGACAGAACCAAGGTATTGCATGGTCCTTGGACTCAAACCTATGGGGAGGTTAGTCATTAGAAAATGAATTAAGTCTTAGACAGAATGGAAATCCCGTCCTGTCCTCGGATCCCCAGCTCTAAAGAAACTAATGTAAATGAGTATTTAGGCCTGGTATAGTCATACCTCGGTCCTCGGACCGCATGTAAAAAATGGTTAAGGCCATGAATGTTGTTAGGAACGTGGTAAAGCATCCTAGTACACGGCGATCATCTCGGATAGTTCATTTTGGGTTACCCATCCTCGGATGATCGCCTCATACGCAATACAGAACGTTCAGCTGTTATCTCGGTTAGTCTTATATGTATAACCTTTTTCAGGTTGGCATTATTGTGCCTGTTAATCTCAGTAAGTTCAAAATAATAGCTTTTTGTTAACAGGGGGCTCGGCCCCAAGTATCGTTCAGAAAAAAAAAAAAAAAAAATATATATATATATATATAGCACATCCATTCACAGCATAACTATTGCAGAAAAGAAAGAATACTTAGAATAAGATAAAGTCATCTTTTATTAATACCAAGAAATAGTACAACTTACAATGAGGGGCTTAAGCGAGCCTATACCAGAAGCTAACTACAAAAGCAAAAAGAAAAGCAAAAAGGGAAAAGATACAAGGGAACAACAAAATCCTTCAAAATTCTGCTCTTATGGCGACTAAGCGGGTCAAGATGGTCCCTTTGATGGAAGGGGAGAAGAGGCAGAAGAAGAAGCAGAAACACCAAGATGTCCCTAGTGATGGAAGAGAAGAAGAAGTGGAGGCAAAAAGAGGCACCAGGGAAGGAGGAGAGGAGGAAGCGGGGATGTTTAATCCCTGTGCCAGCTCTGACTCCCATCAGGCCAGTGCCATGTTAGCAGCACTCGAGAGAAAGCGGATGGTACCGACAATGAGCAACCCTAATGCCGTCGCACCAAAAATCTGATGCGACCAGCACCTACTTCGGATTTTGGCCAAAGGAAGAAGAGGCTTCTTTCCCGCCTTGTCAAGGGGGAGAAGTGTTTTGAGTCTCTGTCTCCCTTGCCCTGACTGCGCCATCTTGAGTCTCGGGGAGACCCAGTGCTTCTGAAGAGGATGTGGTCCCTTCACCCCCATTTTTGCCTCAAACATATCACTCTCTAAGGTTTATATTGCACTGGTAATGAAAACTTTAAGCGCAGCTGGAGGTTTAGGAATTTGAAAAGACCGAAGGGTCTGTACGTAAAGGAAGTGACCTCCTACCTTGCTTCTTACACGGAAGGCAAGTCTGGTGGCATTTAATCTGTACAGATTTCCAAGAAAAGCTACAAACGAGATAATTCCTACTCAACTCCCAACGCCGTCTACAACCGTTGGATAGGCGTTGCCTCATAAAAGGAACTTATTAAAAACGCGCCTCGTACACTGAAACGGCAGAGGTGCAACGTGAGTAAAACTAAAGGAATGTCTCGTAATCGGGAGCGTTTCCCAGGCAAACGAAAAGACCCCGATATTAATGAAGGACAAAGCTGGGCAAGTCATGATATAGGCCTAACATCACCAAAACCCTCCTCCTCGACCAAGAGGTCGGGCAGCAGGATTTTGAGGGGCTATTGTGGGGCCCAAGAATTTGTAATCCCAGCCCACTTTATATTAAGGCCCAAGGCCCGAGCCGAGGAGAGGAATTGTCGAGGACATACAATGAAAGTCCAAATAGCATTGAGACATAGCCGATGATGATTCTGTCCTCGACATCCCTAAGGCACTCCTGAAAGAAAGGGCAAGAACGGTATGTAAACAGTTTTGGGAAAAACCGAACACATCCACGTTGATGGAGAAAAGACCCCTGGACAATTTGGCGACAAAGAACAAAGGAAAGGCTGCCATTACTGCAATTAAATACACTGCGCCAGACAGAGCAATGTTTTTCAGCTTTTACAACCACCCTCAACCACTTTGGGTATGGGCTGATGGGACAAGTATCAGCCCTGGAAATTTGAACCTACACGTGCACGGTGGAGGAAGGATAAAGGCTAATATAAAAGGAGAAGTAAGCGATCTAGAAAAGGGGCTGGGAAAAAAGGCCAAGAACCAGAGCCTCTCAGGTCGTTCCAAAAGAGACTTCTCGAACGAACATGGTTCATTTCTGTATGAGTACCATGATTAACCATCGTCCGATGACCAAAACCTAGCCTTTCAGCCCACGCTCTACAAATCATATTGTTTGGGCCCTCAACATGCGAACCCAACATCATTTTGGGGTCGTTACAAATTGAGTCCTTACATATATACTTTAGTAACTCCTTACTAAAGTGGTTGGGCCCAACACTTTGAATAACCAAACCCATTAAACTTATCTCAAGGGAATATTTTATATCTCCGTTAAGAGACTATGAATTTCATCTTGAGAATATATGTTCCATCAACATTAAATGCGACTGCTCAACATACTGAGGTATTGACCGTAACTTATAGATCTCACTTCTGATATATCAAAGCAACCTATATCTCATGATCAGGTCCATTATTCTCTCAGGATTTAGAGTTGATGTAAATAGAAGTCGTGAGATTTATTATTCATTTGACAGTCGTTAGGAGAATAATAAATCTCATAACGGTCCAGTTCAATATGTCTTAACTCTTAAAACATATCAACATACCAACTAGAAGTCTCCACTTCCATGATCAAGACAAATCATTGTAGTTGATATGTTATAGTCTTCGTAGATGAAATACCCAATTTCATCACCGACTACGAACTATAATTCTGAGTTTATAAAGAACTTGTGATTTATAGCTACTGTGACTTTTCACATAAATCACATACTATGCATCTCATGGACTAAGACAATGTCCCATTAATTCATCAATAAATAGTCTCATATAATTAAACTATTTAATTACTTATATCATGCCAATAAATTGGATTTTGGGGCATAAACCCCAACAGTAACATATATAAGAAAACTTGATAAATGCATACAATATACTCTCAAAACATCCGAAAGTTGCTGAAAATAAATTTGTTTTCCTCTATCTCATTAAAATTTGAAAGTCAAAGAAACCTCCCTAGAAACCAGTGATAACAAGCCTAAGTAACCGACAGATATTTCACCAAACTAATCCCTTATAACTTGTTCTGTTTGGGTTAGTTTTAGAGATGATTTATTCTCTATAAACAGTCCAACTCTAATTTTCTCACGCATAGGCACATTAACCATGTATACCCTTCCAAGCAAGTAGCTTTAAAAAAATCTTAAGTTTCTAATAAATTTACTCGACTAACCAAACAAACTGGTTTTTGGCAAACAATCACCCTAATAAAAATGAAATGGTATCTAGGTTAAGAATATAACTAGTCAATAGTTTCACAGCCCTTTCCATAACTTCTCTAATTTCACCAAAATGTGATGAATTACCAGGTTTTCTGTAAGTTATCATCTTCCTACCATTTTTCCAAATGAAATGGTATCTGTGTTGAAAGTAGTAATGAGTTGAAATGGCAGGTGTCCCTCAAGTTATTGTCTTCAACAATTTCATCAAAGTGGATTAAAAAAATAAATAAAATAAAAAATAACACCCTACTTAAGTACATTCCTTCCCTTACTCGGTTTCTAACATCCTCCAAATGTGTCAATTGAAGTCTAGGATGTTAGTCTTCAAGTAAAAGTGTAAAAATAATTTATCAAATGATGAGTTAGAGAAAAGATGGAATGCCATTTATTGACTTTCAAACTGGTTTTATTCAAGCTGATCAGTAACAAACACAGAAATACATAAATCTCCTAGACTAACAAAAAATTTTTTATATTTCCTGTAGCATTGCACAGTTAAGATTTACATGGTAATGTGTATCATATAGTGCATCATTTATAAAGAGTAAACACATTTTTAAATCAAAATACTTGAAAGTCCTCCATATAAAATTGTTTAGAAAAGAATCAATACCTTTAGGGGCATGGCTAGAGCTTGTTGGAAGTCCTCTTGTTGACAATTGTTCTAAAAAAAGGAGAGGAAATCATGGGCATTATTCACAACAAACCAATATTTGAACCACACTACTAACATATTTTTTTTCAATATAAAATTTAAATAAAAGAACAAAGATTTACTTGATCTCGTAACATCTTTTAATGGCTTCCTTTTACGCTTCTCCAAGTTGCTTTTGAGTCTTGCATTTGTGACTCCTTTCGGTCACACACAGAGGGGATCTAATATTGGCAAACTATTGAGAGAGCAATCTGTCTTCTCAACATCATTAAAGACATTATTAGCAACAATTCTGTTTTCTTTTTCATCACCATCTCTAGCCACATTTAACTGCTCCATATCATTTTCAACTAATTATGTCATCTCTCTTACTTTTCTTCTTCACATTTCAGTATGTAGAGTTGTTGCTACACTTTTTGTGAAAATTTCATAAATTGAACGCATTAATTCGTTACGGCATGAAGTCACCGACAACTCATCATTTGCACTTGCTGGTTTTACATGATCACATAAAACACTATCTTTCTTTGCATCTTTTGTCCATCTTTTCAAAATATACTGAACAGGCAGCTCTGTGACATTTTTCACAATAAGTATTCGCAAAGCATGTCGACATAGTAACCCCAATATTTCAAACATTTTACAACTACATGTCACAACATTATTCGAGGAGTTAAATTGGACAACACGAACCCTCTGACCACCACCTTCGATAACTTCATAGGTAAAAGACACTCTATCAGAATACACATCTTGGTGTGTGACCCCCAAGGTAGAAGCAATTTCTAACTCAAATCTTTTGAAAAATGTACGAGTATAAACAGATAATGCATGTTTCAAAAATCCACAATTCTTGACTATTTGAGAAGATGTACCTTGTTTGCAACGAAAATCTTCTTCTAACTCTTCCACCCGCATATTTTTTGAAGCTTTCTCATACTCGTGTACAAATTCTATTAGCCTTATTGTTTTGCACGCCATATGTTGAAGAACATTATTTACACTCTCACTCCTTGATGAAACTTTCATTCTTGCAGAGAAAATGTTGACTAAAAACTAAACACCATCTTTCCCGATTTTCATATAAAGTGCTAAGCCACTTATTGCCCACCAAATTGTAATCTCTAAGTAAGGCATCCCAAGAAGACTCAAACTCTGATTCAGTCTCACAATTGAAAAGAATCTTATTGAATCTACTCTTGAATTCAGGAATCCCATAATGTCTTAGTAAATTTTCTGTAGCATTTTTTGAGATATGCCATAAGCACAAGCGATAACATGTATCAGGAAACACAACTCTTATAGCATTCTTCATTACTTGACATTGGTCAGAAAAAATTGTCTTTGGTTTTTGATTTCCCATTGATTCTAAGAATGTTTCAAACAACCAAGTAAAAGAAACAGTTGTTTCATCCAATAAAAATGCACAGCCAAAAAGTACATTCTTCCAATAATGGTTGACACCTACAAATGGGGCACATATCATATTATACTTGTTAGTTCGATATGTAGTGTCAAAACATATAACATCCTCAAAAGAGTTATAATCAATTCTTGATCTACCATCTCTCCAAAAAAAAAATTGTCATTCGATTTTCTTAATCAACTTGAATTGCATAAAAAAAACATACAATCTTCTGCTTGCTTCTGTTTAAAGTGGTTTACTAAACTTTGAGCATCTCCAGCCTCAACATTGATTAACTTCTTCTTGTTAACCACATTATAGCAATCTCGTTTTATAAATCCAACATTTTCAAACCCTCCAGCTTCCTCAACTAAATAGGAATATGCATTTATTATTCTTATACCCGCTTCCTTGAAAGTTTTTATAACACCTAACTAAGCATCGATTAGGCCTTTCTTTTGGCTTTGCAAGCTCATGATTATGAGTAGGATTGAAGTGAGTAACCTTCCACTCACCATTTGTCACTGTAAACCGGATACTAGCTTCACAACCGGTCCTAGTTTGTAATTTTTTGAACTTCTTATCATCCAAATTGTCACTATCTCATGGGAATCCTTCTTTTGAACACACATAATCTCGTTGTCTTACAACATTTTTTGCATATCTGATTTTTTTTCTTTCTGAATACTGAACCCAATTCGAATGGCATAGTCATTGTACAATTTATATGCTTCATCCTCACTATGCACCACCATTCCAAACAAAGTTTCAATATCTTCAACACCTTCCTCATTGACTCTAATATCTATAAAAACATCACGACATTCAAATGCATCAGCAACAGTGACAATTAAATGCCAAAAAAAAAAAAAAAAGGAACCCAACAACGTTATAATACTGAACTTAAGGTCTCAATTAAAGACTCATTCTAAAAAAAAAGACTTGTAATCTAGAGTTAAAAACAAGGGCTCATAGTCAAGAAAACTAAATAGAAAGAAAATAAAAATAAAAATTTCATTCTTTTAAAACTTTTTTATCTTGGGCTTTTTATTAAACATGTAGAAGGCACTGTATTATAAACTACATAAAGACAAAACAGAGCAAGAAAATAAGACTTTGAAGAGTGAAATGAGACTTTGTAACATACCTTGATCAGCCATGGTTAGTTGCGATGGTGAGCATTGGATTCCAGCAACCACTTTAGTCATAGGGGAAAAGAGGGAAACAAGCTAGAAAGAGTTAGACCCAAGAACAAAGTTAGCTCAAAATCTCATAGAGCTTGTTCATGCAAAGAAAAATTTCTTCAATAATGCAGGAAGGGAGAGAGAAGAGAGCTGGGCGGTTTGGAAATTTTTGGGTTTTAGAATTTTTGGTGAAGCGGCTAAAGCAAGATTATAGAAGCATATTTCAAGTTTTGTTATTTTAAAAGGCTGAAGTAGTATTGTAGTAGGTGTGTTGCTAACTCAACTTTTCTTTTAATACATGGCTGCTTTTTATTGGTCCATATCACCAGGAGGACCACGTCACTCCTCCACCCAGGAGGAGCAAATAATTTCTCAAATTTCACAAGTATGTGACCTACCCAATGTCAGAGAGATTTTGTATGTAATGATTACACATAATACATACAATTTGGATACTATTGATAGGCTATAAAGTGTCGGAAGTGTTGGGTTAAAATAGATTGACTTCGGTTAATTAATTCAATTACTCAAATTGATTAATAGATTAAATTACATACAAATCGTGGAGACACCAACAAATAACTAAAATGAAGCAGAAAATAAATAATACAATGATTTGTTGACAAATGGGAAAAACCTCTCGCAAGACAAAAACCTCACCGGGTGAATTTAAGGTCACCACTCCCATGAATCCACTAATCAATAATCAAGCGGTTAAAAGTATGAGGAATCTTACTACTATCTTGGCCTATCCCAAAATATCAACCTACAGTTGAACCTTTACTCCAATACCCAAGTGAACTTGATCTTGTAGCAGACTTCTATCCTTTGTTGCACAAATCTCTAATCTATGACTAACTCATTTGTACAGATCCCAGTACATGACTAACTCCAACAACTTGATTGATTATTGTTGACTGCAAAGTTCTTCACTCCATAAATGATGAGGATCACAAAGCACTTGGTTACAAAACCCTAAGGCGCACAAAATGCAATAGCTTTTCACAAAGTATATAAGTTTTAGATCTCTATTTCTGTACTTGATGACTTTTAAAATAATCCTTATATATGACTAGGGTTGTAAGAAGAGAAACCCAAATCATTCAAGTCATTATAGGTCGAATTTCAGATATGAGATTTCTAAAATCATAATTCTCAATAGATCGAGCTTGTGTCGAACTTGTTCATTAATCCTTGATAACAGCTTGTGTCAAGCTTTAATGAAACAATTTTTCTTCACTTGTTTCTTGAATCAACCTTCATGTCTTTAATGATACCATTTGATATGTTTGAAAAGCCATACTTCTTGATACATTAAACTCAACTTAGATCTACCCAATTACAAGTAAAATGCGTTTTGACAAAGGATTAGCCAATTACATAGAAAATATAACCATAATAGGAAGGAAGCTACATGATACTCAAGAGTCAAGACACCACTTGAACAGTTAATTGGAAATTAGCATGAGAAAAGTGATGTAGAAGTAAGAGCATCCACACCAGTGCTTCTAAAATACAAAAAGTGACAAAATTTACACAATTTTCCCTCAAAACTACCGACATCAGTGAGTTAAAAATGTGTATATTTACACATTTGCTACTGTGTAAATATACACGGTTACTGTAGCTGTTTATAATAATACTTTTTTTTTTTTTTTATCTCTCCTCTGTCAGACTACTTCTCTTCCCCAACATCCACAACAACCTAGTAGCAAAACATAGAAGAAGGAAGAAGAAGAAGATAACCACCCAACCACCAACCCAACACCACCACCGCAACCTAGCACCACCTAACCAACACCAACACAAACCATTTGAATAGTTGATAATCCACCACAAAGTTGACCCAAAATCAATGGAAAATTAAACCAAAATCAACACAAGTAATTAGAAAACTCAACTCAAAATCAATCAAAACTCACCGGGAAACCCAACTAAATAACAATCCAAACCCACCGGGAAACACAACTCAAAATCAATTCAAACCCACCGGAAAACCCATATCAAAACCAAACCCAACAAATAACCCACGTGAAAAACCCAATGGAGCCAAATCTACCACTTGATCTGCCGTCGCCCGATCTGCTACTGCTACTGTCGTTGGATCTTCCACTAGTGTTGTTGCCAAATTTTCCACTGCTACTGCAGCTACTAGATCTGTCGTCGTGTGTGAGAGTTTGGGTTTGGGATATGAGAGAGAGAGAGAGAGTTGAGGGAGGACTAAGAGAGACTTGGAATTGATATTCTAGAGAGAGATGGTTCAGATGAGAGAGAGAAAAATATATAAATGAAATAGATAGATATTAATAAATAATAATATAAAAAAGGATAAATTATATTATTTAAATAAAATAGATTGTAAAATAGATAAACTGATGTGAGTGTTTTTGAAAACTGGTAATGTAAAATAGAAAAAGTAGGTTCTTAGTGTTAAAGTAGACGGAAAAATTTAGCCGAATTGATGCGAATGCTCTAAGAGTCAATAGACGATAACCATCAATGTACAACAATGCAAGCATAAATAAGGGTTTACTCAAAAAAAAAAAAAAAGAATAATATAAATTAGGCCATGATGTTCAATACAAAGGATACACACCAAACATCTTAGATTCGCTCACTTGCATAATTACTTTCTATTGGAATAGTTTCCCTATACTCTCCTTTATTTTTTAGTAAAATCTATCCCCAACATTTATTATCTTTATTTAGTTTGAGATCTTCATTCCTTTGTTTAATTTCCTGTTCAAATCAATTGAAGTTTTTTACTATCGTTTTATTCCTTGCCGAAGTAATATCCTGGTTTGATTTAAGTTAAGATACAATTCGAATATATTTTAACTAAATAATGCTAGGGATACTTCAAATTTTACGGCATATAACTTATGTAAGCGCCTTTTGAGCTTTTGGGCTAGGGCCCGTTCTACTATGGGTTGGAGAGTTGGGTCTAGCCCACTGTTCTAGCATGACCTTGTTAAAGGGCCAATCTGGCACAAAGCAAACATCCCAAAAGAAAAACAACAAGCAATAATAGATGCATTTATGTTAATCTACAAATATCTGTGCACATTTATAAATAGATTAACAGATTTATTATGGCAAACAGATTAATAAAAAGAGATAGTTAGTATAGTTAATACAGCAAAATGTAAAATAATAGGTCTCCCACAAGAAGTGAACTAAAGAGAGTCCACACTCCAACTTCAACAACCTTGTTATTGGGCTAAGCCATCACAGTTGTGCATTTTGGAGAACGGGTCTTGATAGCTACTTTTTATTCTGTTGTTGTTACAAAGAGTGGGTTTGTTGTAAAGGGATAGAAAAAGATAGCTTATTGATGCATGTCTTTTCTACCTTGTTTACTCACTTTTCTTTTGCTTCACTCTTTTTCTTTTCTCTCTCATCTCTCTTTCAATTCTCTCTATTTCTTATCTTAGTCGTTATCCCCCTTCCATTTATGGCTACTATTCCTATTTATACTAGGTTAATCCCATGAGATTTCTCTCTTTTACCCTTATTTACTCACCAACCATTTTTGTCTGCTGTGAACACCTCTTCAAAGTTGCCCACTAACCTGCTACCTAGGGGTGTGTAAAAAACCGAAAACACTAGCCAAATCGTTTCCAAAATTTCGATTCAATTTCAGTACGATTCAATTTCGGGTTTAATTTCTTGAAACCAAAATATTCGGTTTCGGTTTCGGTGTCCCACACAAATACACCGACCTGGCCAAAACCAAACCGAAATATATTAAATATGGCGAAAATGCACTTTTGGTCCCTACATTTTGGGCATTGTTACAATTTGGTCCCTAAATTGATTTAGGTCCTAGGTTAGTCCCTGATTTTCAAAAATCGTTTTTAAAATAGTCCCTACCGTCAACCCAGTGATAGAAAATGCTGAGGTGGCAAACAGCATGCCCTACTTGCTGACATGGATATTAAAATATTATTAAAAATACCAGGTCAGCATCCATGTCAGCGTTTTAATGACAAGTCAGCATTTTAATTAATAAAAAAATTAAATTCAAAAAATTCAAAATCAAAAACAAAAAAAGAAAAAACTTTTTCAGATTCTCTCTGCCTTTTTTTTTTTTTTTTTTTTTTTTTTTTCAGATCCTCTCTTTCTCTGTCTCTTCCATTCTCTTTCTCTATCTCTTCCATTTTCTCGTTGGCCATGCGGACGATGTGAGAACGAACTCCGGCGAAACCATGACGGACTCGGTGGTCCCCAACGGAACCTCCAGCGGGATCGAGCAGCGGATCGCGACGATCACGTGCTTGTTGTTCGCGTTGGTTATGCCGGAATCTCTGAACTCGGCCGACCTCGCTGTGGAGACCAGCGACTGAGCCGAGGCGAGGTCTTTGCACTCCACGGCGACGATGAGCGATTCGAAGCTTTTTTCTAGGTTTCTGTAGGGGTGGGTGGTTTCATGATTTGTTGCTTTTTTCTGGGTTTCAGTTGGTGTCTTGGTGAGTTTGGTTTCGTGTTTGTGGTTTTTTTTTTTTTTTTTTTTTTTCTGATGTGGATTTGTATATTTATTTCTTGGATTTATTGGGTTTCATTTACTAGAGGTTTATGGGTTTGATTTCTTGGATTTATTGGGTTTGATTTACTGGATGTTTATGGGTTTGATTTCTTAGATTGGTTTATGAGTTTGATTTCTTGGATTTATTAGGTTTGATTTACCGGATGTTTATGGGTTTGATTTTTTGGATTTATTGGGTTTGATTTGGGGAAGAACATGAAGCATGAAGTTCATGTCCTAGGAAGAAGAAGAACAATTCTTCCGAAAAATAATGAAAAACAAACCCATTTTTTAAACTCAAATTTTTAAACGGAAAAAACTTTTTTTTTCTTAATTTAATTAAATTAATGTTTATTTATTTATTTATTTTAAAATTTCTGACCTGGATTTTTTGTTTAATTTTTTATTAATTTAAATTTGACGTGGCATTTCAAAAATGTCAAATAAGTTTTTTTAATAATATTTTATTATCCACGTCAGTGCCATGTCAGCAAGTAGGGCACGCCGTTTGCCACCTCAGCATTTTTTGTCACTAGGTTGACGGTAGGAACTATTTTAAAAACGATTTTTGAAAATCAGGGACTGACCTAGGACCTAAATCAATTTAGGGACCAAATTGTAACAAGACCCAAAATGTAGGGACCAAAAGTGCATTTTCAACATTAAATATTAATATGTACAAATTATATCATAATGGCAAGGACACGTGTGTTCCCACCAATAAACCCAAGTTCGACCCATAGCAATGCCTTTTTATTTTTTCTCTCCTTATTATACCAAAACTACATCATTTTGGGTTTGTTTTATAACCCTACTAACCTTATTTTTCAACTCCTCTCTCATTTCACCAGCAACCGTTCTTTCCTCTCTCTCTCCAATCGTTCTCTTTCACCCACCCTCTCTTTCTGTCATGCCTCTGTTTCTCTCTCTCTCTCTCTCTCTCTCCACTTCAGTGATTCTTCACCGTTCTTTTTTTTTTCTTTTTTTGCTACTTTGCTTGGTGAGAAAATGTGGGAAAGCAAAGGAAAATAGATTTTTTTTTCTTCTTATTTTGGTATGTTCTCTAAATATATACATGATTTTGAGTTTTTTTTTTTTTTTTTTTGTGTTTAGGTGCTGATAAAATGTGGGAAAGCAAAAGGAAATAGTTTTTTTTTTCTTTGATCTGTTTGGTTTCTAAGAAATTAGAAGCAACAAATAGCCAACCAAACCGAACCAATTGAAATTTAGTTAGTTCGGTGTCAGTGTTCCTCCCTTATGATTCAGTGTCGGTACCAAATTTGGTAAAACCGAAAATTTTGGTTCGGTCAAAAAATTGCACTTCAAACCAATCGAAACCAATCGATTACACCCCTACTGCTAGTCATTTGGCCTCCACTACACCTGTGCCTGCCTAGTGTTTTTTCTCTATTCCTCTACCCATCCCATAACAAATCCTTATCCATTTGGTTCTGCCATGAGTCCTTTTCTCTTGCTTGGATGGATAAGGCTTTGGGTCTCTCTCTCTCTCTCTACCTATTTTGGGCAAAGATGTCATCCCAGCAAAGCATCTCCCAAAAGAGGCCTTGGCTAGATACCAGAAATAGGCCATTTTCCCCCCTCCACCAAACCACACTCTCTGTAAATCTCTTAACTGTGAGCCCACCTCCCTTACATTGGCTGGGTACAGGTTGGTGGTGCTCCAGCCATAGCATGGTTGTTCCACTACTTTCAGTTTTTGTTTTCTTTCTTTCTCATGTTGTTTCTGTCGTTGCTGCACAACTTTGTCTTGTTCTGCTCCTCTATTAAGTTTGAATCTTCTCTTCCCATGCTTGTCCCTTTTGAGGATTGGCATGGGCTTGCTGGGCTTGCCCCTTCTTGGACCTGTGGGCTTGCTTACTGCTGGTTCCTGCCAGGCTAGCCTGTTAGGCCTTCTTTCTTTCTTTTCTATCTTTGGGCCCATTTGGGGCCCGTTTCCCCTTTTTCTGAAAGGAGGTATTCCTTAGTGATGGGCCTTTCCGTATGGGCCTTTATACTCCATTTCCTATTCTTCATAGGCATCGTTTCTCCTTGGGCTTTTACAACCCATTATTCCTATCATTGCTTTCTAGTCCTTTTCTTTCTTTCCTTTTTGCTTGTTATTGGGCTTGTTCTACCGTTGGGCTTTTCTTATCGAAATGGGTATCAACATCTTACAAACTAACGTGTCACCAATCACCAAAAAACCATTCAAACATTCATTTATAATTTATTGAGTGGTTGAAACCCACCAATCATATTTATGGTTACATCAATTTGTAAGCTCTATGTAGTAAAATTTGTAATTTGCAATTTACCTTAACATCAATTCTTCACTACTCACATTTTGTTAGGTAAAACAATTGTGACAAAATGTGTGGTATTAGAATTATTTAATCCATTACTTACATCAACTAGGGAAGTTTTTATAAACTAGAGAAATCATGTGGTACTAAAATTATTCTGTCCATTACTCACATCAACTAGGGAAGTGACAACGGCTATCGATACATTCCTTATCTTGTCAAGTTAGCATTGTAAACATAGGGGGAGAGAGAGTAAGAGCAAACTTTTTTTTTTTGAGAGAGTTTTAACCTATGGCGTCTGTTCCTAATGATAGCTCTTTATTATCAGACCAAAACACCGATCAGTTTTTGGTGTTGACGGGGATTGAACCCCAGATCTCTTATACAACCATCAGAGACTTTATTAGTTGAGCTAACTGGAACTCACGAGTGAGAGCAAACTAAATATAAGTAATAATTCACATTAATAAACAATAGATAAGAGAAGGCCAAAGTTAGTTGAAGATAGAGAATAAGGAAATTCCGTTTGTATATGCTAAATGAGAGAACAACTTAATTTTGGACTAGATAAATGTGAAGGAGTAGAATTTTTTGTGCTGAAATTTAATTGAAACTGGGAGTTTCATGGATGTAATTTTCTGTTTGTATTACTATTGCAAAATGAGAGGACAATATGGGCTTGTTGCAAACACTCCACGCTTACTTCTCATGGAACCCAATTAGGTGCAGAAAAAGCTCTTTTTTACATTCCTCGCAACCACTCTCATACTTTACTTTAACCCTATCAGCTTTTATACGGGCTTGGGCCTTTTTCTTTTTAGGCTGTTTGCTTTGATTTGGTCTCGTCTATTTGCGTTCCCGTGTAGCTTTGGGCTTGATTTATTGTTTACCCGATACTCTAGCCGATTGTGTTAACTGAAGGCCAAACCCATATCGTATAGTCTTGAGCAATTGGATATTTAGCAATTATTTTGGGTCCAAATGTGTGGTTTATTTAGAAAACTAAAAGTAGTATTGTAATTCAATAGTACTCTATTTGTTTTCTTTTATGAAAAGAACTATCCAAAAAAAAAATCTTGACTTATACCAATTTCATGAGGTTCTCCAATAATCAGTGCTTTGATTTGGTATCCAATAATATGGAATTTAAATATTTTCCAACAACCCCATTATAATCTTGCTCATAATCATGGTACGGTTTTTTTTTTTTTTAATTTAATTTAGCTTCAGTTAATTTTCATGTACATATTTGAATTTCATTTTTTAGTTTGTTTTCCCCTACTTTTACTGCTAATCAGGCTTGAAAGCTCCTATTAAGTATTCAATTAGTTGGGGTCCTAGTCTTAGGCTCTTAGCCTCTTAGGTAATTAGGTAGTTTGTTATTCAGGCTTGAGAGTTATCAAATCACGGTCTATTGTGTTTTCCTAGTTTTGACTTTTGAGTTATTTTACATCAAGTTGGCCTTTGAGCCGTGATGAAAAATATTTTCTTTTGGGCAAAACCTTTGCTTCTCCAATTAAAAGTTGTGACATAACAGGACCAAAAACTAGTACTATTTACCTTCCTGTTATTTTACTTTAACGGTTTCTTTCAAGAACCAGTAATACTACTATAAAATGTGTGCAATTGTGTGCTTGTGCATGGACCTTCTGTATGCACATTACAATTGCATCAGCAGAATAGATGTTCCCCTGAAAAAAAAAATCTAAAAAATGTCAATTGCATTGAGACTAAAGGATCACACTTTCTAGAGAAGACAAGCTACATTTGAAAACTAAGTATATAAAGGTTTGCTTGAGTCAGAAGTTGTGCGATACCTTTCTTTTTCCTTTAATTTGGTCACCAATCGTTTCCGAAGATGACCAAAAAGTCTCACAAAATGAAGAAGATGCATTTGTATTCTTTTAGTTAGATTGCATGTTACATCGCTTACATAACATAAAATAAAACATAGGAAAACCGTCGGCATCCTCTTCATAATGAAGACTTTCACACCTCTTTTCTACTTTTAAAATGTCTTTGATGGTTTTGCTTTGGTTTTATTATAAGTAATTCAGATACCATTCATTCAAATAAAAAAATAAAAATAAAAAAGAGAAGAAGAAGTTGTATGCAGATACCCTCTAATAAACAAAATAGGTGCCTTGAGGAGCAGGGACACTTTTTTCTGCATAATTTACAAGGTCAACTTTAAATTTTTGTTTATGTTGTAGCACATTATTTGAATATATATAAATCAATATACGAAAAATATAATATCGGTGTCTCAAACAGCCTTGACTTTGCCAGTCTATCCTCTATGTGCTGAAATTTGGACTCTTAGGATTCCTCAAGGGGTCCTCAACATAACTTGAACAGTAAACCTGTTCTTTCATTAGGTAAGCAAAGATTTGAGGTCATATAATATATTGCTCCATAATTTTCAATAGTTGTACCTAATCGGCTAATCCTTTCCTCCAATATCATTTGTCTACCATTTTAGTTTAGTTCTCTTAAAATATTGTCTTTCTTTTTTTTTAGTCATTCTACATACACAATAAATATTCACAACATTTTTAAATTAGCCTACCCCCCACAAATGGACCATTAAAAAATTTTAATTACAAATTGTGGTGAGCACATGAGTGATGTGATATTTTTTCCTTTTTTTTGTTATGTGATAAGTTAATTTGGGAATGTTGTGAATTTTTGTTGTATCCTAACTTTATTATTGTTTTTTTTATAATTCACTAATTGCAATAATGAGAGAGGGAGAGATATAAGAAATAGCAATTTAAAGTTATCTATACTACTATTTAAGTGGCTTCTCCTATTTTGACCGAATTTTTTTTGTTCTAAAATACCCCTACATCCTTATGTTTAAGTAGAAACAAAATGAAAAGCAATCCGGTAAAAATATAACTCTAACTCTCACTAAAATATTGCCTAAAAAATGGAGTCACTCTCCCACTAAAACATTGCCTAAAAAATAAGGTCACTCTCCAATTGATTTTCAAATTTCTTTATTCACTTATAAATTAGATTCTCAATATAAAAATTATATATGTAAAATAAAAAAACACATATATTTTTTTTTTTTTTGGCTACGACCACTAAAAAAAAAAAGCCTCATTGCATGCACGAAGTGCATGTGATGAGGCTAGTTCTATAGTTACTAATTTATTTATTGAGTAATGCTACAGTCGCAAACTATTTTACAACATTTTTACAAACTATTATTGTGACCTATTTCTTATTGGTTTTCATCTAGGCTCACCACTAATATCATTTTTTCATTTACCAATAACCACTTACCACATCAGCAATTTGTAAGAATTTTTGTAAAATAGTTTGTATTTTTAGCATTACTCTTATTTACTTCATTTGGATACTTACTACTCCTATTTCATTTACTTAGCTTTAATTTAAATTAATATAAATAATTTTAAAATTAATAATTTATTTCAAAATTCATACACAACAATCTCATATCCTCTTAAAAAGTTGAGTCTTTTTTTTTGACAAGCAATTGAATAAATTTAAACTTTGAACATTGTTGGAGTGGAAAGGAGTAAAACGCAATATCAAGACTCAAAATCAAAACACCTACACTAGCCAAGAATCCCCATCCCTTAGTCAGGGGGGCAATTTAATCTTGTCATGGGCATTCAATCTTACCCAATCCAAATGGGTCGAATGGAGGGCGTGTAAGTCATATTTCTCCACCCAAAGCGAGGGAGGGGGATGTCGAGTTCGTGCACCTGCCTCAAAGGCACCCTTAATTATGTTCAAAATTAGTAAATAAAAATGACAAAATTTAGTTACAAAATTGGTTATAGCTTTAGGTTACAACCTTACTTAATATATTTTTATTAGAGGTGAATTTTGACAAATTCATCGTTGGATTATTACATATTCTCCTTATATCCTCTATATTTGCAAATATTCTAAAAAATGAAAGATCATCAATAAATTGTTTAAATTGCAAATTTTTGTAGTTCAAAATTATGTATAAAATATAAGCTTATAGATCATATAATAAATAATATTTTATTGATACAAAATTTGACATGTAAATTAAAAGTGTAAAAATCATTCAATTCAACTGTTAGATTTTTCAAATTATATAATAATATTTATTTTATTAAGTAAAGTTGTAACCTTAACCTATAACTAATTTTGTAATTAAACTTTATTCAAATAAAAATGTGTTGCCCCCTCACCCTTCAATCTCTCTCATACTCTCTTTTTCATCTAAACTCAAACTAGTTCACTAAAGACTGTAGTCTCGTCTCTAAAAGTCTTCATAGAATCCTAGTACCAAGGAATATTTCTGTGTCGAACAATCTCACAACCAACAATTGCATTCATGCTCGATATTGTTTTACTCTTTTCACAACCTCATCAATGACTCAAATCCCCAATATAAGGGCAACACGAGAGACGTGGAAACTCAAACCTTAAAATTTATAATTCTGAACAATTTTGCGGATTCAAATTGTAAACCATAGCTTGTAAGCAAACTCTTTCTTTTGATTTCCTGTTGGGTTTATGGAAATTTTCATTATTCCTTTTTTTTTTTTTTTTTGCCTTTTTTTGGGAGGTTTTTATGAATCTATAAAGAACATAGGCTTTGGATCTTTCTAACTTTCTTTGATGGGCAAAGCTATGCTCTAGTAATCCTGTGGACCTAAACCAAACTCATGTTTGATATCTACTCATTCGGCAGCATGTGTGTATCAGAAAAAAAAAATGCTCATAAATAGTCAACCGTTGCAAGGGGTCTTTATTTTAGAATATCTCAAAATTCTGCCTAACCCATAGACTGAGAGTACCTTTCTTTTTTTTCTTTTTCTTTTTTCTATAAAGGATTTGTATAGTGCCAATAGAAACAAATAAACGTGGGCATCCCCAGCATATCAAAAAAGCAAAACTCTAATGAGTATAAGAACATTAAAAAAAGTTTTGAAATTTAAAAAAAGAGCTACCACTTGCATATGATTCAACTCCCACCAAATCCACCATTTTAAGCTTTCCTACTTCTTTTCCTTTATCTAAACAAAGTCTTCAACCGAGCAAAATAAAATAATAAAAAAAGAGAAAAGAAAAACCAAGGAATCCTATTTTGTATAAGAAACTAGCATATACCCATTATCCACTAAATCTTCTTCTACACAACTACACAAAGCCAAAGTCTTAACGTTGACAATCTCTAGACTTTATCCACTACTCTTTGTTTTGAGCTTGTTGGACGAGTGGACTAGGATGATTCGAGGACAAGAGCTGTGTTTGCTTCTGAGATAGTGTGGGAGTGATTGTGATCACCCTCATAGGTGACAATCAGCATCGTTGGATCATCCAAAGCTCGCTCCACATGTTTGCGTGCAGGGCAGCCTCTCAAGCTACTACATTTGTAGTATCCCCTGAAATTGTGATCCATAGCAACCATATCGTTAGCTTGTCAATTTGACACAACAACCATAGCTTGACCACAAGAGAGAGTAATCTAAAAAAAACCACAACATGGACATGTAAACTGTGAAGAGAGCTAAGTTTTCTTCTCCGTTGGTTTGAATGGAGTCTTAACTGTTATTTGTCGGATTTTTTTTCTTTTAATTAAAGCGGCCTTCTTGGCCGGTTTCTCCAAAAAAAAAAAACCTGTGAAGTACCATTTGTGTACTACAAGCACAAATGAGTTGTTCCTTTTATAGATAAGTTACACCCACTAGTGAGATTTAAACCATTTTTTGATAAAGTTCATTAGCACAAGTAATTGAAAATGCGGTTGAGTAACTTACAAGGATAGTGAGTTTAAAATAGACAAACTTAATTTTTCTCCCGTCCAATTTTGGGCATGGGCAATATTTGTTCCTCAATTTTAAATGTTCTATTTTAGTCATTGTGTAACAATTTAGTCATCTTGACAATAGGATTAAATTTGTTACTCTTTTAGTCTTAAATTTGAGTGGAAAGTTGACAACAAATTCGCCCATACCCCAAATTTATTTATAAAGGACAAAATAAATAAAAAATGAAATTTACCCAAAATTAAATATAATAATAATAATAATAATAGGAAGCGTGGAAGGAGAAAAAGAAACACGAATTCAAAGTAATTGAAGAGTGTACACCACAGATACACACCTTGGATGTGGAGAACCTTTGATTGGTTTCTGGCCATACTTTCTCCATGAATACTCATCGGGTGGAATATCAGCCATTTTTGGGCTAATTGCAGGGACTCTTATCACTCTCTTTATTTTAGATTTCCTGCTCAAACAAATTAAAAAACCCAGTTTCAATATTCAGATCAAACACAATTTTAAGTGCTAAAACTAAAACCCACATCAAAGAACAAGCTGACACTAAATTACTGTAAAAAAAAATACAAACCTTTTCTTGGAACAGTGACATCTCCCAGAAGATGAGCCACACTTGAGTGCACCATCATCCATCGAACTACACCTCCTCTTCAAAGACAGCGGTGGCTTTCCCACAGAGGAAACCTGTGACAGGTTTGTAATTTGGAATCCAGAAGACAAAGAAGGCTGTAAACTCTCAGTGTCCCCTGTCAAACTTGAAACAAAAGAATTCCCAGCTGAAATTGGTGGTGAAGAACAAAAACTTATACTATTAGCCCCATCTTTTCTCTCCAAAGATCCAGCTTTTGCTACCATAAGACCAAGAGGCTGTTGGTGTACATGGGTGTGACTATTTGGTAAAGGAGGAAGCCTAGAAATTGGTGTGGGAGTTGGACAATAAACCTTGAAAGCAGAAACTGGTTCTAATTTTTGCCGATGTGGGATTGGTATATTACTTGGTCCTGGTTCTTGAACCTCTTGGTTTTCTTGTTTCTGTTGAGGACTAGCACCCACAGGAGCTCTTCGAAAACGAGCATGGCCAAGTCTCTTCCTATCTAGCAAAGAAATCACCCTCTTGAACTTGTCCACAGCTACATCAGCAACAGCCCCAACTTCCATTGAAGCTTGCTCTTGAGAAATCAATCGCATCAGCTTCTCAACGCTTTGAATCCCAGCTGAGGCTGCTTCTTTTACAGCCAAAGCGTTCTCTTCACTACTTTTCCCTGCAAAACTATCACCCCCATATCCCATCATTAACTCCACAGCCATAATTTCCCAAACACCATTAACCATAAAAAAACTAACCTTTGCCTAGATATATGAAATACCCAACTCTTTTTTATTTTTTAGCTACTAGTAGATGTGAATTATAATGATGAAAATTTATAGTACTAAACTAGTAGTACAAATCTTGGTGCAGAATGAAAGGGTGAGAGACCAAGAGATTGAAATTGATGACGAGGAAAGCAAAAAGCGAAAAATTAAATAAAAAAAGAGGATTCGAGTCAAACTGATGCTCCTTACAAAGCAAGGTATAGGGTCACTGACCCGTCGTTTCAATTCATTTGTAGTCAAACTCACCCACCATTCCTGTCGTTCCACGTGGAGTTTTTGGGTCACGGTATTGACCGTGTTTTAAGTGTGTGGACCCCAACAAAAAAAAGGGGTTGGAGACCGTGTAAAATGATGAGCTTAGAGTGGAGATAAGGTCAAAAGGTTGTGATTAGCCGTTGGATTGATGACTTGGTAAAATACTAAAATGAGAGAGAGAGAGAGAGAAATAAAATAAAATAAAATAAACAATACTTAGAACACATTCATACATCTCAAAAAATAAGGAACACATTCATACTTGTTCAATTTTACAACTCGTTGAATTGTTGAATTACGAGTCTTCGAGGAAAAGTAACAAGTCCATTTATCATTTGGTGTCGAGAAATATTATATTTATAATATTTTTACAATAAATTTTAAGTGATAAATTATTATTAACTGTTATTAGTAGGTAAAAAGTTAATTATAGTTGTAGATTCAAATTAGAATTAGTAACAACTTACCATTTATAATTTATTGTGAAAGTGTTGTCAACGCATTTCTGTTTAGTTTAGTGCCTCACACGTCAATATATTGTAAAACTAGTAACAACTTACCACTTATAATTTGTTGTAAAAATATTGTCGACACTTTTTTTTTTTTTTTTTTTTTTTGGGGCGTATGTTGCGAAATTACGTGGGAAGCTAAAAATATTTTAAAAACAAAACAGGTTAGTTGAGGACAGTGAGGCAGAGTTGACCTTTAACAGCTTTTGATGCAAAAGTCATTTTGAGTGAGGAGGTGTGGGGTGTGGGACCCAATGAGGTTCCTCTTTCACCGGACACCGGCAGCTGCGTCAAAGGCTCAGCTTTCAAGTCACATGGGATTCTTTTTTCTTTTCTTTTTTTTTTAAATTTTCTTTCTCTCTTGCCTCGTGACCAAGTTTCTTTTTACTTTCCTTCTTCAAATTTCTTTGTTTTTGTTGTTTTTGGAATATAAAATCTATGACCCACCACCGTATAATTAATGGAAGATTTTCTTCGAGCCGGTTGATATCACTATTCATCATGGGATTTGATTCGCTTGTGTCCAACATAAGAGTCAAATGATGCATGGACCCCTGTTACTGGATGCTCACAAGGCCAACTTTAACTAATTTAGATTCTTTTAATTTATTTAGTGCTACTAATGAGTAATCAAATTGACACATTGAATAAACAAATCATAATTTTCCCCCAAATTGCCTATTTGGTCAAACTTTCATCAACTTGGTTTTTCTCTTTTTCTTGGAACTCAAATTCATTCCTAAGCTTTGTATTGCGTATAGTTGTACTCTAATCTAATGTATTTAGACGCGGCACGAATATGATATGTCTTAAAACGACGTTCAACGCACCAAAACACCAGAGAGAAGTCTTGCGGTTCATTCATATCCTGTTCTAGAATAACTTAAGCAGTACACAAAAGAACTTAGAGGAACTTCTTTCCTATGAAAAAAAACATAATATGAAAGTTAGAATCTTGTTGACAATCTCGTCTCCTATTGTCTTTATTCCTCTTGGCTTTTTCACTTTGTGTCAGTCTTAATTGGACAAAAGTCTAAAAGAGAACCCATGAGGTATGACTTGATCTAGATCTGGACCGTACATGGTGGGGAAGGGGAACAAAGAGAGGCAAAAAAAAGTATAAACATTGTCTAATGGTGTAACTTGACGTAAAACCTTACACATCTCTAAGATGTAATAAAGCATTAAAGGCTTTTTTAAAGGCACTAAAATGCAAATGGATGGGATCAAGGCAATCGTGTTTGACTTGCTTTTAGCAATAGTTTTATAAATTCTAATCTTAAGATTTACACTGCCTAATCATCACCAATACAGTATTGCTAATCCTCCATGTGCTGGACTTTAGAAATTTTGATGTTGTTAACTTCTAAAGTAACAGATATTCCATATAGGTAAGATGCTCTAATAATACTTGGAATGGTATTCTTAATATTTTAACAAATTTTAAAAAATTGAATTATTCAAATCTTTTCAAACCATGAAAAACGATTTTATCCATTAGTTGCAGTAGCATCTAAAAATAAATCAAAATCCGCTTTATCAATTAAAGCTTGATTTGTGTAAAAGAAAAATACAACAACAGAGCATTCATCTCAAAATTAAAAGAAAATTGAAAAAAAAAAAATAGCTATCACAGAATAGCTTCACACAGTTGTCATGCAATTGAGAAGTGTAAAACAAGCAATGCGAAAATCAAAAGGGTGGAAATTTTTTTCAAAAAAGCTGTTTTGATGTACAGCTTCTTTTCTTTGTTCTCTTTGGTTTTTTCTTCACCATGTCACAACTTGTTGAAAATCTAATGTAAAAACTTTTACTTATTCTATAATATACAGTTTTCCTTGTGCGCTACTTTTCTTTCTTACAATAGCAATCACGAAATACTTTTTCACACATGAATATTATGCAATTAAAAAAAGTCAAACAAACAATAGGAAAATCAATGACAATACTAACTTTACCATAATTCTTGAACAAAATCTGTACCTTTTGATTCAATTCCCCAACCCAATTGCAATTAAAAAAAAAAGAATAGGATAACAAATTACCTGTTTTCTAGTGTGAAAGCTAGCATTGAGACTCTTCGATTTCGCTCTTCAATGAAAGGTTACACACCCGAATTTGCACAAGAAAATTTTTTGAGAAAGAATTTGCACAAGAAAATTGGATGGGAAAAATATGAAAGCAAGAACCTAGTTTTAATTGTATTTTATATAGATAAATTGTGGAAAGGAATTGACTTTCCCATTCAATTAGATTGGAAATTTAATTTTGCATATGGCGTGGAAAAGGAACAGATTTTTTTGCAAAGATATGGGTAAAGGGAGATAAATAAGGGATCTTTCACAGGATTATTTTCCATAGAAAGTTGAGGCAAGGTAGCAATTCTATGTGATCATTGCTAAATTTTAATAAGGTTGCATTGTGGGTTGTACTCTAGCGTCTTTTTTACTCGAAAATTCACACATTTGTCGTTAAGTACAAGTTCATAAAGCAAGAGGGGTTCATTGGTTTCGTGTAGATTATAGATATGTTTATGTGAATTTGAAGAAAGTTGACCTATGAAACGTGAAAAATTACCTAGTTGCTTATCCAATAAATTCAACTTTCATGACAAACCGTGTCAATTTAATGAGATTCTTTGAACTAGTGAGGAAGCTACAAAGTCAGCAACAACAGTTTCGTTTTTTTTATTGTGTTTTTTTTACCAAAAATAAGAAGCAGCAATAATTGTGGCAATTAATTTTATCTGATGTGATATGGGGAAGAAAAAAACAAACATAATTAACATAATTAATTTGTGTCTTTTAAGACGTTGACTTTTGCATATTCCTTTGTTGAAACCCTTGAATGGTGGAATGGGCTCAATTAGTCCAACTCAAACCGGAATTGAACTGTGTAACAGTGTAAGTGTGTATTGATAAAGACAATGACGAGGTATTTTCCTTGTCAACAGTATTTGAAAGAGATTTGCAGCTATTAGTCCAACTCTAAAAATCTTCGGGAGAAAAAAATATGGCTAACAAAATTTTATATTCACAGTTTCACACTAAATTGGTATGATGAAAATTAGATTTGTTGTACTCGATTTTTAATAGTTGACATTGACTCAAGTTCTCAAAATATATGACATTCCCAATAAAATTAAATTATATATTTTTAAGATATTACTAAAATATTTTTTAACACTATCAAGGGTTATATGAGTTTAAAATAAAATAAAATGAAGAAAGTGTTGCCAAACACCAACAGCCACAGTCATCGAGTAGTTCTAAGATCATAAATTATTTCATAACTTTTTTGCCATAATCATGTGACTGTGAGTGGTTAACCATCATTTACACGTAAATCTATATTTTTTTTACCAATAACACTCTATCACATTATAATTGTGAAAAATTTGGTGATCTAAACTTTTCCACAACCAAATCTATTGATTTTTTTTTTTTTTAAGGAAAAAAATCTATTCGGGACTCATTAGATAAGTGTTACGTGTCTCTCAAAGGCACTCCATGTGGCCCACAAGCATTTCATTTGTGGACTTGGCCATAAGTTGCGGCTGAACAACTGAACAAGCTCCAATATTTGGATGGGTATCTGCAATCTAATGATCTAGTGTTGCTGATGGGCCAAACTTAGTACCTAACAAACCAGCCACAGATAGGCTTGCACATGCCAACTCTTCAACTCAAGGCCGACAAAGACCCACATGATTCGTTCTTTTTGCAGTTCATTCATTGGTAGCTGAATCCCATCATTAATAGTCCAGTCACTCATGAATTTTGTCTAAACTGGCCCAGCCACTCAGTCCAAACCTTGGGAGCAACCTACTTTGCACTCAAACTAAGGCCCTTTCAAGATGAAAAGTGTGGAATGATAAGGTACAATTAACAAGCGTGAGCCAAGTGGCAAGTACTCCAAGAACTCGTCGGTAAGTGTGGAGTAGTCAATTTATTATTGACTCTTATCTGAATTCATTACTGACGTTATTTTTTACATACTATTAACAATTTGTCATCTAAGTTTTGGTATGACCCCTTAGCTATATTCATAAACACTTCTACTATAGATTGACTCTTATCTGAATTCATTACCGACGTCATTTTTTACATACTAATAACAATTTGTCATCTAAGTTTTGGTATGACCCTTAGCTATATTCATAAGCACTTCCACTGTAGATTCAGCTGCCAACAGATAATATAATTTGTTACTTTGAGAACTTTAGCAAATGGTCCAAATGCTTCAGCAAAACAAAATGGTCCAAATGCCTTTTGGATCCTCCACTTCATTCAATTTCCCAAAAGATCCAAGCCCGTCGTGACACAATAGATTTCATAAGGGTTGTGGGTTAGAAGCTGTAGATAACCCATTTTTTGGTCCCCAGCTTAATAATGAACCAAAAAGCCCGCAAGGAATGCCCAAAAACACCATCACTAGATCTTAGACATTCCTTGGATCCTCTATAAAGCCTTGACCGGACCAAAGCAAGCATTAAACACAACTCATTTGCCCCCTGACTAACCACATTTATATCATTTTGCTTAAGATCAGTCCCTGTCTTAATAAACCAACATATTTGTGAGTGTTTTTCTATATGTGTGGCAAGAGAGGTAAAGTCCTCTCTCTTTCACTATCTCTTTTCTAATTTTTCCAACCTTTTGTGTTGTAATTGTAATTCATTATATTGTGCAAAGGTCATTTAGTACTGATATATTTATTATTTAATGAGTATTAGTCCTTGAGTGAATTCTCAAAGTGCATCACTAGCCTCATGGGCGGCACTACAGCCAGCCTAGGGGTTCATTTGAACCCCCTACCTAGCCCAAAAAAAAATATATAAATATATATAACCCCTAAATAAAAAATTTGAACACCCTAAATCTAAATTTTGTTTGAACCCAGCTCAAATATAATTATCTTAATACTACTTTCACAATATTTTCACAATAATTTTACAATAAAAATTAAGTGATATGTTGTAATTGGTTTTTATCTAAACTCACAATTGACATCACTTTTTTACATACCTTTAACAACTTGTCACCTAGATTTTATTATGAAAGTGTTGCATCAGTAGCATTACTATTAAAATTGTTTCTTCGTTAAACAAAATAAATAAATAAACTTTCTCTCTGGACTATTCCAAACTTCGACACTGTTGACCCCCTAGGAAAAAAAAAAAAAATCTAGAGCTGTCACTGACTAGCCTAGCCTTCGTCACATTGAAGTGAATAGTGGACTCAACTTTCTAGGTCAAATGGCACCTCCTTTGCTGCACTATGGAAAGAAAGAAAAAAATCTAATTACAAAGACCCCAGAACATAAAACTTTAATTCTATTTTAATATACTCATTGTAGATCCAGGTATACATTTTCTAAGAACAAATAATTGTTTGTGATTGTTAATTTTTACTAATGCTGATAGAGCCTACTGAATTGTTGTGTAGGCATTTTCGATCCAGAAGTTCCAGAAAACTTGTGGGCTGTCTTTCCTTGCCCGATGGATTTGGGCATACCTTAGTAAGGGTCTCCAGTTAAATTATCAGAAGCTATGGACATCTAAATTATTTGTTGCTGGTGCAGTGGCTAGCTTTGCTGTTATGTACTGAGTTACTAAGTTCAGTGCTAAATAAGAGCCATAAGGGCAAAAAATCTGGAATTCGGTTTCAAATGTAATCTAAGTATATATCAGTAATTACTAATTAGTATATTCATATTGTATTGTAGAGGAGGATTTTCCAGAAGTTCGTGGAACAGGGTCTTAATGGTTGGTTTATACTAGATACAATGTTATGGTAAAGGTCATTGGTGTTTACAATTTTAGACCTCCTTCATTGTTTTGTTGTGTTGTGAAGCATATACGAAGAGTGAGTCCGTAGATGATATAAATAAGAATGTGAAAATTTATATGTAATTGGTTTGGTGGTAAATTTTAGAGCTCCTTAAAATGGACTGACACCCCTGTCTCATAATTAAGGAGTGTTGCTTATTGATAATAAGACTAGATTGTGAAAAGTCAAGAATAGAACTGAGCAGTCTCTCTCTCTTTCTCTCTTTAAGAAAAGAAAAAGAAAAGAGGTAAAAATCAACACGAAAAACTGCTCTGTTTTTTTCTCTTCTAGACTCGTGTTTTATGTAAAACAGGTTCCAAGCTTGATCTTTAATTCTTGGAAGTTATCCATATGTCTCTTTAACCTGCATTTCTGCAACCAAACTCGTGATATTTATGATCTCTCTCCTCCCTACTTCTCTCGTGTATGTGAGCTTGTGAACTCCAAGGCCCATTATTTCCTCCATACCATAACGTTTTAGGCTTTCTACCATTCACACTATTCCTAGCACTTCCCATATGCCCTTGCTTAACCTTGCTCGAATCAAGCCTTTTTTAGACCCTGTCCATTGTCTAGCTTCATAGCTTAAAAACACTTCTGAAGACTTCTTTTGCATAAATGAAGAAAATGATTTCGGAGCTTTTGCTTATACTGTAAGCCAGAGAAAGAGATGAAGCAGTGTAAGATCACTGTGTTTGTAGAACAACTTTCCATACGTATTAAAAGAGTTAAGAGAAAGGAGTTCACATATCACAACCACCATATTCTTATGTTTGTCACTGGCATTTTTCATAATGATACTAGGAATGTTCATCAACAATCATGCTAGGAAATTCCTATCCTCAGATGAGTTTTACTTCCCCTAACTGTCTGCATTTTATCCAAAGTCACCCAGGCCTTCAGATTCTTATTTTCTTTGCAATTCTTCTTCGTCTGCTCCTTCCTTGCACCCATTTCAATTATCAAATGGGAGTAGAGGTTTGAGAGATTGAGTTGCTCCCAATTAGCTATCACATTCAATGAGCGATAAGGAGTTAATGTGGCTAGCCTCAATGGTGCCAACTATTGAAAAATACCCTTACAATCGGACGCGAAAGGTGGCATTCATGTTCTTAACTAGAGGAAAATTTCCCTTGGCACCATTATAGGAAAAGTTCTTTAAGGGACATGCAGGGCTCTACTCAATTTACCTCCATACTTCACCAAACTTCACTGAAGAACCACCAGAATCCTCAGTGTTCTACAAGTGTAGGATACCAAGCAAGGTTAGAAATTTATATTGCCCTATCCCAAATTAAAAACCTACCAAGACATGAACCAAGCCAAGTTGTTTCCTCCATTCATTTTAACTGAAACTGTATTTTGTAGCAAGTGGAATGGGGACAAGCCACAATGGTTGATGCAAAGAGGCGCCTATTAGCTAATGCCCTGCGTGATTTCTCCAACGAGAGATTTGTGTTACTCTTTGAAACATGCATTCCTTTATTCAATTTTACAACAATTTACAACTACCTGATCAACTCTAACCATAGTTTTATTGGCTCAATTGATGATCCAAGAAAGATGGGTTGCGGCCGTTACAATAAACGTATGTGGCCAACGATATCATTGTCAGATTGGCGTAAAGGCAACCAATGGTTTGAAGTTCACCGAAAGCTAGCCGTAGAGATAGTGTCAGATGTCACGTAATACCCCATTTTTGAAAACCATTGCAAGCCTCCATGTTATATGGATGAGCACTACTTGGCAACCCTTGTGACCAAAACTCAACCGAGCATGAATTCCAACAAGAGCATTACTTGGGTTGATTGGTCCAGAGGTGGCTCGCATCCAACAAAGTTTGAGAGGAAGGATGTCTCTGAAGCGTTTTTGAATCGGGTGAGAGTTTTAGTTGTACTTATAATCGTATCACAACTACAGTTTGCTTTCTTTTTGCGAGAAAGTTTCAACCAAGAACCCTAGAGCCTTTGCTAAGAATAGCCCCAGTATTGCTTGGGTTCAATCCATAGAAGAATTTGTACCCTTTTACCCTTTTAGTACTAGTATAGTAAGTTATCTAGCCATAACATTTGGGTTTAATCCATAGAAGAATTTGTACTTTTTATATTTTTAGTACTTGTAGTAAGTTGTCTGGCCAAAACACTAAAGAAAAAATGAAGATTATGGTTACCGCAAGGATATAAAATAATTTGGCTGTACCATGGCACTAAGAGCATGTACAGGTGATGGAAAGGTTTCGTTGGTGTGCCTTGAAGAAAATCACTGGCCACAAGGATAAATCAGTTTGTTTCTGTTTTTGGAGAAACAAACAAGGTATACAACCAAATGAGAAAGAAAATCATTGGTTGTATCCTAGTAATGTCTTGAAAATCAGGGATTTGTCCCTTACCTTTGTTGAATTTATTTACTCTTTCCGGGGGAGTTCTTCCCTCTTCTCATAGGAGGTGTGGGCATTGATGTCGAACCAAATTTGAAAAAATCTTTCCATTCAAGGGTGAGAAAAATCCAAGAGACCATCCAACAATTTACAAGTAAACAAAAGTCGAAAACTCCAATGAGTTTTTTTTTTTTTTTTTTACGGTCACGTGATAAAATTTCACAACATCTAGAATGACAAGCTAAGGTGTTAGGTCATCATGAGTCAAAATAAAATGAAATAAAAATTATATGAGGATCATTCACAACTCAATATGACGTTTTTATAAAAATGTTGTGAGATTTTGTTATGCCATAAATAAGACTGTAAACTAGCCAAACCAAACCACGTATTAAAAATTTCACAATTAATTTATTTTTTATTTTTTGTGCTGAATTTCTTCATTTAGCTTTAGCTTTATTTCAAATGCAAGCTAAGCTCGAACTTATTAGCAACAAGATTACATGTTCACACTAGGTTCATTTTCTTGTCGAATAAGCTTGAGTTTGTTCACAAGTTACTTCATTAACTTTTTTTTTTTCTCATATATAGAAAATAGTGACAAAAATTTGTTACCCTTTTACAAATTTATGGAATTTTACTATGAATAGACTTATAGACTGATTACATTATAATAAAGTATAAATAATAATTTGATATTATATGAAACTATTTACAGACTAATATAATTCAATCTCAAGTTTATCTAAGTATATTTTTAGACAAATCTACATATAGAAATATAATATTATATATAATTAAATTGTGCCTCATGTTCATAAACTTGTTCACAAACAAATAATAATGTTTGAACTTGGCTTGTTTAATAGTCGAGTCTAAACTTTGGCTTTAACTTGACTTGTTTATTAAACAAATGAATATATTTAAAATTTTCTCAAGCCAAGCTTGCATGAGTTGTTCATAAACAACTTAATTCATTTACAGCTTTAGCCATAGACTTTCTCAACTACAATAAAGGAAAACATTTTTCCCTCTCTTTTTTAACAAAGAAAAAAAATACAATTTGTTAAAATCATTTTAAATCTAAAACCTCCTTATTAAAAAACATTGTTGTGGGGGCCAATTAATCAGGAGGTACTATTACGGCCATGCCAGCTAGGCCAAAAGCCCAATTCGAGGACGATAGACCATCCGAGATAAACTAGTTTTTGGCCTTATCCGAGGACATTTAGCTATCCGAGGAGGCCCAAACAAGACCGTGAAGAGAATAAAGTTAAGAGAGAAGTAGAGACAACATAAGATGAGTCCAATAAGTGTCCGAGGACAAAAGTATTCTCGGCGGCATGCATCCGATGTGAATCTGAGTGTCAAACCATCACAGGCTTATTCCAGAGCTACAGCATAACAAAGGAAGGGATATTGGGCCGAGGGTAAGACAAGAAAGGTAAACAAATATCTTCAAAGGCTGCTACCTCCACATTAAATGCCTTCCAACTAACTCTCTGGCCGCATTAATGTGGAGGTGATGCCTGAACAATGATGAAGCAACCTTACAGCTGCTGGTTGAAGGTTCTAGGAAGTGTTGGATGGGACAGGGAGGGATCCCCCAAATCCAACCTACACGTGGGTGGCGAAGATGACACCAAGAGGGTAATATATAACATGGAAGAATGCATTGAGAAAAAGATCGAAACTCGGATATAATAGACTTCTTGAAGAAAACCAGAGAAAAAGGAAAAGAAGATAGTTGATTCCAAGGACAAAATTCGATAATCTTGTCTGTGTTATATCATGTTGAATCGTCCAGCTTAATCGTTTTTCTTCTGGGATAAATCTAGTTCTTCTATCTACGCTTTACAAATTTATTGTTTGGGCTGTTAGCGTTGAGCTCAAGCCAGTTTTGGGACCAACACATTTTCAGTCCTTACAATTGTGTTGTGTCTATTTCAGTGGTGAGCAACGACATTGTGTTCCAAGTAATAAAAAGCATTATAATGGTTTGAAAAATAAAAAATGTTGGACAGTCTCTTGAGCATTAATAATTAACTAGCCTCATCACACGCACTTCGCACGTGCAATAAGGCTTTTTTTTTTTAGTGGCCCTATTTTGTAGAATAAAAAAACTGTGTTTTTTTTATATATATAATTTTTATTTTGAAAATTTAATTTATAAGTGAATAAATCAATTTGAAAATTGATAGGAGAGTGGTCCAATTTTTTAGGCAATGTTTTAGTGGGGAGTTAGAGTTGCATTTTTACTTGATTGTCTTTTAGTTTTGTCTCTACTTAAACATAGGGGTGTAAGGGCATTTTTGAACTAAAAAATGAGGAATCCAAACAGGGGAAGTCCCTTAAATAATAGTATAGATAATGACCTTGGATGAGGGTGTTAACTGGGCCATTCATAAACGGGGTAAGAGAAATTATACATTCTTCTAGTGGACCACGTCACTTGTCCACCATTCTACTAAAAAACTCTCATTTGTTTAAAATTGTTGGGTCAGTAATCAGTTTTTGTTTAAAAAAGAATTTTAACATAGCAATTTTAAACAAATGGGAGTCTTTTAGTGAAATGGTGGACTATCTCATTTGTCTAGACCTTATAATTTCTCACGGGGTAGGGCTATTTGGCAAAGGAATCAATTTCCACATTTACATATTATTGGGTGCACCAAGGCATGAACCAGGGCTCCCTAACAGTCAATGAAGAAGAACACAACCGAATAAAGACCATAGTAGCCGATTAAGGTAACTAAAACTAACAATCCCCATCAGCAGTAGAACAAGATTGTCACCCTAACTCCCCATCCTGTGGGAGTATTATCCACACACTTTGGAATATCAAGTGGATGACACGGTTAAGGGTGAGATTACAGATTTGGGTTTGATATCGTGTTATGTACGCGACTTGGTGGTGGGGAGGAATAGAGGGCTTGATGTGAATTATATTGTGTGTTGTGGGTTTATTGTGAGGGGTGTGCACTGTGCCATTAACCCGCCATGTTAGGAATGCGAAATGACAGTATTGTATGACTATGCTTTTGGGTTGTGGCTCGTGGCCTGTGGGTTTTTTTTTTTTTTTTTTTTTGGTTAAATTGTAAATTATGTCTCTAAAGTTTAAAGGTATTTGGATTTTATTTCTTAAAATTTCAGGATTTGGACTTTATCTTCTGAAGTTTAGAGGTGTTTGGATTTTACACCTAGAAGTTTCAAGGTTTGGATTTTTACTCCTAAAGTTCTATTTTGTTTTCATCAGTAACCATTTTTGCCCATATTTTCTGTTAAGGCTATGTTTAGCAACATGTAAAATATTTTTCAAGGGTAAAATGTTTTCAGGTGAAAATATTTTTGGGAAAGGAAAATATTTTCAAGTGTTTGGTTGCATTCTGAAAATTGCTTTGGAAAATATTTTCAGGTGTTCGGTTACATTCTAAAAATGCTTATTTTCTACTACTTTCCCACATTTTCTTAGCTTCCAAACAAATTTTAAATATAGAATTTAAATATATAAACTTAATGAAACAAGACTCAAAACAAAACCATTCATTAAATACCATCATCATCAATCAAATTGAGAGAGGAAGGAAGAAAGAGTGAGAGATTGAAGGAAAGAGAGAGGTAGATCGAAAAAGAGATAGAGATTGGTCATGGGTGGGTTGATCTAGAGGCAATGACGATGAGATCTAGAAAAAAAAATGACAAGATCAGTCATGGATGGGTTGATTTATAGGTGGCGGCAACGAGATCGAGATGAAAAAAAATACGAGATCAATCATGGATGGCAGCAACGAGATCGTGAGGAGACGATATGACCTAAATCATAGGGCTTGCATGCACGACAGTAGAGCTATGCATTGAGGACAACGATCTGGGCTTCACTGGCGGCCAATCTCTCTGTCCTTCGACTTAGGCTTGGCGTGACTCGTGAGTGATGAGAGTGAGAGTGAGGAGAACAAATTTTTTTCGAAGGATTGTAAATGGTTTGAAGGGAGTATCAGTGTGTTAAATATTTTACAGGTGTGGGTGGGTTATTTTACGGTCAAATGCATTAATTTTCAATTTGACCTTATTTTCCTGAGTGTATATGTGTGTGTATATATATAATTCATCATCTAGCAAACGGAAAATTTACAGTTCATGATTAAAAAACGTGTAACTAAAGATGTATTGAATATAATGCAATAATACCATATTTATTGAGAGAAAGAGAGGTAATTACAAATAAATATTATCACGAATAGGTCTTTATTTGTTATTTTTTTACAATAACACCAAGAGGTACATTCTCGAAGAAAAAAAAAAAAACACCAAGATGTAGCAATTGAGTTACAAGAACCTTGGCAAACCTCTTTTTATTATAGATCACATGTACATTATGCTATATGATCTCATCAAGTATAACGTCACTAATGAGGATTAGCCTTTCCACTTTGCCAGGGACATCTGCAATTGGAGATGGACGGTTGGTCGTCTTGTATTCATTATCACATTCTTCATTTATTAAAGCTGCATCCATAGCTAAAGTTATCGCTTCTGTATAATTCTTTAAAACCGCAGCCAAGTATGCACTACTCAATTTCCCTAGTGCATTAATAAAATCGGTTTGGCAATTCTGAAGTCGAGCCTTATCCTGTGGGTCATCGAGTATTTCAAGAATTTTTGGGATTCGATTAACAATGGTAGTTTCTAATAGATTCGTGTTTGAAGAAATAGAAATGAGGAGAAGACCATTTAGATCAGCTGTAGAAGTACGATTGTCTGCAGCAAAAGTTGATGAGCACAACTCATAGTCCGTGGATTTGTGGCAAATGCTATCAAGATAGGTATCGTTTACTGCATTAGAAACTTGGTAGAAAAGAGAGGTGACTAGTAAGGGGATTACCAAGATTGATAGGCAGCTAATTGGAGATACCATTTTCTTTTTCCTTTTTCCAAGTTCTTTGTCAAGAATGATATTATTGATTCATGTATCTTTTGATTTCCTATTTATACTATCTTAAGTTGGCATGAGATAGCTATTTTTCACTAAATTTTTTTGAAAAACAACTTTATTTCATCCAACTCATTTTCCAATATTTGAGTAGCAATCATAAAATGAGTTGTAAAATTATCGTTTGATTTCTTTTATTTAGCTTGGCGGAGGTCAAATTACTTTTCAAAAGAAAACAACTCTATCTATATTTGAATTACTTTTTTTAGTTTGACGAGAGATAGAGTTTTTTTTTTAATTTTTTAATTTTTTTATATCTAGTTGTTTTCTAAAATTACAAAACAACTCTATCTCAAGTCAAGATAAATAAGAAAAGTAAAAACTATGGATAGACCAGTACTTTACGGGTATTTAATTAGTAAATACTAGTGAATACACATCAATATCTTATGTCCATAAAATAAACAAAAATGTGTGAGGGAAAATAAATTTGATGAGTTGCTATCTATATAATAATTAGAAAGGATGGATTTCTAATTTTCTATCTTTAATCACAAACTCACGATGTAGAAGTAAAACAATAAGCCATAAGCCAACACTGGGTGCCCCAAAGACTTGGAAAGATGCTTAGCCAATAAAAAGAAAAGAAAAAAGAAAGTCATTAGTTAAATAAACAATTCTTTTTGAATAACACATCCACAGGAGGTGCTAGCAACGCTCATTGAGCTTTCTAAATAACACATCATATTAATTGCTTATTTACGTGTTTATTTTAAATTCTTAATCAAACATGCAAAATGCTATGTGCTTGGTTTAAACAAAATTGATAGATAATAAAATTGTGCCTCATATCCAAATCTGAGCATCAAAGGATGGGTCTCAAATCATTAATCATAAATTTAGTTTAAGGTCTGATGACAATGGCAGTAAAACACAATAAACCATAAAGCTGTCACTCCCAATAATCTGTTTTCTCATACAGTCCCACACACAAAAAAGGTGAGGTAGACACTAGTGATAGAAAAAATATCAATATCCTGCTGGCGGTGGTGGTGATTGTAAAAAACAAAAACAAAATACCCACAAACCATGCCTTTGAAAGTGTAATAATAACTTGAGCAACTCATGGTAAAGCAACTTATATATGTCAATTAGAGACGGTAATTGTCCCATTAACTGGTATAGTGGTGGCGGCGATGATTGCTGCAAACCCCCTAGAAAACCATGCCATATCGGATTGGGGAATGCCCCTGAGAGTGATCTATATCCAAGTCGTGGTGTCCTAGTATAGAAACTTGAACTACTACGGGGAGCAACACGACCAACTTTGCTGTTAGATCCACCCCGACATTGTTTGTTGCCATGTATTGTAGTGAGAGTAGTACTGGTCCCTTTGGATACGTACTCATCATCATCATCATCATCATCACATGCAAATTTGACTTTGTTCTTGATGTTAGAACTAGGTTTCTCTTCTGAGGAGGACTTATCAAAGAATAAAAGCTTTGTTGGTTTGTCCGTCTTTTCAAACATTTGCTTGAATATTGTAGGGACTATGTCATCCGTGTATAATAGTGATGGTCTCTGTTTTTTTTAATCAGTTCTTTAATAAATAACATATAATCTATCAGTGTTATTAAGAAACTTAAATTAAATAAGATTAAATAAAATCTTGAATTTTATTAACATCACAACTGTACAGTCCAAGATTCTAGACCAAACTCATGCCACCGACTTAACAATGCATTATTGTATTTGGAATGATACTCGACTGAAGTGGGATAGAGTTTTTTTTTTTTGGGTACTGATTCTACTGAATTGTACAGAGATAATAACCTTGATACGATGCAACGAACCCCTATGTAGTATAATACCCAATTGCATCAGATATATCAACTTCCAAAAGAGGTGCAGAAGAATCCTTATCCAAAGAAAGAAATACGAAGGAAAGGATTATCAATTATGTGCACGATAGATTTTTGCTTTATTGCCTTTTCAGATCGGCGATAGAAAAGTCTGACCCTGCCCATTCCCACCAAATTAATGCATGTGTTAATTAATTAACATTTATCTCAGCAATCCACCGCAAATATAAGGTTATGAAATCCTTAAAACTGAACAATTTATAGCTAAGAACATTAGTATTGTGGAGGCATTTTACTAAAATGTTAAATTTACTATCAGAATATAGCAAAAGTGGACTGCATCAACGGAGCCAAACCTATATTTTTTTTTACTGTTGATAGTAAAAAAAAATTATTTCATTAAAAGATATATTATTTTATTGTGTTGCTGGTGGTGGTAATTGTTGTTTACTGTAGTAAATATATTATTTTATTATATTAAATGTTAAAATAAAACTACTAATACTAAGTGTTTTATAAATTGATGTGATAAAATAGATAAAATAATTTTTTGTAGTGTCAAATTACTAAATTTTTTGCACCTTCAATACTGATGTGGTATGATACAGTACAGTCTTACTTGTTAGTGCTAAATACGAGTGAAATTTTTAATTTTAATAAATAATAATAATAACTTTTCCAATTTGATAAATAGTAAAAATTAAACCAACACAAGTTACAAAATAAGTTGATGTTTGCTGGGAAATGATCCTCTTCATTTCATTGTCACTGTTACGAACGTAATGACGTACATGATATCTTTTCTTTCTTTCTTTTTTCAAATCAGTTATCAGTCTTTATTTGATTTGATAGAATAGAATTTTAGATGGCGCCATGTGCTTTTAAATCAATGAAAACTAATCTTTATATAAGGGGATAATTACACTTTGTCCACCTGTGGTTTGTCTTTAATTCTATGTGTCCACCCGTGATTTAAATTTTGATACTTTACCTACCTGTGATTCTGACCGTGAGTGCTCCGTAACCCACCTCAATATTTTCCGTTACTCTAACACCAAATAAGTAAAAAACACATCCCAAAACGGATCAAAACTCACTCTCACTCCCAAAACTCACTCACTCTCATGTTCTTCAATGCTCAAAAATGTAAGCCCCCCCCCCCCCCCCTCCTCCTCCCTTTGTCTCTACAACTGGCCTTTCTTCTTTTTTTAATATTACTCTTTCTTCTACTACTCAAACCAGTCCACACTCTCTTCTTCACTCTTGTTTTCTTTGCTTCCTCTGACTCTGACCCCTTTCCCTTTTTTAATTATCAACCTTCACTATACAATTACTACATCAGACATCAGACATAGATACATACTATATTTATTAATTCAAATTATTCACTTACTCTATTTTTATGTACATTAATCAAAGAAAAAGAAAAGAGACTTTGATTAAGTCTTCCCTTCACATGCCCCATTAATTAAAAACACACACACAAAGCAATAATTTTGTTTCTTTTCATAGCCCAATCAAATCTGTATACCAAATATGTTCTGTTAGCAGTTATATATATATATATATATATATATATATATATATATATATATATATATATTAAGATTTAAGTAGCAACAATGGTAAAAAAATCAAAAGTAAAAAAACCTCAAATCCTTATTAGAGAATTTTTATTACTGTCCCCATTAGTGATCCAAATGCAAAGATCCTTCATTTCTTAAGGATTTTAACTTGATAATTGCAGCTGGGAAACTCCCAAAGCATAATAATGTATCATGGAGAGGTAATTCCTGTCTAAATGATGGCAAAGGCGAATCCGAAACATTTTACAAGGATCTAGTGGGTGGCTATTATGATGCTGGAGATGCTACCAAGTTCAACTTCCCTCAATCCTTTGCCATCACCATGTTGAGCTGGAGTGTTATTGAATGCATAAAAAGGGTTTTGATCTCCCTGCAACAGCTGAACAGAGGAGCATGCACGATCAAAACCCAGGTTCAATACCCACGATCAAAACCCAGGAGCATGCACGATCAAAACCCAGGAGCATGCACGAATCGAAACCCATTGTAGGATCTGCCATAGCTAAACAGAGGAGCAACTGTGTCTTTCTTCCTCGGCTCGAATCTGCCACAGTTGTCTCAAGCGAGTGGGAGTGAGTTTTAGGAGTGAGAGTGAGTTTTGATCCGTTTTGGGATGTGTTTTTTACTTATTTGGTGTTAGAGTAACAAAAAACATTGAGGTGGGTTACGGAGCACCCACGGTCAGAATCACAGGTGGGCAAAGTGTCAAAATTTAAACCACGGGTGGGCACATAGAATTAGAGGCAAACCACAGGTGGGCAAAGTGTAATTATCCCTTATATAAAAGGACCATATCAATTTCCTTCGATATGGAGAATAGAGAGAATATTATGTCCTCCATAGTAATTCCAAATTTTAATTGCTTGCTCATTAAGGATAGTTCAAGTCTACTTCATGCAAGGACGGACCCAGGAAGGGGCCTAAGGGGGCCCGGGGGAGGCCCGGGCCCAAAAAAAAAAATTTTGTAGGTAAAGTTTTTCAAAAAACAAAAAAAAAAAAAAAAAAAATGACTCGACCCCCCCTATCCCAGCCCCGGGCCCAAAAAAAAAAAATTTGTAGGTAAAGTTTTTCAAAAAACAAAAAAAAAAAAAAAAAAAATGACTCGACCCCCCCTATCCCAGCCGGCTGGCCTAGACAAGAGCCCATCAGCCCATGTAAGTCTAAAAAAATAATGTAAAAAAGAAAAAAGAAAAGGAAAAATTGAAAACCTAGCAAAAGGAACAAACGGAACAAGCGAAAACCGAAAACGAAGGAAAAAAAGAAAAGAAAAGAAAAGTAGGCGAGAATGAGAGGTGAAACAAACACAACAAAAAAAAAACTCATGCCGCCGCTCACCAGTTCACGCCGCCGCTCACACCTCACGCCGCCACCACGCCTCATGCCGCCACCACGCCTCACGCCTCATGCTGCCATTGGTTCCCATCACATACCCAAAAGGGAAATGGCCACACTAACGCCACCACCGTCGCCATGCCCATGTGAGACCCGTCTTAATTCTTGCTGCCGGTTGCTCGATCTACCCAACCCAGCTTCATTGCTCCAGCTCAACTCACAAGTATTTAATCTATCCTTTCCTAGTTTCCTTCAAAAGAATCAAAACCTAATATAATATTTGTGAATCTCAGAATCTAACAATTTGTGCTTGTGGACTTGTGGTGTTTATTGATGAGTGATGAACTGAGTTGTTGATTGTGAATTGAATCTGTGCTTTTTTTTTCTTCTTTTTTTGGCTTTGTGACTCTGTGTTTATGACTCTCTCTTATATTATATTGATAAGTGAGATAAGAGAAAGAGAGTAGAGTTTGTAGAGATTAGAGAATATATTAGTATAGTGTTTGACTGTTTGTTCTTTGTTGACCGGTTGTTGGGCAATAATAGGGACAGCTGAAAAAAAAAAAAAAAAAAAAAAAAAAAAAAAAAAAAAAAAAAAAAAAAATTTACTTATGTGTGGGGCACACAATAGTAAAACCAATTTTGGAAAAAGTTTATTAAAAATTGACCCAATAAAACTTTTTCAAAAATAAATTTGTTAAAGGCACACATTAACCGAAAAAAAAAAATGGTAAAGTTAGGAAAAGTTTACATAGTGTCGGTAGTGGGATTGGGTAGGGAAAAGTTTTTGTGGCTACTGTAGAATAAAATCGTAGTGTTAGTAGGGGGATTGGGTGAGTCCGTGAGTGTTAGAAATATGGAGACAAGACAAAGACAAAGAGATAAATAAAGGCAAAGACCAAAGACAAAAGACAAAAACAAATCATATAATATAGAAAATTGTCACACAAATTTAAGAAAATAACAGTGATTCACTTGCGCCTATTGTTAACTCATAATGCTAAATTAGATAAATTTATAAATTGAAAAGAAGTGAGAAATACTAAATTTATAATTAAATGCATTATGCATATTACCGTTTGTGAGATAATATATATGATTCTTATTTTATTTGTACATCATGAAAAAACCAACTACAATGTTTGATTTTGTCAAAAGAAAATATTCAAATTCTTCAGAAGTCAACGTAAGATTGCCAACAACTAATCTTGCTATTCCAATTCCAAAAAATGTGGATGTTCCAATTCTAGAAAATATTCATTCCCCAATTCCGGAAAATGTCGATGTTCCAATCCCAAAAAATATTCATTCCCCAATTCCAAATGATTGTATCTTAATAGTGTTTCGTGTGTTTTGTTTTTGTTGGCAGATGATTGTATCTTAATGTTTGTCTTGGTTGATAGTTTATTAATATTATATGGATGCGTATTTGAAAAAAAAAATTTGCTTATCTCCGCCCCCCCCTGCTTGAAATCCTGGGTTCGTCCCTGACTTCATGCACAGTTGGAAAAGCTAAATGCAATTGGATTAGGACAGGTTTTATCTCTGTCCCTAACTTCATGCACAGTTGGAAAAGCTAAATGCAATTGGATTAGAACAAGTTTTATATTCAAATCTTATCAAAATCGAGGGTTATTAGGCAAAGTTTGTCTATGTTGTTGGGCTACAGAGAGCTTAGTTTGTCTTTGATCAGATTTATGGGCCAAAGTCGCACAATAATATTGTTTACCGAAATATATTTCAATCTACCACTGTTTTAGAAATATGTAGGGATCTACCACTTTTTGGATACTCGAGTTTTTCATGGTACTCAAGTTCGTGGTACTTGAGTTCATTGAACTCGAGTTCCATGAAAAATTTTTGAAAATTTTTTATGGTACTCGAATTCCATGAACTTGAGTTTCATCAAAAATTTTCAAGCAAATTTGAAAGCTATTTTTTCAAAAAACTCGAGTTCATGGAATTCAAGTACCCAAAAAATAGTAGATTCCTACATATTTTCAAAATAGTAGTAGATTAATATATATTTCGGTAAACAGTGATATTTGGCCATTTTGGCCAGATTTATGACCTAACCTAACTTGGAAGCATTACGATTTTAAATGGGAGATTTTCTAAGGCTTAATTCATAGAGTGGAAGCTTGAGTCGACTGCCTTTTCACCCCATTGTTTGGGGTATTTATTTGTCGTTTCATATTAGGGCTTGACATAGTACAAATGCAGCAACTCCATGGACGTAGGTAAATTACCGAATCATGTATATTTCGTGTCAGAGCAATTTTTAGGTACTCCCGGAGCACAGAGAATGGTGTTTCATCCTCTCATATTCATGGTGAGGTCTATTCATTAAATTTATAGTGGGGTCCACCATGAATGTGAAAGGAGAGGGCTTCATTTTTCCATACTTCGAGAATACTTAAAGAATTTTCGTTATTGTTGTATGATTTTTTTTTTTAACCTTATTTTTCTTTATTTTTCATCTCTCACATTCACAGATTTTTGGAATTATGGTAAATATAAATTCCTAAGATGTTTTTAATTAACAGAAGATCAATTCTATTTATTGGTTTGCATAACATCAGCGTAGACAAACTTTTCAAGGAAACGTAGAACGTCTTCTATCCGTGCACTTGCATTTTCAATATGTTGAGCACACCTAGCTAAACTATGTGCAACCTTGTTCCCAAATCTCAACTCTTGTTTACATGGGACAATCTCCACAATTTAACCTAATTTATGGTTCTTGGTCTATGCGTTGATAGGAATAAAAGTTAACCAAGAAGACATGTTGATTTACATTCATTTGAGATAATAATTATCTTATGCATTTAATATATACAATTTTTCATCTCATGATTCGACAGCCATACAAAACACACACTCTGGGAGATGGAGGGTGCATATATAGATATTCATAATTGTAAACCACCACCATATGTTCACTCCCTGTCCTGGATTTCTGGCTATTTCATTGACTGTCAACTACAAGTGGATCTCACTATCTGTAAGCGATAACAAATGAGTGAGCCTTATCAAATAACGACAGGCTAATTAGTTAACTGACTTTAAAGACTCAGCCCCAAAAAATTCAGCAAAAAATAGAGATAGGGTGGGACCATCTTTCCCACAAGTAGTCCTTAACACTTCGAAGAAAACAACTCAGAAATTAGAATCTTCATAGTTCATAAAGAATTGGAGATCAGCATTCAGCACACAGTGTGTTCCTGTTCAACGATTCCATGTGCTCCTTTCTTAATAGTTTTTTTTTTTCAGTTTGATCAATCTGCTCCATGTGACTCAGTGTTCACAGTAGCCAGGCCCAAATCAAAGACTTTGGAAGCATATGTATTACTGTGAAGAGAGGTCACGTTCAACCGTTTTGAATGATTACAATTTTAGTATTATTATGGGCTGTGGGTCCAATGTTGCCCATCATGACGGATCTGCTATAAATAATGGTCCGAGTCACATGAGGGCCTGTCACTAGTCTTCCTTTTGTGACCAATTGACTATAGAATCAACTTGCATCTTTGGACCCCTCTGCATCTGCTTTGAATCTTTTCCTATACTTTTTATTATGTATGGATAGAAATGGTTGGGGTTGATATTGCATATTCCGGGGTACCTCCCTCTCATAGAGCGGTGAGCTCCATGGTGGGTAGAACCATCACTTTGTAAGAGAAAGGGAGTATATTCTCGGAGTATACAATAACTTTTCAAAATTGTTAGAGACAAGATATAAAATATGATTTTTAGTCCTTTGATTTGATGGTTTCTTGTATTCATCTAAGTGGAGTGTGTAGGATGCATCCATACAACTTCGTCCAATGCATCTATCAATTTTTTTTCTTAAATAATATAAAATATTAAAAATCTAACAATTTTCCTTCTTTAATAATTTAAAAAATTAAAAATCTAACAATTTTTCTTTAGGAAAGTACATGGATAAGCAACCTTTATCTTGTGGACTTCGGATCTGGAGGGGGAAAGAAGCATGTTTGAAAGCAACTTGAAAATTGACAAATAAATAAACTTATGCAAATGCTATTGTAGGGATGGGGCATAGCTAATTGATTTCCTGTAGGCTACATGCATGTTCATGTCGGGTATTTTCCTATGAAGTTTCACATTAAATAACAATGACAAGGGTAAATGATTAATATAACTTAATTATGCTCAAACTCATATGTTTAGGTTTTTGGGTTAAGTGTTGTCCTTATTTACTATATTAACTATTTAATTAAAATCTCCTCAATGTGTTAATTTTCCTCAAAAAGTTATAACAAAATCCATGGTGATGTGCAGCAAGGTGATTGGGCCCACACAAATAATCTTGAAAAAAATGGGCCCATGGATGACGTGTTGGATGGTTGGTAATAGAAAAAGCCTATAGATAAAGGGGAGATAATTGAACTTATTCATGGCACACAAAGAGGTCTTAAAATCTAGAGAGATTCAATGACTCACACTTTTTCTTTTTTTTTGAGAATCCAATCCATGAGAAACTTTATTAATCAAGAAAAGGCTTATACGCTAATACAAGACTACTAATATCCGGAGAAACAGACTCCATCCAAACTGTTAAAGACGAGCAATATTTTGCTTTTTTTGCTAAGGTATCCGCAACATAATGACTCACACATGAATGAGAGATTGTAGGGTATATAAATTTTTGGGTTAAGTGATATTTCATATATGTTAAATTAAATACTCAATTGGACTACATATCCTGTCAAACTCTAAAGAAATATTAATTGTGTTTATATTATTGTATTAATTTATGATTTAGTCTACCAAAGGCCTTGTAGTTGAATTGGCACCTCCCCATGCACAAAGTGTTTGGGAGTCTAGGGGGGAAAGGGTTCGAGCTGCGGAGTTAGCAGCATGTTGTAATTATTTCTCAAAAAAAAAAAATTTTATGATTTAGTCTACTATAAATACGTTGTTATGGTTTATATATAGCATATAAATAACCATAAAGGGCTTTTTGCACGGTAAAGGTAGACATTAGGCCACACAACGTTCTCTCTTTTTCTTGATTCCATTTTGTCTATTTATAATTTTTTTTTTTAATTCCTTTTAATTTCACATTGACAAATAAATAAATTTCTAAAAATGCTTAGACGAATAATTTTAGTCATATAAATTATTTATAATTATTTGTCAATTTAGTGTGTGTTTGACTTTGACATCAAATTTTTTGTTCAACTTTTTGCTTTTATCTTTTATTTACAGTTTTTTTAAATCTTTTTTTTTTAAAATACAGATATACTATAGTGTATTTTTAACAAAAAAAAAAACTAAATAAGCTAATGCTAAACACAAAATTCATATGATTCATTTAGATAACTTAAGAGTTATTTAAACAAAATATGCGTGAATGGTTATTTAACATCATATAATCGATCAAAAGAATCAATTTTTAGTTACAAAACTGAGGTAATATGGTCTTTTGAATCTTTTCTATATCTATAAATATAAACAAACAAACAGAAGCCAAAATATCTTCTCCTCCTCCATCTTCTTCAAACAATCTCATTGCGCTTTTGAAGAAAACAAGCCACGGATTATTTTTGTATGAATAAGGTTTTTCTGTTTTTTGTTTTCCTCGTGAAACGCTGTCATCATTTTGTCTCTTCTTAATTAACATCAATTGAAGATTCCAAATGAATCTTACTGTGGCCCGGCTACTTTGGGATGTTCTTTCAAAGTTGATTTGTTCGTTTCTCCGTAGATCCTTTTGAGGAAAAATGGAACTTGCAAAAATAAAAATATCCAAGAGTGAAAAAAATATATTAAAGTGGACATTCCAAGATTTTTCTTTTTTCTTTTCGAATGAAAATTTTCCTATTTTCGAGGAAGCCGAGTTAAGGTACATGTAGAAAGTCGTTTTCAGGTCCTGTATACTAGTACTGCTACTTTAGCAATTAGGTTGCGTTTTGGCATCGACTAAAACAACAGTTTTTTTAACTATTTACCTTATATTTGTTAATATTTAAGTTATTTTTGTTATTACTTATGGATTTTATTGCACTTTTTTGTATTATTAATGAATCATACTATACTAGTTTAGCTAACTTTTAGTTACATTTGCAGTACTTTCAGCTTCAGTTTTAGCTAAATAAGTTTTTTTTTTTTTTGAGAGACAAACACACACACACATACAAGGGAGAAGGAAACGGGTTCTAACGCAAAAGCACACCATAACTCCACTCAAAAGCCATAAAAAGGGGTTCTAACACCGACTCTTAGTTGTATTTTTTTTTTTTTTTTTGGGTTTAGATAAAGAAGAGGGGAGGTGGAATTTTATTTTTAAGAAACAAACTAAACACATACACACTTTAATTACACTCTCTCGCCAGATTTTTTTTTTTTTGAAAGTGGACCTGATTTTTATTTAAATAAAATTAGAATCTTCATACAGTGCTTGTAGTGCAAGTGGAGGAATATCCTCGAACCATACCACCTCACCAAATTCAAACATATTACTTAACCCAAAATAAAGAGAGGAGGTAGAATTAAAACCTAAATACTGAATATCATATAAGATGTTGTTATTATTGAACTAACAACTAAACCTTATTTCGCCACTGAGCCTTGTAGCCTAGTGGCACCCAGTTCTGATTGTAACCTTTAACTAGGGGGTTCGATCCCCCACATTTACCCAGCCAAAAAAAAAAAAAAAAAAAAAAACTAAAACTAAAACTAAACCTTATTTCACTCCTACAATAAAAAATATATATATAATATATATATGTTTTTTTAAAAAACCTTATTTCACTAATATTTATAGTATAGTTGTGGAATCAATAGTTTGGGATAATCTTTTTAGGGTAAAATTCTATTTTGATTCATAAATTTAACCAAAATTTTGTTTTTTCAATCTTATACTTTAAAAAAATTTGTTTTTTGTCCCTAAACTATTGAAAAGTTCTTTTTTTTCCTTAAACTATTTAAAATTCTTTACTTTCTGTCTTTAAACTTTACTAAAAAAAAAAATGATCCCTAAACTATTGAAAAAAAATATCCATATTTTTGTATCTAAACTATTAAAAAAAATTACAAAGTTTAGATATTAAAAAAAAAAGAATTTTTTAAAGTTTATAGAGGAAAAAAAATTGGTAAAACACCAGGACCAAATAGTATTCTACCCATCTTTTTAAAATATCCCGTGAGAAACCACACTTGTTTGTTTTCCCTTATTGAGTAAATGACAGAATAAACAAAATCCATGACTATTGCACACAAAAATGAGAAAAAAAAAATTTTGAAATTGCAATCTCTTTTTGGTTGTTTTGAGTTTTTTTTTTTTTTTTTTTTTAGAATACTAAGTATTTTTAATACACAAAAAAAAGAGGAGAAAATTTAAAAAAAAACTTATAGTAGTATATATCTAAAAATGTATAACTCTTAACACACATTAGGAGATATTTTTAAAAGTTGAAATGCCGTGTAGTAGTAAGCGGTAACTTTTATATTGTTGGCAAGCCCAACATCACCGCTCAATGGTTATCTATCTATAGTGGACCATCATAATTGAAAGTGGAATTGGAAAAATATCATTATTTTGTTTCACTTTCTTTCATGACGTACACATTTATATAATCGTGAAAGGCTTTAATTTCGAGAAAGAGATGGTTGGGAGAAAAGTATCCGTTGAACTTGGCATGTAGTATATGAATTGGCAATTAAACCCTTTGTATTTTTCTCATTTATTATGCTTGGCCGTCAATGACAATTAGTCATGCTATGCCCATCAACTAGTTGGGGCTTTAATCTTTTTCTAATGTCAGTTTGTTTGGGGAGTGGGACTGCTTAACAAGGCATCATTTTTTTTTTTGGGTAAAATAACAAGGAATCATCGTTTCACTATAAAAGTGACAAGTGATTACAGTATCTTCTTTATCTTATTGGGATTAGGTAATTTTTTTTTTTTTTTTTCTGACTAGGTTTAAATTTGACTTGCAAATGACCTTTAGACCCATTAACATCAGCCTTTGTTTGTGGCTAAACTGGCTGTATCTTTATACACTTGGTAAAATGCATATTTCGGATGCATGCAATTAGGGACAGCAATTTGTGTTCGTATATTAGGTGTGGGGGCCTATCAATCAGCGGGCCCATTAAGGTCAGGATCATTGGGCTTGTGGCCCATCCGAGGATGTGCATCCTTCCGAGGAGGCCATGTCAGGTCACAAGGTAATTGCCGAAGGGGGGGATGGTCAATATCACGAAGGTAGAGTTCTATGTTCGTCCGAGGACGCTATATTCCTCGGCAGTACGTGTCCGAGGACGAACAGGACGCACCCTTGTTACAACCAGACCCCAAAATTACGTCACCATTGAAGATAAGGATAACAGACTACGGGTCTAAGAGAAAAGGAAAACAAATATCTGTAACTACAGCTGCCTCCGCATTAACTACCTCTCAACCAACTCTCTGGCCGCATTAATGTGGAGGTGATACCTGAACAGTAGGGAGGCAGCCTTACAGCTGCCCACAGGAAGTTACAGGAGGCGCTAGATAGGACAGAAAGAAATCCTCCGAACCCAACCTACACGTGTGCGGTGAGGATGGAGTACAAAGGGTGGTATATAAACTGAAAGAGGAACAGAAAGGAGGGGATCGGAAGATAACAAAGAGAAAAAAAAACGAAAAGAGAGAGAGGAACTGTATCGATCAAAAAAAAACAAAAGGATCTCGTGGTGCCAGTTTTTAGCTAAAAAAACGAGAGGTTAACCTAGTTCTTTACACCCACGCTCTACAAATCATATTGTGAGGGCCTATTTACGTGCGAACCCAGTATCGTTCTTGGGTCGCTCCAAATCGTGTCCTTACATTAGGTTTATGTCATGTTGAACCATAAGTATTTGATTATATGGGTTGACCTGAAATCCGACCTATTTAGTAAACATGTCAGGAATCCTCAATTCAAACACGGCCGGTTTGTTAAATAAGTCGACCTGACCCGACACGTTTAACTCGTTTAATTAACAAGTCAGGTAAAAGTCAATACAAATAACTTATTTAATAATCTATTTGATTAATAGGTCATACATAACCTATATAATTTTTATCAATTCTCATATATCTAATATTAAAATACAATTACAACCATAAATATAGTAATAAACATATAAAAACAACTATTATAAATTAAACGATAATATCAAAATAACTAATAATTTTATAAGCTAAACAGGTCAAATGGGTCAAATGAATTTGCATGTTGAACACGAACACGACCCGTTTATTAAACGAGTTAGTTGTGTCAAGCGAATATGATCCAAACCTATTTAGTCTCAACCCATAACCTGGTTATAAACAAGTTAGTCGTGTCAAGTTCGCAGGTCGTGTCAGATTTTTGCCACCCTTACAAGCAATTTTGTTTACTAGTTGTGATACTATACCAGAAATAGTTATTAAAACCTAGCTCGTCAGACTAGTAACCTAGTGAATCGGCACCTAAGTCGGTTTGGTTGTTTAATTACACCTCTTATGTTATTAAGCTGGTAAAACCTAATAAAATATAGCAGTGTTTTTGCAACCTAAGCAACTCTAACGAATTGTTTTCACTTAATCAGCTTTATAATGTAATTGTAAGTCATTGCAGTATCATTTTCCGAATTTGGAGTACAATGAAAACAAAATATTTTTAAATGAGGATGATATTGGACTTTTCAATAAAATAAATAACTTCAAGTTAAGCTCAAATCATGATCCATGAGATTAGAGCAACTAATGAGATGTGAGCCTAATTTGGAGTTGTTCTATATATAGGTATATACATGGATAAGTTGTAATGATGATGTTTGAGCTTGGAGAATATAGTTTCATAAAGTGAAAATTCAAGTTCTAGAATTTTCTAAGTGAAAATTCGAAAATCAGTATTTTCAATTGATTGAAGTTTTGGCTCGATCAATCGAAAATGGTAAGAATATAATCCTGGAGTCTCTGGATGTCTCAATCGCTGTTCGATTCCTGTTCGATCAATCGAAGAGAGCACTCAATCGATCAAAGGGAACTTTCGACTAATCAAAAATCGAAAATCAGGATTTTCTGCAGAATTTTTCTAGTGACTATTTAGAAAGGTTAAAGAGGTTTCAAGCCTAGTGAATGGTTTTATGAAACATGTTGACTCTCCATATGTGCCTTTTGATGAAATATAACCTTATGGGTATGAATAGAGGCTTTTATTCACTTGAAAAATAACCAACTCCAAAAAATAGTAAGTTAGAGAGAAACACAAGAAATCTTGTGACCATTCTCCAGAATTGCTATCTGTAGAACCCAACATCTTGGTTGTATCCTAAGAAAAAATTTGCGATAACCCTTAGCAACAATAGTGTGGGGGGCAAATATTGTTTAAGGAAAACAATATTGTGTCTCCAAGTTATCTACTTTCTGTTTATCTTTTGTGTTGAACTTGTTCTTCCATTATTACTTTGTGTAATATCCCCAACAATCTTAGACAATATTTCCTACAATGGAAGGAACAAGTGATGTTTCAGCATGGAAGATGTTGAATCATGAGTTAGTGAAATTGGATTGCTTTGATGGAACCAATTTCTCTCGATGGAAAGACAAGATGAAATTCCTTCTTACTGCACTGAAACTTTTCTATGTCTTGGACCTGAATTTAATGTCTTTTCCTACTGCAACTAAAGAAGACACTAATGAGATAAAGGCACAAAGAAAGAAATAGGAGGAAGACGAACTGATTTGCAAAGGGCACATTCTCAATACTCTTTCGAATCATCTTTATGATCTCTACACATCAATGAAGTCACCGATGGATATTTGGAATGCTTTAGATGCAAAGTACAAAACTGAGAAAGTAGGTACGAATAAATTTATTATTCAAAAGTATTTTGATTATAAAATGCTTGATAATATCTCAGTTTTGAATCAAGTGCATGAGTTATAAATTTTGGTCAATAAACTCCGTGATTTTCAATCAATATTCCTGAATCATTCCAAGTGAGTGCAATCATTGCGAAACTCCCACCAAGTTGGAATAATTTTAGGAAGAAGTTTCTGTATATGTCAGAGGATCTCACTTTAGAACGATTCGGACAACATTTTCGAATTGAAGAGGAAAGTGGGTTAGAGATGTGACTAATACTAATTCTAAAGTGAATGCAAACAATGTTCAAAATGGGAGTTCGAGTAAGACCGATAAACACTTGAAAGTGAACAAAAGTGGGAGTGGTTTCAAGAAGAACAATTCCAAGAATCCCAACAAGGACAAGAAGAACGGGGCTTGTTTCCATTGTGGAAAGAAAGGCCATTATATTCATGAATGCAAACTCTTAAAGAACAAGAAAAAGGATAAAGGCAATGCCAATGAAACAAATGCCATTGAGGACATTGTCGCTATAGTGAGTAGCACATATTGATATGATCATTGAAGTTCATATGGTTGTGATTGCAAATCTTTTTGATTGGTGGTTCAATTCGAGTGCAACAGTGCATATGTGCAACAACAAAGAGCAATTCAAGACTTATGATGAGTCTTCCATAGAACAACAAGTGTTGATGGGCAACCATAATAATAAAAAAAAAAGGTTCTAGGAAAGAGAACCGTTGAAGTGAAGATGAGTTCTTGCAAGGTGATGATCTTGACCAATGTTTTTCATGTACTCGATATCAAGAAGAATCTAATATCTACCAATTTGTTATGTAAAAATGGAGTAAAAGCTGTACTTGGATCAGACAAGTTAATCTTGTCCAAGAATGGGATATTTGTAGGAAAGAGATATGCTAATGATGGCATATACAAATTAAGTATTTTAATAAATAAGTTTCTAGTTGTGCTTATATTGTTGATTCTTCATATTTGTGACATGCTAGATTAGAACATTTAAATTTCAAATACTTGAAGTTTATATCAAAGCATGATATAAATTCATATAAGCATGATAATGAAAAGAAATGTAAGATTTGTATTCAAGCACAGACGACAAAGAAACTATTTTCTAAGTCAGATAGAAATTCTATTATGCTTGAACTTGTACATTCTGATGTATGTGAATTGAATAGTGTATTAACTAGAGGAGGTAAGAGATACTTCATTACATTCATTGATGATTTCTTTAGATTTACATATGTGTATTTAATAAGAAATAAAGATGAATCCTTTGACATGTTCAAACGCTATAAAACTGAAGTAGAAAATTAAAAGGATAGGAAAATAAAGATCCTACGAAGTGATAGAGGTGGAGAATATTTTCCTAATGATTTTTTTATGTTTTGTGAGGAACATGGTATAATACACCTATGCGCGCCAAAGACGAGGCCATTGGGTTGGGCCTCACTCGGGCTCACAATCTATTTGTATCGTGGGCTTGAGTTTCTTACTTTGGGTTGTTCTCGGCACAGAGACTCAACGAATTTTTCTCCCTCTTTCTCCCAATCCTCAATTTTCTCTCCAACCTTTCAACAACCCTTTCTTCTCCCTTGTCTTCTCATATTTATAGCCCAATGATTAGTGGGAAGTTATGATTACTCTTGTGGTTAGTGGTACAGGAGGTCCAATGTCATTACTGCTAAATGGATGTTTAGTTGGGAGTGGGGTGTGGTGAGAGTGGCATTGGAACTAGCTCCCCACTTCAGAGGGGATATTCGGCAGAGGATTTTTCCCAAGACAATACCGGTGAAACCGAGGCATAGTGTCCCCGGTCAATCATGCTCCGGTCCGAGGTGTACCTTGCTGGGCAATTTCTAGGTTACCGACTATTATAAACATGCACTATAGCGATTTACTCAACGGGTTTTAGGTCGAGCGTAATGTCATAAAGCCTGGGCCCGTGGCCTTAGCAGGCCTAGGGTTTGGTTTTGGGCAAGTGGATTGGGCCCGTGGGCCGCAATGTAAAGTTGGTGTCCAAGGTCCAAGGCACAAATGGGTCCGGGGGTCCTGTGCCATACAACACCAAAGTTTAGTCCCTTATACACCCCAACAAAATGGTTTGGCTGAATGAAAAAATAGGACTCTTGTAGACATGGTAAATGCCACGATCTTTAATGCAGAGCTTCCTTTTAATTTATGTGGAGAGGCATTGCTTACATCATGTCATGTGCACAATAGAGTACCTTCAAAGAAGATTAAAGTATCTCCATATAAGTTATGGAATGAAAGGAAACCAAACCTTGAATATATTAAAGTGTAGGGGTGTTTAGCCTTTTATAGAGTGGTTGATCCAAAAAGAACAAAATTAGGACCAAGAGTTATGAAAAATGTGTTTGTAGGTTATGCTGAAAATTCAAAGGCATATAGATTATTAGACTTAAGCTCTAATACAGTGGTGGAATCAAGAGATGTTGAGTTTATTAAGGATAAATTCAGTAAAGATTTCATGGATGTTTTGATACCTACTCAAACATAACAAGGTGAATTTAATCATAATACTACTTTGGGTGGTACTAAAAAGATTGAAAGTGGTTCACCAAGTGAACAAAGAAAGAGTCAAAGGATAAGAAAAGTAAAGGACTTTGATTCAGATTTCATTTCTTAACAAGCTTAATTGTTTTTTGTTGAAGGTAATAGACAAGTGGTTCTAAATGAAATATTCTTAGTGTTTAACACAGATGATGATCCTAAAACATTTGAGGAAGCTATGGCTTCTAGAGATTTAGCTTTCTGGAAAGAAGTAGTGAATGATAAGATGGACTCAATATTATCCAATAATACTTGGGTTGTAGTGGATCTACCTATTAGTTCTGTACCAATTGGTTGTAAATGGCTATTTAGAATAAAATATAATACAAATGGATCAATACAAACCCTTAAAATAAGGTTAATGGCAAAAGGTTTTAAACAAAGAGAAGGAGTAGACTACTTTGATACCTATGCACCAATGGCTAGGATCACGTCTATTTGTGTGTTGTTAGCACTTGCATCCATATATAAGTTGATTGTACATCAAATGGATGTTAAGACAACTTTCCTAAATGGTGATCTTGATGAGGAAGTTTACATGGAACAACTTGAGGGTTTTCTACTTACTGGAAATGAAAAGAAAGTTTGCAAATTAGTCAAGTCCTTGTATGGCTTGAAACAAGCTCCAAAACAATGGCATGAGAAGTTTAACTCAATGATTTTATCGGATGGCTTTGTGCACAATAGTTCTAACAAATGTATGTATTCTAAATTCACAAAAAAATATGGAGTCATTGTATGCCTTTATGTGGATGATATGCTCATATTTGGTACGAATATGAAAGGTGTATGTGAAACCAAAAAGCATCTTTCTTCTATGTTTCAAATGAAAGATTTAAACGAAGTAGTTACTATTTTGGGAATCAAAATTAAAAGACATAGTGAGGGATTTGCACAGTGTCAATCTTATTATGTTGAGAAAGTGTTTCAAAGATTTGAATATCTTAATATAAAGGAAGCAAATACACCTTTTGATCGGAGCATAAAATTGGGTGAAAATATTTGAATAGCAATAGCATAGCTCGAGTATGCTAGTGCTGTTGGTAGCATGATGTATGCTACGCATTGTACAAGACCAGACATATCATTTTCAGTGGACAAACTTTCTAGATTTACAGGTAATCCAAGTGTGGATCATTGGAAAGCAATTGGTAGAGTTCTTGGTTATTTAAAGAAAAACATAAGTTTGGGACTCTTTTATTATAAATTTCTAGTTGTGTTGGAAGGTTATTCGGATGCTAGTTGGATTACTAGTGTGAGTGATAACAAATTCACGTTTGGTTGGATATTCACTCTTGGGTATTCAAAGAAACAAACGTGCATTTCTCACTCCACCATGGAATCTGAATTTAAAGCCTTAGCAGCAGCAGGCAAGGAAGCAGAATGGTTAAGAAATATGTTGTTAGACATAGAGTTGTGGCCACAACCAAAACCAGTCATTTCGGTGTACTGCAATAGTGAAGCCACACTGGGTAGAGCATACAATAAAATGTATAATGATAAGTCTAAACGTATAGGTCTAAGACATGATTACATAAGACAATTTATAGAATCTGGTACCATTTCAATTGTCTATGTAAGGTCTGTGAGAGTGCCTTTTTTTTTGTGACACTCAGGCCCAAGGATCCCGGGCCTAAGAAGTGGTTTGGTGGACCAGGCCTTGACTCACCGTAGCTAACAGGCTGTTTAAGAGTCAAGTGATGCACATAGGATGTTTCCTACAATACAAGTAAAATGACAAGCAAGGATATTCGTATTGAAATACATATCAAAAAACAACAAGGTAAATTCGGAAAACAGGATCAGCAAAAGGGCACAAAATGATGTTATAGGGATCCTTGAATTACTGAGACATATTTCATTAATATGTTCTTTGTTATAGTTACAAAATGCTCACTAAGACGTGATACAAGGTTCAATCAAGCTCAAAAATTACAGTCTTGAATGGCTATTTCAGCCTTCAAAACTTGCAAAGTTTGATTCTCTTTGAATCCGAGTATGTGCAATAGTGGCTTTTACAGGATACCGGGAAGCAATATTAACTTTTCCCTTAGATTTTTTCTTTCTTTTTACCAAAACTTCACTGATAGTTCTTTTTCTCTAAAAATCTCTCTCTGCTTTGTCTTCGTAACCTACCCCTCCTTTTATAATGAGGTTCTGGCATCCCAGGGGAACCATTGGTTCCCCTGTTTCGTCTTACGGTTAACAGAGCCTGTTCCGTGCCTATCACTCGGCAGGTTCCATTTCCTGTTTTTCTCATTCTTTCCTTCTTTCAGCTTTGATTCCTTTGAAAGTCCCTGGCTGGTTACCTTCTTCTGGACGTGCTGAGGTATGCCCTTCTCAGTCTCGCCGTTGGGCAGTTCCCTCTTTTGCCCTTTTTCCCATCTGGGCGGAATCCCATTCTGCCAACTTGAAAGTCGCCTGTTGCCATTTTCCTTTTCGTATTTCTCTGTTCTGGTTCCCCGAGACGCTTCCTGCTTGTGCCATGAGAGGTCGCTGGTTATTTCTTCTTTTTTTGCTGGGTCTTTTGGCGCTTATGACTTTTGCTCTGTTTCTTATTTTCTTTTCTTGTCCTTTTCTTTCGAACTGTCTTAATCTTCTTTTGACTGTGCGCCTGGAAAGATCCGCGCCTCTTGATGGTTGCTAAGAATCCTGGCTACTTAATCTCTTGCCGTGGGTTTCTTTTCCTTCTTGATGTTTCTTCGTTTGGGCTTCAAGCCTCCTGGGCCTGCTTTTTTATTCTTTCGTGGTCCCCTTGCACCTGCTTCTTTGGACTTGGCTTGTTTTTCTTTTGGGCTTGGCTCACTCTTTTGGGCTTCTCTCACCGTGATCCTTTTAGACCTCAACAAGGTCAAATAATAGTTTGGCAAACCCTTTTACCAAAGTAGTGTCTCTAGATATGGTTGGGATAACATCCATTGGAATGAGACTAAAACCTTTCTTTCAAAAGAATTATCAATAGTAGGAACCCAACCTTGAATTTATTTTATCTAAGAGCTTTAAAGGGTAATAACAAGCTATTGATATGTGGTTAGTAAAAACACTAATTTTGTGTCTCATTCAGGATGGATTAGTACAGACTATTACGATGTAATTGAGGATGAGTTTTACACTCTTAATGAAGTTCATAAAGAATAAATGTATGTGCAACAAGGACATAAGAAGGAGCTTCACCTTTGTGAACAAAAAAATGGTGCTGCTTCTAGCAAGAGTAAAGGGTTTTCTCTTGTAAATGTTCACTAAACCGGGAAGAACACAAGACTATAATAGTGCTAAGAACAGTGGATTTCTAAATATGTTGTGGATGTTCTCATGTGTGTGTTGTTTTTTATTTCAACACATAAGAGTTTTGGTTTAAGCACCAAGCCACCATTAACTCCGTTGATATCTTGAACAATTACACTAAGGGGAGGTTTAAGTTGAAAGACACCTTTCATTATGCATGATAAAATATCAATCAAGTGAGGCATATATTATTACAACCTAGTGGGGGATTGTTGTATATATAGGTATATATATGGATAGATTGTAATAATGATGTTTGAGTTTGGAGAATATGGTTTCATAAAGTGAAAATTCAAGTTTTGGAATTTTCTAAGTGAAAATTCAAAAATCAGTATTTTCGATCAGTCGAAACTTTGGCTCGATCGATTGAAAATGGTAAGAAAATAATCCTAAAGTCTTTGGATGTCTCGATCGCTGTTCGATTGATTGAAGAGAGCATTCAATTGATCAAAAGGAACTTTCGACTAATTGAAAGTTGAAAATTAGGATTTTCTGTAGAATTTTTCTAGTGACTATTCAGAAAGGTTGAAGAGGTTTCAAGGCTAGTGAATGGTTTTATGAAATATGTTGACTCTCCATAGGTGTCTTTTGATGAAATATAACCCTGTGGATATAAATAGAGGCTTATGTTCACCTGAAAAATAACTAACTCCAAAAAATAGTAAGTTAGAGAGAAACACAAGAAAACCTATGGTTATTCTCTAGAATTGCTATCTATAGAACACAACTTCTAGTGGAGGATTGTTGTATATATAGGTATATACATGGATAGGTTGTAATAATGATGTTTGAGTTTGGAGAATATGGTTTCATAAAGTGAAAATCCAAGTTTTGGAATTTTCTAAGTGAAAATTCAAAAATCAGTATTTTCGATTAGTTGAAACTTTGGCTCGATCAATTGAAAATTAGGGGTGTCAATGTTCAACCCAACCCGCGAACACGACACGAACCCGACACGGGTTTTTTCGGGTTAGGGTTGGGCCTTAATGGGTTTGGGTCATAAACGGGTCGACCCGAAAGTGACACGATAAGAAATGTGTCATAAACGGGTCAACCCGTGTAACCCGCAATAGACACGTTTGACACGCCAATTTATTTGTGTCAACCCGAAATGACCCACTTAACACAACCCGTCTAACTCGTATAACATTTAAATTTTTATTTTATTTTAAATTTGTCAAATACCTTTTATATCCAACATATATTTTAAATTTAAAAAGGAAAGTGAGTAATTACAAAAATTTACAGGAGATATAATTGGAAATTGAAACTTTACAAACCCTCGAACTAGTAATACCTTCTTTTTTTTTTTTTTGGCATAGAACTTGCACAAATGAAATTGGATGAGCTTGTGGAAGTTGTTATAAATTTAGACATCAGCAAAGAATCTATGGATGATAATCGTGGTCATATTCACGATTAGTTTACTGTTTGCTCAAATTTTTTCAATATTGATACTTAGCATTTGGCGAGTTCCAAGGATATCATATTTTTGTTGAACTATGTTATTTTATTTTTGTTAAAATTTGTTATTTTGAATTTGGGTTGAAGTGTATACACTTCTTTTGGAGTGTAAAGAACTTATTTCTAGATGAATGTTATATTTTTTGTTGAACTATATTATTTTGAATGTGGGTTGAAGACTTGAAGTGTATGCATTGCTTTTTTGGGATGTAAAAAAAATTATTTCTAGATGGATGTTATATTTAATATTATGCAGGTTGAAATAGGTTGTGTTACATTCGTGTCAACCCAACACGACTCGTTTATTAAACGTGTTAAATGGGTTGGGTCAGGTCAACCCGCCTTATTAACAGGTCGGGTTAGGGTTGAAGGATCATGACACGATTATTAAATGGGTCGGGTTAGGGTTGAGTCATTTTATAGAATACCCCTACCTCGACACAACACAAACCCGACACGCTAACCCGAATTGACACCCCTATTGAAAATGGTAAGAAAATAATCCTGGAGTCTTTGGATATCTCGATCTCTGTTCGATTCCTATTCGATCGATTGAAGAGAGCATTCAATTGATCGGAAGGAACTTTTGACTGATTGAAAGTTGAAAATCAAGATTTTCTGCAGAATTTTTCTAGTGACTATTCAGAAAGGTTGAAGAGGTTTCAAGGCTAGTGAATGGTTTTATGAAACATTTTGACTCTCCATAGGTGCCTTTTGATGAAATATAAACCTATAGGTATAAATAGAGGCTTATGTTCACTTGAAAAATAACTAACTCCAAAAAATAATAAGTTAGAGAGAAACACAAGAAAACCTATGGTTATTCTCTAGAATTGCTATATGTAGAACACAACATCTTGGTTATATCCTAGGGACAAAATTGCAATAACTTTTTAGCAACAATAATGTGGAGAGCAAATATTGTCTAAGGAAAACGATATTATGCCTCCAAGTTATCTATTTTCTATTTGTTTTTTGTATTAATCTTGTTCTTCCATTATTACTTTGAGATATACTTTTATTCCTAGAATATGAATTTATTTAGTAAAAATTTGACTACAATTCTATCACATCTCTTATTTTATATTTTATAGAGTTGCTACTTGTGAAACTTTTAGTTTGAATTATATTAGGTGGCTAGTTTCTTAAGCTTAATTTTAATTAATAAATCGAGCATGATTATTTTTTTCAATTTTACATGTTTATTTTATGAATTTTCAAACTTACAAGTATTTTTATTATTATTATACATTGCGATTTGACCAGTGACTCACTCGCTGAACCACCCAATAATTCAACTTTTAAATTGGGTTAGCGTCTAGTTCAAGTATAATAACTATGGTGCTAGGTTCAATACCCTACAATTTCCTAGCCAAAATAAAACTTTACTAGTATCAAACACAAATTTAAATACATTTAATGGAATTATAAAAGACTATAGTGGATACTTTTTCCATATTTTCTAATAATAATATTGTAATTAAAAGATACTTGGTTGAATAGTAAAAAAAGAAAGAAAAATGATTATATGTACAATTTATTTTCTTACAATAAGTGAGAGGTACATACAAATTGAGGAAAAATTCGAACTTGACTTGAGAAATTTGGGCAATACTCAAACTCAACTTAAGAAATTCAATTTTGGGGAAAAACCCAACCTAATTTGCTTTGCCCATAACAAATGGAGTGATATCCGACAATTTTGTGCCTAGTCGGGTTGGGTACACATTAGCTAGTGGATTTTGACATCCCTAATTGTGGTGGTAGTGGAGTGAAATTTGGGAAATTTGTCTAGGGTTTCTATTCGAGTTTGTTTTCTAATGGAAAACAAGGTAAATTACTAAATTGGATTTTTAATTTGAGTAAGATTTAAATACAATACTTAGTTGTTGTTTCTTAGGTTCCCATTTTAAGATTTTACCATGTAAATTTTTTCTCATAAAATAAAAGTGTATTTTTTAATTAAATAACCACATTACTGAATTTTAAAAGGAAAACGGAAAGAACATTACTTGTTATTTTAATTTAATGTATTGAGTCCTGTTCACACGGTGTCATGTGTGATGCACGTAATAATCTTTTCGTCAGACTTGACAACAAAACAAACGACAATAATGAATAAGTATAAAACGGAGTTATAACTTTGGGAGGGTGTTTTGATAATTCTGGAGGGGTGAACATGAAAACAAAAAAAAGAGTTGCAAAAAAGTGAGCTAGAGTGGTGTGTTACGGAACTCTGAATATGTCTGAGTCACACACACTGACAGCGAAAGGGGACAAAATAATGGATGCAAACACGAAAGTCTCTACCCCCTAACTTTCTGTAGGTCCCACATAAAAAAGAAAAAATTGAACAGTCACGGTCACCCACTTATTCCAAAAGCAAACTTATACTACGTGGCAAATCATAATTCGCAGAAATTCGAAGCAATAGTATTTCTCCAAGCCGTACCTACTCACTGTAACCACGCTCCTAAGTCCTAAAACACACACACACGCGAGTAAAATCAAAGTTTTAACTTTTAACCGTGGTAAAAAAAAAATGAGTCCCATTGTTTGGTCGGGTTCTTAACCCAGCGCGTGACTTAACTCAGCTCCAAATCCAATGCACCATTTCTAGAATCTCTCCTATTTCCGTGGGCTAGTCTCTTTTCTTTGCCTACTTCACCTATCAAATCTCATCCACATGGTTCTTTTCGTCTAAATTGTCAGCTACTGATTCTTTTTTTTCTTTTTCTTTTTTTTTATAGGAATTGTCAGCTACTGATTCATTCTATGTATGGTCGATATTTCTTAAAAGATTCAAACCGTATGTAATCTGATTTTTTTGCCAAGCTCAACAACTTTTAATAAATGATAAATTGATGTTTTATGGTTTATTATTGAATTTTAGGTCAATTATATACTTATTATTACTTATTAGTTATTTTATGTATAATACATTTTATGTTAATCTAATATCATGCATTAATCATCTACTTTTTTGAGATATTTTATTGAAAATTGAAAATGTAAGGATAAAGGCCCATGATAATATGTTGGGCCTTGGAATTTTGTCTGTTGACGTTGAAAGTCCGAGGAGGGGCAAATAGTCATTCAGGGTCTCAATTTAAAGTTTCATAAGTAAGGAACGAATCAAAAGTAATCCGAGGAGGAATTACTCTTCAGATGTGGTGTGTGCAGCTCAAATATGTATTCTAGCAAGTAGAATGACCCTTCAAGAAGCTGCAATGATAGGAACATGTTTCATGAACATACAAGAAGGCTGGAAGCCCAAAAATATCTGGGGGAAAGCTACTGCCACCGCATCAAATGCATGACAGCTACTTTTCTGACCATATTTATGTGGAGAAGACCTCTGAACAATGTTACTTTGGCTACCACAACTCACAGAAAGTCAGAGAGGGTGTCTGATGGGACAGGTACTCAAGTGGAGGTTCAGATGATCAACAAGTGTAGAATCAAGATGTTCCAGAGGCAGCCATGTAATGTGAGAGACCTTCTCTGAGAGAAGAGGAGAAAAAGAGAGAAACAAGATTGTAGCAATCTAAATTATCTTTGTATTCAATTATGATTAATATATACAAGTGTGACCTCCTCGGACTGAAATTTTATTGATATCAGAATCTCTTATTTAGTGTTTGATTGTCATTTAATTCAGTACTAGCCATTGTTTAACTCATTAGGGCCTAGTTCTTCGACCCACTCTCTACAAATTTATTGTATTGGACTCATTGGACCAATATCCCATAGGTTTTGGGCTTGGACTGTAAATCGAGACCCTACAATAGTAAATCGAGATTTCAAATCATATTTAATCTAATTTTTTGTCAAGCTCAATCACTTTTTAATTAAGTTGAAAATTTAGCAAGTTTATTGAATACTTGTTATATGAATACTAAATTTCATGTTAATCTAATATGATTCAGGATCCAATCCTTTTTTTGAAAAGAATCATGAACCAATCCAAATGATAGAATATCAAAATATGAAAACTATAATTTAAATATTTATTTAAATAAATCATTATTAATACCTAGTGCTCTTACTATTTGGAATGTAGTATGAAAACATAAATGATTTTTTTTTTCTATCAATTTAATGGGATTTGAATAATTATATCACAATAATTGTTATTTATCATCATGTAAAAATATTGATGAGTTTCTTCTATGTAGAGTGATTATAATACATTTTATAGCTTAAATTAGAAAATAGAGAAGATATTTTATTTTTACTAAGAAAAGTAAGAAGATATTTTTTCTTTTGAGATTAAATTCTGTAAAAATGTGGTGTAAAACTTATGTTTTACCCTTCAAATTCCAATATGCCACATAATCTTATCACATATTTAAGAATAAGCATAACCACACCTAATCAATTTTAATATCTATATATAAATCCAACCAAATTTAGAGTTTATTAAGATGTTATTAAAGTATTGTATGATGTATTAAATTTCAAGCAAAATGCTAATGTGACAATCTCTTATTGAATGGTGTAAAACATGAATTTTACATTCCGTCCTTACCAAATTCGGACTCTTTTCTTTTTGCTTATCATAGGTAAAAGAGAGGAGCTAAATCCATTAGTTGAAAAAATCAATGCTTGTCCAGACTCTAGAGACTTAGAGTTTAATCATTACATTCCCACATACAAAGTTCTTGGAGGTTAAGAAAAGAAGTTTTTTTTTTTTAGCTTGTTGCTATATATTTAGCATAAAATGAAAAATAAAAATAAAAATTATACATGATGAAATCTCTGTTAGTCAAAAACTACAAAATACCCTGAGACCAAGCAGATACTTTAGCGTGTTCCAATTAATTTAATCAATAAATCTCTATTAGTCAACAAAGAAGCGAAGTGGAATTGTGCCTCTACGAAAAACCAAAAATTGCTGCGTCTATTTATTTATTATTATTCTTTGAAAAAAATTTTCAATAATTTTTTTAATACATCCAAAAATGAATTTCACATAGTACTTATCCGGCCCTCAGGCCAAAGATATTTATAATTTATCCTACATAATTCGCGCGTGCGATTTTTTTTTAAAAAAAAATTGTATTTTTATTTTATATATATAATTTTTATTTTAAAATTTTAATTTATAATCGAATAAAATAACTTGAAAACATAAGTGTATTGAGGCTTTTTTGAAAAAAAAAAAAGAGAATCTCAATCAGAAAAAACCCCTTAAATAGTATAAATAAAGTAACTTGAATATCAACATGAAAGTGGCCATATTTTTTAGACAATATTTTAGTAGGAATTATAATTATATTTTTACTGAATTATCATTTAGTTTTGTTTCTACTTAAACATAGGAAGGGTATAAGGATTATTAAAAAAGAAAAGAAATGTAGAGCCCAAACAGAAAAATCCTTCAAATAGTATTATTGATTATTATCTTACCTATAAATGTTCTTCCGAGCTGTACTAACTTATAGTCTTATATTCATTTCTCTCTCTCAAAATAGAAACTTATATTCATTTCTTTACATTTTCTTTATAAAAAAAAAAAAAACTTACATTTAATACATTTATTTCTCTTAAAATATCTCCTATTAAAATTTCCAGTCCCTTTCCTTTATAAGCCCACTGACCTCCCAACTTTTTCACACACCCACCCTTTCCTCACAAACCCATCTCTCTAAAAAATAGTTCACAGTCAGAGAGAAAAAAAAAAAAGACAAGATGGGTTCCTATAGATTATCTTTGATCTTCTTCTTGTTCACGATTTTAGCGGTATCGACAGCCTTGGACATGTCGATCATCGGGTACGACCAAACCCACGTCGACAAATCGAGTTCGAGGACCGATGAGGAAGTGATGGGTCTGTACGAGGCGTGGCTTGTGAAGCACGGCAAGGTCTACAACGCCTTAGGAGAGAAAGAGAAGAGGTTTGAGATCTTTAAGGATAATCTGATGTTCATCGACCAGCACAACGCCGAGAACCGGTCTTACAAGCTCGGGCTGAACCGGTTCGCTGATCTGACCAACGAGGAGTACAGAGGTATGTACCTAGGTATGAAGAAGAGTGGTCTTAGGAAGCTTTCGAAGCCTAGGAGCGATCGTTATGTGCCACGTGTCGGTGATAAGTTACCCGAGTCCGTTGATTGGAGGAAAGAAGGTGCGGTCGTTGACGTCAAAGACCAAGGGAGTTGTGGTAAGTTTCACACTTTGATTGCATAATTTTTCTCTTTTTTTAAAAAAATTTAATTTAATTATTCCTTCTAATTTCATATAGTCTTGTAGTTAATTTTAATATTTCGTTTTCTAAATCATTTTGGTAGAGTTAATATTAGAAAAAAATAGTAGAAAATAAAAGATTAGTAAATGAGATTGTAAAGTTCATTCTATCACACTGTCGGTCTGTGGAGTTCCCGAGATGTTTCAGGGTTAAAAAGTAAAATAGTCTGAGAAAAAGCTGAGACACCAGATAAAAGATAAAAGATTAGACCCAAAGTAGAATGATCAGATTCAATCCACTACACAACTGGCCGACGGAGTTTTCAAGAGATGTTTCATGGATAAGTGGAATAATTTAGCTAAAGAGAAAATAATAGAGGGTTTCTTTATAATTTAACTTATTTAATAAGATTTAAAAAAAAAAGTAATTTGACTATTAAATATTAATAATTTTATTTTAAATGAATAGATTTTGGTGGGTGGAGGGGTAATTTTGGGAAATTTGCGGGGTTTTAAATTTGTGGGGGACTATTGTTTGAATGTTTGCCTTTTCTTGCTAATGAAGTTATAGACTTGGGGTTAGGGAATAATAGAGATAGCTGATCCTTATTAATTTTTTTTTGAGAGAGTATCAACTAACGGGGTCCGCTCATGATAATAGCTCTTTATTATCTAATCAAAGTACCAATCAGTTTTTGGGTAGGCAAGAATTAAGCCCACATGTCTTATTCAACCATTAGAAACTTTAGGAATTAAGCTAACTGAAACCCATGAACCTTATTAATCTTTCACCGTTTCACGAAGGTGATAATAATTAATTTAATTGTTTGATGACTAGGTCAAATGAAGGAAATTTGTTGTTGTGATGATCAATTAAAGAGCTTGCTTTATGTGATGATTTCAAGGATGGTATAACTATTTGTATATCCCTATGGCTATGATCGTAAATCGCACAGTAATTAATAATAATATAATAGTATAAGATAATTCTAAAAAAAAAAATTGTTGTAAAAATAAAAATATGCAAGAAAAGAATATGGACCTTGGAAATTACGGATTACCCGTCTGACTCGTGTGAAGACAATTTGTCGGTGTTACTGTTCCAGGATATGCGAGTCTTATATTAGTTTCCAATTTTCTGTATTTAGGAGTTCACAACTTACACGGATGTCTGACTGAGATCATGAGCCGGAATTGAGACCCAATTCAAAGGTCTTGTTGGCAAGACAGTTTGTTTATTTAATTAATTTTCTTAAATGTGCATAGTCGGTCTGTATCTGGACAGGTTTTTGTTTATATATATATATATATATTTTTTTTTTTTTGGTTTTTTTTAGATTATTATTTTTATTTATATACAGTTTTATAAAGTTTCTTTTTTCCTTAGATACAATCTTACTTTAACCAATTTTTAGCAAATAAGCAATAATCAATCAGTAGAAAGCTGCATCCAAACGATCACGAGACCATGATTAAGATCAGCTGTCAATTGTCTTTAGTTCTTAAAATCCTATTAATCCATTTGAAAGCTGTGTATTGAACTTTGTCACACCTGTAATTTACTGTTTTAATTTTGCTATTCATTGAAATTATTGACGACCTTACAAATTCCAGTCCACATATCAAAATGGATAAATAGAATTTTAGAAATTCTATTGTGGAGTGGAGTTCTGGATGACCCTCTAATAATTTGGCCAAGCATCTTTGGCAAAACATGCTGTGGCTCTCAGACTGCCCTTTTTTTCAGTCCAAATTCATAAATTTTTTAATTCATGATTTGCCTAATTGCAATTAAATATTTTTGGGCCTCATTCTCAAAAAAAAAAAAAAATAATAATAATAATAATTTTTGGGCCTGGAATCTGGATAGAGGTTACATTCTTCCTCAGCTCACAAAGTGGGCCCACTGGACCTGGCAGTTTTCACACCTGTGGGCCTGGCTGCTTAAAAATTTATTTTCTTAGATATTAAAATGGTCCATGGGCCGTTTCTGAGACCGCATTTTTCTCGCCAAAGAATTGTCTCATTTAACTCGTGTGAAGTAGACTATGTTGTCTGTTTGGCAGTCTTTGTCATTTATACAATTTAAAGTTTGGCTTAGAATATTTGTGTTTGGATGTCAACTAATAGAGCTAATAAAGACTTGGTCATGTTGCAATTCTCTTTCAGTTAGTGTCTTGCCTTTAAGATTGAGTAACAATGGAGACAATAATATGGGACCCTTTCTAAATTTGATTTATAGAAAATTATTTGGGGGAGAAACAGACAAAGTGAAACTTAGGTATTACTCTTTATGTGCTGTGCATTAGGTTTCCAATTAAATTCAACTATGTGCCTATGTTGCATTGATTGATACAATCACATGGTTTAATTTAATTGGAAAGTTAAGGTACAACATGGAAGGAGCAGTACATAAGCCAAAAAGAAAAAAAAAAGATTTTAATCTTAATTATATGGTTTCACAGGATAGGGTGGAACAATGTAACAGTTGTTTCAAACTTTAGCAACTATAATTAATGAAAGACATGTGCTTCTGTTCCCATTATATTTAAGTTGGACAAAACTCCTTGGTTGCAAATCAAGGTTAAAGCATTTTTTGTTAATAAATCTTACATCATTTGTTTTGCTTTGTACAATTTGGTATGTGATGGTGTTTTAACTGTTTACTTTGAAATAAAGGGAGTTGCTGGGCATTCTCGACAATTTCGGCTGTGGAAGGGATAAACAAGCTTGTGACTGGCGATCTGATCTCACTATCAGAGCAGGAACTGGTGGACTGTGATACATCATACAATGAAGGATGTAATGGGGGTCTCATGGACTATGCCTTTCAGTTCATCATCAACAATGGTGGCATTGACACTGAAGAGGATTATCCTTATAAAGCTAATGATGGCAGATGTGACACATACCGGGTTGGTAGCAATTCTCTAGGGAAAAACAAATTAAGAAGCTGAATTACCACCAAAAAAAAAATTCTTATTTTTTCTCGTCTTTTGTTTTGTGCAGAAAAATGCCAAGGTTGTTACTATTGATGATTTTGAGGATGTTCCTGTTAATAACGAGAAAGCACTGCAAAAGGCAGTAGCTAACCAGCCAATAAGCGTTGCTATAGAAGGAGGTGGCAGGGAATTCCAGTTATATGACTCGGTATGATTAAAATCTCAATCTGATTACAAGTAGATGATTTAGCTCTTTAGATGATATTGTTCTTAGTTTGGTGTATTGAGCCCTTCCATTGCTATTAAATTACTGTAAAAGTGTCTTTGTCATGATCTAGTTGCATTTAGCTCATGACCTTTGCCCAAGAATTACATTTTACACAAGCCACTAAAAGCAACAAGACACTTAGTTTCTACCTAAGAACAATATTTTATGGAAACCAATCTTAAGGACCCAGACACTTAGCATCCCATCAGGTGAATTTGTTTGTGAAGGCAGTTGCATTGCACTAGCTTGGATGCTCTGTATACTGTTCTTTTCAATTCTACTATTGAAGCTGGGACTTGATTGATAGCTTCTAATTTGTAGTCAATTTTGACCTCAAATCCTTAATTATCCCAATATTTTCAGGGTGTATTCACAGGAAGATGTGGGACAGCACTGGACCATGGAGTGACTGCTGTTGGGTATGGCACAGACAATGGTGTTGATTACTGGATTGTGAGGAACTCATGGGGTGCAAGCTGGGGAGAGGCAGGTTATATTAGGATGGAGCGCAATTTGGTTGGCAAAGCAACTGGCAAATGTGGAATAGCAATGGAGGCCTCCTACCCTATCAAGAAAGGTCAAAATCCTCCCAACCCAGGCCCATCTCCACCGTCTCCAGTAGTGCCCCCAACTGTCTGTGACAACTATTACTCCTGTCCTGAGAGCAATACCTGCTGCTGTCTTTACGAGTATGGAAGATCTTGCTTTGCATGGGGATGCTGTCCACTTGAGTCTGCCACCTGCTGCGATGACTATTATTCTTGCTGCCCACAGGACTATCCCGTCTGCAATCTTAAAGAAGGCACCTGCTTGACGGTAAGAGCAACTCAACTTTATTACATTTTAAGTATAGTTTCTTAGGTGTTGTATCTTAGGTATCCCAATTGAAGTTGACCATGTGGTTGTGTTGATCAAATGCAGCAAAACCAATGCCAATGAATGTGTTGGTCTAATCGAACCTCCCTAGTACCTAGGGAATGTGGGGGGGTCTCAGGTTCGAGACCCAGGGTTGGAGTATATTTAGTATTTATATATTTTTCTAAACTAAGCAAAAAAAACAAAAAAAACAAATGCAGCAATACCAATGCAATCTTTTCTGAGAAGAATTAGATTCAACATTATTGTTGCAACGATATGGTTGAATTTAATTAAGAAACATAAGATATAGCACCTAAGGAACTGTCAAAATTTTATGTCTCTAATCTATGAAACTCATTTTGTTGATGACTTCCCCATTCCCCGAGAATATTAACATCCCCTTACATCTTGCTTACATGTATTGCCACTTGCAACAGAGCAAGAACAACCCATTCGGAGTGAAGGCATTGAGGCGAACTCCTGCTAGACCTTATTGGGCAATTGGAAGTGACAGCAAGAGCAGCAGTGCTTAAGCAAATCTTCAATCTGGTGGATGACATGTTAAAAAGGAGTATGAAAAATCATAGCAGCGATTGATGTTCTCCTTTGTGTTATTCTACTTGCTACCCACATTTCTATCCTTAAGATACAGATTGATGCTCTGTTGAAGATTATTTAGATACTGATTATGTATATAGTACTTTATTTGTTTCTGCTGCATTTGAAAAACCAACAGACATTTTATCTGTTTCCAAAAGCCACCTGTAAATTCAGTCATTCAGCAGTGTCTTCAATGAATTGCTTTATCATTCCAATGCTACTTGTAGTCTGTTTGATACTATTATCATCAATCTTTTCTTTCCAGCTAGTCACCTAGATTATAATGCTTGAAGATCAGAAGTCAAATTGTGGCTAATGAGATAATATCACAACTTCAATTCAAATCCAGAGCTATAAATTCTTTATCCAATTTGGCTTATTTGGATGTTGGATTTGTTTTGGTTGTGGTGGCTGTTTTTAAGATAGAAAAAGTGAGAAGAGAATTTGTTTTCCTTGTGTCAATATACTCATAATGCCCCAGTGTATGTTATAAAGACTTTGGAGTGAGCCTCTGTGGCTCTGTCCATGTCACTAGAGCCACTTCTGGTGTGTTTTAGGTCATCACTTAAGCTTTGTAGTTTTATGTCTTTTGTGTTTTCAGAAACAACCGCGAAGTTCAATATAAAACTGTATCCTGGAACTTAAAAGTTAAACCTGAAATTTCTGTAAAAGATGAACAGGTAGAGGTGAGGTATTGAACCATAGATTTTGGTTTCTAACTTATGAGTTAACTGCTCATGCAATACCTTGTATGTAAGCTTGTTAGAAGATGCTCAATGCCGGTCTAAGGTTTCAAGTTTGTGCATTAATCGCACATGTTCAGTTGGTGTCTTAGGTTCCTTAAAGAGAATCAAGAAAAAGGTACATCACCCATGTCGTCTAGACCTCACATATTAGTTTTTTTGAAGATAAAAAGATAGTTTGGTAAGGACTAGGTAAGTCTCCACGATAAGCCACTCTCTTACTTTTCTTCAAGCTAAAAGAATTCTGAATAAAGATACGAGGTCGAAAGTACATGCTGCTTTTGTCAAAGTTGAGATATCTTTGTATGATTCCTCAGGTTTTTTTTCCTTCTGAATAATTCCTCTCATGGTTAAAAGCAGAGGAACACATGCTTTGGGTAATTTTTCATATCTTTGTTGGAATTAAGATTTTCATTTTCATTTTTTTCACTAGGGGTGACGCCAATTCCTCATGCTAACCCCTTCAACCTTATACCATTTTTTTAAAGGGAAAGTCGTAAACTTTATTCAATGTGAAAATAGAAAGTACGTCTTCTCTGTTCAAGTACAGTCATCACTTTGTTTAAAGAGGTGTGAAAGAGGTGGGACTGTGAGAGAAAAAGAAAATGAAAAAAAAAAAAAAAAGAGGTTGAAGCATAAGAAAAAGTTTCAGTTTTGTCTTGTCAAGTGTGTCCCATGATTTTCAACTTATTTACAAAAAATGCCACTCAATAATGTTACTTGAAAACTAAAAACTAATATGGAAGAGTTCTCAAAATATATGTTTTAAACACCCAAATTTGATAAATGTAAAACACTTTTTTTTAGCCACAGTTTTTGAAAATATGCTACCAAACAGGCCCATAATTATCAATACTTAAAGTATGTTTTGCTAATAAATGTGCTAGCTTGTTTACTTGTCACCCACATGTGAAATTTCAAACTTATATACCATTTGTTGTACCCTACTGGCAGATAAACAATTAGAAGGGCAACAAAAAACTGCATTGACAATTTGGCATATAATCTTGAATCAAATTAGATTTAGTTTTGAGTCCTAATAGTGTCATTTTATGGATGAAGTATGGACCAGTTGTAAAAAATAAAAGGCATGGTTTATATTCTTCTTTATTTTTATGAAAGAAAAAGGCATGGTTTCACTCACCCATTTTTGTCTACTATCCCCACTGACGCACTGCCTCATTCAATTGATTAATAGTTGATCAATAATTGAGTTCAACCTCACCACCACGGCCACTACTGTCAGATGATTAGTTTGGTAGGCACAATTGAATGAAGTTGTGGTGCTTCTCCAAGTTGTAAAGTCGCACTGTTTAATAGACCCATTAGGCCCATTGAGACCGTAGCAGCATTTCCTTGTAGCCATAAGTTTGTAGCCGAAAATAGGATTTGGTACCAAAAGATTTCCAAGTAAATGGGACCCAATTGTAGTAAATACCAAAACCACATTAAAAATATCAGAGTTTCATCAAAATTGATCAGAACCGTTTAGTTATTATTGGGGTAGGATGTTGAATTGTCCAACATAGATAGAAACATATATCAACCACAATAAATAAATAACCTACAGGCTACAAAGGGCAACAAAGTGGTCCACTTCAAGTGGATTCCTTTTTAGTGCATTCTTCCTGCAATCATAACTCCGCCAAGGGTTGTTTACTGTAATAGAAAATTAGAAAATAAAATAAAACATAATAAGTAAACTTAATGAAGTTATAATCAGGTTATAGCTTCAATCAAAGTTTTGACTTTGGTCTAGGTGCTTTGTGATATAGCTATTAAAAAATATGGGTTCAATGTTTGCTCCAATCCAAACTGTATTAGTAGTTATAGTCCCAATTGTACTAGTAGTCCTATGCATGTATCGTAACTCTATGTGTTAGCTATGAATTAGCCTAAGATTAGTCTTACCAAAATACTGAGCACAATGCAATAGTTCAATATTTACACTTTGGCCAAAATCTAAAGAGCAACCTTGAAGTGTGGGTGAATTGTCATTTTTGTGTCTAAAGTGTATTTTTTGTCATTTGAATAGTCAAGTTAGTCCTTTCGTCTATAAAACTTTGTAAACCATGTGGTATCACATATGTGAAAAGTGGAAGTTTCATTCATAGAATGGTTAATTTGACAAAAATGTTAAAGTTTAAGAACCAAAATATCCCCAAAAACAAAGAGAATTTAACAATTCATCCAAACTTCATGGGTAGTTTGCATTTTAACTCTTTTATTTCTACAACTTTTCTTTCAATAGTGATGAAGTGATGCAATTACACTTATATTTGCAGATACATATCCTTCTTCTAACAAAATGGAGCCACATTTTTGTCTGATAACAAAAATCATAGACGTTGACGTCAAAAAAAAATCAAAAAGTTGGGGATGGGGACCATCCTCTCTGTCGGGGGATAGAAACTAAATGTAGCACACAACAACTTGATCAAGACTCAATTATATCTGTCTTCTTCTACTCTCTCTCGTTTGTTTCCGGGACCAACCCATATGGTGTGGACTATTACTAGCCAAAGGGACACAGACTATGGCAGCCTAGAAACCCCACAATGCCCACCCACTCAGTCCATCAATGAGAGGCCTGTCATCACGATTGGAACAGTCAATGACAAACAAAATGCTGGGGTTTAACTAGAATCCATGCAATTATAAGTATAGATTGTGTTCGGATGGGAAGCATAATATTGTTTTCATTATATCAATCATTGAAAACTATCGTTAGTGTTTATCAATAAAATAGAAAACTATTGTTAGTTTTTTTGCAAATAAAACATGTTGGAGTTTCACGTGTGATGGAATCCCACCTCAAAAAATTGAGTGCTATCCTTGATTTGTATGTATAATAAGTGTGAGGACACAATATTTTCTCATAACTACTTGTTAGAAATATGTTATTAAATTATTAAATTTAACATATCTCAATAGCTTAAACTTTTAAGACAATTGATAATTTAACATGGCAGGAGGTCTTGAGTTTGACCTCACTTATTAAAAGAGAGTTTGAGTCTACACTTTAAGAAGAGTGTTAGAAGTACGTGATTAAATAATTAATTTTATCATATCTCAATAACTTAAACTTTTGAAATAATCGATAATTTAACACGGTTAACATACCATGTTATGATTCGTGTATGATAAAAATTGTGTCAATAATGGATCAACACTTTAGTTATGCTATTCCAATCACGATATGTCATGTTAGTAGGTATAAAAAATGTTATATCTCTAGCATTGCTCTTTGTTTGTAATATGGTCGTAACAGAGAGATAAGCCACTGCATTGCATGATGGTACGTTAATTACATATATAATACTAATGCTTTAAAAACAGTAAGGTACAATGGTGCACAATATCAACCAGCCAACCAAATTAAGCTAAGTATTGCCAAAACCACCTCTTGGTCATGGCAATAAAAGCAACTTGGTTATGCTAATTAAATGAGATTTAATGCACTTTCTGCATCTCTTAGAGATCTAGATCCCAACTCCCTCACCAACCCATTTCCTAACTGTAAATTATGGTTTATGGAAATTGATTTTTCTTCTTGCTTTATATCAGTAATCTGAATTCCACCATTGTCAAACTGAACTCTCTGGTTTGCGCTATTGATGTTGTTGTTGAGCAGAGTTGCACTGTCTGGAGCTTCAATGGCATTATAAGATGGCATCACAGTAGGTAGTTTTGCTAGCAGTGCTCCAAGGCTACAAGACATGGTGGGCAAAAGAGGTGGAATTGACCAAATGGGTGGTCCTGCAATGCCATTTTGTGGGGTGTTCCAGCCCAAGTTGATAGACTTAATTGCAGAATCTTCGGGTTTTTCTTCGAAAAGTCTCTTCATTCCGGTTAATTGGCGCTTGTCATAGAATGAGAATGATGTTTCTTGGCTTGGTTTGAGCACGTATGGATGTTGAATTGGAAGGTATGGCCTTTGAATGGCAAACACTCCTGGAATGCTTTGGAGATAGCTGAACTTCCTCTGTATGCTTATCACCAGATTGAGATCTTCACCAATCTGAAAAAAGCATATTAGCCATTTGATATAGATTTTGACAAAGAAAAGGAGAAATTGACAGATTAGATACCTTTTCAAATGAGCCCAGTTGAACTATGCCTTCTCTAACGGAAATGATAGCAATTGTCTGTCAAAATAAGATAATTTAAGTGTAAGTTTCAGTGTGACAAACCATCGTGATACAGGACATTTTGTTTGCTACCATAATAAATTATTAATTATTCCGAAAGCTTAAACGGTAAAAAAATTGTGAATCTCTAATAACTTAACCATTATTCTAATAACACAATGGGCTTAAAGCTGATAGTTTTAGTGGGAATTTTATCTTCTATTTTTGAGTATCTAATGGCACCAACCTGAATGCCTGAATTGAACTGAAATTCCCATGCTCTTGGTTGCTATGGGAAAAAATACAAAAGAAAGTCAGGTTTAAAGTGGTGGACTTTACATGTGAACTGAACGTTGTGCACAAAAATTGTAGTGATTGCCTTACAGGTTCAATGGATAAATTCCATGAGGAGATCAAGCTAGGATCACCATCACTAGCAGCGTCGCTAAACACCCATTTGTGACTATTATCTGCTGCAACTTTCCCCACTAATCTGCAAACATAAACCATACAGCTTAGTCATCAATTTTCTTCAGCACCATTCTATTATTAGACTTTTCTGGCTAAATATATATAAGCGCTCTCACCCTTCTCCAAAACTGTACACCTCATGAGACATTTTGAAGAAGACATCAGCTCCAAACCTCCCCTTTATGTAACCACTCCCAGTTCGTTCACATTCACAGAAATCGCAAAATCCATCTTCCCACACTAGAATCCTAGAAAAAAGAAAAGAAAAAAAAAACACTTAGCAAGTAGAACTGAGACATGGGTTTTTTCACAATTCCCTGTTACTTAATTACCAGTTCCTCTTGTTTCCTTTGGAGCGATCAAGAGCACTCCCTCCATATTCCCACCTGCAAGAAAGCAATGTGATCAAGAAACTTTTAAAAAGTCATTCGAGTGACCGAGAAAAAAACAAGAAAAACAGAAACAAGAAGGTAGTTTAGCCTAATGACCTACGTCCACGATAGAAAGCCCTTACATTAACAATATATGAGCACGTAACATGAACTATGATAAACTAAATTATGCATTTGGGCTTTGATAATTGGTTTCATTATCATATTTTCCTTACTTAGGTGGAGGGTAATTCCGAGGAAGTATCCTCCAGAAAACGGCGTAAACCCACTTTGAAGAATTGGAAGAATCTGAACATGAACACAGGCTTCTTAGTGTGTGCTGTAAGAGACAGTTAAGCATGGGAAGTCCACTTTCCATTGTCACAGACACAAAGAGAGGGGGGAACATAAGCTAACAACGACTATTTCTATGTGTGTAGTCCTAGTTTCCATCACAATTAAGAGGAAAAGGGAAAATGGGAAAAAATTATTTGGGGCACTCGCACTTATGGAGAGTGTAAAACACGATCCAACCAGCTTCTTTTAAGAGTGCATTTGCAATGGAAGCTAATGTAATTGGGAGAGACAATTTGCACTCAAGTGTCATTTGGAAGTAAGAGTAATTTTACTACTTGAGTCAACTAACCCATTTAAAATTCGTGTCAAAGTACCTCCATCCTAACCCAACCAAATTACTAAATCGATTGACAAGTCACAAGACACAACCCACCTTACATGCTATATAAAATTATAAATAGTTATTGGATATGATATAAACACAATTCATTTCAAATTATTAAATAAATATCTTGTATTGTGTTGACACAAATACACCCTATTTCAACTTATATATATAATATAACCCACAATGATTAATGTAGGGAGTGGAATAATCACACCTGGGGATTGAAGCCCAAGGAGCAATTGGGTCACGGGAAAGAGTTGGGCCTCACTCATGTTTAAAAGGAAAGCTTTGTGGGTAACGCACCATGCAAGGAGGATAGTAAGGTTATTCCAAGCGTCACGGGAAAATGATTGAGGCCAGAGATTAATTCCCGTGGAGAAAATGAGGTGATATTCTTCCCGAGGTATGGGACATAGGTGGTCCTTGTATAATTACTAGAGTAATCCTGGAACCACGAGAATATTCAAGAGCATGCAAGAAGTTTGAAGATCTTTACCTCCACCACAATGATGAGGTTCTTACATCACCTCTGCCACATTAAATGCAAGGAGACAGCCTGAACAGTAGCAACAACCCCTAAAAGTTAGAGTTCCAGGATAAGGGAGAGGAGAAATCCGATAAAGTGAAGAAAAATATCCTCGAGGTTCTAATGAGCAATGGGATAGCTGTAGTGATAAGAGCAAGGATTGAAGCTATAAAAGGGCAAAGGGGGGGGGGGGGGTAAAGTAAAGGGGATCAAAAAAAATCTTCTAGGAGAGAGAAATAGAAAGAGATAAACAGTAGCACTAAGGGTGTCACCACGGGAAAAGTATAGTTTCTGAGTTTAACACTTGTAATTGTAATCACGCCAAAATTGGTGATAGAAATCCAGTGTTTGTGTTTCCCATTGTGGAGTATATATTCCTTGTTGATAGTTTAAGTTGTGTTGACTATTGTTGTAGAGATCCGAGATAACCTCCCTAGAGTAGGGGACAAAATTTGTGTCCCTACAATTAACATATTTTTATTTTTTGTGAGCATATAAATTGTAATAATTATAAACAAATAAAAACTAAACCAGAAATTCTAATTCATAGTAACATCAATTTAAGTACTTTTTTAAAAATAAACATCAATTAAAGTGCTAATAGTATACAATCTAAAGTTCCTAAAAAAAAATTCGGGAAAATTATATTTTATTTTAAAACCTATAGTTTAGGGTGTAACAAATTAAATTCACGAAGTTTCAAAATAACAAATTAAAACTTCAGCCAATAAAAAAACTCCAAACCCAATGCAGATGTTTAATCTGTTACTTTTTAAAATTTAGGGTTTAATTTGTTACTTTCAAAACTATAGGGTTTAGTTTGTTACATCCCCTAAACTATAGAGTTTAAAATCTAATTTACTTAGTTTTATTTCAACCCAATTAATGAATTTGTCCAAATTTCAAAATGCACAATCTAAGTAAGATAAAATAAAATGAGAGTTTTTTTCTTCTTTGTTTTGGGTAAAAGGATTAGGTACCTTAGAGTTTTAATGAAGAATTTATCAACATAAATATTAAAATTTATGTTGAATAAAAATAACATTTATTTATATGGATTAAATGTGTTCCTATCAACCTATCTTGAAATGAATAATAAACCGGGTCATTTCAACGTTAAGTAAGTCAACATGAGATTAATCCATTTCTTAATCATGTCAAATTGGGTCAATTCATTATAACACAAACCCATTTAAACTAAACACTAACTTATAAAAAAAAATCGTGACATGTTCGCGAGTCATGTCAAATATTAACTACAAGTCTACAACCAAATAATCTATGAATTCTCTTGAAATGGAAAGATATTCTTTTAAGGTGAATATTTAGCCTTTTATATATGATGCCATGGTGTGAAATTTTTAGTAAAATTTTCTTCTCATCATCACCGGCGGGCGTAGGCCAATGGCCTCACTATGGATCTTTCTAAAACCCATAACAATTTTCACAATTAACCTTGTATGAGAATGTTGTTAGGAGGCCCATTCCAAACAACAAATTATGTATTTCATTATATTTGTTATCATTATCACAAATCTCATGGAGAAAGTCAGAAAACTATCATTTTTGCACAATTATAGGCCGCATAATAATTCTAAAGATTTTTAGTTTTTACTGCTATGGGTTCCATAAAAACCATAGCTGATAGTTGTTGCAACTTACAAGTTACAACGGCCATCAAAAAAATAAAAAAAAACTTACAAGTTACAACCCCAACCTATCCCTCGAGCGTTCAATTTTTTGTCTGAGTACAAGTATTTTTTTGTCTGAACACAGGTATACCCTATACAACACTATAATGAGAACAGAAAAGAACTATATTGCCAAGGTTGAAGCGTAAAAAAGTGTGCTCATGTGATGTCACGTAGCCTTTTCATTTGCAAGAAGGCATCTATCCAAGGACAATGCCAGTGTCAAACTCTAATTATTGCTCTTAAAAGATAATTAAAAGTTTAGTTATAAAATTAGTTTTAACCTTAGTTTATAACTTTACTTAATACCTTTTTATTGAATTTGAATTTTGACAAATTCATTGTTGATTTACATATTTTTCATATAACTTCATACTTGTAAAATTTCTAGATAATTAAGGATCAATAGCTATGCCATCAATAAATTGTTTAAATTGCAAGTTCTTATAGTTTAAAACTATACATAAAATATAAGCTTATAGATCATATAGTAAATGACATCCGATTGACACAAAAGTTGACATATATATTAAGAGTGTAAAGAACATGCAATTCAACGGTTAGATTTTCAAAATATGTAGTAATGTTTATTTTATTGAGTAAGGTTGTAATTTTATACTACAACCAATTTTGTAGCTAAAATTTGTCATTTAATCTTTATTCTTCACAAGCTCAATTTTTTCTTTCAAACTTCCATCCAAAGTAGATTTACAGCAATTACCCTTTAGTTGTGAGAGAAGTTAAATAATATGTAGAAGTAAAATGATAAAAAGTTGAAGGTTAATTTTTTTTTTTTTTTTTTCAATAGTTGAGATTAAAAATAACATTTGAAACTTTCAATTTAATTCATGAACATTGTCGGTTGAGGCCTAACAGCCTAAGGGACATAAAGTCTATCTCTATGTGGACATGGTTTTTGTGCCATAATTTTTATCACCGACTTGTGCGACGGTAAGTGGTAGATCAATGTAAAAATAATGGTTCATAAATTAAAGTTGCATATACTATTAAAGGATGTCCAAAAGGCACCCACTAATGAGACCTATTATTAAGTTGTGGTAAATAATATAGTCCTAAAAATACTGAACTACATGTTATAAAATTCAACGTGAATATGAGTGAAACCATTTTTGAACTATTTTTAATCTTTTTTTGGGCTGAAATTTCAAATTTGTGAACACAGTAGTACTTTTGTCTTACAAAGGGATATAGTCCTTATTCTGAGCTAAAGAATTTCTTGCCATTAGACATTAGCAGCTACGTCACCATAAGGTTTTTTCTATGAATTGCAGTGGTCCTCATAGCTGATTAGTCCCATCACTTTAAAATTACACCAAACTTTGTCCTTATAATGGCCCGCCATAAGCAATTCTTGCCTATTGCTTGTCTCACTCTCATCCTCTTTTTTTCTTTGCTTCAAATGAAGCTGCCTAGCACCTTCACTTAACATTAATATTTGCTGAAAACATCTAGATGATATCAGATATATACATCTGTCGAAACCTGTCTAAACTCTAAGTTTATATTTGTTTATGAAAACCACAAGAAGTTAATGGTCATCAAATAAATTGGAGTACACACTTTGTCCCATTGATTGTAACAGTTCACTGCTCGGTTTAATGACTCATCATAGCAATAGAAGAAAACAGAGGTATATCACTAAACATCTCAGATTGGGGAATCCAAGTTACTTTATAGAGTTGAGATAAGAAATGGAAGGACAAGTTTATTTTTAGTAAAAAGAGAAATGGAGCAAAATATTTGTTAAACATGTAGGCCCGAGCTCTTAGGTTGAACCTCCTAATGACAATGGGACGAGGTAAGGTCTGATCAAGGATAAAGTTCCACTCGAGGCAGGGGAGTAGGTTGGATGTATACATATACTAGGCTGAGCAATATGAGCAAATTCCATCCTTGCCCTACCACCTCTTTGGGTGGAGAAAATCGTGTGGAGTAGGGCGGGTCAAGCAAGGCAAAGATCTTTTTCCATCCCTACTTGTGATCACCTTAACTCAACTAATATGGGAGCCAACTGTGCACCTCTCCTCAGTATCAATTGAATGGTACAAAATGTTGACCTACTAAAGGAGCTTGCTCGGAAGGCCAACATGAGATTTTAAATTGCTCGACAATCGACCATTCACAAACTCAATGGGTGCATAAAAATGTTGTGTCATTATGGGACTTAGGTGAAAATGAATTTGCTCTTGACCATGTTAGTAGTTGTGAAAAACAATGAAAAATGTTGTACCTACTCTCTAGGATTCTGCTACTTCATCAAAAACCCATAGCTACCTTAAGACAAATCAGTCTATGTGGAACATAGATTTACACTGAATGCCAAAAACAGCACTACATAATTTGTAAGTATATGGTGACAGAATATGAAGTCACTTTTATTTGCCAAATTTCCATGATAGTAACAAGAGAACGCTGGTCCAGGTTGAAGAGAGCACAAGATAGGGATGATGCACCCCGCGGTGGAGCCAAGTACATAGAGATTGAAAGCTACAAATAATAGGGCAAAAGAGCATCCCACTCTTTTGCAAAGTTCATTCATAGCGTGGTCCTCCCATTCCCATACCCTACAATTTATCAACCTTCCCTTCCTTATCTCTACGGATAGAACATTCTAACCCAAAAAAATCTTCTCCATATGTGCAAACATATACCTAAAACCCATCTGATGGGCATATCCAAATTTATGTTAATCACCTTACAATTTGCTGCATCCCTAGCCTCAAATTGGGGCACTTGATTTTGTTACATTAACATCATTGCTTACACTATATTAAACATGTCTCATCAAATCTTGGATTTAAGCTGTTCCATTAATGACACGATTGGCTGATGATCGCCATCAAATATGTAACATATTACTTATGCATGCTCTATCCCCATCAACAAATCCAGAAAATTTCCACCTAAAACTACAAATTAAAAGGATGCATAAAATCAAGAGTCTTGTAGTTTAACTGGTTAACACTTTTTGCTCTTGAGGTTTCCAATAGAAACATCTAAGATTTAAATATCTCATTTCCTAACTATGAAATTATATATTGTAAAAAAAAGAAAGCATAGAAGTTAGATAGAAGATTACCAATTAGGCGGTAACTACAATAAAATACTAGTGTGTCACGTATGCAGCACTTTGGAAGCCAAGATCAATCATTGAAATTGGATCTTTGGAATAGGAATCGGATGCTTTAATTCTAAAGTTACACTTGTTGATTTTAAAACTAACGGATTTAAACTTGAGCTATAGACATGGGTTGTCCATAATAATAGAAACCATATAAAGTAAAAGAAAAGTGTCCAGATTCCCTAAAATCGGCATCCCAAGTCAATTTCAAGTGTGTACGATCCAACAAAGCATAAAAATCTAAGATTAACAGTACTTGGGCAAACATGATTTTGCAGGGTGTCTAAACATCTTTTTTTTTTTTTTCCCAGTTTTTTTAGTTGAAAACATCAACTTTGTTTTATACAAAATAAAATGATAAACAAATTACTTTTTCCCACGACTTATTAGGATAATTATTCCTAACAATTAGAATAATATCATTTCTATATGAACCCATTTAATATTAGTTTTATAAGTTTTATTATACACCAATCATGTCATATCAAAATATGAAATTTTTGTATCACTCTACTAAAATTATAACAACCCACACACAAACATTGATTCATTGCATAGAATTTAAACACATTCTCTCTCCAATAAAAGCACAAACTTTTCACATACACCCACACAACAAAAGCCTTAACTAACGTTAACAAAGCAAAATACAAATTGGATGGCCATTAAAACAATAACTAGGTAACTAAATATAATCTCATAGTACTTACAATTAAAATTATCTCTCTCAAAAAAAAAAATTTAAATTGTCATATGGGAAAAACTTCACTCAATAAGATCTCAAAAGATGATTTTAATCATAGTTCTTTCTTTGCTAAATAATTGAAAGAATCTTGGACACTAGTCAAATCCCCCTCTCCCCCCCCCCCCCCCTCCCAAAAAAAGAGTAAAGTATATATATGCTTGAGCATATATATTTTGTTATTATGAGTTTTTATTAATAAAGTATTTTGTCGTCGAATAAGAAATTCGATATCCAAACTTTCTACCGCCAACCCATTTATGTTTTGGTTTGAAAGAAAGAAAGGTATGGGCTAACATCTGGCCCAAGCGAACTGCACCTTCAGTATTCAAATGGAGTCCATCCAGCCCAAGGGGAAGTCCCCAAGCATCAACAGTCCTAACATTTTTTAGACATGAAAAAAGTTGGGCCTGTCTTACAGTTGTTATAAGATCGGAGTGATACCCTGATGCAAGTGCGACCTGCACAATAAAGTCCACGCAAAAACACACAATTTGCTAGAATTTAAAACAGTTGACACAGAAAGTCTTTAGGCAAAAGGGAAAAACTTGGCTAAACTTCAATTTTTTACGCCCTTAACTTTTACTTCAATTTTTAAATTAGTCTTTAAGATTTAATGTTTGTCAATTCAATTTTTCACTTTGTAAAAAATAAGTCATAATAACAAACTAAGTCAATCTACTTTTTTCATCCATTCGATATCATCTGTTAAGAGCTTTGTAGCTCAATTAATTGGCACTTCATGGTATTTTCAATAAAGACAATGTCTAAATCTTCTCTCCCTCGTTGTAACAATTGAATTATTAAAAAAAAAAAAAAAAAAAAGGATGCCATTTAAAATTTCTTCTTTTTTCTAATTAAAAGGGTTCTAAAAAATGTGTCATTAAATAGATCTTATTGTTTAATGAGTGTTATTTAAAAACAAAAGATAAAGCTTAAATAACTTCATTAGCTATCAGGTTTGGATAGAATGACCAAATTAACCAATTTGAAAAAGTAAGGGATTAAGGGCCGTTTGGATTGAAGGGGAGTAAGGTAGAGTTAGCTGAAAATAAGTTAATTTTAAGCCAAATTTATTCTACTCTACACTACTCCTCTTCCCTCCCCCTCAATTCAAATGAATTATAAATTGACAAACATTAAATCTTAAGCACTAAAAGTAAAAAATCAAAGGGCTAAATTGAATTGTAACCAAATTTTTATTAAAAAAAATTAACATAGATGAGAATTGAATGAAGTCAAATCAATTATATAAAAACCATACCTGGACTATTGGCAGATCAGGAAGATGCAAGTCATCTCGAAGGTCATTGAAAAACTTGGGCAATCTTGTCTCGTACAGAAGGGCATCTTCTGTGCTGTTTGTATCTGTTTCCCCTTGAAACCAAAGGAGGCCTTTAATTTTCCCACCACACTTTGTGGATGCATAGGCCCTTTGTACCAAGTTATCATAAAGCTTAGACCCACGAGCCCATTGCTTTAGTCCAGTCCCTCCTCTGGCACAAGGCACCAGACCAATCACACCCATGTTGGGTTCCATGGCTAGAACTGTTTTGGCAAAAGACATTCCAGGTCCAATCCCACAACGTTTTCCTTCATCAATTTCCTTGTGCAGAGGCTCATGGGCTTCGAACCATGTGTGGTTTAAGCCGAGTTGAAGAATGTTAGGGCTACTAAGAGTGGCTTGACCAGGCATGATGACTCCACGTCCAGCCATGTTGGATTGGCCGGCTAAGAGAAAAATACTATTGGGGAATTTTGGTTCTTGGGCCATCATAGAAGGATTAGGGAGGACTATGAAGACTAAGAAAACTAAGAAGAAAAACATGTTGAAAGTTTTGATATTTCTCATGTTGAAAGCAATACGAAGATGGGTGTTTTATTTGATAATAAAAAGTGAAGACGGCTTTAGAGAATTAGGTTTTTCTCAAGTGGGATCGTAGAAGTACTTGGTTTTTGGTAGTGTGTTAGTGATATAAGCCTATGGGTACATTGGCTAGTTCGTTTGGGATTAGGATTAATTATCCTTCCTTTTTTTTTCTTTTTTTTTTGAGAAAATTAATTATCCTTCCTTATTTCATCGAACTAGGTAGATTTTCATAATTCTCAAGAATTTCGAGGGAATTAGAAATCTTGGTTATCCCAATTTCGAAGGAACTAGGAGTCTTACCTAAAATAAAGAAATTTTTATCTCCCGCTCGGCATCAAGTGGAATTTTGTTGCCTTGCCTAATATATATGGATTTTTATAAGTTTGAAATAGAAATTTTGTTGGGCTTGGTGTTTCATTATCAAATTCAATATTTGAATATTCTTCCTTTCAAAAAAAATATTTGAATATTCTTTTTTTTTAAAAATAAATATTTGAATCTTCTTTAAAAAGAAAATTAATATTTGAAGTCAAATCAAATTTCTAATTTGGATTAACTAATAATTATAGATTTTAGAGATCTTGTTTGATTGAATGTTTGATATTGAATTTTTTTTTTTTTTTTTTTTTTTTTTTTTTTTTTTTGTGCTTGTTGTTTCATTATCAAATTCAATATTTGAATATTCTTTTTTTAAAATCAATATTTGAATCTTCTTTAAAAAAATAAAATCAATATTTGAAGTTGTAAGGACACGATTTGGAACGACCCAAAACGATACTGGGTTCGCACGTAAATAGGCCCTAACAATATGATTTGTAGAGCGTGGGTGTAAAGAACTAGGTTAACCTTTCGTTTTAAGCTCAAAGCTGGCACAACGATCGTTTTGTTTGGTGATCGATACAGTTCCTTTTTCTCTTTTCGTTCTTTCTCTGTTTTTTTGTTTCGGTCCCCTTTTTCATGTTCTTCTTTCAGTTTATATACCACCCTTTGTATTCCATCCTCACCGCACACGTGTAGGTTGGGTTCGGAGGATTTCTTTCTGTCCCATCTAGCGCCTCCTGGAACTTCCTGTGGCCAGCTGTAAGGCTGCCTCCCTACTGTTCAGGTATCACCTCCACATTAATGCGGCCAGAGAGTTGGTTGAGAGGTAGTTAATGCGGAGGCAGCTGTAGTTATAGATATTTGTTTTCCTTTTCTCTTAGACCCGTAGTCTGTTATCCTTATCTTCAATGGTGACGTAATTTTGGGGTCTGGTTGTAACAAGGCCGCGTCCTATTCGTCCTCGGACACGTACTGCCGAGGAATATAGCGTCCTCGGACGAATACAGAACTCTACCTTCGTGATATTGACCATCACCCCCCTTCGGCAATTGCCTTGTGACCTGACATGGCCTCCTCGGACGGATACACATCCTCGGATGGGCCACAAGCCTAACGATCCTGACCTTAATGGGCCTGCTGATTGACAGGCCCCCACAGAAGTCAAATAAAATTTCTAACTCAGATTCAATATTAATTATGGATTTTGGAAATGTTGTTTGATAGAATTTCAATAGTTAGAGAAAAATTTAATTATCTTCATCACAATTTAACGTAGCCACGTTTTTTCTATTCATAATTAAGATGACTACTTTCTCAGTTTCTCTTTGGAATTCCTTGCAACAACTTTCTCTTAGGAATCCATACAATAAAATCCCGCCTTAACAACCTAAAACCAGCATCCTGAAAATATTTTCAAAAATTTTTTAGATTCACAACTTATGGCAATCAATTATCTACTTAACAACTTTTTTTTTTGAGACAAATCTACTTAACAACTTAACCTGTTGTATTCATACTGACGCTAAATTTGTAATGGAAGAGACCTATTATAGAGATTGTTTGCAGATACCAATTTAAAAGTCACCTCTTTATCCAATTATCCTTGCAATGACATATATGATATTATGATATGTATTAATTCAAGTGTAAATTAACACCTAAATAAGCCAAATTTTTTTACCGAATTTAACATCTACAAGACAAATTATAAGCAAACAAAGCAACCTGCATTTTATGGATAGCAATAAAAATAACACATGCATATTAACAAATTTGCATAAGCAACACTCAATACTTTTAACTACAGCAAGAAGATTCTAATTTTGGCTTCAAAAAACACACATAAAAAGTTTCCAAGTTAGCCTCAATTTGAATTTTGTTCAAATTAAGTTCATGTGAGACTCATCTATAACTTCTACTATATATAAGATTATTATGATATCGTATCAAAAAATAAATACCTTCTCCAACTCAAAAGAAAGCGAAATAAAGAAAGAAAAATAACAAAAGAATCAAGTAGACAAGACATCTACACTTTCTTAAAATTATATACTTTTCTTTCGCTTTTATCTAATATATATTTTAATCGTGTCTTGACTTCATAGTTTACACTACCATTTCTTTTTTGTATTTATTTCTTTCTTTTTTCTAAACACGTCCATACTAAAATGTTGTTTTCTCATTCATATAGTCCACGTCATCCCATGGTTATATTACCCAGATTGAAGATTACATATACGGTACCAATTGCATGGCTTCCTAAGAGAAAGTTGTTGCATGGATTCCTAAGAGAAAGTTGCTAAGAATCATACTATGATGTTTACTCAAGTATAAACCCACAAGGTAGACGCAGTTCAAGTAGAAGCCGTGGTGACCGCAACATAGAACCTATGAGTCTAGGAGTGATCGAATCAGGGAAGCCGTGTTAAACTAAAGCACCTGTGAGTGTGAGTTATGGCCTGCTTCTTTTTTTTTTCTTTTTTTTTTTTTACTAATAAATTATATAGTTGAATTTAATTGTGTTATGAAAAAAACAAAAAGTTTTGTATCAAGCGGATTACAATGACTGACAAATAAAATCCATATTCTTGTTCCATTATCTCATAGCCCAAGCAGGCCATAACTTTAGATATGATCGATGAGACTCAGACAGATATCAAAATGTTTACTTGAATGAATAATAAATATCAAAGTTGATTCAAATTATACCGATTTCAAACGTTTAGGAGTGTTTGCCCAACTACACTTATACCACTACTGAGTTGACCCAGATGGTACCTTCCTATGCCTTAAGCATGAAGAAGCATGGGTCTCGATTTGAGCTTGGGGAGAGATGGGGTATTTATGTAATAATCTTTCTAACCAATTCAAAAACAAAACAAAACCTGAACTGAGCATTCCTGCTCGTGCATATCTCAAAATATGACATTTGCCCAACCTGTACTGGTGGGCTTGGATTCTCAAAAGTATGAAGGCTTCTTTTTCAAGGTAGCATCAACACTATATATATACACATTCCATTAATGAAAAAGAAGAAAGAAGAAGAAGAAGAAGATATAGGATGGAGTAATTCAGACTCCAAAAGAGTTATTTGTAAATTGAATTTCTTAAATGTAGCAATAGAAAATTATATATATAAAAAAAAATGCGAATATCTTAAAAAGCAATTGAGAACTGATATTAAAGGGGGAATATTTTCCAATGAGTTCCCCAGGCCCAGGTAATGGGAGGGGCAGCTTAGTAAGTGCAAAAAAAAATAGTAATGAGATCCATGAGAAACTCTGATAAAGCTTTACTATTAAGTATAAAGGTTTTAATGCAAGGGGAAGAGGACCATTTTTCTTTTTCTAATTTTATAATTCATTTAATAAACAATAAGAAAGTATCAAATAGAAGTAGTAGCTAACATCTGTTTATGCATGCCCCACTTGGAACATCCATTGATACGTTTGAGTTCAGCTACACTCGAAGAAAGATGACACCTTAAGTACCAATGAACTTGTGAAGTTGGCCAGTTGCACCACCTGCTGAAGATGACAGATGACACCTCGTCTTCTTGTTCTACTTCTTTTTCTTCTCTTCTGTGGCATGAGCATTTCGGTACAAAATTATCTGACTCAGGATGGTACCATTGGTTGCAATACCAATTGCAGAGCCCATAACAACTTCAAAAGAATTAAGGATAGCAATTGGTTTGTGCACAATAAACAAAAAAACTGCCATCAAAAGCTTAAGTAAGACATAGAAACCTTAGTGTATAGTGTTGATAAACAAGAAATAGGTAGGGGAAACATGAATTAAAGGACCCAGTGGAATGGAGCAGGAATTTTTGAACCATTCATGTAGACAAAATCATACCAATTGTTTTATTTAGCATCTTTTATGACACCAAAGTTACTAGAAGACTATCCTTTTCCACATAAAATTGAATTTTATTAGGATGCAATAATAACAGCATGAAATAGTGCTTCTTATATGAGAGCGATCAGTGATACAATGAAATCTGAAACAAGCCATCATAATACCCTTTCTTTCTTTTTTTTGATAAGTGAAACAAGCCATCACTTTTTAAAACACTAAGACCAAAAAGGCATAAAAAAAAAAACAAAATTTCCCTTTTGTTCCCATTTTTGAGCTAGTTGAATTTTATTGCACCCGATGTGATTTGAGCGCCCACCACCCCATTCTCATGGGGATGGATGTGCCATTTAGCCTTGATAAAACAAGTAATGCTACATTCATACTATTTTCACAACATTTCAAAAAAAATCCTAAGAATTAAGTTGTTATTAGTGGGTAAAATGTAATGTACGTGGTAGGCCTAGATTAGAACCAGTAACAACTTACCACCTAGGATTTGTTGTGAACTTATTTGAAATGTTGTGGATGTATCATTACTCTTATAAAATATTCCCAAACAATGATTTTTTTTTTTCATTAAAATCATCATTTTTATTTTTTAAGAATATAATGCTAGAGGCTCCTAAGTTACAATTGTTATCTTCTCAAATCTGAAATTCATCATCAGCATTGTTTAAAAAACTCATTAGAGATATTCAACAAAAATCACATTTAAGAATATGAAACAAGGATACCACTTATTGGTGCTTTTTCCTGGAGACTAGTAAAAACTCTCACTGCAAAAGAAGGAAGTAAGTTCAGAACTTCTCTAAATAAATAGGTAATACATTAACAGCACCATCAACTAAAAAGATAGATTTACCAATGGAACCGGCAAAATTCATAAAACATGTCAAGAAGCTGAGCTCGCCTGTACTTTTATTCTGCTCAGAGAAGGGTTGTTCACCAAAACATGAGTAAATAGGCTACAAACATGTGTGATCTCAAAATAACTGAAAATCGACAGGCAAAAGATTGTGTAAATTGGTCAGTAACAGAATAAAATGGGAACACAGTATTGCCTCTTCCAGAAAGTGATCCAATCATCCTTTAATCTGCTCACCCACAAACTGGAGTGCATTTAGTAGCTTACATGCACATTGCTGGTTCCAGATTCACTCTAATGCAAATTTACACGCATGACACATCAGTGTATTTATTAAGATTTAATGAAGTTACAGACTGTTGGGTTTGAGAACAGAGTGGGCCTGTATTTTCATATTAGTATTTAACAAGGAAATTTATAGAATCCTTGTAAAGTTTGAAAGTACGAAATGCAGTTAGTAAATTATTTGAGAGCTCAACAGGTAATAACATCCAATTTAACAGCATAATAGGGCTCTAATGAATTAACTTACCGAAAAGTTTGCCCATATCTGCGGGATCCTGGCAAAGAGAAAAATTGCATGCTGAGATGCCTGTAAAAGATCTTTCCGCATTAGAAAAACTTCATACATAGATAGCCTTAGAACTCAAAAGATAGAAAAAGGTGTAAACAAGCCTGAAGATTGAAATGCATGTTTTAATGCAAATCAATAACCCTATAAAGACAATGACAGAAAAATGCAAGGGAAAAAAAAGAACAGAAAGAAACTCTGACAGTGTATGTTCAAGTACAGAGTAGGAGGGGGGGGGGGGGGGGGGGGGGGGGGGAATGCTACTCACATATAGTGCTTCAAAGAGAATGGGATCAATTTGACCAGCCAAGATGGTAGGTGCTACAGCACAATATCTGAAAAGCCATCATATTAAGGAAGAGGTTGACCATCTTTTTGGTATTCCAGAATGCAAATTCAAGACAAATCCAAAATACTATACTGAAAGCAAGAAGGATACAGTAATGCCCTGATCCATGTTGAGGCACCCAAAGGTTGAGAATAATAGTAGATTATGGCAACTAAAATTATAGCTGCAACAGACAAGCAGAAAAGGAAGTTGTTAGATCCTTTAAAAATTGATATCAGCTTTTCTTATTGCGATAGTAATCTCATTGAAGGGGTCTAATAGAGCAAACCGGAAGCCAGGTTTTTGCCTGACAGTAGAATTCAAGCAAAATAACTTCTTAAATATGTCAATTTAGGTCAGTTTCTAATGCATCCACTCCACACCACAAGACAATAGAACATAAAACAATTTTGGGAGAGAACGTAAGGCAGCAAGATATAGTATGTAACTACAAGATACTAAAGACACAAAAAAGTAAAATATTTTTTATGAGTAATATATTAGGGACAAACTATTAATACTAATAATGTAATAGAATTAACATTTTTTTTTTTTTTTTTATGATAGGTAAGAGAACTTTATTGAAAGAGAAAGAAAGAGACTACTTCATTAAAAGGATGAAATAGCAAATATGGTATCATAGCCAACGTATTCCTTAAACTGCCGCCCATCATAATTGACCACCCTCGACCACCATGCATCAAGCATTCAAGCCCTCTAATATTCTGTCTGCCACCGCACCTAAACTGCCTCATCTCCAATCATTGGCAATCACATTTTACCACCATCACATGCAATTCCAACGTTACCTAACCCTGGCAACTACACAAATTGAGTCACCTGACTTGGGTGACATTGTTCCCAGTTCAAAACACATAAGCCATTGTCAGCCCCCACCATAACCATGACTCCACAGAAACCCAAATTCAGCAGCCACCGATCACGCGTGACTTGTTATAACTCCTAGGGTGTCAATTCAACCTTTATTGGTAAGTTACACACTCACAATGGGTATTAAACGCAAGCCCTCACCCTCCAACCGTTCTTGCAGGAGGAAGACGCGTCATTTGCACCAGAGTCATTAGCTATGCAGGATCAAGTCTATGGGCCAGACAAGAACACATACAGTTCTACGCACACTCATGATGCAAGCACAGCTCATTACACCCACCCAACTCACAAGCATGACTTTGTACCTTGTTTTGGACACCCACATTACTGCAATGCTTTAGATTGACAGCAAACATAGAATCGCCAACATACCTTGGACCAAAAGAAATGCCAACTCCCCAAAAGCTGAAAAGGGAAGCCCTTGGTGGAGACAATACGCCAGTGCAATGGTGTAGCCGACTACTTCAAGCTCAAAGGCCACAACACTAAGGCCTCTGACACTTCCATGCTTCAAAATTTTCAATATCTGCAAATCTCAAAACAAAAACCACCATCTCACTACCGACATCAAATCAATCAACCAAAATCATTTCTTATAACATGCTACATCAGCAATCCATTGAATTCCTACGCCGCAATTATGAACAACAGCAAGTTTTAAATTTTTGATATCATGATAAGTTCTCCAAATTGCTTTATCATTATTAAAAATTATCAATTCAATAGGATTTGAACCTATTGTCTCAAAACATGGGACTTAGGATTCGACGACAAGAGACATAAGCAGTTGAGCTAACTTTAAACCATAAAATGAGTTGTTGGTCATACAATTGATGAAAATTGATATCACATGTTCCTTTGCTCGAGTTAATTTTGATGTGACAAACACAATCCCCAAATCTCAAGCACTGATTAAGTCAACCCTAAATTTAGCAGTGAGATATGAAAATTCAAAGACATGATTATTCAAATTTAAAAGTAAACTAAACAAGTATTTGAATTATGTAAGTAGAGATAACGTGCTGGGGGAGTTTGACGGTGTGGAGGCGGCGACGATGCAAATAGCCGAGGAGCTTGGAAATGAGAGGCAGCAAGCAGTCTTTCTCTGGGATTTTGCCGAGGCGGAGCGAACCCAATGCACAGCTAAAATCAATCCTAGATATTCCATTTTCTCTATCTCTCTCTGTTTCTTTGACCCAAATAAAAATAAGAGGGATTTCAATTTCAAGGGAAAGAAACTAGCTGTAGTATTTGTAAGTAAGAGCAGCTTCAATGTCTTTATACTTTACTATCATTTAAACCCAACACGTTGTTCTTTGAACAGTGACCTGGCTTTATTAGATTTAGGGGCATTTCCCTGTTTTCTGCTTCTTTTTTAAGATTTTTTTTTTAATAGCTTTTTTAGGATAATTAGGATCCTAAATGAATTTGATCTGTTTTTAAACCGCTCCACTTAAGAAAAATTTTGTTTATATTAAATTTTTTTAGCAAAAAGTCAAGTTTAAGACCAATTTTATGAGCCTTTAACTATTAAACAAACTAAGTTCAGATATATAATATTATATTTGTGAACGACCTCATAAATTTATATAAAATGTAATCCCTTATCGAGCCGAATGGGTGTATGATAGAATGAGTTTGTTTTATAGGCTACACTCTATGCCCAAAGGTTACTTAAGCCTTTCGAGTGTGACATGTCTGCTCAGCTAGTTTACTGCCCTACTAATAATTAGCATGTTTACTTGAACGTTTCTTATACATCAATACAATAGGCCATATATTAAGGGGAAAAAAAATATTGTATCTATAATTTATTGATTATTTATCTGATTTTAAACTAATGGTTTGAATCAATAAACTTACTAGGTTTTTTGGAGAAGGAAGTGTTGTTTGAAATTGTAGGTTATTGGCTCTTTACTAGTCAAGTAACCCGGATGTGATATCAATATCTTCCTTTTTTTTCTTTTTTTGAAACCAATATCAATATCATTTATTTATTTTTTTATTAGAATGAAACTACTCATTTAATTAATCAAAGAGGCTAGATTACCTGAACAATATGAGAAATGTCTGGTGGCACATCTTCCATCCAAACAGTTAAATTGGGCGAATTAAAAACCCACCTAGCCAAAGCATGAGTTACATTATTTCCCTGACGACGAATATGAGCAAAACTAATGCAATTAAAAAAAGAAGCTAAAAATTTAACATCTTGAATCAAATGCCCATGTAATGCTAGAGATGGTTCTGAACTAGTAAGCTCCTTGAAAATAATGTCCAAGTCACCTTCGAAAGTAGTAGAAGTGATACTGATCTCCAAAGCATACTCAACTGCTTTTCTAGCTGCTAACACTTCTACCTGTGCCACTATTGTTGGGAGAGGAATATCAATATCATTTGATTTGCCATAACTTAATAAAATTGCAAGTTAGTACATGTAGACTACAAACAAAATAAACGGTGATTTATAGGGAGAATTACACTTTACCACCCTAAACTATACTCCAAATTATATTTTACACCCTAAATTTTTCGAATGCACATTTTGCTATAACCTTATAAAATTGCAAGTTAGTACATGTAGACTACAAACAAAATAAATAGTGATTTATAGGGAGAATTACATTTTACCACCCTAAACTATACTCCAAATTACACTTTACACCTTAAATTTTTCGAATGCACATTTGCATCCTAAACTATAACCCTTGTTACACTTTACACCCCGACGTTAAGTTTGCCCGTTAACTTGGATGGAAAAGTATGATATTATGTAAAATGACCCAATTGCCCCTCTTCTCAATCCATTAAAACAAAGAAGAAATTACACTTTATCACCCTAGCTATACTCTTAATTACACTTTACACCATAAACATTATATTTCCATTCAAGTTAACGATAAACAAACTTAACATCAGGGTGCAAAGTGTAACGAGAGTCATAGTTTAGGGTACAAAATGTGCATTCAGAAGTTTAGGATGCAAAATGTAATATAGAGTAGTAAAGTATAATTTTCCCAATTTATATATATGAATTTGGTTTACATAGTTGAGAGTTGATTGGTTGGGAACTATGGGCCTATGGCCAGAGCCCGGATCTAAAACTGGCCTACTGAAGTCTATATCTATACGACTACACCCTAAAACCATGGCTTTGTGGTCCATCTCTATCGGACCCGCAGATAATATACATGGCATGGGAGACTGGGATTCTTTACTTAATATGATTTGCCTCTGCCAAGCTGCTTCAATTTGGCAACCCTGGCAGTTCTCTGGCTAGATAATTAAGTGTGATTTGAAATTTTTGATGCATGCAATTAAGCCATTTGCTATTATACTCTTCCTTTACTTTTTTCCCCCTTTTTTGTTTCCTCTCACTTTGCATAAGTATAACTATAAAAAGTCATTTCTAAAGCTTTCCTCATAGTTGGACAGCTTTTGCTCTTACTGGTTACAGTTCATTCGTGTTTCTTTGGTTTTCCCATTTCTTTCTTTCTTTTCGAATAAGCAAAGCACTTCCCCATTCCCCAGAGAAGTGCATAGTGCGTGGTCGCATAAGGGCCAATGAAACTGTTGGTCATTCAGATACACACAAAGGAAATGGTGGTCATAAGTCATAACTCATAAACAAAAGGGTGTGGTCAATAATCAATATACCCGTGCAATACAAGTTAGGCTGCTTCTGTTCTGTCTGTGACTTCTGTCTAATGTCTAATATGTACGCGAGCTGCCCGCTCATCCACGCTTGCTTTGTGGCCAAATCTATAGCAAATTTTGACTAATCATCATCCTACTGGTATTATGATTCGGTAATCCGATTTTAAAAATATGGAAACTTCTAACTTCTTCAGGAATCTCTATCTAATAGTCAAGGTGACAAAAACTTAGAAAGCAAAATGCCAATACAGCCAGTGACTTTTTAGAAAAAGTAGATATTACATGTTCATACTTTCAGAGATAGCACACGTGAAAAAAGTAACGAAAAAAGTAACACATACTAAAATGCTTGAGCTGTAGAGCAGAAAAGAAATGATTGGCCAAAGCCAAAATAGAAAAATGTAAAAAATTGCAATATTGTTACCAAATCATAAAATACGTTTTAAACTAGAAATTCAGAGCACAAGATTCTAAACTAGATTTCTGCGGGGAAAAAAATAGGATATTAAACCAGATTTACTCTTGCACATGGCGTTTGATAATGATTATGTGGATTTCAAGCTTATTGCGTGCTCGAATAAAGAACATATTATGGGATAAGTTCAACACACAGCAAAAGCCAATTGTAATAATAGTCATGTTCATGTAGGCCACCACGCCATTTATGAGATATGCTAGGCTGCTATGACTCGGTCTGATCCTGTTGAACGGTCTCTAGACAACTTGTCCAAAATCTTTGCTCAAGGTCCAGGGTTATCATCAGGTACTTTTACAAAAGATGTCAAAAATTTATGTAGAGCCTAGCAAAAAGTTCTGACTGCATAAACTTCACCACACACGCACAGTGGGATCAAATTATGGACATATGCTTCAAAGGCTGTTGCCTTGTGGGGTGTGTGTGTGTGAAAGAGTGCGCTATCTTGAATAAAGATATGAACAAGATATTGTAGACCTGTTATTGAACAAGATATTTTAGATCTGAACAAATAAATAGTTAGTGTCCAATTAAATTCTCTAGATTGCAAAGAAAACATATCTCAAAGCTGCAAATCAAGCCTTAATTAAAATACAACAGTTATCTTTTCTCATCAGCAATCACCACTCAAAAATTCAAGGCCCTTCTAGTTTTTTTTTCTTCATAATTAGATTTGAAAAAATAATCAGGCATAGATATCCCAGCCTCCATAGCAGCCATCATTGTCACACATAACTTCACATACACACATAAACATTCCTCAAGGGGTATGTTTGTGCGTGTAAAGAGAGAGAGACAGAGTACCAAAAGTGAAATTATACCCTCTCCCATCCTAAGAAATATGAGTTCAACCCAATTATTGATTCCCCAAAACATCATCATCATCATCATTGCTGCAATCAAAAACAATTACTTGAAACCTTAAGACAAAAATTTACTCAAATGTGATCAAGTTAAGCTTCCAATATACTTCAACTTCAACAAGAAGATTTCAAAGAACAGTAACATACAAACAGAGATCATAATGCTTAATTAACATGTTAAGCACCTTTACCTAATATAAAAAGACCATTAATATGCACAAACAAACACATGCACATGAATATTAATAACCTTTTCTAAATTTTCATTTTCAGCTGAAGTAATCACAACGAGCAGGCCAATCAATCCTAGTATTTATAAACACAGCAACTCACACCAAATGTGCCCTTAGATTGACAATGAAGCCCATCAAAAAGTTGAAGCCAGAAGCCATTGCATACCTGAGACTCACAATGACTGGCTGTTAGTCGTTAGCTGCTCCCTTGGCAAACTTCTCAGTTCTTACGCCAAGCATATCCTCTTCATAGCTACCTCTTAGGCCCATTGGCAATACTAAAACAAGCCTTCTGACTATTTCATCATATGGCAGGAGGTTCATGACTTTCTGTGCCTCACCGAACCTGTAAGCTAGATGGATCAAACCCCACCAGGCCACCAAGGTCTTCAACCTCAAGAAATCATAATGTCTTTGACATGTACCTACTGACCACAGAGAAAAGGAGAGAGACTGGGAGAAAGGGAGAGTAAATATCAACCATATGGCACACAATCAATATCAATAACTAATAGTTTCGATTACTGAAAACTTTATCTGATCATATTATTGGAGAGCATAGAAAAAGAATCAGTTCTGGGACTTCGATACAAAAGTTTGGCTACTCAACCTAGATTGTTCAATAGACATCCAAATTGGGAGTAATTAAAGATTTACAAAAAAAGCTAATGGTTGATTTTACATTTCCCAATAGATGAATGGAAACGCTACACCAGAAGCTGTCAATAACTTCAAGGATGTAATGCATGATAGTGTTTGTGTGTGTGTGAGAGAGAGCAAGAAAGAGAGAGAGACTCAGTTTATGCAACCAAAAGCAAATAACAAGTTCAAGGATCAAAGAAGGATGAGTACTCGATATTTGCAGATTAAATAAAAAAAGTATGACTTGTCACTGGCATCCCAGTGGCCTCAACTGAGTTGAGTCATTTTTTTATATTAAGCAAAATTCGCATTACCTATATAAATTCCACTATCCAATTGACTTTACAAGACTCATCTCCTATAAACATGATCCAACCATATCCACTGCACTGGTCAAATTTCCTAAACATCATTGTTTCTCACCAAATAAAAACCAATAATTTTAAAGCACACAACCAGAAACCACAAATAATTTCTGGAACAAAGCAAAACATAGATTGAGAGAACATCAGAATTCAAACCAACAATTCAGTAGCAAAACTGCACATTAAATGGTATTAATAGTTTGTCTGAACTTTTCATCCTACCCTCCCATTCACTTAAATTTAGGAAATAGTTGTGCTTTTATCATCTACTATTCAATAAATCATTTTTTTTTCAATGGAAAAAAAAATTGCAATCCTAATAAGACATAAAACCCTTTTCCACCTTGATTAGGTCCAACTTCTGAATTCCCAGCCTAAGGTAACTGATAAAACCCTCTCTAGATACCAACTGAACATATATGATGCCTGAGTTTCTACCAAATAAATCAATAGAATAACAAGATACCAGAAGAAATTTCAAACTTTTGTCTTACAACCAAATGAAAAAGAATTAAAAAATATTAATCCCCAGGTACTAATAGCAAAAGAGTGTTAACAAGTGAGAATTTACTGAATATAAAAAAAACAAAACAAACTCAAATAAAAAGAGAAGTGATAAAAGTATGATTACCAATTGCAACAGTGAAGATTCAATTCAAAATAACAGAACACACAGAAATTAAATTAAATACATTAAGATAAAGAGAGAAAGACAGAATCAGATCATACAACACAAAACAATGTAAATTAGACCAGACATCAATCTAACTACCCCGACCATTGCTGTTAGCACTTGACCACCTTCTCAAAGTACAAGCCACGAAACTCCTCCCACTTAATAGCCCTAATCTCCACTTCATGGAGCTCGAGCGGCTGGTACTTCCCGCCATATTACTCGCCGCCACAGCAGCTGCCGCGGCCGCAGCCATTTGGCTAGGCACTGCAGGGGGTGGGAATTCGGCCACGCCGCCGTTTTCTTGTGCTCCGTCACTTGCACTCGCATCCTGCTGCTCAGTCTCACCATTGTCCAAATTCACAGCAAGTGATTCTCTATTATTTTTCAACCATTCAGCGCCTTCCAAAGTTACTGCTCTACATTTCTTGAGCTTCACTTTCACCAAACTAGGGCAGCCATTGGCTAAGGCTTCCAGGCCTTGATTGGAGACAGGGCAGCTTTTTATACAAAGCTTCTTCAATGCTATACATTTCGCCGCAATGCACGAAATCTCAGGGTCACCAACGGTATCGCTTCCACATAAAGCTAAGCGCTCTAGATTCTTGCAATTCGTAGCTAGAGATTCCAAGCTTTGCTTCGTTGGATTCACACCGATGAGAACCAATTCCTGAAGATTACCACAGTTTTTCGATACCGCGATTAAGCCATCGTCTCCGATTCGATTCGCCTTCCAACCATCAATGTGAAGCTTCCGCAAGTGCTTGCAACGTTCGGAGAGCGATAAGAGTCCGATATTTGTGCACTCAGGCGTTTTCACGAGGTGAAGAATTTCCAGATCTGAACAATTCGAGATCGCCAAAAGACCGACATCGCTGACTTGAAGACGCTCGAGGTGGATTTCGATTAAGCTCGTAACGTGTTCTGTGACCGATTGAAGGAGCTTATCCCAATCGCCGGAGCACCGATATAGCTTCAAAGTTTTCAAGTTTTTTGCTCCTGTAATTAGGGGACCGAAACACTGACCGTTATAGAGTTCCTTCAAGCAAATCGTTTTGAGAGACGAAGCCGCCGCGCCGGGACCGATCGGCTCAGCCGCGGCTCCGTCGGTGATGCCACGTAAGCGTTTCACGGAGAGTTCTTCAAGAGACGAACAGTTTTCGAGCACGGCGTTCATACCTTTAGCTCCGAAAGTACAGGATCCACACGAGAGCTTCTTCAAGCCCTTGCAGTTCTTCGCAAAGGCTTCCATCCCCGCGTCGGTCAATTCGCGACACGCGCGGAGCTTGAGGCGCGTGAGGTTCCGGCACTTGCGCGAGATCTGCACGAGCGCCTCGTCGCAGATACTCGCGGATCTACGGTCGCACTTCAAAGCGAGCTTCGTCACGGAATCGAACCGCGAAAACAGAGAATCTATCAGCGGGTAGAGTTCCGACTGTGCGTTGAGAGAAAGTCGGTGGCGACTCTGACCTTCGATCCGAAACCACCGGTGACAAACCAGAGAGCAGCGTTTCCGTTCACCGGAGCTCAGAGACTGAAATATATAAGCCAAGCACTCATCAGGCAGCTCAGAGATATAGTCAGGATCGCCACCATCGATAATCTCGTAGTCGTCGTTATCTTCGAGGGTTTGCATCGGGCAGATCAGGGCCGTTGATTTCGACTTAGGTCGATGGCTGTGATTGATTTCACGGCGGCTGGAAATGGCAGCCGTCGAAGTTGACTGGCCCATCCAGATAGACGGTTGAGATTTAAGCTATGAGATCACAACACCACCATAGTGAAGCTCGGAGCCACTCAAAGAAGAAGATCATTTTTTTTTTTGGTGTTCTCTGCGTTCGAGACGGACTTGAAATTAGATTCCAATTTGGTTTTTGTGGAGTTCGTTTGTACTGTTTTTGTTACCTTTTTTTTTTTTTTTTTTTTAGCTTTTGAATTGAATAGTCATGGTGGGCCCAATGAAGAAATTAAAATTAGAATATTCTAAACTGGGAGAGAGGATAAGGGATAGGCATTCTTATGTTTGTCACCATGAGCTTAAGCACATTTCTTGCTTTGGTTTTTCTTTTTCAAGCGTGATTTCTGTTCGAAAATTCAAATCGCATGGGTTGGTTTAATGGCCTAATATGTGGGTCCCAGAAACAGATGTTTCAACAACTGGCTGAGTCTGAGACCATGTGGGAGCTAGTGGAAAATAGGGAAAACTACTTTAACTCGTGAGTCGTGAGTGTGATGGGTGAATAATACTTTATGAAAAATTGAAAAAGTTACTAAAATTGTAATATTTTTTTATTTTTACATAATTAAATAAGTAGTGTGGGAAAAATATGCATTTGTCTATTGTTATAAATTAAATAAATCATTTTCTTAATTCAGTGTTTTGAATTTTTTTTGTTTTGATAAATTTTTGATTTTATAATCAATGACAATCCTATTCTCTTATCCATGTATTGGCCTCATCACATGTGCCTTGCGCCTGCGTGCGAGGAGATTTTTTTTTTGTCTAGTGTCATCATTTTCTTTTGTAAAAAAAATTGGATAAGTTTGTTTTAAATATATGGATTAGTATGAGAATATCATATTTTGTAGGCATTTTAAGTGGAGTTAGAGATATATTTTTACCGAGTTGTTCTCAAGTTTTTTTTTATGTTAAACCTAAGGTTTAGGGGTATTTTTGAACCACATAAAAATCCAGTCCAACGAGAAAAATCCTTTTATAAATAGTATAGATAATATCTATGTATAATTAATGAGATAAGATTTAATTCCGATTTAATTCCATTTAAATCCTTCGATTGTTTTCTTTTCTTTTTTGTGGTTTATATGGTTTACCTGTCTTATATTTGGATAAAAATAGGAGAAAGCTGGTAGATTTAAATAGGAAGGGACTTTTTTTTTTTTTTTGAATAAATAGGAATGGATCTTTTATTATAATTATATTTCGAAACCTACTTATATAATGACATTTTTTTAATAATCTTTTTAATTGATTAGATATTCTGAAAAAGTACTATTGTTATTGAATAAGGTACCTACAATTGAATCCCGCCAACAAAATACCCAAAAAAAGAAAAACTATTGATATCTTTGCTAATGGTAAAAACTAATAATCGTGAGACAGACATCACGTGTTCAAATAATATTGTATAATTTTTGTGTGTGTATGCCTTTTATATTTCAAAATGTAATACTTGTATTTAAACATTTTCTGCATCATACTTGTATACAAATAGGCTAATTTGACTAAACTTTAATACATAGGCATTATGGTTATTTATTTTATCAAGAGCCTTATAACTTAATTGATACCTCCCCATACATAAAGTGCTTGGAAGTTTAGGAGGAAAAGAGTTCGAGTTTCAAGATTAATAACATATTGTAATTATCTCAAAAAAAAAATCAATTCTATTGTTCTAAAAAATAAAAACAAACAAACAAACATCCTCATTTAATATCAAAAGTCTTGTAGCTCAGTGCTATAATCTATTCTCAGTTCGAACAAGATTCAAAGTCCTCCCTATTCTTGTAACTATCAAGTTTATTTTGTTAAAAAAAAAGAAATCAATTATCAAAATTAATATTTTTTATGTCTACGGTGTACTATTTATATTAGACATTTATATATCCATACTTTTATTTGATATTCTTTCAATTTTCCCTTAATTATTATTTTTTTAAACCCTAACAACTTTTTTTTTATTCAAACTTTGTTAGAAATATCAAAAGGTATCCCTTAAACTACAAAGTTCTTAAAAAGTAAAACAATGATGTTTGCATTTAATGGAGTAATAGATACTTATTACAAATTTTCATTGTTTTTTTTTTTTTATATGAGATGGGGTTTAAAATTCTTTTTAAAAAAATCATAACTAATTTATCACAAACTAGAGACTGAGGTTTATTTGGATTGTCATCTAAATTTTAAATCAATAACAAATTGATCATGGTATGGAAAAAAAATAACAAATTGATCATTTAAATTGGGCTTGGGTTGGGACCGTTGGGTCACTCTTGTAGTGATCAACGGATAGATCAACGTGCAAAAAATGGACTACTCATGTTAAGAGCATGAGGGCGCCCATTTTGTATCATAATTCTCTGGCAATTATATTCGCCTCGGACTAATTAAACTAATCCAAACAATAAATAAACATTAATCATACTGTTCCACCTTTTGGCCAACAATTTTCCGTGTAATCCTTAAAATGTGCTACACCTGTTATCCGCTAAATCTGTTTTTTATAAGCTACCTCTCTACGTGGGATTACAACTGCAAATTACAAGTTACAAGCCTCATCATTGTTATTATCAAATCTCAATCATGGAAAGGATCAGAAGAAATCCAAGGTCTATATATATATATATATATATATATATATATATCTTCTAAATTCTGAAAATTTTGTTTCCAAAATTTATCTTCAGATTTTTGTAATCAATTTTTGTTTTGTTCATAATTTTGTAATCAATTGTGAATTTCAATTAACCAAAAAAAAAATAATAATAATATTACGGTTACAAACTTTTATTTTATGGATTATCATCTAAGTTCATCGTTATTTATTTTTTTTTTTTCCATTTACTAATAAGTATTTACCGTATTAACAATTTGAAAAAAAAAAATACTGTAACTCTAACATTTTCTAAAAAATATCTATACCTCGATGTCTTTTGAATAGATATTATGTCGCACTCACATCTCTTCGATGTTATCAATGGTAAATACATTATCATTCCATCCATTCTTTGAGCTTCTTATCTTGACCCCCCTTTTTTTTTTTCGTTGGTTCCATTAGTGAATGAGTGATGAGGACAATTCCAATTTCCTCTTGCAATTGTTGTCCACTATAATTAAATATTTATAAGATAGATTATGGCATTAGGCAACCATGATGTGACTTTAGTTATTTAAATTTAAATAGAAATATATTTTTATTTATTGATTGATAAAAGAAAGCTAATAGTCAATTAAATGAAAGTTTTTTTTTTTAATTATTTTTATGAGATGCAACTATAATTCGTACTTATTTGGTACTAAATAGACAAGAGACCAGTTCTTTCCCCCCTTTGGAGTATTGTATTGTATAGATTCATGATATCTTATATCTAATCAGGTTGGTTTAATGACGTGAATAAGGTACTTAATAGAAAATTAAATATTTCAGATTTTCTCAAAATCTCATTTTCTGTTTTGTTCTGTTTACTTAAAATACATTTGCACCTATTAAGTATTAAGGTCTTATATAATAATACTTTATACTAAGATTAATGAAATTTTATGTGGTTTTTAGTTATTTCAACCGATAAAATCTATTATTGTCAAATAAGATATCTGGAATCGAAACTCATTTATATAAAAAATAAAGTTACTTTGTTTTAGACGGATGATAAAAACATAACCATTGAGAAAACTATATAAATTCGAATCCTATTGCGTGTGTGTGCATACATGTATGCATTAAAACAAATTATAATAATAAAATGAGGTTCAAGCGATAGCTTTATTATACTTAAATCCTTTGTAGTGTCTCATATTTATGGTTTAAAGTTTAAACTTACATTCCCTTCAATCTATACCATCTAATATATTTTCAACGGGGACATTCAATATCCAAAAACCCCCTTGTTAATTTTCAACCAAAAAAAAAACCCTTGTTATTGTTGTAACTAAAAAACAAAAACAAACTATAATAAGGAAATAAATATTAGTTGATATGAACCTTCCATAATCCATCCCATTTATGATTTACCCAACACCGTGGCCTAACCCTCCATCCCCACCCAATCTCTTTATACTTTAACCAAAGTTTTATAAATATTAGTTGATTCCATCTATAAACTACTAACGGGGAGTAGTACTAAATGTCGTTCCATTTTTTTTTTTTTTTTGAGAAAAAAATATTGTTCCATTTTAATGGTATTACTAAAAAGATATCATTTTCTCAATTAATCCTCCTATCTAAATCAACATTGAGAGCTCAGCATCATCCTAAGTATGGGTCTTTTATGATCTTATCTTTTCCCATAAAAAATCTAAACCAATCTGAAGCACCCACCATGGTATAAGTGGAAACCAAAGTCTCTGTCTCCCACCACAAGTCACAACTAACCATTCATTCACAAGGCTTCAAAATTGTTATATTTTCTTAATTTATAATCAAAATATTGCTTGCACTTCTATATGCTTTTTCATAATCTTGCGATTAAAATAAAATATCATTTTTTTTATTTATTAATTTTTCATACTAAGCAAGATATATTTTTTTTGTGTACAAAAAATCACGAGAACCTCGTTGGAGATTTCATAAGAAACTTTTGTCGCTCTACCCATGAAACACGTTATACAACTCATTGCAACGCCATGCGTTATTTTATGCATAAATTTAAAAATAAAAAAATAAAAAAATAAAAAAAAGGAGATAATTTATTTTGTGATTGGAAATAAATAATAGGCGTAAATGCTCTTTTCGTCCCTACATTTTGGGGTCATTTCTATTTTGGTCCCTACATTTTTATTTTACCACTCTTAGTCCTTAAACCAATTAACGCTTGTTATTTTAGTCATTTCCGTCAGACAACAAACAAAAATAGCTGACGTGGCTGACGGCACATTAAAATAATAATTAAAAAATCTATTTTGACATTAAAAAATGCCATGTCAGCATCTAAATTAATTTTAATTAAATAAAAAAAAATTTAAAAAAAAATTACAAATCTAAGAACATAAAAACCCAACAACGACATCAAACCTAGAATCAAAGAGCAAACCCAAATTGAATATCAACGACATCAAACCCAGAATCAAAGAGCAAACCTAGCAACGACATTTTCCTTTATTTGAAATCCAAATAAAAAACATTTTGGTCATTGCTCATCCACTAGATTCAACTTACTAAAGCTCTCTCTCGTCTAAAATGAAGCTCTCTTTCATCTAAAACTCTCTCTCTCTCTCTCAGATCAAAATCTCTATCTCTATCTTTCTTTCGGCTTTCTCTTTGGATCTGGGTTTAGAGAAAGAGATGATGGGTGCTGGGTTTGACTGGGTTTGCTGGGATCTGGCCTTTCTCTTCGGCTTTGATCGGTGATCGTTGGTGGGTTTGACTGGGTTTGATCGGATTTGGGTTTAGAGAAAGAGATGGCTTCTCTGCCTCTCTCATGCAAAGCGAAGCCGATACGATCGGCAAAAACCCCTCAGCCCTCGTCGTGTTTGAGGATCGCCGTCGCGAGCTTCACACCGCTCGGTCTCCTCAGTTTCTCGGCCTCAGGAACCAGCGCGATCTCTAGTCCGATTCCGATTACGGCTCCGATGTCATTATCGATCTTCTCGATACCGAAATATGGCCAAAGCAGCGTAGCTTTTTCAATAGGAATCTCGGTTCGGTTCCGTCTGGGTAGAAGGGAGCTTGTTGGTGGGTGCTGCGTTCGATTGGGTTCGTTGGTTGGGATTGCAGGGTTTGTTGTTGTTGTCGGTCTAATCGGTGATCGTTTCTAGACATTTGGGGTTTGCTGGAGATTTAGTTTTAGCGTTTGCTAGGAATTTCGCATTTTGAAATTTCTTTTTTGTTTTTTAAGTTATTAACTTGTTGTGGTATTCGAAATTTCTTTGATTATGGTTTGGTTTGGGAGTGGATGAGTTGGGTGTTTTGCTGGGTTTCTATTCTTTGGATGGTTTGGTTTGGGTGTGGTTTCGTGTGGGTTTTCCTATGTTTGCTCTTGTTGATGCTCTTTGATTTGGTGATGTTCATGTTTTTTTTTTTTTTTTTTTTTTTTTTTTTTTTTTTTTTTTCTTTCTGTTGGTTTGATGTTCATGTTCTTTGATGTTCATGCTCTTTGATTCTGGGTTTGATGTCGTTGTTGGGTTTATTTCTTGATTTAAGTAGAACATTGAAGAACAAGTTCTTATGTTCTTGGATCTGTAACCTTTTGTTTTTAATTAAAATTAATTTAGATGCTGACGTGGCATTTTTTAATGTCAAAATAGATTTTTTTAATTATTATTTTAATGTGCCGTTAGCCACGTTAGCTATTTCCATTTGTTGTCTGACGGAAAGGACTAAAATAACACGCGTTAATTGGTTTAGGGACTAAAAGTGGTAAAATAGAAATGTAGGGACTAAAATAAAAATGACCCCAAAATGTAGGGACGAAAAGAGCATTTACTGCTAAATAATATCAAAGGGTGATTTTGTGAAAGTAATGATAGCTGATTATAAGATTCATTTCTATGCCGTGGCAACTCTAGAAATTTTTCTAGGGGGTTAATAGTGTTAGAGTTAGGAATAGTTTAGAGAGAAGGTTTATTTATTTATTCTGTGTAATGAAAAAAAAAATTTAATAGTAATGTTATTGATGCAACACTTTCATAATAAAATATAGGTGGCAAGTTGTTAAAAGTAGGTAAAAAAGTTATGTCAATATAAAAACCAATTACAACATACAACTTAACCTTTATTATAAAATTATTTTGAAAATATTGTGAAAGTAGCACTAAGATAATTTAGTGCTACTTTCATTTGGGTTTAAACAAAATTTAGATTTTGGGTGGTGTTCAAATTTTTTATTTAGGGTCAATATATATATATATATATTTATTTATTTAGCTGTAGCGCTGCCCATATATATAATGACTATTTATTTACCCAAAAAAATTATAACAATAACTATCTTCGTTAAATGGTATATTTCGAATCAGAAACATTGACATGCCATGTATGGTAGGAATTCAATTTGGTACATATCTTGCCCTGGGTGAAGTTTGAATTGATCATACAATGAATGTAGAATATCGTAGGTTCTAGTTAGCTCAATTAGTTAAGTTTCTGATAGTTGAATAAAAGATTCAAGGTTTAATCTCTGTCTACACCAAAAATTGATTAATATCTTGATCTGATGATAAAGAGTACAATAATCAGAAACGGATGTCATAGGTTGAAATTAAAAAAAAAAAAATGTAGAATATTAATTGACTATATAATTAAGAATTCCAAACCCTTCTCCATGTAATAAGGCCAAATTTGCAGTCATGGCATGCACGGTAGAATTCCCTAGTTTTTTAAATCATTTTTAACCCTCAACCATTTGCTTGACAATATAGACTGGCTTATGGTCTTTCTAGTTGCTCTATACACAGAAGAAAAATGAATGTAGAATACTAATTGACTGTATAATTAAGAATTACAAACCCTTCTCCATGTAAGGCCAAATTTGCAGTCATTGCACGATAGAGTTCCCTAGATTTTTATTTTTTATTTTTTATTTTTTATATAACTTTTTTAACCCTCAACTATTTGCTTGACAATATAGACTGGCTTATAGTCTTTCTACTTGCTGTATACAAAAAAGAAAAAAGAAAAAAAAAAGACCAAATTCATGATATTCACGCTACTATATGCTAGCAAATAGAGATACTATAAATTGTTGGGAAGACAAACACCTTAGAGAGCTTTTTTAAAATTAATATAACATATGAAAACACACTTTAACTCAAAAAGCCTAAACCCAACAGGTATGTGCTCAATTATGTTATACTAATCGCTCATTTTTGTGGGTTTCAGTTAGTTCAACTAGTAAAGTCTCTAATTCATGGTTTTAATGTGATTGGTGCTTCATGCTTAATGAACTTCCTCTTTTATTCTGCTAGAATCTCCTATCAATCACTTGGCAGTAGGGGTAGCAAAGTAAGTCCAAACCCATTTGCCCACCCAAACCCACCTACTCTAATTGAACCCAAACCCACCCAATTATTAGTTGGGTTAAATGGGCATCAACCCAATTAGACCTAGTGATTATTGGGTTTTAACTAAAAACCCATTGAACCCAAAAACTATATACCAAAATTCAACCCAGCCCTTCCCAAAAAAAAAAAAAAAAAAAAAAAAAAAAAAAAACCCAGCCCTCAAACATTTTCCCTCATTTTTTTGGCGTCCAATCACGTTTTAGTCGGAGACCTAGTGATCTATTTTCTTTCTTTCTATTCACCACTTTGCACTGTTTGGTCTCTGAGAAAGTTTAGTCTCCATTAAATCTAGTACTACATTTTGCTTCAAAGTTTGAAACCATTTTGTTTATATTTTGCTAAACCACACTGTTATACTTAATACAGCTTTCTCAAATCCACAAAGTTATCAATTCTTATATCTCGCTAATGGTGAAACTCGCACAATTCTATGTCGTTTTACTCTTGGCGGTTTCCTTGGTTGGATTCTTCGTTTCTCAATCTTCGCCGCCGGCGACATCTCCATCTCCGGTTCCTCAACTCGAATCCGACTCGCCGTCGTCTCCACCGACTCCTGTTCTGACTTCAGGTTCGGCACCGGCGCATTCTCCAACGAATCAATCTCCAAGTCCGTCGCCTCCTTCGGCACCAGGCTCGTCTCTGACTCCGACACCAGCACTGGCACCGTCTGCTGATGATGCGACTGTAGGCGATGTCAACAACAAAGAGAGTTCTGATTCGAACCACTCCTCCAACGGCGGAATGAGCGGAGGGAAGAAGGTCAGGACCGCGATCGAAGTGATTTTCACTTTAGGGGCATTTTGGTAACTTTAATAATTGGGTAATTGGGTGGGTTGGGGTTTACCCATTATAATTGGGTTGGGTTGGATTTGGGTTAGAAGCAATTAGTTAAATGAGTTTTAATGGGTGAATGTGTTTTATATATCCAACCCAATTATGCCCACCCAAACCCACTCATTTGACACCATTACTTAAGAGAGAGAGAGAGAGAGAGAGAGAAAGATATTTTAGTTATATTTCGTTTTCTCAAATATAAAGGTATTATTACTATCACGATTCTAGTGTTGATGATAATGACAACTAGTATGTTTGATTATCAAATAATTAAATTGTTAAAATCTATTGTTAACGTAAATAAATTTGATCATGGAATCATGCTTTTTAAAAAAATATTTATAAAATAGGGTTAATGAAAATAGGAAGATTATTTTATACCGTATGGAAACCTTTAAGGTCTTAACTCTTATGGACTTTCAATAGATCATTTATAAAAAATAATATCACCACACACTCTTTATGCCCACCCAAACCCACTCATTTGACACCCTTACTTGAGAGAGAGAGAGAGAGAGAGAGAGAGAGAGAGAGAGAGAGAGAGAGAGAGAGAGAGAGAGAGAGAGAGAGAGAGAGAGAGAGAGAGAGAGAGAGAGAGAGAGAGAGAGAGAGATTTTAGTTATATTTCGTTTTCTCAAATATAAAGGTATTATTACCATCACGATTCTAGTGTTGACGATAATGACAACTAGTATGTTTGATTATCAAATAATTAAATTGTTAATGTAAATAAATTTGATCATGGAATCATGCTTTTTAAAAAAATATTTATAAAATAGGGTTAATGGAAATAAGAAGATTATTTTATACCGTATGGAAACCTTTAAGGTCTTAACTCTTACAGACTTTCAATAGATCATTTATAAAAAATAATATCACCACACACTCTTTATACAATGGTCACTCCACAAGTATAAGTGTTTGTGGGGTGTGGGGGGTAAGGGTTAAGGATCAAGTTTTCAGGAGGGAGTTTCACACACATATATACTAAGGGTCTGTTTGGATACCGCTTATTACTGAAAACTGAAAACACTGTAGCAAATTATTTTTTAAATGTGTAAATAGTGCCGTAAGACCCATTTTTAATGAAAGTTTTGCTAAAAAAAGAGATTTATGGGTCCCATGAACAGTGCACGAGACCCATGCGCAAAACGTTGGACGCGCAAACGCTGGACGCTTGCCGCTATCCAAATGTTCACTTAGATTAGGTTAGAGTAGAATTTCTATTTTATATAAATAATAATAATAATAAAAAAAATACAGGCCTTGTTATCTCAAAATTGATTAAATGTGCCGTGAGCTTTTTTGTTATAGAGAGAGAGAGAGAGAGAGAGGTTGTTATATTTATAGTTGCTTATTTACTGAAAGATTTTTTGACTGAGATATTTATTGAAAGTTTTTTTTTTTTTTTTTACAATTTATTGAAAGTTAACATAACTATAGATGTACCAATAAAAAAAGAGGCCTTTTACAAAACTATACACTAACAAATAAGTTTAAAAACTTTTTTTTTTTTGAGAAAGAATAAGTTTAAAAACTTGAGCCAAACAAAAGAAGAAGAAAAAAAAATGCCATAAAGTTTATTTATAGATTCATTAAAAAGTGTAATCCCTAATCTACTTACGGTTTATTGTTACCGTACTCTTTTACTGGTGAGTAATATTTTAATTATGTAATTGTGTCAATATCAATACAATACACAATGTGTTATGTTATTCAAAGGATAATAAAATTTGACTATGTGATTGTATCAATATCAATACAACACATAATATGTTCTATTATTCAAAGAATAATTAAATTCGGCTATGTGGCTCATTGATCAATACTAACACATGGTTGAATTTAATTATAAAATCTAATATTGTGTTCGGTAATTTTTCATTTTTTCTAGTTCATTATGTGGGTGATTCATAAAATTATGACTCACTAGCCATGCTACCACTCTAGCTAGTAGTAGCTAATTAGGTCAAATTCGTAATTTTATTTAATTAAATGACTTATCATTTAGCTAATCTAGAATGGTAGGAAGTTTCATTCTTTTACTTTTTTAATCTTCCGTTTTATTTGCTTTATTCCATGTTAGAGTAGTTAAAATTATTATTTAGACTAAAATATAAATTACGTCTTTTTTTTTTTTGGTTGAGAATTTCAACCTATAGCATCCGTTACTGATAATAGTTTTTTATTATCAGACCAAGAGGTCCAAGACGTCAATCGGTTTTTGGTTAGGCAGAGATTGAATCCTAAATCTCTTATTCAACCATCAAAATTTTTACCAATTGAGCTAACTTATCAAACCAAGAGGTCCAAGATGCCAATCGATTTTTGGTGTAGACAGAGATTGAACTCCAAATCTCTTATACCATTTTTTTTTTTATTTGTTTTTTTGCTAGGTGATTTTGCGGGGGCTAGAACCCCCGAGCATCAGGACACAAGAGTACCTGGTGCCCAAATCTCTTATACCAATTGAGCTAACTAGAATCTACTAAATTACATTTTCTAATTTGGTGTAATTTTGATTTTGGTACGTTGATGTCTACAAATATTTATTTTAACACCTATCATTTGACATAGTACTATTCAATTATAGAGGTGACATGACATGTGATTAATGTTAATAAGTGGGTGCTTGTGAGTTTCTATAAAAAAAAAAGTGGGTGCTTGTGAAAATGTTTGGCTTACCTTCAATACTTTTTTTAATTGAATGTGTCTTTTTATTTTAAATATACAATGACAAGTAGGGATGTGCAGAAAACCCACCGACCCGCCAAACCCGACCCGATCCTCGGGTTGGGTCGGTTTTTAAGGCTTGGTGGGTTGGGTTGGGTTACAATTTTTTTTATAGTGGGTCGGGTTGGGTTTGGGTCATAAAATTACAAACCCGCTAAACCCGACCCGACCCACCCATATTTAATATATATTTAAAATAGATTATATATTTAATAATTTTTTTTTTAAATTAGCTGTAGGGCACTTATATATATTTAATAATTAAAAAAAAAAAAACCAATGGTAGAGCAGCATTTTCTTAGTTCCTCCTACTAATATTGATTATATATATATATAAAATATATTATATAATTAATAATTTTTTTTAATTAACCAGTTCTTCCTATCCTATATAATAGCCAATTAGTTCATATAAATCCTAATAAATTACTATTATTGTTTAGTCATAGTGTTTTTTGCCTTTAAGGAGTTACATTAATACTAATCTTAAGGTTTTTTTAATATATTAATATTTATATTTTTTTTCCACTTAATTTAATAATAAAAATTTGTCAAACCCATGGGTTCAACCCGACTTATGTGAGTTGGGTTGGGTTGAATTTTTTTTGACTCACCATGGTGGGTTGGGTCAAAAAATCCCCTCAACCCGACCCAACCTGATCCATGCACACCCCTAATGACAAGTGATAGTGGGTTTTAATCTCCACATTTTATTTAGTTATTGGATGATGTAGCAGTTTCTCATTAAAATAAAAGTTAGGTCAAAAAATCCCCTTAACCCGACCCAAGCCAACCCATGCACACCCCTAATGACAAGTGATAGTGGGTTTTAATCTCCACCTTTTATTTAGTTATTGGATGATGTAGCAGTTTCTCATTAAAATAAAAAGAATTATATTTAAAAAAGTACTAAAGGTAAGCCAAACCCCTTGTGAAAATACTATCATTCAATCACTACTTACACAACTTATCATGTAATATTAATTAAGGATATTTTAAATAATCTATACTATTTATAAAAGGATTCTCCTCTTTGAACTGGACTTTTATATGGTTCAGAAATATCCTTAAAACTTACGTTTAATAGGAAGAAATTTGAGGACAACCCAATAAAAGTTTATCTCTAACTCCACTTAAAATGCCTATAAAATAGGATACTATTTTACTAATCTATGCCTTCAAAACAAATTTATCCAAAATAAAATAAAAAATAAAAAATTACAATACTAGATCAAAAAAAAAAAAGTCAGGTGATGAGACTAATAGTATATAGGTGTTATAAAGTAATGTATGATATTTAAAAAGAGAAGAAGATAATTATACCATTGATGTGATGTCACATTGTAACCAGTGGCACGTGATCTATTGGCCAGGCATTGGGTTAACAAAACTTAAGTTTTGAGTTCGTGTCCTCCCGATCCTCCACTAGTGATGCCAGTTGTTATATCAGTTACATTGATTATTTATTAAATAAAAATTACATTGATTATCATTTCATTATAAAAACTTTTTTTTTAGTAATAAATATATAATAACCGTAAAAATTTGCTATTTTAATAGTAAAATTGATAACAACTATAAAAAGTGCGAAATTTTGTGTATCTTATCCGTTATTATACTGATTTAGCATGATAAAAAATTTAGCAAAAAAGATTTAGCATGATAAAATTTGGTGGGGCTGGGCTGGGCTGGGTGGAGCTTTTTAAAGTCGGCCCTTTTTCTATTCTATAATAGTATAATGTGTACTATTTCGGCAAAAGAATGCATGTGATGCGACATGCGGCTCCCTTTTGAATCTCTCTATCTGTTCGCCAGATTAAGAAAAATAAAACAAAACAAAAAAATGTAAACGAATTTTTTTTTAACGAATTTTTGTCTGCCAAGAAAATCTAGGCCATGTTTGGTTCCTCAGTATTCTGTTTTTGTTTCCCGTCTTTTGTAAGACTCACTAAGGAAAAGTTTTTTTGGATTTATTTTTTGTTCTCATTTATATTTTCAATACCCAAAAAAAATGTGAGAATGAAAACAAAATTTTGACATTTTTATTTTCGGCAAGATGAGTTAAGTGGAATTTTATTATAAAAAACTGAAAATTGTGGATAACCAGTAGTTTCTGTTCTCATGTTCAGAAAATTGATTAAAAAAAACCAAAAATTAAAATGAAAACAAAAATGAATAAAAAATACAAAAATAAAAATAAAAACAAAATATGAGTTATTTGGAGGAATGTGAGTAACAAAGAAAAGATAAGAGAGAGAGAGAGAAATTTATTTGAAAGTGATAAACACCACTCAAAATCTACCATATCGTGACAAAGCCCAAGAAAAAAAAAAATTGTTTTAAAATAAGTTTCCAGTATTTTGTGCACTAAACTCAATAGGATGTTGTCATATGTCTAAAAATTACCACTTAACAGAACGAGTCTAATATCCATGAAACACTGGACTTAAGCCTCTCCCATCTGTCACATGAGTTGGCACTTGGCAAGATATGCACGTAAGTTGTTTTTTTTTTTTTAAATAGCCTTAAAAATAGTCCAAACTCCAAAGAGTAGCTCTTCCATCTCCACTTATCCAACAACAAGTTTTTGTTGTTATTGTTGTCTCTGAAGTCAAATCCAATGGAGGGTATGATCCGGAGCTCTGCAAATTACACCCCACTCTCTCCCATCAGCTTCTTGAAGCGGTCAGCGTTGGTCTACAATGATAAATTCTCTATTGTGTATGGTAATGTTCGTTACACCTGGAAAGACACCTTTGAACGTTGCACTAAACTTGCTTCTGCTCTTGCCCAGCTTGGAATTTCTCGTGGAGATGTGGTAAGTACTGACTTTCTCACTTCACTTATATTCAGAATTTTTGCAACATTTGATTTTATGTCGTCACCTTTGTAAACAATGTTAAAACCCTTCAAATTTTTCATATATATTTTTTTATTAGGTTTGAATTTTAAAATTTTTTCATGTTTTTTATGTTTTTAACATACAAGTCAAATTTCTTTCAAATTGGACATTTTCTATTATTCAATCAATAAACTTATTTTTTATGCATAATTTCATACCACAAAAACTTGAAATTTAAACATTTGATTGATGACATAGCAATTGATCTTTGATCTTCTTGAAATTTTACAATCATGGAGGATTTAATAAGAACATGCAATTCAACAGTTAGATTTTCAAAATAAAACCAAAAAAATATAGAGAAGTTTGAAAGGGAAGAAACCTTTTCCTTTGTTTAATTTTCCTTGCATGAAAGAAATTTGAAGAGAATTTTTAATAATATGTTTTGGACTTTAATTTTTGGTTACAATTTAGGGGCCAATTTTTATAGATTATTGTAGAAAACTTAATTATAATGTAAAAAGTTTTTAAAATAAATCCTAATTACTATATTATTATAAAAGGACTTCAATTTGGTTGCATAGACCTAAGAAAACATTAAAAATAAGGGAATAAAGTCCTAATATTTGAATGCATAAATTATATTCTACAATAACAAGGCCTTAGTCCAAAATTTTTTGGTGTTGGCTATGAATCCTTGATAAGATTAGTTATGATTGGCTAAATGTATTGTTTTCCTCCATTACATTCTATCTGAAGTCATAGCCTCTATTACTTCTTTAATTAATGTATCTTTTTTTTAACTACAATTATATTCCTCTATTGTAGTCTAGAGTAGTGGTGTGATTTATTGGCATTGTCTGCTTCTTTCCATTGGAAAGAACATGGGTTCGAATTCTCCATCCCCATTTTCCGCTTTGTAAGGGGCCTTTTAAGTTCTTTCAATGGAGTTTGACTCCCCCCCCCCCCCCCCATTTTTCTTGTTTTGTTAGTATAGTATCATTTGTTTTCTTATTAAGTTATTGTAGCTACTGAGTCATGTTTAGCTAACAAGAGTCTTCAATTAATTGAAAATTAGGGACTACTCTAAGCTCTTTTCTAAGTAATTCAACAGTGTCTTTCATTTATTGAGGAATTTTGGGGATATAGCAAAAATGTTTCTTCTCTTCATTCAATGCCATTACATAAGAGTTAGTTTTAAGCTGTGGCAGAGAGAGAGAGTAGCCATTGACTTTTGCACTCCCTCCCTCGTTTTGTGTATAAATTGAAAAACTAAAGGGTTTATTCTATAAATTTGCCCGTGCTTGAAAAAAATTCCTGACTTTACCATTGGTATTAACAATAACAATCAATTATGTATGAATATGAATACTATGCATACAGTCATGCTAAAAATTTCCAATGAACCATGCCAATTGACAAAAAGACTCATCAGGTACATGTATAACTTATCATTTTAAAAAAAAATTGCATATGGCCTTTTGGCATAATGACACCTACCCTTAAAAATATGGCGCTATGTTTGGGGTTTGATCCCCAGTAACTTCACTTGGCTAAAAATAGAGGCAGTAGCATTTGTTGGATGAGTTTTGTTCCACTTATAAAACTGACATTGTTTGTGTGTAATCCTTTAGTTTTAAAAATAACTTTTTGTAATAGTTTGAGTGTAATTCTTTTCATAGTGTCATAGTCTTCGCAAGTAATTTATGATGAAATAATTGGATCATTATCACCAGATTTCAGTACATTTTGAACAACATCTTGATGGAAGCTTAATAAACTATTTAGGCTTTGAGACCTTGCGTTTCACTTTAACAAGTATCAAATATGAGTCATATCATTTCTTTCTTGGTTTGTTTTTGTTTTTACTCTTGTTCTATCCTTGACGCAATGATTAGAAATTGTAAGAGGCCGTTTGTTCATCTAGTTTAAACACACGCGTTCAGTGTTTAAACACTGAACATATGTGTCCAAAAAAAGAAAAACGTGTTTGGTCATCCATTTTCAACACAGGTTGTTTGGAAAACATTGTTCCAAAACCGGTTTTCAAACACATAGTTTTGAAATCACCTCCGGCCTATTTTTAAACAACAAAACAAGGGTTCTCAGTGGCAATTGGGTATTATCTTGAAAATGGTAAGGGCCCACCAATCAAGTATGTCTCATCTCTTCCTCTCACAATTATCCCAAAGTCTCTGCACGCCGAATCCCAAAGTCCACCTGGTCAGCCTGTTTTTAAAATCAAACACAAATACCAAACACATATTTTTGTTTGTTGAATACTGAAACATGTTATTTAAACTATGATACCAAACAAATTTTTATTTATTTATTTTTTAAACGCTAAAAACACGTATTTCAACAACACTTTTTAAACCATAATTTTCACATTATTTTAAACAAACAATTTTTGAAATCCATGACCAAACGGGCTCTAAGTTTTCCTGTTTGCTTGTTTTTATTTTCTTTGCTTGTAACAAGTGGGGGAGGAGGATTCAAAATCTGATTCTTCCCCTAAGGAGATCGGACAATACCACTGAACTGCTATGCTCTTCTTGGAAAATGTAAGCTTTGTTGCCGATAAAGATTTCCTTATACTCCATCCCCCTTAAAGTGAGAGTACCCATTGAAAGAATCCAAGTTTTAATTTATATTTCGTTGAAGTTTATAAGTGCATTTCAACTTTTTCCTCGGAAAGACAGATTAAGAATATTAAAATTTTTATATCTAACTTTTCAAAATGGATATCTTAAAATGAATAGAGTGAGTGGCTACTCATGGATCTATACAATTTCTTCTGTTATCTAAGTGCTTGAGGTATCAATTCTTTAAAGTATTAAGTATATTACTTTATTTCCTAAAATTTCTTTTTATTTTCCCCCTCTCTCAGAAGCATGAAAGCACTCTCCTACAATTAGCTAAGATCACAACATCCTTAATTTTTATTTGTGTTATGATAAACTTTTTACTCACTTGAGCAGGTTGCTGCATTGGCCCCTAATATTCCAGCAATGTATGAGCTACATTTTGGTGTTCCAATGGTAGGCGGTGTTCTTTGTACACTAAATATCCGTCATGATTCGGCAATGCTATCAGTATTATTGAGACATTCAGAGGCCAAAATCATTTTTGTAGACTACGAATCTCTTCATATTGCTCAAGGAGCAATTGATATTCTATCCAAGACGAGGACCAAGCTACCCCTTCTAATCTTGATTCCAGAGTCTGATCAAGCATCCTCTAACATCAGCAACACTATTTCCACGTCGAACTATCTGGAATATGAGGGTCTTTTACTAACCGGAAGACTTGATTTTGAGATCAGGTGGCCAAATGATGAATGTGATCCAATCTCGCTAAATTACACTTCAGGTACCACATCAAGGCCAAAAGGTGTTATTTATAGCCATAGAGGTGCCTATCTCAATGCACTTTCAGTGGCACTTTTCAATGGGATGAGCTCAATGTCTGTATATTTATGGTGTGTTCCCATGTTTCACTGTAATGGGTGGTGTTTCCCATGGGTTGTGGCTACTCAGGGTGGCACAAATGTCTGCCAAAGGAATGTGACTGCAAGAGGAATTTTTGAGAATATTTCTCAGCACAAGGTGACCAACTTAAGTGGTGCACCCACAGTTTTGAACATGATAATAAATGCAACAGCCAGTGAGCGGAGGAAACTTCCAGGCAAGGTGGCAGTCGTGACTGGTGGTGCACCTCCACCTCCACATGTACTACTCAAGATGGAGGAACTAGGGTTTGATGTTACCCACTCATATGGTCTGACGGAAACCTATGGTCCTGCAACAGTTTGCACTTGGAAACCTGAATGGAATTCTCTTCCTCGAGAAACTCAGGCAAAGCTCAAGGCTCGTCAAGGGTTGCAACATCCTGGCCTCGAGGAAGTTGACATTAAAGATCCTGTTACCATGAAGAGTGTACCCCCTGATGCAAAAACCATGGGTGAAGTCATGCTTAGAGGCAACAGTATCATGAATGGATACTTCAAAGATTTGAAAGCAACACAGGAAGCATTTAATGGTGGATGGTATAGGAGTGGGGACTTGGGAGTGAAACACTCTGATGGCTACATAGAACTAAAGGATCGTTCAAAGGACATTATCATTTCTGGGGGAGAAAATATTAGCACAATTGAGGTGGAAGCTGCACTTTTTAGTCATCCAGCAGTTCTCGAGGCAGCTGTTGTGGGAAAACCTGATGATTACTGGGGGGAGACATCTTGTGCATTTGTGAAGTTGAAGAATGGGTGTAATGCCACTGCAGAGGAGATTATTAAGTTTTGTCGCGATCGATTACCCCATTACATGGCTCCTCGAACTGTTGTTTTTTTGGATGATCTGCCAAAGACTTCAACTGGGAAGACACAGAAATTTGTTTTAAGGGAAAAGGCTAAGACCATGGGAAGCCTTCCAAAGAAGAGCATCAGTAGATTGTAAAGCAACTTTAAGGAATTTGAAGGTGAATGTTTACTTAGTACCCTGTTCCTCTATGTTGTAAATTGTAATAATCATAATTTGCCAAAAACTTTGTATTTTTTTTTAGAGTGTTTTAACCTATGTCATCTATTCCTGATGATAGCTTTTTATCGTCAGACCAAGACACCAATCAGTCCAAAAACTTTGTATTCAATAATGTTATTTGGGTAAATTACCATTTTCCCCTAATCATATAACATTAGCTTTTTTTTTTTTTTTTTTTTTTGGGTTAAGATAATATTATAAGAAAGTGGAGGCCCAATCTTCAAAGAGGGCAAAGACATTAGAGGGAACCAACCCATCAACATTCTTACAAAAGACCCACTAAGTGATAGAAGAGATGGGATGAGTGCCTTAAGTTGAGGAAAAGGAAGCCCAACGGGCCAACATATGAGCAGTCTCAAAAATTGAATTTTACAATCAAGAAACAGGGAAGGAGGCTGCAGCAGTCAAATAATATGGGAGAGATCTTCCACATTACCGTAATATGGAAGATCTCTCCCATATTACCGTAATATGGTGGCTTTTATGTAAAGGGCCGCTAGTATTTTCATGTTGTTCAAATTGTGAATTTTCAATCTAGGTGCATTGCTGTCTATGAATTAGTTGGCAATAGATGCATACAGAAGAAAAGTTAGTGCCCAAACGTGGACTATTTAACCTAGGGGTGGCAAAGTAAGCCTAAACCCACCTACTCTAATTGAACCCAAACCCACCCAATTATTAGTTAGGTTAAATGGACATCAACCCAATTAAACCCAGTGATTATTGGGTTTTAACTAAAAACCCATTGAGCCCCATTTAACCCAAAAAAAAAAACCCAAATTCAATCCAGCCCTTCCCATAACATTAAAAAAAAAAAAAAAAAGCCCTCAAACGTTTCATTTTCCTTCATTTTCTTGGCCTCCAAACACTTCTCTCTCTCACTTGCTCTCTCTCTCTTTCACTCTCTAGCTCTCACAAAGAACAATAAGGCACAACAAACACAACACTGAGACCACCGAGTCTCGCTTCTTAGGAACCATATTCGCCTTCTCCATTCGAAACCACCACGATGCTATGGAGGAGAGGGCGACGAAGGAGAACGAAGTGGTGGAGAAGGATAGGGAGAGGAAGGCGAAGAGAATGGGGTCGGAGGCTATGGACTCGAGTGCCCACCTCGCCGATCTTGCCTACCCAGAGCCGATCTCGCCTACGTAGTGCCAATCTCTTTTCTCCCTTTCATTTTTTTTTTCTTTTTTCCTCCACTCCTCACCGATCTCGCTTGAGTTTTTTCTTTCTTTCGCCGATCTTGCCTGAGTTTTTCTTTTGTGGCTGTGGGTTGATTTTCTTGGCTTGGGTTGTTGTGGGTTTTATTTTTGTGGTTGTGGGTTGGCTTTGAGATCGGAATTTTTGGCTTTGATTAGATTTTTTTTTTTGGGTTAATAATTAGAGGTCTTAGGCTGTATTTGATTGCTGAGAAAATGAAGGAAAATCACAGTTTTTATTCGTTTAGGGACAAACCCATGAATCCTATTTGGGTTCTTAGCTAAATTTAGCTATTGATTTTGCTGAAGAAGAAAAAAAGAATTCTAATCTTTTGATTTTGCTGAAGAAGAAAAAGAAATTTTAGATCCAAGAAAAGTTTTTTCTTTTTCCCGGGAAAGTAGAGTGGAAAAGGGAATCCAAGAAAGTGGAAAAGGGAATCCAAGAAAGTGTTGGAGTTTTCACTTTAATGGCATTTTGGTAATTTTGATAATTGGGTAATTGGGTGAGTTAGGGTTTACCCATAATAATTGGGTTGGGTTGGATTTGTGTTAGAAGCAATTAATTAAATAGGTTTTAATGGGTAAATAGGTTTTATATATCCAACCCAATTATGCCCACCCCAAACCCACCCATTTGACACTCCTAATATTACGTTAGCTCTAGCAACTTAGTGTGAATTCTCAATTATTTTAAGAGAGAAGTTTGGAAGATATTTAGGGAAGGAGGCTGCAGTAGTCAAATAATATGGGAGAGATCTTCCATATTACGTTAGCTCTAGCAACTTAGTGTGAATTCTCAATTATTCTAAGGGAGAAGTTTGGAAGATATTTTGGTTGCTTCCACAAAGATTATGGAAACTAGCAGGTTTGATTCAATTATGATGGGTTCCAAGCCATAAAATTATTAAAATCTATTGTTAACGGAATTAAACTTGAGATTGAACCTCTCTTATATTAGGAAAAATGGTTTAGAAAAAGGGAGAAGACTACCTTACAATGTATTACGTTAAGTCAAATGGACCTTTAAATAGACCATTTTAAAGAAATATGGCATTTTCAAGGTGTGTATTGTGCTCACCGACCTTAGGTTTTTTTTTGGTTGATGAGTTATATATATTTATATATATATATATAGGGTTAGGTTCAAGTTACACCTGGTGTAACTCTAAATAATGTTACACCACTCAATATTTTTTAATTGGATTCGAATTTTGACAAATCCACCATTAGATTTTATTATCCTTGTATATTCTCTATACTTGCAAAATTTCGAGGTGATCAAAGATTAATAGCTATGTCATCAATCAATTATTTAAATTCAGATTTTTGTAGTTTAAAATAATGTATAAAAGATGAGTTTATGGATCAAATGGTAAATAACATCCAATTGACATGAAAATTGACATGAGTTACACCAGGTGTAACTTGAACCCAACCATATATAAATAAATATATATATATATATATATATTTATTAGGATACCCATCATTTCGATCTATCCTTCACCTCACTGCTCACTAACTCCCTCTCTCCCTTTCTTCTCAGAGCACTCACAGTAAAGGTGGTATAGTGTTATAATGCTATTTTAGCAATTAAAATACCAAAATGCAAGCTACAACAAAGGAGCTATACTTAAAATAAAATAAATAAAATAAAATAAAATAAAAGCTCTGGAGCTACAGTAGGTTGTCATCTTTAAGATCATCCATAGTGGTGGAGGCAAAAATTTGGCTATTTAGCACCTACAAAAGTTACTTTATCTATTTTACCTCTTCATTTTACAATACACCCAACATCAATGGATCTATATTTTTAGCTATTTGATTAAAATAATATAAAAAACTCATTAGAATAATAATAAAAACATCCCCACAAAATTAGGAACCAACCACAACCACCTCCACCACCAGCCATAACCACAACCAAAACCACCATCATGGCAACCACAGCCCACAGTAGGAAAGGAAAAAAAAATCACCACCAACACAAACCCACCTAATCACCACCACCACAGATCGGAAAACCATGCGAAACCCACAAACTCATATCAAACACCACCTAGACTTCCAAGAACACCACCTAGACCACCCATTTGCACAATACAACACCCACCTAAACACACACTGAAAACTGCCTAGTAAAAAAAACTCACACCAAGATGTACAGCTCCAAGGCCAAACTCACTACTATACCAAGGGTATGAATTATAAGTATTTATCCAAGTTACTAGCATGATCAACGGCGTGAACCACCACCACCACAACAACGTGATCCATGGTGTCGGCGTGGAGCAGTAAGAAGAACGAGGAAGAAAGAAAAAAAAATGAAAGGGGTAGAGAATAATGGACATGGTGAGACTTGTGAAGAGGAAATAGAAAAAAGAAAAAGGGGGAGAGAAAATATTATTTAATTAAATTAGGGGAGGGGAGAATGAATAAAATTTAATTTTTTTTCTTTAGAATATAGGATCTGTTTGATAGGAGCTGTTTGATAACGTTGTTCTAGTAATGTTGTTTATATTTTTTTGAAATACGTGTGGATGAAAAAGTATATAAAAGATTCTCAAAGAAAGATATGCAGCAGGAGATCCAGAAGTTAACTTCCTTGGAAAACCCTCTGGAAGGCTTGATTATTATGTCCTCTATCCTAGAACCAGAAAGCAGACCCTTCCTTTTCTCTCTCCATGCAAAGAAAACCATGATCAAACCCATAAACCTCCAATAATCCCATACTATCAGAAAGTCCTTTCCCAAATATCAAAATGTCAACCCCTTCCTACTGGCCAAACCCACATACAAAAACCCTTACCTTGCTACATGTTTGACCAAGCTTCATCTTCCTATTCACAGAATTTTCCCCCATTAGAAAGCTTTGATCATCCCCAAACCAACACCAAACATGTCTGGAAAATCAAAAATCCTATAGGAAACAATCTAGATGGAACCAAGAAGCAAGTCTCTTCGGCAGAAGCAGCTTTAAACTGGCAAGCAGAAAATGCTGTTGCACAAAACCGTGTCCTTTCAAAAATTCTGGATAACCAACAAAAGATGGCTGAGGTGGTTACTCATACTTTCTCATTTTCAAATTCCCTTATTGAAGACCTAAAGAAGAAAATCAAAGCAATTGAACAGGAACTGGCAACCATAGCCTCCACAGTTAAAGATCTATGTCTCTTTCCCTCTTATTGGGCAAAAAGAAAAAGAAAGGAAACAGTTGTTGTTACAACTCCAATCTATGGAAGGATCACAGAAAGAAGCCACTCAGACCCCTCCAATACATGTTCATATGCCTTTTCAACCTCGCCAATCCTTATACAAAGACTTGTCTATACCAGTGACCTCCCCATTTTCACCAATTTCTCCCTATCAAAACCTTCAACCATTATCCATAACACATCCTGACCATAACCCTTTCAAACCAAGTGGAATTTTTCCTGCTATAACATACTCAACTCCACCTCAACCAGAGTCCCAAGCTAGACCACAAGCCTTCTCTTATAAAGAAAGACAAAGAACCATTATACCAACCCCCAGATCCAACTTTAGGTGCTTTATCAAGACCCCCAGACATGAACATGCTGGCTGTGGATCCTAACCCTCCAAACCCAATTTTATCATTTCTCAAAACCCTCACCCTTGAAGATTCAAGAGAACCTTTTGTGTTCCCAATAATTGATGACACAAACCTAGACTTGTCTAATCTTGGTCTAGAGGAAGTGTTTATGACAAATATTGAACCAAAGGTAGAAGAAGAAGATGATGTTCTTTGCCCTAAAAAACCTCCATCTCCACTACCACCAATCTTTCCTCCACCACCCTTTGTTCTAGAATATCAAACAAGGCTGACTTATTCACCAACTACAGATTCAAAACATTTATTCACTCTCGATAATGTTCCTCCATCCAAATGGCATGTTGAGTTCTTTAACATGTATTCTTGGTGCATAGCAGAATTTCAGGCTCCAAATGCCACTGTTTCCTAGATTATTGCTAAGTTTGTTGCAAGGATCACAAGAAGATTACGAGAATGGTGGATCAATTTAGGAGAATACAGGCAAAGACAGGCAGCTCAATGCAACACACTAGAAGACTTCTTCACGATTGTCCATAATGAATTTCTTAGCTCGGCAACCCATTATACAGAAGTAGCACAAGAAAAATTCTTGCTGATGAAGTGTTGCTCATTTGAAAGGAGAGATTTAGAGAAGCATTTTGACAGAATGTCAAGGAGATACTACTCTTTTAATGGTATGGATGATGTTAATGCCAAGCATACCTTTCTTAACTCCCTTCCAGAACCATTGGGAGATGAAACCCTCCATATGATGAATCTCCAAAAAATAACTTTGCAGCAAGCCTCCTTGGGAGAAATTTATCAGTATGTGCTCATTGCCTTGGAAAAACTCTGCAATCAGAAAAAATTTCTTTCAAAGATTGATAAGATTCATAGCAAACTTAAAGACAATTGCAAAAGGAAAGATCTGCAGATAAAGTGTTATGATAAGAATTGTGCTTGTCCAACAAAAAGAAGAAATCATTTCAAGAAATATTCTTGGAAGAAGAGGCATTATGCAGGTCACAAGAAAAGATCCTTAAAGAAGAAAAATTGGAAGTTTCTTAGAAGAAAGCAGTTTAAAGAAAAAACTTCAAAGGTCTGTTTTGTATGCAGACGACTAGGACATTTTGTAAAAAATTGCCCAAAAAAGGAGAAAGCAGCAAAGCTTCTTGAACAGGCCCAAATCCATGCAGATGACACTCCTTTTTCAAATGTGGAATCACTCTTTTCACTGGATGATTATTACTCTCCTTAAGCTTTGGTAGTTATGGCCTATTCCACTTCGGAAGAAGATTCAGACTCAGATAATGAAGATGACTCAGAACCAGAAATTCAAACCATCTATACATCCCAGCCTATTATAGCCCCTTTAACCAACCCTACCTCCATAGCCCAGGTACATATCCTCCTAGACATTTACTCCAGACCCATTCCGGTAATAGCCTTATTTGACACAGAAGCAGCAACAACAATTCTCCATCCCAAGATTTTACTTGCAGAATTTTGGCTACCCCATAACCAGATGTTTAGAGCGGCAAATGGAGAAACATTCCTCATCACTTTGAAAAGTAAGCCTCTTTTCATCAAAATCTTTCCAACCCTTACCATTAAACACAAGTTCTTGGATCCCCTCTCACAGGTAGAGATCTTCTCATAGGGTTTGATCTTCTTCATCAAATACCTAACCTCAGATGGTCTTCAAAAGGACTATTGCACAAACAACACCTTCTCACTTGGACCCCAGTACCCCATCTATTCACGGTTGACCCCTTTGACTCTTTGAGACTCCAAATTATCAGTGATTGTTGTGTAAACAGCCATTCTGAATTTCTTCTTAAAAATCCAAATCTTTTGTGGAAAAACCCAAAATTTTTCATAAACCTTCCCTTCAAGAAAAATGAAGATATCAACCCCACAAAAGCCAGTCACAGAGGAATGAATCCAGACCATTTAGCCTTGGCCAAGCAAGAACTAACTACCCTCCTTTCAGAAGGCCTCATTGAACCTACAACCTCTACATGGGTATGTGAAGCTTTCTATGTTAACAAGCATTCTTAGCGCCGCTAAAAATAGTAATATAGCTTTTTCACGTATGGATGCTCTAACAACCTGCTGTAGTTCCAAACTTATAAATAAAAATAATATTTTATTCTCTCTCATCTTTTACTTAAAAAAAATATTTTCCTTTTTTATCTCTTTCTTTTCTCTCTGGTCTGCTGTTTCTCCCTCTCAACTTTTTTTTCTCTCTCTTATTCTTCTCTCTTTTCTTCTCCTCTCCTCTGAGCCGTTTCTCTCTTTTTTCTTTTTCTTTTTCCCTTTTTTTTTTTTCTCTTTTTTTCCTCTCTTTTCTTATTCTCTATTCAGTGTTGTTTTTCTCTTCTTCTTCTTTTTTTCTTCTCTTTTCTCACTGGTTCTCTTTCCTTTTCACCGGTGGATCGTGGTGGTGGATGATCGTGGATCGCGGCTAAGATTTGGTCCGGTTTTGGTTGATTTGGTGGGTTTTGTGTTTGTGATCGAGTTTTGATTTGGGTTGAGGTTGTGGGTGGTGGTGCTGTAGCAGTGGTTGTGGGCGGTGGTGGCTGGTGGCAATGGGTTTTTGAAGGGTGTGGTGGCTTGGCGGTGGTGGGTGTGGCAGTGTTGGCTTGGCAATGGTGGCTTGGCGGTGTTTGATGGTGTTTGTTGTGGTGAGAGTGGGTTTGGCAGGGGGTTTTGGTTTTGGCTTGGCGGTGTTTGATGGTGTCTGTTGTGTGAGAGTGGGTTTGGCAATGGGTTTCTGATGGTGGGTGTTGGCTTGGCGATGGTGGCTGATGGCAGTGGGTGTGACAGTGGGTTTTGGTTTTTGCAGTGGCTTTCTGATGATGGGTGGTGGCTCGTCGGTGTTTGATGGTGGTGGTGGTGGTTGGCGGTGTTTGTTGTGGTGAGAGTGGGTTTTGGTTATTTTTTGTTTGGACAAAGAGATAATACATAGAGAAAGAGAAAGAGAGGGGAAGAAAGAAAGAGGAAGAGACGAGATTGTTAATAAAAAAGAATTAAAAAATAATAAAAGAAAAAATATTTTAATGAAGTGGTAAAAAATATAAAACTTTTGCTGAAGAGTGTATTATAAAGTAAGGTGTTAAAATAGATAAAGTAATGTTTTAAGATGCTAAAATCTATAACATTTAGGTAGAAGCTGGTTTCTCTCTATCTTGTCAATTTGTTCTCTCTCGCTGGCTCTCTACTCAATGATAAAATAGTGAGATTTTGGACATGAAAGGATAGGTATTTTTTTTTTTTTTTTTGAGAAATAATTACAATATGCTACTAATTCAGCTACAAGGTCTTTGGCAAAGGATAGATATTTGGTAAGTGTTAAGACGATTTGTCTGGTATCACGTTCAATTTTCTAGCCTATTAAATTGGGCTATGTTTGTGTTGGCAAAGTTTCCAACCCAATTTATCATAATATTCATGATTTGAAAACAAAAATGTATTTTTTGGATTTTAAGACTTAAAAGAATTAAGTTCAATATTTTTTTTTTGAGTTATTTTCATTTCCATATGGACCATATCTATAATTTCAATTTTTTTTCCATTTCAGTCATTTCAGTCATTTAATTTATATTTGTTTTAATTTCACCCATGTTGTGTCGTTAGATCTATAAAATATGTTGTTGTGTCATTAGATTTATAAAACAATATCTCCTCAAAAAAAAAAAAGATTTATAAAACAATATTGTCATTGGAAGTAAAAAATAGAAAATAGATACATTTAATAAAGGATATATATAGATCCATTAAAAAGTGTAATCCCTGATCTACTTATGGTTGGTTGTTACCGTACTCTTTTACTGGTGAGTAATATTTTTTGTTTTGGATAAAATTTATGTACAATTTCCCAAATATTATATATTAAGGTTTTTAATTAAATTTAAACATGTGATCGAGTCAATATCAATACAGTACACAATGTGTTCTATTATTCAAAGGATAATTAAATTTTACTATGTGGTTCATTGATCAATACCAACACATGGTTGAATTTAATTATGAAATCTAATGTTGTGTTTGATAATTTTGCATTTCTTTTAATTCACTATGTGACGATTTATAAAATTACCACTCACTAGCCATACTGTCACTCTAGCTAATAGTAGTAGATTAGCTCAATTTGGTAATTTTATTTAATTAAGTGCCTTATCGTTTAGCTAATTTAGAATGGTAGGAAGTAGCATTCTTTTTTTTTTTTAATCCTCCGTTTTCTTTGCTTTATTCCATGTTAGAGGGGTTAAATTTATTATTTAGACTAAAACATAAATTATATTTTCTAATTTGGTGTAATTTTGATTTTGGTGGGTTGATGTCTAAAAATATTGATTTTAACCCCTATCATTTGACATGGTACTATTTAATTATTGAGGTGACATGACATGTGATTAACGTTAATAAGTGGGTGCATGTGAAAATTGTTTGTTCGTTGAGATCGCTTAAATCATATTGTTTAACCTAATATATTAACTAAGTGTGCGTTTAGGTCCGGCTGATGCGTTTACGTTTGCGTTTTTCTGTTCTTTTTTTTTTTTTTTTTTTTTTTTCCCTGCTGCACGCGTTTTAGAGGGGACAAATTTCACTGTTCATGAACAGTGCATGAACAGTAGTCGAAATTATTGACTTTTCAGCCAATTTTCAGCACACAAGTAGGTCCCGTGCACTGTTCACGGGACCCACAAACTTCACTTTTTAGCAACTTTTCATTAAAAATGGGTCTCACGATACTATTTACACATTTAAAAATTATTTTGCTACAATGTTTTTCAGTTTTCAGTTTTCAGTTTTAGTGGTATCCAAACGGACCATAAGTGATTACTTAGATTAATTATTTAGATCTAGGTTAAACACAAAAAAATCATACCATGCAAAGATGTGGAAAAGTAAATAACACCACGATATGATGACCCAGGAAAACCAATAAAATGAACCGTTTCAAGATAAAAACTTGAAGAGAATTTGACCTAACTATCCTCAAGATAAACACATTCACTATAAGAGAATTGAAGTTTTTACAATCAGATTTAACCCTAAATCTATTGTTACCTCTAGTAGTAACTTACTGACACAACCATGTACAAGCTTCGAATCCACGGACTCTTTCTCTTCTTGGATTTACACCAACACAAGCTGCCTTGCTTGTGACTTTGAGATCCCATTCAAAAGTTTCAGATCACCATCAATAATGATCTTGATGCAGCAACTTTAGATCTACCAGATCTAATGATATGAGAATGATTTCCGGCAGTAACTTCGATAGAGGAAGGCATAATACCTTTTAGATCTCATAAGAGCACCTCCAAAATCTCTAAAAAGCTCTGAAAACGTAGTTAGAGGTTTTCTTTACATACTAGAAGTGTTTCACTTGAAACCCAAAACGTTTAAGCAGAGTTTGGGCTGAAATAGAATTCTGCAGAAATTTCATGTCTGCGATTTTCGATCAGTTGGATCTAATTTTTCAATTGGTTGAATTTCACAGAATTTAAATTATTCTTTTTGTAACTTGTATTTTCTTGTGTTTTGACTTGTAACACCTCAAGCATTGTCTAATAAATTCTATAGACTCTAAGATCTAAACCAAGACAAGTTGTGCTCACGGTTTGTCAATTGTTCTAAACTTTTAGAACCTAACAAAAATAATATTGTTCAATCAATACTTACACAAATTATCAAGTAATATTAATTAAGGATATTACAAATTATATTATAGAAGTGTTATAAAGTAATGTTAGTGCTTATCTCCTTCCGTATTGCCTTGGGGGTGTAGGAATTGTCACCCTCTCCTCTACACATTTTTCTATTACCAACAAAAAAGTTTTTATGGTAATATTAATTATCTATACTATTATTTAAGGAGATTCCCCTGTTTGGATTCCTCATTTTTTTAGTTCAAAAATGCCCCTACACTCATATGTTTAAATAGAGACAAAACTAAATGACAATTCGGTAAAAATGCAACTCTAACTCCTACTAAAACATTGCCAAAAAAATAGGACCACTCTCCTATTAATTTTCAAATTGATTTATTCACTTATAAATTAGATTTTCAAAATAAAAACTATATATATAAAATAAAATAAAAAACACAGTTTTTTTTTTTTTTTTTTTACAAAATAGGACCACTAACCAAAAAAAAAAAAAAAGACTCATCGCAAGTGCGAAGTGCGTGTGATGAGGCTAGTACCTATAAAAATTGTGGTATTGATGTAATATCAATTACATTGATTGTTGATTCTCCAAAAAAAAAAAAAAATTACATTGATTGTTTTTCTCCACAAAAAAAAAAAAAAATACATGGATTATCATTTTATTATTTTATTATGTAAACCTTTTTATGGTAAAATATAATAACCGTAAAATTTTTTCTTTTAATAATAAAATTGATAATACTTATAAAAATTGTGATATTGATGTGATATCAATTACATTGATTATTTATTAAAAAATTACATTCATTATTATTTCATTATAAAATCTTATTATAGTAATAAATATACAAACCGTAAAAATGTGCTTTTAATATTAAAATTGATAGTAACTATCAAAAGTATGAAAATTCTTGTGTGGTAATTACTAATTAGTATCTGTTATTATACTGATTTAGCATTATCATATTTTAGCAAAAAAAAAAAAAAAAAATAGCATGATCAAATTTGGTGGGCAGGTCTTCTATGAAAGAAAAAAAAAATGGTGGGCCTGAGCTGGGTGCTCATTATTATGTTTTTATTTAGACCAAAATATCATTTTGGTCCTTATATTTTAGAGTTACAGTTAATTTGGTCTCTACATTTTGGTAGAAGTCGATTTGGTCCCTGTTATTTTCAACTTGTGGTCAATTTGGTCATTGCCGTTAACTCACTAACGGAAAATGCCTATGTAACAAACGGTTTGCACACGTGACACACACATGGCTAATAATATTTAATTACTTAAAAAAAAAAAGCCATGTCAACAATTTTAAAAAATAACAAAATCCACATCAGGAAAAAAATAATAAAATGAAAGGGTGAATTAAAAAAATTTCTCCTATTTTCCTTGCATTTTCTTAGCAACCAAACACAACCCATAAACACAAAATTCAAATCACCCATCACACACTATCACTCCAAATCAAAATCAGTCCCACAGTGAACCCAACAACCACAACTCCACTGTTATAAATTAGCCCAAAATCTAGCAGGTGGAACTGGAAGATTACACATGCATGAGTGGAACTGATAATCCCTCAACACCTTGAATCAACCAAACAAAGCATCTACCTGTAGTGACCCAAAAGGGGGTCTTGCAATCCATGGAATTCCACATCGCCTAGGGAAGCACATGAGGATGTGCTTATAAGGAGTGACATTCCTTTAATGTGTAGAGGCCTTTTCCTCCACTGCTGTGTTTTGAGGAAGAACAAAACCGTGAGGGGCATGGGCCTCAAAGCGGACAATATCTACACAGTTGGGGCGGGGCCGTTACACTACCTACCATTGCCACTTGCACCAGAACTATAACACTTGATCATAAACTCCAACTCCGTCTCAAAGTCAAAGTTTCCGAGCCACTCATTTTCCAACTCCTTTGGCATAGCATGCTCCACATAAATCTGCTCTTCTATGCTCATTTAATTCCAATCATTCATCACAGTTGGGGCGGGGCCGTTACACTACCTACCATTGCCACTTGCACTAGAACTATAACACTTGATCATAAACTCCAACTCCGTCTCAAAGTCAAAGTTCCCGAGCCACTCATTTTCCAACTCCTTTGGCATAGCATGCTCCACATAAATCTGCTCCTCTATGCTCATTTAATTCCAGTCATTCATCACAGCCTCCATGATTGCTTCAACCTCGATTCTCTCTAAACCAAACCTATAGATCCACAAACTTTCATGACCAAAACTCCACTTCGTAAACCCAAGCAAAAATTAGCGATTTCTCCCTACTAAAACAAAACCCAATCATTGAATCAAACAAAAAGAGGCATGTTAGATCAAAAAAGAAAATTGAAAATTTGAAATACAAAATGGGTATCGGTCATAGATGAGAAAAACAAGAGGGAAAAATTAAAAAAGAAACTAAACAAGAGGGTTTTAGCCATTTTAGGTATTGTAGATGATTTCTAGTTGTGTTTGGCATTATATTTGGGTCGATTTTTGGGGTGTGTTTTGGTATTATATTTGGGTTGATTTTATGGGTTGTGTTTGGTTGCCAAGAAAGTCGAAGAAAAGCTGGAGAAATAGTTTGAATTCGCCATTTCATTTTTTAAAACCTTATGTGGATTTTGTTATTTTTTAAAATCATTGACATGGCTTTTTTAAAAAGTAATTAAACATTTTTTTTATTGTTTTATTAGCCACGTGTGCAAACCGTTTGTCATGTAGGCATATTTCGCTACTAAGTTAACGGTAGGAACCAGATTGACCTCAAGTTGAAAATAACATGGACTAAATTGACTGTGACCCAAAAATGTAGGGACCAAAATTCTATTCACCTTTTATTTACTGTTTTTGTAAGACTAACTAGGGAAAAAAAAAATTGGGTTTATTTTTTGTTCTAATTTTTTTTATACCCAAAAAAAATGTGAGAATGAAAACAAATTTTTGACATTTTTATTTTCAAAAAAAAGAAGAGTTTATTGGCATTTTCATAAAAAAAAAAAAAAAAAGAATTGAAAATTGTGGAAAAAAAAATATTTTTTTTGATGATAAAAAAATGAGGGTCTCATGCGTGTGATAATTGACCTGGCCTACTTGAACCCATGGTACTCATGGCATGGGGCACCCCTAGGTGTGTTATGGCTATCCACGTCGTAACAAAGCATTTTTGCAAATTGCACAACTCGAACCAGACAACTTCCATACACGCAGGTGTGATCTAGTCTGAGAGTCCTACCACGCCCCATGGGCAAAAATTATGGGAAAATATTGTGAGCATATAACTAAGAAAAGTATATATATATATATATATATTTTTTTTTTTTCCCCATAGGTAAGAGTCAAGTACCAAATAGAATATCCACTATTTTTGGTTCTCAGGTTCAGAAAAGTGATAAAAAAATAAACAGAAACAAAATTAAATTAAAAAATGGATAAAAAGATAAACACAAAAATGAAAATGAAAACAAAATATGAGTGATTGGAGCCCTATGAGTAATAAAGAAAGGAAAAAGATAACAGATGCGCTAAAGATTTTTTTTAGAAAACCATTTTAAGAAATTTTTATGAAAAAAGAAAAAAATTAATTAATATTTTAACATTTTTTTCTTCATAAAAGTGGCATTAAAATTTTTCAAAAATAATTTATTAATAATTACCGGAAGTAGCCGTTGCATAAAAAAAAGTTTTGCTCTAGGGTGAGTTTGGGATAGGTACAGTGTCTTGTGTATTAAACCCAATTAGTGAAGCCAAGTCTCGGGTTTTCTTTTCTCCAAATGTGGATAGAGACCAAAGGGAGTCTCTTTGTGACATTTTGGGTTTTGCATCTACTCCAAATCTAGACAAATATTTAGGGATTCCCATTAAACATCCAGGTACACCGATAGATGTCAGTTTTGTCTTGGATAGGGTTAAGCAAAAACTTGCGGGATGGAAGGCCAATCTTTTATCACCAGATGGTAGGTCTATTCTCATCCAGTCCTCGTCTTCAACGATTCCTTCCTATGTCATGCAGTGTGCCCTTCTGCCTAATCCTTGAGGGTATTGATCGTGTCAATCGTAATTTCCTTTGGGGATCATCTGAAACAGCTAGGAAGATTCATTGGGTGGGATGGAATAAGGTGACTAAACCGAAAAAGGAAGGTGGTCTTGGGCTACAAAGTGCTAGAGGAAGAAACACGGCATTGCTAAGAAAATTAAATTGGAGGTTTCATACTGAAAAGGAGAGTTTATGGGCAAGGGTATTGAAAGCAAAATATGGTTCCAATCGTCGTATCAGTTCCAAAGATCCAAATTGCCTTCCTTGCTCCCAAACTTGGAAAGGTATGAAAAGGGGAGCGGATTTGTTTTGGCAAGGTTCAAGATGGGTGATTGGAAGAGATAGTAATCTTAGTTTTTGGTATGATAATTGGACTCATAAGGGACCTTTAAGGCAGCTAATTCAAGGTCCTCTGCCTTTGGGGGTTTCGGATTGGAAAGTTAAGGATATAGCAGCTCTAGGAGGTTGGAAGTGGGAGCTAGTTCCTTTTGTTGCCCCTCAGGATTTGAAGTTGGAAATTCAAGCCATCCCTTATGCGCTTGCTGCTAGTAGTGTGGATAGGTTGATGTGGAGGGATTCTCCAAGAGGTGATTTCAGCATGAAAAGTGCTTATAGGTTGGCTGCTGGGATGGATCAGATTTCAGATTATAGGGGGCTTTGGATTTGGAAGCTGCAATCTCTCCCAAAGATCCAGTTTTTCTTGTGGAAGTGTTCCCATAATAGCATAGGAGTTAATGAGTGTCTAGCTGCCAGGGGTGTGAACATTGACCCTACCTGTCCTTTATGCAGAAAGGAGCCGAAATCTATTCTTTATGTTCTTCGAGATTGTGATTTGGCAAGGGCAGTTTGGATTGATTAAGGAGCAATGGGTGTTGATAGAGGTTTTTTTGCCTCTAACCTTGGGGACTAGATGGTGTCTAATGGGAACCTGGATTTTGCTCTCAACCAATTCTCTCCTCTTTGGAAGATTATTTTCTCCTTTGCCGTGTGGAATTTATGGAAAAATAGGAATCAGATGGTGTTTAAAAGGCGGCCACACAATCCAAAGCTTGCGAAGGACATTATTGACTATGCCACGGAGTTCTTTCATTGTGCTGTCTCTACAAAGCATATTCAACCTCGGGTGAATATCCACGTGCGTTGGGATAAGCCTGAACAGGGGTGGATGAAGTTAAACACAGACGGGTCGTCCTTGGGGAATCCAGGATTGGCGGGCGGTGGTGGTGTCGTTCAGGATTGGACAGGTAGATGGATCGTTGGGTTCACCAGAGAAATTGGCATTACAACCAGCCTGTTGGCAGAGCTTTGGGCCATCCGGGACGGTTTAATGCTTTGTATTGAGTGCAACTTTTCCAAGGTTGAAGTCGAGCTAGATGCCAAGGCAATCGTGGACATGCTAACAGACTTGCAGTATGATAATATGTCAATTTCTTCAATTCTAGAGGATTGCAAGCTTCTGGTGTCTCAAATTCTGCAAACCAGGATTAAACACTGTTACCGCGAGGCCAACAGATGCGCTGATAGGCTAGCAAGGAAAGGTGCTGAGCTGAATGAGTTTGGTTATTTTTGATAATCCTCTTTTGGATATTTTAAATGTTGTTGAGGCTGACTTCAGGGGGCTTGTTTAGGTTGGCTCTGCCCTGGGTTTTCTGCTTTAGCTTAGTTTCTTCCTTTTGTATCCGTTTGACCAAAAACAAAAAAAAAAAACCCAATTCGATAGGATCCTGCCATGTGTATAAATTGCCACGTGGCTGCATCCAACGGGACCTAAGCCTCCCCAGCTCTTATCTGCCGCATTAGTTGGAAGTTGGCAGTACATGTACGTCAGACAAAAAAAAATTAGTCCTAAGAGTAGCTCTTCCTTGCTTTCTCTTCCATCACCACTTCCATCAGCAGCAATAATTTTTGTTTTTTTTTGGGTCTCTGAACTCCGAAGTCAAATCCAATGGAGGGTCTAATCCGGTGCTCTGCAAATTACGTCCCTCTCTCTCCCATAAGTTTCTTGAAGCGATCAGCTTTGGTCTACAGGGACAGAACCTCTGTTGTGTACGGTGATGTTCGGTACACCTGGAAAGACACTCTTGAACGCTGCACTAAACTCGCTTCTGCTCTTGCCCAGCTCGGAATTTCTCGTGGAGATGTGGTAAGTACTAAGCACTGGCTTTCTCGGTTTTATTCTTAATTTTCGCAGCACTTGATTCTATGTTGTTGTTACCTTTTACTTTGTTTATTTCTGGGCTGAGTGTCTTTTGTTTAATTTATCATGCATGAAAGAAATTTGAAGAGAAATTCTGTTAGTGTGTTTTGGACTTTAATTTTTTTTTTGGTTACAATTTAGAGTTCAACTTTTATAGGTTGTAGAAAAACTTAATTATCAAGTAGAAACCCATAAAAAAGAATTATCGGGTAAAAAAATTTAAAATTAAATCCTAATTAATATATTATTATTATAAAAGTACTTTAATTTGGTTGCATAGACCTAAAAAGAAACACTGAAATGCCTAACATCTATAATGCATGAATTATATGCTAACAACAACAATAACAAGACCTTAGTCCAAATTTTTTTTGAGTCGGCTATGAATCCTTGACAAGATTAGTCGTGATCAGCCAAATGTATTATCTTCCTCCATTCTATTTGGATTTCATAGCCTCTATTACTTCTTCAATTGATATGTCCTTTTTTAACTGCAACTGAATTTCTCTATTCTAGTCTAGAGTGGTGTGATTTAGTAGTGGCATTGTCTGCTTCTCTCCATCGAGAAGAACTCCATCCCCATTTTCTGCTTTGCAAGGGGCCTCCAAGTGGTTCTTTCAATGGAGTATGACTCTTTCCTCCCCATTTGTTTTCCTATTAAGTTATTATAGCTACTGAGTCAAGTACAGCTAACAAGAATCTTCAATTAATTGAAAATTAGGGACCCCTCTAATCTCTTTTTTTAACTAATTCAACAATGTTTTTCATTTATTGAGGATTTTTGGGGATATAATTAAAAATGTTGCTTCTTTTCATTCAATGCCATTACAAAAGAGGTTGTTTTAGTGAGGTGGGTATTGGCTTTTGCTCTCCCTCCCTCAATTATGAATAAATTGAAAAAATTAAGGGTTTATTATCTAAGCTTGGCCCTCCTTGGAAAAAAATTCCGACTTCACCACTGGTATTAATTTATGATGAAATGATTGGATGATTATCATCAGATTTCAGTAGATTTTGAACAACATCTTGATGGAAGCTTAAAAACGTACTTAGGCTTTGAGACCTTGCGTTTCACTTTGAAAGGTATCAAATATGAGTCATATAATTTCTTTCTTGGTTTGTTTTTGTTTTTACTCTTGTTCTATCCTCGGCACCCATTTTGGCAATGAGGAAATTGTAAGTTTGTTTGTGTTTTCTTTGCTTGTAACAAGTGGGGGAGAAGGAATCAAAACTTGATTCTTCCCATAGGGAGATCAGACAATGCCATTGAACCATAATGCTCTTGTTGGAAAATGTAAGCTTTGTTGTGGATAAAGATTTCCATGCACTCCATCCCTCTAAAAGTGACAGTACCCATTTGAAAGAACCTGACCTTTTAATTCATATTTCCTCAAAGTTTGTAATAGTATTTCAACTGTTTCATCTGAAAGATAGATTACAAAAATTAAAGTTTTTATATCTAACTTTTCAAAATTGATATCTTAAAATGAATAAGAGACTCTTAAGTTGAAAATGAATAAAGTGAGTAGCTCATAGCTGGTCATGAATCTATATAGTTTGCAACTTGATACCTAATGTTTAAGTGACCAAAAGGCACCTAGAATATGTTTTCTTTTAACCAGCATTGCTTTCTTCAAGATGTACTGGCTTTTAAAGCTTGCTTCTGTCTCTCTCTCTAAATCCTACTCAGTTGGTTTTCTTTTTCAAATTTTCTATACCTTTTCCATCACAATTTCTTTAGTGATCTAAAGTGCTTGAGGCATCAATTATTTTTAAGTATTAACTATATTACTTTATTTCCTAAAATTTCTTTCTTTCTTTTTTACCCTCTCAGAAGCATGAAAGCACTCTACTACAATTAGCTAAGATCACAACATCCTTAATCTTTATTTGTGTTTTTGATAAACTTTTTACTCACTTGAGCAGGTTGCTGCATTGGCCCCAAATATTCCAGCAATGTATGAGCTACACTTTGGTGTTCCAATGGTAGGTGCAGTTCTTTGTACACTAAATACACGTCATGATTCGGCAATGGTATCAGTATTATTGAGACATTCGGAAGCCAAAATCATTTTTGTAGACTACCAATTTCTTCATATTGTTCAAGGAGCAATTGATATTCTATCCAAGACTAGGACCAAGCTGCCCCTGCTAATCTTAATTCCAGAGTCTGATCAATCATCCTCCAACATCAGCAACACCATTTCCACATCAAAGAATCTGGAATATGAGAATCTTTTACTAACCGGAAGACTTGATTTTGAGGTCAGGTGGCCAAATGATGAATGGGATCCAATCTCGCTAAATTACACTTCAGGTACCACATCAAGCCCAAAAGGTGTTATTTATAGCCATAGAGGTGCCTATCTCAATTCACTTGCAGTGGCACTTTTCAATGAGATGAACTCAATGCCTGTATATTTATGGTGTGTTCCCATGTTTCACTGTAATGGGTGGTGTCTCACATGGGCTGTGGCTGCTCAGGGTGGCACAAATGTCTGCCAAAGGAATGTGACTGCAAGAGGAATTTTTGAGAATATTTCTCAGCACAAAGTGACCCACTTGGGTGGTGCACCCACAGTTCTGAACATGATAATAAATGCGGCAGCTAGTGAGCGGAGGACACTTCCACGGAAGGTGGCAGTCATGACAGGTGCTGCACCTCCACCTCCACATGTGCTATTCAAGATGGAGGAACTAGGATTTATTGTTACCCACTCATATGGTCTGACAGAAACTTATGGTCCTGCAACAGTTTGCACTTGGAAACCTGAATGGAATTCTCTTCCTCGAGATACTCAGGCAAAGCTTAAGGCTCGTCAAGGGGTTCACCATCTCGGCCTTGAGGAAATTGACATTAAAGATCCTGTTACCATGAAGAGTGTACCCCCTGATGCAAAAACCATGGGTGAAGTTATGTTTAGAGGCAACATTGTGATGAATGGATACTTGAAAAATTTGAAAGCAACACAGGATGCATTTAATGGTGGATGGTTTCGGAGTGGGGACTTGGGAGTGAAACACTCTGATGGCTACATAGAACTAAAGGATCGTTCAAAGGACATTATCATTTCTGGGGGAGAAAATATTAGCACAATTGAGGTGGAAGCTGCACTTTCTAGTCATCCAGCAGTTCTTGAGGCAGCTGTTGTGGGAAGACCTGATGATCACTGGGGGGAGACTCCTTGTGCATTTGTGAAGTTGAAGAATGGGTCTAATGTCAGTGCAGAGGAGATCGTTAAGTTCTGTCGGGATAGATTGCCCCATTACATGGCTCCTCGATCTGTTGTTTTTGAGGATGATCTGCCAAAGACTTCAACTGGGAAGACACAGAAATTTGTTTTAAGGGAAAAGGCTAAGGCCATGGGAAGCCTTCCAAAGAAGAGCATCAGTAGACTGTAATGCACCTTCAAGGAATTTGAAGGTGACTGTTTACTTAGTACCCTGTTCCTTTATGTTGTAATTATCGTAATTTGCCCAAAACTTTATGTGCAGCTCTGTTATTTGAGCAAATTACCAATTTCCCCCCCAAACAAGTTCTCAATTATTTTGAGGGAGACGTTGGGAAGATATTTTGGTTGCTTCCACAAACACTATGGCAACTAGCAGGTTTGATTCAATTGTGTTGGGTTCCAAGTCATCAATCTATTATTAAATTCTATTGTTAACAGAAATAAACTTGAGACTGAACCTCACTTATTTTACAAAAAATGGGTTAGAAGAAGGGAGAAGACTACCTTATACTGTATAACCTTAGTCAAAGAGTTTTAAATAGACCATTTATAAGAAATAAGAAATAAGAAATATGAGCTTTTAGGCTGTGCATTGTGCCCACCGACCTATAGTAAAATCAATCCAACCCATGCAACGTGCCATGGTAAGTTGATCAGTTTAGTTTTTGTCTAGTGCATTGGACGTAACTCAAGTATCACATGAGTCCAAAATTGACTGTGTAAGTTTTGTATTGTGTCCAATGTTTTAGCCCATTAAATTGGGCTGTGTTTGTGTTTGTGTTGGCAAAATTTCCAACCCAATGAACCCAAATCTATACTATTTATGATTTGAAGATAAGTACAAGTTTTTTGGATTTTAAAACTTAATAAAAGAAATGATTTCGATTAAGTTGGAAAATCCGATCACATTTTGTTAATTGTAATCACTAATCATTTTTAAGTAATGAGTTTAAATAGTTGAATAAAAGTTTTTTTTTTTAGTTATTTTTATTTCCGTCCCTATAGTTTCATCAATTCACTCATTTAACTTATATTTGTTTTAATTTCGTCTCTGTTGTGTCATTAGATGAAGATCTATAAAATATGTTGTTGTGTAGTTAGATTTGTAAAACGATGTAGCTTTGTCATTGGAAGCTGATGGAGTTTTAACATAATATGAACAGAAATTGATAGAAAGACTATGTTGAAAATAAACATAGATACTTGAAAAACAAATGGAAAATAGACATAGTGGATTCCAATTATTATTAGGAGTGGATACCAAAATGAAATTTTTTATAATAAAAAAAAAAAAAAAAAAAAAAAGAAAAAAAAAAAGAAAGGAAAATAGACGTAGTTATGAGAAGGAAAATAAAAACAAGTCAAAACTCAAAAGTAGCCCATGGGAATTTTGGAAAACCAAAACGACGACGGCTATCTCCATATACCCTATCCAGCAAACAAATTCCCACCTCTGACCTCATTCTCAAACTCGCGCTTACACTAGCACACAGACACACTCACTCACTTTCACTACCATGATCAATAACAATAATACCTAAATGGCCGCACCTTTGCTTTTCAGAGCCATTCCACTTCTCAGCCTCCGGCTCCACCACCACCGCCTAGCCGCTTCTATTTTCGCGCCGACGCGGCGGCCATGGTGCAGCGCCGCCGAGCCGAGTCGGAGCGAAGAGAATTTATCCTCTGCGGACAACACCACCGCCGCGCGGAAAGCCAGGGATTCACAAAGTTCCAAGTACCACCATCGGTGGGACGACGCTGAGTATCGCAAGTGGAAAGATAAAGAGAACGAGATTCTCAGTGATATCGAGCCCATCTCTTCTCTTACCAAAGAGATTCTTCACTCTAACAGGTTAGTCTTAGTCACTCTCAGTCTATGCCCTAAATTTTTGTTATTACTGCGTTTGGCTGCCGAGAAAATGTAGGAAAAGAAAGTGAGACTTGCTTCAAGTTCAAGTGAAAATGATACTGCCATATGATAATTGATATAACTGAGAAAAATAAATTTAATGAATAAATTTTTAATTTTCTAATGGTTTGAGCTTTTGAGACGAGCAGTAGTTTATCATGGTATTAGAGCATGTGATCCCGCGTTGGAAGAGAAGTGTTAAAATAATAGTTAAATGGTGAATTTACCGTTTTGCTTTTGGGACAAGTTATAGTTTATCAACAGGTTTCACTAGTTTCCCTTGTATTTAGCTAGGGGTAGAACTTGGACTTGTGAATTGTGAATTTGTGATTGCCTTGGTAGTGGGAGAGAGTGAGTGTTTATCTAACTTAGTTGCCGGAACATAAGGCATGAGTTTGTAACTTTCAAGTAAAGAGAGAGGGACTATTCCTAGTGCCTTCATGGATACAGATACATTCATTTATGTTTCCTTTTGCAGTCCTATCATCAAGAATTGAGAAATTAGTAGAATAGTCCCAAGTTAGCGAGAAACGCCTTTAGTTTTCAATATGTATGTTTACTAGTTAATGGGGTGGCATCTGCATTCTCGCTTTCCTACTAATGAAGGAAAGTTGAGCGGGGGGTTTTTGTGGTATCACTGCACTGGGTACTGAGGACTAGCCGGAGACCTTGATAGAGAGTTGAGGAATTTACTCTATAGAGGCGACAAGAATTATAGATACAAAATTATTGGGATTGCTAATAAATAGTGATAAATGTGCCGTGAGAAATGAGCAAATTTGTTTGAGGCTAGAAATACACTTCTCTAAGAATAAGGTCACCAATTAATGCTAGCGAGCAATTTGATGAATGGCTCAGATGATTGTTCACAGAGGCACTGGAGAAATGCTGTATCGGAGCAGATATATCGGTCATTAAGTGATGATGAAGGTGGTATACAGGGGTGCATTCGGGAGGCGCTTGTTATTAATCCTGAAATTGATTGTATGATGACAGAACCTGACCATTATAGTGAAGATAGGTGCAAATATTCACAAACTGGGTGGATGTCTGATCGATCTCAGAAAGCAGCTAATGGCCATGCTGGCATTATATCTAGTGAAACGAATCAGATCATTATACTATAACCGGTAAGTGTCAGCATGTTTTTCTGAACGTTTTAATTTCAGACAAGTTCAGCTCACTCTGCAAGCTAGTATTTGAGAATTTCCAAGGCATCAAAGCTGACCTTTTTTACTTAAGTACCATAAACACAAGAATGCACTTGCAGGCGTTCTGGAGGTAAGGCAGATGGAAGGGATTGTTTAGTAAGTGATTCGTGTGAGGAGATGTACCACGTGTCCTGCAGTGAGCCTGCTGTGATAGAGATTCCCCCCCAGAAGCTGTTATTGTGCCAGTTGCACTGCTTGGGGTTTTAGATCACCCAATATAAATTGTGTGGTGGGTGAGAGGTTGAATGCCCCCAATACCCCAAGTAATGGAAATGATGATGGAATTTCACCTACAAATGAAGAAACACCTATTGAATTGGAAGAGAATTCAAATTGTAGTATTGATGATGGACTTCAATTATCAAAAAGTGGCAAAAACTAACCCTGTAAAATTTGTGGAAGCAAGATAGTAGATGGTGAAAAGTTGAAGATTTTTAGCCACTCTGTATGCCCAAATAAATACTACCATGCAAGGTGCCTGACAAATATGCAATTAAAATCATATGTCCCTTTTGGTACTGCCCTTCTTGTCTGTGCACAGTTTGCCTCATGGATCAGGATGATGAAAAGATTGCTTGCCTCTTGGATTTATTGCCAAATAACTAATAAGCTATTGCAAAAGGGTGGAACCACATAGTGGCTCCTCAAGGTAAGGCACCTAAGATTGTGTGGAGATAACACCAAGCATGGGAAAAGATAGAAAGTTAGGAAGCATGGACATTTCATTTAGGGTGTGTACCTGTGTTGTATTAGTGTTATACCTGTGTCATACTAGTGTCGTATCAGCCATTTCATGTTGTAATTTTTCAAAAATTGCTTATGTCACCGTGTTGTACCTGTGTCTGTACCCGTATCCATGTCCATGTCAGTGCTTCCTAGATAGAAATCCTAGGATTCAACACCTATGATTGCTTAGTAAACACCAAACCTTTTGATAAATTCAAATAATTAATTTTATTATTCAAGCAAACCATAACACTAATGAATTTAAGGGCCTTTAAATAGGGAAGAATGGTAACTTTCATGGAAATAAATTTGCAAACCAACTAGGAAAGGAAATAACTTTTAACCTACTACATAAAATCAAATAAAAATTAAATCATAGAAATTAAGTAAGTTCCAATAAATCAATTGAGGCCAAACTGGCAGCGGGTCTACATCATCCAGCCATGGCCCATGAGATCGGAGGACCTAGACTGCCGAACAGCACTTTAGATCAGAACCTAGACTGCCGAACAACAGTAAAAGCTTGTATCTCGGCATTCGATTCCTTCGTCAAGTGCCAATTGGCACTCCTTTGTCGGATTTAGCTGAAATTTGCATGGTAGCTCCCTTTTAATCCTATGCACATGAATCGACATTGATTGGTCAAACTTCGGCGGTTGGATGTGAATAAGATTGAGTTGGTTAGTTAGGCCTAGCATGTTAATCACATTAAACACATTTTGAATTTCTATTAAACGCATGCTAAATTCCTATAAGCACATGGGAAATAGAGGACCAACCCTATGGAGTCATGTGGGCCAATGAGATGAGGTTATGGTTCTATATACTGTCAAATTGTAATCACATTCCTATCACTGGATAAGATTGTGCTTGCAAGAAGAGACTCCCTTAAAGAAGTCTCATCTTGGAGTTTGTTGTCTACTGTTGAGTTGTTCCCCATTTGGCCCCCCCAAGTTTAAAATCCTAGCTACCCTTTCTTTAGAAAGTAGGAACATAAAATTGAGCCTTCGATCCTTTTTTGACACAGTTGTGGTGATCTATATTTTTCTAATTTCATTGAATAAAGGTTGATACTTCTGTCACAAACAGTTGACTAAGTAGTTAACAATGTTTATATATTTAGAGACTTTGCAAGTTGTCCTCAAAACCTTGGGTTGGGGGGACATGATATTATTTTTGAAAAGGGACCTTCTTCTAAGTAAGAGCATGGAAGGGTTTATTCAAAACCTAGGGAGAATCAACGGTCGCAAGTTCTGCTCCCTGTCTATAGCTACACCCTTTGAACCAGTAGGACTGATGCTTTCATGGCTTGACACTTGCAACCTTGCACACACTTCATATTATTAGATTATTGTTGGTGTGGTGAAACATCTCTTGCAGTCAGCTATCCTGAATTGTGAGGGTGACAATGCACACTTTACAAATTCAAGTTGATATCAACTTAGAATAAGTTCTAGATGATGGTTTTCTTTTATCTGGGACAAAAAGTAAAATGAATAATATAATAATTGTAATGCCTTCATTTTTATAAGGTGTAATTTTAAATAGCTCAATAAATAATGTTATTGTTTTTCTATATAAAATGGATTGATGTAGAAAGACAATAAAATAATAATTGTGATGTGTTCACTTTAATAAGGTGCCATTTTAACTAATTTATTTAATCTCTTTTTTTGTGATATATAAAATAAAATATATAGAGAAATTATTTAAAATCAATAATTATTCATTTTTATATAAATGCATGGATAAAAATAAAATAATAAAGTAAGAGTGATGTGTTAACTTTTATTAAATGTCATATTTACTATTAATTTAATTGATAATTTTTTTCTTATATAACAATAGAAAATATTACTTCTTATATACTATTGAAAAAATTATTTTTTTGAAATGACAATTCTTTTTGAAACTTTTTATATAACAATAGAAAATATTACTTCTTATATACTATTGAAACTTTTTCCAATTCTAAGTCTGTTTATGCAATTTCCGTGGATCATAAAACTCTTCTCTATCTGACTGATTTGGTTTTTGCTAGGTATTTGGATGGGGAACGTCTAACAGCTGAAGACGAGAAAGCTGTGGTGGAGAAGCTTCTTGCTTATCATCCACATTCTGAAGATAAAATTGGATGTGGACTTGATTCTATCATGGTAAGTTTTTTTGTGCATAGTTTTTCATAGAATTTTTAGGTTTATGTAGCTAACCAATTCTAATCGTTTTGGTCTAACTTCTGTTATTCGCTTAGTTGATTTGCTATCGAAATTTGCAACTTTACCTAGTCACTCACATCATTATTTTTAACTTCTTCTTGACGAAATTTGCAACTTTACCTGGTCACTCACATCATTCTTTTTAACTTCTTCTTGACCAACTTACAAACTGAATTGCAGAAAGAAACTTATCTTTTAAAAAAAAGTAACAAAATCCATCAAGAGAGCACTAAAATGTGTATCTCTCTTAGTTTTCTCATTGGACTATATTCCTTTTTTTTTTATATCATATGCCAAGTGCTACATGGCTATTTGCTGAATTTCATCCCACATTTTGGACTCACTTTTCCTTAATCCTTATAGCAACTTTCACTTGAGCTACTGCTAATTTTGGTTTTTGTCATTTTTGATCTATCCATCTTAAGTTGTTTCTCTCTTCTTGTTGTGAAGTGGTCCAAGTGATAAAACATTTATGTAACAATATATCAATCTATAATTGTGCTGATAACGCTGTTTGATTCAGTGGTAGTATCACTCTCAGATAGACTATATTGATTCTCCCAAGCTCCACAACTTGCTTTAATTTCACATGTTGTAAAATCTAAATATTATCTGTACAATACTGTGCACAAACTGGTTGGATAGAATGGCACAAAAGAATACATGTGGCCAACCCTAATTGGTTGATGAGGATCTAAGAGCCTTCCCCAATTAATTGGGATTAAGGCTTACTTGAGCTGAGGCTGTGCCCAAATTGCATAGGATTGTAGGCATTTGTGTTGTAACCATCCTATGATGTACACATTTCTTTGACGAAATAGGCTTTCAACTTTTTAGCATCATTAATATTGTGAAATCCACCCCATACTGATACAGAGTTTCAGAATGTTTTGATGAATAACTTGCAACAGAGGAAAAATATATGCATTATTGTGTCTCTTTGCACATGCATATTTGGTAATATAGTAGCCTCTAATAACACCATCCTCCATGGGTGTATTTTTAGGATATTGATGGGAAATTTATTTACGATACAGTTTTTTGTCTCAAATGTATAGCATTAATTTGAAAATGCCTTTTCCATTGAATATATTGTACGTTAATTAATTTTTATTCATTACCAATATAATTAGTTAATATTTTTAATAACTGGAACTAATGACAACATAAGATCCCTTAAACCTAATACAATTATGAAAGCAAAACTTTCCTTAATGGATTTGATATTTGGAGTTCCATCCATATATTTACTTCACGGCTTTATTATTTTAATGCATTTAAATTTCTAAAAAAAGGAGGAAGCAGAATTGGTCAGATTTCTACAATTAAACCAAAATACTCTAGAGGGTAATATGGGAACTGGGAAGCACACAGTTTTTAGGGGAAATCACTTAGAATGGAACAAAGTTTGTATCCTATTTCAATTAGGTCCCAGGGTTTTAATTTTTTCAACTAAAGTCCCCAACTTATGGAGTTTCAATTTGAAGCCTCTTTCTATCTCAGTTATTCATTTCCATTCTTCTGGACTGTAATGAATCAGAGAAAAACTTGAAATCGTTGATAAAACTTTATGTTTTGCCCAGATAACCAGCTTTTATTTTCTTGCATAAAGGATTCATTTTCGCTTTCTCACTCTAGGTGAAGCTTTCTTTCTCTATCCTCTGTTCAGTGGTTGCTGAAATGGTTTATGAACAGGCCCTCGGTGAAATGTAGTGTTTTATTAATGGTTTCCCACTTTTCTTTGCTCTTTTATTACTTAGAAGTTAGAACTACGGAGACAAATATGGAATGGATGGAAGCTTCAAATTGAAACAATTTCTTAAATTTGGATTTTTGATTGACAAAATTAAAAACCTGGGACCTAATATGAAACATGGTGTAAACTCAAACTCTGGAGTTTTTATGTGATTTCCCTAATGTTTTAACTTCTTAAGAAAAAGAATTTTTAAAGCAAAGACTAATGTTTTTCACTTTTTCCCCTTACAATAAGTGTGGAGGGGAATTTGAACTCAAATTCTCCTCATTGGGAGAATTGGGCAATGCCACTAAGCTTTAAAAGCTCTTGGGCTAATTATTGGTAAGATACACATGCACTTGATGGATCTTTTGAAACCAATGCTTCACTCTCTACTTGTCCTTACAAGGAGAGGAGGTGCTATATGGGCTAAAACTCATTGGCAGACTAATATCACATAAAATTATAACAAATTTTATTTGGTTCTTATAGGAAAAATAGGCCTTTTTGGTACTTTTCCCAATGAGGAACTTTTTATTTTTTATTTTTTATAGAATTTGATTTTTATAAGTGCCAGGTGCCATTTGGGCTAAAACTCATTGGCGGACCAAGTTTTCACATAAAACTATAATAAACTTAATTGGTTCTTGTAGGAAAGATACGCCTTTTTTGTACTTTTCCCAACAAGGAATTTTAAAAAAAAAATAATAATAATAATAATAGTAATAATTCAACTTTTACAAGTGGGGAATGGGGATTTGAGCCTTAGTTCTCCTTATAAAGAATACTAAACAATATCACTGAGCTACAAGGCTCCTGGAAAAAATTGGAGTCATTCACCTATGTTTTTGGATTTTTTTAGTACTTATTTTGTTAGTAAATTTCCTGTCCTTTTGCCCCTTGAGGTGTGGAGTGATTCATCAAGGCTTGAGTAACAAGTGATGTTCCTTGTCAACAAGTTCATATAACATTTTTAGGATATGCATGCCAGAAGTTGCAACAAAAAGTGATTAGAGGCTGGAAGCTAAGAAATAGGTGCTTATGATTGCATTTGTTTAATATCTGATGCCTCAAAGGCTGCCAAAGCATTATTGTTGAAACATCAAAAAATTTGGGGTTTTTCCTAGTCTAGTTAAATGGTGAAGTATGATTTTTGCAATGATATTTCAAGCAGTCTATGTTTTGATTCTTGTCTGTCATTTCTTCATTTGGGGTCCCAAAACTTTGAAAACACAATTCATGGTGTATTTAGCGTTATCAACACATCAATGAGACTGAAAATGATTGTAGAAAGTTGAATGGGCTGTATAATTTTCTCGAGTTCACATTTCTCGAGCAATTGAGGAACAGGTAGGTTGTTTTGTTTATATCTCAGCATGGTTCTTCATCCTTGACTTTTGGGGGTTTACTTTGAATCCTTGAAAAAAAAACTTTTATTCTTTGTCCCTTTCATTTTAAATGAATAACCAAAAGAAAGCAATTGATGTTACGTCCTGTCTAATGGGCTCTTGTTGGGTTTTATCTTCATATTTACGTTTTGCTTTGGGGATAGGATGTTTGGCCCGCACATAGTTGGCGTGTAGATAAATGTATGTTACCTTTGACTGGCGCCACTTTTTTACCTCCCATTTCTTTGTCACATGGAAACCTCTTATCATTTTTCTTTATTTTCCATCCAAACTTTTTCTAACATTTGATTTTTGATTTGATATTAACAGAATTTATTACTGTTTAATATGTGCATGAGCTGATTCTGTAGCTTATAATTATCATATAATTATCTTTAATGTAGCTTTTATGTTATACTATGAGATCAAACTAACTGGGTATTGGCTAATGTTGTTGAAGGTTGACCGGCATCCCCAATTTAAACGGTCAAGATGCCTCTTTGTCGTAAGAACTGATGGTGGATGGATAGACTTCTCATATCAAAAGTGTCTTCGAGCATACATTCGAGATAAGTACCCATCCCATTCGGAGAGGTTCATTAAGGAACATTTCAAGCGTGGTAGTGGTTAATTTGTATTAGTCTTGAGGCTTTTTTTACAATTTTGGTATCACTAGAGATGATCTTGATATGTTTATTTAATTTTCTTCTTCTTCTTCTTCTTATGGGGCATAAGAACTTTCACATTGGTTTCAGTTTACCTATATATATATAGCCTAGAGTTGCTAATTGTCAATGCGGTAGATAATCCTTGATTGGCACTTAAAGTTTGTTTTCAAATGAAGGCAGAAAAAATGATTGAAGTGAAGTTCACTTTTTTGACTTGCATCTCTTTTTGGCTTTTGCAGTTTGATTTATTGTAGGAATAAGCTTTCTCTAAGAGTCCTAGGACCCCGCGTGTTAAGTTGTAGCAAGTATTGTTTAATTTTTTTATTGTCAGAACCAAATTATGTCCTTAATGCTTGTTTTTTTTTAATATTTTGTTGCTTTTCTCTCTTTTGGCTAAGACTTTGGAGCATGTTTCATAACATTATGGCTCTCTCACAGGTAAATAATTTTTCATTGTTAGGAGCTTAATCAGAGGATACTGATAGTGGTGATTTAGTGATATGGGTACCATTTATAAGTTATTTTTGCAGTTAACAAGGATTATAGGCCCTCACACTAAAGAAATTTCCGGGTAAATCAGGTAGATTTATTTAGATTTTCATGTGACAGTCTAACCTAAGTGTTGGCTTCTCATTTCCCTGTGCTCATGTGATCTTGTGTCTTAAGCCTCTTAACTGACTTATTAATATGGGCCACATCAAATTGTGACAATCGGTGTTAGTTGAAAATTTTCTCTTTAAAGATGGGACGCATGGAAACGATAGCAAACCACTTTATCTTGTTTAATAGCTAAAGAATTGCTTGGACCACTAGGGAAATGGTCTTGGCCTATGAGTCTTCAAATTGAATTGAAAAGGAATTGAAATTCATGATTTGGACAAGGTTAGCTATACTGATTAGTTAATTTTTTCGAGCTACAGAGTGGTCCTGGAGAAGCAAAAATTCTGAGAGTGGTTGGGTGTGCGGGCTAGTGTGGTCAAAAGAGTAAAGCGCAGCTGGTTGTGCTGTCCAGTAGGGATTCGTATAGTAGGCATTGATAAGTCAAATGCGGTGGAAAAGTCTGAAAGAGTGAAAAAGTATCTTTAGTTGAATCTGAAATGTCCGAATATATGTGCTTAGTTTTCAAGACATTAAAACATCTTTCCTTTCTGAATGTTGGTTTGTAACTAATCCGGAAAAAGGAAAATAGAAATTCTGAAGTATCTAATGTTAGGGTTAAGCTTCCATCTAGTGTCAAGTTTCGGTCCATTGTTCCAATGCGTTAGATACGAAACACAGAATGTCCGTGCCAAATCCGTTTACGGGTGGGCTTGCATTTTCAACCCAAGAAGCCAGTGCATTGGATACAAAATACAAAATGTCCGTGCCAAATCTGTTTAAGAAAGAGCTTGCATTTTCAACCTAAGAAGCCGTGACGCGACTTACTATTGTTTAATTTTGAGTTTGTGGGGTGTTTGATTTGTAAATCAAATAATAGCAATTCATTGATCTTTTGATAAGCATTTTAGCTGTAATTAATGGCGCTCACCTTGTCAATCTAACTTGGTATAATACATGAATTACTATATGGTTTATAGATGGGGGCTTTGCTAGAGAAGAGCCTAAATACTTCACTCCTCCAGTCGTAGTTTCATGCTCTCTCTCTCTCATTGATGAGTTGCAATATGCCCATTTGTGGCTAGAAATTCTAGTCTAGTAATTGCTTGTTCTATGTAGATCCCTAAGATATTTTCGAATATGATAGCTTTTTGACTACAAACGTAGGTGACTTTTATGCAGCTAGTAATTCTACTCAACTAATTGCATGCTCTGTTGTCCATCTAGCGTCGTAACTTATACGACAGTTTTGACTACAATCAATGGTGGCTTTTATTTAAAGGGCCGCTAGTATTTTCATGTTGTTCAAATTGTAAATTCTCAAAAGTTTGAATTTTCAATCTAGGTGCATTGCTGTCTATGAATTAGTTGGCATTAGATGCATACAGAAGAAAAGTTAGTGCCCGACCGTGGACTATTTAACCAGAGTGTCTATAAAAACCAACAAAAAAATAACTGGCCAATAATATTACTATAATCATTGTCATTTTGTGGAATCATATCCTTTAAAATGAATATAATAACCATGCAAGATTATCAAACAGTGAAAAAGGAGAAGCATTACTAGATTAGGAAGATCTGAAACAGTGACATCCCAACCACATTAGGCTTTTTAACATTATGCTATTTTAGTCAACTGCCAGAACATTCTCAAGTCTCAACTACAAAGTTCATCGACCCTAACCCTTACTTGACATTGGAACAAAGTAAGATTTAAAAAAAAAAAAAAAAAATACAAATTGGTCAGCATAGAAGGAAATAAAAATTGTAATCTTCTTATAGGAGCCACTTTTTAGTGTGTAGCAAGTAGCAACCATCATATCATCTCATCTCTTCGAATACTTCTTGGGAGCCACCATTAAAGAAAGAAAAAATAATTGACCTTGGTATTCATATCCTATTGTTTATGTACTTCATTTTTGTGATTTTTCTTTTAAGTTGTGGACAAAGCAGCATCGAAACTGGAGTTTTAAACCTATACGAGTCTTGTTGGTCAAGCTTGGTTTTTGTTTGTGTCCTTGTGTCTTTAGTTCTTTAACCCTACTATATGAAAGCACCGAAAAACAGGTTGGATCCATTAGTTTTTTAATTCTTATGGGAAAACCTTACCGAGTTACATGGGAAATGAAACACTCAATACCTATGTTCATGTACACAGTGACCCCATGCATGAATCATGATGGGTTTAAGGGGTCAATGATTCAGAATATGGAACTTTAATTGGGAGTACATATTGTACTTCTTGAAGCTTATACAAGCAACAATTGATAGGGCATTTATCCTGAGGCTAATTGATAAGGTCATTGAGTATTTTGAGAATCTTTTTTTTTTTCTTCTCTAAATGATATTTGAGATAATATTTACAGCTCAAATTTTTTTTCCTGTCTTTTTTCTTTTTGGCTAAATCTTTAATTTCATCCCTATTTCAAGTGTGATATTTTGACGGAAAGGAAGTAAATATTCAAAACGTATAAAGACCCTTTTATTTTTAACGAAATAAACACACACATAAAGGAGAGAAAATGAAACAAGACTCTTTAATAACCCCTTTCGATTTAATAAGCATGCTCCAGTAAATTTAAAATGCAAAAGGATACTCCCTCTAACATATTATTCAATCTACCAGTGCAATTACAGTCCAAGAGCATTCTTCTCTTCGATTTTACATTTTAGGTAGGGTTGTTTTGGAAAGTTAAATATTTTTATTTGAAAAATAATATATTAAATATTCACAAAATACAGACAAATGGAATTTTTTTTCCCCCAACAATGTATTCCTAAAGCTTTTTTACCATTAAACTTTTCTTTTAAACGTATGTAATCTTTTCATTTCACACATACTAAATAATTATAACAAACAATGTTAAGAGGTCATGTACCTCGTGAAGCTCTTCAGATAAAGAGTGCATACATAAAAATCCATCCATGAAAGTTACCCATGATAAATGTCAATATTTTGTTCCATTACCTAAAATTTTTAGTTATCTATTTTATTTTAGAATTTGTTAATTTAAAAATGTCAATATACACAGCCGTGAGAACTTTTTAAATTTATTATTTATTTCATTCTAAAGGTCAAATCCATTGATTAAATATTTGTAAAGTTAAATAAAGAAAATTAATCAAAAAAATTATACTATTTCAGGATAATATGTTAAATGATATAAATTCAATATCTTCAAAAAAAAAAAAAAAACTCAAAATTTGTGATTAATGATAATTCTATATAAAAGTTATGAATGATGATACTCATGATACACTAATTCACAAATCAAGTCAACTATGTTAATAAACATACATTTCTTAATTTTATTGATTTTGTAAAATGAATAACTTTCAAAACCTAATATTATTCTTACCATCGGGCCTTGTAGCCTAGTGGCACCCGGTTCCTCTAATAACCGTAACATACATTTATTAATTTTATTGATTTTGTAAAATGAATAACTTTCAAAACCTAATATTCTTTTTACCATCAGGCCTTACAACCTAATGGTACCCGGTTTCTCTAGTAACCGTTAGCGCGGGTTCTATCCCCGCAATAAACAATTACCTAGCCCCAAAAAAAAAAAAACCTAATATTATTCTTTAGAATCAAAAAGTAAAATAAGAGGGGAAAAAAAGCTGCAAGTCATGAATAATCAGGAAAGGTCAACTCCTTCCTCATTATCATGTTTTATTTTACAGCCTCCCAAGACTCTTGTAGTTACAACATACAATCAATAATGAGAATTTCTTTTTTTTTTTTCCCCTCCTACGTTATGCTATAATTACGGGACAACGATTATCATTAAGCTCAGACTATTTGTAAGTGGGACCCACCACACAACTGAGAGGGTCCCACTAGCCCAGCTGGGAAGAAGATCCATGTGGGCCCTCACACCACAACCCATATTTTTAATGATGAGTCATACTCATACAACATGCATGGCAAAACAATTTGTTTGTGTGAATGGCAGAAACTAATCAAAGATCTTTTTTTTAACACATGAAATGAAGGGCTGTGATTATTGTGTTTTGGGCCCATCAGCTACACTGTACGGTCCATTGGGATGGTTGATGAGTCCCAATAAAGAGAGTTTTTGCTTTCTGCTGGTCTGATTTTTGAAATGCAAGCAAGAAAATGATCCACTTTCTGATTCTTCAGAGAGTGGGCTTGTCTGACTTTGACCAGAATGATGAAACAGCTGTTATTTTGGAACTAGGGATAAAAATATTTATAAAATGTTCATGTAAAAGACAAAGGAAAACAATATAAAGAAAATAAAATTTAATTGCATAGTTTATTGATCATAGGTAGGGGTGTCCACGGGTCGGTCCGGGTCGGGTTTGTGTCCAACCCGGAACCGACCCGCTCACATCGGGTGGGACGTTGAACGACCCGCCGCCGACCGCCGGCAACCTCGGGTCGAGTCGGATCGGGATCCGGTGCACAACGGTCGGGTCGGTCGAAGTCGGAGTGAGTTTTACCCTCCAGATCTTCGCCGAATCTTCGCCGAAAATCGCCAAATTTTCGCCGGATCTCGCCGAATCTTCTCTGGATCTTCGCCGGATCTGTGCGACAACCACGGGATCGAAGCAGGAAAGACCACCTCAAGCCCAGATTTGAATGAAAACTTCCATCTCATCGCCGGATCTTCGCCGTTCTTCACGGATCTTCACCGTTCTTCACTGGATCTTCGCCGAATCTGTTGATTTTTCTTCGAATTTGTGTGACAACCACGGGATCGAAGCCAAAAACACCACCTCAAGGCCAGATTTGAGCGAAAACTTCCATCAAATCGCCGGATCTAACCAAAAACTACTAAATCTTCACCGGATTTGAGTGGTTCTAGGTAGATTCGGTCTTCTTTCACGGGATTCGGCGGTCGGATCGGGTTCATCGGGTTTTGGAGAAGAAAACCTGTCATCCGATCCGCCTGAATCGGTTCTTCGTGGCGAAGACCCGCCGCCGACCGTCACCGGCGTCGGATCGGCCGGTTTTCGAGTCGGTCCGGACGGTTTGAACGGGTGGGTCGGTTTTCGGTTTCTGATGGACAACCCTAATCATAGGCTTCATAGCATAGTGTGCACTAAATTTTTCTTCAAATTAGTTTATAATAGATTTTTTTTTTTACCCTCTTAATCTGAAAAAATCAACCAACATGATGTCCAAGTTAGTTGTTAATGGGTTGGGGGCTATGTTGGGTTGTAATTTTATTTTGAGACTTGAGTTTGGTCTAACTTGAGTTGATAGATTTTTCATTCATATGATAATCTATCATATTTATATAAGTTCATTTTATTACTTTTACTTTAAATTTTAATTTTTACTTTGTTGGGTATTTTGAGAATCAGTTTTGAAATATAATTCAGGCATATTATGTGAATTCTAAGTATATAATTAGTTGAAAATTTCTCGACTTGACAAAGTCTGAGTTAGATTGAAAAGACCATCTAACATAATTCAACCCAATTTATGAACACTCTTAGTAGGAAAGTTCCTCCAATTATGTGTGTGTCTCTACACTACATAATAGTCATACACTCTTTTTAGAATGATTTTAAGAATAACGTGGTTGACTGCAATTTTGCTAAGTCAATTCGGAGGATTACTTTGTCCATGCAATTACAACATATAAGAAAATTTAAGGCACAATAACTAACTAACCAGGAAAATTCTGAATTTATCTTACAATAAATTTTCAAACTACAATACATGAGAAAATTTAAGGCACCATAACTAACTAATCAAGAAAATTCTGAATTTTTCTTACAATAAATTTACAAACTACAATATATGAGAAAATTTAAGGCACCATAACTAACTAATAAAGTAAATTCCGAATTTATCTTACAATAAATTTACAAACTACATCATATGAGAAATTTTTAGGCACAACAACTAACTAATTGGGAAAATTCAAATTTACAAACTAACATAATAATAAATGCAGTTAAATATTAAATTCACATTTTCTTGATAATTTAAGCTTTTTGAACAACTTACAACTAATTAGGAAAATTATGAATTTATTTTACAATAAATTTACAAACTAACATAATAATAAATGTGGTTAAATATTAAATTCATATTTTCTTGATAATTTAAGCTTTTTGAAATTTGAACAACTTATAATTTATCATATAAGTGATCCTATGTTTCACACCTATTTTTGGAACCATCCATAATTCATCAAAATTGTTAGGACATATGTGATTTACTTGTTAGGAGCATATGTCACTATTTTATGTAATTGACTAATCTTTCGACAAAACGCACTTTACTTGTAATTGGGTAGATCTAGGATGTGTTTAATACTTTAAGAAACTATGTTTCAAGATCAAGTGTTAAAACCATGCAAGTCTGTCCAAGAAACAAGCTGAAGAAGTGCTGTTCATTAAAACTCGACAGCTAGCTATCTATCGAGACCTGTAGAGTTTTTGAAGCCTGTGACTCGATAACAGCTCGACAGATAGGGTATCTGTTGAGGTTTATGAAAAATAGAATTCCAGTTCTATTTTGACTCCAACCTGTGATTATGTGTTTGAGTTTTTTTTTTCTCACAACCCTAGACATATAAAATGATTATTTTAAGGGCCATTAAAGGGTTCACAAGTTGCACAAGTATTGAGCAAAGTTTGTTCAAGTAAATTGTGATCGGAGACAGAATTTGCCCTAATTCATCATTATTGTGAAGAAGTTGCTGTGTTTGTACACCGTAGGATTTTGTGACCAAGCATCTTCTTGATCTTCATCGTTGATGAATTGAAGAACTTTGCAGCCAATAATCTTCTTTAGTTGATGATTGAAGTCGCGTACTGGGATCCGTGCAATTGGTTAATCACGTACTAGGAGCCGTGCATCAAAAGGAGAAATTGTCACTATAGAACAAGTCCAATTGGGTATTGGGGTAAGGGTTCAACTGTAGGTTGGTATAAGGTACTGGGATTCTTTTACTTGTAACCGCTTGTTGTGATAATAGTGGAATTTCGGGAGTGGTGACCTTAAAATCACTTGGTGGGGTTTTTGCCGTGTTGGTTTTCTCAATTCGTAAACAAATCACCATGTCAATTTATTTTCCGTTGCATACTTAGTTTAATCGGTGATTTGTTTGTGTTACCACGAATTTGCATGTTAATTTGATTAATTAATAAACTTGGCTAAATAATCAATTAATTCATCACAAAGGGTCAATTCGTTTTTAGCCTATCAAAAATAAATATTCGAATATACTTTTATGGTTTGTGATATATTAATTCATATAAAGTAATCAAGTTTGTAATATTTTTAAAGATTGTTCAAAATAATTAAGGGTTTCGTTAACGAGTGTCCTTAGAATAATTATTAATGAAAAATTATGAAGTACTCCCGGAGTACGAAGAAATTGTTAGGGCTGTCCATCCCACTCGCCCAACCTGCCCAAGCTCAACCCGCCGCCACCCAATCCGACGTCTTCGGCGGTCAGACGCGGGTCTGAACTCTCTAACCCGACCCCATGCGAGTCGGTTGTCGGTTTTACGTTTCAAAACCCGTAACACCCGACCCAAATCGAAATAATCATACTCTTTGGCGAAATATAACGAGTTTTGGACCAAATCCGGCAAGATCCTTTGAGATCCGGTGACATTCTGGTGTTCCTCAGCTCCGATCCGGCCATCCCTGGTCTTCCTTCGCTCAGATCCAGTGTTCCTCAACTTCGATCCGGCCACCCAAGTCTTCCTTCGCTCAGATCCGGTGTTATTTGCTCAGATTCACTCAAATCTGGCCAAGATCTACTCTCCTCCTTCACTTAGATTTGCTCAAATCCGGCGGTATTGGGTTAGATCTAACTTAGATCTACACAAATCCGGCTATTCTTAGTTAGATTGGGCTCCGATCTACTCAAATTCGGCGATAATCCATTAGATTCAGTCGGCCTTCAACTCAGATTGACGAAGAGAGATCTTCTCCTCTGCTCGCCTTCGCTCATCATCAGACTCGACCGACCCAACTGTTCGCTCTCCTGAGCCCGGCCGACTCGACCCGTGGTGGTCGGCGGTCGGTTGCGAGTCTATTTTTGTTCCACCCAACCTAAGCGGGTCGAGTCCGGGTTGAGGCCAAAACCGACCCGGATTGACCTGTGGACAGTACTAGAAATTGTGCTCTCTCCTTTCACATTCATGATGAACTCTACCATATTTTTTAATAAGTTGATTCCATTATAAATATGAGAAGAATGAACCTTATTTTTCGTGCTCTATAAATATTTAAGAAGTTCTCATTGTTTTTTTTTTTTTGAGAAACAACAATGAGTGATGTAAAAAAAAAAAGAGTACTCATTGTTAATAATTCATTTCAGGAAGAAAAATGTTAACTAATGCTTTAAGAATAAAATAATAAATATTGTTAACAATTTTTTATATTTACTATAATATCAAAACTTTTCTATTATAATTTATTGATAATTTCCCAAGGACATGACTCTTTTAAAAAATATATAAAACTTAAAATAATTAATTATTTCTTTTTCATAAAATTTTTTAAAATAGTTACTAAACCAATTAATATTTCCCATAAAGTAATTATGGACTCTGAGTTTTACCCAATGGTTTACTATATAAACACTGTGGCAACAATGTTGGGTTCTGGTTGAGTTCAGAGGTGAAATGTACTTCGTGTGTGTTGTGGTTGTGGGTGAGTTGGAATGCACGATTACCACAACCACCACAATATCTACCACTACAATTCTTTCACCTCGCTCCATTGATTCTGTCTCACCTGCTTGCACTAGCCCTTGTTTGTCCACTCACTCACTACTTTCTTTCTAGCTCATTTCTTGAAGCTCGAGCCCAATAAAGAGCATGAAGAAAAATATATATAAAAGAAAGACAAAAAAGAAAGAAAGAGAGAAAGCAACTTATCAGAGCAGAATCCATTCACACGCGACATTGTTGGTAGACTAATACGTACAGCAATCAATATTCTATAATTCTATTGCATGTAGCTTTATACCCTCTTTAAATTCTTGCATGGCAAAGGAAAAAACTTTAATTGAAGAAATAGTTGTAGCATTATTATTTACTGGTGAGTGCACTGAGAGAGTGACAGCTTTTCGTACAAAAGATTAATTTCGCTCTTGCAGTACTTTACTCCCAAATTTGCTCATAAAAGGAATGTACCCGAAAGGTAAAAGTATATATATGGTATATACGTTGCAGCCTCGCTCAAATCTTCTTTGGACTTTGTCAGTGAAATACCAATTCAAAAAACTACTCTTTTTTTTTTTGGTAAATAAAAAACTACTCTTGTACTCTACTAGTGCTGGTTTGATAATAACATTATATCTATAGACAGTACCCACACAAATTAAGTTACAATCCTCTCAAAATATATGGCAAGTGATAATATATATATGTGATAGAAAAATATAAATATAGTAATAGTTTTTTTTTTTTTTTTTTTTCATTGTCCTAACCCACTTAAACCTGAATTTTATGATGTGAAACCACCAAAACTGTTTGGGCTATCCATGAAATAAATTATAAGTTTAGTATGGAGTGCTTTCATGTAAACTATGATGATGCATCTCTAAATTTTTGTGTCTCTATGATTTAGAGTTTATTTAAATACAACATTCGGGTAATATGTTGTGAACAAATTGTTGAAGACATTGGCTATAAATGATTGAGCACATTATATGTAATTGGCGGAAAATATATTCACTAATATAATTTTCTTTTATGTGGAAATATATATCTAAATAAGAAAATATAGGAGGAACATATGTATAAATACAATATCTTATGTCTATAAAGAATTGTACATTTATAAAACATGGTCAACCATAACCTTCAAAGAAAAGTTTATTATTTGGGCACATGTAAAAGTAATATTACTTTAATCATAACTTGAATAAAAAAAAAAAAAAACTACTTAAATATTTAGTATATATAAACCTGTCCCATTTACAAAAAGAAACCGAATAAAATAAATTGCTGAGTGAAATGATATGAATGAAAAATTCATATAAAAGTAATCCTATTCTAATGACAATATTTTACGTGTAGAAATATTCTGGATCTGTTTGGTAGGATGTTTTGAGCAATAATTTTTAGTGTTTAAACAATATTATACATATTTCTACACATTTTTTCATCTATATATATTTCTAAAAATATAAATAATATTATTAGAACATTATTTCCAAATAGACCCTTTATATATCTAAATTTATTATTATATTCAAAAGACAAGGGAGAAGGAAATGATAGAATTCATATACGTCAAAAGAGAGAGAGAGACTATAGTAGATTTTGAACTAGAAGCTTTTTCTTTTTGTGAGTGGACTAGTCCACGCGTGTAAAAGGGAGAGTGGAGTATGAGGTATTATTATCATCACTCCTAGAAAAAGAAGTACTACGTTTCTGCAAATTTCTCAGCTACTACGAGAGCTACGGCGCACCTTTATTTATGCTGTGTTGCCTGTGAGCTCTGTGACATTGAAATGATCCGTATATCCATAAATAAAAAGCTTTGCTTTTCCTTTTACGTTTCAAAGGCCTTCTTCCTTGGGCAGTTAAAATTAGAAAAAAAAAAAAAAAATGTCATTCAATTCTTTCCATGGAAAACGTTTTACTTTGATTTTATTGTATAAAAATTAAAAACTTAAAAAGTGTTCGTTTAAATCTCCCATGATAATAGACTTATTATATTTTTTAAAGTTAAATAAAATAAATTATCCCTACCCTAATCTAATGCACACTAAGATGTTTCATTTTTGGTCGGTAGGTTGAGATTTGAAGTACCCAAATTTTGCGGATCAACAATTATTTTTAAAAATAAAAGATTTATGGTAGATTTTGTGGGCCTGTCAGTGATCTTGCGCAGTGCACAACCAGTTTAATGTAACCGTAGTTGCTCCTGCAGATCAATCCCATCATAACCTTTTTCATTCAAACCTTAATAATTAGTTTTTAACAGTATAATTCTGTTCATTTTCAGTTTTCACACTTATTAAATGTTTAATTCTAAAAATCTGATAAAATGATTTATTTATTGAAATTGTATGTTAATGGTCAAGTGAAAACTCATCCAATTCCTCTCTCACTCTCTCAAATAAAAGAATTAACTATAACTAGTACAATATAAATAAATGCTCAAATAACTTTTTTAATTAGTAACAAACCAATGTGTAATGTTTATGTATTACGATTTGTAATATCAATTGCATATTTTTTTTTAATAAGTAGAGCAACACTTAATTATGTTTTCTCTCTATCCAAACTTTTTTTATGTACATATTATAGAATTTCAATGTATGACATTTATTCTATAGTGATTACTTTTTATCATTAGACAATGTTCAAATCCTAAATTTCTTATTCAAAAATAAAGACTTTATTAGTTGAGTTAATTGAAATCTACAATTATAACAAAATTTGGTTTAATAAATCAACTCCTTTCACTATTATGATCACATAATATACCATCTAATGAGACCTGGGAAATGCTACTATCTAGTTTCTGTTGCACTGGACAAGCCTCATGATTGACACGTGGACATGTGTAGTGTTTGTGTCTAACATCAAATATAAATCAAAAGTAATGCTATAATTATAAACTATTTTACAAACTATTGATGTAGTCAACTTCTTATTGGTTTTCATTTAGGACCACTATCAGTATCATTTTATTATTTACTAATAACCATTCACCACATTAATAGTTTGTAAATTTTTTTGTAAAAAAGTTTGTATCTCTAATCGTTTAGCATTACTCATAAACCAAATCAAAAGGACTTTCTTTCACTAACATTATATAATTTATATTTTATTTAAGTTATATGTATAATGCAATTATGATCACTTATATTTTATTTTGGTAATTAAATTATTCAAAAAAAAGTTTTACTTCATAAATATAAACACACACACATATATATATATATATATATTTTCCTATTTCGTTTTTTCAAGTCGACCCATGCTTCTAATTCCTAAGGACCTAAACTATTATTCGGCAAAAAAAAAAAAACCCTAAACTATTAAGCTCCCTAACAGGCTACTGTGGACCAGGGTAGCAGGAAGCCCAAACAGAGTCTTGACAGCTCATTGATATTTATAGATTTTTTTTAAAAAAAATACTACAAATTTTGGAAAAATGAATTCTTTTGCTTTCTGTCTTTCAGCTCTGTCATCACAGGTTATTTTCATGTATTGGGCTCTGTGTATCTGCTCCCGCCCTTCCCATTTCACCTTCCCTCTACCTTTTATGAACCTAATGTCAAAGTTCAGAAAAAAAAAAGTTAAAACTAAAAACCAAAAAGAAAGAAAAAGAAGAAGAAGAAGAGAATTAAAGGGCAAATTAAAAAAAAAAAAAAAAAAAAAACCCAAAACCAACAATTTGGTGCAATGCAAATTAAAATCAATAGTATCAAATTCAAATATGGAATTAAAGGGCAAAAAAAAGAAAAAAACCAAACCCAACAATTTGATGCAATGCAAATTAAAATCAATAGTATCAAATTCAAATCTTTTACCAAACAAATTCAAATCTGGAATTTAAGGGCAAATTAAAAAAAAACCAAACCCAACAATTTGATGCAATGCAAATTAAAATCAATAGTATCAAATTAAAATCTTTTACCAAACAAATTCAAATCTGGAATTTAAGGGCAAATAAAAAAAAAACCAAACCCAACAATTTGATGCAATGCAAATTAAAATCAATAGTATCAAATTCAAATCTTTTACCAAAAAAATAAACAAATTCAAATCTGGAATTAAAGGGCAAATAAAAAAAACCAAACCCAACAATTTGATGCAATGCAAATTAAAATCATTGGTACCAAATTCAACTCTTTTACCAAAAAAAAGAAAAAGAAAAGACAAATTCAAATCTGACCCACTCGTACCAATACAACAATGGCTCTAAACATTCTCTCATAAGAGATAAGACCTCGTAATCGTAAATGATAGTATAACTTTTTACACACTCTGAAATTGGTCTTCAATTTTAACAGTTGATGTTTCCCACAATTCCACAAAATGTAATTATGAAATTCCAATCCTTATGGGGCCCACTAGTTTGGTGGGCCTTGGTACTACGTAGGTACAAAAATGTCACGTTTCGAGTAATTGTGTAGTGTGGCCCATAATTCAAGTCTGGTTGTATTAGCCACGAGACTCTCCCAATAAATAAACTCAAAAAACCACCACACTGAGAAAAACCCCACAAATAAAAAATTTGTTTAACCTTTGTGTTTTCTCAGTGTTTCAAGCTAAGACTTTCAGTCTTTCACACAGAGAGAGTCAGAGAGAGAGAGAGATAGAGATAGAAATGCCTGAGACTGTGTCTTCAGGCTCTTCTATTTTCTTTGGCCTATAATGAACACAGACCCAAACCTCTTCTTCTCAGAAGAAGATGGCTCATTTTCATCTTCATCAACAACAGCAATATGAAGAATCAAATGCACAGATAGAGGAAAACCCAACTCTTTTATTGGACGCTCTTTATTGCTCAGAAGAGCACTGGGAGGAAGATGAACAAGAAGAAGTTGAAGATAACTATCATTGCAATAGCTATAATAAGCCAAACCCTTTTCCTGTTTTGCTAGAACAAGACCTTTATTGGGATGATGAAGAGCTAATCTCTTTGTTCTCAAAAGAACAAAAAAATGAAGTCTTTGAAAGTCTCAACACTGATCCATATCTAGCTGGGGCAAGAAGAGAGGCTGTGGATTGGATTTTAAGGGTCATTGAGCATTACTCTTTCTCTGCTCTCACAGCTGTTCTTGCTGTCAATTACTTTGATAGGTTCCTATTCGGCTTCCAATTTCAGCAAGGGAAGCCATGGATGACTCAGCTCGCTGCTGTGGCTTGTCTATCTCTTGCTGCCAAAGTGGAAGAGACCCAAGTGCCTCTTTTGCTTGACCTGCAGGTTTGTACACTTTTGAATGAATCTTGGTTGTGTTTAATCTTGTGTTTCTTCTTCTCTGTTTTATTCAATCTAGTTGTCTTTGTTTTGTTTAGGTGGATTTGAGTAGGTATGTATTTGAGGCCAAAACGATTAAGAGAATGGAGATTTTAGTGCTCTCAACGCTTCAATGGAAAATGAATCCTGTAACCCCACTTTCTTTTCTCGATTATATCACAAGGAGGCTTGGTTTAAAGAACCATCTTTGTTGGGAATTTCTAAGGAGGTGTGAGTGCATTCTTCTCTGTGTCCTTTCAGGTTAGCCATCCAATCCAATCCAATCCAAATTTTCCTTTTACTTATTGCTATTATAGATTTACATTCCATATAACATGCAACACCATGAAAACCTCAAATTGTTGAACTTTTTTTTACTTTTAATCCTTAATTGCAGATTCTAGGTTCATGTCTTATCTCCCATCTGTTGTGGCCACTGCTACAATGCTGCACGTTGTTAATACTGTAGAGCCTTGTCTTATTGTTGAATACCAAAACCAGCTATTGGGTATTCTCGGAATCGACAAGGTTGGTATCCTTAAACACTTCAAATCACATAAAAATTCATTTTTTACAATGTTTGAAAATGCAAATCTGATTATGTCCTTGCTCTAATATTATTTATAGCAAGACAAAGTAGATGAGTGCTGCAAGCTCATCTTGGAATTGGCATCAAGAGGCAATGGCAATCCGTCCAACAAGCGCAAGTTTGGCTCTTTACCAAGCAGTCCAAAGGGTGTAATGGACGTGTCATTTAGCTCTGATAGCTCAAATGATTCATGGGCTGTGGCAGCTTCATCAGTCTCTTCCTCACCTGAGCCTTTGTCCAAGAAGAGCAGGGCTCAAGACCAGCTTTTACAGCCACTCAACCATCCAAGTTCAGATATTCTCAGCATTCCTCGTTAGCTAGTTCCCTAAATTCACTCTTATGGACTACATAGTCTTGTATGTTTAATAATCAATATTGTTCTTTTATATATGTCCAAGTTAAATTGCCTACCATCTCTGCATTGTTTAGCCAAGTCCAATTTCGTGGCTAATATATACCACATATGACTTAGAGCACAATCTTGTAAAGGATTGGTTGGGAGATTTGGGAGCAGAGATGGTTGGCATTTTATCCGGAAAGAAGTAAAGGACTTGAACATAGTAATGAAGAGTACCTACTCGCAGTTATATATTTACCTCTCTCCTCTTTATGGTCCATTCTCATGAACACACAAAAATCTTTATGTTGGTAACTTGCTTCAAATCAAAGATTTTCAAACATGTGACGGACCAAACAAGCAAAAAGAGTGATTTGTTTCATTCATATTGTCATGTATATATATAGTTGTTTGCAATTTAATATTGGACAAACTTACAATTCAACATAGAGAAGAAAATGTGGAAATGTACATTCTTAAATTCATGTACACTTGGGCCTGTTTGGTATTTTATCTCAAACTTGCATTTTCACATTTTCAACAACATTACACACATTTTTACATATTTTTTCATCTACATGTATTTTAAAAATCTACAAATAGCATTATTTAAACTACTTTACCAAACACTCTTTTAAGACGTGTAAACGTGGTCTACACGTGGTCGAATTGAAATTAGTTGAAATTAGTTTGCTGAGAATTTAGAATCGGACTTAATTTGGGGATAAAAGGGTGTTGTATAAATATAAATATAATGTGATTGTGTCAAATCAAAATGGTGAATGGAGGGATAGCTTTACTATAGAATTGTGGAAACGAGAGGGAAATTAGGGAATGCATAGAAAGGGTTTTGGTTTTGCATGTGAAGGTTGGAACATGCTGTCGGCCACTGGTTATTTTTTGGCTTTATTTTTGTGAATATCATTTTGGGGGGTTTGACCTCGTTGGAAGAGCTAAAATTTTGAATGACTGTTTGAAATTTGCCTAATGACTGGCACTGCAGTAGCTTAACCAGCTGTAACAACCGCCCAATTTCATATTTTATGCATAGTATTTTTCACTCCCTCCTATGTGCTTCCTCTGTTTTGCTTCTCATACACGCAAAGATCTTTAAAAAAGTGGGGAAATAAAAAACAGTGATGTATTTTTTTTTACTCTAGTGATATGGATGATTATGATTAGATTAATTTACTTTCACTTGGATTGGATGATAATATCATTTTTACCCTTTTTATTATGCATTTATTACTCTCGGAACATAATAAATGTGACTCCGTTATCTCACATTCATGATACTTTATTATGATATCATGAATGTGAGAGGATTATTACTTTTGATATTTTTGGATGATTTCAGCATTCTCAAAGTGCATTTCTGATCCGGAGAGTTAAAAATTTTCATCAATGATTCTACTAATATAACAGTGTCTACGTTGCTCCCTGCTCAACTGGTCAATGAAAGCTACTAGAGAGACATTCATAATGCATCATATGACATTTTGTTATGGTCCTCGAAATAAATAGGATGAACTGCCAAACAATATGTGAGTAGTTTAGATGGTGAACATCTAGTATTCATTGCATTCCTGCTGAATTGGCAAAGAGACTATATTTATTAAACCTTGATAAGATGTGGGCCAATTTTAGTTAGATTGTCGAGGCAATGAATGCATATTTCTCCTTGCTTGTTGAAACTTGAAAATAAGAATACTTATGTTATTTTTTTTTTTATTTTTTTATAAATAAAAAAAATACTTACATAGTTTTATATTCCATTATTATACTGGTTAGGTCATATGGGTCATTTTTTCTTTGCCAAGTAGATGAGAAGGGGATGGAAAATTAATAAAAATCTCAGCAATTGTAAATAACAAATGCCCCACTTGAGTAAACAATTAGGCCAGTCGATCTTGCTCCAGAATTGTTTATAAAAGACACACACAAGAAGGCTTGCATGTGCTTTCTACAACTTTAATCTAAAGCGAATCATGACTCGGCTTTATTCCCCAACCTAAATAGAACAAGTAGCTAGATTTCTTATGAAAAGCTTTCTCTAATAAACTAATTTGTATAATTGTATTTTTTTTTACAAGATAGAATTCTTCTATAGCCTAAAGTGTATATGTGTGTAAAACTCTCTCCTGTGTATATGTGTGTAAAACTCTCTCCTGGAGACTTAAACCTTAACCCTTGCCCCCCACAAACACTTATACTTATGGAATGACTATCGTACCAAGGGTGTGTGGTGGTATAATTGTATTGTTGAGTCTATTAAAATATTTTAATTTACCGTAAAACTCGGAGTTCTATAAAATATAAACTCCTTTCATTTTCGTTTATACTTGATCATATCACTTATGTTCACTTGTGTGTATGTTTGGATTGACTTATTTAAGTTAAAAATATAATTATACTAAAAATATTTTAAAAATCATATATAAGCAAATAAATTATTAAAAAATTAAAGCTAATTCAGACTTGTGTGGCCATAGCAAGTCAACAGATTGAAATTTGAAATTAAGAGACTATGTAACTCCGTTGCTCATAACATTGCTAGACATATTAGTAGGTTTTTGGTGTGGAAGGAAAATGTTCCTTCACACTTCAATGCTGTAATTTTAGCCAATATGGTTGTTTCTCTTGAATAAAATGGCAGTCTTCTCAAAAAAAGAAATTGAAATTTGAAGTAAAATATGTTTCATTTTGTAGTCCTTGCCTATATTTTTCTTTGTTCTTGTTACTCTACCATTTGTAAAATTGAAAGGGTAATATATCGAAAAAACAGGATTAAATAGAAACATTATGTAAAGTTGGAGAATCAAAAGTGTACATTTTTTTTATAAATATTTTTATTCTTTCATAGGAAGGGAGTGAGAGATTAGGAAAAAAGGGGAACCTAAAAAGAAAGTACAGGGCTAAGCCGCATTAGCCACGTAAAGGTTCCGTAAGAGAAGATTAAAAGGAGAAAATGGATGCAATTAGATCCACCAAAAACAAAATCCACAAAAAGGAAAAAAGTTGAAAGGTGGGGAATGTTGAAATTGGGGGACAATATCTTTTGATTTTGTTGGAGATGTCTTTGTTGTTCCTTTGTTCTTTGCTTTTGGTAGTTAGGAGTGTAATGTAGTGTATTTCAACTCAAAAAGAAAAAGTTAAAAAAAAAAAAAAAAAGACAATGATAAGATATTGGATTATTTGATCTAGAGAGAAAGGGAGAGGAGAGAGTAAATTGGTTCCAGTGAACATCTTCTCTTCTTTTATGGACACCACCATCTTTAAAGTTTAAAACTCCACACATAGCTCACCCTTTTGACCTAGTGAGTAGCGAGCACTAAAGTTTAACATTAGATTAGACAATATATGATTATAAATTCATGTGTGGGAAAGACTAGGCTTCCATGTTGGAGCAGACCTTATAAATTTTATTATATAAATCTAATAAACTAATGTTTAAAATTAAAAACAAAAAAATAAAAAATAATTTCGTATTTTATTGATGTGATTGATTTTTATCTTAGTTCGTAAATTTTTTATAATAAAATTGATAGCATCTTTAATATTTTTACTTTTTAATTCATCTTTAAAGCTTAAGCTTGTGAATGATTTTCCTAATTGATCCTTGTATTTCTTTTCCTTGAATAGAGGAGTAAATTAAAAAGTTGGATTATTTTATATAGAGCCAATGTGAGACAACTATGGACGTCTATAGCTCTACATTGATTTACTACATTAAAATATGCCAAGAATAACTAAAGTCCATAGAGTGACTCTCAAAAAAAAAAAAAAGTCCATAAAGTGGAAACGCCTGAGGAGCCAAATCTAATTATTAGTCACTAATTATATTATTTATATGCAAAGAGATGCACATGTAGAGCCACTTTAGTCATAATTGGAGTTAGGAAATGGTGAGGTTGGTGAAATTTCCATTCAGTCCATGGAATTGGACACGAAAATAACATGTGATCATTTTAAAAGCGCTATATTCATATTACATTCAAAGCAATAGAACAATATACCGTATCTCAAATCCTAAATGCTTAGGAAAAGCCTAATTCGACTTGTCTCTACAGTTTATTTACTTAAATTTTCTTTTACAAATCAATTTCCCTTTGAAATACTTCGTACTGGTAGTCTGGTATGAACACAGCAATTTCTTAAAGTTTACGGCCCCATAACTCATTGGCCGAAATTCATTGTGTGCCAAGAGGCTTTTTCATCACTTGCTATGACCTATATTCACATAATTGAGCCTCGATTTTAAAAATTGTATATGACTATACTTTGTGGCAGTGCTCAACGTAGCCACTTAATTCTTTTTGCCTTACATGGGAACATCTATTTAATTTACTAAGCTATGATTGGATTTGGGGACCTTGCAAAGGCAAAATTATCGAATTACAGAATTAATCAAGCGAGACTGTTTGAGACCTAAGATTAATTCGTGAGAAAGAAAGGACATAATTGGTTCAACAGTTGGCGACCCTAGTTGGCTTCTAGTCTCTGGGACCTCTTGAATAACATTGTCATATGGTCATACCAAATGAAAGCACTCAACAGCTAGCTATTGCTAGAGAACACAGTTAAAGACTTTTGTTTCCTCAATTTTAATGAAAATAAAGAAAGAATCAATACAGAGATTTATGTGATTTAATAGTTTGTCTACACCTTCAATAACAAGCGGCTGATAATTCCATTATGTGTAAGATTAGGGTTTACATTGTACTTATAGTGTCGGTCTATAAGACTCCGAAATTTTGTTACTTTTCCATTCCGAATAGGCTTCCAAATCTGTAAAATAATTCTGATTATTCAGTTTGGTAAAAAATACAAACTTTTATTTATTTATTATTTTTTTCTGGTGGATTTTAGAACTTATCACATTGTGGATTTAAAAAACCTCACATAGACTTGAGGTTATTTTTCATAAGTAAAAGTATTTTGTTTCTTATTTCGTAAAAATAAACATGTTCTGCTTATTTGATGTTTTCTGCCACACAAAATTTATTACCTCAAAAAAAATAGAACAAGTGATGGGCTAAATCGAGCCTTCGAAGTTTTATGAAGTGGGGCCATTCTAGGAAGATTCATAGTGTGATTGCAAACATAAGAAGTCGAGGGATGGGACAATTCACAATTTGATTCATCATCATTTTACTAGGAGATCCACGTTGCATGCGTGAATGGCATAAATTGAGAAGACAAGTTTAATTTGTTATTGTATATTTCCAGGTTATGGTGCAGACAAGTTTTTTTCAATTTCTTGGGGGTTTCCTTTGTTGCAGAGAATTGCTGATAACATATTAATATGCACCACATGATGAGCATCCAATGGGCCTAGCCTCTGGGCTGGGCTCCAAGTTTCTGACATTAGGGGTCACAATCTCAGGAAATGCCAAACGTGGCATACACTGTATTATACAGCCATGCAAATAGAGACAAGTCCTGCATTTAGTTGACCAGTGTGCGTAACTGCGCTCTGTAATGGACAACGGAGGGAACGTTTTTTATTAATCTGATGAAATAAGCTCTACATTATAAAGCCAAACCACGCACCGTACCGTACAAGTGGTCCAATGGTCAATCTCAATCAGCAATGGTTGGACAAGTGGTCCAACGGCTACAAGTCCATTGGCGATTTCCATTGAGAATTTAAGAACATTCGGACTCAGAATATATTCTTGGCTTGGCCAAATTATAACTTACCTATAGTTTGGTCGAAATTTAAGTTACCTATTTGTAGTTTAAAATTTGACATTTTACCTATCTAAGGTTAGCTCAGTTATAGTTTCGTAATTCGTCTCTGTTAAAAATATAGTTAAATATGTAATTTTGCTATACTTTTATGTCATTCTCTTCTAAAAATACAAAAAACATAAAAATACAAAATCAAATAAGATTAAAAAAAATTTAGCGGGACATTTGCATTATAGGATTTCAAATCACAAGTAGACAATTTAAATTTTGGTAAAACCTTAGGTGGGTAAAATGTTAAATTTCCAACCACAGATTGGCAATTTAAATTTTGGTTAAACCACAAGTGGGTAAATTGTAATTTGCCCTATTAGCTTTGTATTAAGAGCTAGCTGTAGATTAACATGTTAGGGTCAAAATCATAAAAACCGTGTGAAGAAATCAGCTAGTTTTAAAACTATAAGGAAAATGTTATTGGTTGCATTAAACTTGGTGGAGATTATATATATATATATTCACTAGTTCCAAACTCACGCAATGAGTGAGAAAATGTAATATAATTATTTTGTAAGAATATAAAGTAAAATTTGTAGATTAATTAGTGTATGTGTTATTTAAAAATAATTTTATATTTTATAAGTTTCATGTAATGGAACATATAATGTGTTTTTTATTCAATATATATGAAAAACGTAATTTTATAAAAAGATTTAAATAAAATTGTAGTTGTTAGGCCCAACAATATATGTCTATGTATATATTGGGCCGGGAGTCCAATCCGAGGACATAAAGTAGTCCGAGGAGGGGTGAACATTATCAGGGGAGTTCGTGTTAGTAAGTGAAGAGGTTAGTTTTGATCATAAGGGTCCATGTGGGTGGTCCAAGGACGAATGCCTTCTCGGTTGATCAAAGCCGAGGTCCGAAGGGGTGGTCTACCATTTCGGGCAATGTTTCGGGAGATTCTATTGATACAGATAAGTATCACAGAAGCACATGATAGAGGGAAGTCCTAAAATATCTAAAGAGAAAGCTGCTACTACCGCATTGAATGCTCTGCACCTAACCATCTGGCCGCATTAATGTGGAGGTGATGCCTGAATAGTAATTTTCAACCTTACAGTTATTACCAGGGATTTCAGGAAGGTGCTGATGGGACAAGGATTAACACCAGCAATTTAGCCTACGCGTGGAGGGTAGGGATGAAAGAAGGAAGGTAGTATAAAATAGAAAGAAGACCCTGAAGGAAAGGGATCGGAGAATTAAGAGAGAGACTGTAGCAATGAGAACTATACTTGTAATCAACTCCAAGAATTATATTCAAGAACTGATCTCCTCGGACTGTGCCAATGACGATTTTCATTAGATACAACTAGTCTATTTTTATTTTATTGTCATTTGAACACACTATAATCGTTACCTAACTTATTAGAGCCTAAGTTTCCAACCCACTTTCTACAAATTCATTGTATTGGGTTCTTTGGGCCTAGATTCTTTTAACTTTTGGGCTTAGGACTCAAACCGTGTCCTTACAAAAATAATTATAATATATATATATATATATATATATATATTTTTTTTTTTTATAAATGGAGAACATGTTATTAAAAAGATTTTTTTTTTATATATATAAAAAAATATACAATAATTAGTTGACTAATTTGAACATATCCAAGAATATTAAAAAAAATGTACACCTCCATTTCATATAACACATGTAACATTAAGTTTAAATTATTATATAAGTTTAGAATTGTAGCATTTTTTTTTTCAAAATATTAGTGAAATGCCTATATTATTGAAACTTGAATTTTAATGTAATATTTTGAATATTTATTATTTTTATTTATTTTTTAGAACCCATATCTCTAATTTCTAATGCCTATTTTATTTCTATTTTTAGCACCAAATAGACCAAAGTTGACTGAAATGAACCAAAATAGACCGAAGTGGACCAAATTGGATTGAAATGCTATCCTTTATCTTTTGAATATTACACATATATAGTGTTTGATACTGGTAAATAAACCAACAACGTTAATTTAAATTTTTAATGAAACCAGTTCTAGGCTGATGGAACCTCTTTTTATTTTTTGTTAGAAGCTGATGGCACCTATTTTTATCTTCTGTCTCCAACTGTCTCACTAAAAGTATGAATGGGGAAAATATATACATATATCTCCTAATGAGGCCAACAATGTCTATTCTTAATAATCAAAAATTGCCTTATAAATTGTTGGACCGACACGAGTTTGAGTAATGATACTAAAAGATGATAAGGAAACATCAAAAGAAAAGCTGATAACTAATATTTATATAAGAGGAAATTGTAATCGAGTGTCAAGGGGCATAGTATGTTTCATACTTTTGATTTCATTCTACTGTGTGAACCGATTTCTTCCATTGGGGGGGTCTTGTCTGAAATAACAGTTCTATTATAAAGCTCTGCAAATGACTTTTGGGCCTCAACCTAGTGAGTCCCTATATGTGGGGTAAAAAAGAAACGGTCATTGCTATATTTTTAGGGTGTGTCTAGGGATGGCAATGGGGCGGGACGGGTCCGAAGTATAGGGTTTTCGCCCCCGCCTTGCATGACGGGGAAATTTCTTACCCCATCCCCACCCCTTGGGGCCCCACGAAGACTTGCCCCACCTTGTAAAACTCTATTTCTTATTAATTTGCCCACAACTATTACAATTGTTTTTAATAAAACCTGTTTCGTTAATAAAAATATACTTGAAATTACGAATAAATTTATCCCATCAAATCAAACTAATTTTTAGCAAAAATTGAATAATATTGTTAAAGTGTTTAACAAGACAATATCCCAACAAAAACAAAAATCTCATAATACAAAATCAATGATTCAATAGTACATAAATTTTTTTATATGAAAGACAAAAGAAAATGTTAAAATTGGTATCTTATTTCTAACCTTCCTAGAGAAAAAAAAAGTGTGAAAAATAGTAGAGTTTTAGGGTATGAAAAGTTTACCATTTAACTCTTATTAATGCAAGGTGGGGTGGGGATGGGTTAGGGCGGGGCGGGTTGAGTCTAAAAAGTCTAAATCCATTCCCACTCCGCCCCGTGGTGTGGGGTTAAAATCTTACCCCATTCTCACCCCACCACCTTTGCGGGGCCTGCATGGGGCGAAGCGGGGAGGGGTGGGTCAAGCGGGGCGGGGCAAAATTGCCATCCCTAGTGTGTCCAAGCTAAAAACCTTGCCACCCAAATCATTAAAATTTGGCAGTTAAGTGCTAAGTGGCATTCAGCCATTTGGGTAAGGCATGTTAAATGTCTGGTTCCTTTTTTGGCATAGATCATCTAACCCTATTTTCATTATACATTTGTATTGTTCGAAGGCTCTAGGAGAGGTTTTGAGTAGAATTGAACTTTGGTTGCTTTCAACCAGGAAAAGTGTTATTAAGTGCTTATAGAGATGTAAAATTTTGATAAACGATGGAGCAGGTAGCTGCTGAATTCTGACCCAATCAGCAAACCCACCAACAATTTCTGAGGCCTAAGTCTTTGCCTGTGACACTTCTAGTTAGCAAGTTGAAATAGAAAAATATGGAGCCAGGTTTCGACCAAGAGGCAAGTTAGATTTAGGGTGGCAATTAATGTTGCCGGGTTGTGTTTGTATCGTGTTCAAGTAGAGGTTTTTTTTTTTTGATAGGAAGACTGAAAACTATATTAAGAGGAAAATGAATTTGTTACATCATGGATAAGAGATTGCTCAAGAAAGTAAGGATTCTCTTCAATCCAAGCGGTGAAATCCGCAACATTAGAAGCATGTTTAGCTAGTAGGTGGGCATGTTTATTACCCTGTCTCCTAACATGAGAAAACTCAACCCCACGGAATTCCCTACATAGGTCCTGTATCCCTTGTATTACTGCAGCAACAGAGAAAGGCAGAGAAGATGCTTCGCATAAGGCCTGGTGGATAACAAGTGAGTCACCTTCAACAATAAAATCTTGAATGCCAATGTCCTTTGCAAACAGTAACCCTGCTTCATAGGCCATGGCCTCTGCCTCAACAGCACCCAGTGGAGCTTTTATCTTCTTGCTCAAAGCAGCCTCAAGCCTACCCTTGTCATCACAGATAATCACACCAACACCCGCTGTTTTTTGACCCTTGAAAACCGCCCCATCAACATTTACTTTGAAGCCATGTACTGGAGGTGGAGCCCATGTAGCTTTGATTTCATCCCCTGATGTTGTGGTACCCATGCATAGGTTAACCTAAATACGACCCATTTAATAATTATGAGAAAACTCTTCAACCTTAACATAACATTTTTATTAAGCTGGTTGATAAGACATAACCCACATCACATGCTTTATAAACAAGTTTTGTTGAATTGTCACAAGCATGACTAGTCTCAACTGTTTAAAGATTTTCACCCACAATGATTAACATATGTTTATATTTTGCAAGAAAAATATATTATAATTATAAACAAATAAATCCTATTCCAATTGAAATTTTGAAATGTATAGTGCTAATATGAAAATGAATCAAACATATTAAGTCAAAATAGAAATTTTAAAGCTTAAAAAAGACCAAAATTAAAGCAACCTGTAACTTTAAGGGTTAAAAGTGTACTTTAGTATAATTTCATAGAATCTAAATATTTTTATTTCAACCCAAGAAGTTTCATTTAGATTTAGAAATATATAATTTAAGAAAAATAAAATGAAAGAATTGGATGATTTCAGTGGTTTTGAATGACTCATGGTTCGGACATTATGGTTAAAAAAATATTCAATTACAGATTAATTTAAAATTTCATTCACATACATATAAAGAGAGAACTTTATATGTTAGCCCATATATATGTTAATACATGTCCAGAACACCCAGCATAGGCCTTTCACATTGTTAATACTGTTCTTCCTGCTTGATAAGTTTTTTTTAAAGGTCTACGCCATTGGCCCGTTAGACCTTTCGTTACGGCTTTTATTATTGTGTGTTGATGGGCTTCAACACGAGAGACAAAATAAACAATATGTCTATGTGAGATTTGATCACAATTCATTTAGCTTTGTACAATTGAAGTTGTTGCGTGAAGCCTTTTTAATGTTCAAAGCTCTAGCTACAAAAATATCTTTTGCACTAATTTTCGCATATTTGCTTTTAATAATTAGTACTTTTTCACTAATGAGAACTCATAAACGATGCTAAATGCTATCATTTCTGGAGTGCTTCCTCTTAAAAATGGCTCAAATGAATACTGGTAAAGCTTGAGGTGTATGTTGTGGAGGTCCATTGGGTCTATAAGCTAAATAATAGTAGATGTATGATGTATTAGGTTTATGTGTGTAAGCCTAAAGACCCAATTATATTGTAAGCCCATGTATATCTAACCCTACTTCGTAATCTCTATTTAAACATCGTTTAAGACTTCCTCCATGGATATAGGCCATTAGGCCAAGCCGCATAAACCTAATATTTATAAAAGTAAGAACTAACCTTGCCTTTTTCTCTAATTCCTTTTGCATTGATGTAAGTGGATTTTTCCCCCTTGTATATATGGAGGGGGAAAACATTTTTTAAACCAAAACTAAAGTGTTTGGAGCAACGTGATCATAGTACATGCCCAAAGAATCTAAATTTAACTAAATGAAACATTATAAAAGGGTTCTAATAGAAAGAAAAAAGAGAGTAAAAAACCATAATTCTTGTGGCTGATTTGATTCTCGTTTGGCCTTAAGGCATTTCCGCACTTATTTAGTTATTTACCTCTCCTAAGCAGTAATTAATCGCGATCCTTATAATTCAAATCTCAATTTTTTTCGATGATAAAAGATTTTATTAATGGTTTATTATTTATCTTTACAACAAATATATATATATATATATATATATATATATTCAAAATACACCTATATTATTAACAAAATTAATGGGCCCCCGGCCCCTGCAATGACGTTGCTGGACCAAAATTAAAGGGACCTTTGCGCTTTATATATTGGGGACAAGATCCCCTGATTAGGCAAGCACAATTAAGCTCCTGAGATGGGACTAGGGGTGTCAATTCGGAGGGTGTCAAATTCGTGTTGTGTCAAGATAGGGGTATTCAACTAAATTACTTAACCTAAACTTGACTCATTTAATAATCGTGTTATGATCCTTTAACTCTAACCCGACCTGTTAATAAGGCGGGTTGACCTGATCCAACCCACTTGACATGCTTAATAAACGGGTTGTGTTGGGTTGACATGAATGTAACACAACCCATTTCAACCTGAATAATATTAAATATAAAATCCATCAAGAAATAAATTTTTTTTTTTAATCCCAAAAGTAGTGCATACATTTCAAGTCTTCAACCCACATTCAAAATAATATAGTTCAACAAAAATATAACATCTATCTAGAAACGAGTTCTTTACACTCCAAAAGAAGTACATACACTTCAACCCAAATTCAAAAAAACATAGTTCAACAAAAGTATAATATCCTCAGGATTTGTAAAGTTTCAATTTCCAATTATATCCCTTGTAAGTTTTTGTAATTACTCACTTTTCTTTTTAAATTTAAAATATAGGTTGGATATAAAAAATATTTGACAAATTTAAAATAAAATATATTTATTTGTTATACGAGTTAAACGGGTTGTGTTAAATGGAACATTTCGGGTTAACACAAATAAATTGGTGTGTCAAACATGTCTATTGCGGGTTACACGGGTTGATCCGCTTATAACACATTTTTTATAATGTCACTTTTGGGTTGATTTGTTTATGACTCAAACCTGCTAAGGCCCAACCCTAACCCACAAAAATCCGTGTTGAGTTCGTATCATGTTCATAGGTTGAGTCGAATATTGACACCCCTAGATGGGACTTACGTACGTTTGCCACGAGGCCCAACTACTTTTAGAGCTTTTTGAATTCAAAGGCTAAAACCATCTAGTTGAATGATAAATCATAAAGTGTTGCCTTTTTCTAGGTCCATGGTGCCGATATAACTTATCACGTTTGTCTACAAGGCTAGCACTCACTACTGTGATCAAACCTTTGAGAGGGGACTGATCTGTCACCTGTGTGATAAAGTGTAATGCGAAGTAGACCTCATTTTTCATTTTTTATTATTATTTAAAATAATTGTTGAAATAATTTGTTATGATCGGAACATCATCTTTTTTTTTTTTAAAATCTAAATCTATTACTAATGCCATTTTATTATGTATGAATCATAACAAATCATATCAATAACTATGAAAAATATTGTGTTCTTACAATTTTTTCTAATTAAAAAAGGGGGGGCGGGGGGTTTCGCGCGGACTCATTGACTCCATGTCACCTAGTGGTAATTAGTAATACCACGTGTATCACTGGAGCCTTGATAAGACTATTATCGTGAGTACAACACATTTGTGAAAGTGTCATTGCTCGAATTGCTAAACTGTTGCCAAGTAGTATGTGAAAAGATACGAGGACTTCTATCACCCAGCCACACCCTGCGTCGGTATTGCAGCCCTTACATTTGTTCCCTTGATAAAATTGCTTCCTTGAGGTGGGTCCGTGCTCCGTGGTGCAAAAGTAACTTATCTAATAGGTTTAGCCATCGAGACAAGCATTGTCCTAGAATATTAATAGGGCTCATCACGCACTAGCTTGGAAAAGCATATGGAAAAATGAACTTTACAAACACAATTTCAGAAACCTCAAACTTTGTAATTATTGAGATAGGCAATTTGCACATCGATCTCATGTTTGTGTCGTCTAATCTGATGGTGAAACGCCCACCTCTTTGTGATAAAAGTTATAGACACTGGCCCGTAACTTTGGTGCTAAACTGCTAATTTTAGAGATACTTGTAATCTGTGGGATGGACACCCCATTTGTTGGTTCCTTCTAGATTTGGATGGCCAAACCAAGTGATTACGTTTTTCACTTAAAAAAAATAGTCAGATATTTGAAGAAGTTTGAATACCCTCATTAATTTCTCAAAAAAAAAAAAAAAAATGATGCCCAAAATAGTGAGAAGTCCCGGTTTTCTAAAGAACTACCCTAAATTTAGCTAGATTACTATTTCTTTCTTTTTATGTTATTGTTTGTGTGTGTGTGTGTTAGGTTAGGGTTTTGTTTGGTTTCTAAATTGAATCTTTGTGGATCAATTAAAATCTAGATGTTTGTTAAGAGAGACGTATCAAGTTAATAGATTAATAAACAAACAGATTTAAGAGATAACAAAGCAAAATCTGGAAATTAAGGGCTTTGGAGAACGAAAGACGTATGCATGCTTATATAAGCATGCGTATTCACAGTTAGCCCGACATGCACCAAACGTTTTATTCCCTTATATGATTCATGTGAATGAATGTCTAAACAAACAGTAAGCTCCCATGTGTATGTTGATATCATTAATTAGGGTTTCTTTCTATAGTTGATGTGATTAATTAATCATATTTGGCTTTCAATATTTTTTATGGGATCATTGACTTTTTAGATATGATCTATTTTTACAATATTCGAATGCATTTCCTTTTTTAGGTATGACGTGACTCTTGAGGGAATTGAGTAAATATGAGTTGAAATTTGTTAGATTCCATTCGTTAGGTGATCATTCATAATTATAGAACTTTAATTTAAATGAAAATTTTCTTTTTGATCATTAAAACCTAATTTAATTGTAGGTTCTAGTTAATTTAATTGGTAAAGTCTTTTATCGTTAAATAAAAGATTTCGAAATTAGTGTCTTCGTTTAGTAATAAAGAGCAATCATCAAGAGTGGACGTCATACGTTGATCAAATTCTATCTTTAAAAAAACCCTAATTTAATTAATTCCTAGTTTTCAATGAAGTTTCATTTCAGATCATCGATTTACTTGATTAAAGTCATTTTTCTACTTTATTTAATTAGACAGCATTTGGTGTCTAACAACCTCTCAACCTTGTATCCTAACTTTTGAACTTGTATGGTTAAGTTAGACCTATCCATACATTAATCAAAGTGGTTATTAATTGAATCTAAATTAATAAGTGACAACTTACGACTATTTTCTCCACCCCAACATTAGAGTTAGTAGCATATTATTCTCTAGTCCATGATTAAGATGGTCTACCAATAGTGTCACTCATGCACGTGGCATGTTAACATTGAAGAGTTAGGAATTGAGGCACTCACACCTAAAAGACTATTGTAAATTCCACCATGGGAAGAGTCGGAAGACCCACCCCTCTAACCTACTTCAGTACTCTCCAGAAAAACCCATCATCTGGGTATTTTAATGACCATTGTGTGAAATGGAAAGAATTTTAGGAATTTAATTAATGAAAAATACTCGTTTGTTAGAAAGGGATTTTGTATATGGTTTTTGTTAATTTTAATAAATTTGTTCATGATAATCTCTTTTTATTGTTGATATGCTAGGATATAATTTGATGCCAATTTTTTTTTTTTTTTAAAATTAAGGTATTAGCCTTTTAGGACTATTTTGTTAAAATTTTATTGTCTAGATATTTTTACACACATTTCTTGACCTTAATTTCTTTAACATTGTGCACATAAATTAAGTAAAATTCAATTATTTAAAGCCTACTCTATATCTTTATATTTATATTTATTTATTTATTTTTCTCACATGGCCCAAGTCGGTGTAATACTGATGGAGAATTTGAAAGAATGTGGGATGAAAGGCAAAGAATGGTCTTATTTTAGGTGTATCATGGGCCCAAAACAAAGAATTTGCCAAGTGAACTAAGAAGACTAGCAAAATTTAGAAGCTTACGTGTTGACCACTAACACACAAGAAGACACTTGATTGATTCGTTCTATTTGCCTGAAATCTCCTCCTAAGTTCCTAATCACCTTTAGCCGTGAGAAACATGATACATACTCTTAGGCATGTTCCAACTAATTTAACAAATTACCCAAACCATGACAAATCAAAGCTCACTCTTAACATTCAAGCAAAAACAAAGGTGCATGAATGTTAATGATTATTTTTTTTATTGATATTCTCTTCTTGTGAGTTAGTGCCGTTGGATATTTCTTTACAATGTGCCACTAGCCTCCATTCTTTTATTGGAGTGGTAGTAGGCTTGACTCTCTTATATATACATATATTTTCGAACACAAGTTGATAAGCTCAACTTCCCATAAGCTTGTCATTCCCATAATCTCCCTGAAATTGGTCACTCTTCTTAGTGCTCATTTGGAAAAGATTATTTTCATTGGCTTTTTGAATTTAAAAATTACGTGAAAGTTTAGTCTTGTTAAGAAAAAATTATAAGCCAAATAAGTTGGAAATAAACAATGGCAAACCACAGTTAGCTCAATTTTTTTATGGGGAAAAATTAATGAATGACCTAAAGATATTAATTTAGGAAATATTTTTAGAAATTTTTTATGAAAAATGAAAAAAGTAACTAATTTTTTTGACAACTTTATATATTTTCTATGAAAATGGTATTAAAAGTTTCTTAAAATGGTCAATTAACAAATGCTCTAAATACACCCGTTAATAAAACTTTTTTATATTAATTTTTTAATTCAATTTCATTGTAGACACCCCTAGCTAGCACATGTAAAAGACAAGTAGCCCCATCGACCTCGACAACCCTGGCTTCAAGATTTAATGTGGTAGTAATGGGGCATTTAGTTGTAGTGTTGGGCTAACTTGAGGTTATCCTCTTCGAGTTCTAGATTCAGCCATTGGACAAGTTCGATAAACCCAACAAACCCGGTGTGAATTCATAGAACCATCACCAGTTGAAGGCCAACTTCATGACAAACGCCATGATCGTTTGATTCCCTCGAGTCCTCGACCTAGAGATGCAAATAGAGTGTATTTGCTATATTCTTTTAACAATGAGAAAATTAATTATTAATTAATTTAGTAGCTGATGTGATAATATGATAATTAAGTGAATGTTAATTAATTTAGTAGTTGATGATAATCAAGTGGATGGAGGTGATATTATTTATGTAAGTTGTCACATCAATTTGTAATTTTATATTATTTAGCATTGGTAAATATTTTTAAAATTTTCCATATAAGTTAATTGTCATTTGCCAAGCACTTTCCATAGCGGTGGAGTGGGGTTCAAGGACATGTTTGATGTAATGTGTTTGGATTCCGAATAAGATAAAAAGATTTATCAACAATTCAACTCATAATAGTCATTTTACAATTGAACCAATGGTGCTTTTATTTGTTTAAAAAATAACTTTTAGGTGAACCCTATTTACTGGTTTAGTTTTGATTCGAAGTTGAGCTAGATCTATGGGTTTGGATTAACTTTTTATTAAAAGTTTATAAAATTACCATCGCACTTAATAATAAAAAAAGGAAAATTTTAAAAAGTTATAATTAAACAAAAAGGTAAAAAGAAAAAAAAGTACTGCAATGTGATTTTCACATTAGAAAGATGTGACATTTGCATGGTGCCATCTCTAATTTTTGTGACTAGACATAAAGTTAATCAACTTATTAATTTCTCCAATGGGTTGAAATATGTAAAAGGTGAACAATGAGAGATGAGCCGTGCACAAACACAACAGATATTTTTGATAAACCGAAATTTCATTAATAATTAAAAAGTAAAATGACAATCACACATGCATACTTTTAGCTAGAACCGCATGAGATAGATTGCAGTTATTACTAAAGAAACTAACTTTAAGAACAATAAAAAGTTTAGAAAATGAATTGTTGAGTTAAAAGTAGTACGATAATTACACTTAAGTTAAATTAACTTTATGAGCAATAGAAAATTTAACGACAAAATGAGTTGCTAGATCCTCAAACCCGCCAAAACTCACAACTAACAATTTTTTTTTGATGAGACAAACTAGCACAAAGTTAAAACAAAAACAATAATACCAAAATTATTATATTATATTTGGCTTGAAAAGATTATTATATTTGCACAAAAAGATAGTCATAGAATACATGTATCAGCCGAAAAACACTCTTCCAAGGGTTGCGGGAAATTTGGTGGGTAGGTGACTAGATGAGCCGTGTGCAGACACAACAGTCCCGGATGAGCTTTTTAATTTACATGATGTAGTACTACTGTACAACCATATCGGGACCAAAATTTGAGGCACAAAACTCACCGTGTTTTATAACAATAAAAAATGAAGAAAGTTGATGATATTTTATTAGTTTTTGTGGACTTTTGCACAGGCCCATTTTTGTAGAGCTCGAAAAAAATGAAAGAAAAGGTTAAGAGATTCCGTCGATTCTGAGAGAGACAGAGCATGTGATGCGAATCTTTTGAAACGCACAACACAAATTTTGTACTGTTTTTTTCTTCCTTTCTTTATTGTAAAAAAATTAGACTACAACTAGTAGAGAGTGAGAGTATCTTGAAGATTCCAAGCGACATTGATGGTGATGTGACTCTTACCAAACTTGTGGCAGAGGTTTGATTGCTTTATGTCTTAGCCCTCACAGCCCTTTTTTTTTTGGTCTTTGTATGCAGCTTGCGAAAACCAAATTGGATTTAAGTTAAAAAAAAAGAAAAAGAAAAGGGTACTCCTCATAAATACTCTACATGCGGTCTTTTTCCCATATGGAAATTTTTGAGTTATATGAGTGGTTCTGGTACCATACTATTGGCCACAATATTGTGATTAATATTGTGGTCAATATTGTGACCAATATATGAGTTATGGTTAATGGTGTGATACTAGAATTTTTCGAGTTATATTGTTAGATTAAGGTTAAATAATGGTTTGTTGCTCATCATTATGTAAGAGAACTTATATCAACTAAGTTTTTTCTTTTCTTTTTTGGGAGAAGAATTATATCGACTGAGTTAGTTTTTTGTCCTAATGATTATTTTTATTTATTTTTAACGAAGAGAGTTTGGTAGCATTATTTGATGTATTTTACCAGTGTATGCTTTTAGGATATGCATTAATAAATCATCTTAAAAAAAATTATAAAAAAATAAAGAAGTAACAAACTTTTTTTTGATAGTTTTTTTTAATTTTTCATAAAATTTTTAAAATTGATGATTAATATATGATTATTCGGACCCTTATTTGATTTTATTCATGAGAAGAATTAAGATTTTGAATCTTACGTTTATCATATACATATTATAACTTATACCAATTGAATTTTATATATAAAAAATATGAAGATATTTCCTTTCATGGTAAAAGTTTGATAGTTAATAAATTTAAAAGTGAAGTGAATATTCTAATTTAAAATAAATTTTCTTTCTTTATTTATTTGGTGAAATAGAATTGTAAATGATGTATCATAGTGCATACATTTAGATTCATGGAAACCTAATCTAAAATATGAAATATATTATCTTATATTACAAGTTGTATTTCTTTATTAGTCGGTTATTTTGTTGTTTAGTTGGAAATAAGTACGAAAATCTTTGGCCGACCTTTTTCTTGTGATGCTTGATTGGAAGTTTGGAACTACTAGGTACCTACTTCAATGTTTCATTGCTCTATGACCATGGATACGCCAGAATTCTCTCTTTCATTGATTATATGTAGTGGGTGCATAAAATACTTCTTTTGAAGTCATTGTGAAAAGGTGATAATTCATTTATTTTTCACTTCCTCTTTTGAGTAAGAATAACTTTGAGCCCATTCCCTCTATCATCGCCTTATTAATTTATTACTAAATCATGAGCTTGAATTGCACCATTTCCAATGAGCATCTATCTCTGTGTGAACAAAAAAAAATCCTCTATCCCATTGGTCAATAATCCACTTCAATCCTTATCAAAAAAAAAAATAATAATAATAATCCACTTCAATCATGATTTCATGAGATTATTTAATCTCTCAAATCATCTATACGAGGAGTCTCAAACGGTGATTACAGAAAAATTGCTGCAGTTATTAACGTTTAATCATTTGAAAATTGAAATAAGTCTGCTGAAACAAATAAAATATATACTTTAAATACTTTTATTATTCAATTTTTGCTAAATCATGCAATGGTTGATGAATTTTATGCAGTGTTAGGTATGGCCTATGGGGCTGAACCTAAAATTTTTGGATTTTCTCATCCAAGTGTTCTAATTAATTGTAGATTTCATGAGGGCTGCACTTTATTACTTTGTCGATGGATCCCATTAGGCCCTTATTGCATGATTGGTAAGAACTTTTTTGACCTTATGCTAGACAAAGGAAATTTTGTAAATCCCAAAACCAAAACGTTAACATCTATTAGGCTAATTGGGCCAAACACAACCATTCGTCCATTTTCAAGTTTTAACCACAACCACAAAATGTACTTTTGGCCTGCCTATATAACACATCGATGGAATTGGGAATATATGGGAACGTTCAATTTAATGTCAGAAAAATTTATATTGGACTACATATCACATGCATTGTTTATATTAAATATATAGTAAGAATAAAAGTTAATCACTCAGATAAAACCTACCTAAAAGAGATTAGGCACCATACTTTTTTGGTAGTGTGATACATGTAATTTGTTAGCATTTCTCGAAAATTCACTGCATCTCTGTTTTTCAATAGCATGCAAAAGCCACAAAAGTTTAAAGAAGGGACAAATAGAAAAGTTCATGTGATCGAAGCATACGAGGTCGGCCATCACTTGGTTAGGGCTTTACCAAGCTAGCCTATCAGTACGTATAATTTGTTCATGATGTCATTTGTATTACGTATAATAAATTTGTTGTTTGTGATAATTGAGAACAATAGAAAAGTAATGAGTATTAGTGGCAGCAATTTTTTTTTTTATGGGATTAGTGGCAGCAATTTGATATGGAGCACAAGAACATCCTTCTATCATATTCTAATCCCATTATTATTCTTTTTTAATTACACATGGCTACAACACCAATTCGTTGGTCCTGCCTCCTGAGACTTGAAACTTTTCAATCATTTCTTAATACCGACCAATTCATAAATTATTTGATTTTGATAAACTTGCTATATTCATGTTAATGAAAGAAAGGAAGATTATATAAAAAGACCTAGGGTTTATAGCATGTACCTGGTTCATATTAAGGTTTTGGTTGGTGTGGAGATAGAAAAGTAAGTGGAAAGAAAAAAAATTGCGTTTCTTGTCGTGTGTGTTTGGTTGAAGAAGTGAAAAAGTTGAATGATAAAAAATAAATATATGGTCGCTTTGCTTGGTTGGACAGAAAAATGAAAGGAAAAATAAATGATAAGGGGGTGCAAAAGTTTTCAGAGCAGCAAACACACTTCTTTTTCCAAGTAGTATTCTATTACATGTTTGGGAAAACTTCTGAAATGGATATTATCCCAACCAAAATATATTTTGTTTACTAGCAATTGAAATACAGACGATCCAACTTTTGGGAATCTTGGGACATCCATTTCAGAAGCTTTCCCATACACATATATAATTGAATACTACTTCGAAAAAGAAGTGCCTATATGTTGCTCCAAAGGAAATCTCATAACATTAATTGGGATAGCAACATATAAGGGACATGGCTCTTTCCAAACACGAATTAAAATGGCTCTACTACACAAACTATACACAAGAAGAAGATCCCGTATCTCCAAAGACTCCAATAATCACTGTTAGCTTAGGAACCAAACATGTTGGACCTCTTCAGGTCCCATCGAGAGGCCAAAGGAGCACATGTAGAAAAAAAGTGAAAGTGCAAGTGCAAGTGGTAGTGGAAGATGTACAATGGACACAAATCGTTTCACTGACGCGCCATGACTCATCTCCAACTAGCCTCAAATTTGGGAGTGCGATTATATCATTGTTCCTATTAAAATATGAGAAAATTTGTTAACGCAATTTTCATACCATAAATTTTGTTACAACTATTGCTCTGACGATTGTAAGTTGAAAAGACAAAATAATAGACAATTAGTCACAATTTCACGCGTTATAATTATGATGAAAATTTTGGCATGAAGGTTGTGGTTTTAAAATATCTCAATTAATATTAAAATATCAAGGTTTGAACGAGCTTTATGTAAATCTCAAAGCTTTCTCATATCTTAGTCATTCATTCATGTCAAGCAAATCTAGCCAATCACCATTCTTATCACTTCATTATATCATATGGTAATCTGGAGACAGTGGAATTCCCAGGGTGCAGCGGCTGTGGGGACCCCATACGGCATTGTCTTTTCTTTTTGGTCCGCAAGCCGCCTACCTATTATAATATAATATTATAATATAATACACAAGTGAGACGCTTCATGGACCCACCTGCTGAATCGTACACTTTCATTCTGCTAAAGCCAATCGCGATAGACTTTTTGATATTTACTTTTTACTATCATAGATAATTTATCATATTTTTTATGATATTTACGATTTACTATCATATAAGATATCACTTTTTTTTTTTTTTTTTGGGTAAAGTGATACTCCTGTTACTTGTTATATTTTAAGTATGGTATAGTTTTTTTTTTTTTTGGTAAACAGTATGGTATAGTTACTTGTTAAGATTGTACTAAAGTAGGTTTCATTTAATAAAAAAATTAAATAAATAAAAGATAATGACATAAAGCTATAAAAAAGACAAAAAAATTGTACAAAAAAAAAATCAAAAGTTGCTGTTAACAGACACTTTACAGTGCCCGTTAACACAACCCTTTAAATATTAATAGAATTTTAATTCGAGTCTCTTTTGGTTTTTTTGGGACAACAATCAACTTTATAAATTGAATTAATTTTTAGATACGTAAACTTGTTTTTAATATATGTAATTGTAAAGTTGTTAAACTAATTTCTACCGTTAACAAGTTAATGGGGTGTGACACATGGTTGCAGCCGATGTTTAACTTTGTAAGTGTAGTACGTGTACCGTTAAGGCGTTAACAAACATTATAAAAACTTAAAATGTGAAAAAAAAAACAAAAAACAAAGGGGGCCTAACTCAAATATGTGGTTAACATTATCAACATGATGATCCTAACTTAATTAACGTATTTGCTAGTGAAGTCTTGCGTGTTTTTTTTAATTGGTTGGAAAGCTTTTTTGTTAGCTTATTGAGAAATTTTAGGACAAAATAGAGAGTGGGTGTTAATTGGCTCGAATATATTTCTTAATTAGTTGATTGAAAAAGTAATAATCAACGTTTTTTTTATATGTTAATGACGTGGTAAAATTTAATTCATTTATTTGAAAATGTTAGTAATTCTCTAGGATCTAGTACATTTTTGGATGTCCTAAAATATAGTAGCTTTCAGTTAACTTAATTAGTAATAATTATGAAATGGATATCATAAGTTTAATATCTATTATATACTCTTTGAAAAATCAAGAGACATAATCTTGATAATATTCCTAACTTATATTTTATTTTATCTAAAAATTAAATATTATTCCTCTTTCACTCAAATTTAAATTGGGGTAGGCACTAAGCAGTTTTGGAAACGTATATGTTTTCATCTGAAAAATAATGCATTAAATCAATTCCCTTTAAAACATGGATTTTCTTAATAGTATCAACATGGGAGGGGGAAGGAGTTCTTAGGATAAGTCTTCATTTTCTTCTAAAAAAGAAAGGATAAGTCTTCAATTATAAAATAATTGGATTGAATTTTACCACATCACCAACATTTAAATAAACATTGATTAACATCATTATCCAATTAATAATATAATAAAATTCAATCCACACATTTTATAATGGATAGCTAGAACTTTACTAATATGTGATGTTATTTTAGTAATTCTAGACTAGAGATCTTTTTTTTTTTTTTTTTTTTTTTGATACAAGATAGAATTCTACTCTAGTTTAATCTAAGTGTATATGTGTGTGAAGCTCTCTCCTGAAGACTTGAATCTCGGCTCTTGCCCCCTACACTCCACAATCACTTATACTTGTGGAGTGACCATCGCACTAAGGGTGTGCGGTGGTAATTCTAGACTAGAGATCTTAATTCATTAAAACTTGTATCCATCTATTTTATTTCATTTATTAGGAAAAACATAGAATATGGAAATTGTATTAAGTTTCTTACACACAATAACGGCACATAGGGAAGTCTTTGATTTTATTTCAACATGTCAGGTCTATAATTTTATGAAGATAAATTTTAGGTCCACAACACTTTCAAAATAAATCATAGGTAACAAGCTAGTATTACTTACTAGTTATAATCTAGGCGCACTATTAACATAAGTGTTTCACCCACTAGTAATAGTCTGCCACCTATGATTTGCCGTGAAAAATATTGTGTACCTAACCGTACTCTTTTATGAATGATACTAGGATGTTACGAATTTTATCATAAAACTGACTCTCTTTTGTTTTTTTGTTGAAAATAACGTACAAATCAATGTGTCACTAATAAAAAAAAGGACATTTGTTTATTATGTTATTAAAGTGACATCAATTGCATACATTGCAAGGTCTGTTTATAAATATTTTTGTAATTAATTGATATTTTAAAAATATTTAATAAAAATACATGTCTAATTTTTCATATGCATATAATCCTTGTTGGGATATATTAGGAAAGAAATGAATGATTAGGCTAGCAGCATAGACAACGTGAAATAGAAAAACAAGATATTTCTTTGTAATATACAATTGCTAGCTAGGTCCTTTGTTAGATAAGTAGAAGCCTAACGTAGAATTCTACTGTTTAGATGAGTACTACAACTTGGAGTTTGAATATCCACGCTTCCACTTGTTCTAAGAAAAAACGAAAGGCATATATATATATATATATATATATATATGAGACAAACATAAAATAAATAGTTTGTTCTCTTGAGTTTTGTGATTGATTAATTTATTCTCAAATTAAATATTGGCGAATCCAATTTGGAATAGAATACGTAATCTTTCTGAACCAGTACTTCTTGGCATTTGCATTGTCTGGGTGATAGACCAATAAAAAAATTAGAGACAAAAGATTCCAATGGTGGACCGGTATTTCGGCCAGAAAAAAGGATGAACCGAGTTGAAGAATATATATATATATATATATATATATATATATATATATATTTCAACTAGACCGGACTTTGCAACTTCAGTATTTCAAAGACTTGAATGGAAATAACAGGATTGGTCTTACTTTTGAGACTAGAGTATGGTAGTTGTTGTTGTTGTTTAGTAAAATCTTAGTTCTTAACATTGTGTATAAGATTAATGCATAAAAAGTCTTTGACTGTTTGTCGATTTTCTATTAAGGTTGCCACACCACATAAAAAAAACTTATATTTTTCCATGTCAACATATATATATATATAATATGATTTTTAGAGCTATAAATATGATTATTAGTTTAGGCTAATAAGAACCCCTTGCCCTTTTTTTTAAGAAGCCAAACACCAAACAAATTTTAATTAAATTAGGTTTGATCTTCTCTAAATAAATTTAAATTAAGTTAGGTATATTATTTTATCTAAATTCGCTAATTTAGTAACTGATGATTTATATAATTTTATAGATGTATTAATCTATTAATTGATTCTAAAAAATAAAATAAAAGTTACATCCATATCAAAAGTGGTTGTGAAAAATGTTGTAAATTTTTCATAAACTTTCTTTAAACCTTGTGTGTTATATATTAATCTCCTATTTCTCCAAATCTGTCTGATGCACTAATATTTGGTTTTTATTTTCTTATTTTTATATAAATTTTTTTGGTTAAAATAGACTCTTACATGGAATCTAATCAGCTCAATCCCGAAATATTTGCTTTGGAATTTGCTTTGCTTTGCTTTTCATTTGATTTGACTCATTTGAGTTTCTGAAATAGAATGTAACCGATTTGGCTCTTTTATTTTCCTAACTTGAATCGAATTGCACTTACACCGTTACCAGATAGCTGATACCTACTACAGCTAGCTCCTCGTAAAAAGAAAAATGCTAATAGTAAAATGCTTAGTTTTGTTTGGAATCCAAAAATACAAAGATACTTTCTTTTTCAAATAAATAGAGAGAATGTCTTTAATAATACTTTTAAATTACGCATAATTACATGCAGTTCTATATTTGTATTATTTATTTAATATTGTATTCATATGGTTTCTTTTTTTTATAAAGAAAACAAAAAGGTGGACCAGTAGACGGTGATAAACGTCACTTTTATAGTTTTAACTTTTATTTTTCACCAAACTAATTATAGATGGTTATCTTGTTAAAAAAATTTGAAATTTATTGTGAAATTAGACTTATTCTATACGTATTTGGCAGTTAAAAATGAAAGAATAATATTAAAGCTATTAATTATTTTACAAATTTTTTTTTAAATTTACTAATGTAGTGAGGAATTATTAATAAATAAAAATATGAGGTGAGTGAATGAAAACTAATAACAATTTATAATTTGAACCGATTATTATAAAATAGTTTACCTCAGTAAAACATTGCTCAACTTAAAAAACTACATAGCAGTAAAATGGGGCATGTCAAAAAAGAATTAAGCAGGAATATTGGAAACTCGTGTAAATAAGTAATTGACAAACCACATATACCCAAGGAGTCCGCATCAAGTGCCATTGGATTCCAAATTAGAATTAAAATCCAACACTAAAATAAGTTGGCGTCCGCATTTGCCTATTTAATGCACCAACTCAATACCATCTCTCGTAGTCAGCAAAAACAACTCCAAAGCAAAGCCTCAAGGAGATTCACATAGGGAGAGAGAGCGAGAGCAAGAGAGATTTAGATTCATTAGAATATGAATATGGGTGGTTGGGCTATTGCGGTGCATGGTGGTGCTGGTGTGGACCCAAATCTCCCACCCCACCGTCAAGAAGAGGCCAAAAAACTCCTTACCCGTTGCCTCAATCGTGGCATCTCCGCTCTTCGCTCTAACCTCTCAGCCATCGATGTCGTCGAGCTCGTTGTATGTCCCTCCCTATGTTTCCTCTACGCCCTGTTTGTTTTACGCAAATAATTTCATTATTTTTCAATTATAACTGGCCTCATCGCTATGCGCAAAACAAATATAACTTAAAAAAGATTTAACTTTGAAACGCCATGTAGCATTTTCTCGGAAAACAAACAAGTACGAGGAAAATGCGGACTTCATGTGTTTTGACCGAACATATATGTGAATGATTGAAAGCCAAATGTCGTTCCCATGGTTGTTGGAGTGTGTTACTGACAAAACAGAAACAGCTGTTTACTTATGTATTTGTGGTTATTGTGAAAAATCAGGTTAGAGAACTGGAAACTGATCCTCTGTTTAATTCTGGCCGTGGATCTGCACTAGCGGCGAATGGGACGGTGGAGATGGAAGCCAGTATCATGGATGGAAATGGAAGACGATGCGGCGCCGTTTCGGGTTTGACCACGGTCAAGAACCCGGTCTCTCTTGCCCGACTCGTTATGGACAAATCTCCCCACTCCTACTTAGCCTTCTCCGGTGCCGAAGATTTCGCCCGACAACAGGTCTAATTTTACCATTTTGCCTTTCCCCACCGATCATAAATAGCCTACAATTTTTTTTTTATTAAAAAATATTCGTTTACTTGTTTCATGTCACGTGAATGAAGATCTTAGCCGCCGGTTTGCTTTTTTATTTAATGTGTAATTTAATTATATTTTGTCCCCACGTGTCTGTACTGCAGCTAGACATGTCATTTTCTTGGACTTATGTTTGTGTGGTCTGTGGTGTGTGTCCTTGAAATAATAAAATTTAAAAAAAAAAAAAAAGTCTTTAAATTAGGTTGAGTATCTTAGAGGAAAAAAAAAAAAAAAGTGTCAGAGGTCCGTTTGGTAGAGAAGTTTGAGTAATATTGTTTATATTTTTTTGAAATATGTGTGGGTGAAAAAGAGTTAAAATATGTGTAATGTTGTTTAAAAACTTAAAATATGTTTCTAAAATGTTCTACCAAACAAGCCCTAATATTTTATGTGGGTTTTGGTTTTTGTAGGGTGTGGAGCTTGTGGAGAATGAGTACTTCATCACTGAAGAAAACGTGGGAATGCTCAAATTGGCAAAGGAAGCTAACACCATTGTGGTACGTTGTGTTAACTTGAATTATTATAAGTTAAACCTATTTTTTAATAAAATAAAAAAAGAAAATAACTTCATCAGAGCACATGTTATTTCGATCGATTTAGTTTCTTTGAAAAAAAAAATTGATTTAAAAAAAAAAAATTTGTTATCAAAAGTTACTTATGAGTTGAAATACGTAAGACCGCAATTTTTGTCACTTTATATGACAGACTTTAACTGTGTGAGTAGTAACTAGTTGTCTTACGAATCCACCACATATTTTCTTCACCACCTACTGTATCAAAGCTGTGTTTACAATTTTTCTAAAAATAAAAATATTCTTAAATAAATAGAATCTCAGATGGGATCTTACTATTGATATTCGAGCTATATTAACCCGGTATCTTGATAGATTCATTTATTTAAATGAAAAAAAAAATTTACCTACAAGTTGGGAGTAAGAAAAAAAAAGAGGAAAAGTTTTGTGCCACGTAAAGTGGCACGGACTCAAAAAAAATAAAAAATAAGAAGAATCTTCAGAAGATTCTATTAAATTTATTATTATCTGGGCCTGGTGCTATCTGTACCGACATCTTCTATAGTATTTATTTGAGATCCTTTGAATTTACCTAGAAAAAAAGAAAGAGAAACAGAATCTTTATTCTTTATTTTCAAATTGTTGAAAAACCACTAAACCCCACACAGCAAAAAGAAAAACCACGTGGTGGGCCATGCCATGCCATGATGTTAACGTATTGAAAAATATTAGGAGTACTATATTTTCATAACTTTTTAATACAATCATGACAGGACAGTGTGTAATTAATGAAAAGTAAAAATAGTAAATTTATGTATAAGTAATAGTTAATTACCATAATTTACCACGTAAAGTTATACTATTCTAAAATTTTTAGCTTTCCCTAATCTTTTTTTGTTTTTGGAATCAATCAGTTTGATTACAGAATCCCAGCCGTTGGATCTGAAACATGCAGTGCGGTAGCGGAGAGTCCATTGCAGATGAACGGGCTCCCAATAAGCGTGTATGCTCCAGAGACAGTAGGGTGCGTGGTAGTTGACAATCAGGGCCGTTGCGCTGCTGCCACGTCAACAGGAGGATTGATGAACAAAATGAACGGTCGGATTGGTGACTCACCACTGATTGGAGCTGGGACCTACGCTTGTAATCTATGTGGGGTCTCATGCACCGGTGAGGGTGAGGCTATCATACGTGGGACCCTGGCTCGTGAGGTGGCGGCTGTGATGGAATACAAGGGTTTGGGCCTTCAAGAGGCTGTGGACTTTGTGATCAAAGAGAGACTTGATGAAGGGTTTGCTGGGCTTATTGCTGTGTCAAATAAGGGTGACGTGGCATGTGGGTTTAACACTACTGGTATGTTTAGGGGTTGTGCTACTGAGGATGGGTTTATGGAGGTTAATATTTGGGAATAGGGAGGAGGAAAGACTAAAAGAGGCTTTGCTTTGGTGGAGATATAAATGTTGTTGATGCAGCTGACTGTGCCTTTTAATTTTCCTTAGTGTTTTCACCTTAATTAGTGTACTTTTTTTTTTTTTAATGAAATAATAATAGGCAGTCTAATTATGAATTCCTAGAAATAAAATGTTATTGTTTTTGGGAGTCCTCTAATTTCTCTCTCTCTCTCTCAAGGAATATCTCAATTACCATAATTTGTTGGATTCTATATCTTGGACTTAATTGGAATTGTAACAAATCATGCATAAACCAAAAACTATTACCTTATTCCCATTAAAAAAAAAAAACTATTACCTTATTGGCTCACCTATCAAATGGTGATGTGAGTTGTTTTCCCTTTCCATAAAATTCAAAAGCTTAGTTTGTTTTGCACTAAAAACAAGGGACGTTTGCGTTTGAAGTTTTTTTTTGGTCTCGTGCATTATTTATGGGACCGCAAGTACGAAATTCAGCAAATTTTGCTTTAAAATTGGGTCCCACGGTACTATTCACGTATTTAAAAATTATTTTACTATAGTACTTTCAGCAATAAGTTTTCAATTTTCAATAATAAGCGGTATCCAAACAAATCCAAAATTTCTAAAACTAGCTTCTTAAAGGACCTATCCTACCTTACACTGAAAATCCAAAATCCAAAATTTCAAGAATACAAACTGCCAAGAGACTTATTACATTCTCAAGAATTAAAAATTCTTCCCACCGAAAGGGTCCAAAAGGGGCCGTACATAACAAAGAAAAGTGTTTTAAGTTATGACTAATTAGACAAAAAATTATATATATATATATATGTACATATATATCAATAATATAATAAATATTTTTCTTAATATTATTATTTTTGTTTTGCATTTAAAAGTTTACCTACAATTTCTAAAGTTTATATGGTAGAAATTTATAATATTCATAATATCACTCTTTGCTAAATAATTGTTATTTGAGAGCAAGTATAAGTCCAAGCGAGAGGGAGTAGTAAGAAAATAGGGAGATAATTACAAAAAATTATTATTATTATTTAAATACTTTTCAAAAGTTAATTCATTTTTTTTTACAAATTTAGTGCTGAATGTTTAATGAAGAGTGTTTTAGGAATATTTGGTGATTTGAAAATTATTAGGAATCTTCTAATTAATAGTAGAATAATAGAAAATGCACACATTGTTAGAGAAAATTATAGTTTTACTTGAAATTTCCATTTGTTTGTCGATGAAATTTTTTTTTGAAAATTTGATAGTTTAGTCTGTTTAGATGAAATGATGCGTTTAAAACCCAGTTACTTTTTTATTGCTTACAATTGATATATACACCAAAATTTTCTACTATGTCATATTGAGAATCCTCTAACTAATAGTAGAGATAATAGAAAAATGCATACATTGTTAGAGAAAATTATAGTTTTACCTGAAATTTCCATTTTTCTGTTGATGAAAAATTATTTTTGATAATTTGATAGTTTAGTCTGTTCAGATGAAATGATGCATTTAAAACCCACTTGCTTTTGTATTGCTTACAATTGATATATACACCAAAATTTTGTACTATGTTATATTCCTAACAATATTGTTATTCTAAGTTCTAATTCTGTTCTTCTTCTAAAAAAAAAAAAAATTCTAATTCTGTTCTAAAAGTAAAAAAGAAAAAGAAAAAAGTTCTAACTCTGTTGGAGTGGCGGCCAGGAGAAATCACATTCTTTTATTTATTTTTTTATTGAGGAGAAATCAGAAATCACATTCTAAGAACATATCCATGTTGATAAATGTAGTGAGGACTGAGGAATATAGACTTTTCATTTTTCCTTAAAAGTTCTTTGTCACATTGCCATTACAAACGACATTACTCGTGTACCCATTATCTTGTTTGGTACTGTTTTTTATATTACGCATGTACCGATTATCTTGTTCACTTCTTGGCCATAAGCCAAATCAATACAGTCTTATTTGAATTGAATGAAATTTACTTGCTTTGCAATAGAATGAAAAATAAGGGAGACTAATGGTGATTCTATTATTGGAGGATGGAAATTGTCAAGAGCTTTTAAAATGGGATAACACATAATGTATTATGATTGCTTAACAAGCAAAATTGATTAATCATTTGAGAGAGACTTTTTTTTTTTTTTTTGTGTGTGTGTGTGCTTAACAACAACATTATCATTCAACTAGCCAAAAAAAAAAATGACCTACTAAATTTGATTGCATAGTTTGCAGCCTTGAGAGAAACTTTGGTTAACTACGCTTATCTAACACCATCGATTAATTGCAAACTTTTTTTTTCTTTCTTCACAGATGACTCATTATATACACATAAGATCGATAATGGGTACATGCATATGTTAATTACTAAATGGTAATTAATCAATACCATTTAATTATCAACATATGCTAATCGGACGCCATTGATTAGTTGCGAACTATCTTCATATCAAATTATCAATTGCCAATCACACATTGCTGAATTCTATGGTAAGTTGTAAAAATCAAAGTTCCACGTATATAATTGGTTATATGGATGGTTGTTAAAATTGAACGCCCACATAATATGGGTAGAATTGTTAAATTATGCATATTTCACACAAAAAAAAAGTGTACGAAAAATTCACCAAATAATAATCATGTGTTTAAGAATCATCAATATAAGTCATAAAGTCTTATATATTAATATAATAAAATTGATTTTCTACAATTTATCAAATAAATTTTGACGAGATAACAGTAGATATCATAAGATACAAAAAGTTTTTTTTTTTTAATAACTTTAAAACATTATCACAATAACATTGACATGGCGGGATTTAATTTTAAAAGCATGAATTCAATTAAATATGAGTTGATTAACCATTGAATTGAATTGTTTTTATCTCTTTTATGTGCTTTTCAGTTTTCACATTACAAATGGAGAGAGTTTCTTCATTCTTGTTATAGTGACAGATTAAATAGACAATGACAATTAGAGTTAACATAAAATTATACTATGTAACATATAAAAAAAATTATGATGTGTAAGATGTGAATTCGAGTTAAGAATATCTTGGAAAATGGTGGTTTTTTACAAATGGTCTACTATATAAAAGTTGAGTTAAACTAAAACAGTTAAATGTCCAAACATTTGTCTATAAAATATGAAAATTTTAAGATCAAATGGGATTGTGGTAGGATTGCGATTCTACTGCATGATCGGTAGATTCTATTCCGATTATATTAATTTAATATCTTAGTGCAATTCAGATTTTTCAACAATTCTATTTCTAGATCTTAATTTTAACAACCATTATTATATGATTGTATGACGAACAAGCACGAAATCATTAACTTTCCTTTTTGGCAATTTTCAAATTAATAATACTATCACTAGTTTATCTAATGGTCCAAATAATTAAATACCTCTTCGATACAACTTATTTTTCAGCTTAAATTAAACCTAAAATAGAGGATTTTAAAATTTTGTAATTTTGATTCTAAAAGAAAAAATTGTAATTTAAAAAAAGTACTGTCTTAAACTACCATTCCAAATGGGCATATACTATATATATCCTCTAATAATGCATGAAAATTGTAACCAACGTATCTTGATTATGTCACGATGGGCTACTACTAGCTAGTGCACCAACTGTATCTCATCTTTATAATTTTATATTAAAAAATCGCATCTTCAACTTCAATAAGACATGGAATAACAAAGCTTTATTTACCTTTGATTAGTGACACAAATTTAAAGTCACACCACTTAATCAAGATTGTCAAACCAAAAAACTCATCTGTGCTCTATATCACTATCCTCACTTATACTCTATTAGTCTATTTGGACTTTTATCATAAAAGACGAAACACATTTCTCTTTTCCAGTACATCAGGATGTCTATTATTGATAATTTATTATCATGTTGATTAAAACCTCTGGTTCTCCCTTTTCCACTATTTTGGGATGTCTATGTATGATTAATTTTTTTATCATGTTGATTAAACCATTTTTTTTACACACATGTTGATTAAACCTTTGATTTTCCCTTTTCCAGTACAGTGGGATGTCCAATATATCATTATCATGTTGATTTTGATTAAACATCGAATCTCATCTTTACAATAAATCCAATTCCGATTAAAAGTAAATATAGTAAAAATGATCCTCAAGACAAAAGTATTATAGTAACTAATCTCTGAGCACGCGCGTGACTCTTCTGTTTTTTTGAGAAAAAATTAATTATTTGAATCCATTATAATTTGAGATTACTATGTCTTCCAATCACAAAAAAACCTAAGGGTGTGATGAAAAATTATTTCACCTGCTAACGCATAATTCTCATCACACTCCTAAATTTTTTTTGTGATTAGAAAACATAATAATCCCAAATTATAATGGATGCAAATTATTAACTTTTTCTCAAAAAAATAGAAAAGCCTCTGACCACGCGTGTAAGCGTGTGCTCAGAGGCTAGTATGTATTTATCCTTGTCGGTTTTTTTTTTTTTCTTCTTAAAAAAAAAAAAAAAAAGAGTGGATGGATGGGGATTTTTTTTTTTTAATTTCTTTTATAGTTAAACCTATTTAATTGATGGGATAATTCATAATCTTTTTTTTTGGATAGGATCTATTTTTCTATTTGAAAAAAAAAACAATAAACGTATAGTTTCTTTGAAGAAGTATAATTGTTTTGAATAAGTAGGTTAGTGGGAGAATGTTCCTATTTTGTAGGCAATGTTTTAATGCAAGATAGACATGTATTTTTACTAGATTATCCTTTAATTTTGTTTCTACTGTTGATTAAAACCTCTGGTTCTCTCTTTTCCACTACTTTGGGATGTCTATGTATGATTAATTTTTTTATCATGTTGATTAAACCTGTGATTTTCCCTTTTCCAGTACAGTGGGATGTCCAATATATCAATATCATGTTGATTTTGATTAAACATCAAATCTCATCTTTAAAATAAATCCAATTCCAATTAAAAGTAAATATAGTAAAAACGGACCCTCAAGACAAAAGTATTATAGTAACTAGCCTCTGAGCACGCGTGTGACTTCTCACACGCGCGCTCAAAGACTTTTCTATTTTTTTTGAGAAATAGTTAATAATTTGCATCCATTATAATTTGAGATTACTATGTTTTCCAATTACAAAAAAACCTAAGGGTCTGATGAAAAATTATTTCACCTGCTAACGCATAATATTCATCACAACTCTAGGTTTTTTTGTAATTGGAAAATATAATAATCCTAAATTATAATGAATGCAAATTATTAATTTTTTTCCAAAAAAATAGAAGAGCCTTCGACCATGCGCTTACGCGTGTGGTCAAAGGCTAGTATGTGTTTATCCCTGTCAGTTTTTGTTTTTTGTTTTTATTTTTTATTTTTTTTAATTTGCACAGAAGATGGGATTTTTTTTTTTTTTTGGAGAATATTAAAAAAAAAAAAAAGTGGACGGATGGTTTTTTTTATTTTTTATTTTTATAGTTAAACCTATTTAATTGATGGGATAATTCATAATCTTTTTTTTTTTTTTTTTGATAGGAATCTATTTTTCTATTTAAAAAATAATAATAATAAACGTATAGTTGCTTTGAAGAAGTATAGCTGCTTTGAAGAAGTAGATTAGCTGAAGAAGTAGGCTAGTGGGAGAGTGTTCCTATTTTGTAGGTAATGTTTTAATGCAAGTTAGACATGTATTTTTACCAGATTATCCTTTAGTTTTGTTTCTACTGTTGATTAAAACCTTTGGTTCTCTCTTTTCCACTACTTTGAGATGTCTATGTATGATTATTTTTTTTATCATGTTGATTAAACCTTTGATTTTCCCTTTGCCAATACAGTGGGATGCCCAATATATCATTATCATGTTGATTTTGATTAAACATCGAATCTCATCTTTACAATAAATCCAATTCCAATTAAAAGTACATATAATAAAAACGGACCCTCAAGACAAAAGTATTATTGTAACTAGCCTTTAAGCACGCGCGTGTTCGCGTGCTCAAAGACTCTTCTATTTTTTTGGGAAAAAAGTTAATAATTTGTATCCATTATAATTTGAGATTACTATGTTTTCCAATCACAAAAAAACCTAAGGGTGATGAAAAATTATTTCACCTGCTAACGCATAATACTCATCATACCCCTAGGTTTTTTTGTGATTGGAAAATATAGTAATCCTAAATTCTAATGGATGGAAATTATTAACTTTTTCCCAAAAAAATAGAAGAGCCTCTGACCACGCGAGTGAGTGCGTGCTCAGAGGCTAGTATGTGTTTATCCCTGTCAGTTTTTGTTTTTTTATTTATTTATTTATTTTTTAATTTGCACAGAAGATGGGATTTTTTTTTTTGGAGAATTTAAAAAAAAAAAGTGGATGGATGGGGATTTTTTTTTTTTTTTTTTTATATAGTTAAACCTATTTAATTGATGGGATAATTCATAATCTTTTTTTTTTTTTTTTTGATAGGAATCTATTTTTCTATTTTTTTTTAAATAATAATAAACGTATAGTTGCTTTGAAGAAGTAGATTAGCTGAAGAAGTAGGTTAGTGGGGGAGTGTTCCTATTTTGTAGGCAATGTTTTAATGCAAGTTAGACATATATTTTTATTAGATTATCCTTTAATTTTGTTTCTACTGTTGATCAAAACCTTTGGTTCTCTCTTTTCCACTACTTTGGGATGTCTATGTATGATTATTTTTTTTATCATGTTGATTAAACCTTTGATTTTCCCTTTGCCAGTACAGTGGGATGTCCAATATATCATTATCATGTTGATTTTGATTAAACATCGAATCTCATCTTTACAATAAATCTAATTCCAATTAAAAGTACATATAATAAAAACGGACCCTCAAGACAAAAGTATTATTGTAAGTTGTAACTAGCCTCTGAGCACACACGTGTTCGCGTGCTCAAAAACTCTTCTATTTTTTTAGGAAAAAGTTAATAATTTGCATCCATTATAATTTGGGATTACTATGTTTTCCAATCACAAAAAAACCTAAGGGTGATGAAAAATTATTTCACCTGCTAACGCATAATACTCATCATACCCTTAGGTTTTTTTGTGATTGGAAAATGTAGTAATCCCAAATTCTAATGGATGCAAATTATTAACTTTTTCCCCAAAAAATAAAAGAGCCTCTGACCATGCGAGTGAGTGCGTGCTCAGAGGCTAGTATGTGTTTATCCCTGTTGGTTTTTGTTTTTTGTTTTTTTTTTTTGTTTTAATTTGCACAAAAAGATGGGAGTTTTTTTTTTTAGTTAAACCTATTTAATTGATGGGATAATTCATAATCTTTTTTTCTATTTAAAAAAAAAAACAATAAACGTATAGTTGCTTTGAAGAAGTAGGTAGTTGAAGAAGTATAGTTGTTTTGAAGAAGTAGGTGAGTCGGAGAGTGTTCCTATTTTGTAGGCAATGATTTAATGCAAGTTAGGCATGTATTTTTACCAGATTATCCTTTAGTTTTGTTTCTACTGTTGATTAAAACCTTTGGTTCTCTCTTTTCCACTACTTTGGTATGTCTATGTATGATTTTTTTTTTTTTTTTATTTATCATGTTGATTAAACCTTTGATTTTCCCTTTTCTAGTACAGTGGGATGTCCAATATATCATTATCATGTTGATTTTGATTAAACATCAAATCTCATCTTTACAATAAATCCAATTCCAATTAAAAGTAAATATAGTAAAAACGGACCCTCAAGACGAAAGTATTATAGTAACTAGTCTCACGTGTGTGTTCAAAGACTCATCTATTTTTTTAGGAAAAAGTTAATAATTTGCATCAATTATAATTTGGGGTTATTATTTTTTCCAATCACAAAAAAACCTAGGGGTGTGATGAGTATTATGCGTTAGCAGGTGAAATAATTTTTCATCACACCCTTAGATTTTTTTGTGATTGAAAAACATAATAATCTCAAATTATAATGGATGCAAATTATTAACTTTTTTCCAAATAAATAGAAGAGTCTCTGAGCACGCGCTCATGTGCATGAGTGCGCGCTCAGAGGCTAGTATGTGTTTATCTCTGTCGGTTTTTGCTTTTTGTTTTTTTTTTTTTTTGTAGAATTAAAAAAAAAAATGGACGGATGGAGATTTTTTTATTATAGTTAAACCTATTTAATTGATGGGATAATTCATAATCTATTTTTCTTTTTCTTTTCATTTTTTTTTATAGGAATCTATTTTTCTATTTAAAAAATAAAAAATAAATAGGCGTATAGTTGGTTTGAAGAAGTATAGTTGCTTTGAAGAAGTAGGTTAGTTGAAGAAGTATAATTGCTTTGAAGAAGTAAGTTAGTGGGAGAGTATTCTTATTTTGTAGACAATGTTTTAATGCAAGTTAAACATGTATTTTTATCGGATTATCCTTTAGTTTTGTTTCTACTTGAACCTAGGGATATTTTGAAACAAAAAAAGTTCAAACAGCCCCTTAAATAATAGTATAGATAAATAATAGTTAAAAGTTAAGAATAGATTGTCAAAGCAACACAAAGCAAAGAGGGAGTACTAGGAATATTAGACCGTGTGATGTATTAAGCACATGAAAATGTTTATTAATTACTAATTTTATGCGATGACGAATGTGATTAGTACACATATTATATTATAAGTATTATATAAGACTTATGTAGTACTATTTATATTGTAAAATTTTTATTTTTTGTAGCATCACACTCAACTAAATAAGCTATATATTACTTTGCTTTGAGGTGTGGATATTTTAATGTGTGAATTTGGGATTATGGTTAATAGCTCTCAGTCAGTCTTCTTAGGTTTTGATGTATAAGGTGTGGTTTCTTTTCTTTAATCAAAAACACTCAGGGAAAAGAAAAAAAAGAAAAAAAAAATCTTCCCAAACTAAAATTGCTAATATTATTGCTTAGCAGTACAAAGGAGTGTGTGACCTGCAACTGAGAATAACATAAACGCTTAAACATAAATTGCTTTATTTTCAATTTCTTCTTCTTGATCTTTATTATTATTCTCGAGCTACATAGCTAGCTATCATATTTATCTATCTTCTGCAAGTCTCACTCATTTTTTGGCGTTGTCTTTTCCAGTGCCCAAAATGGCATCCTTAGCGGACCTTATAGTACTTGCCACTGAAGCAGCTGCACTAGCCAATTTGCCACCTCCAACACTGGAATCAGGCTTATTATCACGAGTCAAATGAACCACATGCACCGCCTCTTTAGCGGGTTCTCTGACTTCTCCAGGATGTGACTGATAATCTACTGTCTCCACCACCTTGGTTTCTCTTGCACCTTGTTCGTTAACCTCTTCATTTCCCTACCAAAAAAAATACAAATAGAACACAAAAATGAAAGATTCTTAAACAATCATCCATGTAATACACAGTCACTAAAATGGTATTGAATTATTGAAGATAAAGATAGTTTGAATTCTATACTTCTGACATGTTCATCTTGGAGGACCTCAAAGTATATCCAATGGATACTCAAATTAACCCTGGAATCTTTTTGCAAATTAAACCCCAGTAGAGAATTTGTGTTAGATCCGTGGCCCAAAAAGATAGGGACTTTTATCATTTTATGTGGCTCACTTAGGGTGAGTTTGGTTCAGCTTTTTGAAGTTGGGTTTTTTGAAAAAGTTGAGTTTTTAAAAGTGCATAATAAAAAAATGTTTTTTAAAAAATCCGAGTGTTTGGTAAAAACTGTTAAAAAGTGCTTTTTGAAAAAGCTGAGTGTTTGGCTAGAACTTATAAAAGTTGCGGTTTGAGTTGTAAAATACCAAAAAGGACAATGTATATATAAGAGCATCTCCGGCAAGTTAGGCAAATTTTTGTACTGTTTCGACAATCAACAGTGACATTTACCTTTTACCTACCTACTTTTTTAATCTTTATTTTTTAATCAAATTTATTCTTTTTTAATCTTTATTTATTCTTTTTCTATTCATTTTCAACAATTATATTTTTCAACAAAAAATGTTACATTCGCAATATTTTTTGCAATACTTTCACAAGAATCATAACAAAATTTTATATAGAAAGTTGTTACTAGTTCTGGTTTGAACCTACCACTGAAATTATATTTTTACCCACCAATATTAGCTAATTACTTAAAATTTATTGTGAAAATATTATGGTATTATTTTTAAATTGTGATTTCTTATTCTTTGCCTTTTCTTTCATCCATATGTTTCCTTTTTTTGTTTTTTCTTTTTTTTTCTCTTGCATTTTGTCCACCACACACATATACCCATCATTAGTACATCCTCTCCTTTTTTTTCTTTTTCTTTACTTCCACTTGATTCTAGAAACTTCCTCACTCTTTCTTTCTCCAACTCTCTCATTTTCTACTTTTTTTTTTTTTTCTACTTTATTCCATAAATTCTCTAGCTCTCTCTGTGATACGTCTCACATAATCTTGCTTGCCTTTTGGTGTCATTATCTTCAAACACACACACACAAGCATGGAGAGAAAGGAGAAATCGCCTTTGCTCCACCACACCGCCACCGCTGCTCCTCCTCCTCACTGCGGAGTGCATGCAACCAGGGGTCATATCGGCTTCTATTTTTTTTCCTTGTTCTTGATTAGTTGTTGTTTTTTATTTTAGATTTGTCAGATCGGCTTCCATTTTTTTTTTCTTGATCATTTATTGTTGTTCTAATTTTTTTTTTTTTTTTTTTTTCTGTTCTTGATATGTTGTTATTGTTGTTTTGATTTTAGATTTGTTGTTTAAATTATATCAGTTTTATGAGAACAAGAAATTTTTTTCTTTTATTGTTGTGGTTTGATTAATTTTAAGATTATGTTTTTGAGTTTGTATTTTGATTATGCTTGAGATTATTGAAGGGCAATTTCGTAATTGCCCTATCACCCCAACAGATATATCAAAACGCCCACAGACTTTTGGCAAAAATGGATCTCAAGTGCTCCATTTTGGACTTGCGCGTTTTCTTTACAATTATAAAATGCAACTTTTTCCAAAAAGTTGCGTTTTATACTCACCAAACAGACTTTTGGGCTGGCTATTGTCAAAACGTGACTTTTTGGGCCCAAAAAGTTTAAACAATCGGGCACTTAGCTAGGATTAATGGACACGTTTTGTACAAGGTGGCAAACCCTAGTTGCAGCATGGCAAAGAGTACACAGAGGGTGTGACACGCAGTAGTAAACAACCGCACATATTTATGGTGTCTTTTATGGGTTAGAGACAGCTCTACTTTATGTCTTTACCGTGGTTGCTGTGTTGGTCATGGTCCAAGGTTTTTCATTTGGGACCATAGCTTTTAAGATAAAAAAAGGTTTCTATGGCTGGCCCATAACAAGGAATAGTTTCAATAGGATACCATGGAAGAAAAGTAAAGAAAATCTCACTTTCGTTCACCCAGTCCACATTTTGACAGAAAGGGATGTTAGTGGATTGGGTTTTGTGAATTTTTCCAACCCGAATTGACGCTAATTAATAATGAGGACTAGTGGGATCAACTAGAGCTTTAGTGCGTTTGTATAAGCCGCAAAACGGGGTTTTGAGTTTAAACGTTTGTAGAAAAGTTATAAAGAGATGCAGCTGCAAAACAGAATTTTGAATTTTAAAAACATTCTTTTTATGCTTTAAAAATGCTTAACTAAATGGACCTTTTTAATTTTTATACATTTTTGTTTTTTAGAATACTAAGTATTTTAACATACATACAGGAGAAGAGAGAAGAAAATCTTAAAACCCAACCCAATTATATATTTAAATTACTGAAATTCATCTATTATTATTTTTCTTTACTCAAAATCTAAGATTTCTATAGTAAAAATAGGTGTGTTTCTCTCTCTTTTAAAATAATAGGAGTATTTAATTTAGTGCAAAAACGTGCATAAATACTTCAATTAAATATATATATATATATATATATCTTAAATGTTTAATTTTAGGTTAGTCCAAAATGACTCCTGATAAGTGATAAGATAAACATATGAGTTTGAGACAAATTTAAATATTTAAAATATAAGTTGGATTTTTTGGGATAAAATTGTTAGTATTTAATAGGGTTTGCTGAGAGTAAATATTACGTACAATTCATCACGTGTAGTACATTAAATTTTCAATTAAATTCAAACACAGTTGCATTTAATTGTTCTTTAAAAAAAACACTATTTATGTTCTATTGGTCAATGCAACCATGTGTTTCAATTCAGTGGCATAGTAAAAAAAAAAAATTATCATGGGGGCCAAGGTAAATGTATCATTGTTTTCAAGTATTCTTAACTCTCTCAAAAAGCATATGACTTTATTTTTAGAAAGAAAAAAAAAAAGAAATATTTTGCTAAAGAGATTTAAGTATATATTTTTTATAAACCTATGCTTTCAATGCTTCTAAAATTAATGACTTATATATGACAAAAAAGTTAGTATTAAAAGGAAAATAAAGGAGACAATCATATAACAATAAATTAAAAAGAATTTATACTTTTCTTTTTAAATGAAGGAAGGCTATTACCTAAAATTTATTCAAATTTTAAGGCCCTGTTTGGTACATGTATTTGAACATATGTTTTCAGTTTTTAAATAACATTACACGTATTTTTACACACTTTTTCACCCACACGTATTTCTAAAAAAATTAAAAATTATTGCTTAAACACATGTACCAAACGGCCCTAAAAATTTTCACACCGAAAAATCCAGTGCACTGCACTTAAAAGAACTGTGAGAATGTGGAAAATCCAACGCTCTATTGGGTCCCATTGCCATAGGCCCATAGCAATTGACAGAATTATCTGAAAGTTTGTACCCGACCAAAGCTAGGCTCAACTAGGCCCACGATCACGAGTTTGAACTGTGTTTTAACTCGTGCGGGATAGGATCCAAGGTTTTCAGACTCGGACCGTTAATTGAACCGTAAAAGGGAGAGGTTCAAGGTTTTTGAGGTCGAACCGAGGTCGAACCGTGATGACGTCATAATTAATTTAATAATTAATTAAAGCCTAAATATAGATATTAAATTTATAAAACTAGCAAAATTGACAATATATCTATATATATGAGGGAAATTTAATGATTTTCAAGCATATATTTAATAATTAAATAAGAAAGTTAATAAAATAAAATAATAACCATGAAAACATTAAAATTTATGATTAATTTTTGAAGTAAATTTGAATATCTTTGAAGGATTTTAATTATAATTTTTTTTTATTTCTTGTAAGAGATGGATAATTTAATTAAGTAGAATAAAATTGTAAAAAAAAAAAAAAATTGCTAGGGGTTGGACCGCACGGTTCTCACCGGTTCGTGCTGTCCAACCCCGGTTTTAACTGTTCACGGAATTAACAAAAAATCCGGTTCTCTAGGCTTAAAAAACCGGTTTTCATCCCGGTTCCCGGTTTTCACGGTCCGACCTCCCGATCCGGTCCGGTTCTGAAAACTATGATAGGATCATGGGGCCACAACTTAATAATAGCATAATGGAATTTCATTGAAGAACCTTGGCAGACTCGACTAGAACTCACATGGATTGTCTTGATGAGGAACACCGTGACAGTACTAGATGTCAGTTGTATCAAAAATTATGGGATTAGGTAAACATTGCCAATTCTACACCAGGCTTTTTTATTTTTTTTGCCTCTCATTTTAACACTAGTTTAATCATGTTCCCAGTTGATTAACTCGAAGAAGAATGTGGAATGAAGCTAAGGTTTAGGAAAGGGAATGAATTTTTATAGGGAAATTGTAGGGGGGGTTTAGTTGATTTGAAGAATGAGAATTTAGAAGAGAGCCTAGAGAGAGAGAGAATTAGAAATTTTGCATAAACTTTCACAGTGAGGCACGAGTCTCAACCTCACTCTTAACTTATAAGGGGAGGAGGTGTGATGTCAATTGATTAATTAGAATTCATTGGTTACTATTTGTACTATAATTTTACAAAGCTAACATTATAAAATAAAATAAAAAAATAAAAAAGAAGAAGAAGAAGAAGAAGAAGAAGAAGTAAAAAAAGAAAAAAAGAAAAGAAAAAAGAAGCAGCTAAATATGGGCTCTTTAACCAACTAAGAAATAAACATTTCTTGGTTAAACTTGCTCTAGTTTCATGATCCTAGCCTCCATGGTATGATGTTGGGCTGGTCTCAATGAGTCTTGGGCTGGGTTGCAACATTGGGCTTGTTAGTTATTAAAGAATGTGGAGAAAAAACAAGAGAGAAAGAAAACCATGTCTACTACTAGAATACATTGAAATCCTCCTTCAAATTTTAGTCATCCAGTAGTAAGTTCATAGGGAAGGTAAAGGCAAATAAATCATCTAGTACTTAGTAGACTATAGACAAATGATGCTGTTCCAGCACTACTTACTCTTGTGTAGGCACACAACTCCTACAAAAGTAGTTATAAGACTCATAACACAAATGTGGTAGATGGAACTAACTAAACTGAAGGCTTTGCTTATCATATAAACATTTCTTATATTCATTGAGCTTTACAACAACACCAGAGGCACGCATGAGACTAAACTATAAATAAATAAAAAATGGTACAAAACCCAATTTATCTTAAAGAGAACCTGTCCATCTGTCTTCATAATTGGGCATCAGACTTAACTCCCAAGACTATGGTGATATTGGCTTACATTACAATTTCAGGAGAACAAACTCTTCAATGGCTGGAATACCCCCAATTTTCTTTAGAGCTACCCCACTGGGCTCTTCATCCACACCAATAGTCATGACTGCTTGTTTTCCTGGGGCAGTCCTTCCAACACTCATGAAGCTCACATTTACATTCTCCTCAGCCAAGATTCTCCCCACCTTTCCAATTATACCTGGTTGATCAACCTGCCTGCACAGAATAAGACTGCCTTCCAGGCTCACATCAACCGGAAATGATCCAACCTTTGTCAAATGGGGTTTCCCGTCCTTCACTCTTCCGTCAATTTTAATATCACCAGAATCTGCAATTGCACTAGCGAATTTTGATTCTACATTGGCAATATGAACCTGGATGAACTCGAGTGGATTCTCAGGTGAGCCATCCAGCAGAATTAATTCTTCTGTTATCTTCAGTCCTCTTTGTTTGGCAATGAAGTCAGCATTGACTAAGTTCACAAAAACACTTGAAATAGGCTCAATTAGACCCTTGGTAACAGTAGCACGGAGCAGCCGAGTGTCTAGATCATCTGGAGCTCTGGCAGAAGCATATGTAACCTTCACTGATTTCACACCACTACCTCCTGCAACCAGTTGCACGGCTAGCCTTCCAAGTTTTTCTGTCAGCGCAACATATGGTGCAAGGGCTGATAAAACCTGACATCAGAAAAGAGAAGTGTTTTTTTGTTCACCAAATGCAGAAAAACATGTGAGAGCATGTCTTCATGTATTATATAAGCACAACAGAGAGCTCACAACCCATCAAATAATTGAGTCTACCTAGAATTTCATTGTTGAATTATGGGGAAAAGAAAAACCAAGTAATTGGAGGAATATTAATTTATGACTATCAAATGGGTAAAAGGTATGATTTCCAATAATATTGTTCTAAATTTTAAATGTGAAAACCCCTAGAACAAATGTCTTTACCATATATACAGAATACATCCCATGTATCTCTCAACAAGGTCAGAAATTTTGTCTTAGAATGACATGTACATAATAATTTCATGAGAACTCTCCAGTTGGAGACAAGTCTTTTGTGATGGGATTAATAGAAGACACTAACAATCTACCAAGAAAAAATTCATAGTCAATTATCAACCATAATTTAAGAAAATGAAATCTAGTGAAAGAAATTCAGTTTTAATACCTCAGCAGGAACCATGGGAGCATTCACAGCAGTTGCAGCAAGTTCCCCTTTCAATGCTCCAACAACAGCTTCAGCTATTTCAATGGCCACACCTTCCTGATTACAAGAACCCAGCATTGTAGAACTAGATAATTATGAAGGAAAAGAAGTTTATAAACTAAAAGGAGTGTTCAGAGTAGATGATCAATTACACCTGAGCCTCTGTAGTGCTGGCACCAAGATGAGGAGTTAAAGTTAAACTTTCATGCTGGACCAACTTACTGTCATTTGGTGGAGGCTCTTCTATGAAAACATCTAGTGCTGCCTGCAGAAACAGACAATTGATTAACTCATCTACGTGTGGTTGTGTAACAGATACAACAACAGCGGCCGCAACCAAGCCTTAGGCCCAAAATTTTACATACTCAATAGACAAGTCAAAGTCAGCCACATATATTCCTCTCTATGTGGTTGTATAAATAGATATAAAACAAAAAAAATACATTTGACAGCAAAATAAATACCTGAGCAACAATACCAGAATTCAGGGCTCTGAGAAGAGCCTCCTCATCAATTACACCACCACGAGCAACATTGACAATTCGAACTCCCTTTTTCATCTTAGAGAAAGTATCATCATTGAACATCTGTGAGGTCGCAGGAGTAAGAGGCATGTGCATGGAGATAAAATCTGCACTTGATAAGGCTTCATCAAAGGTCACCAACTCTACACCAATTGCCTGGGCACGGTCTGCTGAGGCGTATGGATCATGTGCAATCACATGCATTCCAAGTCCCTTGGCACGCCGAGCAACTTCTGATCCTACCTTTCCGAACCCCATGACAGCCAGAGTTTTCCCCACCAGTGACACCCCAACATATTTATTTCTCTGCCACTTCCCTAGACACACCAAATCACATTACCAAATAAGAATTCCAGCATTTTATAAGCAACATGAAGTGATTAAACCAAGGATAAGAGACTTAGTTGAGTTCAGAATACGTTATTGTTAGATTTATAGCCTAGATTACATACACATACTGAACCATACCGTCTTCAACTAAATATTTTTTTTATTTAACTATGATCACAAGATTGGTCATAACCACCAATTCTACATACTTTATAATTTCATCTATACAGCTTGTTCAAGTAATTATGAAGAAAAAAAACTTTCTAATGCAGATTTCTGCTAAAAATAATCATATCCTCACACAATTCTCTTTAAACTAATCAATATTTATTTTTATCCCTTTTAAAACATTCAAAATTTAATGGGTGGGAATAGGTTCTAACTTCTAATTAGCTCATTCTAAGTGTCGCCTATACCAAAAAGGAACCTTTTGTTACCATGGGGTAATGGTAAAGAGCATCTATCATAAATGGACATGATAGGTTCAAGTCATATATGCATATATAAAACTAATATCTCATAGTGAATTGACTCTGTATCTTAACAGCAATACTAGCTTCAACTAAACAACAAAAACCGTTTTCAAAATTTCAATACAGTCCACCGAAAAGCCAAATTAAATTAGTTAACACAAAGCACACAAACCGCTCGAGGAAATGACTAAATGAGAATTTTTTTTTTTTGCAAGAACTCAAAATAAAGAATCAACACAGCACAAACCGGCTTTGAGTGAAGCACTGGCTTGAGCAATATTACGAGACATGGCAGTAAGCAAAGCAATCCCATGCTCAGCAGCCGCAATGGTATTAGCCGTGGGAGCATTAATAACAAGACAACCATGTTCAGTAGCAGCCGAGACATCAACATTATCGATTCCAACACCCGCACGACCCACTACCTGTTGAGATGTTCATATGAAAGTAGTGTGGTTAGTTATGTGACGAAGTCATATATTGGATAGTAATAACAAGAGTTAATGGTTAATATAACATTATCAGAGCGAAACCCCTTAAGCTTTATATGTTATATTAACTACTCAATTAGAGTCTGTACAACCTTGAGTCGCCCTCCAGAGAACTCGAACACCTCGCGTGTGACCTTAGTGCCACTGCGAACAATCAAGGCGTCACAAAGAGAGATCTTGGTGCATAGCTCTTCGGGGCTGAGGTTGTAAGAGCAGTCAACGTTGGCAAAACTCTTCAAAAGATCAATACCCGCCTCGCCTAGCTTCTCGGCGACGAGGATAGTGGGCTTGGAGTTCAGGAGGGACACTGTTATGAAGGATTTGGGCTTTCTGGGAGGAGAGGAAAAGGTGAAGGAAGAGGGAAGAGAGATTTTCCATGAGAGAAAGGAAGATGATAGTTGTGGTGTTGTTGTAGTGATGTTGTTTTGAGGTTTTGTGAAATTGAGGTGGAACGAGGTTGTAACTGCCATTTTAGTTAGCTGTGTCTGTGTTCTGTACTTCTGTTTCTATTTTCGTTTCTGAGTGGATATTTTGGGATTTAGATTACGAGTTGTTTGGAGACACGTTGACTCATGTTTTCAAACCTGACAGTTCGTGTGGGAATTTTTATTTTTTATTTATTTTTAGAGAGTTTCAATCTATGACTTTACTTCTCAGGATAACTCTTTAACATTAAATTAAGACATCAATCAGTTTTTGATGAAGGTGAAAATTGAATCTCAAATACCTTATTCAACTATTAGAGACTTTATTAGTTGAGCTAATTGGAAACCACAACTCGTGGGACCTATATGGCGGTTTCATTCCAATAATTTTGAGAAAAATTAAATAAAGGAAAAACTAATTAATGGATGTCCTAAAAATATTGGTTTATAAAATATTTTTAATTTTTTTAGATAAAAAAAGTAATTAATTTTTTTACCTTTTTTTTTTATACAGAAAATGTTAGAGATACAAATTTTTTTACAAAGATTTTTACAAACTGTTGATATGGTAGATAATTATTGGTAAATAAAAAAAGTGATTTTATTGGTGGGCCTAGATGATAATCAGTAAGAAGTTGGTCACAATAACAGTTTGTAAAAATGTTGTAAAATAGTTTATAACTGTAGCATTACTCTTTTTATATTTCCTATGAAAGTAGTGTCAAAATTTTCTTAAAATGATTTAGAAGTATTAACAATTGTCCAAGAAGTATATGTTCACAAGACCCTCAATCAAAATATATAAATATATTTTTTATCATTTAATAGTTTTTTTTTTTTTTTTTTTTAGCAAAGACAAAAAGGTTATCATTTAATAGTTAAGAGAGGGGAATAATAAATTAAGAAAAAAAATTGAGAGAAAAAACTAATTATTTATAGAACAAAATTTAGTTACAAAATTGGTTGTAACCTAAGACTACAATTTTACTCAACATCATTAAAATTACTAGATATCTTGAAAATCTAGCCGTTGGATTGCATGCTCTTTACACTCTTAATATACATGTCAAATTTTGTGCTAACTGGACATTATCTACTATATAATCTATAAGATTATATTTTATGCATAATTTTAAACTATAAAAACTTGCAATTTGAACAATTTATTGATAACATAGTTACTAATCTTTAATTTTCTAAAAAATTTACAAGCATGAGGATATAAAAAGAAAATGTAATCCAATGGTGGATTTGTCAAAATTTACATCCAATAAAAAGATATTGAGTAAGATTGTAGTCTCAGGCTACAACTAATTTTGTAACTAAACTTTGTCCTTACTTATATTAAGAAAATTATCCAATCAACTTGAAATACACGGATGAATTGTGGTGGAACATCCTAGGAGAATATTATCCTAATAGCAACATAATAAATAACTTACTTTTATTTATTTTTGTTATGAGATTAAAAGTTCACATATTAATTTGTAAAATTTATATAATAAAATTTGTAACATTCTAAATATAGGTTCTAAAAATTTCGTTTGCTTTTCATTAATGCTATGCTTATGCCAATAGCGGCAAATAAAAATACAAGTAAAGGAATATTTCTTCTTCTCTCTCTTTTTTTTTTTTTTTTTTTTTTTTTTGGTGGTAATAGCTTTTTTTTTCTCAACCTTTGCTCATGGGTTTAGACCAACATTGCTGGAACATTTGTACCTTGTTTTTGATTCGTGTTGGACACAATTCCACACACAAGCACAATATCTAGCACAAGAGAACTATGTGATAAAATTGGGATGAGTTACACGTGTGTGATATAGATAAGACCCAAGTTCAAATTAAGTCTCATATATTAAGTTTAAAATGGTTTATAAAGAGCTCGTTCCAATCCAATGCAGGGTTCACATAAGAATCAAAGTGTTTATAACACATCCACACCAACACAAAAAACTTGCATTTGTTCGAAAACAAGGCACATATCAGGGAACTAGAATTTCTTCTTGAAAGGGCCAAAGTTAACTAAGTTATGTTTAAAAACGAGATGCGAAACAAACACTCAATTTGTCCCGAGCCACGATTGCTTATTTGTCCGGTGCCAATTAGAATAGAAAAAAAAAATATATATATATATATATATATATATTACTGATGGCAGGTGATAGATCGAGGCATTAATACTTTGTTTTCGCTTACTGAATTCTTTTCAATGAAGAGTTGTAAAATAAACATAAATTCAAAGCTAAGCATGTAAACTGAACAGATATAAAGGTTTCTGGGAAAGCCCCTATTTTGTTTGGATGGCATTATGGCCACTCTCTATAGCTACGAAGAACCAGCATGTTTAGAGGGTATCTGAATTACTTATAATCAAACCAAAGCAAGCATTCATGGACATCATAAAAATAGAAGATGTGTTAATTATATTAATAATAATAGAAGAATACATCCATGTTGTTCATTGTGAGATACATTTTGGTCATTTGGTCATTTACACGACTAATGACTAAAAGAAGATAGGAAGGTATCAGCCAACTTCTGACCCAATAGAACCTGAGACGCGGTATCCAAGTGCAGATTGTCTTTGTTAAGGTGGGATCCCTTAGCATCAATGCACTTGACATTGTTCAGATTTATGCTCAGCTGAGCTTCTCTTACAGTTTCCATTAAGGGGCCTTCTGCTGATGCAATCGCAACCTGCACACAGAAATACCATGCACAAACACACACTTTTCTTAATGAATTTTTCTAAACATTATTTAGTACTAGTAAAGTAACCATAAAATAAAATTAACTAACAATGAGTATAAAGGAAGCAAAAAAAAAAAAAAAAAAAAAAACTCGTTTCACAATTGCTAATATATCTTGTGAATAGTGCATTATAGTAATGAATTCATATAAAAGTGATATTACTCTATTAATAATTTATCATCTTTATTAGTATGTTGTGAAAAAAGATTGTGGAAAAAGGTTATGAAAAAAATTGTGTCCCTGACATTGTTTTTTATGAAAATTCAATAATAATAATATTAGTTTTTTATTTCTCTTATGTGTCACTTTAAAATTGCAGAAATAGAGATTTTGTCCAATAAGTAAATGTTTTTCATCACATGACTCTTGCAAACAAAACACAACAGACCCTTCTAAAATGACTCTTGAGAACAAAACATTCGAATAAAATACTACCTAGAGGTGTATTTCAAATGAATTCATTTTATGGTTTATATTAAATATTAATAAGCAATATATCCAACGTTACGTGACGAAAATTACATTATTAGATATAAAAAATAAAAATATGAATCATGAAATTGTGAGAGTTCTTTTTCCCGAACTACGAAACAGAACTAATTAATTGAATGCTTAATAAGAACTTTCGAACCTGAGTTGAAGTAAGAGGAATGAAAAACAAAACATTCTGAATTTTCAAAAGAATATAGTGTGTCTGAATATTGAATTAAGCTAAATTCAATTAAAGAAAAACCATACCATGATTATGGGGAGGTCAGGAGCGTTCAGATCACGTCGAAAATCTTGGAACAATTTCTCCAATCTGCTCTTGTATGACTCTGCATCCGCTTTCTCATTTGTATCGCTCTCACCTTGATACCAAATAAGTGCTTGAATTTTCCCTCCACTTTGCAACGAGGCCTTTGCCCTATCCACTAACCTTGTGTACAATTTAGTCCCCAAAGCCCATTGCTTGATCTTAGTTGCTCCTTTTGCACAAGGAACCAGACCAATCACCCCAAAGCTAGGGTCCTTGGCCAAGATTGCATTAGCAAAAGGCAATCCAGGTCCAATGCCTACAGTCTTACCATAGTCGATTCCCACATGAAGAGGCTCATGAGCTTGCACCCAACTCTTGTCTAAAGCTAGTTGGAGAATGTTTGGATTGGGATTGCTTTCATATGGGATTTTACCATCCCATTTCGGCGTGTTTAGACCTCCACGTCCAGCCATGTTGCTTTGCCCCGCTAAGATAAATATGTTCTTAGGTTTAACTTCTTCGGGGCAAACAGACCCTGCAAGAGCGACGAAGAAGAACAAGAAGAAGAGAAACATCCCTTTGCTCATCTTGGAGGCAAGGTGTTGCAATGAGGAAATATCCTTTGGATTCTATTTCTCTCGGGATGTCTCTTGAGCCATGTTGCAAGCAAGATAGTTTCTATTTATATGGCAGCAAATTTGTTTTTAGTTGCAATTTACAGACTAGAGAACTTGTTTTGAGCCAAACCTCTCTAACTATCTAAACAAACTACTTTTCAATCAGGCATTTTAAATGTCCCTTCCCTTTATTTCTGTGTAATAAAACAACATGTTTACAAAAGGAAAATACTAATTAAAGCCACTGTGTCAATGTATTACTAAGATAAGTATGATTGGTGCCACTTCAATAATATTATACTAACTAAATATCTTTTTTCTTTTTTCTTTTTATTAGTGACACATTAATTATTAAATTTATTTAATAAAAAATATAATTTTTTTTTTCCATAACATCAATATTTTAAAGAATGAAAATACAGCTTAATTAGTATTCATTTTGAGGCTCATGTTGGTAACCAACAATCAAACTAGATAGCTATCAGTTATCAATCAAGAATTTTGCACAAAATTTTCTGTTGAGGAGATAGCTATCAGTTATCAATCAAGAATTTTGCAAAAAAATTTCTGTTGATATCCTCCTCAACTATTATGCAACAAAATAATTGTTATAAAGAAGAGGTTAAGAATACTAAGGTCCTTCATGCTTACCTGTTAAAATGACTTACTGATTTGTATTTACTATTTAGATGTGATTTATTGTAGCATTCTTTTTGAATCTCAGCTTTGTAACTAATGGAACAAACTAGTTTTCAATTAAGAATTTTGGCGGAATACAGCATATTTTAACTAAAATGCGAAATGTATGGTTTTGAAAAATGATCTATGAAGAAATTTGTAATTACTAATTACCTCTTGGTCACATTTCTGCCCATTCACCACACTTTTTCTCCAATTGTGCATAGATGCATTTTATTGAAGAGACCCGTGACTTTGGGTATTAACGCTGTTTTTTTTTTTTTTTTGTAAGAAAATTAAAATACTATTATGATTAAAACTTAATTACCAAATGTTCTAAAAAAAAATCATAACGACTTTCATTAATTATTTTAATTGTCTATTATAATATTTTGGTTTTGATATATATATATATATATATAACTTTTCTTACACTATGCACTTTGGTACGTAACTTAAAAATAACTTTTGTTTTTTCATCTTTACTATTTATTTTATAGTTAAATTTCAATTATATTTGTAAGGACCCAAAAATTTGTAGCGCAAGCCCCCTTAAAATAATGGGCTGTGCCTTTCAAACATGGCCCAAACTAATAAAATTTGTACGAGGAGGGAAAGAACAACAATAATGGGCTCTGCCCAAGGACAGCTACAAGGAAGAATCAAGTTTATATTCCAAAACAAATGAGTATCAGGCTCTATACAAGTGCTCCCGAGGAAACTGAGTTTACATAAAAAGTAGAACTATTCACTTTCTCCCTTCTCAATGTTCTTCCTTCAGCTTCTTTTCTCTTTTTCTGATCCCCTTTTCTAATGCTCTCCTCTTTCCTTATATACCTCTACCTCCATTACATCTTCACCATCCATTTCTACCTAACTTCCCAACTTTTTTGACACTTGTTACATTTCTCATCTAAAGAAGATTGTGGAAGGAATTTGCTGAGCTGTGGCTTACACTGTTCAAGTCACTTCCTCATTAATGTGGCTAATAAAACTATTGTCCATCATTTAATGCGGATGCAACAAGCTACACCAGGTCAAGAAGCTTCCCTACTGCCCACTGACTTCCACTCTCTTCAGATCCTAACTCCCACTTAGAATACAAAAGAGTACCATGATTCACTTCTTCTCCTCCTCGGGTAGCTTCCTCCCTTGGGCCCGTGGCTTCCAGCATTACCACGTCAATGCTGCGATCTACTTCATCCTTAGTCCTCGGGTCAATGTTGTGACCCTTCAACTTCATCCTCAGTCCTCAGGCACCACAATATTATTGGAGTATCTTTTATGGTTTATATCATTCATAGTTATCATAATTGACCAGACTAAAAACCTGGTTCGTTGGTTCATTGATTTAATCTATGATTCATTAGCTGAACTTGTAGATCCAATTATTAATTAATTAATATTTTTTATATATAGTTATAAAAATATTTAGAAGACAAAGAAGAAAAAGAAAAAAAAAATGTATCAAAGAAAAAAAAAAGGAATTTGATAATTACCACTTCTTTTTTATTTAAAAAAAAAAAAAAAAAAAAAAAAAAAAAAAAAAAAAAAACGATGTGAACTTGAATACTATAGCCGAATGGTAGATTAGACTTGAGGGGAAAAAAAGTGAACATTTTTTAAAAATTCTTTATTGACTTAAAAGCTCTTATAAAGACATAATAAATCCTTTTAAAAATTTTATTTTTTTTTCTATTATAATTAGTGTAACTACTAACTATCAAATTATTAAAAAAAATTACTATTATTAATAATAATAAATATTTTAAGAAAAAAAAAAAAACTAAAAAGCCTAGAGTCACTGAAAGTTTCATATAAAAATAGTAATGTCCTTATTTCTCACCCTTGTGCATTTGACTGTTTTTTTGAGTACATAGTAAACATTTCAAAATTTCAACAACTTAATTTTTCTGTATATCTCAATCAAATGTGCTGGAAATTCGGCAGTTTAATTTATAAGGGCCTTGAGAGCTTGGGTGTAAAAATAAGTTAATAAACTTTTATGGGCTTAGACCAAATAAGGCCCAATACTTCCTTCTTCTTCTTCTTCTTCTTTGATAAGAGGCCCAATTCTTTCTTATGTTCGTAGGATGTTCAATAATAGTTGGATTCTAATATAGATATCCAGAAATCATGTGATGGGGGTTGAGGCCGATCGAATGACCAATTTTCTATACTATGCGTGCGTTATACATTAGAGTTGGGCCTATCTATATTGTCTGTTGCAATGTAATTTCTAGGGCTACTTAAGCAGAAATATACATTTAAAAAAGAAAAAGAAAAGGCAGAAACATACATGTTCGAGTTTAGATCTGTTCATGGGAAAAGTGCGACAGAGTAGAATTGTATGACTAATTGTATTTAGAGCTTTTATTATTATTGACGATAGAGTATCGTTCTTTCTTAAGTAGACCACCTCCTTGCCAAAGTTAATTTGCAATTAAAAAAAATACAACAACATTTACTGAAAATTATTATGTTTTCCAGAGTACGGTGATGCAGTACCATGTTATTTTATTCTGGAAATAACTAATAATTACTTAATTTTTACTGTTTTTTATTATTTTAATTTAGTTTATTGCAAGGGAGTTTTCCACCAGTGGTGAAACTTTTTTTTTTTGGCCATATCAGCTTTAAAGGGCAAAAAAAAAAAGTATGACAGGTGCATTATTAGTTGTTTTGTAAAAGGATGGTATTAGGGATATTAGAAATTTTACTATATAAATTTTACAAATTAAGATGTCATCAGTTATTAAAAAAATGATTCATATATTTATTTATTATGTTATTGAAGTGACATAAATTATATTTATTAATTATCATATCAATTTGTAGATATACGTTATAGTAAAATTTATAGTAATTGGTCAATTTCAAGCAACTACTTTAATTTGTGGTCTCGGTTGATTGCAGTGGTAAGGATGCGGCGGCAGTGCTTGGGCAATCCATCTTTTAGTTTTTTTTTTTTTTTTTGCTTCATATTTTTCAGTTTTTTTGCTGGTTTTCTCCCCAAATTCCCATCTATATAAATAACAAAGCTTTTGATTTTTAATTTTATATTAAAAAAAAAATTACTTTAGCTGTTTGTGACAAAAATTGTGCCTGTAAGTTACTGTACAAATAAAATCAGGATCCCAAAATCTATTCTTTTATGATAGAGAAGAAGTACCATAATGGTTTTAGGACCTCATGTACGGTATCCACTTGTTTAAACTTACACTGGAGGGCATTTTGAAACTTGGACCAGACCATACAGTCCGACCGGGTTAACCGGAAAACCGTCCACCAAAATGGTTTTTTTAACCTCAAAAACCGGCATATAAGAAAAACTCAGTGAACTGTTCGAACCGTGGCTGAACCACCCGAGTTTAAAAACTGTGGACGGTTATCACGATTTCGTAAGTTCAGTTGATTCAAAGTTTTTTTTTTTTTTTTTAACTTACTGGCTCAACAATTGTTGAAACTTCAACCTTAGACCTTGAGATTGCACCAACATTTATTCTTATTCTTCTTCTCAGTCTCGCTCGCCCCTTCTCTCTCTGCATTTTTGTCGACTGCTGTTTTTGCATTTTCTCTTTCTCTGTGTTGTTTTTGTTTGTTGTTTCTGCATTTTCCTCTCATTCTGCGTTTTTTCCTTTGCACTCTAGAGTCTTCTAGTCTACTTTGAAGATGATTGACAACTTGCTTTTTGTCACACACTAAATACATGCTATCAACCACTCTATTTTAAATTTTGAGTAGGTCTAGGATCATAAATTATTCCACAACTTTTTTACCGCAACTCTGATATGGCAAATTGTGAGTGATTAATTATCACTTACACATGGATCCACCATTTTTCTTTACCATTCACACTTTGCCACTTCACAGTTGTGGTAAGAAGTTGTGAAAAATTATGTGATCCTAGACTTTTCCTTAAATTTTATTGGGTTTAATCAATTTTTTAATGGTTTATCCGGTTACTCTTCTAGCTGTTGTTTATTTTTTATTGAGAAACTAGTTAAAGGCCCGTGCGTTGCATGGTTTACTTAAAAAGATATATGTAAATAAATTAAAAGATTCAAAACTATATTAATAATTAGTTAGTCACATTATAAAAAACATTAATGTTACGACATATAATTAATACATACATTTGAGTCACTTTTTATGAGCACGGTGTGTAATATATAAATTTTACATATTAACATAAAATTATGATATACAATTAAAATAAATATTAAATTTGTTTTAAATTACTTGAAAACTTTTGCTAATAGAATCTTAGATGAAGTAGAATTTTATATTTCTTATAGTTTAGAAAATAGATTTTTAAATTATTGATAAAAGAGTTTGATCTGCATTAACTATCTATTGTCACTATATTAATAATTAATGATAGTATGCATATAGTAGTATAAGCTATTACCAAAACACTTTAATTTTGAAAGGAAAAATTTGAAAAGGAATGAGCATTTTGAGGAGATAAAACATGGCATTTGAGGCTTATGACCACTATTTTGACTTTCATAATGCATAATGTAAACAAAGAAAGAATAAGTGTTAACCTTATGTGTGGAGTAAAGTTGCTTGAGATGATTACATATGAAATCTTCACATGTTTTGTAACCAAATAGAAAAAACAAACTCTTCATAAGAGTGTTATTAAAAAGTAAAATAAATACTAAACTAAAACTCTAAACTCATAGAAAAAAAAAAAAAAAAAAAAAAAACTGAAATTTGTAAAACTTAAACTTTTTTGAGTGTGTGGATTGAAAATTTTAAAAGTATATAAATTAACACTTAAATTAAAATATGAAAAAAAAGTATAGTGACAAAATAAAAATTGTAGATAATTCATATAGTGATGAAGAGGGAAAAAAAAGTTGATATCAACAAATAAACTTTTGTATCTATCCAAAAATTAATATAGCAATGGTTTAAAAGTTGTAAACTTACTCTAGATTTAGTGGAAATAGAACTTTTTACTATTAAAACTTTAGCTAATAGAGTTTAATCTCAAGAAAACTATCTTCATAAGAGTGTCATTAAAAAGTAAAAATCAATACTATACTTAAATTCAAACTCTCTTAATTTGTAGAGGTGTGAAGCTAAAATCTAAATCTTTAAAACATCATGCTTTTGCTCAATTATTCTCCTTTTTATTAATAAAAATTTTACTACTCAAGAAAAATAATTTAATCTAATAACGCATATATAAACATAACATGAATACATATGGAACCTTTTTTGTAGGAGAGAATACAAAATTTGATAATTCTTAAATAATAAATAGATTAATCTTAAATATTTATAGAGGTTTATATAATAGATTTCATGGATTTAAAATTGCATTTATGATTCATAAGCAAAACCTTAAAAAAAAAAAAAAAAAAAAAAAAACAAGGAAGAGAAATACATACCTGTAATAGTTTGGATGGTAGGTTTGATAAAGACTTCTACTATGGATTTCACAAACATCAAATTGCCTACGTAATAAGAAAAAAAAACAAAAAACAAAAATAAAGGAGAGTTAGATTTCTAAACAACATAGGAAGGAATCATAAGAGAATGAAAATTATTGATAATGGAAGAGAGAAAAGAAGAAGAAGAAGAAGTTATCCAAAAAATATGTCATATAAATTGAATGAAAAAAGAATGTTGACATAAAAAAAAATAAGTAAACATGAATGATAGCAATAAGAAAATAGGATAGATTTAAAAAAAAAAAAAAAAAATTTATAATCAGCTTAGAAGTTTAAAGTTATCCAAAAAAGAAGAAGTTTTTTTAGAAACATAACTTTATCCAAAAAAGTTGTTAGGACATATGTGATTCATTAGGAACATATGTCACTATTTTATGTAATTGGCTTATCCTTTGACAAAATGCACTTTACTTGTATTTGGGTAGATCTAGGATGTGTTTAATACTTCAAGAAACTGTATTTCAAGATCAAGTGTTGAAAACATGCAAGTCTCTCCAATATTCAAGTTAAAGAAGTGTTGTTCATTAAAGCTCGACAGCTAGCTATTCATCGAGTTTAAGAAACTGTTCCAGCCCCGAGGCTCGACAGCTGCTTGACAGTACCTTGACAGACAGCTATCTGTCGAGCTTTATGAAAAACAGAATTCTAGTTTTGTTTTGACTCTAATCCGTGATTATGTGTTTAGGCCTTCTTTTCTTCTAACCCTAGACATATAAAATGATTATTTTAAGGGCCGTAAAAGTGTACACAAGTTGCACAAGTGTTAAGCAAAATTTGTAACCGGAGACATAGTTTTGCCCTAGTTCATCATTCTTGTGAAGAAGTTGCTGTGTATGTGCACCGTAAGGTTTTGTGACCAAGCATCTTCTTGATCTTCATCGTTGGGATGAACTGAAGAACCCAACAACCTTCTCTAGTTGGTGATTGAAGTTGCGCACTGGGATCCGCGCATTGGTTAGTCATGTACATGGGAGTCGTGCATCGAAAAGGGAAATTGTCACTACAGAACAAGTCCAATTGAGTATTGGGTAAGGGTTCAACTGTAGGTTGGTATAAGGTACTGAGATTTCTTTACTTGTAACTGCTTGTTTTGATAATAGTGAAATTTCAGGAGTGGTGATCTGAAAATCATCCGGTGGGGTTTTTGCTGTTAGGTTTTCCCCATTCATAAACAAATCACCGTGTTATTTATTTTCCGTTGCATAATTAGTTTATTGGTGATTTATTTGTGCTACCACGCGCTTTGCATGTTAATTTGATTAATTAATAAACTTGGCTAATTAATCAATTAATTTATCACAATGGGTCAATTCGTTTTTGACCTATCAAAAGTAATAAAGTCATAAAAGAAAAGTTAATAAGAACAAAGAAGGGGTTTTATTTAATTTCTTTTTTTTAGTTAAAAATAATTGATGCAATTTGAATTATAAAAAAAAATTAAAAAAAAAATTCATATGTGAACATAACATAAAAAAATTTAAAAAAAATAAAGAAAATGTGATGGATAGTTGTGAGGAAATAGGATAGAATTTTTTTTCTTAAACCTAATTATCAATTAATGTAGAAATTAAAACCTAAAATAAAATAAAAAAACACACAAAGAATAATAAGTTGTTATCAACATAACTTTATCCAAATAAGTGATAAACCAATGGAAGAAAAGTTGATAAGGATTAATAAGATGTTACAATAATTATCTCCAAAAAAAAAAAAGTCACGTATGTGAAGAGGAAGATTTTGCTATTTTTTTTTTTTTTTTTGTTTTTCTTACACGAAGTAATATAATTTAAAAAAAAAAATGAATACATGAAGATTGTTGTTGTTTTTGTTTTCTACGTGTGCTTCTTTTTTTCTTTTTCTTTTTTACATGTAGTAATATAATTTAAATAAAAAAAGAATTAGATGAAGATTTTGAATTGTAATCAAATTAAGATTTTTTATCAACTTATAAATTATAATAATAAAAGGATTAGATGAAGATTTTGGATTGTAATCAAATTAAGATTTTCATCAATTTAGAAATTATAGGAGAAGAAGAGAAAAGAAAAAAAAATTATTTTCTAAAAAATCTAAACAATTTCTGCAATTTGGTGCAGCCATTTGGTGCAACTACGACTTTTAAGCCAAACTTTTATTATATAGTATATGATATTAAGGATACCAAATTTAGCATGTGTATTTAGCATGTGTCATAACTCACCATATGACGAATTATGATTGGTAAGGGTGTGTTAGTGGGTTATATAGAGACACTCTTACTAATCACAAGTTACTATGTGGCTAATTGTGGAACAAAATTGTGCCCAAATTTATATCTTCAGCATTTCTCTTTTTTATTTTTAAAATTTAACTAAATGCAAGCAGTCAAGTGTCATTCACTCCTTTTAAAATTTTATTGGGCTTTGTTCTTTATTTAATCAATTTTTTAATGCTTTGTATGGTCGCACTTCTAGCTTTTATTTATTTTTTATGTTTAAAATTTTCATAAATGGTTGAATACTCAAATGGGCTTTAGCATAAAACAATTTCCTAGTTAAACGGGTTTGAGCATGACTTAAAATTCGTTTGGATTGCATTGAAAACAGGGGATGTTTGCATTTGGTCTTTTTTTTTTGGTTTTGTACACTGTTCATGGGACTCGTAAGTACGGAATTTAGTAAATTTTACTATAAAACTGAGTCTCACAGCACTATTCACACATTTAAAAATTATTTTACTACAATGTTTTCCAACAATAAATTTTCAGTTTTCAGCAATAAACGGTATCCAAACAAAACTTTAAAATAATTTAGACATAAGCTCTCATAAAAATTTTAAAAGAGTAAAATATTGAGCTTTAACAAAAAATGATTTAGGTTTGCTTAAGATTTAATATTTCTTATTTGCCTTATAAAAGTTATAATATAAAAAAGACATTTGAAAAATAGATCTTTATATTTATTCGGACTATTTTAATTCATTTTTTGACTTTTAATAATTTAACATATTTATTTATATTTTAAATAATTATTAAATTAATTATGTCATCTTCACAGTTCAACTTCAATCCATCTTAAAAATTTTGAACTCCCACTGTTCATTAAACTATACGAGTTTAAAACCGTGTAATAGATGCGGCTTAAGTTTATCTCTTTTCTTTTCTTTTTTTTTTTTTCTTGAGGAAAGATGCGGCTTAACTGTCATGCATTGCATGGTATCACTCTTTTTACGGCCATGGTTAGCAAAGATATTTTGTCAAAATATATAACGTAGTCTGATTCTGGACCTTTCATTTTTATTTTTTTGGTGATAGAATGAGAGACCGTAAGAGAAAGATTTGGTTTTTGTTGTCAAATCAAACTTTAATAGGTTGTTGAACTGTTGAAAAGCCTGAACCTTCAGTGGTTGTTATTTATACAGGTCTCTTTGGTTTGACTAGGACACCATCTCCTTTATCAAAAGTTAGCTGTTGTCAAATTCTCTTTCGCTGCAAACAAAAGCTTAATTGGGATCTCTTTTACTATTGATGAGTTACAAATTAGTCTGGAAACAACTGTTTGGATCTTGCAAAATGAAAAATAACTTGTGCAAAAAGATTATCTTTCATAATTTGACTTACTGTGTTATGAAACATACATTAATGGACTCACCCTTTGGTCTGATATTGAACCATGCTTATTACTGTGTTATGAAACATACATTAATGGACTCACCCTTTGGTCTGATATTGAACCATGCTTATTACCTTTTTGTGGATGGACACCCGAAGTAAATTGTAGTTTTTGGGTCCAGCTCAAAAGGCCGAGGATGGTTTGGGATTAGACTTTAGACTATATCTCAGTTTTAACTTTCAACTATTTTTAGGAGGAAAAAAAAAAGAATCTTTTTCCTCACCAATATCAAATGATACTTATATCAATTTTGATTCATTACTAACTTTCTCCCTCGCCTTAATCTTAGTGGCTCCTCCCATATGTCATAAGTAGAACGAGGGGAGCACTTCATATATCTACATATCTTCATTTTTATAATGTTTGAATGTTATATAATTGTAAGATTTACACACTGTGAAAAAAGAAAATACATATATATTAAATCGAATATATGAAATAATTATTGATTACGACGTATTAGAGTGGCCTAACTATTGCCTTTATTCATGTGAGAATAAGTAATAAAACGAATTTGTGAAACCCCACTATGCTCCACTACTCCTCCTAACTTCTTGTTTTCTACTTTTCTATAGGACCTTGAATATGGTCACATGCCTAATCCAAGGAATGCATAGGACTAAAAGATACATACAAACAAACAAGAAAAGAAGGCCCCCCCGAAGGCTGAGAAAATCGTGAGATTGGATCTCAAATGGAAGACATATAGGGATTGCTTCTATCTTGAATAAGGGGCCATGCTGAATACAAAAAACCAACTAAGCATCAACCAATCGACTTGAAAAGTCAAATATGGCTGCATATGAAGCTACCCCAGAATCTTAGATGATTGGTTGTTTTTTTGGTTAAGTAGATAACATTACACATGTTCACTGGTTGCAAATAAAATCCACAAAGATTTTGAAGGCAGTTCTTCACTTATTATGTTCGTCAAATTAAAGGTGAATTGCCAAACTGTGTATATATAGTTTTAGTGAATCTATAAAAGTTTTTATAGTTGTTGACATATGAAAGTCACCCACATGTTTTATATGGCTAATTAATTAAACAAACAAGATTATAATAAGGGAGACTTGCTCATGGATGCAAAGTTTTGCAAACTGGCAAAGGCGTCCTAGATGGGCGTGTTGGCAAGAAAATGATTGTCTTCTTTTTTCTTTGAAATGGAACGGAGAATTGAAAATTGAGTAGTTCTTTACATTTTAAAGATAGATTTGTGTCTGGTCAACTAAATGTTAAAACTTAATAGTGTTACCAGTTGTCCAATTGTATAGATAAATTTTTTATAAACTGGGCTGAACTTATTTGATTGGTTCCACACCACCTAATGATATATATAGTATTTTTTTCTTTTCTTGGGATCTTCGTTACTAAGAATTTGGCTAGTCTATAGAGCCATACTCTCTTTAGCATAGGCTTAGTTGGACTCCACTAGGTAGTTTCATATCATCAGGTGTTTGTTTCTTTTGTGTTAGGTAACATTAGGGTTTAAAGCTTTCGCTAGTCTAACAAGACTTAGGCCGTTTTGTTAAGATACCGTTAGTGATATTAGACCTGTTAGTACGCTAGATTTTTCCATTGTTTCTAACTTCTAACTTGTTTCCTCTCAAAAAAAAAAAGGTAACTTTGATTAAACTTATTTGTTGTTATGTTATTTACTTGAAAGAGGAAAGAAAAAAAAAAAAAAGAATTTAAGCAAATAAATTGATTTGTTTGAAGAAAAATGCAAGCTTATTTGCTTGATGTCACTTTTTTTTTGTCCCACTTTTAAATAAATAAATTAACAAAAATAAGTCATTCAAAGACACATAATTCGCATGTGATTACTTAACTTTTCCCTTCTTACAATAAATCTACAATTCTTTTACGGTTTATTTAGGTGGGCAATGCACAACTTTTGACTAATCTAAATCATGCGGTGATTCAGTCTAATTTTACTTAAATAATTACAACCTGGAAATAATTCTAAATAAATCTCACTCAAATCACATGCAAATTTGTCAAAATTAGCAAGCTTGCATGAGTTGGCGTTAGAGTTGTTGGTCTTAATTGTGGATTTAAGCATACCTCTCGGCTAGTGTAATCATTAGGTTTTTTTTTTTTTTTTAAATATTGGACAAAAAAATACTTGTATTAAAAAATAAACTTTACAAAGGTGTATATGTATAAACCCAATAAGTTTAAGAAGTGAAAAATAAACTCTCCTAAATTAACTTGACCTTGCCTAAAATTAAGCATGTATTGCTAGTGTACATGTTGATCTAAATTTTTTGACTTGCTGCAGAAAAGTTGGGTAATATTTCATTATTTCTGTCATTATGTGTGAAATGTTGAGTGCTTGTTTAATTGGATGGAATTGGACAAACTCATTGGTTAATGTCTAAGCTGAGCTCAGCCATGCCCATATAGCCGCCTAAAGCCAATGGCATCATTAATTGAATTCTTCCACACAAGCTGCCAATAACTACGTTTACTTGCTATGTTTGTTTTTCCTATAGTGAGTCAACCTATCATTTTGATGCCAACCAAATTGACTACTGTCTTAGCCATTAAGGGAGCAAATGGTTCAAATAAGAATGACCCACAATTCATTTCTTTGCATTTCCAGGACGTAAACCAAAAATTCTAGAACTCACGGTTCCAAAAATTGATTAAATTAAAAGATGTAGATCTATAATTATAAACAATTGTTGTTTCCGCAGACCATATATTCACTTCTTTAAACACAATTTTAATATTAGCAATAAAATTTAACGTGAAAAAACTTTGTTAGTTGTAATCCACTTCCCAATTAATATAAGTGTGTGCAGACAAAGATGTTTCTTTTAGAAATTAAGAAAAAAAAATGTTTTAACAACTATTAGTGGAGACACAAATGCAATTATAAAAATCAACAATTTGGGTTATTAAAAAAAGTGAGACCCAAAGCTTTCAAATGGCCAATTTTTCTTCCTCTCCATCCCTAGCCAATTCTGACTTGTCGAATAGTCAATTACTGGATGGGCCCTTTGATGTTTTTGTATATGAATGAAAAATGTAGCACGAGAACCACGATATTCTTCTAATCATTCTTGCTTTTCTTTTTTGTTTTTTTTGTTTTTCTTTTCTGTTGGGTTCTTAGGTGAGTGACCATTCCATGAAAGTTACTGACTGATCTTATTCTTATCATCATCATCATCATCAAAACCTACTTATAAAAGATAGCTACGACCTTGTGGCCCACTGGCTCCTGCTCCAGATAATGCATTCGTAGCTTCATTTGTTTAATTTTATAAGGAGCCAATGAATGAAAGCAACTTCAAACTAAACCATAACTTTAAATAATCATTTACACCAAAAAAAAAAAAACTTTAAATAATCAATGACGTGGGAGGGAAGCTGAAATTATGATAAAGAATATGAGTCAGAGTGATGTCAAGATACTATAAATTTTATTATATACTAATTTTTAGATAATAATGTGCTGTTAAAAAAAAAATTAATATTTATTTGTTATGTTATTAACATTCATTAATCATATTTATTGTCACATCAATTTTTAAAAGTTATAATTTTATAAAATTTGTAATAATTTCAATATATTCTAATAAGTATATAGTAAATTTCAATTATTTATGCATACACAATTGCAGGTCTCTCTCTCTCTCTCTCTCTCTCCACCTTCCCCCAAAAGTGTCGTAATAAAATTAAAGAATCTATTACATACCAGCCCATTACACGTCAACTGAAAATAAGCGAAAATAGCACTCTATGCTTTATAGAACTAGCTTACATTATCTAAAAATTTTAAGTTGGTAACATATATTTTATAGTGTAGTAAGAATAATTAACATGTATTTTTGTCAATTTTTTTCCTCCCAAAAAAAATATTCTCAATTACTTGTTTAATTGTCTTTTTTCCCTTACCACTTCTACTAATGAATAATTTTTTCTATGATTTCTCATACCTTTTCTAGTTCCTTGACTTAAATAAAATAGACTATTCAAGTGGATGTCAAGAGGCTTTTTTTGTGTGGATAATCTGAACTTTCATTATAGGAACAAAAACTAAGGAACAATAGAAGAACAATCAGTTCTGCAAATATCAGCAATAATAGCAAGGAGGCTAAACTTATTACAAGAAAAAGACTTTCTAAGACTGCTAACCAGCTCAGTAAAAACATAAGATGTCAAGAAAGAAAAATTATTAGGTCCACCAAGAAGATTGTTAATATAGTCCTTCCTGACCTTCCAACCAATAAAATGTCGTTATTTATACAAATGTGACATCACCTGATAATTTTTATTTTTTATTCCTAATGCTGATTAGGAAGCTCATTCACGCATTTGCATAAATGACATTGTCTCATTATTTGGAAGGACCACGTTAATAGTCCTTTTGGTGGACATAATAATTTCTCGTCAAGAGGCTTATAGTCCAATACCATACATTACTTTCATTTATTATTAAGGGAATAAAGTTCAAATCTCCATTAACTCCTATTGTACTATCTAATAATAATAATAATAATAATAACTAAAATAGATTGAATGATATGTAAAAGCTAAATAGTGATAGTAGCATTGAGGCATGATCAAACTATATATAAAATGTCTTATGAAATGTCGGTAATCTTATCATTTCCATTGTTACAAATCAACAAGCATTGAGTGAGTAACTATCATTATTTTAGAAAGGAAAAAGAAAAAGGGCAGACAAACTAAACAAACAACAAGTTCCCAATCTATGGCTCAATGTCAAATCAAATGGCCCTTTTATCTAAATCAACAAACATTTTTTTAAAGAGTCCCCATCCCATGGAATAATGGAACTGTTACGTATTTCAGTAAAAGCGAACCATCAATATTATATCTAAATATTTCATAAATAAAAAGTGGGAGAAGAATAAAACAAAAAATTATATAATTTTATTATTTGGACATATTAACTTTATATTTTTAAATTGAACACTTTAAAGTTTAAACTCCATACTTTTATAATGTATCTACAAAAAAACCTCACCACATTTATTAAAGTCTGACATTTAAAATATCCAAGGAAAAAATGTGGCTTTAATTTTCTGGTACTTTCAGCTAAAAAAGATTATTTTATATATATTTTTTATTTTTGATAAAAAAAAAAAGTTTAGATGAAGGGAAGCTACCTTATATCATAGTCAAGGCAAACCACATATTTCGGGGACTTAGAGCATTAACATTGAGAAATTCCAATTCTACTCTATTTTACCATTTCAAAAAGTCACTTTATCATTATATCATACCATTTTACAATACCTCCAGCATCCCAAAACTCTATTTTTATAAAAATATTATTTTTTAATCTTTCTTTATTATTTCTTTCCAACTGTCACTTTTTTTTAGACTTGGTTTTCCTGGGCTTTCCAACAATCATTTTTCTTCCTCTCTTTCTCCCTCAACCTCTAGCACCGATTCAACACATAAAGCTACACACACACACACAAACCCATGATACACCGATCAACCTATCCAAACCCATCACCACACACAGAGAGCCACACACACACACAAACACAAACCATCAAACCTTCAATAGAGCCACACACACATAAACCATCAAACCAGTTGGAGCCAACAATGGCCACCACACCCACCACCCAAGCCACCGATCAGAAACCCAGGCCGCCGATTTGAAACCCAGGCCATCAAAAATACCGAGAAAAACGTCAAAAATACCCAAGCCATCGATCAGAAACCCACACTGCTGATTTGGAACCCAGGCTGTCGAAAATACCTAGAAAAACGCCGTTGATCAACCCAGAAAAATGTCGAAAATACCCAAAAATACCCAAGCCACCGATCAGAAACCCATGCCGCCAATTAAAAACCCAGGTCGTTGAAAATACCAAGCAAAACCAAAACCAAACCAAAACTAAAGCAACGCCACCAAAGCAAACCCATTCAAAAAAAATCATCACTGGAGCCACCATCGGAGCTACCGATGATCAACCCAACCAATCCACCCATCGATCAACAAATCCACCGTTTCAAACCCACCGATCAACCGATCCAAACACACCATCAACCGATCCCAGCCCACCGATCCAAACCCAACTCGTCGATCCACGCTGATCCAACCTCCAAAATCCAAAACCCAGCACCGGTGAGAGACAGAGAAAGGAAGTGAGAGTCAGAATGAGAGAGGACAGTTGAGAGAATAAAATATTGTTTTTGGTTTTACAATTGTGCTACAGTGCAATTCTAAAGATAGAATTGCATTATAGCAGTATTGCAAAAAAAATTGCAATACTTAAGTTTAGATATCTCTGATGCAGTGACATTTGGGGCTACAAATGCCAAATTCTCCTTACATTTGGCATTAGCATTCCTCAATGCTAATGCTCTTACATTGGATTTATAGATCGCCTGTCAAGGAGGACTACTAGCAGCAAGACTTGAACCTAAACATTTTGAGCGAAGTCAACCTTACCAACTGAACCAATCCCCACCAGCAAAGCAAAAAAAAAAAAAAATATATATATATATATATATATATATATTATTTCTCTATTTCAAAGAGCATTCACAATGGGCCAACTATATGTCAAATGTAACCAAAATTTAGCATTCAGGCCCAATAACTCTCAACAACCGGAAGGCTAACCAAGGGAAAGTGTAAATTTTTTTGGCATAGTGCTATAGTACTATCGCAAATGTATGATGGTATTGTAGCACAAACCCAAATCTCAAATACTATTTTTTATTCCAAATGCTCTTTCTCTCTCTTTGGTGTCTCTTCTCAAAGTTCTGCTCTCCCTCTGCCCACAGCAGTCCAAACTCCTCTCTTTCATCACATCTCTCTTTAGCTCACGACGGTGGGTATTTTCTGGTGTGGGCTCCAGCGTGGGTCAGGTGATGGTGTGGGTCGTGGGTATGGTGGCGTAAGCTGGGTTATGCGGTCTGGCAGCGTGGAAGTGGGTCGTGGCGAGGTCGTGCATGGCAAGGTGGGTCATGAAAAGGTGGGTTGTGGCGAACTGGGTCGCGGCGAGGTGAGTCACGGACTCACGGCGTGGATTTCGACGAGGTGGGTCACGGACTCACGGCAGAGGTCAGTTGTGTGGATTTTTCTGGCAATGGTGGGTTTGTGACTGATGTGGGCGTGAGTTAGGTGGTGCAACAGCGACAAGGGCAGGGGATTGTGGCGGTGTAGGCCTGGTTTTGATTTTGGATTTGGATTTTGGATTTTGTTATGGATTTTGGCAGGATTTTGCTATGGATTTTAAATTTTGATTTTGGCTGGATTTTGTTATGGATTTTGCTCAGCAGAGATGGGTGGTGTGATTGAGAAGTTAGACGATAGTGGTGATGGTGGTGGGTGGTTGAGAGAAATAGTGATAAGAGAGAGAAGTGAGAAATATTTTTATATTATTTTAATGTTTAGTATGGTAATATAAAAGTTGAGATGCTGGGTATATTATAAAATGATATTGTATAATTGATAAAGTAATTTTTTAAAATGGTAAAATAAGACAAGATGACATTTTTGGATAGGAATGCCCTGCCGACCCAAATTTTTTCTGAAAAATCTAAATAACGACGGTACAAGATACAACAGTTTTAAATCTATATGTGTCATACCCTCAGGTAGTCACATCGTACGGTAGATGCATGTAGCGGAAAATCATGCTAAGGAGGGCCCCACACGTGGCGCGAATCCCTATATTTATGATTCTTTTTGGGAACTCACGAAGTGGGTTATAGCTGGCACCAACTGACGTGGCGCTAGATTTTCAAATGCTTCGGTTACGTCGGTTAACGGTTCGATATGCAATGGCCACCGGCCACGTCACTCATTAACGGACAAATCAAGCTGTGGTCCCCACCTTGCAACCCAATTTTCACACGTGTCTGCAGGTTAATAGTATCTAACCGTTAAGTTGATAGTTGGTACAAAACATATATAAAGCTTAAAATAATTATTAAAATGTAGAGAATAAATGTTAATTAGATTTTTGAAAATGACCCTAGCAAGGAAAAAAAACAAAAAGGAAATTTAAGTGGGAAACAATAATTAAATAAAGGTCGATTATTATGGATTTTTGGTGATTAAAATAGTTAAGAAGAAAGTGACATATTATATCTTGGTTCTTTATTGAAAACCAACTTGTAAATCTGCTATATTTAATCAAATACCTCTGCCATCTTCTTCACCTTTTGCTTTGCATGTATATGTAGAAATTATCTTTGACATTTCTTGATGTTGTTGTTGTCTCTTCTCTTGGTTCTCCACCTCACTATTCAATCGCACCAAACTCCTTTTGAAAGTGAAAAGTATGATGGAGAAATGTTAAATCCCATTCTTATAGTCATGTCTTCGTAGAGTTTATCCTATAAGTCCAAAGAGAGCTTTGGTTGTTTCCTAGGCGTGAAAAAGTGAAAGAAATGACACAATAATGAACGGATGAAATGCATTTTACTCACTTTGACTTTCCAAAATCATAAATCCAAATTTTTATTCCTATCAAGTCGTGCTTAAATGAATGTAGACCACTATCCATAACTTGAATATCGATGTTATTCGTAAAGAAAAAGTTGTAAATGTTGTTAAGAGCTTTATAATGACCTAATTGACATTTTTTTAGTGTTCTTAATAGAAATATTCTAAATTTAAATGCACTTTTTCTAACAATCAAAGTATATATATATATATAAAAAAAAAAAGAAGACGTAAACTTTTAAATTAGACTAATTTCTCTTACGATAGATAAAATAAAAAAATTAAGAAAAAATGGACCACTTAAATATATTCATAGCTTTCAAAATTTAAGGCCCATGAGTCTAAGATTTTACTTGCTGTTAAAATTCTTTTCCGTCAAAGTCCTTGGATTTGAAAAGCTAGTGCATTGAAACCTAATCCTGTCTAATCATGTCTATTGGTTCAACATCATTCATTCATAAATACTACTGTTTTGATACTTCTGAATATTGGGGCCTATGGTATGAATGAATATTTATGATCGATGCATCCCAATGCCCCCAGTCCTTTTATGACATGGTGCCGGTATAGGGTGTACTTGTTCATTCCTTGATTCAATATGAACAAATTAATAATATCATTTATCATATATTCATATAATTTTTAATAAGGAATGGGTACACTGTGTGAGAAAATCTATGCATATTATTACTTTGTTAGAGCATTTGCAGCAGTGGAGTTAAAAAACTATAATGCTATTTTAGCTCCACCAATATAGCAAAAAGGACCTGCAGCAGTGGAGCCAAAGGTATAAAATTTAGCTTATTTGCTACAGTGCACATCTATCTATAGATGTGCATTGTAGCACTCATCTAAAAAAAAAAAAAATTTTTTTACTCCCACTACCAAATAAAATAATAAAACTAATCTTATTTTTTTCATTCTTTTATTTCATTCCTTCACCGTGCACTCTCATCTCCCTCAATCATCAAACAAACAAACACTCATCTCCCTCACTCATCTTTAGCTCGTCGGCCTCCCTCATCCCTCGGCTCAACAATGACGGCCATGGGACCCACACGGCCAGCACCGCTGCCGGATCCCCCGTGGGGAACACTTCTCTTCTCGGCTATGCGCAGGGCACGGCGTGTGGAATGGCGAGTCGGTCGCTCGTCGCAGTTTACAAAGTTTGTTGGAGCGTTGGGTGCTTTGGATCCGATATTCTTGCGGGTATGGATCAAGCCATAAGCAACAGTGTGGACGTGCTTTCGCTCTCTCTCGGCGGTGGGTCCGCTTCATATTACAGAGACACCATCGTAATCGGCTTTCAAGGCGGTTGAGAAGGGCATTTTCGTCTCTTGCTCTGCCGGAAACAGTGGGCCCATTAGAGCCTCATTGGCCAACGTGGCACCCTGGATCATGACCGTTGGAGCTGGTACTATAGATCGGGATTTTTGTGCTCGTTGTGGGTTTTTTTTTTTTTTTTTTTGCTGTGGACTGCCGGTGGTGGTGGTGGTGGTGGTGGTGGTGTTGTTGGTGTTTTCCGATTTGTTGTGAGCAAGTGGGCTTGTATTTGTGTTTGTGGCAGTGGGCTTGTGCTCATTGTGAGTTTTTTTTTTTTTTTTTTTTTTTTTGCTGTGGACTGCTTCCGGTGGTGGTGGTGGTGGTGGTTGTGCCTGTGGTTGACGGTAGAGGTGATTGAGATTGGTGGTGTAATATTTTTTTTGGTAGTGGAATATATTATTTTATTGTAGTAAATATAATATTTTATTGTGATATTTATATTATTTTATTATGTTGAAAGCTAAAATAGATTCACTGCTGCAGCATGTGTGTAGGTAAAATAGATAAAGTAACTTTTAGTAGAGCTAAATTGCTAAAAATTTAGCTCCACTGCTGTGGATGCTCTTATAGGCTCTTATAGCTAATTTATGATTAGCAGTTACAGAACCAACAAAAAAAGTTTTTAATCTCAAAATTTTGGAATTTGGTTATGAATTTTCAATATATTATCAAAGTTTGAGCACATATTCTTATCCGTATTCTATTTCCAACATGATTTATTTTACACAAATGCAATTCAGCTTTTTTGCTTATAAATGTGTGTATGTCTGTGAATTAGTGATGAGTATGATGGCACCTTCTTTTTGTGTTTTGGTACTTATATGTTGTAGTTTTTGTTTAATTCTTAAATATATTAATCCCTTTCATATTATTCTGTAATCAAAGACTCTATTGCTAGGAAACATCCTTTCACTTTCTATCCCATGTGACATGCTCAGCTTAGCCTAACAAGGATCACAGTCCTTAATCAATATTTAATTGCAGAAGTTATCCGAATCTTAAAAGTACTTTTAAAGATAGTACTTTCAGAAGGGCTAAAAATAAGCACTACCTTCCGTTGTCCCATAAAAAAACACCAACTGCACAGTACATAATTGCAAGGATCCAAGGCATAAAATGGTTGCATAAGGCCATGCAAAACTGCAGAATACACAACCTTTGGGACCTATGCTTTGTAAAACTCTCTTCCATGGACCAAAAACATTGCTAGGTGTGATGATTGAGAGTAGAGGACCTGACTGCTAATACTACCCAACACGCAAAAGATTTCAGATTTATTTTTTTTAAGTATTATTATTACTAGTCGCTAACCCGTGCGATGCACGGGAAATGTATTGAGTACAATATATAATTTAATCTTTGTTTATTTTACTACAACACCAAAATTGAATTTGTAAAATAAAATCATATAGTTAAAACATTTGTTAACAGCTATACGTTTCAGACATTTATTAAACTATATTATTATTATTATTATACGTTTCGAAAACAAACTCAACTAAATAGTTTGATGAATAAATATATTACAATCTATAATATAAGCCAAGAAATAAACTTTGAAACCAATATGAACAAAATCCACGTCAAACAAAACCATTTCGATCATTAAGAATATGACTCACTAAAGTCATGAAAAACACAGGATTCATTACAAAAAAAAAGAAAAAAAGAAGCATCTTTAGTCTTTATAGATTTTGCCTAAGTACCCAGATACGATGACACATACTCACACAAAAATCATTAAAGAAAGAATCAAAGAACATACACAACATGTACATACGCTATGAAAGTAAAAATAAGAAAAACAAAAGAGAAGTAAACACGGACAATTAAAGAAAAAATATAGGAAAAAAAAGTTAGGAATAGAAATATAAGATAAAGATGGGTTACCCTCAAAAAGAATAATCCATGGATATTCATTGAAATCTTCTAGATAATTTCTGATAATAGAAAAAATAAAACCCAAAAGATATGATGTTAAAACTTCCAAAAGGCCAAAAAAAATTTTAAAAAAAAAAATCAGAAGATTCAAAGCTTCAAAAGTATTAAAATAAAACAATAGATATATATATATATATATAATTACGCAATAGAGAAATACAATAGAAAGAAGGGAATCCATGATTATAGCTTTTCTACTATTGAAATTGGCTAGACAATTAAATGTATTGCAAAAAATGAACTTAAAAATTCATATGTAAACCAAACAATTAGAAGATTTTGAGCCAAGAATTTATTAAAACAAAACAAAAATTATGTGACTACACAATGGAGATATATAATAAACAAAAAAAATATGTCTACACAACATAGAAATATTAGAGAAATATGAGTTACCTTTTAAATGTTAAAATTCAAAATATTAAAACTTTTAAAAGGTCAAAAAAAATTGAAGATTTAATTAAAAGATTCAGGCCCAGCAATTAAATAAACAAAACAACAATTGACAAACTTATAAGAAAAAGCAACAAATCTATAATTTTTATTGAACAAATCAAATAACCCTAACCTTGATGCATTGACCGAAGAAGGAGAGGAGTCCAATACATAAGTGGAATATGTGAATTGTGAAGCATGAGCCGCCCTCAAAAAAAATCTTGAAGAAAAATAAGTTTTAAGGAGAAAATTGTGTTGCAGCAAAAGAAGATAATAGCAGATCTAATTATAAAATCTAAAATAAAAAGAATTTAAAATAAAAAAAAAAAAAAAATAGTGGTGACCAACGGCCATACATATAAATATAAGATATTGACCAACCTTTATAAAAAGATGTCAGTTTCAATATTCACTTTGTAGTGAGGGTCCTCAGACATCATCTTCTCCGCAAATAGTTTTTGGGACTTAGGTTTTCTACACAAGCAATTCTTAAATAGGAGAGAGTAGAGGCGGTGGGAGAGTGTCCTTATTTGGCTAGAAGTCTAATTTGCATTGGAAAAAGAAAACAATGATGAGGTGGAAAATTTAATTTAATTTAAATATTGTGCTGACATGGAAAATTGTGGGAACTTCAAAAGCTTCGGTTTTATATATATATATATATATATATATATATATATATATAGATTAATAAACAGAGAAGCATGACACCATAAGAGAAAACATAAGATAACATATAGTGCATATACCTTACTCCACAGCTGTGAAAAAATATCCACACAAAAGGAATTGAAAACTTGTACAACAAATGCAATAAGCTACTTCTGATGTGAGACAACCTAACATACGTCTCCATAAGGTAAAGCTTAAGGTTATATAATCTAAAATAATATAGAATATAGCATCTTTAAACCACACAAAAAGTTAGCAAACTTACTATAATACTTGTAGTTATACTATATACTGTAAAGTACTACTCCATCGCCAATGAAAGTCATGTAAAATCTCATGGGGCCTGGAAGAACAGACAGCCGCAAGATCACCTCCACCAGACATAAAACAAAAGCAAAAAAAACTTATTCACAAAAAAGAGAAAAAGCTTAGGGTTTTCTCTTTTAGTGGAGACGGACAGAGGAGATTGCTTTAGGGTTTTCAAAGATTTTGTCTCTTATATATATATATATATATATATATATATATATATATATATATATAAGAGACTCCTGTGAGGACTCTCTCATTATTTAATTTTAAAAATTAAAATTTTTTAAAATTAAAATGATGATGTGGAAAATTGTGGGAGTTTTAAAAGTATCGGTTTTATATATATATATAGATTATTTTTTTTTGTAAACAAAAAATAGGAAGAGGGGAGCAACCGGTGTAGCTTCCCTACTTGGAGGTGATCAAAGTAACACCTTATTAGCTCCCGGACGAGACCCCGTACTTTCGGTCTGTGTGAGTAACTCACTTATTTTTTAGGTCGACCATTAGGAGTACCAACACATAGCTAGTTGTTTGAGGTTTGAACTCAATTCCTGAAACATGTTAACCCAATAGCTTACCAACTAGGTCATTTGAATGATGGTGATTTCAGATTAAGTTAATTCTTAATGTTCTACATAAAAGTGAAGGGTATGATGATTGATTTCGTAAATTGTGCAATAATTCAATAACCTGGCCGGGCTACATAAATTGTGCAATAATTGCAATTTGTAACAATGTTGATCTTGGGATTCTTCAATGTGTAACACTGGCAAGTCTAGCCCCACCAATAGATGAGAAAAATTAAGTATTGATTAGTTTAAAACTAATATAATTTATGTTTTTAATGAAGATATCTAAGACTTAAATCCCTCGTTCCCGTTATAATTATCAAATTATTAAAAAATAAAAATAATGACCTTCCATCGAGTTGACATCCCCGTTGAACTCCCATTGATGTCAACATCCATGACAAGCACCACCTATGAAGTTTTATCATTCTAGCATCATTAACAATTTCTTCTTACTTGATTTTATTTGTTTTATTTTGGGCTTGTCAAGTGATTGGTGTGGATGAATACGTGATTTAAAGGTGAGAATTTAAAAGAGGTGAATAATATGATACTATGGTTGATTTTGATTGAGATTCAAAAGATTAATTGAAACTAAAGCACAACCAATTTTGATTATTGCATCGATTGATAATGAGTCTAGGGGTTTTCTTGCCCGACATCTTTAGCTTAGACAATAGGTTTATAAGTAACCTGTTGTGTTAGCGAGTTGTGTTTGTGTTGTGTCAAGGCATGAGACAATCCTAACCTGATACATGTAATGATCAAGTCAAAACCCCACAACCCTAACACAACATATTTATTAAGCGAGTTGATACAACATGACCCAAATAACTCGCTTAATATACAAGTTGTGTTGGTCTATTTCAAATCGTTTGATAAACATGTATTATGTAAACATGGACATGATCCATTTCAATTCATTTAAAAAGTGGCCTAAGATGAAAATTTTATCAACATAACCATTAAAATTATTAATTACTCAATTATATATTCTAAATTTAAATTCATGTTGGAGAAAAAGTGAAATTTATTTATATGAAGATGGTCTTTTTGTTGATTTTGAGTTAAATAGATTAACAAGGAATCAACTTACTTATTAATTGTGTCAAAGAAGACTATATCATATTTGCGGTCTTGTAAAAAATTATTACTCTTATGGTAACATGAGCCCAATTGACATGTGATAACCTCTTAATTCTCAAGAAAATTCAATCAAAGCCACAAAAGGGCCCAATTGACATGTGATCAGTGATCACCTCTTAATCCTAAAGAAAATTCCAACAAAACCACAAAAGGGCATTTTAGTACATTAAATTTTTTTTACAAATCCATGGCATGTGGAGCTCACGTGAGATGCACTCGTGTGTTGGGCTAGGTCACGTGACGAGTCTTCCAAAAAAAATGATGGTACGGGTAATGGCCAGTGTTAGGTAAGGGATAGGTGCGCGTGGCACGTGAGAGTGGGTATGTATGGCAGGAAAGAGTTCCATACAGCTGTTTCCCCGTAACCACTGCATGTTGTTGAAAGATAGAGACTGCTTTCTGTTTTTGTTGCTTTTTCTCTCCCCCTTTTCCGTTTTTTCTGTTTTCTCTTCCCAATTACATTGCCACTCACCACTTGTTTACACACTTTTTTTTATTTATTTTTTATTGATAGGATTGTTCAGTACTTGTTTAGTTGTTTTCACCTAATATTACTAGAAATAGGTGTATATGGTATTGGCAATTCTCTTGTTTATCATTTATGCTTTTTCTAGTGTATCATCAAATTATTGCAAGAAATGTCTTGCGCATAAAAAATTTTGACAACCATTGAGTTAGTAAACTTTTATCAATTTTTTTAGTCTGGAATTAATATTAATTTTTTACTTATTATTAACAATTTATCACATTAATAATTATATACATTTTTGTCAAATATTTTGTGTCTATAAAAGTAAGTTTATACAGTGAAATTTGGCCATTAGACTGTTATCCACTTTTACTGCATTTTCAATTTCAATATATGCATTTATTTATATGAGGGCCTATGAAGAAAAAGGGGCTATGGTTGTTGAAAAATGAGGACCCAAATATGTACACTCATCTATATTGTTATGTGCGCCTACTCAAGCTAAAATAAATTTAAAAAAAAAATGTGGTCCTAAAAAAAAAAAAAAAAAAAAACTCAAGATTCAGTCGTCGGGAACTAATCAAGAGAACCATACATGGTAGAATGTGCTGTACAAAACTGTCAGAAATCTTTTTTTTTTTTTAAATATATAAACTTCAATGTCATTCAAAGCAGAGAAGAAATCAATTTGTGTCTAAATTAATCACCAATGGGTTATGTTCTTATTAAATAGTTATTATACTAAGCATGAACTCTCCTTTTTACCATTTGTTAGCAAATCATCAAACTTTTTATTTTCAAAGTAGAAAACATTATTGTTTGACTTCGAGACCTTAGGAATTAAGATTTGTCATTGACATGTTGGACAAAAATACAATTCCATAACATAATTTATTTAAATCACTAGAATAATTATGGGCATTACACTTTTTATAACGTAAATAAATTTCGAGGATGAAGTAATTAGGAAGGTCCATAGAGGCATATAACTAATAAATAAATTTATTTCCAAATCAGTTTGGAAGAATTTCTTATAATCTATTACATGATGATTTAATGTGTACTTTATAGCACCTCTAATATTTTTGTGTATAAATGCTGAGATTATAACAATATTGTTAAACTTTTGGTATTAACATTTAGGGTACGTTTGGTATACTGAATGAAGATTATGACAGAAATTGTAATCTTTATTACTGGGAATAAAATGCGTTGTAATGTAATAACTAAACATATTCATTAGTTTGGTTGTGAGTTATAACATTAGAATGAAATTTAACATTTATATTAGGAAATTTCTTACTCATACAATTATATCTCCTTAAAATTTATTATTTTTAAATTTAAGAGAGATATGTGTTATTTTTTTATGATTTTTTATTTTTATAATTGTTAGATATGTATGGAAAGTTTATTTACTTGTAAATATATTATGTTTTGAAATTATTACACTTACTAAGGAATAACTAATACAACCTCTTAAAGAGGAATAGTTATTCTTCATTTTGAAGAATAGTTATTCATAAGGAATAATTATTCCTTGTAATAAAAACATAACTAAACTAAAGAATAACTAAACCATAGGAATAACCATTACATTACAGAGGTAATTACAGTCTACCAAACATGCCCTTAGTAACATATTGCGAATTGTGTTGATTTCTAAACTCATGCAGTGAGTGAGAAGCTAGTTACATATTGAAAAATTGAAAGCATATATAACATAAACAACATTACAACAATTCTAGAGATAAAAATCATCAAAATCTACTTCACAACTTAAGGTGAAATTGTGTTGCAAAAGAGAATAAGAAGTCCATTGTTTAGTTAGAAGAATGTCTATCATTTGTCGTTTGTGATTTTGTATAAATAAAGTCTACTAATTTTTCTACTAAAAAACAAAAATAAAAGTTTGGGATAATTACACTTTACCCACATGTGGTTTGCCTCTAATTTTATGTGCCCACCCGTGGTTTAAATTTTGACACTTTGCCCACCTGTGATTCTCACCGTTACCCAGCCGTAACCCACCTCTCCAATTTCCGTTACTCTAACACAAAAAAGGTAAAAAACAGAACCCCAAATGGATCAAAACTCATTCTCTCCCAAAACTCACTCACTCCCATCCAACGCAATGAAGATCCACAACAAACAAGGATGAGTACTATACTAGTACCTGCACTTCTTGGCTATTATGGCAAGGCCACGTGTACCAAAGCCATTGCAACAAACAAGGACGAGTTCTTTGAAGGAAGGGAAATACTCAGCGAGATGTTTCAGATCTTCGTCGGTGACCGACATGCGTTTCAGGTAGACTTTTTTCGAGCCAAGGATAGGCGAAGCCTAAGGTGGCGACCCACGGCGCAAAGTGGGCCCCCCATTCCAGCAGCATGAGTTAGAAGTCGGCAAACCTCGATCTGCCCTTGATGGCCACGGCTTGAACCTGGGAGAACCGGGAAATGGCCCGTCTGGGCGAGACGGGGTAACAGTTCCTGATGAAGAGCTTGGATCGGGTCAGGGCCTCGACTTGACACCACGACTTGCAGACCAATGAGGCGGCGTTGCGGTCCCGCCGGGAGGTGAGGAACTGGAGCACGTTCTTGAGGACATTCTAAATTCAAATTGACTTCTAATTTAAGCCAAAAAAATACCCACATGAAATAAAGAAAAAATAAATTCAAATTATTAACCTTCATACACAATTTAGACGCATTTGAAGTGATTTTTCTCATCAAAATTAGAGGGTTTGAAATTTAAATTTCAAAATAAAAACCTGGAGGTGCAAGTCAAGAGATTGGGCCTGATGCTGTGTATATTTGGATTCAAGGTTTAACATCACTTGGAATTTTCCAGTGGGTTTAGGTGGTGCTCAATACTTGGTTCGATTGCATTTCTATGATATTGTTAGTCCTGCACTTAACTTGCTGTACTTCAATGTATATCTCAATGGGTACCTTGCTTATGAGGATCTTGATTTGTCAGTACTTACGTCCCATGTGCTTGCATCTCCGATCTATGTGGATTTTGTTGTGGATCTTCGTTGCGTTGGATGGGAGTGAGTGAGTTTTGGGAGAGAATGAGTTTTGATTCGTGTGGGGTTCTGTTTTTTACCTTTTTTGTGTTAGAGTAACGGAAATTGGAGAGGTGGGTTACGGCCGGGTAACGATGAGAATCACAGGTGGGCAAAGTGTCAAAATTTAAACCACGGGTGGGCACATAGAATTAGAGGCAAACCACAGGTGGGTAAAGTGTAATTATCTCTAAAAGTTTTGATTGATATTAACATTATTTTCAACATTATTTTCATACAAATTTATCTCTCACCACACATAGGTAAATTTAAAAAAAAAAAAAAGAAAAGAAACATGAATGGTTAATTGACTTGAATAAGTGGGTTCTAGTTAGCTTAACTGGTAAAGTTTTTGATAGTTGAATAAGAGATCTGGGGTTCAATCTCGCTTATACCAAAAACCGATTGTTTAGTTAGAAGAATCTCTATCATTTTTCATTTATGATTTTGTATAAATAAAGTCTATTAATTTTTCTACTAAAAAAATAAAAATAAAAGTTTTGATTGATATTAACATTATTTTTATACGAATTTATCTCTCATCACACATATGGTAAATACAAAAAAAAAAAAAAAAAAAAAAAAAAAACATGAATGGTCAATTGATTTGAACAAGTGGGTTCTAATTAGCTCAACTAGTAAAATTTCTGATAGTTGAATAAGAGATATGAAATTCAATCTCTATCTACATAAAAAATCAATTGGTGTCATGGTTTGATAATAAAGAGTTATAATAAGAAGTGGATTTCATAAGCTGAAAATTTCTTTAAAAAAAAATTGATTTGAACAGATAAGATGTATGTTTGGATTACACTGAAAAGGAAAAAAATTTTGCATTTGGCGTTTTTTATGTGGATTCTGTGTATTATTCACAAGATCTGCAAATATGAAAAAACACAAATATAACTTTAAAATTGGGTCTCATTATACTATTCACACATTTAAAAATTATTTTATTATAGTATTTTCAGTTATCAGTTTTCAATTTTCAACAATATACTGTATTTAAACAGACTCGAGAAGAAACAAATCCAAGAGAGAGTGAGGGAGTTTATTAATGTAAGCAGGTAAAGACGGTGGAGTCGGTTTTGGCGGTTCAGGAGGAACAAGTGCGTGACGGACACGTGTCGGTTAGTGGGAGTAGTAGGCCGTTAAGGGCAGTAGTCCGAGTGAGTAGAGTATGTGTGTGGGACTGGGTTAAGAGTAAGTAATGACAGGCTGGACTGACAAAATTGCAGTTCCGTTCGTCCCCCGATTCTGCTACTCTATTTTGTCGTTTTATGCTCCAGCTCACCACTTCCGTGCGTCCTTTTCTCCCCTCTACTATACAACAAATTAATAAATTATATTGTATGTTTATATAACCAAAAAAAAAAAAAAAAAAAACTCCTTCCTCGAAATTGCTCTCCAGCCTGGCTTGGTCAAAGTCATCTCCAAAACTGTATCTTTTACAATTTCGTCTGTTCGTCATTAGATTAACCTTTTCCTTAAACACACGTTTGTTTTTTTCTCTCTTTTTTAAAACTTTTTTTTTTAACCTCCGTTTTAACTTCCAAAACGGTCGGTTAAATATCTAAAATCTAATAAATCCCGAAATCATAGAGATATCAGGTTGCCACTTTCAACTCTTTTTTTGGGCTCTCTTTTACTTTTTAACAGTTATATTTGTACTTACTGTTCATTTATGTTCTGTCAACGATTACTAAAAGGCAATTAATTCTAATTTCAAGACCACTAGATAGATAGATGCCTTTACTTTCTTTTTGGGAAAAAGGTCCCATCTTAAATAGAGCACTATCGAATTTATATGATCCTATTAAAATTTCCCTGTTTTCTAGATTGGATCGAATTGATTTTTTTGTGAATTATTATTACTCACTTAAAAAAGTTTAAATCTTTGGTACCTTTGATTGGGCATTGGGGGCCACTAGATCATGGATGATGGATCTAAGATTGTATTCTTTGTTTTTTTGTTTTTCTTTTAGTTTAGGGAAATTTACAAAAAAAGCCCAAAATTCATTCTTCAAATTAGGTACTGACTTTTTAATTTTGTATTTTTTATAAAATAATTCCATATTACAATAATGAGTAGGAGAATTTGAGTTTTGCTTTGTCTTATGAAAGAGATTTGTCATTGTCATTAAACTACAAGATTCTTGATTAATTTTGTAAATTAAAGTGGCAAAAAGTCATAAAATTGTTTCAATATTGAAAATTATCAATTTACATTATTTCTTTACCATATTTTTCACAATAAAAAGAAAAAAAAACTGTTAGAAAACTTTATATTGTACTATGTGAATCAATTTCACTTTTTTGACAATCACTTTATCACACAAAATAATTATTTTTTCTCTTTATTCAATAGTTGTCAAATTAAGGAATGAACAACACTTAAGTGACTTTCTCAAAAAAAAAAAAAAACAACACTTAAGTGAACGCAAAGTTTAATCAATGATTTTTTACTTTTATCTACTTTATTTTTATTTAAGAACAAAGTCTTTAAATTGAAACAATTTCATAAATTTAAGATTTTAATTACACCATTGGTTGTAATATTAAACAAGTTATAAAATTTGGCTGTTTTTGTAATATATTTTTTTTTATAACGGAGGAAATGGATTTGGCGAGGAATTTGACGACGTGTATAGTTGGAACAGTACGTAGTAACGTAGCTCCACTAGAAGGGACTGAAGGGGAGTGATTATATATACATACGTGTAAGTTGGAAAGGCAACGGCGAGACGCGTGTCAGTTTGACAGCTGTATACTAGTAACTGCCTTGCCTGGAAGAATCCCCCCAACTCTCAACGCCTATAACCGGTCACTCCCACCGGTTCAACCAGTCATCCTTATCCTCTCTTATATATTCCCCTCTCACTCTCATTCCTCTCAGTTCTCCCTTCTTTCACCAAAGAGGCTCTGCCTCTCAACACAAATATAAATATCAACAACCCAAAAAAAAAAAAGAAAAAAAAAAGGGAATAGCTAGCCATTTTTATTTATTTTTAATTTAAATATTTCCATGGCTTCTACAAAGAAAGATATGGATCGGATAAAAGGTCCATGGAGCCCCGAAGAAGACGAAGCGTTACAGAGACTGGTCCAAAGCTACGGCCCGAGAAACTGGTCGTTGATAAGCAAATCGATCCCGGGTCGATCCGGGAAATCGTGTCGTTTACGCTGGTGTAACCAGCTCTCGCCTGAGGTTGAGCACCGACCTTTCACTCCCGACGAGGACGACACGATTATTCGAGCTCACGCTCGGTTCGGTAACAAGTGGGCCACCATAGCTCGCCTCCTCAACGGTCGAACCGATAACGCCATTAAAAACCACTGGAACTCGACGCTCAAGCGTAAATGCTCGTCCATGGGCGACGACTTTAACGACGACGTTTCGAACCCGCAGCCTCTCAAGAGATCGGCTAGCGTCGGGGCGGCTACCGTTACGGGTACGGGTCTGTACTTGAATCCGAGCAGTCCGTCCGGATCCGATTTGAGTGACTCGAGCTTGCCCGCCACGTCACCTTCTCACGTGTTCAGACCCGTGGCGCGAGCTGTCTCTCTGGTACCGGCTCATCCGGTTGAGACTTCGTGTTCAAACACAACGGATCCACCGACTTCACTGAGTCTGTCTTTACCCGGATCCGACCCGTTTGAGTTAATCAGCCCGGCTCAGATGGTACCACCACTGCCACCTCAGCAGCAACCACCACCACCACCACCGGAGCAACCGGTTACAGGTTACGAGAAGCAGTTCTTCAGCAACGAGTTCTTGGCGGTGATGCAAGATATGATAAGAAAGGAAGTGAGGAATTACATGTCGGGGTTTGAGCAAAACGGGCTTTGTAATTTGCAGACTGATGCTATTAGGAACGCTGTTATTAAGCGTATTGGGTTTAGCAAAATCGAGTAGCCAAACAGAGAGAGAGAGAGACTAGTCTTTTAGTCCTAAGAGAGAGAAAAAAAATGACTGAGCGAAGCAAGGCAAAGCAAGCCTAGTTTTTTTTTCTTTTTGGGTTTATCTTTTTTTTTTTTTTTTTTTTTAAAATTTTTAAGTTCGGTTGCATTAGAATACCAATGAAAATAATTTTGGTAGTGTACAGTGGGACAAAATGGGGGTTAAAATCTGAAGAAAAAAAAAAAACGCTGTCGTTTTATCTTCAACTGTGACTATTTCTTTTTTTCTTTTTGGCCTTTTCTTTTATGGAACAAATTAAAGAAAAAAGAGAGAGGAAAAGATAATGTCATAATGAATTTAATGAGAGAGACTTAATTCATGGGCAAGTTGATTAATACTGTTGGACAGAGAGGACAACCGTTTTTTGTTTGTTTCGATGAAAGAAAATTGAAAGATGAAAAATCAAACAATGTGGTTTTTGTTTGGGAGCGAGACAAAAGGTTCGAAATAATTTTGTTTGGTAGTTACTTGGGGATGTGATTGTGTGATATTGAGTGATGAGATATTGGGAAAAAAGAAAAATATTTTTGAGGCATGTGAAAAATTTGGGTTAAGAGAGTGGAACCAAAAATCCACAGCTGCTTTGGAATTTAAATTTGGAATATTCAAATCCCACTTGTGTTCCATAAATCCTGGTCCATTATTTTGATAGATATCTAGTTTATGACGGGTACGGCTGTGGGCTATGATGAAGTGTGAATAGAAAAAAAAAACAAGAATTGCTTTCATGATTGTTGGGTCCACTGATCGTTTTGGTATCTGCTTGGTTTTAAAAATTATGCAGAGAGCGTTTAGGAAAATATAAAGTGACAAATTCATAAGAAGAATAGGTGTTATAGACTTATGTAGGTGGTGATGCTCCCCATAATTGATACTTGTGCTTGGCTTGGGTTCAAATTAGCTTGTGTTTATTTGGCTATAAATATGGCTAGAGCAGGAGCTTCAAAATCCTTTGGGAATTGTAGTTCCACACGGCAACATAGTTGAGAAAGCAGGGGAAGGATTGGGACTTCAGGATATAGACTAGTCACCACTCACCATGAAACAATCTTTGCTAATAAATCTTTTCTTTACTAAAATTCTTTATTTAAATCCATATTTTAATCTATTGAACAGGTCTTGTACTTTAAAAAAATGTAGATTTACAGGTACTTCTATTTTGTTGGTTAACACTTTAACACACAGCTTGTTGATGGGTATGGCCTTAGCTTTTATAATTTAACAAAGGGTCCAGAATCTAGACTCTAGACTAGAATAACCTTTTTAATGGACTGGGCTGCATGAACAAATCATTCATTGGGCTAGACATGGTTTGAAAATCTAAGGTAAAGCCTGCCTCCTCTGGGCTTGCAAAGGAAAGAGATAAATTTAAAAAACTTATACAGGCTTGGGCTGCTTAGACAATTCATATTGTAACAAGCTCACCGCTTATATGGTCACTCTAGTGAGTTCAGACGTGAGAAAAAGCCCTTTCTGCACCTTGATGTACAAAAGGAACATTTTGGAGAACGGATTCAAATTTGATGGACCAAAATAAAAAATCTCAAACTTAATGGACCATGATGAAAAAAAATCCTAAACTTTAATGATTAACAGTGCAATATAGCGTAAAAACCCTCTTATTTATGTTTGGTGGAACCAAATAATTTATTTTCTATCACATACATGATACATACAAACTTTAAAACATTCTTCCATATTGAAGCTACAAACTTACATTTACTTCAAGTGTGGCTGCTGAGTTGTGGGCTCTTAGGGATGGAATTAGTCTTTGCATTACTTAATTTGCTGGCAGAGGATATTGAGCTAGATGCTTAAGATTATTGTTGGTCTTCTTGAAAACCCTGATCTTGCTAACAATTCTAATGCAATTATTGTGGCTGATTACAGGGAAAGTCGTAAGGAAAATTCCTCAAGTTTGGATCTTCCACTACTATAGGAAGGCTAACAAGTGTGTTGGTGCACTTGCTTGGCAGGATGTCCACTAAGCACAGGATTTTTACTCATCAAAAAAAAAAAAAAGCACAGGATTTTGTTTTGCTTTATGAGCCTCCTTTTGATGACTGATGTGTATTTGTTACTTAATTTGAACCATGTTGGTATAGTGTATGAATGTTGGGTTCCCTTTTAATGAGGGCTAGCTTCCCTCCATAATAATATTATCCTTTTTACCCAAAATAAAGAAAAAAAAATTACATACTTAAGTAATACTATTTAGGATTAAATATATTGTTGGTCTTCAAAATTTAACAAATTAGTGAATCTAGCCCTCAAAGTTTTTAGCATATATTACTGTCTACACTCCTTTTACTTGTGCTACACATATATGCTTCTATAAAAAGGTAGTTTCTTGCACAATTCTTGACACAAAAATATTATTCTCTCTCTACTTTATTTTATTAACAAATTTTAAAATGATCACATTTAATCCCTAACATGACGTAGTCAAATTAGAAGTTGACACATTAGCATTCCACAATACAACAAGCAATTACTTAGAATTTGTTAGAGACCAAGATTGACCTCTTTAAATTTTTAAGGACTAAAAGTGACTATTTTAAGTTTGTTAAGGATTAAAAGTGATCACTTTAATTTTTAAGGACTAAAACTGCCAATATAATAAAATTTAGAGATCAATAGTATATTTTAACCAAAATTTCTATCTTATTATTGAAATTTTAATCTAAGAGAATTAAGTCATAGATTTTATTGAATCACGTTGTAGGTACATGATTAGTTTAAAGGGCAGATGCAAGCTAATGAAAAGGATAAATAAGTTAAAAAAAAACACACAAACACTTGTTTCACATGAAAGTGCATGCTAAACTATAGAAGAGAACAGGTTCACAACTATGATTGCTTTATGAATGAAATTTGATAGTCACTTGAGATATCATATTTAGTAGGCCTTGAGACTTCACTCATCACTACACTCGTCAAATATAACAACATCACTGACTTTTTCTTGGCGTAAGAGCATCTCTACTGCTTGGCTCATGGTAGGTCTTTCATCTTTGTCTTCTTCTACGCATTGTAGAGCAACATGAACCAAAGCTTCCATCTCAAATATGTCATATTTACCTACCAACATTGGATCAATGATTTCTTCAAGTAAGGAAGTATCTGTAGCCACTTTCTTCATTTTTTCCCTCACCCATGTAACCAGCCTTTTGTGCTCTACCTCCCCACCATCATCTATTGCATGGACACGCCTTGATGGACCTTTTCCTGTCACCATTTCCAGCACAACAATCCCATAGCTATAAACATCCACTTTGGAGGTGATAGGTAGATTGAAAATCCACTCTGGAGCCATATAACCTCGTGTTCCTCTTATATTTGAGAAGCTTGAATTATCAAGGACACCTCTATTTTGTAGCTTTGACAGGCCAAAATCTGCCACTTTTGGTTGATAAGTTGAGTCCAAAAGTATATTTTGAGGCTTTATATCGCAATGCAAAATCCAATCCAAGCAATCATCATGCAAATAGGCTAGGCCTTTCGCAGTGCCCACAACAATTTTGAACCTTTTTTCCCAATCAAGTACATTGGCTGAAAGGTTATCTGCTAAAGAACCATGCTCCATATACTCATACACTAAAAGCTGATACTTTCCCTCTGCACAATAACCCCACATCTCTATTAAGTTCATGTGGTTAATCCTTCCAATGATGGTCACTTCAGCTAGAAATTCACCTTCTCCTTGGCTGGCTTCTTTGAGAAGTTTGATTGCGGCAACTCGTTTGTCAGTCAACACCCCTTTGTAGACAATTCCTCCCGCACCTCTTCCAATCTCTTCACTAAAATTCTTTGTGGCCTTTTTTAGTTCTGTATATGTAAATTTTCTGAATCCGATGGCAGCACGATCATAGGCTTGCTTGTCAACACCTAAACTTTTCTCGATTTTGATGAAAAGACACCACACCAGAAAGGAAGAGATGATTTCAAGTCCACCCACTCCACAAGCAAACCAAAGCATGAATTTTTGTGTCCTGTTTCTACCACTTTGTATTGTACCATCGCCTGGGCAAGTTAAATTGAATTCTTCTAGAGGATTGAGGAGGGACAAGATTTTGCTTTTCGGTAGTTTCAAAAAGAGGTCTCCATTTGAATTCGGTGTACGATACCCATTTAGCAATCGTGTCTTAGGAGAACATTTTGAATAACCGTAATACTCGTTAAAGCTGTATTCGAACGCTTTGCAATCACAAGAGGCCAAACATAGATCCCTACATTGATCAAAGCTGTAATTGTTGAACAGCCCAAAATCATTCCCATAATACGAGTAAAAGTCAACCTGGGATAACTGCAGAAACCCCGACTCATTTTGCTCGCAAGAGAGATCAACTTCGAGTTCACAGCCATCAGCCCAATCAATACGATTTTTCATCTTGTATCCTGGTGGGCAGGAACATTTTCTGCCGGAACCAATAACATAACTGCACAAACCGTTTGCCCCACAAGCACCAGGAATCATCTCGCAAGGTTTCTGAATGGCTTGCCATGAAACAACCCAACTCTGCCCCTCCTCTTCCCAACTGTACAATCGAATGTTACCATCGTAATCAAGTGTCAATCTTCTATGAAGTACTGCTCCATAGTCAGCTGACACAAAAGTTAAATTATCGGATGAACTAAAGTTCCCCAAGGAATTAAGGACCGCTGTTTTGCTATTGTTGTAGGAGATCCTTCCAGTATCCCAGAGTGTAAGCCATGGGTTAGGCCAATAATCAGTACTGGAAATCCCAGAATCATTATAAAAAAGGCGGAGAATGTTTTTGTTGTTGAAGAAAAACTCATAGAAACCAGTGGAATAATTGCTCTGGCTTCTTGAGGAGACAAGCTTGATGTTTCTAGTGAGTAGTTGTTGAGGAAGAAGGGTATCTGTAGGGAAATCAAAGCTTTGCCACAAAATAACACCGTCCACATTGCATAGAACAAGGTTACCGGTGTTGTAGAGAGATAATTGGACAAAGGAGAGTGAGACAGTGTTTGTGGTCCAAACATTTAATTTATTGGCATCAGTTAAGATCAGATTGCCATTTTTGAGGAGAGAGAGCTTTGAGTGCTTACCATTAACTGGCTGGTCACGGTTTGCCATCCAAACTACGGTGCGTGAGTTGCTAAACCATATGGCAAAGCAATAGGCATTATCACCCACAGAATAAAAGCCAGCAGAGAAGTCGCCATTTGGTGATATCAGACTATCTGGTTTCTCTACTGATATGGATGTGCCGTTACTAATAGCAATCAATGCTGAAGATGATAGTGGGAATGAAAATGCCAAAGAGAGTAGAAGGAAGAAGATTGGCGAACCCATGAGAGCTATTGGGCAAGGCTAGGCAATACCATAATTGATTTCTATTTAATTAAAACTGACAAAGACTATTCCTACCGACAACATTTCTTCAAAATTTATGATGCAGGTGGTATCTAATCACTCTCTCACATTGTCTTGTCTAGATTAGAACGCGTTTTACAGGCAAGAGCACTCTCTCACATTGTCTTGTCTATATTAGGCTAGCTAATCACTCTCTAAAACACGACTCTCTATTTTAAATTCTATTTTATTTAAAATTTTAAATATAAAAAATGCTAAATATATTAAGAATATAATATGTGGGTGTTTTTTTTTTTTTTTTTTTTTTTTCCTAAGGGTGGGCTGCAGAATTAAAAATTCTCCTAATGCAATTAAACTTAGAACAGAGTCAACTTGTCTTGATCTGGTGGTTGAGAGATGCCTCCCAAGATTCAAGGGCGGAAAAGATACGATCAAAGATAATATCTTTTTTTATTTTATTTCATTTTAAATCATTAAAGTTGAGGATTGTTATTATTTCAAAAAAAAAAAAAAAAAAAAGCTGAGGATCTTATCATCTGTTAAGAACAAGCCTCACTTGGATTGCCAATCCTAGTTTTTTTTTTTTTTTTTGTTTATTTTTTAAAAATTTTTAAGTTCGGTTGCATTAGAATACCAATGAAAACAATTTGGTAGTGCACAGTGGGACAAAATGGGGGTTAAAATCTGGAACAAAAAAAGTTGTCTCTTTTTTTTTTTTTTTTTGGGTAAACCAAAATTTAACATTAAACTAGGAATTTACAAGTTTATTATAATACATACTAGCTTTATCAAAAGCTAACATAGTCTCCACCAGAGGCGGTGGGTTACAAAAAACAACAAAATGAGTGAAGGATTGTGCTCCTAGCTTGGCCAAAGCATCCGCACATTTATTGGCTTCACGGTAGGAATGAATCACGCGCTTGTTTGGGATTTGCTTCAAGAGGCTCCTGCAATCAGATAACAATGGTTCTATCATGATATTTTCAGCCTCATTATTCATAAGCATAACAATACTCAATGTATCAAGCTCAATGATAAGGTTGTTCAATCCCATCTCCCTAGCTAGGATTAAACCGTCTCTCAAAGCCCATAGTTCAGCCATGAAACTACTGGTGTGGCCGATCCCTCTAGCATATCCCTTCACCCATTTACCTTCGTGATCACGAAATAAGCCTCCCCCATCTGCCTTACCTGGGTTCTTCAGGGCTGAACCATCAGAATTAAGCTTCAACTAGCGCCTTGGTGGCTTCTCCTAGCCCACATGAATGATAGTTTTGGACGGCTTGATCTTTGCTTCAAGCCCAATAGTGTAGAGTTCAGTATTGTACCTCATACACTTTTCCCAGCTTTGATTGTCAACAGCTCCTGTCCTAAAAACATAATTATTCCCATGCAGCCACAGCTGCCAAAGCCCCAAAGGAAAAATGATCTTCCAAGGTATGCCTTTCACTGTGACATTTGTTGGGTCCCTGCAGTTAATTTCCATCCATTCTTTAAATGGAAGGGCAAATAAGTTGCTAGTGCAGATAGGTAATTGTAATTGCAGCCAGAAGTTGTGAGCAAATTCATAGCCCTTGAATAGGTGTTCAATAGACTCAATCTCCCTGTTGCATATTTTACACACCGGATCAAGTATTAAACCCCTTGAACCCAACACTTTAGCCGTGGGTAAGCTATCATGTAGACAAAGCCACATAAAGAACTGAACCTTAGGGGGAGTTTCAATCTTCCAAACCCATTTGAAAGACATAGTGTTCAGGTTCAGGGGGTTTAATCCCCTAGCAATGAGATAAGCTAATTTGAGGGAGAAAAAACCATTCTTTGAGAATGCTCACATGAGTTCATCAACTAAGTGGGGGTCATAGGAGAAGGGAGTGGCCAAAATAGAATTCAGAACACTTTCAAGAAGAACAAAAGAGATGCTAGATGGGATCCAAGCATTGTTTTCATCAAAGCATTGTTTAACTGTTAATTCAGCTTGCCCCCGGTTAAGGGGTCCTTCAATGAGCTCTCTTAACCTCCCTTTAGGTTGCCAAAAGTCCATTCACAGATTTACTAATTCACCATTCTTTACTATCCATCTCAGACCTTTCACATAAATAAGTCCCTCCCTTTAGCATTGTAACTATTTTTTTTGTGTGGCTTTTTTTGGCCTTTTTTTTATGGAACAAATTAAAAAAGAAAAAAAATGAGGAAAAGATAACGTCATAATGTATTTAATGAGATGGACTTAATTCATGGGCAAGTTGATTAATACTGCTGGACAGAGAGGACAACCGTTTTTTGTTTGTTTCAATGAAAGAAAATTGTAAGATGAAAAATCAAACAATGAGGTTTCGTTTGGGAGCGAGACAAAAGATTCGAAATAATTTTGTTTGGTAGTTACTTGGGGATGTGATTGTGTGATATTGAGTGATGAGACATTGGGAAAAAAAATATTTTGAGGCATGTGAAAATTTTGGGTTAAGGGAATGGAACTAAAAATCCACAGCTGCTTTGGAATTTAAATTTGGAATATTCAAATCCCACTTGTGTTCCATAAATCCTGGTCCATTATTTTGATAGAGATCTTGTTTATGACGGTACGGCTGTGGGCTATGATGAAGTGTGATTAGAAAAAAAAAAACAAGAATTGCTTTCATGATTGTTGGGTCCACTGATCGTTTTGGTATCTGCTTGGTTTTAAGATTATGCAGAGAGAGCGTTTATGAAAATATAAAGTGACAAATTCATAAGAAGAATCGGTGGTATAGAGTTTACTAAAATTAAGTACAATAATTTAGATACAGTAATTTATGTGTTATTTTTTAGATTTTTTTTTTTTAATAGGATTGGCTCAATGAATGATGCAATTGAGACAACTGCATAAGGCCTCCAAGTTCCTAAGGCCCCCAAATTTAAGCAACAAAAAAAAAGAAAGTCCTCAAATTTAAGTAATAGAGATATTTTTTTACTAATGAGAGTATAAATTAAGCCTCAAATATTAATCAATAAATAGAAAGTATTATTAATTTTTATATAAAAACTAGAAAAAAACATTGAATGTGCAACTAAAATGTTCGATTCTCTATGTGAGTCATTATTCTCCCACGCCTAGAATCTGAAAAATCATTCTCTCCCTTTCTCTCAAAAAAAAAAAAAAAAAAAATCAATCAATCAATCTCAAACCTCAAACCTCAAATATATCAAATATTTTTAATGAATTGTTGAAAAGTGACTTTTTCATACATTTCTTAGCAGTGTATTGGACCCTCCTTTCTGTTCAGCGTTGCCCTCCTTCAGGTTTTGCACTACTCTAAAATGTCTTATTCTTGCTTACTTATCTCATTGTTTGGTTCTTGCTACTTTGTTTTACTTTCTCAGAGTGTTTACTTGGTTGTTTGATGCTTGCTTCACTGTGAAGCTTTAACCTTCTGACAAAGCATAGGCGTGTCAAATTTTACGATTTACAAATTGGGTTGGGCTAGGGTCCTAGGGACGTGTGGTAGCATAGTAATCTCTAACCACTCAACACTACGTACTTATCTCTTAGGTTATTTTATTTTATTATTATTTTAGACAAATTTGTTTTTATTTTTTAAATAAAATTTTATGTTCAATTTCTTCTTTGTTTCTATGTATATATTTATATATATTTTTTCGGTTTCTTATTATAATATTCTAATTGTTAACTAAAAAAGTTAATTCTGCACATAAAAAAAATGTATAAATAATCAATTATGCCACAAAAAAAATAAGAAGATTAGTTATATTGAAGAAAACATATAAGGAAACTTGAATACATTTTTTTTTTCAATAACTTTGTATCTTAAAAAGTAGGAAAGATATATTTAAATAAAAAATGACATAAAAAAGTTAAATACAATTTTATTAATTAAATATTATAATATGAGAAAAGTCCTCACATAACATTTTCGCCTTAGGCTTTACAATGTATTGAGCCAACCCTGCCTCTTAAGATTCAGTCATATGACTATTTAACTAAAATATACACTTTAATTCTATGAGAAAAAATCAACATGTCAAAATCTTAAAAAAGAACCAAAGGAACAACACCTAAGAGCACTAACAATAGTGGTGTTAAAAAGCTAAAAACCTATTTTTAGCACGACAACATATAAAAAAGAGGGTTGCAATAGGAGTTAAAGGTAAAATTTTTACCTTCATTATTGCAGTTCACAGCTATATATGGCTGTGCACTATAGCAGAGAGCTAAAAAGAAAAAATCGTTTTTTATTCTCCAACCGATTAAAATAATATTTGTTCCTTTGTTTTTTGTTTTTTTTTGTTTTTTTTTTTTCAACAGGCAAGCCCTCAGACAAAACACTCTCAACTCTCTTAACTCCCTCAAACTCACTCTCTCAAACTCTCACATCTCTGTCTCACCACTGCCGGCCCGACTAGTCCTCAATGTCACCGGCCCATCGAAGCTCGATGTCACCGACCCACTAGCTGATCCACTTCGTCAAACTCCCAAGCGGACCCAAGCCCCAAGCAGCCGATCCACGCCTCAGACCCACGCCTTCGATCTGCCGCCGATCCACGCCTCCCACCCATCTCGGCCTTCTCTGATGCTCTCAACTCTTTCAAACTCACTCTCTCAAACTCTCACCTCTTTGTCCCACCACCGCCTCTGTTGATCCACACCTCCAACCCGACTCGCCTTCAGGTGAGTTGTCTTTGTCTTCTTCATCTACATGCTTGGGATTTTTGATTTGGGTAATTGGAATGATAAATTTATAATATTTGTTGAATCTAATGATAAATCGTTGAGGATTGGAATGTATTGGGAATTTCTTGTTTGTAGGATTTTTTTTTTTTTTTTAATTTTTAAATGTTAGTTTGAGAATTTTCTGTGTGCAGGGAAGGCTACAATTTTTATTTTTTATTTTTTAATGTTTTTGCTTCTTGCTGATTTTCAGAGTGTTGATTTTAATTTATTTGCATAGTTCACGAATTTTGGCTCAATGGTAAGTAATTGCAAGCAAATAATATTGTGGGTTGAAATTTATTGTTAAAAAATATTGTCAGTTCTTAATTTAAATAGTCTCAACAAGGCATGGAATTTGATTTCAAATCTTCTATTGATTCTATGTAAAATAAAGAACCATTCAATCAACCAATGGGGGCTTTGTTGAGTGGGTAAGGTTCGTTCACTTCGTGCATCACCCCTAGATTCGAATCCCGCTGCCCGCAGGAGTCCGTTGGTGGGCATCCTTAGCAGGGTAACTCCTCACACAGAGGTACAGGCGGGCCCCCAAAATCGGGCTACCCCATCCGAGGCCTCTGGCGCCCTGCCCGGGGGTGTAATATAGCCATAAAAGCCCCCATTTTTCTTTCTCAAAAAAAAAAAAAGAACCATTCAATCAAATTGATTGATAGTGTTAATTATTAGATTTTTTTTTTCCCTTTCACATGGCATGTGGTTGTGGCTTTGGTTCCTTTTTAGTAAATAATAAATAAAAAAACTATAGAATAATTTATGATCGGTGTGTATATATATATATATATATATATATGTCATGTTCTATAAATAAATACTTCAAAAACTAAAATATAAAAATGAGGGCAAGTTGTAGAATTGGTCAAATAGTTTGTGCATTTATTCGTTTTCCATCAAAGGAGATATTTTGTCTGATTCTGAACGAGAAATTTAATTGTAAAATGATTAATTAAACCAAATTATTTTAGAAATAAGTAAGTAATTTACTGGCCCAGCTTTTTCATTGAAGCAAACAATACATGCTGAGGTGGGTTACTTCCCAACACATATAATAAAGTTTTGGTGTTGTCTTATATATAGTGGTTGTAAGTCACTTCTTAAGATGTAAAGTCTTAATTGCTCTTGATGTGTGATGAAATCACATCTGGTGCATGTTGGTTTTCATGATTGGTGAATCTTTGGAATTAATTTATGAGGAATTGATTTTTTGATTTCAAAATTCTTACAAACAAACTTGAATTATGAATTTTAGTTTTAATGAGAAATTGTTAGTTTGGTTTTGAGATGCTCAAAAATAAATTTGTTGTTTTCTTTATCAGTGGGATTAAGCTACATGTCAAATTAAGTATGCATAATCATGTTTTGTTGTTATCCTTCTAAGTATTTTAAGTTTTGATATAAATATTAGTTTGAGAATTTTCTGTGTGCAGGAAAGTCTACTTTCTTTTTTTATTTATTTTAATTTTAATTTATACAGAATTAGTCTTTACTTTTCAGTTTGCTTGGAAGTATATTGCTATTTCTAATTTTATGGAGTCACGTAGAGACTTAACTAAGTGAATGGATTTATGGCATACATTGAGAGTTATGGACGCATTAGAGACCGAGAAATTCATTCTCAACTCCAGTTGGACCTCATTGAACATTTATGGCAATTGTAAGGCGAGTCGTAGGAACTTCCTTTTTCATATGTTGAGAAGCATGAGTCATAGGAACTTGTGCGAGTGTGTGAGTTTTATTGTAATTTGGTTTGAGTTATGTATGTGAGTAATCTATGGACTACATTGTTTCAGCTATAAATATGTGTTCTATTTTATATGTTTTCTTATAAAGTCCCTCCATTTCATAGTTTACATTGTTCCAAGATTACTTCCGGATAATTGAGACGATTGTTTTAGTCAAAGATAAATCTGTATATATAAATATATAATTTGGTATTAAAAAAAATAATGTTGTTATACTAGACGATAATAGGCTATCATGGCGATTGATAAATTGTTTTAGTAAAAAAAAAAGTGTATAAATATAATTTATGGTTAAAAAAATCACTAATTAACACTAGACAATTATTTGTTATCATGTGGCGGCGGCTAGGGGTGTCCATGCAAATTGAAGACCCACTGGAATCGACCAATCCGACCGGAATTGACCCCTCATGGCCATGCTGACACCTCTGATGAGTCGATGATGAGTCTCAACTGTCAGAACCCGACTCCGGTGGGTTGAGTGGTGGGTTTCGTCCTTAAAAACCCTAGCCACCTGACCTGCCCGACAAAAACTCAAAGAACGACAAAAATCACATAGATCTGGCACTTCTTAGCTCCGATCCGGCCACGTTTGGGCTCCCTTCACTCAGATTAGCCCAAATCCGGCCAAGATCTACTCTCTTCCTTACTCAGATTTGCTTAATTTTGGCAAATCTAGCTCGACTCTAACTCGGCCAAATCTTGGCAAAATTTTCATAGATCCGAAGGAATCTCACCTAACTCTCGTTAGATTTGACTAGATTTCGGCCAAAAACTAGAGAATCGGAAAACCCGAAACAGACTGTTCACACCCAAAAACCGATACAACTCGACTCGGTTGATCTGAAACTTCATTCAGGTCGGTTACGGGTTGAAATCTTCCCCACCCGATAATGTCGGGTTGAGTTCGGGTTGGGCACAAACCCGACCCATGGACACCCTTAGTAGCAGCGGTGGCGGTGGCGATGGAAGAGTTAGCGATGGCAGTAGTGGCAGCGGTAGTGGTTACAGTGGTTGTGATTGTTGTTTATTGTAGTAGATATATTATTTTATTGTAATGTTTATATTATTTTATTGTATTGAAAGCTAAAATAGATCTACTGCTGTTGGATGTTTTGTAAAGTGAGTAGGTAAAATAGATAAAGTAATTTTTTGTGGTGTCAAATAACTAAATTTTTAGCTCCACTGCTGTGGATGCTCTAAGTACTATATTGAAGTCTTGCTGGATACTTATACAGGTGATGCTCCCCGTAATTGATACTTGTGCTTGGCTTGGGTTCAAATTAGCTTGTGTTTATTTGGCTATAAATATGGCTAGAGGAGCTTCAAAAAGCCTTTGGGAATTGTAGTTCCACACGGCAACATAGTTGAGAAAGCAGGGAAGGATTGGGACTTCAGGATATAGACTAGTCACCATGAAACAATCTTTGCTAATAAATCTTTTCTTTACTAAAATTATTTATTTAAATCCATATTTTAATCTATTAAACAGGTCGTGTACTTTAAAAAACTGTAGATTTACAGGTACTTCTATTTTGTTGGTTAACACTTAACACAGAGCTTGTTGATGGGTATGGCCTTAGCTTTTATAATTTAACAAAAGGTCCAGAATCTAGACTCTAGACTAGAATAATCTTTTTAATGGACTGGGCTGCTTGAACAAATTATTCACTCGGCTAGACATGGTTTGAAAATCTAAGGTAAAGCCTGCCTCCTCTGGGCTTGCAATGGAAAGAGATAAATTTAATAATCTTATACAGGCCTGGGCTGCTTAGACAATTTATATAGCTCACTGCTTACATGGTCACTCTAGTGAGTTCAGATGTGAGAAAACCCCCTTTCCGCACCTTGATGGACAAAAGGAACATTTTGGAGAACGGATTCAAATTTGATGGTCCAAAAAAAAAAAATCTTAAAATTTTTTTTTTGAGAAAAAAAAAAAAAACCTAAACTTTAATGATTAACAGTACAATTTAGCGTAAAAACCCTCTTATTTATGTTTGGTGGTACCAAATAATTTATTTTCTATTACATACATACAAACTTTAAAACATTCTTCCATATTGAAGTTACAAACTTACATTTACTTCAAGTGTGGCTGCTGAGTTGTGAGCTGTTAGGGATGGAATTAGTCTTTGCATTACTTAATTTGCTGGCAGAGGAAATTGAGCTAGATGCTAAGATTATTGTTGGTCTTCTTAAAGACCCTGATCTTGCTAACAATTCTAATGCTATTATTGTGGCTGATTACAGGGAAAGTTTTAAGGAAAATTCCTCAAGTTTGGATCTTCCACTACTATAGGAAGGCTTACAAGTGTGTTGATGCACTTGCTTGGCAGGATGTCCACTAAGCTCAGGATTTTGTTTTGCGTTATGAGCCTCCTTTTGATGATTGATGTGTATTTATTACTTAATTTGAACCATGTTGGTATAGTGTATGAATGTTGGGTTCCTTTTTAATGAGGGCTAGTTGCCCTCCTTAGTAATATTATCCTTTTTACCCAAAATAAAGAAAAAAAATTACATAACTAAGTCATACTATTTAGGATTAAATATATTGTTGGTCTTCAAAATTTAACATATTAGTGAATCTAGCCCCTAAAGTTTGTTAGCATATATTACTGTCTAGCGCAACAGGCTTAGGCTCAATGTCTTATTACTTGTACTATAAATTACTTGCCTACACTCCTTTTATTTGTGCTACACATATATGCTTCTATAAAAAGGTAGTTTCTTGCACAATTCTTGACACAAAAATATTATTTTCTCTCTACTTCATTTTATTAACAAAGTTTAAAATGATCACATTTAATCCCTAATATGACGTAGTCAAATTAGAAGTTGACACATTATCATTCCACAATACAACAAGCAATTACTTAGAATTTGTTAGAGACCAAGATTGACCTCTTTAAACTTTTTAAGGACTAAAAGCGACTATTTTAAGTTTGTTAAGGATTAAAAGTGATCACTTTAATTTTTAAGGACTAAAACTGTCAATATAATAAAATTTAGAGATCAATAGTATATTTTAACCAAAATTTTTAACTTATTATTGAAATTTTAATCTAAGAGAATTAAGTCATAGATTTTATTGAATCACGTTGTTGCAGGCACATGATTAGTTTAAAGGGAAGATGCAAGCTAATGAAAAGGTTAAATAAGTTAAAAAAAAAAAAACACACACACACACTTGTTTCACATGAAAGTGCATGCTAAACTATAGGAGAGAACAATTAAGTTCACAACTATGATTGCTTTATGAATGAAATTTGGTAGTCACTTGACATATCATATTCAGTAGGCCATGAGACTACACTCATCACTACACTCGTCAAATATAACAACATCACTGACTTTTTCTTGGCGTAAGAGCATTTCTACTACTTGGCTCATGGTAGGTCTTTCATCTTTGTCTTCTTCTACGCATTGTAGAGCAACCTGAACCAAAGCTTGCATCTCAAATATGTCATATTTACCTACCAACATTGGATCAATGATTTCTTCAAGTAAGGAAGTATTTGCAGCCACTTTCTTCATTTTTTCCCTCACCCATGTAACCAGCCTTTTGTGCTCTGCCTCCCCACCATCATCTATTGCATGGACACTCCTTGATGGACCTTTTCCTGTCACCATTTCCAGCACAACAATCCCATAGCTATAAACATCCACTTTGGAGGTGATAGGTAGATTGAAAATCCACTCTGGAGCCATATAACCTCGTGTTCCTCTTATATTTGAGAAGCTTGAATTTTTAAGGACACCTCTATTTTGTAGCTTTGACAGACCAAAATCTGCCACTTTTGGTTGATAAGTTGAGTCCAAAAGTATATTTTGAGGCTTTATATCGCAATGCAAAATCCAATCCAAGCAATCCTCATGCAAATAGGCTAGGCCTTTCGCAGTGCCCAATACAATTTTGAACCTTTTTTCCCAATCAAGTACATTGGTTGAAAGCTTATCTGCTAAAGAACCATGCTCCATATACTCATACACTAAAAGCCGATACTTTCCCTCTGCACAATAACCCCACATCTCTATTAAGTTCATGTGGTTAATCCTTCCAATGATGGTTACTTCAGCTAGAAATTCACCTTCTCCTTGGCTGGCTTCTTTGAGAAGTTTGATTGCGGCAACTCGTTTGTCAGACAACACCCCTTTGTAGACAATTCCTCCCGCACCTCTTCCAATATCTTCACTAAAATTCTTTGTGGCCTTTTTTAGTTCTGTATATGTAAGTTTTCTGAATCCGATGGCAGCACGATCATAGGCTTGCTTGTCAACACCTAAACTTTTCTCGATTTTGATGAAAAGACACCACACCAGAAAGAAAGAGATGATTTCAAGTCCACCCACTCCACAAGCAAACCAGAGCATGAATTTCCCTGTGCTGTTTTTACCACTTTGTAGTGTACCATCACCTGAGCAATTTAAATTGTATTCTTCTAGAGGATTGTGGTGGGACAAGATATAGCTTTTTGGTAGTTTCAGATAGACGTCTCCATTTAATTCTGGCGAACGATACCCATTTAGCAATCGTGTCTTAGGATAACATTTTGAATAACCATGCTGCCAAACATAGATCCCTACATTGATCAAATGTGTAATTGAGGAAGTTCCCAAAATCATTCCCGTAATACGAGTAAAAGTCAACATGGGATAACATCAGAAACCCCGACTCATTTTCCTTGCAAGAGAGTTCAACTTCGAGTTCACAGCCATCAGCCCAGTCGCTTCGATTTTTCATCTTGTATCCTTAAGGGCAGGAACATTTCCTGCCATAACCAATAACGTAACTGCAAAAACTGTTGGCCCCACAAGCACCAGCAATGATGCAAGGTCTCTGAATGGCTTGCCATGAAACAACCCAACTCTGCCTCTCCTCTTCCCAACTATACAATCGAATATTACCATCATAATCAAGTGTCAATCTTCTATGAAGCATTGCTCCATAGTCGGCAGACATAATGGTAAAATCATTGGATGGACTTAAATTCCCTAAGGAATTAAAGACAAGTGTGCTATTATTGTAATCTTCAAGCCCTGAATAAAACCAATAAATATCAGAAACATCTAAGCCATTATAAACAAAGCGAAGAAGGTTATCGTTGTTGAAGGAAAGCTCATAGAAACCAGAGGAAAAGTTGGTCTGGCTTCTTGAAGAGACAAGCTTTGTTTTTCTAGTGAGTAGTTGTTGAGGAAGAAGGGTATCTGTAGGGAAGTCAAAGCTTTGCCACAAAACAATACCTTCCTTGTCACATAGAACAAGATTACCGGTGTCGTTGAGAAATAATTGGACTGAGGAGAGTGAGACAGTGTTTGTGGCCCAAACGGTGACTTTTAACTTAGTGGCATCAGTTAAGATGAGATTGCCAGTATCGAAGAGAGAGAGCTTTGAGTGCTTTCCATTAACCGGGTTGTCACGGTTTGCCATCCAAACTACGGTGCGTGAGTTGCTAAACCAAATGGCAAAGCAATAGGCATTATCACCCACGGAATAAAAGCCAGCAGAGAAGTCGCCATTTGGTGATATTAGAATATCTGGTTTCTCTACAAATAGGGATGTACCTGTACTGAATCTGCTGATAACGACTATTGGTGAAGCTGAAAGTGGGAAAGAAAGTACGAAAGAGAGTAGAAGGAAGAAGGGTGGCGAACCCATGAGAGGTATTGGGCAAGGCAAAGCAAGAACGTAATTAATTTCTATTTAAAACCGATAAAGACTATTCCTACCGAAAAATTCTCTTCAAAAATTATGATGTAGAGGGTAGACTTGAAACACAATGGTACAACATTATTGGACTTTAAACCATGATTGCTTTTTTGGGTCAATGAGATGTACTGTCTCAATTTTGAATCTAAATTCATAGTCAGCAGAATTAGAACGCGTTTTAGAGGCAAGAGCACTCACATTGTCTTGTCTATATTAGGTTAGCTAATCACTCTCTAAAATATAATTCTCTATTTTATTTAAATATGAAAAATGCTAAAAAAACATTACAAATTTTAGGGGACGTGTAAGAAAAGTGATGTGTGGGTGTTTTTTTTTTTCGTTTTTTTTTTTTTTTGAGGGTGGGCTGCTAAATTAAAAATTCTCCTAATTGAATTAAACTTGGACCTGGAAAATGGCTTACGTGCTAAGTTCAAATAGACCAGAGTCAACTTGTCTTGATCTGGTAGTGGGGAACAAAATAAGTTGAGAGATGCCTCCCAAGATTCATTACATCTGCTTGATTGAAGTGTGGAAAAGATACGATCAAAGATAAGATCTTTTTTTTTTTCTTCTAATTTAATAATTTCTGTTGAAAGTTCTAAGTTATTGCTGCTGTGACTTTGCACTCCTATTTTTTTGCTGCTGTGACTTTGCACTGTTAATCAACCAATAGTACTGAACGTATTTTTCGTTTCAAAGTCCTAATGAGGATTATTTGACAGGTAAATTATACATAAAGATGGTCTCTCGTTTAGGTCCGTTTAGATACAGCTTATTTTGCTTAAAATTGAAAACTGAAAATATTAAAAAAATTATTTTTGGATTACTGTTCACACCAAAAACATTGTTCATTTGCCTATTTCCACTGTTCATGAGGTCTGTTTAGATACCGCTTATTTTGCTTAAAACTAAAAACTGAAAATATTAAAAAAATTATTTTCGAATTACTGTTCACACAAAAAATACTGTTCATTTGCCTATTTGCACTGTTTATGTCCCATGAACAGTGCAATAGGCGTTGGTAAAAAAAAAAAAGCCAAAAACGCCAGAAGTGGACGCGGTGGACGTGATCCAAACGGGTACTTACCCGTTTGGATCACGTCCAGCATGTCCACGTCTGGCGTTTTGGATGTGATCCAAACGGGTATTTACCCGTTTGGATCACGTCCAGCATGTCCACGTCTGGCGTTTTTATTTTTTTATTTTTTTATTTTTTAAGGACTAGCACCTCTTGCATTGCAAACAGGCAAATAGTGTTTTTTGTGTGAACAGTAATCCAAAAATTATTTTTTTATTGTTTTCAGTTTTCAGTTTTCAGCAAAATAAGCGGTATCCAAATGCACCTTTAGTCTCTCTCCCCATCTCCTTCCTCTTTTTAATGTAAAAAAATTCTACTACTAAAGTAGTTATTCATAATTATTAAAGTTGAGGATTGTTATCATTTCAGAAAATAAAAAATAAAAAGTTGAGGATTTTTTTTTTATACAAAATATAAATTTTATTCTAATCTAGTTTAAGTATAAATGTATGTGAAACTTATTCTTAAAAACTTGAATTCTAATCCTTACCTCTCACTCTATAAGAATTTTGTACTTGTGAAGTGATTATCATACTAAGGGTGCGCAGTGGCGATTATTTAATTTTTATTGTTAACTGGGGCATTATTCTATATCTTGCACAATGATGGGCTAATATATAGCTCTGTTTAACACTTTAACGCTGGTTTGTCTTGTCTAGCGTTGTCTTTAGCTAGAGTTGGTGTTAGCTGTTTTTTAATGGGTTTTCATGTGTCTTTGCAGACCCTTTTTTTTTTTTTTTAGTCTTGAGTCTTCTTAGGCTCTTTGTTCTTTATTATGCTTTTAATTATAAGTAATATTATTCTGTTTCATCCAAAAAAAAAAAAAAACCTGAGAAAATAATAACATGATTCTACGTAATTTTATACAACATCTCTAGATTTCTCGAGATGCCATAACCGTCTGCGCTTTGCAGGTACTTCTATTTTGTTGGTTGGGTATGGCCTTGGCGTTGTTTATGGCACTCGCAATTTACCTTCTCGATGTTTAGCTTTTATAATTTAACAAATGAAGGTTCAGGGAATAGTGTCTAGAGTCTAGACTGGAATAACCTTTTTAATGGACTGGGCTGCTTGAACAAATGATTCATCTTGCTAGACATGGTTAGAAAATCTAAGGTAAAGCCTGCCTCCTCTGGGCTTGCAAAGGAGAGAAAAATTTAAAATCTTAGAAAATTCATATTCACTCCAGTGAGTTCAGATGATGATAAATAAAACCTCCCCTTCGGCACCTTGATGGACAAAAGGAGCATTTTGCCCTTTTTGGAGAACGGATTCAAATTTTGATGGACCAATATAAAAAAATCTCAAACTTAATGGAGCAAGATGAAAAAAAAATCTAGTTTGGCTGCTGAGTTGTGGGCTGTTAGGTATGGAATTGGTCTTTCCATTTCCCTTAATTTGCGGGCAGTAGAAATTGAGCTAGATGTTAAGATTATTGTTGATCTTCTTAAAGACCATAATCTTGCTAATAATCCTAATGCTACTATTGGAATTAGTCTTTCCATTTCCCTTAATTTGCATGCAGTAGAAATTGAGCTTAATGTTAAGATTATTGTTGATTTTCTTAAAGACCCTAATCTTGCTAACAATTCTAATGCTATTATTGTGATTGATTGCAGGGAAATTCTAAGGAGAATTCCTCAAGTTAGGATATCCCACTACTATACAAAGGCTAACAAGTGTGTTGATCCACTTGCCTAGCAGATTGTCCACTGAGCTCAGGATTTTGTTTTGTTTTATGACCCTCATTCTAATGTGTATTTGTTACTTTAAATTTGGACCATGTTGGTACAGTGTATGAACGTTTGGTTCCTTTTGATAGGGTTAGCTATCCTCCTTAATAATATTATCCTTTAAAAAAAAAAAAAACTTACATAATTAATTAATATCATTTAGGCTTAAAAATATTGTTGGTCTTCAAAATTTAAAATACTAGCGGATTTAGTCCCTAAAGTTTGTTAGTATATATTATGGTCTAGCCCAATGGACTTAGGCCTAATGTTTTATTACTTGTGCTATAAATTATTTGCCTTACGCTCCTTTTACTTGAGCTACACACATATATGCTTATATAAAAAGGTAGTCCCCGACAGTGATCGCACAATCTATTACTTAGAGTTTGTTAGGGACTAAGATTGATCACTTTAAATTATTTAGGGACTAAAAGCAATTATTTTAAGTTTGTTAAGAATTAAAAGTGATAAGTTTAAATTTCAGGAACTAAAATTGCTAAACTTTAGAGATCAACAATATGTTTTAACCAAAATTTTTATCAAATTATTGAATTTTTAATCTTTGGAAAAGGATGGAGAAGAATTATCTAACAAACGAGGAATTCTATTTTTATTTTTTGAGAATTAAGTCACAGATTTTATTGACTCATGTTGTTGTAGGTACATAACTAGTTTAAAGGGAAGATGCAAGCTAATGAAAAGGTTAAATAAATTTAAAAACACAAACACAGACTCACCTATTTCACATCAAAGTGGATGCTAAATGCCAACCCAACGTATAGGACTATAGGAGAGACTCCAATTTATTGGGTAACGGGTTCACAACTATGCTTGCTTTATGAATGGAATTTGGTAGTCACTAGACATATCATATTTAGTAGGTCATGGGACTGAATCTTTTTCTTGGTATGAGAGCACCTCAAAGACTTGGCTCATGGTAGGTCTTGCATCTTTATCTTCTTCTACGCATTGTAGAGCAACTTGAACCAAAGCTTCCATCTCGCCCATATCATATTTACCTTCCAACATTGGATCAATGATGTTTTCAAGTGAGGAAATATTTGCAGCCGCTTTCTTCATATTTTCTCTCACCCATGTAACCAGCCTTTTGTGCTCTGCCTCCCCACCATTATCCATAGCATGGACACTCCTTGATGGCCCTTTTCCGGTCACCATTTCCAGCACAACAATCCCATAGCTATAAACATCCACTTTGGAGGTGATAGGTAGATTGAAAACCCACTCTGGAGCCATATAACCACGGGTTCCTCTTATTTTTGAGAAGCTTGAATTCTTAAGAACACCTCTATTTTGTAGCTTTGACAGGCCAAAATCTGCCACCTTTGGTTGATAAGTCGAGTCCAAAAGTATATTATGAGGCTTTACATCGCAATGTAAAATCCATTCCAAGCAATCCTCATGCAAATAGGCTAGGCCTTTTGCAGTGCCCATGGCAATTTTGAACCTTTTCTCCCAATTAAGTGTCTTAGCTGAGAGGTTTTTTGCTAAAGAACCATGCTCCATGTACTCGTACACCAAAAGCTTGTGCTTTCCCTCTGCGCAATAACCCCACATTTCTATTAAGTTCATGTGGTTAATCCTCCCAATGATGCTTACTTCTGCTAGAAATTCACCTTCTCCTTGGTTGGCTTCATTGAGACGCTTGATTGCTGCAACTCGACTGTCAGGCAACACCCCTTTGTATACAATTCCCCCTGCACCTCTTCCAATCTCTTCAGTAAAACCCTTTGTGGCCTTTTTTAGCTCAGCATAGGTAAAATATCTGAATCCAGTGGTAGCAAGAACGTAACCTTCCTTGTCTGCACTTGATTTTTTTTGGGTTTTGATCAAGAGAAACCACACCACAAAGATACAGATGATTTCGAGTCCTCCTACTCCACAGGCAAACCAAAGCATGAATTTCACTGTCCCGTTTTCATTGTATTTACTACTTTGTAGTGTACTTTTACTTGAGCAATTTAAACTGAATTCTTCTAGAGGATTGTTGTTGGACAAGAGTTTGTTTTTTGGCAATTTCAAATAGATGTTTCCATTTAAATTTGGATAACGAGATCCATTCAGCAATAGCATCTTAGGATAACAAATTGTATAACCATGGCGAAGGGTGTATTGGAATGCTTTGCAATCACATGATTTCAAGCATATATCCTTACAATGGTCGAGGGTGTAATTGAGGAAGACCCCAAAATCATTCCCGTAAAAGTCAGCATGGGACAACAGCTGAAATTTCGACTCATTTTTGTTGCAAGAGAGATGAAATTGGGGTTCACAACCATAAGCCCAATCACTATGATTTTTCATCTTGTATCCTGGAAGGCAGGAACATTTCCGGCCAGAACCAATAACATAACTGCACAAACTGTTGGCCCCACAAGCACCAGGAATGTTACAAGGTGTTTGAATGGCTTGCCATGAAACAACCCAAGTCTTTCCCTCCTCTTCCCAACTATACAATCGAATATTACCATCATAATCAAGTGTCAATCTTCTATGAAGCACTGCTCCATAGTCAAATGACATAAAAGTAAAACCATCAGATGAACTAAAGTTCCCTAAGGAATTAAGGACACCAATTCTACTAATGTTATACACAGGCCATGTAGAAGACCAGTAAATACTGGAAACATCAGGACTATTATAAACAATGTGAAGAAGGTAATCGTTTCCGAATAAAAACTCATAGAAACCGGAGGAAAAGTTGGTCTGGCTTCTTGAAGAGACCAGCTTTGTGTTTCTAGTGAGTAGTTGTTGAGGGAGAAGGGTATCTGTAGGGAAGTGAAAGCTTTCCCACAAAATAAGACCTTCATTGTTACATAGAACAAGGTTACCAGTGTTGTGGAGAAATAATTGGACAAAGGAGAGTGAGACAGTGTTTGTGGTCCAAACATTTAATTTATTGGCATCAGTTAAGATCAGATTGCCATTTTTGAGGAGAGAGAGCTTTGAGTGCTTACCATTAATTGGCTGGTCACGATTTGCCATCCAAACTACGGTGCGTGAGTTGCTAAACCATATGGCAAAGCAATAGGCATTATCACCCACGGAATAAAAGCCAGCAGAGAAGTCGCCATTTGGTGATACTAGAATATCTGGTTTCTCTACTGAAAGGGATGTGCCTTTACTTATAACTACCAATGCTGAAGATATAAGTGGAAAAGAAAATGCCAAAGAGAGTAGAAGGATCAAAACTGGCAAACCCATGATTGAAAGCTCAAACTAGTGATGGACTTCGGCAAGGCAAGACCATAATTATTTATAAAAATAAGTCGAACGTGCGATGCACGGATAACGTTATAATATTTTATGTAAGATGGTTTTAAAGAATATTGTACGTATATTATAGTATAATTGTTATTGAATTTTGTTAGTAAGGAGTTAATTATAAGAAAAAACAATTATAAATTACACACACATGTCCATTATAATTATTTAGTTCAAGTAATGAGAAATATAAAAACAACTTTGGAAAAATATTGTAGAATAAAAATTGATATAAAATGTGTTTTTCTCTTTATCCTTAATTCTAAAACAAAATATGCATCCCAAGCACCTACAATCAGTCACATCTTTTACAAAACCCACAAATTGTAATTTCGTCCACCCAAAACATATTACAAAATAAAGAATTATAACATATTATAAAATAAAGAATTATTAGCAAAATCTAAGAATTAAATTTCTATATATGCATTATTATAAAATAATAATAATAATAATAATAATAAAATAAAATTGCAAAAGCTAAAATTTGTCACCCATCTGATTATTTTTGTTTGGCTAAGCTTTACTTTTCTCTAAATATATGACATTATAGAGTACTTCTAATACAACTATTAAGAGTACTTTGTCCACCACAAAGGATTAAAAAAAAAAAAAATTAGTAAAGTCTCATAGTTTAACATCTAAATTGACCACTATAAAAAATCATGCTCTATAATAAAATAAATACAAAATTATCCAAATTATGTTATGTAATAGAATAATATTATATTTTTATATGCTATATTTAATTCTTTATAATGCAATAGGACAATATTTAACAATCAAAGAGAACCAAAAAAAAAAATAATAATAATAAAAAAATTTAAAAAATAAAACTAAATCGCATTAACTCAAATTAGAGTTTTAAAGAATATAAAAAAAAAAAAAATTATCAACCTAAAGCAGAGATGTAAGAAAAATAAAAATTTCAACAAAAAATTGAGAGAGAGAACCTTTTTTTTTTTTTTTGGTGAGGGAAAACTACGCATAGAATGGAAGAGATAATGATAAATTTATAATAAAAGGGTGTGAATATGAAGAAACAAAAATAAAGGAAGATTAAGGGAAATAAGAAGAATGATATTAATGTAAAGGGTAGTGGGAAAATTAAAAGATAAGGGAGGAAGAAAGGTTGGAGAAGTAGTGGGGAGATGAAAATGTAAGGGAGGGAGAAAGGTGGGCGAAAGGTGGGCGAAGTGTTAATATTTAAAAAAAAAAAAATTGAAACAATTATAGGAAAATTAGAAAGAAAAAAGATAATGATATAGACGCTAATGTAACTCAACTAGAACATAACAATAATAAATATGGTGTTTTAGCTTTATATATATATATATATATATAAATTGATTTAAAGGAGGCCAAGACTATTCATACTAAATTTTTTATTTTTTTTTTCCTTTTAAATTCTGATGTAGAGCGTAGACAGGAGTACAATGGTCAAAGTTCATAGGGTGCAACTTTATTGCGCTTCAAAAGAAAAAAACACCTTTATTGCTTTTTTGCCGATGAGATGTTTCCTTTTTACCGATGAGAGATGTTTCGACCTTCAACTTTGTGTCTATATCCGTAGAAAATTAAAACGCACTTTAGACCAAGGGGGGTTCACATTGTTTAGCAAAAAAAAGCATTCACATTGACTTGTTTAGAATAAGAGATTATTTTCTAGTTAATCACTTTTAAAAACACACGCATTTGATTTTTTATTCGAGATTCTATTTCATTAAAATAATTTTTTATTAGTATTTTCTCTACTTTTCAAAACACATTCACATTTTTTCAAAAAATAAATAATTAAGAGTTTAAGAAATGAACAATGTTCTTTTATAGTATTCTGACATCATGCTCTTAAGGTTTTTTTAAAACATTTATAAGGAGCTAAATTGTGATCTCCCTCTTAACAATTTTTCCCTCACAATAATACGTGGGTGTTTTTTTTTTTTTTTTTTTTTTTTTTTTAAAGGGTGGGCTGCTAAATTAAAAATTCTCCTAATTCTAATTAAACTTAGACCTGGAAAATGACTTACGTACTAAACTTGTCTTGATCTGGTGGTGGGGAACAAGATAAGTTGAGATGCTTCCCATGATTTATTACATCTGCTTGATTGAAGTGTGGAAAAGATACGATCAAAGATAAGATCTTTTTTTTTTTTCTAATTTAATCATTTTTGTTGAAAGTTCTAAGCTATTGTTGTTGTGATTTTGCACTGTTATTCAACCAAGAGTACTGAACGTGTTTTACGTCTCAACGTTCTAATGTGGATTATTTGACAGGTAAATTAGACATAAAGATTAAAGATGGATATGGATGTTGAAGATTGAGATTTTGAGCTCTCTCTCTCAATGTAAAAAAGTCTACTACTATTGTAGTTATTTATTTATTTATTTATTTTTAAATCATTCAAGTTGAGGATTGTTATCATTTCAGCCAAAAAAAAAAAAAAAAAAAAAAAAAAAATAGAGTTGAGGATTTTATCATCTGTTAAAAAACAAGCCTCATTTGGATTGCCACATTTGAATTTCACAACCATTTTTTGTTCTTTTAAATAATAAAATTATTTATTTTATATAAAAACCTCCAATTTATTTTCTCTTTGTTTCTATTACATGGCGTTTAGTGTTTCTGTTCGATTTAAAAAAAAAAAAAAAAAAAAAAAAAAACCGTATATGTTAGTTAGATGAGTTAGGGTGTTTTATTTTTAGGTTTAGTTACTCTTTAGGTCCTTAACCTTTACCTCATATTTCAAAATGGTCTACAACCTTTCAAATATTTCATTTTAGTCCTTAACTTTTTATTTGTGTCAAATAGATCCTTATTGTTTGTTGATGAGTTAGTAAGAAATGGGTTTGAATGGGTCTGATTTTGTGATTTAATTTCTTAATATTAAATATGATGCTATGTTACTTAAAATTTGCACATCATACCTCTATTAGTAATTTAGGCATTTGCCACATGGAAGCTACTTTGCCGCCTTCACAATTGCTCTACACTACCTTGGATGTGTATTGGTGACTATAACGAGATCTTGAGCTTTGAGGAGAAAAATGGCAGACTACCTAAGCCACTGCCTCCCATGGTAGATTTCCAAAGTGCTTTGCTCTTTTGCAGACTAATTGATCTTGGTTACAGTGGTTATAGGTTTACATGGTGGAATGAGCGAGCCAAAAAAGCATTTATGGAGGAGAGATTAGATAGAGCGTGTGCATTGGTCGAATGGTCAGTGTTGCACCCGAGGGTGAATGTGATCCATTTCACAGCCTCATACTCCGATCATGACTCGATACTATTGGACACAACCTCGGTTTTTGCTCCTACTCCTCATTGACGAACAAGCTCCACAAGTTTGAAGAAAAGTGGGTGTTGCACCCGGAGGGCGAGCAAAAAATCTGAGATTCATGGACCCAATCACTAGCTTCGGGTAGTCCCATGAACCGCCTGTTTGAGAAAATCAAACAATGCTGATTAGACTTGGTAGTGTGGAGTTGGATTACTTTTGGTAACACACGGATTTGCCTCAATGCAAAGCAGCAGGAACTCGAGGAATTGGTTGAGAAAGGGTATGGGCAAAACCTACATAGCATCACTAAATTGAAGACTGAGATCTACACATTGCTGTACCACGAAGAAGTGTTTTGGAGGCAGTGGTCTAGGTCTTTATGGCTAAAGGTAGGGGATAAAAACACCAGGTTCTTCCACCAAAAGTCAAGCTAGAGACATATGAAGAATAATATAGAAGGATTGAAGGATAGGGAGGGGATATGGCAATCTATTATGAGCAGAATCAGCAATATTGCCGAGGAATACTACACTGAACTATTTTCTACATCTCATCCAAGGAGTATGGAAAGGGTATTGGAGGCAGTAGACAAGGTAGTCACTGATGATATGGCCCACTCATTGACTCAACCGTACACTGAGGAAGAAGTAAGGGTGGCTCTCTTCAGTATGCACCCATCAAAATCACTAGGACCGGATGGTAAGTCTCCTTTCTTTTTCCAAAAATATTGGCATATTGTTGGGCCTGATGTAACTCTTGTTGTATTATCTGTCCCGCACTTTGGTAGATACTTGAAGAAAATGAATTTTACAAATATTGTCCTTATTCCCAAAAAGAATGACCCACAATATATCACGGAGTTTCGTCCCATAAGCTTAAGTAACGTAGTATCATGGATTATATCCAAAGTCCTAGAAAATTGGATAAAATCCATTTTACCCAATGTTATCTCTGATGCCCAAAGTGCTTTTATTCCTGATAGACTCATTATAGATAATACTACTATTGCATTTGAAATGCTCCATTGTATGCGGAATAGGAGGAAAGGAAAGACCGGTCACATGGCAGTGAAACTGGATATAAGCAAGGTCTATGATAGAGTGGAGTGGGAATTTCTAAGGTGGATCATGATGAAGATTGGGCTGCCAGAAAAATGGGTGAATTTGGCTATGGAAATAGTGCAAACAGCCTTATATTCGATACTCATCAATGGGGAACCTAAGGGTTTCATCACACTAACTCGGGGCATTAAGCAAGGTGACCCTTTATCTCCATATCTCTTCTTGCTTTGTGTTAAGGTGCTGTCCTCTTTGATCCAAAAGGTAGCAAATACAAATAGATTGAAGGGCATATACTCTTGTCGGTGTGGAGTACGTATTTCTCATCTCCTCTTTGCAGATGACTACTTGCTGTTTTGTGAAGTAAAGATTGGAGAATGCCACCAATTGCTTGATATCCTTACACAATATGAGGAGGCCTTGGGGCAGGCCATCAATAGGTCGAAGACCACACTCTTTTTTAGCCAAAATACAAGCCGAAGAGACAAAGAAGTAATTTAGAACTTGATGGGGGCACAAGTCATGAATAACTATGAAAAACACCTCAGTTTGCCTATGGTTGGGGGTAAGTCAAAGGTGGGCACGTTTAAGGAATTACATGAAAGGATAACAAAAAATGTGATAGGGTGGAAGGAAAAAACCATATTGAAGGCGGGTAGGGAGACTTTGATCAAGTCAGTGGCCCAAGCAATCCCCACCTACTCTATGAGTATTTTCAAGATCCCAAGAAAGGTGTGTGAGGGTATCAATTTAGTACTGGCAAAATATTGGTGGGGACAAACATGGAGTGAAAAAAAGATCCATTGGATTAATTGGAATAGACTGTGCACACCTAAAAATAAGAAAGGTATGGGGTTTAGGGACATTCATGCCATCAACCTTGCTATGCTAGCAAAGCTAGCTTGGTGCCTTGTTACCGGATCTCACTCCCTTTTCTTTCGAGTGTACAAAGCCGGATATTTCCCTCAGTGTTCATTCATGGAGGCTGAGTTAGGCTACAATCCCTCATTCATGTGGTGTAGCTTACTAGCTACAAGGGACTTAATTCGGGAAAGGTCCATGTGGAAGATTGGTAATGGGCAGAGTGTTGAAGTTAGCTGCAACAAATGGCTGCCACACCCTCCTCTGTTCAAGCCAAGCGCTGACATCACAATGAAAGTGGGGGACCTCATCCATCACCAGTCCATGCAATGGAATCGCCCTTTGATATAGGCCAACTTCATGCAAGCCACACAAAATGATATTTTGCACATCCAACTCAACAACACATGGGTACGAGATAAACTCTACTGGAAAGAAAATAGAGCCCAGCAATTCACGGTCAAAACAACCTATCAGGTGGCTCTTCAATTGCACTGTGAGGTCGGGGTTGAGCACTCGATGGTGAGGGAAGAGAAGAGGTTTCGGGGCAGGATTTGGAAGTTGAATGTACCACCAAAGGTTTGGAATTTTGTTTGGAGAGCATGCACCGATATCCTACCTACCCGTGCTAACCTTTACCAAAGGAAAGTACCACTAGACCCACTGTGTTCAATTTATGGTCAGACCGATGAAACGGTTCGACATGCACTCTTGGAGTGTCCCCTGGCCAAAAACATGTGGGCGGTGGCTCAATAAAGATTGTAGAAGTGTGGGGTGTCAGCGCAGAGTTTTTACCTCTTAGTTTGACAATTGGAGAAGAAGCTCATGGGGAAGGAGATGGAAGCTTGGGTGATGGTGGCCTGGTCCATTTGGAATGCTAGGAATAGATTTTGCTTTAAAGAAAAACAGTCCCAACCAAGTGACATCCTCTAGGGCACTACAACTCTTCTGCGGGACTACTAGCGATTGAATAGGCACTTGGCAGGACCATGATAAGCTCCTAAGGGTGTTGCATCCTTTGCATATGAGGAGACATTATACAAACAATTTTAGTTGTATCAGTTTTTTCTTTCTTTTCCTTTTATTTACTCCATATGCCAAAGGGCTGACTCTAAGGCCTCGGTTTTCTATATACTTCTTGGGGGTGTTTAAATCCAATTTCATATTAGTATAATTCTATCTTCACAGTAAAAAAAAAAAAAAAAAAAAAAGTAATTTAGGCATTGAGGGGACCAATATGAATATATTTTTTTTTGGAGAAAGTTTCAACATATGACGTCTTATCCTGATGATTGCTCTTTATCATCAGACCAAGACACCAATTAGTTTTGGTGTAGGTGATGATCGAATTCCAGATCTCTTATTTAACTATCAGAGACTTTACCAATTGAACCAATTAGAGCCCACCAATATGACTATCCTTGAGGATTTTTTTGACTATATGAATATTCTTGAGGAAAGAAAGGTTAAAACTTAGTTGGTATGCCTTAGATTGGTGGGAACAAACATAAGGTTAAGAAAAACTTATTCATTGCCAATGATGAAAAAGATGCTTATGATCAAATATCATTGTTTTTAAACCTGGACTGGACCGGCTGATCACACCAGGTTCATCCATGTCATTAGTTTGGTAAAAATATGAAAATATGCCAGTGGCAGGATTTGAACCTACTCTTAACTAGTGAAATAACATGTCCAACATGCAAACCATTGGGCCACGCACATCTTGTTGGTTAGGATTGAAAAATTAATAAATATAAACCAATTTAAGTATATTAAAAAATTAAATGACACATTACGGTTTGACCTCGGTTGAACCTTGGTCCAACCTCAAAAACTTTGAACCTCTTCCTTTCCTAGTCCATTAAACGGCCCGGGTTTCAAAACCATGTCAAATATTTCTCCTTGGATTATGGTGTAATTTTGTCATATATAAAGTAAGATTATTGGTCAAAAAGTTCAGACTAAGGAATTATAATAATGAACTCTACCTTCAACCATCAATTGAAGAAAATCTTGAAGTGGTTGAAAAAGATCAAGACTTGCAACAAGTTGTTGAATTAAAACTTGAAGATAATACTCTTCAAGAAGTTGATGAAGACATCAAAGAAAAGAAGATTGAGTTGATAGAGGAGAATGGTGGAAATCATGAGATGGAAATTATTACTTGGTTGTTTTGCTAAAGATGACTACACAATTTGTTGATTTTCTTGGATTAGAGAATTATGATTTTGACTTCAATCCTTTGTTAATTGATGTTGCAAATTAACAAATTGAAAGCCAATGAAAAGTATTTCAAGAGTACAAGTTTTAGAACCAGATCAAGTTATTGAAGTATCTTTTTATTTGGAGTGGAATATTTCAATTTCTATAGGAACACTCAAGGTCAAGTTTCATTCAAGTGGAGGGGTATAATCTAGGACAAGATGTGAGGTTAAATTTTATCATTTGTTAATTTTTGAATTTTTAGATAATTTTCATTTTTTAGCATTTAGGTTATTTCCTTAATTTTAGGTGTTTTTAAGGGTTTTCTAGTCAAATTAGAGTACTACAATGGTAGCGTATCAATTAGGACCAGTTTAGGAATATTTTTAATAGATAGGATAGAAATTCAATCTATGAGTTTCACTCAATGAAGATTGTTTTTTATCATCAGACCTAAGTCACCAATTAGTTTCCCCAAATCTTTTATTTGATATCAAGAAACTTTAATAGTTGAGTTAATTGAAACCATTACTACTAAATTTTTATTATTTAAATATATTTTTGGATTACAATCTATCCAACAATGAATCTCTAAAACCTGTAGATTTAATTATAGGTGCATCTATTTGTTGATTCACATTTATTGGAAGCTTCTTATGGCACCAACCAACCGACCACTAGCCATAAACCATTAAGCCCTCGAAACAGACCTATTTTGTTGATGGGTATGGGCTTGGGGTCGTTCAGTAGTCTCAGGCTTAGCCTTGTCGATGTTTAGGTTTAATGATTGAACAAAAGGTTTAGAGGTAGACTGTAGACTATGTAACCTTATTAATAGGCTGGACTTCTTGAACAAATCAGAATTCATCTTACTAGTCATGGTTGGAAAATCTAAGTCGGTCCTGGGCTGCTTAAAACTCATTACAGCTAGAGCTTATGGGGTCTCTGAAAATCCAATCTTAAAATTCTTGCACCTTCCTTGCTCAAGGCCTGCACTGTCCAAATTTGAACATACAATGGCCGGTGTAACTCGAAGCCCAATTGATATAGTTGTGTGGTTGATGGTTCACAAAATTTTAATGCGGAAGAAACTAAAGTCTAATTTTATGATGGCTGTTTGTAAAAAGGAAGGATAAGAATATCCAATTAACTTTTCTCATATCCGATTTAAAAACAAAGATTAAGGAAGATTTAGCTCCATTTAACATAATTCTGATTCTCAAAAAAAAAAAAAAAAAAAAAGAAAAGAAAAGAAAAGAAAAGAAAAGAAAAGAAGAAGAAGAAGAAGAAGAAGAAGAAGAAGAAAAAAGAACATAATTCTAATATAACCTATTAACAATGGTAAAACAACCACCTTTTTTGAAGAGCAATGGTAAAAAAAAAAAAAAAAAAAAAAACCATTATAAAAAAGGGTTAGTTATTTTTTGTATCGTTAGCTTGTCACATGAACTTTGCATCTTAGTTGTATTATTGTGCTAGATATAAATAGTCCAAATCAAAGAACCATGCGAATTTTAGTTATATAATTATTATGCGCTAGCTCTATAGCTATGAATTTATGATTTGTTGGGATTGTTAGGCTTCTTTATTTTGTTTGATCTTAAATTTCATCTTAATTTGAGGTGATAAAAGGTAAAAAAAAAAAATACTATTACATTTTGTTATAAAACAAAATGCATTTTTCGCCAACTTATGAATTTACCTTTTATTTTATGATTTTGTCATTTACTCATTTGAATTGACACCTTTAAAGTTTGTCTCTCATCCTGCGCATCATGCAGGTACATATCTAATTTATAGGAAATAAGAATCATAAGATGCACTCTAATGAAAAGGTTACACAAAAAAGAAAAAAGAAAAAAGAAAAAAAAAAGCCTAATCGTTTAACAAAAAAAGCCTAATTCTTAATTAACTTCAAAGTCAAGCTAAAGCCTAAATTCCATGGAAAGACTTCAATTTGTTGAATAACAGGTTCACAAGTATCAAGTATGCTTGCCTTAGGAGAGAAATTAGGTTGCCACTAGACATATCATATATAGTAGGCCACAAGATCTTAGTCACCATCACTGAATCTTGTTCTTGAGGTAAGAGCATATCAACTACTTGGCTCATGGTAGGTCTTTCATCTTTGTCTAGGGATGGCAATTTAGATCCGACCCGCGGATACCCGGCTCGACCCGACCCTAATGGGCCGGATTTTACCCTGCCCGATAAAGAATAGGGTTGGGTATGGGTTTTAAAAAAAAAACCCGAAGTGGGTCCGGGTTTTATCAAAAAAACCCGAAACCCGACTCGGTTAAGACTCGGTTATATTATATATAAAATTACTAAATTATCCTCATATATATATATATAGTTAAAACCCTAAACTCTCAATTCCTCTCCTCATTTCAGCCTCTCACGCCTCTCATCTCTTCAGCTCTCTCAGTCACTGCCTCTCATCTCTTCATCTCTCAGCGATCTCACAGGCACGGTCACAAGCCGCATAGCGTGATGAACATCAAGAACTCATTAGACAAGAGCTAGCGGGACTCCCGTTTCCGACAGATGGAAGTACCGATACCAAAAGAGCTAACCATCCTCGCCGTTCCGACAGATTTAAGAAGGGAAGGAGGTAATTTCGTCCTCGCCGTTCCCGTTTCTCTCAAGTCTCAACTCCGTTTCGTCCTCGCCGTCGCCGATCTCGCAGTCTCCATTTTTTTTTTTCTGGGTTCAGTTTGCCTCAATCATGTGAATTTGTGTTTGTGTTTGTGTTTATGATTTCTGAAAGGGAAAAATGAAAATCATAGATCTGAAATTTGTGTTTGGATTGTGATTTTGAAAGAGAAAATGTAGATCTGAAATTTGTGTTTGTAATTTTTTTGTTTGTGATTGTGATTGTGTTTGGATCTGAATTTTTTTTTTTTTTTTTGGTTGGGCCACGAATTGGCCCCAATCCTTTAACGGGGCCCGGGAAAAAAACCCGCTTAGTTAACGGGCTGGGTCCGGGCCATGGGTCTTGGTCCGCGGGTCGGGTTCGGGTATAGAAAAACCCGGCCCGAACCCGACCCGTTGCCATTCCTATCTTTGTCTTCTTTCCCGCATTGTAGAGCTACCCAAACCAAAATTTCCATCTTGCCCATGTCATATTTCCCTTCCAACATTGGATCAATGATCTCTTCAAGTGAGGAAGTATTTGCGGCCACTCTGTTCATCATTTCCCTCACCCACGTCACTAGCCTTTTGTGGTCTGCCTCCCCTCCATCATCTACATCCGGAACACTTCTTGATGGAAACTTTCCGGTTACCATTTCCAGCACAACAATCCCATAACTAAAAACATCCACTTTGGAGGTGATAGATAGATTAAAAATCCACTCTGGAGCCATATAACCTTGAGTTCCACTTATTCTTAATAATAAATTCTTAAGGGCATTTCTATTTTGTAGTTTTGATAGGCCAAAATCTACCACCTTTGGTCGATAATTTGAGTCTAAAAGTATATTTTGAGGCTTTACATCGCAGTGTAAGATCCAATCTAAGCAATCCTCATGCAAATAGGCTAGGCCTTTTGCAGTGCCCATGGCAATTTTGAATCTTTTCTCCCAATCAAGTGTATTGGCTGAGAGGTTATCTGCCAAAGAACCATGCTCCATATACTGGTACACCAACAGTCTGTGCTTTCCTTCTACACAATACCCCCACATCTCTATTAAGTTCACGTGGTTAATCTTTCCAATGATGCTTACTTCCACTAGAAATTCACTCTCTCCTTGATTAGCTTCATTGAGATGTTTGATTGCTGCAACTTGATTGTTAGACAACACCCCTTTGTATATAATTCCCCCTGCACCTCTTCCAATCTCCTTAGCAAAACCTTGTGTGGCCTTTTTAATTCAACGTTAGTAAATTTTCTGAATCCAATGGCAGTAATAACATAGCCTTGCTTGTCAACATCTAAAATATTTTGGGTTCTAGTCAAGAGACACCACACCACAAAGATACAGATGATTTCAAGTCCACCCACCCCAATAGCAAACCATAACAGGAATTTTACTGTCTCGTTTTCATAGTATTTAGTGCTTTGTAGAGTACCTTTACTTGAGCGATTTAAACTGAATTCTTCTGGAGGATTGGTATGGGACAAGATTTTGCTTTGGCAGTTTCAAGTAGATGTTTCCATTTAAATCTGGCAAAAGGTATCCATTCAGCAATAGTATCTTAGCATAACAAATTGAAAAACCAACATACTCGTCAAAGTTGTATTGGAACGCTTTGCAATCACATTCTGCCAAACATAGATCCCTACATTGATCAAATGTGTAATTACGGGAGATATTAACATCATACCCGTAGAAATCAGCAGAAAGCCTGGCTCACTTCTGTTGCAAGAGAGATCAACTTCAGGTTCACAACCATAAGCCCAGTCTCTACGATTTTTCATCTTGTATCCAGGAGGGCAGGAACATTTCCTGCAAGAACCAATAACATAACTGCACAAACTGTTGGCCCCACAGGCACCATCAATCCAGCAAGGTCTCTGAATGGCTTGCCATGAAACAACCCAAGTCTGCCCCTTCTCTTCCCAACTGTATAATCGATTATTACCATCATAATCAAGTGTCAATCTTCTATGAAGCACTACTCCGTAGTCGGCCGACATAAAAGTAAAATCATCGGATGAATTGAAGTTCCCTAAGAAATTAAGGACACCAATTCTACTGTTGTTAAACACAAGCCATAACCAATAAACACTAAAGACATCAGGACAATTAGAAAAAAAGGCTAAAAATGTTATCATATCTGTTGGACTTGGAAAGCTTATAGAAAGCTTATAAAAACCAGAGGAAAAGTTAGTCTGGCTTCTTGAGGAGACGAGCTTTGTTTTTCTAGTGAGTAGTTGTTGAGGAAGAAGGGTGTCTGTAGGGAACTCAAAGCTTTCCCACAAATTAACATAGTCCTTGTTAAGTAGAACAAGATTACCTGTGTTGTAGAGAAATAATTGGACTAAGTGGGGCGAGGCAGTGCTTGTGGCCCAAACGGTGACATTTGACTTAGTGGCATCAGTTAAGATGAGATTGCAACTATTGAGGAGAGAGAGCTTTGAGTGCTTTCCATTAACTGGGTGGTCACGGTTTGCCATCCAAACTACGGTGCGTGAGTTGCTAAACCAAATGGCAAAGCAAAAGGCATTTTCACCCACGGAATAGAAGCCAGCAGAAAAGACGCCATTTGGGGATGTTAGAATTTCTGGTTTCTCTACGGATAGGGATGTGCCTTTACTCATAACGACGGCTGAAGATGAAAGTGGGAAGGAAAATGGCAAAGAGAGTAGAAGGAAGTGGAACAAGACTGGTGAACCCATGATTGAAAGCTCAAACTAGAGAGGTACTGGGCAAGGCAAGACGATAAAGATGTGCTTTTTAAAGCCGAAAAAGACAATCCTACCGAACAAATTTGTTAAAAAATTCTGATGTAGAGTGTAGACTGGGAGCACAATGGTCAAAGTTCAAAGTTACTACAACTTTATTGTGCTTTATTGCTGATCTTTTGTCCGATGATATATTTTAACTTTGAATCTTTATTCATAGAGAAATGGAACGCGTTTTAGGCATAAGAGAGGAATGACTTGCACATAATTTACATTAGCTACGATATCCATAGATTTGTTTTATGAGGTAGTACTAGGGAAGAAGATAAGTTGAGAGTTTTCCTCCAAGTTTCATCTGCTTGGTCAAAAAGATGGAGTCCATGGCAGTGAGCATTAGCGTGGTCAGGGGACTTAAATGCAGTCACAAAGTTACGAACCTTTTATCTAATTTAATCATTTCGCTTGAAGGTTCTAAGCTATTGCTGCTGTGACTTTGCACTGTTATTTTTTAATTGAAACGAGTTTTACGTTTCTACGTCCCAACGGGGACAATTTGACAGGTATATGGAAATAAATTTGATATAAAAGGGATATGGACGTTGAAGCTAGAGTCAGATTTTGTGATTTAATTTTTTAATATCAAATTTGATGCAATAATGTGACTCAAAGTTTGCCCCATCATACCTTCAGTTAGTCAAGTAGACAGTAAGTAAGCAAACTTCACGGACTAATAATGGCTTTTGGCTATAAAGTTATTACGATAGGCTTAATAGATGTGATTATGCAACTCTTATCATTGGTAAGAATACTTTCAAATCAAGTTAATGAACCCTAAACAAGCATGTATAAGAGCTTATGGGAACGCTTAAGTAACGTTAAATTAGTGGATTGCAAATAAAAATTTAAACAAGCTTAGAAATAATTTACATTGACATTTTTTTTTTTTTAATTAATAAACCAAAAGAAACGATGTCTTTTTGTTGGCACTTAATGACCATATCAATCATAGAGATGAACATAATGCCATTTTTGAAAATAAAATCAAATTTGATAGATAGAAAAAGAAAATCTTAAACTTAAGGGACTAAGATGAAAAACAACCTTAAACTTTGAGGGTAAAAAATGCAATTTAGTCTTAACGCTCTCTTCTATATGTTTGGAACCAATTAATTACTTTTATATTATTAAAGTTATAAGAGGGGTGGCTAGCTCCACATTGTGTCTAGGATGGTCACAGGACCACATTGACTTTAAAAAAAAAAAATTATTACATATAAATTTGAAAAACACTATGATTTTTTTAATCATTAAAAAAAAAATTGTGACCATCCTAAAATTTTTTGGGCCCAACATAATTGGACAAATTTTGGCAACAAACTTGATTGTAGTCTGTAGACTAAGGTTACAACTCCGCTCAATATTTTTTTAATTAGATGAGAATTTTGACAAATCTATTATTGTATTACTGATGTCGCGGAAACCTGAAGAAAGCACACACGATGTTCTCATTGATGGACAGAAACTAAATTTTTAGTTTCTAGGTAGTAAATCTCGAATCCAAGAGGGGTTCCTTGAATCCGTAAGGTGATAAAATTGGAATCCACCAGAGATAGAATTCGACAGAAGTCTGTATTTTATTGATAATAGTCTAATTTGCATATGACGGCTACAAAACATATAAATATTGAGAAAAATGTCTAAAACCCCAATTCACACTAATTACACGATTAGGTGACCAAATACCGAAATTTACTGAAAATGGCAAAATTGAGTTAAATGCAAAATCATAAACTACTGACCTTAAGGGTCAGCCCAAAACAAACGAGATTTTATTCTGACTTTTGAGTAAAGAGTTATTAAGGAAATAAAAAATTACTATAAATGGCAAAATCACAGTTTTTGGTGCCTAAATGGAGGAATTCACCATTTTCAGGGGTACCTCGTGGCAAAGCAATGACTATTACTCAGAAGGCCGTTTCGCTTCAGCCTGCCAAATTTCATGTGATTTCTACTAGTGCCTTTTTGCCTTGCGCGATTTTAGGCACGCTTGGGACTCCAAAAAGGCCATGGCGGTCTGTTCTACATCAATTACATTACTTTTTTCTTATATCCTTCATACTTGCAAAATTTCAAGAAGATCAAAGATCAATAGCTATGTCATTAATTAAATGTTTAAATTTCAAGTTTTGGTAGTCTAAAATTATACATAAAAAATAAATTCATGGATCGAATATAAATAACATCTGATTGACATGAAATTTGACGTGTTTTAAGAACATATAGAACATGCAATTCAATTATTAGATTTTCAAAATATGTAGCCATTTTAATTTGTTTAATGAGAGTTTTAGTTTTAGGTTTCAACTAAGTTTGTAGCCAAACTTTGTCCTTAAACTTTGGTCCCCTTAACAATATATTAGGTCTTTACAAACAAAAAGAAAAGGCCTTAGAAATATTTTATGTAACTAAAATTTTGAAAGAAATGTAGCTTGCATTATTGATAATAAAACTATCATGCTCCTATTTCAAAATAAGAAAATTCGTATAAGGAAATTGTGAGAATTTAAGTATTTACATGTTTTTTGTCAATATATTAAGTTCTCTTTTTATTAAATTTTGTATAATTTAAGTTTTTTGGTGATCACGCTAGAAAAAATTCCTGCCACTGAGTTCTGACCTTATAGAATCCAATAATAAGAGAGATTATTTATTTAACTCTTTAGCATTGGAAGTTGGAAACAATAAATGCTAATAACAAATGTTAGGCTTGTTTGGTTTTTTTTTTTTTTTTTTTTTTTTTTTTTTTTTTAATTTTAATTTTCTAATATCGTTTACTTAGGTTAGCTTGTGGTGTGAACTTTGATCTTAGTTGTATAACTGTGCTAGATAAAAATAGTCCTTGTAAGAGAATAACCATGCAAATTTTAGTTATCTAATTATGTGATGAAAGGTAAACAATTCCATCACATTAAGTTAGAAAAGAAAAATGCTTTTATTTTTTTGTATTTACTTTTAGGGTCATGATAACGGATGTTCTTAGGGTAATTGTTAATAAACCATAATAGGAAAGCTTTGACACCACTTTCTTGAGAAATATAAAAAGCTATCAATAACATTTATTGTTTTATTATTCTCTTAATATATATTTCAAAAAATAGCTCCTAAAACAATGCCCTAAGGAAATCGGTTAACATTTCCCTTTACTTTTATTTTATGATGGTTTTGTCATTTTGATTGACTAAACATCATCAATCTTTGTCTCTTGAGCATTGTGCAGGTACATAGCTGGTTTAAAGGGAAGATGCACACTAATGAAAAGGCTATATATATATATATATATATATATATATATATATATATCAAATTCTTAATAGATTTCAAAAGTGCAAGCTAAAGTGTAACACACCAATCTTTAGCCCACACAAAAAAAAAAAAAAAAGGGTCAAATTCTTAGACCCACACATGACACTCCCCACCTACCCACTTATTCTCAACCACACATCTTTTCAAATATCTCTCTCCATCTTGACCGGCTACCCCTCTTCTTTCACACTCAAAACACAAACACAAACACACAAATCCCTCCACTTCGCTCTCCCGAATCTCTCCTTCTCTTGGTCTCTCAATTAGCTTCTAAAATTTTAGTCATCAAACTCTTTTCCATGGTTTGTCTTCTCCCAACATGAATGTAAGGTAAAATCTCCATGACCCACCTTCTAATATCTTTGGCTTTTTATCTTATATTGTTAAGATTGCTCTTTGTTGTGTGGGTTTTGTTTTAGGGGTTGTTTTGCTGTGTTTGTTGGGACATTTGAGGCCTGATTGGAGGTTTTTAATTTAATGGGGTGATATGGATTTATTGTTTGGCAACCATGTGAGTTGGGTTTCTTTAGAAATCATTTGGGTTTTTGATTTATATGGGAGATTGGGGTTAATTTTTGAAAGAGGGTTTCCTTGCATTTTGAAATGTCTTTGGCATATTTGGTTGTGATTGTGGTGCAAGTAATGTGAGCATATGTCTTTTGCTTACCAAGTGTTTGATGTATTGCTTATATGAATTATAGGATTGAATTTCTTGACTTGTGTTGTGATGATTGTTATATTAGGTTATGGGCTATAATCCTAGTTGTTTATGTGTGTTAACACATGTAGCTTTAAGGTTAATCAAGTCTCAAAGCTTTTGGAATAGTACTAAAATTATAGTAATTTTATTTTGTAAATTCATATGTGCTTTCTTTGACAAGTGTTTTACTTTGGCTAATTTTATCATGGTTTGGTAGTGACATATGTTGTATCAAGTTGGTAAATGCACATTGTTTGTAGAAGGGAAATTAAAGGCTTTGGTTGTGTTGTAGTCCTATGAGTTTCTTGTATGCTTGTTTGGTTCCCTTTTGGGTAGGGGTACTTGTCTTAGGCTGGTCAAGCTAGGCTTTAAGGCCTTAGGTTTGATTTTTGAGGGAATCCTTTCCGATTTATGGAGACAAATTTGATATCGTAATTTTGTTGTAGGCCTTGTTATTAATATGCTTGATACTTGTTGTAAGGACTTGATTTGAGTCCTTAGTCCAAAAGATGGATGGACTTAGGCCCAAAAATCCCAAAACAATGAATTTGTAGAGAGTAGATTAGAAAAATTGGGCTTTAGTGAATCGGACAACAAATAAGGTAGATCTTGATGATAAGAGAATGAAGATAGGCAAGTTTTAACTAAAGAAAACCGTCCTCGGCAAAGTCCGAGGAGATCAGTTCTTATATATTTTTCTCAAGTTTGGTTACAAATGTAGTTCTTGATTGCTAGAGTCTTTTTTCCTTCATTTCTCGATCCCCCATTCCTCAAGGGTTTCTTACATTATATATCTCCCTTTCAATGATCTTGGCCCTCCATTTGTTGATCATCCAGGCCACTACTTGAGTGCTTGTCCCATCGGACACCTTCTTTAGCTCTCTGTGAGTTGGGGTAGCCAAGACAGTACTATTCAGGGGTCTTTTCCACATAAATGCGACCAGAAAGTTAGCTGCAGAGCATTCAATGCAGTGACAGCAGTTTTTTCTTAGATATTTCCTAGCTCCCATTCTTCCAGTATGTTCATAGTGCATGTCTTTATCAGTAGAACCTCCTGGTACGTCACCCTGGATGATAGGAGGCATATCTTGATATTCGTTGCATTTAGCCGAGGGGATATTCCTCCTCGGACAACCTCTCCCAGCCATTACGATCATAGTTTGCTCGTGAAGTTCGAAGTATCACATCTCTCTTGCGATTGATCCATTCTCGGACCATTGTGGCTCCTCGGACAAGGCCCAAGACCCAATATATATTTGGGCCTACGTCCCCACACTTGTGTTTCTAGGTTCCAAGGTACTTAGTGATGGAACTAGTAACTTAATTGGTTGAATGCGGTACCTGGTTGAGGTAAATTTGGAATGGATTGCTGAGGTAAGTAGCTTTTTAATGAGATTTTTGGAAAATAACCATGTTGCATAAGCTTTGTTTTTGGGTCAAACACATTTTGTAAAATTATATGGATATGTGTTTTCATAAAAGTGTTATGTTGTGACCCTATTATATATTACTATATACAAAAAGTGCATCATATTTGGTATTGCATTTGGGGAAATGCATGAATTGTTGATATGGAAAAATGAGAATCTTTTATTTAATCTTTGATAAGGAAATCGTGGATTTTATGGTATATTAAAAAATTTAAAGATGCTTATCTTGTCTTGTTATATGGGGAATTGATAGAAAATCTCTTGACAATAATGGAGTTGAAAACCTTACAAACCTTGTGGAAGTTAAATTATTTAAGGTTTTTCTGAAATTACCTAGATATAAACTATGTGTCTCAAAGTATATGTAACCTGGGTGTTTTATGTGGTTTTAGCACCATGCCATGTGTGGTTTCCCAGTGATCACCTGATTTGGTTTCCATAGTCTTTGTGACAACGGAATCAGATCCAGGTCAATGTCCTTTCACTTTGGATGACGCATTCTTCCCTATTGCCTATAGGGGGAAGAGGTTCCTTGATTGTGTGTGGGTGAGGCTATTGCTTATGGGGCCAAAAGACCACATGCAAAAGAGGTCCTATTTGACGCGCTCTCCCTGCTGCCCATGGGGGGAGAGAAAAACTTTGAGGGTATGGGTGAGGCTGCTATCCATGGGGCCAAGAGACTACATACCAGAGAGGACAATATCATGCCAGTTGTGAATGGGTGAATCCCCTGACCGGTCTATGTGGTAATGTGGTATATTTGTGATAAATTACCTTATGTTAGATTTTATGGTTTTGAAAGTGTATTGGTAGTGCTCATAGATTATAGTATATAGTTTCATGGTATTATTTTGAGAAACTTTGTGTTTCATCATTTAATCATTCTTATCACATTATTATTGAAAATGATCTTGCAGGACCCAGTTAGAAATTTCTCAAACTAAAACATGTTTTCTAAACTGTTCATTATCATGAAATTTGCATTTCCCCCACCCTCATTAATTATGCTACTTACTGGACTTTAGCTGATCCCACTTGTGTTCCATAATTGTTGGGTCCACTGATCGTTTTGGTATCTGTTTGGTTAAGATTATGCAGAGCGTTTAGGAAAATATAAAGTGACAAATTCATAAAAGCAATAGGTGTTATAGGTGATGCTCCCCATAATTGATAATTGTGCTTGGCTTGGGTTCAAACATCAAATTAGCCTGTGTTTATTTGGCTATAAATATGGCTGAAGGAGCTTCGAAATCCTTTGGGAATTCTCGTTCCACAAGGCAACATACATAAGAACTTCAAAACATGCTTTCATATTATTAAAGTTACAAACTTATACAATTATAAGTGATATTATTTACGCTTAGATATATTGTTGGTCTCCAAAATTAAGCATACTAGTGTTTAACCTGCGCAATGTGCGGGATTGTTTTACATATTAATGAACTTTGCATCTAACATAAACTTAGTTATCATACCTCTACTACATATATTCAAACTTTAATAATGTAGTATATTTAAACATATAGTGTCCAATATCCCCTAAAAATTTTAAAAATTAGTTTCTTCAAATCACTTCTTGTGTGTACTTCCCTGCTATGAGAGACTAAAAAAAAAAATTGACTTTAAGCAATTAAAACTTACATGACAATTTCCAATAGCAAATCTACTATTCCTAGAAAACCCAATGAATCACACCGAACTAAAACTTGCAAGACAATTTCAATTTTACAATCAAATTGTTTAAATGGAAATAATGGCTACAGGTTTATGAAAGTCATTCACTAGAACTAATGTTTGGAGCGAAGTTTCAATATTATAACCAACTAAAAATTTGTTTCTTTAAATCACTTCTTGTGTCTACTTCCTTGCTATGAGAAAAAAAGTTTATCATGGTACCAAATGTCAAGAAAGCATGCAATACCAGATTATCATTAGCTTGCATCCACAATCAAGATGTCATTATTAAAGTAAGTAATCGTGCAGATCATAAAAGTTGTATTCTATAACTGCATATATAAAATTCAAAAGTACATGATATAGAAGTAAAATTAGAAGTCATATGAAAGAATTGCAAGTTGATGGTAAAGCAATAAACTAAACATAAGGATGATCAATTTTTAAATTTGCTTGAATCAACCAAGTTAAAGTAAAGTAATACATTTGTTTATTTAGAATGAATAGTGTTACATATATGAGCCAAACAGTAACTTTTAATTTCAAGTAAATATAGGGATTCAATGTGTGTGTGATAGATATAGATACATACACACATACACACCCTAAGAGCATTCACATCAGTTGGTTGGATAATGTCAAGTTATCATCAAAGAATAGCTGCCTGCTCAGCATATAAAATAAAATAAAAAATGATATAACGAATTTAATATGAGATTATTAAGCTCATTTTCATTCAAATATCAAGGCGTATAAAATTCGTAAAATGTAATTACATACGCAGATCATCAAATCCCATATGCAGATATAAGAAAAAAGAAAGAAAGGAGAAGATAAAAGAACAACAACACCACCCTAGAAAATTAGGGGGAAAAAAAAAGATTTCAAGGCTGCCATAGCAATTGAAATTTCACAAACTATAAACAAAAAATTAACCAAAAGATATTAAGATGATACCACTAAAAAGCTATAATGCACTGGGAATCTCCTTCTCGTCAAACATAACTTCCTCTTTAATTGTCTTGAGTCAAAACTCAAGTGCTAGATTTCGTTGCTCTCTCTTGGCCCTCCATTCAATAGACTGGCCACATCTATCGTTATATATTAAGTCTTGATGGTAAAACATGAACTCCTAGACAAAAGACTTCAAAGTCAATACTGAACATAGCCCATTTAAGTTTTCTAAATCTTTCATCGAATGCATGGATCATGTATGATCCAAGTGACAATATATATCGTCGAGTAAATGTTCAATCTTTTGAATCTTTTTGTTATCTTTTATTTTTTACTAAATAAATCATTCATCATCTACAGCATATTTTTCACAATACTTTTTTCTTTTTTTTTTGTAACAATTGAGTTATTACGTTATTACTTGTCAGAATAGTAGTAATTCCTAAATCAAAAGAAAATACAACCATTTAAAAAAAAAACTGTCAGCTTTGACAATAATTCAATCATAATTAATGTCAAACTTAAAAGAAATAAGAATTTTAGAAGGTAGGAGGTTAACTACTATTCAACAACATTGGCACCATATAACCTGGTTTACCTCTGTTTAATACTAAGAATGTGACATACACAATCAAAACAAATGAATAAACAAAATAAGCAAAGCTAACAACAACAACATATTTAAAAACCCTGCCAATAAACTAAACCTAATAGCCTGAGTAGTACAAAAATTAACAGATACCAAGTCTAATAGAACAATTTTGAATTAAATATCAAGAGGGGGAAAAAAAAAAGCATTCCAGTAGATCAGAGCCATAAATCAAAAGAGAAATAATAGTAAAATTAAATACCAAGAAGAAAAAAAAACAAAGGCAAGAATAAGAGTGGGTGTGCTAAATGCGTTAAAATCATGAAATTTGGTGTAAAGATAAAATTAATTCAGGTGTATTCTCTGAAGCTTGAGATCTGAATTAGAATTTAAAAATTGAATTTTAATGCTAAGATAAAAATATAATGTGTGGTAATTCCTCTAAATTTTTTAAAATTGGATTACGTCATAAACAACCATCCAAACTCACCAAATGTTCATCCAATAGGTACAAAGTATCAGATATGATAGAACATGATAAAATTGCAATGACAATACCAACTTCAATTCCATGTGAAGATGGCTTTCTAGCACCTATAGTGAAATACTTCAATTTAAGTTATTTCATTAAAACAGAGACAAAATTGTATCATAATTATATGATTTTGAAATCATGTAGACACAAATAAAATTGAAGCACCACTTCAAAAACCAACAAAAGCTTTTTAATTTCTTAAAGCTTTTCTAATTAATCTAATGAATCACAAAGTCAAACAAAAAACAAAAGTTAGCATAATAATTTTTCTCACACTTTTAATAGCAATTGAAAGATTATAAATGCGTACTTTTGGATTAGCATAGCAACCAAAAAGGCTTTACTTTTACACCAACAAAGAGAATGCCTTTATTACAAAAGATGCGTACGACTGTTTTTGCAAAACACTAAGGCATATTTGAAAATAAGAATTCAAATATTTAAAGGTTTCTCATTTTTTGTTTAGTTTACAACACTTAAATAATACATTCTGTCACATTTTAAACCACAAGTTTTGCAGAAACATATCTACAATTTCATAAAGGCAATAGATCACAAAAGTAAAACATATAAAATTTCATAAACTAAAAAGAGTGGAAGTTATCCTTTGCATCAACACAGGTTGAACATTTCTTTTATGAACACTTCGTGGCAAATCTATTATTGCATCGGCCACCCTCAAGTATATAGACTTCCGTCCGTTTGCTCTATGTGGCTTATTGTTTTGCCATTGGGCCATCCAGCATTAGCACCCCATAATTGTGAATAGGTTCTACAACTGTGAAAGTGAAACTCATCATGAATAAAAGATGACAATGGTGCCTTCATTGTGTAAATCACTTTTATATTGGTATCTATATTTTTGCTTAAAGGATCAGACAATGATGTTTTCTCCAAACATTTGTTATATATGAGAGTGACAATAAGAGATCCCACAAAGAAAAGATGAACAACTACACTAAACTAAATTAAATACAGAGTCAGTTCCAAAATTCAAAGAAAAACTTCAAGAAACATACACTAAAAAATGACCCTTCTAGTAATACAAATCTGATCACGAAAGAACATCACAAACATCAAATTAATATTTAGTATTTAGTGTCTACATGAAAAACAAAAGTTTTATGAGGCAAAATGCTCATTAAAAGTTAAAACTATGTTTGCTAGAAAACATAAAAAATGAAATATTCATTTCCATGTGTGTACATTTATCTCTCTCAAAGTGAAAGGTTCACAGGATTGTTTGAAAGAATTTATTCTTTCTCAAAACATACTACCAATAATGATGCAGAAAGAGACAATAGAGAATAAAGGAGAAAAAAGGGTAAATATTTGGCATTAGTATTACTACTCAAACTGATGAACATGGACATCTACCTATTTTAAAGCCTCAATTTTTCTATTCTCTACAGAAGTGAAATATATAAATAAATTAGTAAACATCTTTCCTATTAGTAAAGTATTTCCTTTTACCCATAAACAAAAAATAAATCAATAAACAAACTTTTCCCTAAATTAACTACATAGATTACAAATATTCATGAGTCATAGTGCTCTAGGCATAGCTTCTAAAATAGACAAAACCTCAACCACAAAATTTGGGTTGTTCCCATCTTGTAGTTTCTAAATTGTTCAAAATGATCTTTCAAATATCTCATTCTATCACCAACAAAGCCCATCAACAGAATTCCTCTACCAACCCAATTAATTAAATAAAGCAGTACAAATTCTGTTTGCTTCAACGTTTTGGTCAAAATTAAATATTTTTTAAAAATGTAAAACTCATTGCTTGTCTTCAAAACTTAAATCTTTCAAAACTGATAAATCGAAGAAAGAAGTTTAAGGAAAAAAAAAGGAACTGAAATTTCCCAAGAAAGACAGACGTACACAGAACATAACCCACATAGAAATCCAATCTACACAATCATATGTAGAAAAAACTCTCAAAAATAATTAGAAAATACCCAAAAAATCGAAGAAAAACTGACCTCCTTACATAGATAAGCAGAGTGTTTACGACATTGTAATTGGGTCATAGCAAAACAAATACTTGAGATTATATTATAATCTCACAGATTAGAGACGCTTTTGACTAAATAGTTACAGTGTTGGAGAGGTTTGTAATCTTCAAGAATCATAAGAAATATAAGGAACAGAGGGGTTGCAAATTTAGGAATATAAGGGAGAAAGGGTGTGACGTGGTGGTTGTGAAACCAAGAGACGAAGGTTTAATGTAAAAGAAGAGAGTCTGACGAAAGTAGCACATTTAGGGAAGGAAAACAATTTGGCTATTTGACCTTCGCAGTTGTTGTGGACTTTTCCTGTCATAATAAGTGAAGAGATTACTTGCCTCCTGAGTAATTAGGTATGAGACATCCAAATGCAATCTCCTCAAGTTTCTTGGGCATCACCAAATTGACAAAGTGAATCAAATTACAATATGAACAATTCAATGTTATAGGGAAATAAACTTTAAAGTGAATCAAATTACAATATGAACAATTCAATGTTACAAGGAAATAAACTTTACTTTGAACTTTAAAACTGAATCCACTTTTTTCTTCTTAACTAAACAAATATTGTATGACAATAAAATCCAAATCCAAAATTTTCTTTTATGGTGACAAAATTCTGCAATTTACGTTTCCAATGCTTCTTCAACCAAAAAAAAAAAAAAAACGTTCATGGACAATTAAATACAGTGTGAGTTCCTGCATACAAATTCAGGCATAACTTCAATGTTATTTTTTGCTAATAAGTAATAACCCACAACCTCCTATTCTTCTTTTCTCTCTCTCTCTCTCTCTAGTTTAAGGTTTATGTGGTTTTGGCTCCAGAAAAAAAGCTGAGAGCAGTCCGCTTGTTTCATTAGCTTTCTCATTAGGTTTTTAAAAAAAATGTAAAATTGTGAACTAAAACTCAAAATTCCTTGGTTTGATATATATATACATACAGTTGATGAATAGGAAAGCAAAATAAAAAGGGAAAGAAAACACAAAGCATTTTTAATATTTATTTTAAAATACCTAGAAAGCCAAAGTTTTGCAACTTGATTGACACTTCTTGAAGTTTCCTAAAACTACCCTAAAAGCTGTGAAAACTCATTTTCCACAAACCACTATATAAAGGAATCTCAAAGCACTATCCCAAAAAAACCAATCCAATGCAAGCCTAGCAAATAAAAAAATTCGGAAATCCTAGAGCACATCTGTCTATAATCTGATTTTTATCTTGTCTTCAAAACTTATCTATCAATCTTGACTAATTTTGTAACTTCAAGTTCAAACCTCAAATAAGCAATTCAATATGATTTCCAAGTGAAGATCCTCATGGGGAAAATCTAATGGTTCTAAATCAAAGCTTACCATTCTAAAAAGTATAAGGCCAATTAAACAAAAAAGCTTTGCATAAAGGAGTAATAGATTACTTTTGATTTGTCAAGAATAATGATATAAGAAATTGTAAATGCATCCATATATCAATAATCCACTTTCTCATATGCTTTGACACCAAATGGTCTTATTTAACTTAATTTCACATCACTAACCCAATGCAAGTTCACCAAAGACCACAAAATATGTATATGAAAATCAATAGTTTTAATACTTTACATAGATCATAACAATAACTTTAAATTCAGAACTTTTTTTTGTCAATAAAACTTGAGCAAAATGTTAGAAACCTACTAATATGAAGTCACGCACAATAAACATAAATATTATGGTAAACTTATATAATCTCTCAAATTAAACCCTCCAATATATAATTAAACCGTAGTCCAAATAACTATCAAACATCAACCATTTAATTTAGTCCTGCAACTTAAAGATCTGATTCCAGCTACTCTTTGCCCTCAAGATCCAATCTTTCAAAACCCAAATCACCTTTTAGACCGGTTCATCCAATCACTTGAATCTTCATTACTTATAACACTAAAACCCTGTCAGAGTTCTTTTCTTCTAATGTGAGCTAAAAAAACCACAGGAGAAAGATTTTAGAGAAGGGGAAATTTCAAACAATAAAAAGTAGTCCCTTTCTCATAATAATAATAATAATAATTATAAATAATACACCATCAATACTTACTTTAGACTAATCAAGCTTGTGGATTGGGTAGAGATTTTCATTAGTAGTCCACTTCTTTACCAAGTTATCATCATCTATCAAATATAGACAGGTCAAGAAAAAGTTAGCTGACTAACCACCAGGGAATGTTGAACCACTAAGGGTATGTTTGGTAACTGTTTTTTCCCCTTATTTTCTGTTTCCAAAAATAATTTTCTATTTTTGAGACTTAAAAAACTTGTTTGGCAACCCAAAATAGACAAAAAACAAAAACTGTTTTCAAAACTCAATTTTTGAAGGAAACTGAAAACATGTAAAATGCTGTCTTCATATTCTAGTTTTCAAAAGTCAATAAAAATACGCATTTAATTTAATGAATCTATCTCATTTAATAAGTTAGCATTAGAGTTCAAATCCTAGTAACAACATATTTTAGTATTTTCTATTTTTTTCTTCAAAAAATTATCTTTTTAATTTCAACTTACCAAACATTTTTTTTATTTCAAAAATACAGAAAATTGTTTTTTCTTTATATTCCCAAAAACAAGTTTTTGAAAATAGAAAACAAAAACCATTATCAAACATAACCTAAGCTGTTCTTAGCAATGGAATTGAACGTGTGGTGACCCACTACGCTTTAACAGATAAACAAAGCCATTCATCAACAAACAAAAAAAAAAAAAAAAAAATTTGAAATTTGAAGTTTGAAATTTTTTTAATTAATGTTTCACTTTTTAATTGTGAACACGAAAAATTTTTAGATTGGTGTTTTTTCCTATGTGTCACAACATCATTAATTGTAGGAAAGCGAAAAAATAATTTCTATGTTTTTTCCTATGAATTCAAAATTCAGGGGAAAGCAAAAAAAGAAATACAAATCTAACAAAAAAAAAGTGCCAAATAAAAATCAAATGTAATCTAAATACATAAATCAATAAAACATAAATCAATTCAAATTTCAGGGGCAAACAAAAAAGTACAAATCTAACAAAAATCTTCCAAACAAAAACAAAATCTAACCAATACAATAATTGACAAAACATACCTAAAGAAATTGAAAAAATAAATGGGAAATTAGGGTAATAGGTAGCCAAACCTTAAACCTTGATTGAGTAATTCTTTTTGCAGAATACCCAACGGCTTTATCTGGCACAAAAAATTAGTATTCTGCTATTGGAGAAAAAGATGGAAGAGAAAGGAAAAAATTAATTGGGAAGATGGAATATAATTATATCAAAACACTACCACGTTTAGAATTTATAAAATAAAAAAATAAAAAAAAGCACTCCCACACTGCCACAATTCTACACTCCCTCGTTTAGATTTTAAAAAAAAAAAACACTCCCACCCAAAAAATAGACTCCAATTCCCACGTTTAGACCTAAGAAAAGAAAAAGAGAAAAAATAAAAACAAAAACCCAATCCCTAATTTAACTCGAATACCCCAAACTAAAACATTCTTACCTAGATACCTTAATCAAAATCAAATTTAATCAAAACACCTAAATCGATATCAATCCGACCAAAATAATCAAATCTAAATAATAATTAATCCATAAATTTTAACAATGAAAAAAAAAAAAAAAACATTTACCTGTGGAGTTACAGGAGTCTGATGGTGGTGGGAGATCGAACTTTTGCGGGCATACGGCTTAGTGAACTCCCTCTCTCTATCCCAATCTTTTTTCTTTGATTTGTATCGAAACGATTATCCCTCTTACGAACTCTATCTCACGATTTGGGTTTGCGCATTAGAGAGTGGCAACGTGAAGAGAAATGGATGATGGTGGCAGATTTTTCTCTCTCCCCAGTCCCCACTCTGTGCCTTCTCTGTTTACCGTTCTGCCTAGGCTTTTGATTTCATCGCCTCTCTCTTTCTTTGCTTCTTTCTCCGTGTACTCATCGCCTCTCTCTATTTCTATTGTGGTGTACATCTAAGTTTAATAGGTTAATTTTTTTTATTTATAACGAGAGTCTTTTAAACCGGTTAATTTATTTATTTATTTATAATGAGAGGCTTTTAAACGGTGAAGTAGCGTTACCAAACAATGTAATTTATCACTTTTTAACAGCACCTCCATAAAGGCTTTTGCTTTTATATATAGTATTAGATTAGATTAGATTAGTGAATTTAGTCCTAAAGTTTAAAGCGATTGTATTTAATCTGTTAGATGATATGGGCAAATTAGAAGTGGACTTATTATCATTCCATATGAACAAGTAATCACTTAAGAGTATGTTAGGGACCAAGATTGACCATTTAAATTTTTTAGATACTAAAAGCGATCACTTCAAGTTTGTTAAGAACCAAAAGTGATCACTTTAAATTTCAAGAACTAAAATCACTAATATGCTAAAATTTAGAAATCAACAATATATTTTAACCAAAATTTTTGAACATATTATTGAAGTTTTATTCTTTGGAAAGGATGGTGAATATTTATCTATAACAACCAAGAAATTGAATTCACTCACACTCAAAGTGTATACTCAACAAAATTTTCCCGTCATTGTCTCCCTTTTTTCACCTTAAGATAAAACTAAAAGATGATGGATTATCTGCAAAATATTTCGGGATATGTTGTTGACAATAGAGCCCTCTATACAACATATATGTCTAGGCAAGAAAGAGACACATAACTGTCAAACAAAGAATGGATTATAAGAGAGATTATTAGCCTATGAAATACCATTTCAATTCAACGGTAGTTGTGGAGGTGATGCTTCCATGTATGACGTATCAAGTTCAAATCCACTTTAAAAAGTAGGAGAAAGAAAAAGATGCTACTAAGGAGATTGTAACAACAAACTTTAGGGTGTTAGGCTACTGTTGTGTTTCTCACCCAAATTTTGGCCAATTTCTAAGTTGGATGAATCGGTTGGAATTCCAACCTGAATATCATTTGCCCGTGACATAACCATATTGACTATAAGTAAAAGAAAAGAAAAGAAATATAAGATGATGTTTCTCCTACAAATATACGCTCCTTGAGGAGACAAGCTTTGTGTTTCTGGTGAGAAGTTGTTCAGGAAGAAGGGTATCTGTAGGGAAGTCAAAGCTTTCCCACAAAACACCTTCCTTGTTACGTAGAACAAGATTACCGGTGTCGTAGAGAAATAATTGGACCGAGGAGAGTGAGACAGTGTTTGTGGCCCAAACTGACATTTAAGTTAGAGGCATCAGTTAAGATGAGATTGCCAGTTTCGAGGATAGAGAGCTTTGGGTGCTTCCCATTAACTGGCTGGTCACGGTTTGCCATCCAGACTACGGTGCGTGAGTTGCTAAACCAAATGGCAAAGCAAAAGGCATTATCACCCACTGAATAAAAGCCAGCAGAGAAGTCGCCATTTGGTGATATTAGAATATCTGGATTCTCTACCGATAGGGATGTGCCATTACTGATAACGAGTGTTCAAGATGAAAGTGGGAATGGAATGACAAAGAGAGTAGAAGGAAGTGAAACAAGACTAGTGAACCCATGATTGAAAGCTCGAGCTAGAGAGGTATTGGGTAAGGTAAGACCATATTGATTTTCTATTTAAAGTTGAAAGAGACCATCCCTACCAAAAAAAAAAAAATTGTTAAAAAACTCTGATGTAGAGTGTAGACTGTAGCACAAGTTAACAAACATAGAAAATTAAACGCGCTCTAAACGCGCTTTAATATATCCTACATCAATAGAGTTTGAAGTGGTCTTCGCCCAATAGGACTAATTCAATATATTTTATTAAATTTGTGTCAATAGAATAAAGAAGACATTTCTTTTTAAATATAGGGGAGATTAGGGCCAGCTCAATAGGTGATACAATTGATACAATTGTTTAAAACCTCCAAATAAAAGAAGGCACCGACTTGTAAAAAAAAAAAAAAAAAAAAAATATATATATATATATATATATATATATATATATATATATAAAATATTTGTGGGGACCGGCCTAGAATAATAGGTAGCCTGGGCCCTAGGCCAGTCCGAGGACTATCTGTCCGAGGAGACGTCGTGGCCTAGAATCCTTATTTGGGCCCACTGGGGTAAGAGAACATATCCGAGGAGTAATTCCTCCTTGGACATTCCAAAATCCGGGTCAAGGGCGCGTCCTAGTTACTGTAGTCCTCCCTCCAAGTACGTAAAAAGAAAGGAAACCCAACGTATCTCAGAAAAAGCTGCCTCCACCACATTAAATGCACCACAACTACTCTCCTGGCCGCATTAATGAAGAGAAGACTCCTGAACAGTGGTACCTTGACCACTGCAACTCACAAAGAACTGATAAGGGCGTCTGATGGGACAGGTGCTCAAGTAGGGGTTTGGATGATCAACAAGTGTAAAGCCCAGATGGTGGGAGAGGGCCTATATAATATGTAAAGGTCCCCCCCCAAAAAAAAAAAAAAAAACAAAAAACAAAAAAGAAAGAGAGAGGAGAGAACACTGTAAAGAAGTTTTATCTGCATGAATCTATGCCCATGAACGAAGAGGGAGACCAGATTATTTGTGAAAAACCCCATTGTATTGCTACCTCCCTTTGTCTTTGTCTCTATATCTCCTGAACCTATGCAATAGATCATTTAATCTAACTGAAACCAAGTTCTTTAGCCCATACTCTACAAAAATTCATTGTGTGGGATTTTTTGGGCCAAGACCTTACCAATAAGGCTCGGGTCAACTAAAATCGTGTCCCTACAATTGGCGCCGTCTGTGGGAAAGAATTGAAATATCAGTAAGTACAACGATCGAGCATGGCAGAACTAGGTCCACACCAGGAGAATCCTCACCAGGCTAATCCTCAACAGACAGAACTCATTGAGTCCCAGCGGTAAAATAATCCTGCCAACCGTGGCAGCAGAAGGAATCGTGACAGAAGCATACATACTACTCAGACGAGTCAAAGTCATACCTAGATAGGTAGTCACGTGTCCCAAAGGCGAAACGGTCAACAGGACATGCAGCGAGAGATAGATGACCTGAAAAGGAAGTTACGATGTGCACAGCGAAAGCGATCTCCCTCCAACTCAGATGCGTCCTCTAACGAGGAAGAAGTGAGTTACCGGCGGAGATCGAGAACACCCCCAAGTGAAACCTTTTCTTGCGAAAAGGAGTCTCGCCCTGAACGAAAGCATGAGAACCCATCCAGCAAAGGTTTGGGAAACGATGCTATGAATAGGGCACTAGACCAGATTTCAAGATCACCCTTTATGTACAGAATTGAAGGGGCTAAGTTGCCTCGACGCTTTAATCAACCAGCGTTCGCTATCTACAACGGCCGAGCGGACCCGGTGGAGCACGTAAGCCAGTTTAACCAAAAAATGGCCATCTACTTGCAAAACGAAGCCCTAATGTGCAAAGTCTTCCCATCCAGCTTGGGACCAATGGCGATGAGATGGTTCAACAGCCTGAGGACAAATTCCATAGGCTCATATAAATAGCTTACTCAGGCTTTCTGCTCTCACTTTATTACAAATAGCAGAGTCCCTCGACCCCTAAGTTCATTGTTGTCCTTATGCATGCAGGAGGGAGAGACCCTGAAGGCGTACTTGGATAGATATTGGGAGATGTATAACGAGTTGGATGGGAACCATGACAATGTCGCTATCAGCACATTCAAAAGCGGTCTCTCCACCGAGCATGGCTTAAGGAAATCTCTCACTGGTAAACCAGTCACCGACGTTCATCAGTTGATGGATAGGATTGACAAGTACAAAAGGGTGGAAGAAGATCAGCTGCAAGGAAAGGGAAAGGAGAAGATCATTCCCCCCAAAACGAATGATTTCAGGTCGTAACGGTATAGCCATAATCAGCTGCGGAGAGATTTCTCAAGACAGGCTGGACAAAGTAACATGCAAACGGTGAATGCCATGTTCAGAGAGCCAGTACAACAAGTGCTGGAGAAAGTGAGGAACGAACCCTTCTTCAGATGGCCGGGAAAGATGGCTGGAGACCCCTCAAAACGTAACCAGAACTTGTATTGCCACCATCATCAGGACCATGGACATACCACGGAGGATTGCAGGAATCTATGGAACCACCTAAATCAGTTGGTCCGAGAGGGAAAGTTATGTCACCTTTTACACCCCTCAAGCAGTCATCCGGGCCAAGCGATGCAAGAGCCTCGAAAAGATGTATCCTTGAGACCCCCCACAGGAACGATCCATGTCATCCTCGCCGCTCTAGGAAGAACTGGGTCATTCCCTTCCAAGGTGTTGTCTGTGGCTCGGCTTTCTGTCGAGGAGGGGGGAAAAGGATTTAAAAGGTCTAAAAAAGGAAGCTCGTTAATACTAGGATTTTCGAACGAGGATAAGAGGGGAACTATCCAACCTCACGATGATGCCTTAGTGGTTACGCTGAGAATCGGAGGATTCGATGTGAGAAGGGTGCTGGTAGACCCGGGTAGCGCAGTAGAGGTAATGTACCCTGATCTATACAAGGGGCTGAACCTGAGGCCGGAGGATTTGACGGCTTATGACTCTCACTTTATCAGCTTCGAAGGTAAGACTGTTACGCCAAAAGGGCAGATTAGACTATCCATACAGATTGGGTCAGAGGTGGTGGAGGTGAACTTTATCGTGGTCGATGCCTACTCGCCCTACACGGCGATAGTGGCCAGGCCCTGGATCCATGTTCTAGAAGCTGTATCCTCCACACTTCACCAAAAGGTAAAATATCCGTCCGGAGGCCAAGTAGAAGAGATTCGTGGAGATTAGGCCATGGCCAGGCACTATATGGTGGCCGCCATCTCACGTCGGTCCCATGCCGAGTCATCGGCGTCTGAGAACTTATAGCAACCAGCCACCTCGGCAGGGCAAATCAATGAGCCACCCGAGGAGATAAGGTGTGAAAGTTTAGAAGTGTTTATCGTTGACAATGACCTGGAGAGATTTTTCCAGGTCGGTTCCGAGTTGCCTCCTCAAGAAAAAGAGGAACTGGTCGGATTTCTGAGAAGAAATGTCGATGTATTTGCATGGGACGCTTACGACGCCTCGGGGGTGGACCCTAGCCTTATTTGTCACCACTTGAACGTTAACCCATCTTCCATTCCAAAGAAGCAACCACCCCGACGTCCCTCGAAAGAACATGCCAGTGCCGTTAGAGACGAAGTGACAAAACTGAAAAAGGCGGGGGCTATTAAAGAGGTCTTTTACCCCGAGTGGCTGGCAAACACGGTGGTGGTAAGAAAGAAAACAGGAAAGTGGCGAGTCTGCGTAGACTTCACAGACTTGAACAAGGCATGCCATAAAGACCCATTCCCGTTACCTCGAATAGACCGATTGGTAGATGCAACTGTAGGCCACCCTCGAATGAGCTTCCTGGACGCCTTCCAGGGCTATCATCAGATACCCCTGACATTAGAGGATCAGGAGAAAATGGCGTTCATGACACCCGTCGGAAACTACCACTATAAAGTGATGCCTTTCGGACTAAAGAACGCAGGGTCAACGTACCAAAGAATGATGACCAGAATGTTTGAACCGCAACTAGGCAAAGTTATTGAAGTCTACATAGATGATATGGTGGTAAAAAGCAAGGTGGTGTCCAAGCACGTGAAAGACCTGGAAGTCATTTTTGGCATCTTAAAGGAGCACAAGTTGCGGCTCAATGCTTCCAAGTGCTCATTCGGGGTCGGGTCTGGGAAATTCCTCCGCTATATGGTTACCCACAGAGGGATAGAGGTAAGCCCAGATCAAATCAAAGTGATTAATAGCCTACAGGCTCCTCGGAATTCGAAAGAGGTGCAGAAACTCACTGGCATGATCGCAGCATTAAACCGGTTCATATCCCGATCTGCAGACTGATGCCGACCTTTCTACCTCTTGATAAATAAGTGGAAAGGGTTTGAGTGGTCAAAGGATTGTGCCCGGGCCTTCCAACAACTTAAGGAATACTTGTCGCGACCACCCATCATGTCTAGCCCTGAGGCAGATGAGGTACTGTTTGCATACGTAGCCGTAGCCCCTCATGCTGTGAGCCTGGTACTGATACGGGATGACAATGGGGTACAGCGACCAGTGTACTATGTAAGTAAATCATTACATGAGGCCGAAGTGCGATACTTACCATTGGAGAAAGCAATTCTGGCGGTAGTGCACGCCACACGGAAGCTCCCTCATTACTTTCAGGCACACACGGTTATCGTCCTAACCCAGCTTCCCTTTCGAGCGGTGCTTCGAAGCGCCGACTACACAGGAAGGATCGCCATGTGGAGTGCACTTTTGGGAGCCTTTGATATTAAATATATGCCCAGGTCCTCTGTCAAGGGTCAAGTCCTCGCGGACTTAGTCGCAGAATTCGCTGAACCCTCTGTAGAAACAATAACCGAAAAGAAAGACATGGATGGAAAATCGGTTGGCACAGTTTTAGCTCGGGAGACCCTGCCCTGGAGGGTCTACGTGGATGGCGCGACCAACCAAAGAGGATCCAGGATTGGGATAGTTTTAATATCGCCCGAAAGTATTGCCATTGAGAAATCACTAAGACTCGGATTCTCGGCTACGAACAACGAGGCCGAGTACGAAGCCTTACTTCAAGGGATGACGATGGTTCAGAAATTGGGTGGAAGGGTAATGGAAGTGTTCTCGGACTCCAAATTGGTCGTTGGCCAGGTGATGGGTGAGTTAGAAGCCAAAGATGCTAGAATGAGAGAGTACCTCGGACGAGTCAAACGCCTGCAGTCGAATTTTAAATCCTTCAATCTGACACACGTTTCCAGATGTAGGAACACCCATGCGGATTCACTGGCCACCCTTGCCACGTCCTCAGCGCATGATCTGCCGCGAATAATCCTTGTCGAGGATCTAGTCCAACCAAGTTCAATTAGAAGAGGCTCAGCTCATGTCCATCAGGTCGGAAAGAGTCCCAACTGGATGGATCCTATAGTAAATTTCCTCAAAGACGAAACCCTACCAGAGGAAAAACTGGAAGCCGAGAAGATACGAAGGAATGCTCCTCGGTTTTGGTTGTCGGAAGACCACAAGCTATATCGGCGTTCGTATTCTGGGCCGTACCTATTGTGTATGAACCCAAAGGGGTCCGAGTCCCTCCTTGAGGAGCTGCATAAGGGGATTTGCGGGAGTTACACAGGAGGAAGATCGCTGGCGCACAGGGCACTCGCCCAGGGATACTGGTGGCCAAATATGCAGAGAGATGCCCAAGAATATACGAAGAAGTGTGATCAATGTCAGATATTCTCCCCAAACATCCACCAACCTGGAGGAATCCTTAACCCTATGTCCAGCCTTTGGCCGTTTGCTAAATGGGGTCTTGATATTGTCGGTCCTTTCCCTAAAGCAGCGGGGAATAAGAGATACATAATAGTCGGCACCGACTATTTCACCAAATGGGTAGAGGCTAAACCCTTGGCCAACATCAGGGACGTGGATGCCAAGAAATTCATTTGGAAGAACATTATTACGTGCTTCGGAACTCCTCACACCCTCATCTCGGACAACGGTCTTCAGTTTGATAGTAAGAACTTCAGGGAATACTGTAACGAGTTTGGCATCACCAACCGATATTCCACGCCTGCCTACCCCCAAGGAAACGGGCAAGCTGAGGCCGTGAACAAAGTCATAGTAAGCGGCCTGAAAAAGAGATTGGATGATGCAAAGGGGAGATGGGTGGAAGAGCTCCCGCACGTTTTATGGACCTATAGGACGACGCCGCGACGGTCAACGGGCGAAACCCCCTTTTCAATGACTTATGGGGCCGAAGCTGTACTCCCAATCGAGAACAGCTTCCCCACATTGAGGTCTAGCACTTTCACCCCAGAAGGCAATGACGAGTTACTAGGAAGAAGTTTGGACCTAGTAGGGGAAAAAAGGGAAAAAGCGATGATCCATATGGCCTATTATCATCAGAAGCTAAGGCAGGGATATGACGCTAATGTAAGGCTGCGACCTTTAAGTCCAGGCGACCTCGTAATGAGGAAGATTCTCGATAGCGCTAAGAACCCTTCTTGGGGCAAGCTGGGACCCAACTGGGAGGGACCGTATTGTATCACGTCTGTGGCCGGAATAGGTGCTTACTACCTGGAAGATTTAGATGAAAGAACTGTACCACGCCCGTGGAATGTAAATAATCTAAGAAGATATTATTATTAATGAAAACAACTCTACCTATGTTTTGTTCCCTGATCATCGCATACCCATTGGTCCTTTTCCATCAATACAAGTTTTAAACAGAACCTAAGTCCTGCATGGCTCCTCGGACCACAGGCGTAGGGGAAATTAATAACTTAAGGCATCTATCCAAGTTTTAAACAGAACCTAAGTCCTGCATGGCTCCTCGGACCACAGGCTTAGGGGAAATTAATAACTTACGGCATCTATACAAGTTTTAAATAGAACCTAAGTCCTGCATGGCTCCTCGGACCACAGGCTTAAGGGAAATTAATAACTTAAGGCATCTATACAAGTTTTAAACAGAACCTAAGTCCTGCATGGCTCCTCGGACCACAGGCTTAGGGGAAATTAATAACTTACGGCATCAATACAAGTTTTAAACAGAACCTAAGTCCTGCATGGCTCCTCGGACCACAGGCTTAGGGGAAATTAATAACTTAAGGCATCTATACAAGTTTTAAACAGAACCTAAGTCCTGCATGGCTCTTCGGACCACAGGCCTAGGGGAAATTAATAACTTACGGCATCAATACAAGTTTTAAACAGAACCTAAGTCCTGCATGGCTCCTCGGACCACAGGCTTAGGGGAAATTAATAACTTAAGGCATGTATACAAGTTTTAAATAGAACCTAAGTCCTGCATGGCTCCTCAGACCACAGGCTTAGGGGAAATTAATAACTTACGACATCTATACAAGTTTTAAACAGAACCTAAGTCCTGCATGGCTCCTCGGACCACAGGCTTAGGGGAAATTAATAACTCAAGGCATCTATACAAGTTTTAAACAGAACCTAAGTCCTGCATGGCTCCTCGGACCACAGGCTTAGGGGAAATTAATAACTTACGGCATCTATTTAAGTTTTAAACAGAACCTAAGTCCTGCATGGCTCCTCGGGCCACAGGCTCAGGGGAAATTAACAACTAGAAGTATCTTCACAAGTTTTAGACGGAAGCTAATGGCATAAAACTCTCGTGCGAATTCAAGGGGAACAGTATTAACAAGCATCATCAGAAAAAAAAAAAAAAAAAAAAAAAAAAGAAAAAAAAAAAAAGAAAAAGAAAAAAAAAAGAGAACATTTTTATATTAATAAGCTGGGGTCACTACAAGGAGAGGTCTTTACAAAGGAACAAAAACAAGACAACTCTCATTCAAAAAAAAAAAGAGTACAATAGTTGAAAACCCAAAATCTAAGCCTTAGCAGGAGGATTCTTTTTCTGCTCTGGCTGAGGAGGAGGAGCCTCTGAGGTGGACTCTTGGGCAGGATCCTTGGCTTTATCAAGCGAAGGGATAGCATCAGGAACAGCCGTGGCCTACTCAGAAGCTTCAGTAGCGCTATCAGGATTCTCTCGGATCTCCGGCGGAAAGAAGACCTTCCTAGGCAACCTCAGCGCCGAGTCTGCAGGAATTCCTGCAGCATCAAGGGCATGAGCCCATGAGATGCTGCAATAATCCCTACACACCTCCGGAATCTCCTCGGAGAGCCTAGCTTCAGTCTCTTCAGCCCCAAGCTGGTATGCAGCTTTCTTTTCAGCCTTGGCAGCCTCCCGAACCAGCTGAGCCTCTTCTTTAGACCGCCGGACCTCCTCTTCAGCTCTTTGAAGCGCAGCCTTCAGATCCAGCACTGTTTGTCTTTCGGTGGCCAGGCCGGTCTCAATCACGAACAATTTCTGACGTTGGTCCTCCGCTTGGGTTTCAGCGTCCTTCAAGCCGGCCTCAGCACTCCGATGCTTTTTCTCCGAGTCCTTGAACTTCTCCGCAAGTTCAGAGTTTTCTTGCTTGAGGGACCCTACAGCTTTCTCCACCTCTACCCGAGATAGGGCCTTGGCCTCAGCTAAGCTGCGGTTGCTGTGACAGAACTCCTCAGCCACAAATACCTACTGAGTGATCTGCCAACAAAACAAGATTTCTCTTAGAATGCAACAATGTTCAACGATATAACGAAAAGGTAGAAGAGTAACTTACCATTGCCAGGTCCCTCTTAAGGGACAGAAAGAGCTCGGGCTGAGAAAACCGCCTGTAGGCCTCCATATCCCGAGGGAGGAGTACTGGCTGCTCCAAAGCATCAGATATGTACCCTGCTCGGCCCCTGTTGTATTCTCGGACCGATGCAGTGTAAGGGATGGCAACCCCATCTAGCTCCAACTTCGGACTCCAAGTGCGTGGTTGAATACGCACTTCCGCCCGATTCTCCTCCTCTCGGCTCTCTACGGAGGAAGCCCTTCTATTCTTTTGCCCCAGGGTGGTCTTTTGCTGCTTGCCCTGGCGGGGCACCAACTCGCCTTCCTCAGGCGTTTCAGCCGGCCTTTTCTTTTTTAGGTCCGGGTTAACCTTGAGGCCGAGGTCAGCAGGAACCTGAGGGGCGACTGGAGGAAGGTCCTGGGTCTGCGACTGAGCAGGCACCTTCGAAGATTGACCCTTTCCTCGGGAAGACATCAGTTCTCTTAAGGTCTTTCCTTTGCCAGCCATATTGTCTACCTCCTCGTCTGATGAGTCTTCCGAGTAGGCTATAATAATCGGAGCGCCGACCACGAAATTTCGATCCCGCTCTCCTTCAGGGTCCGAAAGCTCAATCAAAGGGGCTTTATGAACCTCCTCTTCAAAATAGAACTTGTCTATCTCCTCCTCTTCAAAATAGAACTCGTCTATCTCCTCCTCTAGAGAAAGACGAGAAGACTCGGTCTCTCCTTCAACTGGCACAGCAACGTCAAGGTTGTCTGGCGGAGGCAGTTGCACGGCTGGTGGAAGATTCCGAGCTTCCGGTAACACGACTGGTTTGAGATCTCGTGGGGCCAAAAACATGGGCATGGATACGTCAATCCTAGCCAACCTTGGACTACCAGCTCTTATGGCGTGGCCAATAGTTGGAAAGAACGGGTTAATGGTCGGTAGCCCAACACCAAATGACACGCGCGTAGCTGCCCGTCCGTGGTAGCGTAAATTTCTGACCTTAGAAGGTAGTTCAAGGTTTGAACGTTCACGTGGCTGAGCTTGGGAGCAACCAGAGCTCTATCTGCAATACAGCCGAGAAGGAAATTAGAGTTAAACTATAAAATTTATGACCTAAGTAAAAAAAAGAAAAGTGAATCTGAGGAGCTAAGCCCCCTCCCTAAAGGACTGGCCCTAAAGGCACCGCACTTGGAATTCCTGCCCGAGTTGGACAATGAAAACCATCGCTCCACTCTCCTGAGGCAATGAGGAAGTCATCCTTCATGGTCTTATTAGATATGGGAAGGCAGGAGATTGGCCTAACCACCTCGGATCGAGATTTTAGGTAATACCCTCCTTTCTCGAGGTAGTGGCACTCGTACAGGTGAACCACATCATGCCAGGTCAGGCCTAGACCCATCCGCTCGTCCAAGACATCTATGCAGCCTAATACCCTTAACTTGTTTGGAGCGCATTGATGCGGTGTCAACCTGTGGTGGTACAAGTAGTCCCAGGTAATCCTACGCATGGGAAGTGTCATTCCTCCTTCTATAAAGGCAATCATAGGAATGACCACTTCACCCACGTCTCTATCTAACAAAACTCCCTCTGGGGGACAGTACCGCAGAACCACCCCCTGCGGGATGTGGTATTTCGCCCTAAAGGCCTCCATGGTAGCCGGAGTGTCTACTAGGTCTTTGAATCTACCCATCTAAGTTGAACCGGAGAGACAGAAATAAAATTTGAGGAGAAAAATTAAATCCGAGGAGAAATTCGAAGCAACGAAACGAACGGAACTTACGAATATCTTCGCAAACGACCAGTAAGATGCGTGAAAATATCTCCCAGGAAGGACGCTGTGCAGAAACGATTATAGAAATTTGAAGAACAGAGGAGCTCGTAGATTTCTGGGCGTTGGAGTTCTCTGGAGTTCTCTGGACTTCTGATATGAAGATGAAAAAGAAAAAATGAGCCTCTCCGGCGCTTTATATAGCCAGAAAGAGAGAGAAAAACCGCTCCCGCTCAAGGATTCGAGGAGAAACGCTGGCCGTCAGATCTACGCCTCACCGTTGGATAAAGGAGACATAAAGCTACCCGGAGTAAATAGCCGCGCCTCGTAAATTGTAGCGCGTCAAAAGTGACTGCCCACGCGCGGGGTCCAAGATCTCATTAATTCCATCCTTTGTAATGTCAAAACCCCGCTTTTCTCCTCAGAAAGAGATCAAAAACCGGAGTTTTGAGGGGCTATTGTGGGGACCGGCCCAGAATAATAGGTAGCCTGGGCCTTGGGCTAGTTCGAGAACTATCTGTCCGAGGAGACGTCGTGGCTCAGAATCCTTATTTGGGCCCACTGGGGCAAGAGAACATGTCCGAGGAGTAATTCCTCCTCGGACATTCCAAAATCCGGGTCAAGGGCGCGTCCTGGTTACTGTAGTCCTCCCTCCAAGTACGTAAAAAGAAAGGAAACCCAACGTATCTCAGAAAAAGCTGCCTCCACCACATTAAATGCACCACAACTACTCTCCTGGCCACATTAATGAAGAGAAGACCCCTGAACAGTGCTACGTTGGCCACTGCAACTCACAAAGAACTGATAAGGGCGTCTGATGGGACAGGTGCTCAAGTAGGGGTTTGGATGATCAACAAGTGTAAAGCCCAGATGGTGGGAGAGGGCCTATATAATATGTAAAGGTCCCCCCTAAAAAAAAAAAAAAAAAACAAAAAAGAAAGAGAGAGGAGAGAACACTGTAAAGAAGTTTTATCTGCATGAATCTATGCCCATGAACAAAGAGGGAGACCGGATTATTTGTGAAAAACCCCATTGTATTGCTACCTCCCTTTGTCTTTGTCTCTATATCTCCTGAACCCATGCAATAGATCATTTAAGTTAACTGAAACCAAGTTCTTTAGCCCATACTTTACAAAAATTCATTGTGTGAGATCTTTTTGGCCAAGACCTTACCAATAAGGCTCAGGTCAACTAAAATTGTGTCCCTACAATATTTATCTATATATTTTAATTAAAAAAAATTTAAGCACTTTTATTAGTCAAAAAAATGCATTAAAAATGCCCAATTGTATCCTAAAATGTAGAAAATTAAAAAGGAAAAAAACAAAAATAGTCAAACTTCAGCTAACAAAATTAAATTTTAGAAGACAAATCTATTAACTCATTCTTGAAATATGCTAAAATCAAAATTAATACTAGAAAAATTCATTAATAATACAACATAATTGTCTTGAAATATGCTAAAATAAATATTATAAATTTCAAAAACAAAAGAAAAATCTCTCATCTCTCTATCTCTCTACCTCTCCATCTATATTCTTACCTTTCTCTTCTTCATCTTCATCTTCATCTTGATTCTTGATCTTTTTCCATAAACTCAATCTAGCTTGAAATTTTTCTTTGTTGATTCCCTTCAATTCACAGCAAATTCAAAATTGAAAAGGGGAAGCGTACCAGAGGTAATCTTCTTCACTTCTCTATCTTTCCGAAAATGAAGATGATTAGTCTGCTATTTATTTAACTTAAATTATATATTATTTTGAGAAATGATATGTCCACAACATTTTCACAACATTTTTACAATAAATCCTAAGTGACAGGTTGTTATTGGTTGTTATTGTTGGGGCAAAAAAGTATTCTTAGTGTTAGTTTCAAATTTGAACCAGTAACAACTAACCACTTGTGATTTGTTGTAAAAATATTGTGGACGTAGCATATCTCTATTATTTTAGTTTATTTTACTGCACAATTGATTGATGGGACACGTTTTTAGTCATAGGACAGGCTGGGAAAATATTGATAAAAAAATATTGATACAAAATTCTACTATGATAGGACCCTTTTCTGCCCCTCTCTTAATTGGACACTTTTCCACTATGATAGGACACGTTTTTTGCTTTTACACTTAGCCATACGAGTACAGGCTGGACATCTCACATCTGCACTGCACAGGTGCACAGCAGCACAGGTTGCACTGCACAGTGCAGCCCACAGTTATAAGATAACATGTTTTCTCATTTAATCAATTGGTATAAATTATTATACCAATTAATAATTTGATGTGTATCATATCAAAAACTTAATTAGTAATTTTGCATCTCAAAAAGTAAGAAAAATAGATTTTAAATTAAAAAAAAAATCAATATATATTATTTGATTAATATTTAAATATAAAAAGATCTTTCTTAAAATTTTCACCTAAAACTCCAAAGTTGTTGAGCCGCCCTGGGGGAGATGCATATTATTTTTCACTCTTAAGACAAGATATACTATAATACCCCTACATACTTTTATTTGAGGTTATTATTAAATTTTCTTTTAAATATAATTGATGGGCCATAGGTATTCTTTTTATTAGTAACTGCAGCCCGCTACCTCACTAAGCCCACATCTCTAATACGAACTACAGGGTAGAGAAAGAGACAGTTAGGGTTTTCATAGAAAGGGTTTTATCAAAGAGGCTAAAAGGTTTTTCCTTGGAGTTTAAAGCACATACAAGTGAAAAGGCAATCGGATTGTTCAAGGTATGATTTCTTACCGTTAGAAACAAAGAATTAAGGAGTTAGAATTTTATCATAGAAAATTTTAGTGAGGTATAGGTGATTGAATTGGTAATTTCTTAGATTACGATTTTACTCAGTTTCAATAATTCTGGAATCCTAGGTTGCCACTGTTCGGACCCTAGAACAAAAGCCGAAATTGTTAAATCCATGTATAAGGCTAGCGTCACTTTGGTAGGTCTATAAGAACTTTTGGGCTGCTTGTTCATATTGTAACATTAATTCTAACTTGCTGGAGAATTTGCACCCGACCCCACCCATGTGCCACTAGTTAGCTCTCACTTTTTGTCAAAGTCCAGGTTCTCTGATGGATGGATTGATAGCTTTAATAGTCTATTGCCTAGGTGTTGACTATTTTCCAAACACAATGAACCATTTAAGGGTTCAACACGTCTACAAATATTTTTAAAAAGGATAAGGATAGATTTGAGATTTTTATACCAAAATTCTCATATTAAATCCGTAGGGTCAATGAATGTTAAATTCATGAACAGGATCATATTGGTTTTGGCCCACTGTTTGCATTGGAGTTATATATTAAATCCTAAAGTGTTGCTACTGCATTCCTCATGGCAATATAAGTTTCGATTAATGCAAGGGAATATTATTGGTTAGAATATCATTGGGTATAGAAACTTTAATTTAGTGTTAAAGTGTTATTAGTTCAGTAAAGTATTTTCCTAATGAGTTAGTTTGTATAATTCGATAAGTTTTATATTTTGTGGAGGATATTTAGTAATTTCCATGATTGATTATAAGTTCTATTTAAGAGTGTTTTGAGGCTTTTTGGAGGTTGTTTCGGCTAGACTTTTAGAGTGATTCAAGTATTGTAAGTAATTATGCATAATATGCACAAGTTTTGTCATTTAGGTCCTTAGATGTCAAAGGTTTTCAAAACTTATATTTTTAAGCTTACGTTTTCTAAAGTTTATCAAAAGTATTTTTACATCATTGAAAGAGAAAGTTCGACTTTTAAATAATGTTTTAAAGAGAAACTTTGAATTTTAAATAACGTTTTGAATGTCCGAATCTCATTTAAAAGATGATTTCTAAACTAAACTCTTTTCAGAAAATAATTGAGTTTCAATGTAAGTTTTCTAAAAAGGTTTTTGTTCTTTAAGGTTGTTTAAACCCAAGTGATTTCAAAGTCATATTCTTATTTTTCAAATGGTATTTAAGACGTTTCTTTTAGCAAATTGGGTTTTCAAACTTACTCAAGAATTGTAAAAATATTTACATAAACTCTTCAGTTCTTATTCATTCCCTAAGAGAGTGAAGCATCCTTTGATTTATGTTCAATTCGATATTGTGATATTTGCTATGCCTTTATATTTGGAATAATTGTTAATATTAAGAAAATTATTCTATTTTGTATATATTTTGTTTTGTGATATGTGACTCAAAATGAACTTTTTTTAGAATTGATTAGATAAATGTGTAAATCCGCTCACAAGATTGTATGTGAGAATATGTGTTGATCCCTCACCAGCAGGGGTTAGATGTTGGTATCCGCTCACAGGATTGTATGTGAGAATATGTGATGTGTATATGTGACACTGTGCTCTAATCAATTATATGTATGTGTTTTCTAATGATTTTGAGATGTGATTACATATGTATTAAGTGATTAATTATATGTTTTGGAATAATTATTTTTGATATCATTGAATGAGTTTGTGAAAAATCAAAATACTCATGTTTTGCTTGACTCTATTCCGTTGTGTATTCTGTATAATTACTTACTAGATGTGTGGCTCACCCCATCA